>CM057346.1:483637760-485002047 GCA_030015575.1 Agapanthus africanus | reverse complement strand
GAATGTCTGATATTATATCTATATCCTAAGTGGAGAAACTACTGTATGACAACCACAGTATAATCGATCGTAATGTAGGAATTTCACTTCCTACAACGTGTATGTCATCCAAATACTAGGACATCACACCCTACTACCTTCTCAACATATCCATCCCCTATTCTGATGAAGTCAAAGACCATGAATGTCACATCAGAAATAAATGATCTATCTCCGCTATATCTGCTTTAGTCTATAAATAGACACAAGCTACTTGTTCACTACGCTTCCGCTGCTCCCACTGACTACGACAACCCTCTGGCAGAGTCATATACACGTGCACTTCTAAAGCTAGTTTAGAACGACGCTATACTTCTCCTCCTGTCGGGTCTCATGTAGGGTTACTAGGCACACTAACAAGGCATCGACCATGCCAAAATTAAATTTTTATGTGCCGAATAACACTAAGCAAGATCGTATACTGGAGTTTAGGCGAAACAATTAGCAAGTAAACATCTTTACTCTAAAGGGAATACGAAATACAACCTTTGTAGATCGGTCCTTCACTTCTAAAGCTCCTTGATGAAGTCCCTTCGCTGCGATCAAGGTTCTCCCGGACTCTTGCATGGCTTCACGAGGCGAAAGATGCGACCTTGCTTGAAGTCTCCGAGGCCGAAGATGATCTACGTCGAGGGAATTTCGACTCAAGCTCCTACTTCACTAACTAGAGAATTAGTGAAGTAAACACCCTAAACTAAAGTGCTAGTCTATTAGAGGATGGAGAAATAGGAAGTGGGTTCTCTTTGGAATTTTATATCTCACAATCTTTTGCTCTCTTTTCAAAACCCTAGTTTTCTTTCTCTTTTGTTCAATGAAGAAGATGAACAAAAGAAAGAGGAAAGGATAATGATCAAGTAAGAAGGCTAACCATGGTGAGTGAGTATCATATACTAACCCTTGTAGAGACTTAACCCTAGGCTAATCTTTATGGTTGGCTTAAGAAATATCCATAGTAAAAACAAAACCAAGTTGAATTAGTCAATGCATCCACAAGCTTCCACAAGCTTCATGCAGTTTCTAATCCTCCACTTGATTTTTTAATTACTTTAGATATTAAAAACCCTAAATAAAAATTAGCATAGTGTAAGTCTCATACACCCATGTATAGTGTATCATCAACCATGATACAAAAATACAACACATTTTCATATATATCATATATAGTAAAAATGTGTACATGTGAGAAAAAACCCTAAGTGAACATGTGTTAGTTAAATGTAAACTAGTATATCTAATATATAATTATACACTTAATTATTAAATCAACACTTGACTTAATAATCCGGTTATATCTCATGTAACCGACTAACATTCATCGTATCGACTTATCGAATCAACACTTGATTCGATAACCCGGTCATATCATATATAACCGACCGATACAAAAAGTCGCGAGAATAAAATACGGTATCACATACACGCATTATTCTCGGTCCCACACATATCACATACGTGCTCCTATTTCGTTTTGCCTGAGCCAGAAAAACCTCTATGTAGGACTCTAAAGACTCGTCAATACGCCGGCAGTAGGTGATGATCACATCAAGCACCCACAAGCCGTCAGCGGTACTAGCTGGACGTAACGGCTACCCGAGTATTGAGCAATCAGAAGATCAGCAAGCAAGCCCGCTCCAACTCCTGTAAAAAGCCTGCCGGTAACACTTCCCGTACAGTCCGGTCTCCTCGTCTGATATGTCGCATATCAAGTCTAGGGGTGGTAAACGTCAGACCCCAATAACCGATAAGTCATGCCGATGTGAGGCTCATAACGGGTCGAGAAACTACTGGTAACACTTACCAGTAAATCTCTGAATCAGCCCTGGCCAGGGACTTCCCTGTTACGGCCAATCGAGCACAGCGCAACATCAACCCCCAATACCGGGAGAGACGAAACCCATCCTATCGCTTATTGCCTCCATGTGACTCGGGACTGTACCCAAAAACCACCATTTTGCACGCCCTCATGGACGTGGTAAGGTGGAAATCAAAGCACAGTGGGAATCACACAAGACTCTATGACGATCTCGGGTCTACAGACTAACCTGCACAAGTGTCACCAGAGAACTGCCATCTGACGTAAGGTATAATACCATCTGGGAGTTCTCGGCGAGTCCGTCCAGTGTACCTAGTCTCCACTGAGCACCCATATACCATCTCTGATGTCAAACACCAATGGATATAGGATCATCCATCGCCCATCTCATGGGTCGAGAAGTGTATACGCTAGTCTACTCTGGTATATCGATGCCCCATGTCGATATACCCACGACTAGGGACCTTGAAGGATGTACTTATGGACTACCATATCCCCACTAGTATGATCCGCATCATAGTCCAGGTAGTCAAGTACACATCCTAAGGGCTTTACCAACATATAACTATAAGACAGTATAAAGAGACAAGTATACATGTTAAGATAAAGAGCAACCAGATAGCATACTATCATATCGAGCAAGAAAGTCCACTCTATATATGTCCAAGCATCCAATATAATATACATCATCTGTACAATACTGGCCTCTAGGGCATACATACAACTAACAATCTCCCACTTGCACTTGGGCCAGCTGCTGTAGTATCGCATACCGAGCATCCCGAAGAGTCTCTCAAACTGTATCTGGGGAATGGCCTTCGTGAGTGGATCCGCTGTGTTATTCTTCGTGTCAACCCTCCTGACCTCGATCTCCCGGCGATCAACTATCTCCCGGATCAGGTGATACCGCCTTAGAATATGCCTGGATCGCTGATGGGACCTGGGTTCCTTGGCCAAAGCCACCGCTCCATTGTTATCGCAATACAGAGGTATTGGATGCTCAATGGATGGAACCACTCTAAGTTCAGTAATGAACTTCTTGATCCAGACAGCCTCTTTGGCAGCATCGTTGGCAACGATGTATTCAGCCTCCATTGTCGAGTCTGCCACGGTTTCCTGCTTAGAACTCTTCCAGCTAACCGCCCCTCCGTAAAGGGTAAAGACAAATCCCGACTGCGACTTAGAGTTATCCTTATCACTCTGGAAGCTCGAATCGGTAAAGGATTCCACTTGGAGTTCTCCGTTACCATACACCAAGAGCATCGCTTTAGTCCTTCGTAAGTACTTGAGAATGCTCTTCACAGCTGTCCAGTGACTCTCTCCAGGATCAGCTTGATACCTGCTCACTACACTTAGTGAGTATGCTACATCGGGTCTGGTACATAGCATCGCGTACATGATAGAGCCTACAGCCGAAGCATAGGGTATCCCTTGCATGCGAGCTCTCTCCAAATCAGTCTTGGGAGACATCTCTTTGGAGAGAGTGAGCCCTGAGATCGTGGGTAAAAACCCACGTTTGGACTCTTCCATACTAAACCTCTTTAGTATGGTGTCAATGTACCTGGATTGGGACAATCCCAATATCCGTTTAGATCTATCCCTATAGATCTTAATCCCTAATATGCAGGAGGCATCACCAAGATCTTTCATTGAGAATCTTTGTGATAAGAAGAGCTTGACCGATTGCAGCATAGGAATGTCATTTCCTATCAAGAGTATGTCGTCTACGTACAATACGAGGAAGACAACCTTACTCTCTGCCACCTTCTTGTAGATACAAGGTTCATCTATGTTTTTGACGAAATCAAACTCTTTGATAACGACGTCAAAGCAGATGTTCCAACTCCACGATGCTTTCTTTAATCCATAAATGGATTTAAGTAGCTTGCACACCTTTCCGCTGCTCCCACTATCTATGAAGCCCTCTGGCTGAGTGATGTACACGCACTCTTCTAAATCACCGTTTAGAAAGGCGGTCTTAACATCCATTTGCCAGATTTCGTAGTCATGATATGCAGCGATGGCAAGCATGATCCGGATGGATTTAAGCATATCCACTGAAGAAAAGGTTTCGTCATAGTCCACACCTGGTCTTTGACGAAAACCCTTTGCAATAAGTCTAGCTTTGAAAGTCTCCACTTTCCCATCTACACCAAGTTTTTTCTTGAAGATCCACTTTCTCCCAATGGGTTTTACCCCTTCAGGAGCAACTTCCAAAGTCCATACTTTGTTGGTGTACATGGATTCCATCTCGGACCGCATTGCATCCAGCCATTTCACTAAGTCCCTACTCGCGATGGCCTTCTCGAAGCTAGTTGGGTCATCATCAACCATGATGCAATCCTCGCTCCCACCATCAATGAGAAAACCGTAGTATCTCTCAGGTCGATGAGAAACCCTACTAGATCGGCGGAGAGGCTGGGGTTCGTCGGGTACTACTGAATCCTCTGGTTCTACCAAGTCTTCTGTTATAGTTTGTGTCGCTGGAACTTCTTCCAGTTCTACCTCAATGCCACTAATCTGCTTCATAAGAAAACTTTTTTCTAAGAAAGTGGCATGTCGAGAAACAAACACCTTTTGTTCCTCGGGGTGGTAGAAGATATACCCTTGTGAATTTTTGGGATATCCTATAAACTTACATAAGACAGATCTTGCCTCGAGTTTGTCTGGATTTTGTCTTTTGACATATGCCGGACAACCCCATATCTTAACATATTTAAGAGATGGTCTCTTCCCTTTCCATATCTCATATGGAGTAGTAGGCACTGATTTGGTAGGAACCATATTCAATAGGTGTATGGCTGTCTCAAGCGCATACCCCCAGAAGGAAATAGGCAACTCAGCAGTGCTCATCATAGAGCGCACCATATCTAATAGCGTGCAATTCCTCCGTTCCGATACACTGTTGTGCTGTGGTGTATAAGGAGGAGTGAGCTGAGAGAGAATTCCATTCTCTTTTAAATAATCCAGAAAATCATTGCTCAAGTATTCTCCTCCTCGATCAGATCGAAAGATCTTAATACTTTTGCCCGTTTGGTTCTCTACTTCGTGCTTATATTCTCTGAATTTCTCAAAAGTTTCAGACTTGTGTTTTATCAGGAACACATGTCCGTATCTAGAGAGATCGTCAGTGAATGTAATGAAGTAGGAAGAACCGTTCCTGGTATGTGTAGACATGGGACCGCATACATCACTATGTATCAGCCCTAAGAGTTCCGTAACTCTTTCTCCGTGTCCTGTAAACGGAGTTTTGGTCATCTTGCCTTTGAGACATGACTGGCAAGTGTCATAAGATGAAAATTCAAACGGATTCAAATATCTATCCTTATGCAACTTAGCTAGTCGTGTCGTATTGATGTGACCCAGTCTACAATACCACAAGAAGGATTCGTTCAGTTCTGAACTCTTCCTCTTGTGTGTGTTTTGTAAATTGAGGACTGTATTTTGATTGAGAATGAATATGCCATTATGTAACAAGTCTGATGCAATCAACTTTATATCTAGGAAGATGTTCATAACATTATCCTGTACTACAAAATTATATCCTTCTTTACTCAGTAAAGAAACTGATATAATATTGCACATCATGTTCGGTATATAATAGCACTCATTCAGAATCAGTGTATTACGACTTGGTAATACAAGGTGATATTCGCCAACTGCTTTGGCTGCAATACTTGCACCATTCCCTACTTGAACGGAATGATCACCTTTTCCCAGTTCTCTACCTTTCCGTAGCCCATGTAACTGTTTATATATGTGGGATCCTGATCCGGTATCTAAGACCCAGGGCGTAGGGTGAACTGAAAAACAGTTCTCAATGACTAACACACCCGAAGAAGGTGCATCAACATGCATGTTCTCCGTTTGGGCGGCGTGAGAATCCGGATATTCTCCTGATTCCTGTTCAGTCTTATAACACTTATAAGATAGAACGGGTCCAACGTTCCCCTGCACAGTATAACATACGGGTTCGGTCAATACATCCATATTATTATCTTTATTAAGGCATGAAATGGTCGCTACCTGGAGAGAGAGAGAAGAAAACACTTTAGCGTATGCTCTTGCAAGATCAGATTGGTTATTATTTTATCTAATCAGGATGGCTCCCACTGTTTTTATCAAGTCTTCCTTCAAACCCTAAAAGGAAAGACTAGCCGGGATTAATTACACCCTACAATTTCGCCAATCTTTCAGCCAGGCCAGTGTCGGTACTTTGAGAGAGGTTCTCCGTGCTTTCGCACGGACCTAATTAAAGTAAACCTCGTTTTCCCAGAGGTGTAACCCCGTTGACACCTTTCTAGACACCTACTTGATCGGCTAATTGTCCTGTGTAAAACTCTCCCAGGAGTAACAATTACTCGCAGTGGGTATCGGGATCCAACTATCTCATAGAAGGTATGCAATCTCATTGCAAATTTCAACTCTTGAAATTCCCGATAATGCTTTTTCCCCTAACGTACTATGACGTTGACGAATGCCAAACAACCCATAGTGCGCTAGTCAAGTTCAACCCGTACATTTCTTGATTGAATTAAACCCACTCGCATGACGAATGCTAAAAAACGCCGTACGAATACCCTAATCCAATCGCATCATATGCTACAGATAAATAGTAAATAGCTACCGTACACTACGCTTTGACGAATGCCAAACAGCCGTAGCACGAATACTAAGTAATATCTATCTGAAATGTCGGAGGGCTACGCAGGTTTTTCAGAAAACCATGAGTAGGTATGAGCGTAATGAACTTGATAACGTTGTAGAATCGAGTGAATTTTGAAATGGAGTGATTTTGAGGCTTTCATTAGTTTTGCTAAAGAGGTCACTCCCGGTGAAGGGATCTCGGCTCTTTCCTCATCGAATAAGGTGCGGGATATATCATATATATCACTATGCAAAGCAAAACTCCAAAAGCAATCAAAAGCAAACCGAGTGTTGTAGCATCTGCCAGTTTTCTAAAGAGGTCACTCCCGGTGAAGGGATCTCGGCTCTTTCCTCATCGAATAAGGTGCGGGATATATCATATATATCGCTATGCAAAGCAAAACTGTAGCTACCCTTTTTGAAAAATTTGATTCTACAACATCTTTTAGGTTTCTTTTCTTTCATTAATCACATTAATGAAGTCCCATCATTTAAATCACCTAACCATTACAGATAAATACGACGTACACTTATGCCATCCATATTCGCCTCGATGTCCCCTCGTGCACCGTTAGGTTAGGTAACTAACGGCAGAGCAGGGCAGGGCTAGCGCGGGTGTAAAACATAAGTAACGTCTATATAATATATCATAAATACTATATACAGTATTTATCACAGAACATCAAATGATCACATCACAGATATCGCAGCAGAAGAAACATATGAAACATTAGATATACTAGGACGTCCGTGTTTTATTTTGAGCCTCTATAAAACACGGATTCCACGGTCGCGACGAATAGCCAAACCCACACCCCTAGACCCCTACGAGAGCGGCAAGCAACCCTACCAATTCTAGGGTTAGGAGACCCGGACTCGACTTCTCGAGTTGGTCTCCCACTGGACCTTAGAACCCGGTTACTTGTGCTCCCCTCCTTGGGTCTATCCTAGTGCGAAAAAGTAAATAATATACAAAAGGTGATATCAACCTCAATCCGGAAGTGCCCTAATAAAAGAATATTACATACATTTAATATTACATGAATGAAAATAAAAACTCTCATCTCACATAAAACCCCCGGCTATTCTGAACGCGACGATCCAATATAACATATCCAGCAACACAGAACATCACATGTCATTAACGTAAGTAAATATGCGCATCCCAATTGTCGTTGACATATAGCAACGAAACCGGCAATATCACATATTACACTTACGGTCACAGAAAAGAAAGTGTAAAACTACCACATTTGGAATCCATAATCTCTTTAGACATCGTAAATCCGAAATATCACATATTTCGCATTTCATGCCTAACAGTATGAATTCCACATATTGTATCACATTCCAGATAAATAGACTGTATTAAATTTTCCGAACAGATCATCAAACACCCAAGATTTCCTAAATAGCTCAACACTTGAGCGGAGTTCAAAAATTCCAGAATACGTCACAGTAGCAACGGTCCAGCCGTAGAAGGGTCAAGCTAACGCCTCACATGTGGCACGCCGTACTGCCCCAAGCCCTAAGGTTCAAAGGGCAGTTCAAGACGGTCACATAATCGAGTTAAGATTTGTTGTCTTCTAGAGGGTCCATCACATCACATGCACGTTTTTCTGAAAGATTCAAACTAGGTAAAAATTCAACACTTGAAACTTTTTCGTGCCGGGAAAAATTGAGTTAATGATATCCGTTCGAACATTTTAGTACTTTCTAAATTATCCGGAATAACAAAACAAAATTAAATTCTCCGATCGAATCGACGATTAAAAAATGAACCCCTGAATACTCAACACTTGAGTCAAATTAAAAATACCCAGAAAATACCAATCACAGAATCTAGAATTACTGTGCAAACAGAGGATCCAAAGGTCACCATACTGCTGCGGTTCCGCGGCACAAGCAGGTATTTGCCGCGGAACCGCGGTCAACTGTACGAGTCATGTCCTTGTTTTGCACAATAATTCTTATAAAACCCTGTTGATTTTTTAAGATATTTTTAATTCACAAAAATCCCAGATTTTGAAAAAAGTCCAGAGAGGGGTTGATTTCGACGTTGTCGGGTTCGTTCGGAGTTTTAACTTTGTTAACACATCGCCTAATTCTCTAGCTAGGCTCTGATACCACTGTAGGGTTACTAGGCACACTAACAAGGCATCGACCATGCCAAAATTAAATTTTTATGTGCCGAATAACACTAAGCAAGATCGTATACTAGAGTTTAGGCGAAACAATTAGCAAGTAAACATCTTTACTCTAAAGGGAATACGAAATACAACCTTTGTAGATCGGTCCTTCACTTCTAAAGCTCCTTGATGAAGTCCCTTCGCTGCGATCAAGGTTCTCCCGGACTCTTGCATGGCTTCACGAGGCGAAAGATGCGACCTTGCTTGAAGTCTCTGAGGCCGAAGATGATCTACGTCGAGGGAATTCCGACTCAAGCTCCTACTTCACTAACTAAAGAATTAGTGAAGTAAACACCATAAACTAAAGTGCTAGTCTAGTAGAGGATGGAGAAATAGGAAGTGGGTTCTCTTTGGAATTTTATATCTCACAATCTTTTGCTCTCTATTCAAAACCCTAGTTTTCTTTCTCTTTTGTTCAATGAAGAAGATGAACAAAAGAAAGAGGAAAGGATAATGATCAAGTAAGAAGGCTAACCATGGTGAGTGAGTATCATATATTAACCCTTGTAGAGACTTAACCCTAGGCTAATCTTTATGGTTGGGTTAAGAAATATCCATAGTAAAAACAAAACCAAGTTGAATTAGTCAATGCATCCACAAGCTTCCACAAGCTTCATGGATTTTCTAATCCTCCACTTGATTTTGTAATTACTTTAGATATTAAAAACCTTAAATAAAAATTAGCATAGTGTAAGTCTCATACACCCATGTATCGTGTATCATCAACCATGATACAAAAATACAACACATTTTCATATATATCATATATAGTAAAAATGTGTACATGTGAGAAAAAACCCTAAGTGAACATGTGTTAGTAAATGTAAACTAGTATATCTAATATACAATTATACACTTAATTATTAAATCAACACTTGACTTAATAATCCGGTCATATCTCATATAACCGACTAACATTCATCGTATCGACTTATCGAATCAACACTTGATTCAATAACCCGGTTATATCATATATAACCGACCGATACAAAAAGTCACGAGAATAAAATACGGTAGCACATACACGCATTATTCTCGGTCCCGCACATATCACATACGTGCTCCTATTTCGTTTTGCCTGAGCCAGAAAAACCTCTATGTAGGACTCTAAAAACTCGTCAATACGCCGGCAGTAGGTGATGATCACATCAAGCACCCACAAGCCGTCAGCGGTACTAGCTGGACGTAACGGCTACCCAGGTATTGAGCGATCAGAAGATCAGCAAGCAAGCCCGCTCCAACTCCTGTAAAAAGCCTGCCGGTAACACTTCCCGTACAGTCCGGTCTCATCGTCTGATATGTCGCATATCAAGTCTAGGGGTGGTAAACGTCAGACCCCAATAACCGATAAGTCGTGCCGATGTGAGGCTCATAAAGGGTCGAGAAACTACTGGTAACACTTACCAGTAAATCCCTGAATCAGCCCTGGCCAGGAACTTCCCTGTTACGGCCAATCGAGCACAGCGCAACATCAACCCCCAATACCGGGAGAGACGAAACCCCTCCTATCGCTCATTGCCTCCATGTGACTCGGGACTGTACCCAAAAACCACCATTTTGCACGCCCTCATGGACGTGGTAAGGTGGAAATCAAAGCACAGTGGGAATCACACAAGACTCTATGACGATCTCGGGTCTACAGACTAACCTGCACAAGTGTCACCAGAGAACTGCCATCTGACGTAAGGTATAATACCATCTGGGAGTTCTCGGCGAGTCCGTCCAGTGTACCTAGTCTCCACTGAGCACCCATATACCATCTCTGATGTCAAACACCAATGGATATTGGATCATCCATCGCCCATCTCATGGGTCGAGAAGTGTATACGCTAGTCTACTCTGGTATATCGATGCCCCATGTCGATATACCCACGACTAGGGACCTTGAAGGATGTACTTATGGACTACCATTTCCCCACTAGTATGATCCGCATCATAGTCCAGGTAGTCAAGTACACATCCTAAGGGCTTTACCAACATGTAACTATAAGACAGTATAAAGAGACAAGTATACATGTTAAGATAAAGAGCAACCAGATAGCATACTATCATATCGAGCAAGAAAGTCCACTCTATATATGTCCAAGCATCCAATATAATATACATCATCTGTACAATACTGGCCTCTAGGGCATACATACAACTAACATCTCATAGTCTAGAACAACAGTAATGGCAAGTCTGGGTAAACAAGAACCTTCCTGTCACCGTCTTTGAGAATACCGGAGTACCTCTCGGGTGCCTGAGGTTACCCACCATATCTGCGGAGTGGTTAATGGAATGTCAAATCCGATTGAATCTTTAGGTCCTATTAAATTTTCAGTAATCGTTTGCGGTTCTGGAATCACTTCCAGTTCTACCATACTCCCACTACTGTTTTTTGAAAAAGCCCATTTTACTAAAACTATGGCGAGTCAAGAACAATATCACTATTGATCTTCCAGATGGTAGAAAGTCGCCCTACGTCATAGCCTGGGATAACCCACAAACTGCCATTACAGAAACGTGCCTTGAGTTATCCAGAGTCTGGTTTTAAGCTTAAGCAGGACAACTCCCCGTACCTTAACATTGTTAAGATATGAACCATTCTATATTCAATATAGAAATAGAGGTACTGATTTAATTGGAACCAGATTCAAATCATGCAGCTGTCTCCAGTGCATGTCAACTAAATGGAGAGAGGCCGATCATCATTACTCAACTTAGAAGTGCATCCTCTTATGAGTAACCTGAAAGAGAAGCAAGTTCTCAAAATCATTACTATCGACTGAATACCAAACACAAGTATCTACATCTTCGATCACCTTGAACAATCCCGATACTTGCGACACCTGGTTCTCTACTTTATTCTTGTACCTATAACTTCTCAAAACTTAGACCTTATATTTCTACGAAACACTTGTCTAAAACTTGAGAAGTCACAAGTAAACAGAATATAGTACGAATATCAACCCCTCTGTCCTAATAGACACTGGACAACATACAATACTCTGTATAAGTCTCCTGAGTTGAATAACGCAAACCCTGTGCGTCGTAGGTTGAAAACTGTACTATGGTTAAGAAGGATTACACCGCTGTTTAATGCTCCTTACTTAATCATCAACTGATATAGGTAAATGTCATGGACATAATTTCAAAAAGTTATATCTCACTTTGTATAGATATATCAATTTGAAATTGGTGCATAACAACGGATATTCAAAACCAAATGTTTGTCGTCCGGTAAAAACCCAGGTGATTTCCTCAAATATCACCAATTACAACGAATTTCGATATAATGAAGACGATCACCCAATTCTCAATAACTTACTCCCACTCATCATCTGTAAAACCATACAGATGTGAGAATCAAACCTGGTAAATACATACCCTGGAGTAAGGACCTAACTGGGGAATCAGTTTTCTATTAACAACGCACAGTGAAACTGAAACATGAAGATGTTTCGAAGGGGTATCCGGGTATTCCTAGTAATGCCTCTTCCACTATCCAGATTCATGACTATAACCGTATATTTCCTTGCCATCTCTCCAAATCCCTTTATCTGTCTTTACTCATTTCATTCTGTACACCACACTTAGGCTAAATGGTTTTCTTCCTTCCCTGCCGTTCGGCACCAGTCTATGGTTTGGAAGAAGACTATCCAATAAACATAATAGGTGTACTCTCCTAATCCTATGAGCACTCGCAACCTGAGAGAAGGTGATGATAAAAGACAACTAAATAAACCTTATTCCTATTTCTCCTGAACCAGAATCCATCCTTGAATTGGAACAAGTTCTATCGAGTTCGTATATAACCATACAATAGATTTATCCAATGGAAGTGGATGTTTGTAGTGATATAGGGTGTTCTGGAGAAATACAAAGGTGAAGTAGGAGTGACGATGAAATTTGTGGTTTGGTCGTGAATGATAACAGTCGTAATTTACTTTGCCCTCTTTCTGATCCCTTTATTTGTCTTTACTTATTACCTTCTGTACACCAATCTTAGGCTAATTGATTTTCTTTATTCCCTACCTTTCGGCACTTGCCTATGGTTTGGAAGAAGACTATCCAATAAGCGTAATAAGTGTACCCTTTCCTAATCCTAGGAGCCCTCACAACCTGAGAGAAGGTAAAAGGAAAAGACAACTGAATAGTCCTATTCATTCTCTCCAGGACCAGAATCCATCCTCGAAAAAGTTCGTTCGAGTTCGTATATAACCATACGATGGATTTATCCAATGGAAGTGGATGTTCGTAGTGATACGGGGTGTTCTGGAGGAATGCAAAGGGTAAAAGAAGGAGTGGCAATGATGTATACAACTTAGACAATCCAAAAGCCAGTGTTTTAAGAAAGTTTGGTTAACTTGGTTACTGAGTTATAGTCCAAGGTCGGGCTATGGCCGCAGTCAAAAAGAGAGAAAAAAGAAACACTCAGCGTGCACTCCAACCTAGATCAGAATGTTTAATCACTTTATCTAATCAGGATGTCTCCCACTGTATCCTCAAATTCTCCTCCAAACCTTAAAGAAGATTTAGTCGGGATCACCCGAGGAGTAAACCAACTCATCAGTGGGAATCGGGATCCAACTATCATCGCATGATAACTTGATAGAATCCACTCAAGTCACCACACTCCAGAAGGTATGCGCAAGCCTGGCAAGTTTCCTGTATGTTTGAAATTCCCGATGTGATTTTTACCCCTAACGACTTCATGGCCTTGATAGAGACCAACGTGCCATAAGTCGCTAGTCAAGTTCAACCCGTTATTATCTAAGATTGATCTAAACCCACCTGCACAAGCCCTTGATAGAGACCAACGTGACTATGCGGCTGTCCTAGATAATCGCATATCCATGCTACAGACAAGTATCACGCAGCTACCGTACACTGTGCCTTGATAGAGACCAACGTACATAGCATGAATACTACGAGGTACCTATTTGAAATGACGGAGGGCTACGGCTAGTTTTTGGCAAAAAAACCTTTAACGTAATGAACTTGATATCGTTGAAGGAATCCAAGTGGTTTTATAAATATATAGTGGCGAAAACTTTTGCTAAAGAGGTCACTCCCGGCGAAGGGATCTCGGCTCTTTCCTCGTAGAATGAGGTGCAGGATATTCCAAACTGAATACCATGATGCAAAGAAAAAGGAAACGACTATAGTGAAGTTATTATGCCGACGCAAACTTTTACTCAAGGGGTCACTCCCGATGAAGGGATCTTGGCCCTTGCCTCGTCGAATGAGGTGCTGGATATTCATAACCGAATACCACTGTGCAAAGCAAAAGAGAACGTCTGTAATGTCAGTTTTTAAAAAAATTGGTTCCAACAACATCATATATAGGTTTGTTTTCTTTGCATTGATCTGAATCAACGCAGTCCCATCAATTAATCACACCAGAAAAGAACGAAAATATGATGTACGTATATGCCATCTGCATTCGCCATTGGGTCCCGTCATCACCCGTTAGGTTACTTAACTAACAACAGAGCGGGGACTGGACTAGCAAGGGTGTAAAACATATACAACATCTACTATTATATATATCAATATATAATAATCGCTCCAGGCATGATAAATGCAACATCATAGAAAAGTAATAAGCATCACAGAACAATACAGATTATCTGGCAGCCCCGGGTTTTCTTTGAGCCGCAACTGAAACCCAACGTTCCCCTGGTCGTGTGGATATCTTGTGCAATGAAAACCTAGACCCCTACGAGCGCGGCAAGTTACCCGCCAAAACCAGAAGCTAGGCTGCCCCCTTCAGCAAAGTGAATGGACCACCCAGCACTTCACGAAATCCGGTAACTTGAGCACTCCTCCTTGGGTCAACCAATACCCCCTACGAGTGCGGCGAATAGCCCGCCAATTCTAGAGTGAAGCCCCCTCCGTCTCAAAGCCATGAGATGCGGGCTTGTTGCCATTTAGATCCCGGCTATCCGTGCACTCCACTGCGGGGTAATCCTAGTACAGAAAATAATACAACGGGTACATCGACCTCAACCCGGTCGTGTCCCAAAAGAATAATATACAAACAGGCAGTGATGGCAGTCAACATGTCGGACGCTCGCCCCGCAATATCAAGTGTACAAATGAAACTAAACTGTATTAACATTGCAACCAATTTATCCACCATGACAAATCCGCAACAACACAACACAACACAGAACATCAACGTGAATGTCACGTTCGCAAACCTGTCTAAAAGAGCTATAGCAATTAGACAAGATTTACCGCTCGAATGACATACACGGTCGCAGATAGTAATGTAAGTACTGTGAACTATCATATTTAAAATTTCGATCGACAAAATTTCCCGAATTGGGCCCTAAGTGCAAAACCCAGTACTTAAACAAATCTGGGCCAAAACAAAATATTTCAGAAACCACAATTCCACATGAAAGACATCCAGAAGGAAAATGAAGCTCTGAGCCTACATTTCCACCGCGGATCCACAACAAACATGCCAGTTCTGCCACGGTTCCGCGGCGTAATGATGGGAACGTGCTTTCAAATTTCTTCAGGAGTCTTAGAAAAGCATGCACGATTTTCTGACACACTGAAAATAATTTTTCGACCAGTTTAAAAATTCGACAGAAACTTCATGAATGGAAATGCGGTTTTGGAAATTTCGTTCGATAGATATTTTAAACATGTTAGAACAAGCTTGTAAGGGTTAATGGCGTGGCTCTGATACCATGTTGGGTTATGGCAGCGCCCCGGCCGTCGATCCGAGACCAAATGCGGAAAAAAAACTTTTTACGAAACTGGCGCTACCATAACCAAATACCCGGATCGTTCCATTAACCGTTAACTAGCAATCTACAACGAAGTTAGAATGGCTATACCGATTGATCCGTGTCCTTCGGTCTTTAGCCACCATCTCTAGCTCCTCGCGGCATCTCCGATCTCGCTCGATCTCCGGTCTCGCTTGTCGAAGTGGCACCACGTCGAGAAATCTTTATACGGGCTCCCGCTTCAAATTGAAGCAACTCGGACATGAAGTTTGCTAGCCGACATGTCCAAGGTGAAGTAGAGAATATATGTGATAATTTTGTCTCAAGATACCCATGGATTCTCAACTCATGAGAAGGATGGGTGGAGGTTGAAGAAGAAGCCATTAGAGGAGAATGTGAGTTCAAGAAAGAAAAGAAAGAGAAAGACTTGTGTGTTGTGTGTGATATTTTTGAGAGAGAGAGATATCTCAATAACAAAACCCCACTCCAAGCTATCACATGGCAGCCCTCTCTCTCCAAAACATCCCCACTAATCATAATTAGCCCCAAAATCAATCCATGTCATATTTAATGGTCACCCAAACCAAGACCATGAGACACCATGTGCATGTGACATGAAAAGATGCTTATGGACAAAACTTGCACTCACATTTTTCTCCATTAAACATTTAAACCAAAATGTTTATAACAATAAAAAGATATGGCATCAACTAAAGTAAACTCGTGACGGATCACAAAGATACCCATCACCTGTATATACATACCTGCATCCGCATTTCGACTGAATTCGAATGCAATGAGACGAAAGCAATCCAACAAATATAATACTAGGATCCGGCTTAAACCAAAACCCACTAGTATGATCCGTACGATCATGATCCATGCACAAGTGCACGTATATGATCGAACCCTGCCATAAAACCATACGGCCTCTACAACGTTTCGCCCGAACTTGAGAAACTTTATGTGGGGGACTCTAATGACTCATCAATACGCTGGCAGTGAGTTTAACCACAAGCACGTCAGTGGTACTAGCTGTACGTAACGGCTACGCTTGTGTTGACCAAAAGGGAAGCTGATGAGCGAACTCATCCAGAAACCCTACTGAGCCTGTCAGTGACAATATTCGTACAGTCCGGTCTGTTGGCTAAGAGTATCGCATATCGGGTCTAGAGGGTGGATAAAGTCAGACCCCTAACAACGCGATAATTCATGTCGGTATGAAACCCATCACCTCTTGAGAAACTACTGATCCTAATCAATAATTCTCGACTACCTTGGCCAAGGTTTTCTGGTGATGGCCACCCGTGCACTGTGCGACATCAACCCCCAATACCGGGAGAGACGAATCCCCGACGATCCGCTCACTACCTCCATGTGGCTCGGGACTGTACCCAACTAAAACCTGTTTGCACGACTCCTTTGGGCCGTGGTAGGGTAGTAATCAAAGCACAGTGGGAACTCACATGAAACAAATGACAATTTCAGGTCGATAGACTAACCTGTACACATGTCACCTGGAAACTGCTATCTGACAATAGGTATAATACCAACTAGCAGGTTCCCGGATAGTCCGTCCAGTGTACTCATAACCTAATGAGCACCTGTATACTATCTTAGATGAACAAACTAACACCAATGGCTTGTGAGACCTGGCCACCGCCCCTCGTCGGGGTCTCGATCAGTATACACTAGTCTACACTGGAGTATCGATGCCCAGTCTCGATACTCCCACGACTAGGGACATTTAAGGATTTTCTTATAGACTACCAGCTCCCACGTATATGATCGTCATCATAATGCTGGTAGTCAAGCAAGAATCCTATGGGCTCTATCAATATGTAATAATGATGATAAAGACAAACCAGATAGCATACTATCATCTCGAGTAAGACTGTCCTACCGGTATAGGTCCTCCCTCAATCATTACAATCACGTGCCTACGATCCAATAATTGACTTGAGGGCACTATAGCCAACAATTATTGCAAGAAGAAAGGGCACTTCAATATTGATTGCTATAAATTGCAAAACAAGCTAAAACAGGATGACAAATTGAAGGAGTTTTCAGCCGAAGCTAGTATAGTGGAAGGAGAAGGAGATCTTCTTGTAGTTCTTAATAACACACATCGATCTAAGGACGAATGGATTATGGATTCGGGTTGTTCTTACCGCACATGTCCCAATAAGGATTTGTTCACCACCTATGAGTTAATTAATGGTGGAGTGGTTTTGATTGGCAACAATAGTTCGTGTCGAGATATTGGCAAGAGGACGATCCAAATCAAGATGTTTGATGGTGTTTTGAGGACAATGGCGGAAGTTAGGCACGTACCTGACTTGAAGAAGAATCTCATCTTTTTAGATGCACCCGACGAAAAAACTTACAAGTTTTCCGCTGAAGGTGGAGTTTTGAAGATACTCAAAGATGCTCTAGTTGTTATGAATGGCTTAAAGAAGGGGTCCTTATTTTCATTATAGGATTCGACAATTTCCGTATTGGCGGCTATTTCATCATCCAAATCCATGTTAGATTCGGAAACAACCAGATTATGGCACTCTGGCATATGAGTGATAGAGATATGACCGAGTTGTCGAAGCATGGTCTATTATGTGGACAGAGTACATCGAAGATGGAGTTTTGTGAGCATTGTGTTTTTGGGAAGCAGAAAAGAGTCAATTTCAGTTCGGCGGTGCACAACACAAAAGATACTCTTAATTATATTCATTCAGATCTTTGGGGACACTCTCCAATTGCTTTTAAAGGAAGCGGTGCCAAGTATCTGCTAACTTTTATCGATGATTTTTCGAAGAAAGTTTGGGTCTACTTCTTGAAGCAAAAAAGTGGTGTGTTTATTACGTTCAAGTAATGGAAGACGTTGCTTGAGAAGCAGATAGGGAAGCAAATTAAGAGACTAAGAACAAACAACGGGTTGGAATTTTGTGGCGGAGATTTCAATAGTTTCTGTAAAAACGAAGAGATTGTTCGTCGTCATACCGTTGTCTGCACACCACAGTAGAATAGAGTCACAGAGTGTATGAATCAGACTCTTATGGAGAAAGCTCGATGCATGTTGTCTAATGTATCGCTCGGCAAGGAATTTTGGGCGGAGGCAGTGAACACGGCATGTTTCATTGTGAATCGGTCATTTCATACATCGTTAGATAATAAAACACTGGAGCGGGTATGGTCTAGAAAGCATGCCGATTATTCTACAATTTGAGTGTTTGGTTGTCTTGCAAACACACATTGTCGTGCAGGCATGTTGGATTCTCGAGCGAAGAAGTGCATATTTCTTAGGTTGTGGTGTTCGGATCCTAAGTCGCCAAAATTTATGATTAGCAGATATGTGACTTTTGATGAATCTGCTATATTGAAGCTGAAGAACGTGGAATCTCCAAGTAAAGATGATTCAAGGAAGGATGAGCCAGGTGTTGAAATTGAAGTCGGTGAAAGTTCGGGTTTGCAGGAGATCTTTCCTTCACCATTGTTGGGGTCAAAATTTACACCCCAAGTCAAAAAAGTCAATGTCCAAGAATACGCCTAAACCAAAACAAGCGGACCCTACTGTCAAATCCATGCCGGGCCTACGCCTAAACTTAAGCCGGGCCTATGCCCAAACCAAAGTGCAAGCAGGTGGGCCCAAGCCCAGGCCGGTCCAAGCTCAAGCATGGGGCCGGCCCCCATGCTAAGAAAATAAGAGATTATAATAAATGTAATATTTAAATGAATATGTCAAATGTAAAGAAATGGGCAAAAGGCCAATTTTGTAAAGCCCAAGGGTTTAAGTGCAAATGTGTAAGGGTATTTAAACCCAACATGATGATGAAATGAAAGATTTTTCTCTTTCTCTTTAAGGTTCTTCTTCATCTTCATTTCTTTGAATTAAATCAAGAGGAAAACCTCTCTTTTTTCCAAAACTAAATAGGTTTTGGCCATAAATTCATTGAAAAGAAAGTGAATCTCCAATCAAATCCCAAAAGAAGAGGTTTTTGCATCACTCCTTCCTCCTCAAAATCCAAAAAGGGAAGAGAAAGAAGAAGGAGAACCCATCTCCAAAAACCCCATTTTAGCAAGATCCAAGGCTTGGAAAAGGGAAATGGAACCCCTTTTCATCATTTAAAATTCAAACTCAAAGATTTAAATATTCAAGAGAGTATTTTTGGACCAAAATAGGAGAAGATTGGGAGTAACCCCATCAAAAGGAATCCCTCTGGGTTTCTTTTTTGGGGAAACCCCCAGGAGCTCAAGCTCCATGATTAGGAGCGCAAGCTCCACAAAGGCGTGCGCAAGCGCATCTCCTTTTCCGCAAGAGTTATGTATGTAAGCGCCCACCCTCTTGCGCAAGCGCCAATCACAGGAGCGCTTGCGCCAAACCCCAGGAGCACATGCTCTGGCATGCTCAAAACACTTCCCCTCAAAAATTCCGTGAGGCCCCTGATATGCTCAAAGCACCCTCAAAATTGTTTTCAAAACATAACAAGCTCATATTTTATATTGAGTTCGCATGATCGCATGACCCGTTAATCGGATGTTCTCTCGTCTCAAAGCGAGAGGTAATTAATTGCAGTTTTGTTCGTGGCTACCGGAGATTAGAATCCCCACAATCAATAAGCCCTTGCCTATCATGGGGTAGGAGGAATCTGTACACGCCCAAAGCATGAGCCCATCCATCTCAACAAGGTGACAAAAAACACTCTACAGATTCTTGCACGTCCGGTGGGACCAATCTCTCCTCCCATATCTCGGGTCAAATGATCATACGAACTCAGCCAAGACATACGTTGTTATCTGTATGGAACCATACTCCTTCATTCAGATCAACTTTCAACAACAAACAACTCTCAACAATAATCAACAATGATGGCATTTCGAATGCTTGTTAGTTGCAAGTAATGGAGGAAGACCAGGGTCCGCTCACCGTTCTTTGCTTTTACCTTGTGTTTGAATGCCAATAAAGAACCACTTCATATACTCGCTCCATAAGTTCACGTTCGAAATGACATTAAACTAAAATTTCTCAAGTTTTCAAGTTACGTCCGAAACGACTTTAAACTAATGTATGTTAAATTTCTGGGAAAACAAGCTCAGCTTCCAACGTGACCACCATCGCATACACAATGAAGGTTACCGCCAAAGTGATTCTCCCGTCAAGTCTCATGCAGCAGAAGGCAGGACATCCAATCCAATTCGGGCTTATCATATTCTCTTCAATCTCCATCAGCGCCCCTGCCACGAAGACTCCAATGATCCAAATCAACAGACCGACCTCAAGGGGGAAAAGGTTGAACATCATAACTGCAATGGCTCCCAAACCAAAGCAAAAATCAGTGTGTGAGTAGCTTTCTATCTCTCTATTTGGGGGAAAAGTCGTCAACTCATAGGGGCAACAAGACGTCTTAGGACAGCCCAGGTAAGGCCCACGATGACCGCAAATGCAAGCGTCTTCTCTAAACTGTCTATCGGTCAGCCCAAAACGACCGCCAAGGAAGCAGATGCCTGCCAAACCCTTAAAAACGAAGATTTGAAGCAGAACGGCTCAAATATAGAGCTGATAAGAGGGTTAAGGTTCTTGCTAAATTGGATTTTGTCGAGTTCCAAGAACATGGCTACCCCATGACAAAATCCAAATCCGCCATAAAAGTTAATAATTCTTTTGAACCCCTATGATCGGTGCAAAAGTATCCTATGAATGCGCAGATCGAGAAGACGACGATTCAAAGAGTTCTGTAAAGGGGCATGTCTAAGCTACAGAATTAAAAGTATAGCACGATCTCATCAAGGGTATACCAACCTCCACTCGCCGTGCAAAATCAAAAGAAAGAACTCAAACAGAGGATATCAGTTATATCCAAAACACTGGTTAGACTGACTACTCTCAGTGCTTGTCCTTCCCTGAAAGGAGCAGACTACAACAGTGGTCTAAAAGCCCAGCAAATATCTCTGCCAATGATGTAGTAATGGACGGATATACAATCCAAACAGTCTATATGGTGGGACCCGAAAGAACAAGTCCTCCTACTCTTCACAACCATGATAAAGATATTTTAGCCGCTGCCCAATCCCAGATTGGTTCAGAAGACTCTACTCAAGCATCTGGACAAAAAGAACCCACAATTTTTGAAGAGTCAAACGGTGGTGATAACCTGGTCTCCGTCCACAAAAATACGGAACGAGCAATGTTCCTAAATCATCAGAAGCAGTTTCATGACAAAAACAAGGCATCGACAAGGATAAACAAAGAATAAGCGCACAATTACGACCCCTAAGTCGTTAAACTGGAAAATAAAAGAAATAAAGGGCCAGTCTACAAGCAAAAAGGGAACGAATGAAAACGTGAAAAGGTTTCGTGAGTAAAAACAGCGAGGCTACCTGTGAGCTTGTGAAAATCTACAAGGGCGCAAACTCTAAAAAAAAACCTCCAATGGTAAATGATGAGTTGCTCCTATTACTACACTCCAGTGTAGTGATGTTGACGCCAAAAAAAATTTCAAATCCCTAAATTTCCCAACAGAAAATGATGAATTTCTTCTGGCACCCATGCTTCAGTGTTTGCAACGCTGAGGCCAGCCCCAACGCCAAAATTCCAAATTTTCAATCCAACTCCAGTCCAAATTTCACCTCAAAATCAAACCCTACCAACTTCGAAAATCCAAATTCCAAAGAGAACCGCTAAATCGTTAAACCGGGAACAGATGACCCCTACGTCATTAAACTAGGAAGAAATGACCTCTAAGTCATTAAACTGGGAACATATGACCCCTAACTCGTTAAACTAGGAACAAATAAAATCTTCTATAGGCAAATGATGATTCGCTCCTGGCACTATGCTCCAGTGTTAGCGGTGCTGCTACCAAACCATAACTAAAATTCCAAATCCTCCAAAAGCAAATGATGAGTCACACGTGGCACACGTGCTTCAGTGCTAGTGATGCTGAAACCAAATAAAAATCTAAATTCCAGGTCCTACTCGACAGGTGCCTCAAAGATTAAAGAAGGTCATGCTAAACAAGGAAGGGATCGGACAAATCAAATTAAAGTCCCACCCAGCAGTGCTTTCAAACTCAAAGGTCCCGCTGGACAGATTGGAACCTCCCAAATCACATCAAACCAAACCAACTTCAAGTCAAATCAAATCGGTTGCCGGATGAGTTGTTTCTGGAGCCCAATTCCAGTGGTAGAAATGTTGACTCGCTCCTAAATCAAATCAAATCAAATCAGCCAAGCTACAGCGACTCTTCGCCTCAGTACATGTCAACAGTGACTTTTCATGCTGGTGATACGTCAAACGACGATTCTCTTCCTCGGTACCATGTCAACAGCGACTTTTTGCCTCGGTAGTAGATCAAACAGTGATTCTCCATGCCGGCGATATGTTAAACAGCGACTCTCCGCCTCGGTAGCACGTCAACAGCGACTCTCCATTCCGGTAACAAGTCAAACAACGACTCTCTGTCTCGGTAATACATCAAACAACGACTCTTCGCCTCGGTAGCATGTCAACAGCAACTCTCTGTGCCGGTAGTATGTTAAACAACGACTCTCTGTGCCCGTAGTTCGTCAAACAACGACTCTCTGCCTCGGTACCACATCAACAGTGACTCTCCGTGCCGGTAATACGTCAACAGCGACTCTTTGTGCCGATGATACATCAAATAATGACTCTCTGTGCTGGTGACAAGTCAAACAATGACTCTTTACCTCGGTAATACGTTAAACAGAGACTCTCCGCCCCGGTAGCATGTCAAAAGCGACTCTCCGTGTCGGTAGTACGTTAAACAATGACTCTCCGCCTCGGTAGCACGTCAACAGCTACTCTCCATGCCGGTGACAAGTCAAACAGCGACTTTCTGCCTCTGCAGCACATTAACAACAATTCTCCGTGCTGGTAGTACGTCAAACAACAAATCTCCGTGCCCGTAGTACGTCAACAATGACTCTCCGCCTCAGTAGCACGTCAACGACTCTCCATGCCGATAATACATCAACAATGACTCTTTGTACTGATGATACATCAAACAGTAAATCTTCGTGCCGATGATACATTAAACAGTGAATCTTCGTGCCGGTGACAAGTCAAACAGTGACTCCCCGCATCGATAATACATCAAACAGCGAATCTCTGCCTCGATAATACATCAAACAGCGACTCTATGCCTCGGTAATACATCAAACAACAACTCTCCGCCTTGGTAGCATGTCAAAAGAGAATCCTTATGTCGGTAGTACGTCAAACAACGACTCTCAGTACCGGTTGTACGTCAAACAACGACTCTCCGCCTCAGTAGCACATCCACAGTGACTCTCCGTGCCGGTGATACGTCAAACAATGACTCTCCGTGCTGGTGAAAAGTCAAACAACGACTCTCCATGCTGGTAGTATGTAAAATATTGACTCTCTGCCTCGGTAGCATGTCAACATGACTCTCTATGCCGGTAATACATCAACAACGACTCTCCATACCGGTGATATGTCAAACAGTGACTCTCAGTGCCGGTGACAAGTCTAACAGTGACTCTCAGTGCCGGTGAAAAGTCTAACAGCGACTCTCCGTGCTGGTAGTATGTCAAACAATGACTTTCTATGCCGGTAGTATGTCAAACAACAACTCTTCGCCTCGTAGAATGTCAACAGCAACTCCCCGTGCCGGAGATAAGTCAAACAGTGACTCTCTGCCTCGGTAATACATCAAAATAGCGACTCTTTGCCTCAGTAGCACATCAACAGTGACTATCCGTGCCGGTAATACATCAAACAACGACTCTCCGCTTCGGTAGCACGTCAACAGCGACTTTCCGTGCTAGAATACGTCAACAACGACTCTCCGTGCCGGTGATACGTCAAACAGTGACTCTCTATGCCTATGACAAGTCAAACAACGACTCTTTGCCTCGGTAGCACGTCAACAATAACTCTTCGTGCCGGTAGTACGTCAAACATCGAATCTCTATGCCGGTAGTACGTTAAACAATGACTCTCCGCCTCTATAGCATGTCAACAGTGACTCTCTGTGCCGGTAATAGGTCAACAGTGACTCTCTTTGCCGGTGATACGTCAAACAGTGACTCTTCTTGCTGGTGACAAGTCAAACAGTGATTCTCCGCCTCGGTAATTGTAGGGTTCCTAGGCATTCTAATGAAGTCTCACAAGGCATCAACCATGCCAATTTCAAAAATTATGGGTGCCGAGAAACCCTAATACGGATCGTTGACTAGAAGTTTAGGCGAAAAGATAATCTAGTTAACTACTTAACTAAAAGTTAGATGCTACAACCTTTGTAGATCCGGTTCTCCACTTCCTTAGCTCCACGTGGGTGTCCTCTCGCTGTCCATCATGAATCCCGAACTCAATTGTCGGCTTCATCGGAGAAACGGGCGAGCTAGGTCGTCGGCTTCGTATCAAAGACGATCTACGTCGAGGCATCACAAGTTCAAGCTCCGACTTCACAAAGTTGTGAAACTTGTGAAGAAAACACCCAAAACAACTTGGCAAGAGGTAGAGGGTGAAGAAATAGGAGGTGGGTTCACTTTAGAATTGGATTTCTCTCACTAGAACTCAAGTTGCCATTGATGGCATCAAGGTTTCTATCTTGAAGAAGAAAAAGAAGATGAAGCTAGTTTATGATAAGTTCTTTTAAAAATGAAAAGAAAATTCATACTTATCATAATCTAACTAGGGTTAAGTGTAGAGAATAAACCATGGTCATTTGGAGAGTTAGGGTTAAGCATGAGGACAAGAATGGTTGTCAAAAGTCAAGGCTTCATGAAGCTTCAACTAATGACAAAAGAAAGCCACCATTCTCTTTAAATCATTTCCAAATAAATAAATGAACAAAATAAATAAATAAATAAATGAATATGTAAAACCCTAATTATCAAATTAACCATGGTTTAATTCTACACATTTAACCAAATGATCAAGTATCATCAAACATGATACAAAAATGTGCACAAAAGCATATCACATATACAATGTGCATCAAGTGAGAAAAATCCGTTTAAAGTGAACCAATACTAGTTAATGTAAAGTAATATATCAAATATATAATTATACATTAAATCATTAAATCAACACTTGATTCAATGATCCGGTCATGTCGCACATGACCGACTAGTATTCAATGTATCGGCTTATCGAATCGATCTTCGATTCGATAACTAGGTTATATCACATACAACCAATCAAAACATTAATCGCGAGAATCAAATACGGTATCAGATACATGCATTATTCTCGGTCCCGCACATATCTCATATGCGCTCCTATTTCGTTTCGCTTGAGCCAGGAAACCTCTGTGTAGGACTCTAAAGACTCGTCAATACGCCGGTAGCAGATGATGATCATATCAAGCACCCACAAACCGCAAGCGGTATGCTAAACGTAACGGCCACCCGGGTATTGAGCGATCAGAAGATCGACGAGCTAGCCCGCTCACACTCCTGCGAATCCGACCAGTAACACTTACCGTACAGTCCGGTCACTTCGTCTGATATGTCGCATATCAAGTCTAGGGGTGGTAAACGTCAGACCCCAATAACCCGATAAGTCATGCCGAAGTGAGGCTCGTAACGGGTCGAGAAACTACTGGTAACACTTACCAGCAAATCTCTGATCAGCTCTGGCCAGGGACTTCCTTGTTACGGCCAATCGAGCACAGCGCAACATCAACCCCCAATACCGGGAGAGACGAAACCCCTCCTATCGCTCATTGCCTCCATGTGACTGATTGATACGAAAAAGTTGTTTGTAGTTAACCGCAATCAATAACGGTGTCGCGCATAGCTAGACCGAGATGAGTACGGGTCGTCCTCTGGGAAACGTTGAACCTTTTATTTTTACTTTAGATGTGTTGAGAAAGAGAGGAGGAATAAAGAATTTTGTGAAAAGTTTCTAGATCTACTTTAAACAAGAATGTTAAATATAGATCTAGATTATTTTGGAGATTTAAATAATATAATAATACGGCTTGTAGGGTTCGTTAGGATTTAGTAGTTATGGAAGATTAATTAAAAGTTACCCTTTTTATCCATTAATAGATTTAGAACTAGAACGACGGTGATGCGTGTAGATTAGGGTTTCTGGAGGGAAAAGGAATCCCACTCGTAACTCTTATCTCGACACGGAACTCCGTTCATATCTAGCCTTTACCAAAACAATCATTAATTTAATCTCTAATCGCGGTCGGAACTAGCAAGGAATTGCTAGCGCGCCCGATTAGGATGTTAATGATTATTTTGATAAAGTTCCTAAACTTTATAGGACTTAAAAAGGGTTTAATTATTTTCATCACCCATTAACCTACCCTAATCCTACGAACCCTAACAAGCGGAGAATTACTCGCGCATGTTGGGAGAAAAAGAGATGGAGAGAAATTGCATAATTAAACTACGAAGAAATAGAATAAGAAAAAGAACTACCTTATTAATCAACAAGATCAAGTACACTTTGGTTCCTTAGAAAATGATTACAAAAACCTAGTTTGCTTCTCGATCTCTTCTAAGGAGGTAGATGAACAGTTGATGATCAGCCTGGATGCGTGAGCCGTCTTGGACTTCGTGATCTCTTCGGCTTGATACCTTTTCCAAGAGGCTCTCGGTGCCTTTTTATAGTGAAAACCCAGAATCTTATTGTTGAAAACTTGGTAAAATTCAGCAAAGAATAATGCCCCAAAATCTTGCACTCTAACCTTCTCAAATTGCGGCGGATCCGCGGCCCCAGGGTGGGTTTGGCCGCGGATCCGCGCTCAAGGGTAGGGATCATTTGATTCTTTTTCTTGGGCTTTCATCTGGTGACATGTGGCAATCCTAGGCATCTTCAGAATCTGAAAATATTTTCTCTGTTGCTTCCAGACTTGGTCTCCAAGTTTGCTTCTTAATTTGGCAAGATTTCTTCAACAAATTGATTTGTTTGTTAAATCCTTCATAACAACTTGGAAATATTCTGCACAACAACTCAAATAAGATTTTAGTAGACTTTGTTCTACTAGGATTAGATCAATAATATTATTTGCATACATTTTCCTACCAAATTATAATTAAAATATATTAACACATGGAAAATAATGTTTTTACACATAAACCCTCATATGTATAATATATTATAATATAGTCCTTTTTTAAATATGAAAATGGTAGGAAAAAATGTAATACAAGTGTGCAGTTTTATCAACTGAACAAATACCCCCAAACTTATCTTTGATCGTCCCGAGCAAACTAGTTTATTCAAGAGGAGAAAAAGAAATAAGAAAACTAAGCACACTTTCGTAGGCAGACACGATTGCACTGAGCACGTGCAACAAGCCGTTAAACCTCTAGGTGTCCCTAGTAGGAGGAGTGTTGTCTCCTGAGGGTTTTCAGCGGATTACACCCACAAAATCCAATAACAAAAGAAAGATGGTGAAATTTACATATAAAGACAAGAACCATAAAAGAAATACTTTGAAAAGAAGAGTTTCCAACTATACTAGCTTTTTCAGTTGTCATGAGCCCTATCTTAATAGCCATGAAAAAATGTTAGAAATCACATCATCTCTCAATAAAACATCGTCATTATTCTTCATTCCTACCTTTCATCCAAACATTGATCATATAACCCCACGTGTGTGTAAATAACATCTCTACACTCGGAGAATTCAATTCAAGCTATCATACTCTTGTCCATCTACCTCAGTACTTTATGAATACTTAGGTTTGCTCACACCTTTTCATGCGACCGCTAATACTTCTTGAGGTACTAACCGACCGATTACTCAAGTGCTTGCTGATTTGGTGATAGTATTTTCCTTGTCTTGCACCACCTAAGGCTTAGCAGTGACTCCCAGACCAGTTGGCCTTAGGGCAATAGGTGAAGAGGCACCCTCGCTATATTTTTTTTATTGCTGCCTTGGCGATACAAAACCAGTGTTCATTTTTTTTCTTTTCACCATTTTTATACTTCCTTCATACTTTGGCTTTTAGACAAGAGCATTTCAAGGTATCCTCTACTATCCCGAGTTTCAAGACGTGTGTAGGTGCATATTGTAGGGTATCAACATTCAAATGTTTGGCTTCCAGAATAGAAACTATTTTTCAGACTTATTTTTATCCTCAGATTAGTGACTTCCTTCATCTTACTAACCCTTGGGACAACAGCTCATAACTACTTATTACTAGTTCGTATAAGAAAACTTCTAATTTTCTTGGTTTTCTTAAACTATTCCTATCTTTTGGATGTAATGTTTCACTTTCTACTCTTTTGTTATAAAAGAAAATTTTTGAAATTTTTTTTTTTTGTGAAAATATTGTGCTTATGCAAAATATGATGCAAATTGATCTGTAAATAAGCACAAACCTCCCCCAAACCTGTTTACAGCAGTGTCCTCACTGATGTCTTCTGTTAAGCTCAAAAACCTGTAGACTTGGGAAGAAATTATTAATGGGGGCAAGAATATATGAAAGTGAAAATCCTCCCCCAAACTTATTTTTGGCTCACAAATTTGAGGACAAAAGTTATGATCAAGAGCCAAAAATATATCCCCCCTCAAACATGAGTTAGACAATACGAAGCATTTTAAGAGGGGGTGAGTCATCTGGTCAAAGTAAGACTTTACAAAGACCAAAAGTCAACACCAACCATTCAAAGATTTTATCAGTATATCGTATAGGTTGGTGGAAGAATGTATTGTATCGAGTCAAGGAAAAGTGGGGAAGGGATAAGAGGTGGTCAGGAAAGGGTTTGAATTTAGAGAAAAGAAAGAATGAGGAGGAATGTGAATGATTAGGAAGAAGGAAGGTGACGGTTCAACCTCTATAGGTGGAGATTGATCAATCACAAAATCCGTATTGTTTAAAAATTCAAGTTCGTCAGCAAAAAGTTCTTCAAAACTTTTATCAATGGTGTGATTGAACATTTTGCTGTCAAAGAGTTTTGTTCCAGAATTTATTCTACTTGATTCATAAAAAATCACTGAGGTAGAGAACTCGAAAAACTCATCTACCTCTTTTTCAAAAATATCCAAATCAAGTTGAATTTCCGGTATTACTGAACTTGAATTAACGGATTGTGATTTATCAAAACTCACTGAAACTATAGGAATAGAAGAAGAACCGGAGAAAGTAGAAGGTGAAATAGGTAAACAAATTGGTATGTCGAGTGTTGCTGAACCAGATGTGGAAGATGGAGGTTGTATTTCGGTCTGATCTTCGGATATACCATTATCATCAACTTCAAGACATATTTGGGATTCGGGAAGAATTAAAGGCTCAAGATGATGACCATAAGGAAGTGAAAGGATTTGATGAATTGGTGGGCCAAAATCATCCAAAATTTCGGGTTCATCAATCAAAATATCCCCAATGTCAATCACCTCATTCAAGTGAAGGTTAAAATTCTCAAACTCCTCATCAAAAGTATGGTTTTCAATCAGTTTTGGTTCAAGAGTGGAGGTGTAGAGATCACAAGGGTTGGGTATGGTTTCACTTGAAAGGGACCCTTCACAGTTGGGTAAATCAAACACTACAAAGTCACACAACTTATCAGTCATTCTATTTGGTGTACTTGATGAATCTATGAAACTGGAGTTGTGGATTTCAGTTTGGAGGTACAGTTCTGTCTTACTACCCAAATCCTTCATAATTTGGTTCGACATTTCCATAAATTTTTCTAATGTCTGCTCCAGACTAGTCTTGGGCTGATAAGGGGTTTCAGTATAAGATTGAAATTCCTGTGGATAATTAAAATTCCCAAATGACTGATTAGAAGAACTGTCTAGAGTAGGTGGAAAAGTCGGATTGGATTGATAGGAATAGAATGGTTGCGGAACTTGGGTAGGAGTAGGATCAATATTATGATAAGAAGAATATTGATATGGGTTGGTTGGTTGGCTATTTTCAACAGACATCTTATATGCCACAAACCGCATATCAAACTCTTCTCCGGACAGTGGTGGTGATGGTTGATATTGGTCCGGGTTGAAACTTTGGCCTCTAGACCTAGCTATATGCTCAGCAATGGACATTCGTCTAGGGGCTTCCTCACTCTGGGTATGAACTGAAACATGTGTAGGATTAGGATATGGTTGATAAGACCTAGACTGAGGTGGCCAACTGTTTCTTCCCGCTTGTTCTATATGATCTCTTAAGGACATGGAAGAGCCGGACGGTATACCGAAGGGATTTCGAAAACAAGAGATATCTGGTTGTGGACAGCAAAGCTCGGCAAGTGTTCTTCTGTTTAGGTCACCCATTATAAGAAGAGAAGAAGGGGGAAGGGGTAAAAAGGAGAGAAAGTAATTGGTTTGTTTTGAAAAATGACGGATTTAGACAAATCACAAAAAATGCACAACCCTAGAACTATGGTTACCTAGGTCCAGTCTCTAGACCGCTCCTAGACTTCCAAAGGACAAGCCGCAGGATAAATCCTCTACCGCCTCCGTACTATCCTTGTAGCCAGGTAAGTGCTAGGTAAGTGGGAAGGAACCACGTCGTGGGCCTAATTAAAAACCACTAGCCTTTGTCACACTTGCCTAGACACTACAAAAGTAATGCGGATAAACGATAGATTACCCACGACCTTCCTCTGTCCTTATTGAGCGCGACAGTCCTTAGAGTCTGGTCTACATATTTTTTAAATTAATGAAGGGTTGATCTATATGCTCGGTTTGTGATTTGTGGGGCTTAGGAAGGGTGATGAAATCCCCACCTAATCTTGATTTGGTCCTTGCCCCTTAAAGATCCGTATTAAAATATGCAAAAACAAACTGAAAAACAAAACTTTGCAAAAAGATTTTTGAGCGGCGATATTTTGCAAAGAATCCTGTAGAAAATCGATTTTATTGGATTTTAGAGGAGAGAGAAGGGAGTTAGAATCTTACCAGAGAAGTGTCAACCCTAGATCTCCTGTTTCCTTAAGTCAGTGACTCCAGATTTCCTCGCAAAAATTCACACAATAATCGTTAAATATACAATTTGCAGTTTTGTTTTAATAATGATATGACTCGTCTAAGAATTCAACACAAATAGTAAAAATAAAAAATTACGCACGTTTCCCCGGCAACGGCGCCATTTGATTGATACGAAAAAGTTGTTTGTAGTTAACCGCAATCAATAACGGTGTCGCGCATAGCTAGACCGAGATGAGTACGGGTCGTCCTCTGGGAAACGTTGAACCTTTTATTTTTACTTTAGATGTGTTGAGAAAGAGAGGAGGAAAAAGAATTTTGTGAAAAGTTTCTAGATCTACTTTAAACAAGAATGTTAAATATAGATCTAGATTATTTTGGAGATTTAAATAATATAATAATACGGCTTGTAGGGTTCGTTAGGATTTAGTAGTTATGGAAGATTAATTAAAAGTTACCCTTTTTATCCATTAATAGATTTAGAACTAGAACGACGGTGATGCGTGTAGATTAGGGTTTCTGGAGGGAAAAGGAATCCCACTCGTAACTCTTATCTCGACACGGAACTCCGTTCATATCTAGCCTTTACCAAAACAATCATTAATTTAATCTCTAATCGCGGTCGGAACTAGCAAGGAATTGCTAGCGCGCCCGATTAGGATGTTAATGATTATTTTGATAAAGTTCCTAAACTTTATAGGACTTAAAAAGGGTTTAATTATTTTCATCACCCATTAACCTACCCTAATCCTACGAACCCTAACAAGCGGAGAATTACTCGCGCATGTTGGGAGAAAAAGAGATGGAGAGAAATTGCATAATTAAACTACGAAGAAATAGAATAAGAAAAAGAACTACCTTATTAATCAACAAGATCAAGTACACTTTGGTTCCTTAGAAAATGATTACAAAAACCTAGTTTGCTTCTCGATCTCTTCTAAGGAGGTAGATGAACAGTTGATGATCAGCCTGGATGCGTGAGCCGTCTTGGACTTCGTGATCTCTTCGGCTTGATACCTTTTCCAAGAGGCTCTCGGTGCCTTTTTATAGTGAAAACCCAGAATCTTATTGTTGAAAACTTGGTAAAATTCAGCAAAGAATAATGCCCCAAAATCTTGCACTCTAACCTTCTCAAATTGCGGCGGATCCGCGGCCCCAGGGTGGGTTTGGCCGTGGATCCGCGCTCAAGGGTAGGGATCATTTGATTCTTTTTCTTGGGCTTTCATCTGGTGACATGTGGCAATCCTAGGCATCTTCAGAATCTGAAAATATTTTCTCTGTTGCTTCCAGACTTGGTCTCCAAGTTTGCTTCTTAATTTGGCAAGATTTCTTCAACAAATTGATTTGTTTGTTAAATCCTTCATAACAACTTGGAAATATTCTGCACAACAACTCAAATAAGATTTTAGTAGACTTTGTTCTACTAGGATTAGATCAATAATATTATTTGCATACATTTTCCTACCAAATGATAATTAAAATATATTAACACATGGAAAATAATGTTTTTACACATAAACCCTCATATGTATAATATATTATAATATAGTCCTTTTTTAAATATGAAAATGGTAGGAAAAAATGTAATACAAGTGTGCAGTTTTATCAACTGAACAAATACCCCCAAACTTATCTTTGATCGTCCCGAGCAAACTAGTTTATTCAAGAGGAGAAAAAGAAATAAGAAAACTAAGCACACTTTCGTAGGCAGACACGATTGCACTGAGCACGTGCAACAAGCCGTTAAACCTCTAGGTGTCCCTAGTAGGAGGAGTGTTGTCTCCTGAGGGTTTTCAGCGGATTACACCCATAAAATCCAATAACAAAAGAAAGATGGTGAAATTTACATATAAAGACAAGAACCATAAAAGAAATACTTTGAAAAGAAGAGTTTCCAACTATACTAGCTTTTTCAGTTGTCATGAGCCCTATCTTAATAGCCATGAAAAAATGTTAGAAATCACATCATCTCTCAATAAAACATCGTCATTATTCTTCATTCCTACCTTTCATCCAAACATTGATCATATAACCCCACGTGTGTGTAAATAACATCCCTACACTCGGAGAATTCAATTCAAGCTATCATACTCTTGTCCATCTACCTCAGTACTTTATGAATACTTAGGTTTGCTCACACCTTTTCATGCGACCGCTAATACTTCTTGAGGTACTAACCGACCGATTACTCAAGTGCTTGCTGATTTGGTGATAGTATTTTCCTTGTCTTGCACCACCTAAGGCTTAGCAGTGACTCCCAGACCAGTTGGCCTTAGGGCACTAGGTGAAGAGGCACCCTCGCTATATTTTTTTTATTGCTGCCTTGGCGATACAAAACCAGTGTTCATTTTTTTTTCTTTTCACCATTTTTATACTTCCTTCATACTTTGGCTTTTAGACAAGAGCATTTCAAGGTATCCTCTACTATCCCGAGTTTCAAGACGTGTGTAGGTGCATATTGTATGGTATCAACATTCAAATGTTTGGCTTCCAGAATAGAAACTATTTTTCAGACTTATTTTTATCCTCAGATTAGTGACTTCCTTCATCTTACTAACCCTTGGGACAACAGCTCATAACTACTTATTACTAGTTCGTATAAGAAAACTTCTAATTTTCTTGGTTTTCTTAAACTATTCCTATCTTTTGGATGTAATGTTTCACTTTCTACTCTTTTGTTATAAAAGAAAATTTTTTAATTTTTTAATTTTTTGAAAATATTGTGCTTATGCAAAATATGATGCAAATTGATGTGTAAATAAGCACAAACCTCCCCCAAACCTGTTTACAGCAGTGTCCTCACTGATGTCTTCTGTTAAGCTCAAAAACCTGTAGACTTGGGAAGAAATTATTAATGGGGGCAAGAATATATGAAAGTGAAAATCCTCCCCCAAACTTATTTTTGGCTCACAAATTTGAGGACAAAAGTTATGATCAAGAGCCAAAAATATATCCCCCCTCAAACATGAGTTAGACAATACGAAGCATTTTAAGAGGGGGTGAGTCATTTGGTCAAAGTAAGACTTTACAAAGACCAAAAGTCAACACCAACCATTCAAAGATTTTATCAGTATATCGTATAGGTTGGTGGAAGAATGTATTGTATCGAGTCAAGGAAAAGTGGGGAAGGGATAAGAGGTGGTCAAGAAAGGGTTTGAATTTAGAGAAAAGAAAGAATGAGGAGGAATGTGAATGATTAGGAAGAAGGAATGGTGACGGTTCAACCTCTATAGGTGGAGATTGATCAATCACAAAATCCGTATTGTTTAAAAATTCAAGTTCGTCAGCAAAAAGTTCTTCAAAACTTTTATCAATGGTGTGATTGAACATTTTGCTGTCAAAGAGTTTTGTGCCAGAATTTATTCTACTTGATTCATAAAAAATCACTGAGGTAGAGGACTCGAAAAACTCATCTACCTCTTTTTCAAAAATATCCAAATCAAGTTGAATTTCCGGTATTACTGAACTTGAATTAACGGATTGTGATTTATCAAAACTCACTGAAACTATAGGAATAGAAGAAGAACCGGAGAAAGTAGAAGGTGAAATAGGTAAACAAATTGGTATGTCGAGTGTTGCTGAACCAGATGTGGAAGATGGAGGTTGTATTTCGGTCTGATCTTCGGATATACCATTATCATCAACTTCAAGACATATTTGGGATTCGGGAAGAATTAAAGGCTCAAGATGATGACCATAAGGAAGTGAAAAGATTTGATGAATTGGTGGGCCAAAATCATCCAAAATTTCGGGTTCATCAATCAAAATATCCCCAATGTCAATCACCTCATTCAAGTGAAGGTTAAAATTCTCAAACTCCTCATCAAAAGTATGGTTTTCAATCAGTTTTGGTTCAAGAGTGGAGGTGTAGAGATCACAAGGGTTGGGTATGGTTTCACTTGAAAGGGACCCTTCACAGTTGGGTAAATCAAACACTACAAAGTCACACAACTTATCAGTCATTCTATTTGGTGTACTTGATGAATCTATGAAACTGGAGTTGTGGATTTCAGTTTGGAGGTACAGTTCTGTCTTACTACCCAAATCCTTCATAATTTGGTTCGACATTTCCATAAATTTTTCTAATGTCTGCTCCAGATTAGTCTTGGGCTGATAAGGGGTTTCAGTATAAGATTGAAATTCCTGTGGATAATTAAAATTCCCAAATGACTGATTAGAAGAACTGTCTAGAGTAGGTGGAAAAGTCGGATTGGATTGATAGGAATAGAATGGTTGCGGAACTTGGGTAGGAGTAGGATCAATATTATGATAAGAAGAATATTGCTATGGGTTGGTTGGCTGGCTATTTTCAACAGACATCTTATATGCCACAAACCGCATATCAAACTCTTCTCCGGACAGTGGTGGTGATGGTTGATATTGGTCCGGGTTGAAACTTTGGCCTCTAGACCTAGCTATATGCTCAGCAATGGACATTCGTCTAGGGGCTTCCTCACTCTGGGTATGAACTGAAACATGTGTAGGATTAGGATATGGTTGATAAGACCTAGACTGAGGTGGCCAACTGTTTCTTCCCGCTTGTTCTATATGATCTCTTAAGGACATGGAAGAGCCGGACGGTATACCGAAGGGATTTCGAAAACAAGAGATATCTGGTTGTGGACAGCAAAGCTCGGCAAGTGTTCTTCTGTTTAGGTCACCCATTATAAGAAGAGAAGAAGGGGGAAGGGGTAAAAAGGAGAGAAAGTAATTGGTTTGTTTTGAAAAATGACGGATTTAGACAAATCACAAAAAATGCACAACCCTAGAACTATGGTTACCTAGGTCCAGTCTCTAGACCGCTCCTAGACTTCCAAAGGACAAGCCGCAGGATAAATCCTCTACCGCCTCCGTACTACCCTTGTAGCCAGGTAAGTGCTAGGTAAATGGGAAGGAACCACGTCGTGGGCCTAATTAAAAACCACTAGCCTTTGTCACACTTGCCTAGACACTACAAAAGTAATGCGGATAAACGATAGATTACCCACGACCTTCCTCTGTCCTTATTGAGCGCGACAGTCCTTAGAGTCTGGTCTAGATATTTTTTAAATTAATGAAGGGTTGATCTATATGCTCGGTTTGTGATTTGTGGGGCTTAGGAAGGGTGATGAAATCCCCACCTAATCTTGATTTGGTCCTTGCCCCTTAAAGATCCGTATTAAAATATGCAAAAACAAACTGAAAAACAAAACTTTGCAAAAAGATTTTTGAGCGGCGATATTTTGCAAAGAATCCTGCAGAAAATCGATTTTATTGGATTTTAGAGGAGAGAGAAGGGAGTTAGAATCTTACCAGAGAAGTGTCAACCCTAGATCTCCTGTTTCTTTAAGTCAGTGACTCCAGATTTCCTCGCAAAAATTCACACAATAATCGTTAAATATACAATTTGCAGTTTTGTTTTAATAATGATATGACTCGTCTAAGAATTCAACACAAATAGTAAAAATAAAAAATTACGCACGTTTCCCTGGCAACGGCGCCATTTGATTGATACGAAAAAGTTGTTTGTAGTTAACCGTAATCAATAACGGTGTCGCGCATAGCTAGACCGAGATGAGTACGGGTCGTCCTCTGGGAAACGTTGAACCTTTTATTTTTACTTTAGATGTGTTGAGAAAGAGAGGAGGAATAAAGAATTTTGTGAAAAGTTTCTAGATCTACTTTAAACAAGAATGTTAAATATAGATCTAGATTATTTTGGAGATTTAAATAATATAATAATACGGCTTGTAGGGTTCGTTAGGATTTAGTAGTTATGGAAGATTAATTAAAAGTTACCCTTTTTATCCATTAATAGATTTAGAACTAGAACGACGGTGATGCGTGTAGATTAGGGTTTCTGGAGGGAAAAGTAATCCCACTCGTAACTCTTATCTCGACACGGAACTCCGTTCATATCTAGCCTTTACCAAAACAATCATTAATTTAATCTCTAATCGCGGTCGGAACTAGCAAGGAATTGCTAGCGCGCCCGATTAGGATGTTAATGATTATTTTGATAAAGTTCCTAAACTTTATAGGACTTAAAAAGGGTTTAATTATTTTCATCACCCATTAACCTACCCTAATCCTACGAACCCTAACAAGCGGAGAATTACTCGCGCATGTTGGGAGAAAAAGAGATGGAGAGAAATTGCATAATTAAACTACGAAGAAATAGAATAAGAAAAAGAACTACCTTATTAATCAACAAGATCAAGTACACTTTGGTTCCTTAGAAAATGATTACAAAAACCTAGTTTGCTTCTCGATCTCTTCTAAGGAGGTAGATGAACAGTTGATGATCAGCCTGGATGCGTGAGCCGTCTTGGACTTCGTGATCTCTTCGGCTTGATACCTTTTCCAAGAGGCTCTCGGTGCCTTTTTATAGTGAAAACCCAGAATCTTATTGTTGAAAACTTGGTAAAATTCAGCAAAGAATAATGCCCCAAAATCTTGCACTCTAACCTTCTCAAATTGCGGCGGATCCGCGGCCCCAGGATGGGTTTGGCCGCGGATCCGCGCTCAAGGGTAGGGATCATTTGATTCTTTTTCTTGGGCTTTCATCTGGTGACATGTGGCAATCCTAGGCATCTTCAGAATCTGAAAATATTTTCTCTGTTGCTTCCAGACTTGGTCTCCAAGTTTGCTTCTTAATTTGGCAAGATTTCTTGAACAAATTGATTTGTTTGTTAAATCCTTCATAACAACTTGGAAATATTCTGCACAACAACTCAAATAAGATTTTAGTAGACTTTGTTCTACTAGGATTAGATCAATAATATTATTTGCATACATTTTCCTACCAAATGATAATTAAAATATATTAACACATGGAAAATAATGTTTTTACACATAAACCCTCATATGTATAATATATTATAATATAGTCCTTTTTTAAATATGAAAATGGTAGGAAAAAATGTAATACAAGTGTGCAGTTTTATCAACTGAACAGTGACTCGGGACTGTACCTAAAGACCACCGTTTTGCACGCCCTCATGGACGTGGTAAGATGGAGATCAAAGCACAGTGGGAATCACACAAGACTCTATGACGATCTCGGGTCTACAGACTAACCTGCACAAGTGTCACCTGAGAACTGCCATCTGACGTGAGGTATAATACCATCTGGGAGTTCTCGGTGAGTCCGTCCAGTATACCCAGTCTCCACTGAGCACCCGTATACCATCTCTGATGTCAAACACCAATGGATATGGGATCATCCATCGCCCATCTCATGGGTCGAGAGGCGTATACGCTAGTCTACTCTGGTATATCGATGCCCCGTCTCGATACACCCATGACTAGGGACCTTGAAGGATGTACTTATGGACTACCATGTCCCCACTAGTATGATCTGCATCATAGTCCAGGTAGTCAAGTACACATCCTAAGGGCTTTACCAACATGTAACTATAAGACAGTATAAAGAGACAAGTGTACATGTTAAGATAAAGAGTAACCAGATAGCATACTATCATATCGAGCAAGAAAGTCATCTCTATATATGTCCAAGCATCCAATATAATATACATCATCTGTACAATACTGGCCTCTAGGGTATACATACAACTAACAATCTCCCACTTGCACTAGGGCCAGCTGCTGTAGTATCGCATACCGAGCATCCCGAAGAGTCTCTCAAACTGTATCTGGGGAATGGCCTTCGTGAGTGGATCCGCCGTGTTGTTCTTCGTGTCAACCCTCCTGACCTCGATCTCCCGGCGATCAACTATCTCCCGGATCAGGTGATACCGCCTCAGAATATGCCTGGATCGCTGATGGGACCTGGGTTCCTTGGCCAAAGCCACCGCTCCATTGTTATCGCAATACAAAGGTATTGGATGCTCAATGGATGGAACCACTCCAAGTTCAGTAATGAACTTCTTGATCCAGACAGCCTCTTTGGCAGCATCGTTGGCAGCGATGTATTCAGCCTCCATCGTCGAGTCTGCCACGGTTTCCTGCTTGGAACTCTTCCAGCTAACCGCCCCTCCGTAAAGGGTAAAGACAAATCCCGACTGCGACTTAGAGTTGTCCTTATTACTCTGGAAGCTCGAATCGGTAAAGGACTCCACTTGGAGTTCTCCGTTACCATACACCAAGAGCATCTCTTTAGTCCTTCGTAAGTACTTGAGAATGCTCTTCACAGCTGTCCAGTGACTCTCTCCAGGATCAGCTTGATACCTGCTCACTACACTTAGTGAGTATGCAACATCGGGTCTGGTACATAGCATCGCGTACATGATAGAGCCTACAGCCGAAGCATAGGGTATCCCTTGCATGCGAGCTCTCTCCAAATCAGTCTTGGGAGACATCTCTTTGGAGAGAGTGACTCCAGAGATCGTGGGCAAGTTCCCACGCTTGGATTCTTCCATACTAAACCTCTTTAGTATGGTGTCAATGTACCTGGATTGGGACAATCCCAGTATCCGTTTGGATCTATCTCTATAGATCCTGATCCCCAATATGCAGGAGGCATCACCAAGATCTTTCATTGAGAATCTTTGTGATAAGAAGAGCTTGACCGATTGCAGCATAGGAATATCATTTCCTATCAAGAGTATGTCGTCCACGTACAATACGAGGAAGACAACCTTACTCCCTGCCACCTTCTTGTAAATACAAGGTTCATCTGGGTTTTTGACGAAATCAAACTCTTTGATAACGACATCAAAGCAGATGTTCCAACTCCGCGATGCTTGCTTTAATCCATAAATGGATTTAAGCAGCTTGCACACCTTGTCGCTGCTCCCACTGTCTACGAAGCCCTCTGGCTGAGTCATGTACACGCACTCTTCTAAATCACCATTTAGAAAGGCGGTCTTAACATCCATTTGCCAGATTTTGTAATCATGATATGCAGCGATGGCAAGCATGATCCGGATGGATTTAAGCATAGCCACTGGAGAAAAGGTCTCGTCATAGTCCACACCTGGTCTTTGACGAAAACCCTTTGCTACAAGTCTAGCTTTGAAAGTCTCCACTTTCCCATCTACACCAAGTTTCTTCTTGAAGATCCACTTGCTCCCGATGGGTTTTACCCCTTCAGGAGCAACTTCCAAAGTCCATACTTTGTTGGTGTACATGGATTCCATCTCGGACCGCATAGCATCCAGCCATTTCACTGAGTCCCTACTCGTTATGGCCTGCTCGAAGCTAGTTGGGTCATCATCCTCCATGATGCAATCCTCGCTCCCACCATCCATGAGAAAACCGTAGTATCTCTCAGGTTGGCGAGGAACCCTACTAGATCGGCGGAGTGGCTGGGGTTCATCGGGAACTACGGAATCCTCTGGTTCCACCAGATCTTCTGTTGTAGCTTCTGCAGCTGGAACCTCTTCCAGTTCTACCTCATTACCACTAATCTCTTTTTCAAGAAATTCCTTTTCTAAAAAGGTGGCATGCCGAGAAACAAACACTCTTTGTTCCTCAGGGTGGTAGAAGATATACCCTTGAGAATTCTTGGGATATCCTACAAATTTGCATAGAACAGACTGTGCCTCGAGTTTGTCCGGATTTTGTCGTTTGACATAAGCTGGACAACCCCATATCTTAACATAGTTAAGACTTGGTCTCTTTCCTTTCCATATCTCATATGGAGTGGTAGGCACAGATTTGGTTGGGACCATATTCAATAGATGTATGGCTGTCTCAAGCGCATACCCCCAGAAGGAAATAGGTAACTCAGCTGTGCTCATCATAGAGCGCACCATATCTAATAGGGTGCGGTTCCTCCGTTCTGATACACCATTGTGCTGTGGTGTATATGGAGGAGTCAGCTGAGAGAGAATCCCATTCTCTTTTAGGAAGTCCAGGAATTCATTGCTCAAGTATTCACCTCCTCGATCAGATCGAAGGATTTTAATACTTTTTCCGGTTTGGTTCTCGACTTCTTGTTTATATTCTCTAAATTTCTCAAAAGCTTCAGACTTGTGTCTTATTAAGTACACATGTCCGTATCTTGAGAGATCGTCAGTGAATGTAATGAAGTATGAAGAACCATCCCTGGCATGTGTAGACATTGGACCGCATACATCACTATGTACTAGTCCTAAGAGTTCAGTAACTCTTTCTCCGTGTCCCATAAACGGAGTTTTGGTCATCTTGCCTTTGAGACATGACTGGCAAGTGTCATAAGATGAAAATTCGAATGGTTTCAAATATCCATCCTTATGCAACTTAGCCAGTCGTGTCGCATTGATGTGACCCAGTCTACAATGCCACAAGAAGGATTCGTTCAGTTCTGAACTCTTCCTCTTGTGTGTGTTTGTTATGCTCAGAACTGTTGATTGATTTAGAACATAAATGCCATTGCACAACGTGCCTGATCCAACCAATTTTTAGTTACGGAAAATGTTCATAACATTGTCCTGTAATACAAAATTATATCCCTCTTTACTTAATAAAGAAACCGATATAATGTTGCATATCAGGTTCGGCATGTAATAGCATTCGTTCAGAACCAATGTATTACCAGTTGGTAATGCAAGGTGATATTTCCCGACAGTCTTAGCTGCAACAATTGCACCATTTCCAACTCTAATGTCTTTATCACCTTCTCCAAGTTCTCTACCTTTCCTAAGCCCATGTAACTGATTACATATATGGGATCCTGACCCGGTATCTAATACCCAGGACGTAGAGCAAATGGAGAAACAGTTCTCTGTAACGAACACACCCGAAGAAAATGCATCACCATGTACTTTCTTCATTCGGGTGGCATGGGAATCCTGGTATTCCCCTATATCCTGTTCATTCCTATAACTCTTATAGGAAAGAACGGAACCAACGTTCCCCAGCACAGTATAACATGCGGGTTCGGTCAATACATCCATATTATTATCTTCATTAGGGCATGAAATGGTCGCTACCTGGAGAGAGAGAGAAGAAAACACTTTAGCGTAAGCTCGTGCAAGATCAGATTGGTTATTATCTTATCTAATCAGGATGGCTCCCACTGTTTTTATCAAATCTTCCTTCAAACCCTAAAAGGAAAGATTAGCCGGGATTAATTACACACTACAAGTTCGCCAATCTTTCAGCCAGGCCAGTGTCGGTACTTTGAGGGAGGTCCCCCGTGCTTTCGCACGAACCTAATTAATGTAAACCTCGTTTTCCCAGAGGCGTAACCTCGTTGACACCTTTCTAGACACCTACTTGATTGGCTAATTGCAATGTGCAAAACTCTCCCAGGAGTAACTCTTACTCACAGTGGGTATCGGGATCCAACTATCTCATAGAAGGTATGCAATCTCATTGCAAATTTCAACACTTGAAATTCCCGATAATACTTTTGCCCCTAGCGTGCTATGACCTTGACGAAAGCCAACAAACCACAGCCCGCTAGTCAAGTTCAACCCGTACATTTCTTGACTGAATTAAACCCACCCGCACGACCCTTGACGAAAGCCAACAAAGCCGTACGACTACCCTAATCCAGTCGCATCATATGCAACAGATAAACAGCACATAGCTACCGCACACTACACCTTGACGAAAGCCAACAAATGTAGCACGAATACTATTTGTAATTTTTCTGAAATGACGGAGGGCTACGACAGGTTTTTCTGAAAACCTATTGCGTAATGAACTTGATATCGTTGTAGAATCAAATGAAGTTTTGAAATGGAGTGATTTTGAGGCTTTTCTAGTTTTGCTAAAGGGGTCACTCCCGGTGAAGGGATCGTCGGCCCTTTCCTCGTCGAATGAGGTGCGGGATATATCATATATATCACTGTGCAAAGCATAAACTATAGAAGCAATCAAAATCAAACCGAGTGTGTAGCATCTGCCAGTTATTGCTAAAGGAGTCACTCCCGGTGAAGGGATCTCGGTCCTTTCCTCATCGAATAAGGTGCAGGGTATATCATATATACCGCTATGCAAAGCAAGAACTGTAGCTACCTGTTTTGTTTAAAATCTGATTCTACAACATCTTAGGTTTCTTTTCTTTCATTAATCACATTAAATGAAGTCCCATCATTTAAATACTTAAACATCACAGATAAATACGACGTACACTTATGCCATCCGCATTCACCTCGATGTCCCCTCGTGCACCGTTAGGTTAGGTAACTAACGACAGAGCAGGGAAGGGCTAGTGCGGGTGCAAAACATAAGTAACGTCTATATAATATATCATATATACTATATATAGTATCTATCACAGAACATCACATGATCACATCACAGATATCGCAGCAGAAGAAACATATGAAATATTGGATATACTAGGACGTCCGTGTTTTCAATACGAGCCAGTATAAAACACGGATTCCACGGTCGTGATGAATAGCCAATCCCACACCCCTAGACCCCTACGAGAGCGGCAAGCAACCCTGCCAATTCTAGGGTTAGGAGACCCGGACTCGACTCCTCGAGTTGGTCTCCCACTGGACCCCAGAACCCGGTTACTTGTGCTCCCCTCCTTGGGTCTATCCTAATGCGGAAAAGTAAATAATATACAAAAGGTGACAACTTCCGCTACCTGGAAGTGCCCCAAATAAAAGAATATTACATACAAGTTTTTACATGAATGAAAATGAAAAACACTCATCTCACATAAAAACCCCGGGCTATTCAAACACGACGATCCAATATAACATATCCAGCAACACATAACATCACATGTCATCAACGTAAGTAAATATGCGCATCCCAATTGTCTTTGACATATAGCAACGAAACCGGCGATATCACATATTACACTTACGGTCACAGAAAAGAAAGTGTAAAATTACAACAGTTGGAATCCGCAACCTCTTTAGACATCACATGCCTAATCAAATGAAATACTTAGACATCACATGCCTAACAGTTATAAACCCCGCATTTTAGTCTCATTATCGAAAATTCTTTTCAATATCAAGTGAAACTAAACCGCTAGATTTATAACATTCATTCAGTTATCTCATAACTGTTTGTGAATTCCAATTATTGTATCACATTCCAGATAAGCAGAAAATGTTAAACTTTCCGATCGAACAGTCGAATACCCAAGTTTTCCCGATACAGCTCAACACATGAAATAAGTCTAACAACATTCAGTTTGTGCCTCAGTACCAACGGTCCAGCCGTAGAAGGGTTAAGCCAACGCCTCACATGTGGCACGCCGTAGTGCCCCAAACCCGAAGGTTCAAAGGGCAGTTCAAGACGGTCACATAATCGAGTTAAGGTTTGTTGTCTTCTAGAGGGTCCATCGCGTTACTTGCACTACTTAGAACGTCGTTAAACTACGGAAAAATCCAACACTTGGAAATTTCCCGACAGAGAAAAAGTTGGGTATTTATATCCGGTCGAACTTTTTAACATATTCTAAAGTCATCCAGAAATACACAAAGACGAAATTTGATAATCCGGTCGAAACATCAAAACCCCAAAACACCCCAGAAAATAAAACTCTGGAATAAATATTAAAAATACCCATAAAACTCGGCTTCTGAAATAATTAATTACTGCGCAAAGTAGAAGTGCTGACGTCATCATCCTGCCGCGGAACCGCCGCCTAAGGAGGCTTATGTCGCGGTTCCGCCGCAGGTTGCACTGTTCATGACTTGAATTTTGTGCCGTAATTCTTAGAATTTCTTGCTGAGTTTTCTGCGTATTTTTAATTTGGAAAAATCCCAGTTTTTAGAAAAGTCCAGAGAGCGTGGAAAAATGCGGTTTCGGGTTCGATCGGACTTCAAATTCCGTCTAGACTTCGCCTAAGGCTCTAGCTAGGCTCTGATACCACTGTAGGGTTCTTAGGCACTCTAATGAAGTCTCACAAGGCATCACCCATGCCAATTTCAAAAATTATGGGTGCCGAGAAACCCTAATACGGATCGTTGACTAGAAGTTTAGGCGAAAAGATAATCTAGTTAACTACTTAACTAAAAGTTAGATGCTACAACCTTTGTAGATCCGGTTCTCCACTTCCTTAGCTCCACGTGGGTGTCCTCTCGCTGTCCATCATGAATCCCGAACTCAATCGTCGGCTTCATCGGAGAAACGGGCGAGCTAGGTCGTCGGCTTCGTGTCAAAGACGATCTACGTCGAGGCATCACAAGTTCAAGCTCCGACTTCACAAAGTTGTGAAACTTGTGAATAAAACACCCAAAACAACTTGGCCAGAGGTAGATGGTGAAGAAATAAGAGGTGGGTTCACTTTAGAATTGGATTTCTCTCACTAGAACTCAAGTTGCCATTGATGGCATCAAGGTTTCTATCTTGAAGAAGAAGGAGAAGATGAAGCTAGTTTATGATAAGTTCTTTTAAAAATGAAAAGAAAATTCATACTTATCATAATCTAACTAGGGTTAAGTGTAGAGAATAAACCATGGTCATTTGGAGAGTTAGGGTTAAGCATGAGGACAAGAATGGTTGCAAAAGTCAAGGCTTCATGAAGCTTCAACTAATGACAAAAGAAAGCCACAATTCTCTTTAAATCATTTCCAAATAAATAAATGAACAAAATAAATAAATAAATAAATGAATATGTAAAACCCTAATTATCAAATTAACCATGGTTTAATTCTACACATTTAACCAAATGATCAAGTATCATCAAACATGATACAAAAATGTGCACAAAAGCATATCATATATACAATGTGCATCAAGTGAGAAAAATCCGTTTAAAGTGAACCAATACTAGTTAATGTAAAGTAATATATCAAATATATAATTATACATTAAATCATTAAATCAACGCTTGATTCAATGATCCGGTCATGTCGCACATGACCGACTAGTATTCAATGTATCGGCTTATCGAATCGATCTTCGATTCGATAACTAGGTTATATCACATACAACCAATCGAAACATTAATCGCGAGAATCAAATACGGTATCAGATACATGCATTATTCTCGGTCCCGCACATATCTCATATGCGCTCCTATTTCGTTTCGCTTGAGCCAGGAAACCTCTGTGTAGGACTCTAAAGACTCGTCAATACGCCGGTAGCAGATGATGATCATATCAAGCACCCACAAGCCGCAAGCGGTCTGCTAAACGTAACGGCCACCCGGGTATTGAGCGATCAGAAGATCGACGAGCTAGCCCGCTCACACTCCTGCGAATCCGACCAGTAACACTTACCGTACAGTCCGGTCACTTCGTCTGATATGTCGCATATCAAGTCTAGGGGTGGTAAACGTCAGACCCCAATAACCCGATAAGTCGTGCCGATGTGAGGCTTGTAACGGGTCGAGAAACTACTGGTAACACTTACCAGCAAATCTCTGATCAGCCCTGGCCAGGGACTTCCCTGTTACGGCCAATCGAGCACAGCGCAACATCAACCCCCAATACCGGGAGAGACGAAACCCCTCCTATCGCTCATTGCCTCCATGTGACTCGGGACTGTACCCAAAGACCACCGTTTTGCACGCCCTCATGGACGTGGTAAGGTGGAGATCAAAGCACAGTGGGAATCACACAAGACTCTATGACGATCTCGGGTCTACAGACTAACCTGCACAAGTGTCACCTGAGAACTGCCATCTGACGTGAGGTATAATACCATCTGGGAGTTCTCGGCGAGTCCGTCCAGTGTACCCAGTCTCCACTGAGCACCCGTATACCATCTCTGATGTCAAACACCAATGGATATGGGATCATCCATCGCCCATCTCATGGGTCGAGAGGCGTATACGCTAGTCTACTCTGGTATATCGATGCCCCGTCTCGATACACCCACGACTAGGGACCTTGAAGGATGTACTTATGGACTACCATGTCCCCACTAGTATGATCTGCATCATAGTCCAGGTAGTCAAGTACACATCCTAAGGGCTTTACCAACATGTAACTATAAGATAGTATAAAGAGACAAGTGTACATGTTAAGATAAAGAGTAACCAGATAGCATACTATCATATCGAGCAAGAAAGTCATCTCTATATATGTCCAAGCATCCAATATAATATACATCATCTGTACAATATTGGCCTCTAGGGCATACATACAACTAACATTAATACATCAAACAACGACTCACTACCTCGGTAACATGTCAACAACGCCTCTTCATGATAGTAGTACATCAAACAATGACTCTCCGTGTCGTTAGTACGTCAAACAACGACTCTCCGCCTAGGTAGCACGTCAACAATGACTCTCCGTACTGGTGATACACCAAATAACGACTCTCAGCCTTGGTAACACATCAAACAGTGACTCTTCGCCTCGGTAGCATGTCAACAGCGACTCTTCATGCGGGTGATATATCAAACAACGACTCTTCGCCTCGGTAGCATGTCAACAGCAACTCTCCGTCTCGGTAGCACATCAACAGTGACTCTTCGTGCTGGTGATATGTCAAACATCGACTCTCCGTGCCATTGATATGTCAAACAACGACTTTTCGCACTGATGATACATCAACAGCGACTCTCCATGTCGATGATACATCAACAGTGACTCTCCGTGTTGGTGACACGTTGAAAATGACCTCCACACTGGAAGCATGTCAACCAGCGACCTCAACATCATAAAAATGGCAGTATTGACCGTCCACGTCACAAAAAGAGAAGCACCGACATCTACGTCACCAAAAGGGAAGCATCGACCCTCCATGTAGCCAAAAGGTAACCAAGCACTGACCTCCACATCGCCAAAAAGGAATCAAGTCAACCATCCATGTCACGAAAAAGTAGCATCGGCTCTCCATGTCGCCAAAAGGGAACCAAGCACCGACCTCTACGTCGCCAAAAAGTGAAGCATCGACCTCCACGTCGCTAAAAGGGAATCAAGTCAGCCTCTCCATGAAGGAAGATCCATCAATTTCATACACATGACCCAAACATATGGTGTGCATTTATTGATGGGGGGCACTTTGTTGGGGTTAAAATTTACACCCCAAGTCAAAAAAGTCAAAGTCCAAGAGTAGGCCCAAGCCAAAGCAAGTGGACCCTACTGCCAATTCCATGTTGGGCCCACGCCCGAATCCAAGTCCAAACAGGTGAGCCAAAGCCCAGACTGGTCCAAGCTCAAGCATTGGGTCGGCCCCCATGCCAAGAAAATAAAAGATTATAATAAATGTAATATTTAAATGAATGTGCAAAATGTTAAGAAATAAGCAAAAAGCCAATTTTCTAAAGCCTAAGGGCTTAAGTGCAAATATGTAAGGGTGTTTAAACTCAACATAATGATGAAATGATAGGTTATTCTTTCTCTCCTCAAAGTTCTTCTTCTTCTTATTCATTTCTTTAAATTAAATCAAGAGGAAAACCTCTCTTTTTTCAAAACTAAATTGATTTTATCCATAAATCCATTGAAAAGAGAGTGAATCTCCCATCAAATCCCCAAAAAGAGAGGTTTTTACATTTCTCTTTTCTCCTCCTCAAGATCCAAAAAGGGAAGAGGAAGAAGGAGAACCCATCTCCCCAAAACCCATTTTGGCAAGTTCCAAGGCTTGACAAGGAAAAATGACCCCTTTTCATCATTCAAGATTTAAACCCAAAGATTTAAAAATTCAAGAGAGCATTTTTGGATCAAAATATATCAAATGGAATCCCTTTAGGTTTCTCCTTTGGGGAAACCCCTAGGAGCTCAAGCTCCACGGAGGCGTACGCAAGCGTGTAACATTTCAGAAAAATGGTAAATATTACTTTGAAATTTAAATAATAATAAGTTGGGTTTTATGGATATAATAACCAATATAGATTTAAGTTTTCATAAATTGGTATAATTATATACCTCTAATTTTGGAAAGTAATTGGAATTAAAATGAATTTATAATTTTGAAAGCATTTATTTAATTGGTTTTTTCTTAAATTAGCATATAATTATATCCATACAGGATTAGCATGTTAAAACTAATTGATATTTAACCAAGCTTTATCTGTCTAACCATACTTAAGGTGCCATGACATGCAAATGAGGGGGTTAATATTTCAATTTTGTTTTAATGATGGTTTAATATTTTGAATTGAAAGAGGGAGACATGGAGGCATGGGTGTAAGTGAGTGAGGGAACATAAGAGAATGGGCATGAGAGAGAGAGAGAGAGAGAGGGGGGGGAGGGAGGGAGGCATGGCAATATGAGAAAAGGAGGATTATCTCATTTCTTCGTATCTTTTCTCCTCCTATTCTTCTTCTCCTTCTTCTTTCCCTCCTCCACCATCTCCAAAACTGCCCTCATCTACACCATCATGACAACACCCCAAAATCACATTTCTATGAGCCCAAACTGTTGGGTTACGCCAGCGCCCCGTCCACCAATCAGTGACCAAATGCTGAACAAAAACTTTAATTAAACCGGCGTTAACGGAACCCGATTCCCGGATCGTACCATTAACCCTAACTAGTTAAATTAAAAGGAGTTTAGAAAGGTTATACTGAACGATCCGAGTCCTTCGGTCTTCAACCTGTATCCCAACCTCCTCGCGACTTCCTTGATCAAGTTTGATCTCCGGTCTCCCCCATCGAAGACGATCCACCTTGAGAGTATATAATACAGGCTCTCGCCTCAAAACTGAGGCAACTCGAGTATCTAGTTTGCTAGCTTAGATAGCCAAGATGAAGTAAAGAGTTTGTAGGATTACTTTTTCTCAATACACCCTAGGTTTCTCAACACATGAGATAATAAGGATGGAGATAGAAGAAGATGCCATGGAGTGAAGAGTGTGAGCAAGTTTTGGCAAGTGAAGAAATGGGCTTGTGTTATGAGATCTTTGTGTTGTGAGCAACTAAAGAAAAACTCACCAAGAAAAGATCTGCCTCTTTACAAATAAATATCTTACAATACTACAAAAGCCATCAAGCCACCATGACTCGTCACCATGAGTCACAAGTGCACATGCATGAACCCATGCCAAAACTTACATTCACACTTTCCACTATTAAACATTTAAACCAAAATTTTTATCAAAAAAGAAATGGCATTATCTAAAGTAATCTTGTAACGAATTACAAGAATACCGCTCATCCGTATATACATATCTGCATCCGTATTCCGACTGAATACGAATACAACGAGACAAAAATAAACCAACAATATACTACTAGGATCTGGTTTAAACCAAAGCCCATTAGTATTATCCATCCGATCATGATCCGTGCATAAGTGCACGTATATGATCGAACCCTGCCATAAAACCATATGGCCTCTACAACGTTTCGCCCGAAGTAGTGAAACCCTTTGTGTGGGACTCTAAAGACTCATCAATATGTTGGTAGTGGGTTTAACCACAAACACGTCAGTGGCACTAGCTGTACGTAACGTCTACCTAGGTATTGAACGAAAGGGAGGCCGACGAGCAAACTCATCCTGAAACCCCTACTGAGCCTGACAGTGACAATATCCATACAGTCTGGTCCGTTCGTCTATGAGTATCGCATATCGAGTCTAGAGGGTGGATAAAGTTAGACTCTTAATAACGCGATATTTAGTGTCGGTATGAAGCTCATAACTACCTGAGAAACTACTGATCCGAATCAGTAATTCTCGACTACCTTGGCCAAGGATTTCTGGTGATGGCTACCCGTGCACACCGCGACATCAACCCCCAATACCGGGAGAGACGAATCCACTGACGATCCGCTCACTGCCTCCATATGGCTCGGGACTGTACCCAACTAAAACCTGTTTGCACGACTCCTTTGAGCCGTGGTAGGGTAGTAATCAAAGCACAGTGGGAAGTCACACGTGACGATCTCAGGTCGATAGACTAACCTGTATATATGTCAACAGGGAACTGCTATCTGACAATAGATATAATACCAACTAGCATGTTCCCGGCGAGTCCGTCCGGTGTACTCATAACCCAATGAGCACATGTATGAAACTTAGGTGAACAAACTAACACCGATGGCTTGTGAGACCGGCCACCATCCCTCGTCGAGGTCTCGGTCAGTATACACTAGTCTACTCTTGGAGTATCGATGCCCAGTCTCGAAACTCCCATGACTAGGGACATTTTTAAGGATGCGCTTATAGACCACCTAACTCTCACGTATATAATCGCTATCATAATGCTGGTAGTCAAGCAAGAATCCTATAGGCTCTATCAATATGTAATAGTGATTTGTAATGTCATCTAAAGCATGTACATGATGATAAAGACAAACCAGATACCATACTATCATCTCGAGTAAGACTGTTCTACCGGTATAGGTCTTCCCTCAATCATTGCAATCACATGCCTGTGATCCAATAATTGACTTGAGGGCACTATAGCCAACAATCTCCCACTTTCACTTAAGGCTAATTATTGCGGTGTCGCATACTCACAGCCCGTGTGATACCGAACACCCATCTTTTCTACTAATCAGTTTCACAAAGCTCGTTTGTAAAATTATTGCGTTCAAGAAATAGCCTCAGTGAGTGGATCCGTTCCAATGTTTCTTTCTATGTCTCTCTTTATCTCAAGTTCGCGGAGAAAACCATCTTCCGAAATGAGCAATACTTGTCTTAGAATATGTCTGGATATCTGATGGCACCCAGTTCACAAATGAACTCCAAATCCAGCAAACTTCTTAAACTGTATCGTCCACTGAATTTAATCAGTATCCTACGCCATGCCTCTCTCAGTATCCGCTTGGACCACCTGTCTAAACTACTGCCCCTCGTCAAGAGAGAAAACTGTAACTCTGATAGTCACTCTGTCATCCAGGTCATCTTGGAAGCCTGGAATGATAACCGTCTCCCGAAGGAGGCTACCATTACCAAATCCTTAGAACATCCACTTATGTTCATAAACTGCTTCCGAACGTTTTTCCAGGATTGGATTAATATATAAACTTATTGCAGCTAGTGCAAAAACAACATTTGGTATGGTACTTGACATCTCATTATTGACTCAATTGCCTAAGCAAGTGATATGCCAATCATGCACATCTCTCTCCCCTTTAGTGTGTAAGACACCTTTAGAGAGGGTGACTCCTTCACCTGCAGGTACACTACCTTGCCAGGAGTCGTCCATTCTAAAACACTTTTAGAATACTGTCTAAGTACCCAGATTGGGAAACTACCCAAATCTAGATCTAAAATCATAGATCTAGTTACCATAATGCCTGATATAATATCCATATCCTATGTGGAGAAACCACTATGTGACAACTACAGTATAACCGATCATAGTGTAGGAATTTCACTTCCTATAAAGTGTATGTCATCCAAATACCAGGACATCACACCCTACTACCTTCTTAACAGATCCATCTCTTATTCTGATGAAGTCAAAGCCTATGACTGTCACATCAAAAATAGATGATCAATCTCCGCTATACCTGCTTTAGTCTAACACAAGCTACTTGTTCACTATGCTTCCGCTGCTCCTACTGCCCATAACAACCCTCTGGCAGAGTCATATACACGTGCACTTCTAAAGCTAGTTTATAATGATGCTATACTCATCCTCGTGCCGGGTCTCATAGTCTAGAACAGCAGTAATGCCAGTCTGGGTAAACAAGAACCTCCCTGACACCGTCTTTGAGGATACCGAAATACCTCTCGGGTGCCTGAGGTTACCCACCATATCTGCGGAGTGGCCAATGGAATGTCAAACCCGATTGAATTTTTAGGTTCTATTAAATTTTTCAGTAATTGTTTGTGGTTCTGGAATCACTTCCAGTTCTATCATACTCTGTTAGTTATATGTATGCCCTAGAGGCCATTACTGTACATGTGATGTATATTGTAGTGGATGCTTGGACATATATAGGGAGGACTTTTTTGCTCGACATGATAGTATGCTATCTGGTTGCACTTTATCTTAACATGTACACTTATTGTCTCTCTATTACATGTTGATAAAGCCCTTAAGATTAGTACTTGACTACCAGGATTATGATACGGATCATACTAGTGGGGCAGATGTAGTCGACAAGAACATCCTTCAACTGTTCCTAGTCGTAGGAGTATCGAGACAGGGCATCGATATTCCAGAGTAGACTAGCGTATACGCTTCTTGACCCATGTGATGGGCAATGGATGATCCCACATCCATTGGTGTTTGACATCAGAGAAGGTATACGGGTGCTCAGTGGAGACTAGGTACACTGAACGGACTCGCCGAAAACTCTTAGATGGTATTATACCTTTCGTCAGATAGCAGTTCTCTGGTGATACTGGTACAGATTAGTCTGTCGACCCGAGATCGTCATAGAGTCTTGTGTGATTCCCACTGTGCTTTGATTTCCACCATACCACATTCAAGAGATCGTGCAAAAAGGTGGGTTTTGGGTACAGTCCCGAGTCATATGGAGACAATGAGCGATAGGAGGGGATTCGTCTCTCCCGGTATTGGGAGTTGATGTTGCGCAATGCTCGATTGGCCATAATAGGAATTCCCGGGCCAGGGTTGCTGAGATTTACTGGTAAGTGTTATCAGTAGTTTCTCGAACCGTTATGGACCTTGCATCAGCATGACTTATCATGCTATTGGGGTCTGACGTTATACCACCCCAGGCTGTGATATGCGACATATCTGACGAAGAGACCGAACTGTACGGTAGTGTTACTGATTGGATTCGCAGGAGTATGAGCAGGCTTGCTTATTGATCTTCTGATCGCTCAATACCCGAGTGGTCGTTACGTTTAGCTGATCGCTTGCGGCTTGTGGGTGTTTGATATGATCATCACCTACTGCCGGCGTATTGACGAGTCTTTAGAGTCCTACACAGAGGTTTTCTGGTTCATGCAAAATGAAGTAGGAGCACATATGTGATATGTGCAGGACCGAGATTAATACGAGTATGTGATACCGTATTCTATTCTCGCGATATGTGATATCGGTCGGTTATATGTGATATAGCCGGGTTATCGGATCAAGTGTTGATTCGAAAAGTTGTTGCATTTGATATTAGTCGGTTGTATGTGATATAGCCGGATTATTAAATCAAGTGTTAATTTAATAATTTAATGTATAATTATATATGAGATATATTAATTTACATTAACTAATATTAGCTCACTTAAGTTTTCTTTTTCTCACTAGTGTACACTTAGTATATATGTGATATATATTAATGTACATCTTTTGTATCATGCTAGATGCCACATGCTACATGGGTGTATGAGACTCACACGATGCTAATAATAATGTGAGGTTTTATTTATTTAAAGTAATTCAATATTAGTTGGAAACTGTTATGCTTGGAAGCTTGGAGAAGCTTGAAGCATCTTTGACTTAGTCCACTAGTTTTGTTTTACTTGTAGATATTTATTAACCTAACCATTATTATTAGCCATGGTTTATTCTTTACATGAGTTAGTGTATGACGCTAACTCACCCATGGTTGCTATTCTCACCTCATGAGTTTCATTCTCATCTTCACTTCATCTTCTTCTTCCTCATGAAAAAGCTTGCTAGCTTTTGAAATGGTGAAGAAATATTGTGAGAAAAATAAATCTAAAGTGAGCCCAATTCCTACTTCATCATCCTCTACTATATTAGCCATTTAGTTTAGGGTGTTTGCTTCACTAATCTACCATTAGTGAAGAGGTAGCATGGGCTTGAATCTCCTCGACGTAGATCGTCTTCGGCCTCGAAGACTTCGAGCAAGCTTGTTCATTTCTTCATGTGAACTCTTACTAGAGTTCGGGAGTTCACTACTTGGAGCGAAGGGACTACTACACGGAGCTTTAGAAGTGAAGAACCGGTCTACAAAGGTTGTATTCCTCATTCACTTAGATGTAAAGTTGTTTGGATTGATGTTTCGTCTAAATCTCTAGTTAAGATTATAGGGTTAGGGTTCTTTACTATGGCAAAACTTTGTAATTGGCATGGGCGATGCCTCCCGAAACCTTATTGCCGGCATAGGGAACTCTGCAGTGGTATCAGAGCCAAGCTAGAGATTTAAACGATATTTGTTAGATTACGAAACCGAAACAACTCCGAAACACCTGATATACAATCTTAGTTTCTGTCGAATTTTAAATGGTCTCTAAAAATTTTTTAGCAACTGCAGAATATTGTATGTGATATAACATGAACACTGTAGAATTAAACCCCCCTCACAAGAAAATGGCCGGCCACATTGCTACCAAAACCAGCTTGCTTGGTTTTCTTTCATTGTTTTGGGTTGAAATTTCTAGGGTGTTCCAGTCTCTGGGTTTTGATATTTCAGGTGTTGCTTGTTTTTGCTAATTTTGCATGTGATGTTATCTTTGTGCAAAGGCAATTCGGAGTGTTTCATAGTCGTAATTCTAACATCTATTCGGGTTATTTAAACGACGCTAAAAAGTTCGAACGGATATCAATAACTCATATTTTCCCTCGCTGGAAATTTTCCAAGAGTTGGATTTTTTCCAAGTTTAAAATCTTCAGAAAATCATGCAAGCGATTCTGTGGACCCTCTAGAAGAACGATACCCAAACTCGGCTTTTTGGATCACGGAACCGCGGTCATACCCTAGGGTTTGTGGCAGTTCCGTGGCGACAAGAGTGAAGCATGGGTCGGCCCTTCTATGGATGGTTCATAGGTGTTGTGGCATATTCTGGGTACTTTTTGAACTCCGCTGAAGTGTTGAGCTCTTTGGGAAATTTTGGGTGTCTGTTTATTCGATCGAAAAGTTTAACATCGTCTAGCTATCTGTGATTATGATACAATACTTGGAATCCACATAATTAGTTATGTGATAACTAGTTTGAATTTTATAAATCTAGTAGTTTAGTTTCATTTGATCGGTTGCCACGGAATTTTGATGTGGATCAAAAGGCCGTCGCAATTACGTAGTGTACACGAATACTCGCCGGGTAACCTTACTAGATAGCCACGCCCCATAGCCCCGACCAAGTGACTGTAGGAGAACCCCGTCGCCAAAAGCATCCGTTCGGGTGCTCGCGGCCACGGTGTTCCGCCTAAGTGCACTTCGTGGACGACATCGGGGGTGCGGCCGTCTACTAAAGTTTCCGACGAGCATTCGATCAGGTTGTCGGGAATCTTGTTGAATTACCCGATTGGTTATTGAAAAGTGTTTTCAATATCGAGACTAAATTGCGGAGTTTATAATTGTTAGGCATGTGATGTCTAAGGAATTCATTTGGTTAGGCCTGAAATCCAAAATATGAGATACATTGGGTTTATGATATCTAAGGTGATTGCGGATTGCAATTGTTGTAGTTTTTCACTTTCTTTTCTGCGACCATAAGTGTAATATGTGGTGTATCGCTAGTTTCATTGCTATATGTCAACGACAATTGGGATACGCATATTTACTTACGTTGATGACATGTGATGTTATGTGTTGCTGTGATATGTTATATTAGATCGTCGTGTTCTAAATAGTCGGGTTTTTTTTATGTGAGATGAGAGTTTTTCATTTTCATTCATGTAAAAGCTTGTATGTAATATTCTTTTATTGGGGCACTTCCGGGTTAAGGATGATGTCACCATTGATGTATATTATTTACTTTTCCGCATTAGGATAGACCTAACGAGGAGAGCACAAGTAACCGGATTCTAGGGTCCAGTGGGAGACCATCTCGAGGAGTCGAGACTGGATCTCCTAACTTTAGAATTGGGAGGGTTGCTTGCCGTTCTCGTAGGGGTCTAGGGATGTGGGTTTGGCTATTCATCGCGGCCGTGGAATCTGCGTTTTTTACTGGCTTAATTTAAAACACGGAATTCCTAGTATATCCAATATTTTATATGTGAATCTTCTGTTGCTGATATTCTGTGATATGATCACTTTATATGTTGAGATGGATGCTTATATTATATATATGATGAAATATAGTAAATATTGATGCTTTCGTTTCTTTTGTGATGCTTAGGAAGCATGATTTGATGGGACTTCATTAATGAGATTAATGAAATGAAAAGAAACATAAAGATGTTCTAGAAACTTGTTTTAAAAACTGATAGCTCTGGTTCTTTCTTTGCATAGCGGTTTTCCTTGTAGAATATCCAGCACCTTATTCGATAAGGAAAGAGCCGAGATCCCTTCACCAGGAGTGACCTTTTTAGCGAAACTGGCAGATACTACAACCCACTCGGTTTGTCTTTTGATTGCTTCTATAGTTTTTGCTTTGCATAGTGGTATTTGTTAAATATCCAGCACCTTATTCGATGAGGAAAGAGCCGAGATCCCTTCACCGGGAGTGACCTCTTTAGCAAAACTAGTAAAAGCCTCAAAAACACTCATTTTCAAAATCACTCGATTCTAAAACAATATCAAGTTCATTACGCAAAAGGTTTTCTTAAAAACATGTCTTAGCCTTCCGTAATTTCAGATAAGTGCTACTTAGTATTCGTGCTACGTTTGTTGACCTTATTAAGGCGTAGTGTGCGGTAGCTGATTAGTTCTTATCTACTTAAGCATATGATGCGATTGGATTAGGGTAGTCGTACGACTTTGTTGACCTTGTTAAGGGTCTTCCGGGTGGGTTTAATTCAATCAGGAAATGACAGGTTGAACTTGGCTAGAGCTTATGATTTGTTGACCTTGTTAAGGTCATAAGTTGCTAGGGGCAGAATATTATCGGGATGAAATTTGCAATGAGATTGCATACCTTTTATGAGATAGTTGGATCCCGATACCCACTGCGAGTAAGAGTTACTCCTGGAAGAGTTTTACACATTACAATTAGCCGATCAAGTAGGTGTCTAGAAAGGTGTTAACGGGGTTACGCCCCTGGGAAAACGAGGTTTATTTTAATTAGGTCCGTGCAAAAGCACAGGGAATCTCTCTCAAAGTACCGACACTGGCCTGGCCGAAAGATTAGCGAACTTGTAGGGTATAATTAATCCCGGCTAGTCATACCTTTTAGGGTTTGAAGAAAGATTTGATAAAAATAGTAGGAGTCATCCTAATTAGATAAAATAATAACCTATCTAATCTTACAAGAGCGCACGCAAAGTGTTTTCTTCTTTCTCTCTCTCTCTCTCCTGGTAGCGACCATGTCACGCCTTAATCAAGATAATAATATAGATGCATTGACCGAACCTGCTTATTATACTGAGCTGGGAAACGTTGGTTCCGCTCTATCTTATAATTGTTATAAGTCCGAGCAGGAAATAGGGGAATATCCGGATTCCTATGCCACCCATTCGAGGAATAAGCATGTTGATGCATATTCTTCAGGTGTGTTTATTACCGAGAACTGTTTCTCAGTATCCTCTATGTCCTAGGTATGAGATACAGGATCAAGATCCCACATATGTAATCTGTTACATGGGCTACAGAAAGGTAGAGAACCGGGAAAGGATGATATATCTCTAAGTGTTAGAGAAGGGTGCAATTGTTGCAGCCAAATGAGTTGGAAAATATCACCTTGTATTACCAAATAGTAAATACATTGATTCTGAACAAATGTTATTACATACCGAACCTGATATACAACATTACATCAGATTCTTTATTAAGTTAAAGAAGGATATAATTCTGTATTGGAGAATAATGTTGAGAATATTTTCCTGAATCAAGAGTTGATTGGATCAGGCACGTTATGAAATGGCATATATGTTCTAAATTAAACCACAGTTCAAGTATCTAGAACACACACAAGAGGAGTAGTTCAGAAATGGACGAATCCTTCTTACGGTATTGTAGACTAGGTCATATCAATGCGACACGACTAGCTAAATTACATAAGGATGAATATAAGAATCTGTTCGAATTTTCATCTTGTGATACTTGCCAGTATTGTCACAAAGGTAAAGTGACCAATACCCGTTTACTGGAAACAGAGAAAGAGTTACTGAACTCTTGGGACGGATACATGATGATATATATGGTCTTATGTCTACAAATGCCAAGATTGGTTCTTAGTAATTCATTATATTCACTAATCATCTCTCGAGATGCGGACATATGTTCCTGTTGAAACACAAGTCTGAAACTTTTGAGAAATTCAAGGAATATAGGCTTGAAGTTGAGAACCAGACGAGTAGAAGTATTAAGTCATTCGATATGATCGAGGAGGCGAATACTTGCGCATGGAGTTCCTGGAGTTTCTAAAAGGAGAATGTGATTCTCTCTCAGCTTACTCCTTCGAGTACACCACAGCACAACGGTGTATCGGGGCGGAGGTATCGCACCCTATGAGTTATGGTGTGCTCTATGATGAGTACTGCTAAGTTGCCTGTTTTCTTTTGGAGTTATGCACTTGAGAAGCTGCATACCTATTGAATGGGGTTCCAACCAAATCAAATGCCTAGCACTCCATATGAGATATGGAATGGGAAGAGACCGTATCTTAAACGAGTTAAGATATGGGGTTGTCCGACCTATGTTGAAAAGCAAAATCCGGACAAACTCGAGGCAAGGTCAGTTCTGTATAAGTTTGTTGGATATCCCAAACATTTGCGAGGGAATGTCTTCTACCACACTGAGGAGCAAAATGTGTTTTGTTTCTCAGCATGCCACCTTTTTAGAGAAGGAATTTCTTATGAAGAAATTAGTGGACATAAGGTAGAACTGCAAGGAGTTCCATTTAGACAAACTAACAGCTGATGATTTGGTGAAATCAAAGGATTCAATAGTCTCCAACGAACCTCAGCCTCTCAGCGAATCTGGTAGGGTTCCTCATCCACTTGAGAGATACTACGGTTTCCTCGGTGACAGTGGGAGCGAGGATTGCATCATGGTAGATGATGGCCCAACTAGGTTCAGGCAGGCCATCACAAGTGGAGACTTTGTGAAATGGCTGGATGCTATGCAATCAAAGATGGAATCCATATACACCAACAAAGTATGACTTTGGATGTTGCACCTGAAGGGGTAAAATCCATTGGGAGCAAATGGATCTTGAGAAGATTCTTGGTGTAGATGGAAAAGTTGAGACTTTCAAAGCTATGCTTAAGTCTATTAGGATCAATGCAAGCATCGCGGAGTTGGAACATCTGTTTTGATAGGGCAGTTAAAGAGTTTGACTTCATCAAAATGGTAGATGGACCTTGTATATATAAGAAGGTTGTAGAGAGTGAGGTTGTCTTACACGTATTGTACGTAGATGACATACTCTTAATAGGAAATGGTTTCCTGTGCTACACTCGGTCAATCTCCTCTTATCACAAGGGTTCTCCATGGAAGATCTTGATGATACCTACTACATCTTGTAGATTATAATCTATGGTGATAGATCAATGTGGATGTTGGGAGTGTCCCAAATCCAGATACATTAATACCATTCTAAAGGGGTTTAGTATGGAAGATTCTAAGCGTAGTGGTTCGCCCACTTACTCAGGAATCACTCTCTCCAAAAAGACGTTTTCCAAGACTGGTTTAGAGAGAGCTCGCGTACAAGGGATACCCTATTCTTCGGTAGTAGGCTCTATAATGTATGTGATGTTATGTACCACACCAGATATAGATGACTCACTAGGTGTAGTGATCAGGAATCAATCGGATCTTGGGAGAATCACCGGACAACTGTGTAGGACATTCTTAAGTACTTGAGAAGCACTAAAAGAAAGTTCTTGGTTCGAGCTTTCAGAGTGATAAGGATGACTGAAAGTCAGTCACATGCATTTTCTTTACCCTCAGTGGAGGGATGGTACGTTGGAAGAGTTCCATGCTAGATACCGTAACATATTAGACGATGAAGGCTAGATACATCGCTACCAATGATACTACCAAAGAGGCTGTCTGGACATTTCTTGTTCATGAGATGAACAAGGTTCCTACCATTGAGCGTCCAATAATTGTTATTGTGACAACAATAGAGTTGTGGCTTTGGCCTAGGAACATAGATCCCATCAGCGATCCAGACATATTTTGAGGACAGTATCACCTGATCAGGAAGATGGTTGATCTCCAAGGGATCAAGGTTAAGAGAGTTGACGCAAAAGATAAACACAACGGATCCACTCACAAAGGCCTTTCCCTAGAGAGACTAAAGTTATAGGACGTTGAGTATGAGATACTGCAAACAATGGCCTTAGTGCAAGTGGGAGATTGTTAGTTATATGTATGCCCTAGAGGCCATTATTGTACATGTGATGTATATTGTAGTGGATGCATGGATATATATAAGGAGGACTCTCTTGCTCGACATGATAGTATGCTATCTGGTTGCACTTTATCTTAACATATACACTTATTGTCTCTCTATTACATGTTGATAAAGCCCTTAGAATGAGTACTTGACTACCAGGATTATGATGCGGATTATACTAGTGGGGCGGAGGTAGTCGGCAAGTAAATCCTTCAACTGTTCCTAGTCGTGGGAGTATCAAGACAGGGCATCGATATTCCAGAGTAGAATAACGTATACGCTTCTCGACCCATGTGATGGGCGATGGATGATCCCACATCCATTGGTATTTGACATCAGAGAAGGTATACGAGTGCTCAGTGGAGACTGGGTACACTGAACGGACTCGCCGAGAACTCCTAGATGGTATTATATCTATCGTCAGATAGCAATTCTCTGGTGACACTGGTACAGGTTAGTCTGTCGACCCGAGATCGTCATAGAGTCTTGTGTGATTCCCACTGTGCTTTGATTTCCACCATACCATGTTTAAGAGATCGTGCAAAAAGGTGGTTTTTGGGTACAGTCCCGAGTCATATGGAGACAATGAGCGATAGGACTGGATTCGTCTTCCTGTATTGGGAGTTGATGTTGCGAAATGCTCGATTGGCCATAACAGGAAATCCCTGGCCAGGGTTGCTGAGATTTACTGGTAAGTGTTATCAGTAGTTTCTCGAACCGTTGTAGACCTTGCATCGGCATGACTTATCAGGCTATTGGGGTCTGACGTTATACCACCCCCAGGCTGCGATATGCGACATATCTGACGAAGAGACCGGACTGTACGGTAGTGTTATTGATTGGATTCGCAGGAGTATGAGCAGGCTTGCTTGTTGATCTTCTGATCGCTCAATACCCGGGTGGCCGTTACGTTTAGCAGACCGCTTGCGGCTCGTGGGTGTTTGATATGATCATCACCTACTGCTGGAGTATTGATGAGTCTTTAGAGTCCTACACAGAGGTTTCCTCTTTCATGCGAAATGAAGTAGGAGCACATATGTGATATGTGCGGGACCGAGATTAATACGAGAATGTGATACCGTATTCTATTCCCGCGATATGTGATCTCGGTCGGTTATATGTGATATAGCCGCGTTATCGGATTAAGTGTTGATTCGATAAGTTGTTACATTTGATATTAGTCGGTTGTATGTGATATAGCCGGATCATTAAATCAAGTGTTGATTTAATAATTTAATGTATAATTATATATGAGATATATTAATTTACATTAACTAATATTAGCTCACTTAAGTTTTCTTTTTCTCACTAGTGTACACTTAGTATATATGTGATATATATTAATGTACATCTTTTGTGTCATGCTAGATGCCACATGCCACATGGGTGTATGATACTCACACCATGCTAATAATAATGTGAGGTTTTATTTATTTAAAGTAATTCAATATTAGTTGGAAATTGTTATGCTTGGAAGCTTGGAGAAGCTTGAAGCATCTTTAACTTAGTCCACTAGTTTTGTTTTACTTGTAGATATTTATTAAACTAACCATTATTGTTAGCCATGGTTTATTCTCTATATGAGTTAGTGTATGACACTAACTCACCCATGGTTGCTATACTCACCTCATGAGTTTCATTCTCATCTTCACTTCATCTTCTTCTTCCTCATGAAAAAGCTTGCTAGCTTTTGAAATGGTGAATAAATATTGTGAGAAAAATAAATCTAAAGTGAGCCCAATTCCTACTTCATCATCCTCTACTATATTAGCTATTTAGTTTAGGCTGTTTGCTTCACTAATCTACAATTAGTGAAGAGGTATCATGAGCTTGAGTCTTCTCGACGTAGATCATCTTCGGCCTTGAAGATTTCGAGCAAGCTTGTTCATTTCTTCATGTGAACCCTTACTAGAGTTCGGGAGTTCACTACTTGGAGTGAAGGGACTGCTACACGGAGCTTTAGAAGTGAAGGACTGGTCTACAAAGGTTGTATTCCTCATTCACTTAGATGTAATTGCATTGCTTGTTCGTCTAAATCTCTGGTTAAGATTCTAGGGTTATGGTTCTTTAGTACAGCAAAAAAATTAAAAACGGCATGGACGATGCCTCCCGAAACCTTGCTGCCGCCCTCGGGAACCTGCATACTCCCGCTACTATTTTCTGAAAAAGTCCATTTTACTAAAACTGTGGCGAGTCAAGAACAATATCAGTATTGATCTTCCAGATGGTAGAAAGTTAACCCTCGTCATAGCCTAAGATAACCCACAAACTGCCATTACAGAAATGTACCTTGAGTTATCCAGAGTCTGGTTTTAAGCATAAGCCGGACAACTCCATATACCTTAATATTTTTAAGATATGAACCATTCTATATAATATATAGAAATGAAGGCACTATTTTAATTGGAATCAGATTCAAATCATGCAGCCGTCTCCAGTGCATGTTAACTAAATGGAAGAAGGCCGATCAGCATTACTCAACAAGGAGTGCATCCAATATGAGTAACCTGAAACAGAAGCAAGTTCTCAAAACCATTACTACCAACTGAATACTAAACATAAGTATTTACATCTTCGATCACCTTGAAGAATTCTGATACTTGCAAGACATGGTTCTCTACTTTATTCTTATACTTATAACTTCTCAAAACTTAGACCTTGTATTTCTACGAAATACTTGTCTAAAACTGAAGAAGTCATAAGTAAACAAAATACAGTACGAGCACCAACCCCTTTATCCTAATGGACACTGGACAACATACAATACTTTGTATAAGTTCTCTGAGTTGAATAACTCAAATCCTGTGTGTCGTAGGTTGAAAACTGTACTATAGTTAAGAAGAATTACACCGCTGTTTAATACCCCTTACCCAATAATCAACTGATATAGCTAAATGTCATAAACATAATTTCAAAAAGTAATTCTCATTTTATAAAATAAACGTACACATATATCAGTTTGAAAATGGTGCATAACAACGGATATTCAAAACCAAATATTTGTCGTCAGGCAAAACCCCAGGTAATTTCCTCAAATATCACTAATTACAACGAATTCCGATATAATGAGAATATAATCACCTAATTCCCAATAACTTACTCCCACTCATCATCTGTAAAACCATACAGATGTGAGAATCGAACCTGGTAAATACATACCCTCAAGCAAGGATCTAATTGGGAAATCAGTTTTCAATTAACAACGCATAGTGAAAATGAAACATGAAAATGTTTCGAAGGGGTAGCTGGGTATTCCAAGTATACCATTATCCAGATTCTTGACTGTAACCGTATATTTCCTTGCTATCTCTCCAAATCCCTTTATTTGTCTTTACTCATTACCTTCTGTACACCGCCATTAGGCTAAATAGTTTTCTTCCTTCCCTACCGTTCGGCACCAGCCTATGGTATGGAAGAAGACTATCCAATAAGCGTAATAGGTGTACTCTCCTAATCCTAGGAGTTCTCGCAACCTGAGAGAAGGTAAAGATAAAAGACAACTGAATAATCTTTATTCTATTTTTCCTGAACCAGAATCCATTCTGGAACTGGAACAAGTTCCTTCGAGTTCGTATGTAACTATATGATGGATTATCCAATAAATGCGGATCTTCATAGTGATACGGGGTGTTCTGGAGAAATTCAAAGATGAAGTAGGAGTGGCGATGATATACGCGGTTCGGTCATGAATGATAGCAGTCGTAATTTACTTTGCCCTCTTTCTAATCCCTTTATTTATCTTTACTTATTACCTTCTGTACACCACACTTAGGCTAATTGGTTTTCTTCCTTCCCCACCTTTCGGCACCTGCCTATGGTTTGGAAGAAGACTATCCAATAAGTGCAATAGGTGTATCCTCTCCTAATCCTAGGAGCCCTCGCAACCTGAGAGAAGGTAAAAGGAAAAGACAACTGAATAGTCCTATTCAATTTCTCCAGAACCGGAAACCATTCTCGAATCTGAAAAAAGTTTCTTCGAGTTGGTGTGTAACTATACGATGGTTATATCCAATAAATATGGATCTTCGTAGTGATATGGAATGTTCCAGACAAAAGAAAAGGGTAAAAGTATGAGTGGCAATGAAGTATGCAACTCTGACAATCTAAAAGCCAGTGTTTTTAAGAAGATTCGGTTAACTTGGTTTATGAGTTTTAGTCTAGGGTCGGGCCATGGTCGCCGCCAAAGAGAGAGAGAAAAGAAACACTCAGCGTGCACTCTAACCTAGATCAGAATGGTTAATCATTTTATCTAATCAGGATGTCTCCCACTGTATCCTCAAATTCTCCTCCAAACCCGAAAGAAGAATTAGTCGGGATCATCTAAAATCACCCGAGGAGTAAACCAACTCATCAGTGGGAATCGGGATCCAACAATCATCGCATGATAACCTGATGGAATCCACTCAAGTTATCACACTCCAGAAGATATGCGCATGTCTGGCAAGTCTCCTGTATGTTTGAAACTCCCGATATGATTTTTACCCTATGCTCTTATGACCTTGACGAAGGCCAACAAATCATAAGTCACATGTCAAGTTCTACCCGTCATTGTCTAGGTTAATTTGAACCCACCCATACATACCCTTGACGAAGGCCAACATAGTAGTACGACTGTCCCAAACCAACACATCTATTTATGCAACAGAAAAGTAACAAATAGCCACCATACACTATGCCTTGACGAAGGCCAACAAATATAGCATGAATACTAAGTGCTACCCGTCTGAAATGACGGAGGGCTACGAATGGTTTTTGGTGAAAAACCTTTAACGTAATGAACTTGATATCATTGAAGGAACCAGATAGCCTTTTACAAATATATAGTGGCGAAAACCTTTGCTAAAGAGGTCATTCCCGGTGAAGGGATCTCGGCTCTTTCCTCGTGGAATTAGGTGCAGGATATTCCCAACTGAATACCACGTTGCAAAGCAAAAAGTAGTCGACTATAGTGAAGTTATTACCCTGACGCAAACTTCTGCCCAAGAGGTCACTTCCGGTGAAGGGATCTCGGCTCTTGCCTCATCGAATGAGGTGTTGGATATTCATAACTGAATATCTCTATGCAAAATAAAAGAAAACGCCTTTGTACTAACAGCTTTTGAAAATTGTTCCAACAACATCGTATAGGTCTGTTTTCCTTGCATTGATAAGAATCAACGCAGTCCTATCAATTAATCACACCAGAAAAGAACGAAAATATGATGTACGTATATGCCATCCGCATTCGCCACTGGGCCCCGTCATCACCCGTTAGGTTACTTAACTAACGACAGAGCGGGGGCTGGACTAGCGGGTGTAAAACATATACAACATTTACTAGTATATATATAACAATATATAATAATCGTTTCAGGCATGATATATGCAGCATCACAGATAAGCGATAAGCATCATAGAACAATACTGATAATATGGGAACCCCGGGTTTCCATTGAGCCGCAACTGAAACCCGACGTTTCCCGGGTCGTATGGATAGCATGCGCAATGAAAACCTAGACGTCTATAAGCACGGCAAGTTACTCGCCAGAACCAGAAGTGAGGTAACCCCCTTCATCAAAGTGAATGGGCCACCCGGCACTTCACGGAATCCGGTAACTTGAACACCCCTCCTTGGGTCAACATGTACCCTCTACGAGTGCGGCGAATAACCTGCCAATTCTAGAGTGAGGCCCCCTCTGTCTCAACGCTATGAGATGCGGGCCCGTTGCCCTCTAGAACCCGGCTATCCATGCACTCTATCGCGGGGTAATTCTAGAATAGAAAAGAAAATATGTACAATGGTGACATCGACCTCAACCCGGTTGTGCCCCAAAAAAAATAATATACAAGCAGGCAGTGACGACAGTCCACATGTCGGACGCTCGCCCCGCGATATCAAATGTACAAATGAAACTAAACTATTCTAATCATTGCACCCAAACTATCCACCATGACGATTCCGCCACAACACAGCACAACACAAAACATCAACGTGATTATGACGTTCGCAAACCCGTTTAAAAGAACTATTGCAATTAGACAAGTTGTACCACTCTAATGACATTCACGGTCGCAGATAGTAATGCATGTACTGTAAAAATTTAAACAATGTTAGAAATATCGACTTCGAAACACCCCAAATAGCCCCCAAACCAAAAGATAAATCCATATCCAAACTAGACTAAACAAGGAATACCACTGAACCAATATTCCAGAGACTAGAAAACACCACAAAAATCAAATCCAGAAGCCTTCACAAAACTGGCCACCTCGGGAATTTTGCTGATCTTGTCGGTCCATTTTATGAATCCGGGGTTCGTGTTTGGGGTGTGTTCTAGTGGTCATACAAGTAGTCTTCTGCAGTTGCTTAAAAAAATTAAATTTTGAAGACACATAAAATTTGACAGAGACTAGAATACAAGTTGGTATTGTTTCGGAGTTGTTTCGGTTTCGATACTTTAATATCATCTAAATTAACTAGTATGAGATTAATGGGTTGGCTCTGATACCATATTGGATTACGCCAGCGTCCCGGCCACCAATCCGTGACCAAATGCCGAACAAAAACTTTAATTAAACTGGCGCTAACGGAATCCGATTCCCGGATCATACCATAACCCTACACTAGTTAACTTAAAAGGAGTTTAGAGAGGTTATACCGAACGATCCGAGTCCTTCGGTCTTCAACCTCTGTCCCAAGCTCCTCATGGTTTCCTTGATCAAGTTTGATCTCCGGTCTCCCCCATCGAAGACGATCCACCTTGAGAGTATGTAATACGGGCTCCCGCGTCAAAACGAGGCAACTCGAGTATCTAATTTGCTAGCCTAGATAGCCAAGATGAAGTAGAGAGTGCGTATGATTACTTTGTCTCAATACACCCTAGGTTTCTCAACACATGAGACAATAAGGATGGAGGTAGAAGAAGATGCCATGGAGTGAAGAGTGTGAGCAAGTTTTGGCAAGTGAAGAAATGGGCTTGTGTTATGAGATCTTTGTGTTGTGAGCAACTAAAGAAAAACTCACTAAGAAAAGATCTGCCTCTTCACAAATAAATATCTCATTATACTACAAAAACCATCAAGCCACCATGACTCATCACCATGAGTCACAAGTGCACATGCATGAACCCATACCAAAACTTACACTCACACTTTCCACCATTAAACATTTAAACCAAAATGTTTATAAAAAAGAAATGGCATTATCTAAAGTAATCTTGTAACAAATTACAAGAATACCCCTAATCCATATATACATACCTGCATCTGTATTCTGACTGAATACGAATACAACGAGACGAAAATAATCCAACAATGTAATACTAGGATCCGGCTTAAACCAAAGCCCACTAGTATTATCCATCCGATCATGATCCGTGCACAAGTGCACGTATATGATCAAACCCTGCCATAAAACCATACGGTCTCTACAACGTTTCACCCGAAGCAGTGAAACCTTCTGTGTGGGACTCTAAAGACTCATCAATACGCTGACAGTGGGTTTAACCACAAGCACGTCAGTGGCACTAGCTGTACGTAACGGCTACCCAGGTATTAAGCGAAAGGGAGGCCGACGAGCAAACTCATCCTGAAACCCGTACTGAGCCTGACAGTGACAATATTTGTACAGTCCGGTCTGTTCGTCTATGAGTATTGCATATCGAGTCTAGGGGGTGGATAAAGTCAGACCCCTAATAACGCGACATTTAGTGTCGGTATGATACCCATCACCACCTTAGAAACTACTGTTCTGAATCAGTAATTCTTAATTACCTTGGCTAAGGATTTCTGGTGATGGCCATCCGTGCACACCGCGGCATCATCCCCCAATACCGGGAGAGAGGAATCCCCTGACGATCCGCTCACTGTCTCCATGTGGCTCGGGACTGTACCTAACTAAAACATGTTTGCACCACTCCTTTGAACCGTGGTATGGTATTAATCAAAGCACAGTGGGAACTCACACGAGACAAATGACGATCTCAGGTCGATAGAATAACATGTATACATGTCACCAGGGAACTGCTATCTGAAAATAGGTATAATACCAACTAGCATGTTCCCGGCGAGTCCGTCCGGTGTACTCATAACCCAATGAGCACTTGTATACATATTAGGTGAACAAACTAACACCAATGGCTTGTGAGACCGGCCACCGCCCCTTGTCGGGGTCTCAATCAGTATACACTAGTGTACTCTTGGAGTATCGATGCCCAGTCTCGAAACTCCCACGACTAGGGACATTTTTAAGGATGTGCTTATAACCACCCAACTCTCACGTATATGATCGCCATCATAATGCTGGCAGTCAAGCAAGAATCATATGGGCTCTATCAACATGTAATAGTGATCTGTAATGTTACCTAAAGCATGTACATGATGATAAAGACAAACCGATAGCATACTATCATCTCGAGTAAAACTGTTTTACCGGTATAGGTCATCCCTCAATCATTGTAATCATGTGCTTACAATCCAATAGTTGACTTGAGGGCACTGAGGGCACTATAGCCAACACAAACCTTTTCTTTTGCCAAGTTCTACAAGCTTGGTCCTTTGAAGACCCCCAAGGCTTGGATTTTCTCTCCTTCTCTATTTCAAGAAGAGGTAAACTCTCATCTTGCTTAGTTAAAGAAACTTGCCATGAAAACTCTAAATTTTTAAGTGTAAGATCAAGTTTAGATTGTTGTTTGATGATTCAAGAGGGGTTTTGAGGTGGATGTGTGCTAGGATAATTCCTTGACTAATCACAACCTAATTAGTGACAGATGAGGGTATTATAATGCAAGTATTGTCGGTTTTAAAGAGTTTTAAAGTTTTAAAACTTGGTCTTCTTTGAGTTCTTGAAGTTCAATTTGAATCTGGTGTAAGTTGGGATCTCAAAAAAATATTTTACATATAAATTCGACCTATTTAGACCACCAGGAGACCCCACTAAGTGCATAATACCCTAACTCCCCAGTTGGACCGCAAATTGCGGTTAAATTGAATTTATCTACGGCCCCTGTTGATGTGGGTGTTGGGGTTTGTCCAGTAGATGTTTTACATGATATACAAGCCTATTTTATATGCTAAATTGTCCCAGATTTCCTGAGTAAAATCCTAGAGTTTCTTTACTTAGATTTTTGAAAATGTCTTATAGTTCTTAAACTTAGTTTTTGGATTTTTATGTCTTGACTTGGTCTTTCAACGTTCGTATGTTGATGTCGGGGATATTTTGTCGTATTTGGCATGCGTTGGCCATATGTTCTAACCAATGTATGTTATGCTCGTCGTTTCGGTTTTGATATGGGTTTTTATGCGATTTGTTACGATTTTGATTGTAGGTACAATCGTGGGGACTTCCGAGACGATGAAGAAGGGCAAGGCGTTCATCGGCTTCGACTAGTGCGAGACGCATATCGGTGAGTAGATGTATATCTACGGGTGAAGTTGGGTGGATGGCGTATAGCACCCCTGCAACCGTTGTAATTAAAATACTATATATATTAGAACCGTATACCTAGCCTATAGGGTCATGCTAGAACACCATATGCGTATATTCGTATACTTAGCAGATAATTATATACTTAGTCTCTATTTCATAGCCATTAGGATATATATATATATATAAATATTAATATATATTATATGATTATTGTATTTATTGTACATGACTAGATATCCATACTATATATGATATGATATGAGTTGGCGTATGCGACTATAGATCCATACTGTATTGTTTGGATGACATCATACGATGAAGGTTCCATACATGATGTGATGAGGATAGATTGCCGAATGTGGCCGATATTCATTCGACTCGAGAAGTCTTGCTTAATCCCAAATCGGGAATTTATGAGATATTTAGAGCTATACTTATTTTGAAAATTAACGATTCGTTGTGTACTTTTAATGATAACGTTAAGGGTGCGCTACGAATTTTCAAATGATATCTATTTCAAAAACATCATAGTCCCTTATTTCCAAAACAACATTTTGTGTTATTTTAAACTATAATTGTATGACTCATACGTAGTTAGATATTTTAACGTTTGCTCACGTTATGATTTCCTTATTTCTTTATACGCCCGCGCTTCGATTACTTATGATATGTACTACGTTTATACACTAGCTCTACTTAACTTCGTTTACTAGGACATTCGCACTATTACTGATGATTTCATGTTGCACTTACACATACCCGTATGCTACACCTACACATCATCAGTAATTTCCATACCACGTACACATATAGAACTTGCCATGTCACTTGTAAAACATTATACCATGTTAGTATTGTAGAAAACTGCTTATTACCCAGTATCCTGTACTGTTCCGTATATTATACTCTCTTATATTACTTAAATGAAAACACTTGTAAAACATTGTACCATTACCAATGATTTACCTGATGCACGTATATGGACTCGTATGTTCACGCACACATCATCGGTAATTGTCATGCCACGGACACATATAGGACTTTCCATATTATTTCGCATCATACTATATTCCTGCCAGTACCTTAGATCTGTCATGACCCGAAAGTACGGAACGTGACCGGCACTTAGATCACGAAGCGTCTAGAGGTGCAACGTGACCTAAGTAGGCCGAAGCCCAGAAATCTAAACCATAAAAGAAGAAGTAAAGGAAAACATGTAGAAAACAAAGATCAAAAGCAGATCAAATTTTCTTAAAAATTTCGGCAGAGTCTCCTTTGTAAAAACTGGCCCCAAACGGGTACAAACAAGTATAAATACATATAAACAATAAAAAGGCATCCCTAAACGGGAGCTAGCTCTACGCCAAAAAGGCGGAAACAACCACACCAATGCACAAAGTATACAACGCCAAAGGGCGTGGCTCAAAACTTAAAAGAAAACAAATCAACCAGATACCATAGTAATACAAGCGCGACTCTAAGGTCGAAATAAACAACTGGTCCAGTAAACTTATCAAGTAATACAAGTTTGGTTGATGGAGTTTTCTAGATACAAATGAAATAATAAAAGTACAATGGCGGTCCAGATACAAGTGAACCAACCTACCGTGCAAATCACCCTGAATGAAAAGATGTGCCAGCAAGCTGCCAGGAAAACCTGTACATCGAACTTGTAATAAAATTTGGCACAACGGGGGTGAGTTGCCAACTCGTGAATAGAAGATATCTGCGAAAAGATATCGAATGCACGACGCTGTCCTAGGTCATAATAATATACTAATATACTACTAGTCATCAAGTAAGACAGGATAATACGCTACGTGTAAGTGCAAATGCTCCGTGCTCGTATCAGTGCCTCATATAGTACTATGTCATGTGAATGAGTATGCATGCACCATGAATGTGAAATAACCAATCCTGAAATCTAGATATATCTGTATAAGAAATCTTTAGCTTTTATCATGGTAAAATGTGTATAGAAATCTGAAATATCAACGATGAAATTCATGGAAATCCATGTCAAGCATCGACAAAAAACATGTAAATCTCAAGTCTCAATACCTCATAATCTCAATGTCTCATAGTCTCAATATCTCGGGCTCCGTCAGTCCGGATCGGCCCATATCATCAAATCTCACGACAACAGTCGGTATCCTCCGGATATCCGCTGCGCCAGACATCACCGGTAGGTAGTCCTCCCCTGCCAGGCTCATCATCTACAACTCGATCTTCTTGCCCCGGGTACCATACCAGGCCCACCATGTACCCGAGACGGTTCATCCACTCCTCGAATCGGGTCTCGAAATCCAACAGAAAACATGAAATCTCATGGTGGACGACACATACATCACGAGAAAACCGCATCTTATGTTTTAAAAAGAGAGAAGGAGAGAGAGAGAGAGAAGTTTTTATATATTCTTGCGGTTTTCCCCAAAAATCCAGAAATCTCATAGAAATCCCAAATCCCAGAATCATGAGTAAGTATATGATAAGCGTCGGCATATGCCCCATAATACTGCATGATAACATGAAAATGCGAATGCATGAAATGTCTAAGTAATAAATACCATATCTATACTAACACCAGAAAGTAATCACAATATTATATCGATCTAGCTATTAGCTGATTGTATCAATAAAAGATAATATGATCTAAAGTGTACGTGACATAGCAATTGCCGATGATGATGCGTGTGAGCCGGCAAATAAGTGTGCATGGAATATGCGCATCATCGGTAATGGTGCTGGTGTCCTAACAGGCAAAGTTTTATACTGGTTATAGAAACATATGTATGATCATGCAACATTTTGATTACGGTATGAATGTAAAGACGGATGTGTAATAATCACTCATCTGCGATATACAAGTACAACTATCACTATATGACTCAAACCTAAACTAGTGTCCATCTAACCTCTTAAGGAACTAAACCTAAGAAACTAGTCGATAAGAAATAAGAGTACACCTAAAATCTGAGTCCGCATCTCTAATAGTCGGCGATCCAGCCCCAATAGCGTCACATACATAGTACGGCTTCCTCGAAACAAGAATGTGGATCAATCATCATATCTATGCCTCGTACGGTAAAATCCATCGTACGACATCCCAATATCGGGGTACGGATCAAGTATCACCTACGTGTCTCATCATTCGTATGATATCATCATCAACTCATGTCAAGATCAAGATTCTATACTGTAATCGCATACATCAATCATATAATATTGCCAGTATAAATATACATCGTAATTTATCCTCAGAAATATCATGTATATGTATCATATGGTGATTAAGTCACACTTAGATTATATCGTAATCAAGTCACACCTATATGATATCGTAATCAAGTTACACATATATCATATCAAAATCAAGTCACACCTATATGATGTCGTAATCAAATCACACATATATCATATCAGAATTTCAGGCACAGGTTACGGTCCGGGTTCTATTTTAGAGTCCCATGTACTTCAATATCATCACCACCCTTTATTATTTATGTATACCTATTCATTATCTCATTTCCTAATGATCCGCTAACATCATAACACGACCGTATAGCCAAGAATCACGGCATCAAGCCCAGTTATATTGTTTCATCCCCGTGTATCATATCACATCCTTGTATCACATATACGTATTGTGTATATATATATATACCTACACCTAGTCCTATATATATACACATACACGTATACACCACGTCGAGTCTCAGCGTGTGCGTGTGTGTATCTACCTAAAACTACGAATCTCTTCCAAAGTATTCATCCTCTGGTATGGTCTTTCTAAATCAGTCAAGTCCAACCTAGGGTCACTACTAGGGTCCTACTCATCGAAATTCTAAGGTCACGTCTGGCTTCCTAATGACAATAAGTACTTATTCTCATTCTACGCTTGTGGGGGTGCTAAACGCCATCCACCCGACTTCCCCCCGTAGATATACATCTACTCACCTGGTCCTTGTCTGCCGAAAATGATGTCGCCATCCTCTTCTTCATCGCCCGTAGTCCACGTGAGGGGTACCTATACGCAAACATATATATAGTATCGTAAACTGAATCACGGACAAAAGTCAAAACGACGCACGGAACGCGCATAGGTTAAAACCTATGTCCCGCTCATGCAAAAGAACCAAATATCGCTCGATGTCGGCGTACAAACGCCGATTGATCGAGATAAACATCAGCAAACAACTTGTAGTTTAAAAACTCATTACTTATAATATAAAACATGATTTAATCCATCGAAACCCTAAAAATCGATCAAATTGTCCGATTCCGTAAAACCTGAAAACACCAATTTACCGTTTTACTTCAAAACTTGATGTTTAAAAGAAACTAATGGTCATAATATTCATTAATTAGCATAACTTGACTATATAAACCATCACTATATTTTTAACACCCTAATTATATTAGTTTGAAAATTCTAGTTTGCAAACTTGCCTGATTTCGATACTTTTAAGGAAAATTTCACAATATCACATCTAAACTGGATTTTGCATGAATTAATGCATTAAACTACAATTCATGATGATAAAGATATAATAAAACCATAAATTATATTTTAAATTTCATTTATTTAAGAATTTCCAAAATCTAGTTAGCAAAATCGCATCTATATTAGTATTTTTCAATTATCAATAGAAACTAGTAACCAATTTAAGTTTTTCATTCCACCAACAAGTTAATATCCTCATTATAACCACAATCTAGTGTTACAAAAATTAATTGGAATTTTATCTCACCAATATATACAATATATAGAAATCTAGTTTGCAGAATGGATTAATTTAAACAATTTTGGATAAACAATTTACAATATATCATCCATACAAGATTTTCCACTTATAAAAATGTTAAACTAGTTATTATAACCCTACTTAATTAATAAAAACCATAAATTAATTTTTATAAACCCTAACTTGAATTTTAAAACTTGTAGATAAAAATTATTTATTAAATCTAATTATGCTTAAATGAAACATCTAATAACAATAAATCAAAAGAAGAAGATTTATACCTCCACAATATGAAATACAAACATGAAAATAAGCCTCCAAAATGAATGCTTTCCATCTCCAAAATCCATGTAAAGATGAGCAAAGAATAGAGGGTAGGAATTTATTAGGATTTTGTGGATTTTTTATTGAATTTTTGATGAATTTTGATGATTTTTAATGCAAAAATGATGGGGGAAAAATTTTGGGGCTGCCCATGGAGGTGAGGCCGGCCATGAGGTGAGGAAAAGAGAGGAGAGTGAGAAAAGGTGAAGAAAAGTGTAGAAGATTTCACAAAAATATCACACAATTAAGTCTTTTCATGAATTTATTTAAAAATTCTTTATTTTCTTCACTTCATTTGACCTAGAATGGTCTAGAACCATTGTAAAATTTTGAAAATAAATTTTGCATGAAACACACTTGAATCTAAGATGCAATGGTTCATTTTTGCAAATTTAACCCATTCAAATTTGTAATTTACACTAATTTAGTGTAAAAATAAAGCTTATATTAATATTTAAAATAATTAATTTAAGAAAAATATTTAATTAAACTAAAAATTTATAAGTGGCTAAATAAACACCATTTACTAGTAATAACATAATTAAAATAGGTATTTTTAAATTTATAGTGAAAAGTAATTACGTTTTAGTTTTATGAAAACTACGTTTTACTTTGAGATATAAGGGCCGCTCCGAGAGACGGCGCCTGAGATATGAGAATTTTTAGTGTCAATACTGGACACGGGATTTATGAGGATTTTGAGTTTCGATACTGGACACTCAGTTGTTTTTATGATGATTTCGAATGACGATAACAGACACTCATTGGATGATATATATATATATATATATATATATATATATATATATATATATTTTGTAACATTTTGAAATATTTTAGAAAATTAATTATTTTATTTATTTAATTAAAAATGTTATTTTAATTTTATTTTTTTGGAATAAAAAGGGCTTTTAATATGTGGAAGAATAGTTTAGTAAAGAAATAGTTTGTTTTTATAATAATAAGTGTCATGAGGGGTTTTAGTGAAATGTTAGTTTCTTTGTAGAAATTGGATTTTGTGTGAGGGTGTTTATGAAAATGTGTTAGGCCATGGTTTGGACTAAGTTAAACCTCACATACACAACACCTTAGGTTGAACCTCAAGCCTACACTTCATGCTTGCATGAAAGCCTAACACCTCTTCAAGATGACACCTCCTCCTTCTTTTATCCATGTATATCTCCTAATTGGTTCCGTTCTCACACAAATTGTATGGAAATTACTTAGTTTAAGAAAATTCTCCACCCACTTAAGAGAAGAAATGGAATAGAGAAGCTTGTGTTCTTTGGTTTTCTTGACTCAATCCATTAAGCTAGGCTTCTCATGATCTTGAGCATCCCTTCAGGAACTACTTCAGTTGATTCTTCAATTTGGTATAACTTCCAATCCTGCATATTTAAATTTTCAGTATGGTTAGTACAGAAATGATAGTATCACTAATACCGTATTCTTGTTTAAATTCTTACTCTGTTTTGATCTGCTATAAGTTAGTAAATCTATAACAAAATCAAGTAGTACAGTAACCTTATAAATTGGACATAGAATAACCACAAGAAAAATGGACCCATTCCTTGAACTTTGTACCAGCGACATTCCCCAATATTCCGAACTCGCCGGTTTTCCTAGGGACTTGGATGTTGAGTTTTCTAGGGTAGCTCTCTGTATATATTTTAGGGTATCTGGTATAGTTTGTTTATGTTATATATTCAGTATAAAGAATCTGGAAGCAAATTCTTGTTTTGGGTTATAATTCTAAAATACGACACGGATATCTCGTATCATGATTCTGTTTTTCCTGTTACGAGCAGCGAAGGGTTAGATCAGGTTAGTATAAGTTTTAGATAGTTCACAATATTCGCAAGTAGCATGTTTAGTATGTGCAGTATCATAATTTAGGATATTTGTGATATTTAGCATACTGATAGTGAATCTGTAACCAATAGATGTAACAATTAGAAAAAAAATAGCAACACCATAAGTATTATAAGACCACTAGGAGACTTCACTTAAAGCACGAGACCCTAATTCAATGATTGACCCGGCGACAATAGAAATTTTTCCGGCATCGCCGGACTTCTTTAGGAGTTTGGTGTTGGTTTTTCTTATGTAGCTTTATTTGGGTATTTTATAACATACAGTATTGTTTGATTTGTCCCAGTATTCATATAGAGAAATCCGGGAATGTCTAGTTTTGGTTTTGTTAAAGTTTCCGATATTCCGATACGGGTTTTCGTATTTTTGTACTGCAACTGAAACGTTGATGTTCGTATGTTAAATTCACGGGCAATTGATCATTTCTGGAGTAAGTAAGCTATAGGTTCTAACCTATGGATGCTTAGCTCGTTGTTTTGATTTGAATATGATATTTACATCGAAATGACATAACTACGATTATAGGTACGATCGTGAAGGTTTTCGAAACGGAGTTGGCAGACATAGCAGCATGGATTTCAGCGAGCTCAAAATGTTGGTGAGTAGATTTACATCTACGGGGGAAGTCGGGTGGATGGCGTATAGCACCCCCGCAACCTTATACATATGTTACTATGATATATAGTTAGTTCTATGGTGTTTATTTAGGTTAATGATATTGAAGTCTTGTTGCATTTTGTGTATATTCATATGCAAAAAGTGTTATTGATGGGTTGGTGGATTGGTAAGAGGAATCATACCGTACTTATGATAATGGGATTTGTATGCCGAATAAAGGCCAAGTTTCATTTAGATTCGTTGAGTCACATTTTATTTCATTTTAGAACGTAATATTTGAGTGGGCTATACTCTTTTAAAAACTAACGATTCGTTTCCCTTTTAAATGATAAAAGACAAGGGTGCGGTGCTAATTTCTAAAACAAATATATGTTTCTAACCTAAGGCAGCTTCCTTATTTCAAAACCGATGTTTCGTTCCATTTCCAAAAATAGTGGTATAACTCATAGCAAGTTGTTACATTTAATAGTTACGCGTAGATTTACTTACACGTTCGCGATATAATTATCGATGTTATACGTTTTGGTCATAAGAACACTCTGATAGAACACTGCACAACTACCAATGAGTATTATGTTGCATGAGAACATACGCATATGTTACACTACACATCATTGGTATTGCCATGTCACTGTAGAATTGCTACTATGTGATGCGTATGTAGATGTCGATATGAGTAGGCTTTATACACTTATAGAACATTCGCACAACTACTAATGATTTCCATGTTGCACCAGCATAGATGCGTATGTTACACTACACTTCATTAGTAATGCCATGACACAGTAGAATTGATACGTTTATTTGCTTGTATGACTTATTTACGTACTTTACCTTATTATCTGTTAAGCATTGCGAATATCAGTACCATGGGTATTCATAGTTGATTTTTATGAGTTTTCAGGATGTTTTACTTTTGATGATATATATCAGTGGTATGGGACGCTGTTATATATGTACATATATAATATATCATCAGAATGATCTATGTAAGTATTCTTATTCTTTACTTGATAATTATGGATATGATGAGTTGACGTCCACCATGAGCTTGATATTTTCTGATTGTTTTATCCCGAACCGAGTAGGGGAGATATATGGTTTCGGAATTTCTACTTATCCAGACTGAGTGGGGGAGCTATACAGTCGGATACATGGTGGCCCCGGTCGAGACCGAGGGGTAGGATAGCCGCATTAGAGACGGGGAGTATAGTGAGGATACTCAATACCGGAGATAGAGATGAGCACATCAGATATCCAACGGATACTGACCGGGGTTCGATTGGGCACGGCGGATATCCAGGAGATACCGACCGGGGCCAGGGATATCGGATGGCGATCATCTGTTGAGATGGTGTCGACGGTATCTGCATTTGCGTATAAGTGATGAACACGAGAGATTTGAGGATTTGCGTGTCGGTGATGGACACGAGGGATTTCTGATTTCGGGTGCCGATGCTGGACATCCATATATATTGATATGTTGCTATCATGAGGTACCCAGTTATATTATAGTTATTGTAGCCGACCATGACTCATCCAGGGGACAGTACCTGCATATCTCTTTACTGGTAATTGCATACATTAAAAAGGAATTCAAATCGAGCTATAGTCTCATTATTTTGACATGTCTGGTATGACATTGAAATCTTTTAAATTGAAAACCTCTTAACACTATTCATTAAAACAGCAGGACATATATCTTTAATAAGATACCTATTTTATTTCATACTATCAAGTCTGCTTTTATACCGTGATATATCTATTCCGCGGCTATTTTAAAGAAGATGTTTATATACATATTTTCGGTTACCTTTGGGCTTATACCTAGATGTAGGTCATTTGCATTTGATATGTTCTACTTTGGGATCGCATGATAGATAGTGTTACTTTTACGATACATATGCATATCATATATTATATTAGTACAGGATATGATAGTACTATACTTATGACCTACGCATCGTTGTGCATTTCGATTTCTACCTTGTGATGTACTTTTATTCACTAGTTGGCAACTCACCCCCGTTGTGCCACAGTTTCTTGCAGGTGTTACCGCTTGGTTATCAGCGGCTTGAGGCACATATTCCTTTCGGTGATTGTTTTGGCAGGTGGGTTACTGTTGTATCGTAATCACATTAGTATATTCTTATCTTATTGTATCTAGTAAAAACTCCATCAAACTTAGAACTGGTATATTGTGGACCTAGAAGCGAGACTTAGAATTGTTTGTTGTGGGCGTCATACTCTTTGGAGTCGTCCATTTTATATTGTTGATTTTGTTTCACTTTTCTTTTTTTCGTCATTGTGCGTCGTATATTATTGCTTGGTTGTTCCGTTGTTTGGGCGTAGAAGCTAGCTCCCGTTGGGATGCTATACGTATTTCTATGTTGTAGTGGGTTTTATTCAAATTACAAATGAGGTGCTGTCGAAATTCAAAACGTCATAGATGCTTTTCAAACATACTTAGTTATACTTAAATGTTTATTTTAAACTGATTTCATCTGATGGCTATGTTAAACCTCACTTCCAACATTTTCAAAAAAAAGGGTTTAGATTCCGGGTTTAGGCTCAGTTGGACCGCGTCGATGTCTTTAGATGTCACATGATTTAAGTGCCGGTCACGTGCCATATTTGGGTCGTTACAAAGTTAGTATTAGAGTGTTTGGTTTAACCTTTGTTCGAGTCTAGGTTGACTATATGGAGTCTGGGCATACACTTTTGTTACCTAGGCTTTACCTTATAGGACTTAGATTTGACTTTGGGGGTCTTATACCCGAACTTCCGTTATATAGGATGACATTGGTTGATGGAGTAGGTACTAAGTAGAGTGACGTACCATACATATGTTCCGCGGCATATTTACGATATGATACTCCGCCCAAGTTACCTTAGAATTTATATCTTGAGATCTTTCTTCTATTCGTTCCGTTAATCTATCCTCATCGATACATGTTGATTGTTCCGGTAGCCATGTTTACATGAGCCAAGAGGGCTGCATTTAGAGATACGGTCAGAGCAGACTTGTCTGGGACAAGGACTGACCAGGATGACATTCCGGTGATATAGAGACATGTCATTTATTTATATTCGATCGGGTTCTAAGATTGAAGCGAGTTTCTTTGGGATCCGCACCAGATGGTCGAGTTATTGCTGGAGATCAGCTGGACTTGAGGCGTAATGCTTTCTCCTCTCTGAAGATCGTAATGTTGCGTACTGTTTAGGCAGCAGTACCAATCATTGCTGAGGTTATCGAGATGTTGTTTCTGTTAGTTATATGTATGCCCCAGAGGCCATTACTGTACACGGGATGTATATTATAGTGGATGCTTGGACATATATAGGGAGAACTTTCTTGCTCGATATGATAGTATGCTATCCGGTTGCTCTTTGTCTTAACATGTTGACTTGTATACATAATGATGTCTTGCTCTCACATGTTGACAAAGCCCTTAGGATGTGTACTAGACTACCGGGACTATGATAGAGATCCTATTAGTGGGGCCAAGGGTAGTCTACAAGTACACCCTATAATTGTTCCTTGTCAAGGGAGTATCAAGACAGGGCATCAATATTCCAAAGTAGACTAGCGTATCCGCTTCTCGACCCATATGATAGGCAATGGATGATCCCATATCCATTGGTGTTTGATATCAGAGAAGGTATACGGGTGCTCAGTGGAGACTGGGTATACTGAACGGACTCCCCGAGAACTCCTAGATGGTACTATTGTTGGATATGTATGCCCTAGAGGCCATTATTGTATAGTACTAGTTTGTATAATACATTTTGGAAGCTTGGGATATATATACACGGGTTTACAACAGTCTTGCTCGATATAGTAGTATGCTACTTGGTTTGTATCTATCTTAATATGTGTATATGTTTCTTTTAACATATCGCTAAAAATATATTGATGGAGCCCTTAGGATCTTTGCTTGACTACCGGCATTGTGATGGCGATCACTCTAGTGGGGACTGAGTAGTCTATAAGCACATCCTTATTTTGGTCCCTAGTTGTAGGATTATCGAGACAGGGCATCGATACTCCAGAGTAGACTGGTGCATACGCTTCTCGTCCCAGCAGGGGAGATGGTCTGTCCCACAGCCATCAGTACGTCGTACTGGAGATAGTATGAAGGTGCTCGATAGGTTACGAGTACACTGGACAGGACTCGTCGGGAACTGTTGGTTGGTATTATACCTATCGTCAGTTAACAGTTCCCAGGTGACATGAGTACAGCTTAGTCCGTTGACTTGACACTGTCACTTCTCCTCGAGTGTGTTCCCACTGTTCTTAGACTGCTACCCTACCACGGCTCTATTGAGTCGTGCAAACAGGTAGTAGTTGGGTGCAGTCCCGAAGCACTTGGAGGCAATGAAGGTCAGACAGGATTCGTCTCTCCCGGTATTAGGAGTTGATATCGCGCTGTGTCTAGAAGAGCCATTACACATAGTCGTCCATGGCCAGGGCAAGCGAGATATACTGGCAGCGTTTCCAGTGTTATCTCAGGGTGTTCTAGGCTACACTCCAACACGACTTGTACCGCTATTAGGGGACTGACGTTTACCGCCCCCTAGGCCCGCCATGCGATACTCTTAGACGAACAGACCAGACTGTATAGAGATTGTCACATTCAGGCTCAGTAGGAGTTCGGATGGGTTCACCTCATCGGTCTTCTTATCGGCATCTACCCGGGGACCGTTACGTACAGCTAGTACCGCTTGCGGCCTTTGGTTAAACCCACTGCCGGCGTAGTGTCGAGTCTTTAGAGTCCCACACAGAGGGTTGTTCGCCTTTGGGCAAAACAGAGTAGAGGTCGCATGGTTTTGCGACGGGGTTCGTTCACATCCGCGCACTTGTGCACGTTTGGTGTCCGGGCAGTTATTACTAGCGGGCTTTGGTTTAAGCCAGATCCTAGTATTTGTTCTGGGATTAGTTTTGTCTCATTGTATTCGTGTTCCTCGGAACACGGATGCGGGTGTGTATGCACAGTTGACAGAGGCAGAGGAATCTCATTAAGGTTTTTGACAGTTGACTTTTTCTTAACCCTAATGAGAATGAGAAATATGATTAATGATATTAATTAAGGATAATTGTGCTATGGTTAGGTTGACCATTTGACTTTGGTTGACCGGTTGACTTTTGTTGACCTTTTGACCATCATCATTTCACTTGCAAGATGCTTCTTGTTTCTTGCAAAATGCATTTATTGTGAAATGATAATGGTCATTCCAAACTAACCATTACAATTATCTTTTTTATTATTATTGTTTCATATTATCTCATATGTGAGCATGGTTGTAGAATTCTATTATCATTCCATCATGCTCTTTCTCTCTATTGAAAAAAAAGCTCTCCCTCTTGCTCTCTCAAAGCTTAAGTGTTTCATGTGTTGAAAATCATAAGCTTTTGAGACTAAACCATCAAAGCATCTCTCTACTCTTTCTAGGGTTCTTTGTCTAGCAAACCAAGCACTCTAGTTACCTCTTGGTTGATGTAGGAGCTCAAGGTAGAAGCCCTCGGGTGGATCTATCTTCGGCAAAGAGAAGACGACGAGGAGGAGCCGTCTACGCCACTATAAGGAGCAAGCAAGAAGGAGAACCACAACAAGAAGAGAAGGAGTTCAAGATCTAGGTATAACCTTCTAACCGAGTAGCTAAAACTTGTTGTTAGTATGTTAGTTTTTATTTAGCAAAGATCCTTCATGGTTGGTCCATGTTACCTTGTGAGAAAAATTTGATTTTTACCTATTCCGCCTCCCCGAAAGAACCGGGGTAGATAACGTGGACCTAACAGTGGTATCAGAGCCTAGCTAAACAACAACTAGCATGTTAGCAAAGTGTTTAGAACTTCGATCCGAGAAAAAATCGCAAAACGCACCGAAATCACATACTTTCTGCCGATTTTTAAAACAGCCCTAAAAATATTTCCACACACCTTAAAAATCCGTGCAGGGTATTTTTGGAACAACCAAGAAAAATGAGCCCACGACTCTGTCAAAGAGCCGCGGAAGCGCGGCGAAACCAAGCGTTTCGCCACGGATCCGCGGCCGAGTTGACTCAGTCGCGACTCGTTTTTCCTGCAGTGTTCTCAGTTTGATGTTTTGGGATTTGTAAGATACTTTGTTTTTGCCCAGATTATCCAGAGAATAATGTTGTGTTTAGGGTAGTTACAAATTGGTATTTTGATCGGAGTTCTACAAACTTTGGCTAATCGGTTATATCTATAATGTGATATATGTACTGAACGTCGACTAATCGCTATACGTCGATTAGTGGGGTTGTGCATATCTATGATTTGTGACGTTGGATTGTGTATATGAACTTGTTGGATTGTCGCGGATGAATAGCCGGGGTTTTGTGAGATGAAAGTTTCTTTATCTTTTATTTGATGTAATATGTAAATTGATGTAATATTATTTTTTTTATGACCGCACATCCGGGATGAGGTTGTAGCCACCATTGTATATTATTTCTTTTACTATTTTTGCTCCTAGGATAGACCCAAGGTGGGGTGCACAAACTACCGGATACTTTGAAGTACTTAGTGGCCTACTCACGTTGTTGAGGGAGGCTGCTTCACTTCAGGTATTTGGCGGGTAGTTTTCCGCACCCGTAGGGGTCTAGGGTGGGGTTTGGCTATTCATCGCAACCGTGTAATCCGTTTTTCGTTGCAGGCTCGAACGAAACCCGGATTCCTAGTATATCCAATGTGTTCATCTGTGATCTGGAATGGCTATCATTGCATCTGACGAATGTATATATTTATATACGATATCTAGTAGGCGTTGCTTATGTTTTGCATCCGCGCTAGCTCAGCCCCCGCTCTATCGTTAGTTAAGTAACCTAACGGGTGATGACGGGGCCCAGTGGCGAATGCTGATGGCATAAGCGTACGTCATATTTTTGTTGTTTTCTGCAATGATAGGATTAACTGATGGGACGTATTATATTAATGCAAAGAAAAAAAAACCTAAAAGACGTTGTTGGAACAATTTTCAAAAAGCTGTTATTGTAAGGACGTTCTCTTTTGTTTTGCACAGAGGTATTCGGTTATGAATACCTAGCACCTCATTCGACGAGGCAAGGGCTGAGATCCCTTCATCGGGAGTGACCCCTTGGACAGAAGTTTGCGTCAGGGTAATAACTTCACTATAGTCGATTATTCTTGTTTTGTATCGAGGTATTCAGTTTAGAATATCCTGCACCTCATTCGACGAGGAAAGAGCTGAGATCCCTTCACAGGGAGTGACCTCTTTAGCAAAAATTTTCACCACTATATTTTAAAAAAAGGCAATCATGTTCCTTCAACGATATCAAGTTCATTACGTTAACGGGTTTTTCGCCAAAAACCCAGCCGTAGCCCTCCGTCATTTCCTACAAGTACTACTTAGTATTCGAGCTACGTATTTTGGCATTGTCAAGGCGTAGTGATCGGTAGCTAAGTATTGCTTGTTTGCAGCTTTATTTTCAGATTATTTAGGACAGTCGCATAGCTATGTTGGCATTGTCAAGGGATATGCGGGTGGGTCTAAGTTAATCAAGATAATGACGGGCCGAGCTTGACTAGTGGTTTATGATATGTTGGCATTGTCAAGATCATAAACCGTTAGGGGCAAAAACCACATCGGGAGTTTCAAATATACAGGAAACTTGCAGATTTAGCATACCTTCTGGAGTGTAGTGACTAGAGTGGATTCCATCTAGGTCATTACACAATGATAGTTGGATCCCGATCCCACTGATGAGTTGGATTACTCTCGGGAGATTATTTCACTTAACAATCAATGCTATAAACCAAGTAAGTGTCTAGAACGGTGTTAGCGGGGCTATGCCTCCAGGGAAAAGAGGTTATATAATTAAGGAACTTCGCGAAAGCGTTGGAAAACCTCCCTCGAAGTACCAACACTAGCTTGGCTGAAAGGTTAAGCAAGTATTGTGACGTGCGATTAATCCTGACTAGTTCTTATTTTAAGGTTTGAAGAAGAATTTGAGGAAACAGTGGGAGCCATCCTTGTTAGATAAATTAATAAACCAATCTAATCTTGCAAAAGCGCACGCTGAGTGTTTCTCTTCTCTCTCTCCAGGTAGCAACCATTTCACGCCCTAATCAAGATAATAAAATGTATTGCTTGACCGATCCGAATTCTTATTCGGGGCTGGGGAACGTCGGTTCGGCTCTAACTTATGACAACAGTCATAAGTATGAGCAAAGGAAAGGGGATTGTATGGATTCCAAGGATACCAAGTTGAAGAAGAAGCATAGTTTTGCATCTACTTCAGGTGTTCTTGTAATTGAGAACTGCTTTACGGTCAGCCCTACCTCCTAGGTACTCGATACCGGATCAGGATCTCATATCTGTAATTTATTGCAGGGACTGAGAAAAAGTAGGAAAGTTGCACCTGGTGATATGTCGCTCAGGGTAGCGAACGGAGCACAAGTTAATGCTGCAGCCGTCGGTGAATATCACCTAGTGTTGCCAAATGGCAATACTATAATTTTGAACAATTGCTACTATGTACCTTCCATGGTTTGCAACATCATATCAGTTTCTTTACTCGATAAAGATGGATATAACTTTGTTCTTGATAGAAATATCATGAACATTTACCTTCATAAGGTACTGGTTGCAGAAGGTACACTGTGTAATGGTATCTATGTTCTAAATCAGAATACAGTTCTCAATATACAAAAACACACGCAAGAGGAAGAATTCAGATACGAATGAATCCTACTTGTGGCATTGTAGACTTGGTCATATCGGAGAGAAAAGACTAAGTAAGTTGCATAAAGATGGACTCTTGAATATGTTCGAGTTTACATCTTATGAAACTTTTCAGTCTTGTCTCAAAGGAAAGATGACCAAATCTCCGTTCACCGGACATGGAGAAAGAGCAACAAAGCTCTTAGGACTCATACACAGTGATGTATGTGGTCCAATGTCTATACATGCAAGGGGTGGGTTCTCGTACTTCATCACATTCACTGACGATCTCTCTAGATTCGGATATGTGTATCTTATGAAATATAAATCTGAAGCTTTTGAGAAATTCAAGGAATTCAGAAACGAAGTAAAGAACCAGACTTGCAAAAGTATCAAGATCCTCCGATCGGATAGGAGAGGGGAGTGCTTAAGCACGGAATTCCTAGATTACTTAAAAGAGAATGGAATTCTCTCTCAGCTTACTCCTCCGTACACACCACAGCACAATGGCGTATCGGAGCGGAGGAACCGTACCCTATTGGACATGGTTCGCTCCATGATGAGTAATGCTGAGTTACCTCTTTCATTCTGGGGACTTGCGCTAGAAACAGCAGCATACTTACTGAATCGGGTTTCGTCTAAATCTGTGCCTAAAACTCCATATGAAATATGGAGTTGTAAAAGACCGTATCTTGAACGTATTAAGATATGGGGTTGTTCGGCCTATGTAAAGGTACAAAATCCGGACAAGCTTAAAGCACGATCAGTTTTGTGCAAGTTTGTGGGAAATCCTAGAAATTCTCTGGGATATCTGTTCTACCACACTGAGGAACAGAAGGTGTTCGTTGCTCGTCGCGCCACCTTTTTAGAGTGGCAATTTCTTGCAAAAGAAATAAGTGGGAGCACGGTAGAACTGGATGAAATATCAGATCCACAAACTCAAACTGAGGATTTAGTAGAACCAGAAAATTCAATAGTCCCAGATGAACTTCAGCCACTCCGCAGATCTGGTAGGATTTCTCATCCGCCCGAGAGATACTACGGTTTTCTCATAGACGGGGATCGAGAGGATTGCATCTTGGAAAAAGATGACCCTACCAGTTTCAGGCAGGCCATTATCATTAGGGACTCTGATAAGTGGCCGATGCTATGCGATCCAGAATGGAGTCCATGTACACCAATAAAGTGTGGACCTTGGATATTGCTCCACCTGGGGTAAAGCCCGTTGGATGCAAATGGATCTACAAAAGGAAACTTGGTGTAGATGGGCAGGTGGAAACCTATAAGGCTAGACTCGTTGCAAAAGGTTTTCGTCAAAGACCTGGTGTGGACTATGACGAAACCTTTTCTCCAGTGGCTATGCTCAAATCCATTCGAATCCTACTTGCCATTGCTGCCTTCTATGACTATGAAATCTGGCGGATGGACGTAAAAACGGCATTTCTAAACGGCTGTTTGGAAGAGTGCATTTACATGGATCGATCAGAGGGTTTTGTAGACAGTGGGAGTAGCGGGAAGGTGTGCAAGTTGCTTAAATCCATTTATGGATTAAAGCAGGCATCACGGAGCTGGAATATCTGTTTTGATGAGGTAATCAAGGAATTTGATTTCATCAAGAACGAAGATGAACCTTGTATCTATAAGAAGATTGTAGGACGAACTGTCGTGTTCCTAGTCTTGTACGTGGACGACATTCTTTTGATAGGAAATGACATTCCTATGCTACAATCGGTCAAGCTATTCTTATCACAAAGGTTCTCCATGAAAGACCTGGGTGATGCCTCATACATTCTGGGGATCAAGATCTACAGAGATAGATCCAAGAGACTACTAGGACTTTCACAGTACAGGTACATAGAGACCATACTAAAGAGATTTAGTATGGAAGATTCCAAGCGCGGTAATATACCCACATTGCACGGAATCACCCTCTCCACGAAGATATCTCCCAAGACCGACGAAGAGAGGGTTCGCATGAGCACTATACCCTACGCTTCGGCGGTAGGATCTATAATGTATGCGATGCTATGTACAAGACCAGATGTAGCTTACGCGCTGAGCGTGGTGAGCCGGTATCAGTCAGACCCAGGTGAGAACCATTGGACGGCAGTGAAGAACATTCTCAAGTACCTGAGAAGGACTAAGGAGATGTTCCTGGTTTACGGTAATAGAGACCTCAGGGTCGAGTCCTATACCGATTCAAGCTTCCAGAGTGACAAGGACGACAGCAAGTCTGTCTCGGGTTTTGTGTTTATCCTCAAAGGAGGGGCGGTGTGTTGTAGGAGTTCCAAACAGGATATCGTCGCAGACTCGACGATGGAGGCTGAATACATTGCTGCAAGCGATGCCGCAAAAGAGGCGGTCTGGATGAAGAAGTTCATTAGTGGACTTCAGGTGGTTCCATCCATTGTTGACCCAATACCTTTGTATTGTGATAACAATGGGGCTATAGCTTTAGCGAAGGAACCAAGGTCCCATCAGAAGTCCAGACACATCTTAAGGCGGTATCACCTGATCAGGGAGATCATTGATCGCCAGGAGATCGAGACACGGAGAGTGGACACAAAAGACAACACGGAGGATCCATTCACGAAGGCCCTCCCTCAAACACAGTTCGAGCGAATTTTTGAGCTATTGGGTATGCGGTACGCCAGCAGTTGGCCATAGGGAAGACGTTGGGTATGCGGTACACCAATTTCTGGCCTTTAATGCAAGTGGGAGATTGTTGGATATGTATGCCCTAGAGGCCATTATTGTATAGTACTAGTTTGTATAATACATTTTGGAAGCTTGGGATATATACACGGGTTTACGACAGTCTTACTCGATATAGTAGTATGCTACTTGGTTTGTATCTATCTTAATATGTGTATATGTTTCTTTTAACATATCACTAAAAACATATTGATGGAGCCCTTAGGATCTTTGCTTGACTACCGGCGTTGTGATGGCGATCACATTAGTGGGGGCTGGGTAGTCTATAAGCACATCCTTATTTTGGTCCCTAGTCGTGGGATTATCGAGACGGGGCATCGATACTCCAGAGTAGACTGGTGCATACGCTTCTCGTCCCAGCAGGGGAGATGGTCTGTCCCACAGCCATTAGTACGTTGTACTGGAGATAGTATGCAGGTGCTCGTTAGGTTACGAGTACACTGGACAGGACTCGTTGGGAACTGTTGGTTGGTATTATACCTATCGTCAGTTAACAGTTCCCAGGTGACATGAGTACAACTTAGTCCATTGACTTGACACTGTCACTTCGCCTCGAGTGTGTTCCCACTATTCTTAGATTGCTACCCTACTACGGCTCTATTGAGTCGTGCAAACAGGTAGTAGTTGGGTGCAGTCCCGAAGCACTTGGAGGCAGTGACGGTCAGACAGGATTCGTCTCTCTCGGTATTGGGAGTTGATATCGCGCTGTGTCTAGGAGAGCCATTACACATAGTCGTCCCTGGCCAGGGCAAGCGAGATATACTGGCAGCGTTTCCAGTGTTATCTCAGGGTGTTCTAGGCTACACTCCAACATGACTTGTATCGCTATTAGGGGACTGACGTTTACCGCCCCTTGGCCCGCCATGCGATACTCTCAGACGAACAGACCGGACTGTACGGAGATTGTCACATTCAGGCTCAGTAGGAGTTCGGATGGGTTCACCTCATCGGTCTTCTTATCGGCATCAACCTGGGGACCGTTACGTACAGCTAGTACCGCTTGCGGCCTATGGTTAAACCCACTGCCAGCGTAGTGTCGAGTCTTTAGAGTCCCACATAGAGGGTTGTTCGCCTTTGGGCAAAACAGAGTAGATGTCGCATTATTTTGCGACGGGGTTCGTTCACATCCACACACTTGTGCACGTTTGGTGTCCGGACAGTTATTACTAGCGGGCTTTGGTTTAAGCCAGATCTTAGTATTTGTTTTGGGATTGGTTTTGTCTCATTGTATTCGTGTTCTTCGGAACACGGATGCTGGTGTGTATGCACAGTTGACAGAGGCAGAGGAATCTCATTAGGGTTTTTGACAGTTGACTTTTTCTTAACCCTAATGAGAATGAGAAATATGATTAATGATATTAATTAAGGATAATTGTACCATGGTTAGATTGACCATTTGACTTTAGTTGACCGGTTGACTTTTGTTGACCTTTTGACCATCATCATTTCGCTTGCAAGATGCTTCTTGTTTCTTGCAAAATGCATTTATTATGAAATGATAATGGTCATTCCAAACTAACCATCACAATTATCTTCATTATTATTATTATTATTATTATTATTATTTCATATTATCTCATATGTGTGCAAGGTTGTAGAATTCTATTATCATTCCATCATGCTCTTTCTCTCTCTTGAAAAAAAAAGCTCTCCCTCTTCCTCTCTCAAAGCTTAAGTGTTTCATGTGTTGAAAATCATAAGCTTTTAAGACTAAACCATCAAAGCATCTCTCTACTCTTTCTAGGGTTCTTTGTCTAGCAAACCAAGCACTCTAGTTACCTCTTGGTTGAGGTAGGAGCTCAAGGTAGAGGCCCTCGGGTGGATCTATCTTCGGCAAAGAGAAGACGACGAGGAGGAGCCGTCTACGCCACTACAAGGAGCAAGCAAGAAGGAGAACCACAACAAGAAGAGAAGGAGTTCAAGATCTAGGTATAACCTTCTAACCGAGTAGCTAGAACTTGTTGTTAGTATGTTAGCTTTTGTTTAGCAAATATCCTTCATGGTTGGTCCATGTTACCTTGTGAGAAAAATTTGATTTTTACCTATTCCGCCTCCCCGAAAGAACCGGGGTGAGTAAGGTGGACCTAACAACTATAACTATCGTCAGGTAGCAGTTCTCTAGTGACATCGGTACAGGTTAGTCTGTTGACCCGGGATCGTCATAGAGTCTTGTGTGATTCGCACTGTGCTTTGATTTCCACCTTACCACGTTCAAGAGGACGTGCAAAATGGTGGCTTTTGGGTACAGTCCCGAATCATATGGAGGCAATGAGTGATAGGAGTTTCGTCTCTCCCAGTATTGGGAGTTGACGTTGCGTTATGCTCGATTGGCCATAACTTGAAATCCCTGGCCAAGGTTGCTGAGATTTACTGGTAAGTGTTATCAGTAGTTTCTCGAACCGTTATGGACCTTGCATCGGCCTGACTTTTTAGGCTATTAGGGTCTAATGCTATACCACCCCCAGGTGGTGATATGCGACATATCAGACGAAGAGACCGGACTGTACGGTAGTGTTACTGATTGGATTCGCAGGAGTATGAGCAGGCTTGCTTGTTGATCTTCTGATCGCTTAATACCCGGGTAGCCGTTATGTTTAGCAGACCGCTTGCGGCTTGTGAGTGTTTGATATGATCATCACCTACTGCCGGCGTATTGACGAGTCTTTAGAGTCCTACACAGAGGTTTCCTGGTTCATGCGAAACGGAGTAGGAGCAGATATGTGATATGTGCGGGACCGAGATTAATGCGTGTATGTGATACCGCATTCTATTCTCGTGACTTGTGACATTGGTCGGGTATATGAGATATAGCCGGGTTTTCGGATCAAGTGTTGATTCGATAAGTTGTTGCATTTGATATTAGTCGGTTATATGTAATATTGCCGGATTATTAAATCAAGAGTTGATTTAATAATTTAATGTATAATTATATATTTGATATATTAAATTACATTAACTAATATTAGCTCACTTAAGATTTCTTTTCTTACTTTATGATACATTGATATATATATGTGATATATGTTAAATGTATTGTTTTCTTTTTGCACAAAATATATATGTGATATATATTGTTGTGTCATGCTAGGTTACACATGAAACATGTATGTATGAGACTCACACCATGCTAGGGTTAAGATAGGGTTTTATTTGTTTTAAGTAATTCAAACATTTGGATAATGATTCATGGTTGAAGGTTGGAGAAGCTTGTGGAAAACTTTAACTTAGTCAACTTGTTTGTATAGCTTAAGATATTTTTCAACCCAACCCTTAACTCATAGCTATGGTTAAGTCTCTACAATAGTTAGTGGATGACATACACAAACCATGGTTGCATTTCTAACGTCATGAGTTCATTAATCTCTTCATCACTTCTTCTTCTTCATCAAGAGAAAAAGCTTGCTAGCTTTCTCCATGTGATGATTTCTTATGAGAAAAATAAATCTAAAGTGAGCCCACTTCCTACTTCATCATCCTCTACTATTAGCCATTTAGTTTAGAGTGTTTGCTTCACTAATCTACACAATTAGTGAAGAGATAGCATGAGCTAGTGTCTCCTCGACGTAGATCATCTTCGGCTTCGATGACTTTGAAGCAAGCTTGTTCGTTTCTTCATGAGAGCCTCTTTAGAGTCCGGATGTTCATGATCGCAGCGAAGGGACTACTACACGGAGCTATTGAAGTGAATGACCGGTCTACAAAGGTTGTATTCCTTATTCACTTAGATGTAAAGTGTTTTACATATCATGTTTAACCCTAAGTCTCTAGTTAAGATCTTGGTTAGGGTATGTTTAGCACCCCAAAATTTTAAATTAGCATGATTGATACTTGCCTAAACCTTGCTAAGGTGCTAAGCTCACCCTACAGTTTCCAGAGTTCAGGAAGTAGACAGTTGCAAATGTTTACAAGTGTAAATGGGAAAAGGTTTGTAGTCGTTCAGATGCTAGATGGCTAGGACATTTAATTCGTTGTGGCACTTCGATGTGAAGTTGGGGAAGTTGGTTAGCTTCACCCAATAGGTCTTGATCAGACCTGGTGCAAGTCGTTCGAGAAAGAGGACATGTAGTAAGTTTCTTCCAGCGAATTGGGACGAGTTTTCGAAGGTGAGCTTATCCTGATTCTTCTACAGAGTATCAGAGATGCCGGATTCGTGTTTTTGGAAGTCTTGTAAGGCTCCGGGCATGGTCATAACCAAGTATGACTTGCAATTCGCGTGACTATCGTGATACACTCCTTAAATTGATGGATTGGGAGAGTAATAGAACAGGAGATTGGTGCAGAGTTTCAGTGGGAAGTTGTCCTTCACCGCCGATATTAAAGATTTGGTGCATATGCAGAGCCGCTTACGACCAATCTTTCATAGGAAAATTTTAAGACAATGTCAGTTGATACGAAAAATAAAGTGGATTCAGAAATGAGTGTTAGTTTCGGGCAGGATGGATAGCTGAGATCAGCAGGAGACTTGATGGGTTGTTTCCAGAAATTGATGATAAGTAAGATTGGACCCGGGATTAGTTGTTGGCACACAAGCAGAGACTAGGGATTGCTGTCATCAACATGTTGCGTTGCGAGAGACTGGACTACTGGCCAAAGAGATGTGGTGACAGGTATCAGCAGTAGGACTGATTGCGTCATTGTTCCTCACAGGAAGATTGTATAAAGATGCCATGGCGTTAGAGATCCGCAAGAAGAATCAGAATTCAGAGATAGAGAACACTAGACCGTGGCAGAAGACAAGTAAAAATCCTTGCTATGCCAGTTCCGGATGTATAAACACCTTTCGACATTAAGGAAGATATACTTCGATGTCCGTTGTTTTGTTATTTGAGTTTTTATAATCTAAATATTTTGTTTTCAACATTGAAGGAAGAACAACTTAACGTCTGTTATTTGATCTATGTATTTTGAGGACTTGAGGGTCACACAAATGTTTTGTGCACCCTGATGCACTAGATTTGGATTTGTGCACCCCGATGCACTTGGTACTATTTGTACACTTTTTTCCATGCACAGTTGATGCAGTGGATATCATTTCGTGCACGCCTGTTTCCCTTAGCGCTGTTTTGGTTTCATGCACACCGTGATGTGTGGTTTAAGATGTGCATGCAAACCGTTAGGGTTGATTTTGTTTTCGTGCTTTGCACTTGATAGGATATGTTATAGCTTTGATTTATATATTTTTCGCTTAGTCATGTGCTACCGATATTGCACTACGACTATGGCATTGATTGTGTATTTGATATACAAGACAGCTTTCGTATTTGGCATTTTGTATCATAACTGGAGTAATTCTCATAGCGACCGCTAAAGTTACAGTTATGTGAATTGTATATCCTTTGATGATTCACGTACACTGTTGCGTTACGTTACATATTTGCTCGTGTGGGACTTTGGAGTTCTATTATATCGAGCGGATTTTATGTTTTAAATTGGACCCCGGAAAATTGTTTTAAATTTGGGCAGATGGATTAAGAAAAATGTTTTAAAAAGGCGGGGACCGAATTTTCTTAAGGGGGGATATTGTAACATTTTGAAATATTTTAGAAAATTAATTATTTTATTTATTTAATTAAAAATGTTATTTTAATTTTAATTTTTTAGAATAAAAAGGCCTTGCAATATGTGGAAGAATAGTTTAGTAAAGAAATAGTTTGTTTTTATAATAATAAGTGTCATGAGGGGTTTTAGTGAAATGTTAGTTTCTTTGTAGAAATTGGATTTTGTGTAAGGGTGTATGAAAATGTGTTAGGCCATGGTTTGGACTAAGTTAAACCCCACATACACCACACCTTAGGTTGAACCTCAAGCCTACACTTCATGCTTGCATGAAAGCCTAACACCTCTTCAAGATGACACCTCCTTCTTCCTTTATCCATGTATATCTCCTAATTGGTTCAGTTCTCACACAAATTTATGGAAATTACTTAGTTTAAGAAAATTCTCCATCTACTTAAGAAAAGAAATGGAATAGAGAAGCTTGTGTTCTTAGCTTTTCTTGACTCAATCCATTAAGCTAGGCTTCTTATGATCCTGAACATCCCTTGAGAAACTACTTCTGTTGATTCTTCAATTTGGTATAACTTCCAATCCTACATATCTAAATTTTCAGTATGGTTAGTACAGAAATGATAGTATCACTAATATCGTATTCTTACTTAAATTCTTACTCTGTTTGATCTGCTATAAGTTAGTTAATCTATAACAAAATCACGTAGTACAGTAGCCTTATAAATTGGACATAGAATAACCACAGAAAAACGGACCCATTCCTTGACCTTTGGACCGGCAACATTCCCCAATAATTCGAGCTCGCCGGTTTTCCTAGGGACTTGGATGTTGAGTTTTCTAGGGTAGCTCTCTATACATATTTTAGGGTATCTGGTATAGTTTGTTTATGTTATATATTCAGTATAAAGAATCTGGAAGCAAATTCTTGTTTTGGGTTATAATTCTAAAATACGACACGGATATCTCGTATCATGGTTTTGTTTTTCCTGTTACGAGCAGCGAAGGGTTATATCAGGTTAGTATAAGTTTTAGATAGTTCACAATATTGGCACGTAGCATGTTTAGTATGTGCAGTATAATAAACTAGGATATTTGTGATATTTAGCATACTGATATTGAATCTGTAACCAATAGGTGTAACAACTAGAAAAAAACCCAGCAATACTATAAGTATCATAAGACTACTAGGAGACTTCACTTAAATCACGAGACCCTAATACAATGATTGACTCGGCGACAATAGCAATTTTTCCGTCGTCGCCGGACTTCTTTAGGAGTTTGGTGTTGGTTTTTCTTATGTAGCTTTATTTGGGTATTTTATAACCTACAGTATTGTTTGATTTGTCCCAGTATTCATACAGAGAAATCTGGGAATATCTAGTTTGGGTTTTGTTAAAGTTTCCGATATTCCGATACGGGTTTTCGTATTTTTGTACTGCAACTGAAACGTTGACGTTTGTAAGTTAAATTCACGGGCAATTGATCGTTTCTGGAGTAAGTAAGCTATAGGTTCTAACCTATGGATGCTTAGCTCGTTGTTTCGATTTGAATATGATATTTACGTCGATATGACATAACTACGATTATAGGTACAACCGCGAAGGTTTTCGAGACGGAGTTGGCGGACAGAACAACGTGGATTTCAGTGAGCTCAAAACCTTGGTGAGTAGATTTACATCTACGGGGGAAGTCGGGTGGATGGCGTATAGCACCCCCGCAACCTTATACATATGTTACTATGATATATAGTTAGTTATTTGGTGTTTATTTAGGTTAATGATATTGAAGTCATGTTGCATTTAGTGTATATTCATGTTGCATTTAGTGTATATTCATGTGCAAAAATAATGGTATAGCTCATAGCAAGTTGTTACATTTAATAGTTACGCGTAGATTTACTTACACGTTCGCGATATAATTATCGATGTTATACGTTTCCGTCATAAGAACACTCTGATAGAACACTGCACAACTACCAATGAGTATTATGTTGCATAAGAACATACGCATATGTTACACTACATATCATTGGTATTGCCATGTCACTATAGAATTGCTACTATGTGATGCATATGTAGATGTCGATACGAGTAAGAGTTATACACTTATAGAACACTCGCACAACTACTAATGATTTCCATGTTGCACCAGCACAGACATGTATGTTACACTACACACATTAGTATTGCCATGACACGGTAGAATTGATACGTTTATTTGCTTGTATGACTTATTTGCGTACTTTACCTTATTATCTGTTAAGCATTTCGAATACCACTACCATGGGTATTCATAGTTGATTTTTATGAGTTTTCAGGATGTTTTACTTTTGATGATATATATCAATGGTATGGGACGCTGTTATATATGTATATATATAATATATCATCAGAATGATCTATGTAAGTATTCTTATTCTGTACTTGATAATTATGGATATGATAAATTGACGTCCACCATGAGCTTGATATTTTCTGATTGTTTTATCCCGATCCGAGTAGGGGAGATATACGGTTTCGGAATTGCTACTTATCCAGACTGAGTGGGGGAGTTATATAGTCGGATATATGGTGGACCTGGTCGAGACCGAGGGGCATGATAGCCGTATTAGAGGCGGGGAGCCTAGCGAGGATACTCGATACCGGAGATAGAGATGAGCACGGCAGGCATCCAGGAGATACTAACCAGGGTTCGATTAGGCACGGCGGATATCCAGGAGATACCGACCGGGGCCAGGGATATCGGGTGGCGATCATCTGTTGAGATAGTGTCGACGGTATATGCATTTGTGTGTCGGTGATGGATACGAGAGATTTGAAGATTTGCGTGTCGGTGATGGACATGTGGGATTTCTGATTTCGGGTGCCGATACTGGACATCCATATATATTGATATGTTGCTATCATGAGGTACCCAGTTATATTATAGTTATTGTAGCTGACCAGGACTGATCTAGGGGACAGCACTTGCATATCTCTTTACTGGTAATTGCATACATTAAAAAGGAATTCAAATCGAGCTATAGTCTCATTATTTTGACATGTCGGTATGACATTGAAATCTTTTAAATTGAAAACCTCTTAACACTATTCATTAAAACAGCAGGACATATATCATAAATAAGATACCTATTTTATTTCATACTATCAAGTCAGCTTTTATACCGTGATATATCTATTCCGTGGCAATTTTATAGAAGATATAAATATATATATATATATATATATATATTTTTTGGCTACCTTTGGGCTTATACCTAGATGTAGGTCATTTGCATTTTATATGTTCTACTTTGGGATCACATATGGATAGTGTTACTTTTACTATACATATGCATATCATATATTATATTAGTACAAGATATGATAGTACTATACTTATGACCTAGGTATCGTTGTGCATTTCGATTTCTATCTTGTGATATACTTTTATTCACTGACTTGGCAACTCACCCCTGTTGTGCCATAGTTTCTTGCAGGTGTTACCGCTTGAATTATCAGCGGCTTGAGGCACACATTCCTTTCGGTGATTGTTTTGGCAGGTGGGTTACTGTTGTATCGTAATCACATTAGTATATTCTTATCTCATTGTATCTAGTAAAAACTCCATCAAACTTAGAACTGGCATATTGTGGACCTAGAAGCGAGACTTAGAATTGTGTGTTGTGGGCGTCGCACTCTTTGGAGTCGACCATTTTATATTGTTGATTTTGTTTCGCTTTTCTTTTCTTTGCCATTGTGCGTCATATATTATTTCTTGGTTGTTCCGTTATTTGGGCGTAGAAGCTAGCTTCCATTGGGATGCTATATGTATTTCTATGTTGTAGCAGATTTTATTCAAATTACAAAGGAGGTGCTGTCGAAATTCAAAACGGCATAGATGCTTTTCAAACATGCTTAGTTATACTTAAATGTTTATTTTAAACTGATTTCATCTGATGACTATTTTAAATCTCACCTCCATTATTTTCAAAAAAAAAGGGTTTAGATTCTGGGTTTCGGCTCACTTGGACCGCGTCGACGTCTTTAGATGTTACGTGATTTAAATGCCGGTCACGTGCCATATTTGGGTTGTGACATATAAATATATGTATATGTGTGTGTGTGTGTGTGTGTGTGTGTTATAGATGACATATTTCCATATATTGAGTGATCGTGTGTGTTATAGATGACATATTTCCATATATTGAGTGATCATGGGGATCATATGAGTTATGCGTGATCCGATATGACGCACTTATTGATACTGACGTGATATTTATGTATATACACGTTCACATTTGTTATCACATAATATGATAGTATTATACAGTATGACCTAGGTAGATAGTTATGCATTCGATTTCTGCCTGATGATATCTTCTACTAATGAGTTGGCAACTCACCCCCGTTGTGCCATAGTTTCTTGCAGGACCGACCGCTCGGATCAATTGCAGCTTTCTGGGACGCTTTTTCTCCTTCGGGTTATTGCTTTAGTAGGTGGGTTACATTCTAGATCATAACCGCTGCCTGTATATGTATAATATTTTTTAATCTAGTTAAAATCTGCATCGACCAAAACTTGTATATTCTTATGGACTTAGAGACGAGACTTGTATGTTATTCTTTTATATGTTGTCACGCCCCGCTTCCCAGTAGACGGAAACGATAACGTGGCAAGCCCGCGACATATTTACCCAGAGAAGGTCATTCCCTAAATAAATATACTAAGTGTATTGAAACAATAATACACAATGCAAGAATAAATGAAGACTGTAAAATTTTTCAACAAATATCTTTATTTATATTCAACTTCAAATATTTACAAGTACAAGAGTTTTAGCTGGAAAGTAAAAACAATAAAAGAAAATGCCTAAACATGTGGCATACATGAGCTGAATAAAAGTGAAGCTAGGCTAATCCTGTGGAGCAATTCTGTTGTAGTCCTCCTCTGTGGCCTCTACTTCCTCCGTCTCGACCGTATCTGACGAACGTTCCAAGAGAAGAAAAAAAGGGTGGAATGCATGTCAGTGAATTAGCGCTCGGTAAGTCCCAAAGATAAGTTAGAGTAAAGAAAATGCCAGTTGTAGAATATTTATATGACGAGTAAGAGTATATGATCATAGGTAATTATGTTTTATAGGCCTCTATATGGTCACTATGTTAACGTTAAGTTCCAAGTGTGAATGTCAACGCAGCCGTAGAATTATTCACGAGCTCAAGAGTGGGGCCCCAGGAGCAAGGAAACACGGCCCCATTTCATGTGTTAGTATCGGGGCTCTAGGCTGCGGATGAGCCAACCCGACTGATATTTGAGTAAAAAAAGAGGTTAATACGGGACTTCTGAAGCTCTGTTGGATTCACATAAGAAGCTATCCCAAACACCCCGAGTATAATATATTATAACTGGTTAATATACTTAATTGATTCAATTGATTGATTAACATGTCTTGATCGAACCATAGATTGCAAAAGGCGTAGAATGTAGTCGAGTGAGTCGAGTAATATGCGAGTCATGACAATTGAAATCTTGGTTCGAGTAGATTGGATTCGAGTTCATGTTCAAATTTAGATTCGAGTTGGGTTAGAGTTTAGGTTTGTGTTCGAGTTAGAGTTCAAGTTTAGGTTCGAGTTTGGATTCGAGTTCATGTTTTTTCATGTGAATTGGTGTAAATCGTTAAAAATCTTATGTTCGGAAGAAATCGGCAACTGCTGCACATGAACGGCAGGATTTGTGTCTTTTTCCAAGACAATTTTCATTTGATAACTTCGTTAAGTTGTCTAACCTGAATAGGCAAGCACTCACTTTCTCCGGCTCCCCGAGGCTCAAGAGAAATGATACCGCTTAAGCCTATATTATTCTAGAATCCTTAAAATATTGTTTTACTTATCTCGAGGAAGTTTTATGAAAAATACTTTAATATAGTTTAACAATAAACCTCGAGGGTGATTTGTAATTTTTAAGGGTTTTCATGATCGTGTATTTTAATTGTTATGGTAATTTAGTGATGAAACCTGGTTTTTAAAAGTTTATTGCATTTTTATGAAAAATTAGCTCTTTTGGAAACTTGTTGGTATTTTATTAAAAATTCTAATCTTTCATTTTAAAAGAAAATAGTTTCATATTATGTTTTTATTGAAAATACGAATTCATAGTTTTATATAATTTTCCAAAATTTAATATTTATTTAGAAAAGTCGTATTTCTTAAAAACCGTATTTTTATTTCCTTTCGAGACCGAATACGCCATAAGGAGTTCTGCATCTCTCTCTATTGTCCCAAGGATGTGCGATAATCCGCACCATCCATTAATGGGTCCCTTAACGAGGGTTGTAGAGACGTAATTGCTAAGGATTACAAAAATACCGATTAAAAGAAACCCGTTTTTGTAAAAGTGTGGTAGTTTAATGTAAAATCTATTCTTTAAATTAGCCATATATTTGGAATACCGTGCTATGCAACCATAGTGTGCGTGTAAGGTAGGTCGTTACCCCGTGAAGTTTTTCTAAAGTTATTTTTAACAATTATTGAAATGAGAGTTATACTAAAGTTCATGGAATTTTAATGAAAAAGTTTGTTATTTGAGTATTGAACATGAGATTTTGGTTACGTCAAAAGGAAATAGATGTGAGTTTTGTTTTAAAAAGATATAGGGTGATTATGAAACATGTAGACCTATCAAGCATGATAAAATATTTAAAAGAGAAGATTGTTACATGTTAACTCCACTTTAGTCGATATTTTTTTAGAAGACGAATTGAAATGAAAGAAATGGAGAGAAAAGGGACTTACGGCTTTAGGTGGTTAACAAAAGAGAGAAGAAGCCTTCGAGGATCATGGTTTCATCGGAAAGGCTTCGGTCGTCGAGTTTGGCTTGCTACTCCACTTGGGTGCTTAACTTCACTTGTTACTTAGAGAGTTTAAGAGAATTTTTGATAGAAATTTCAGAATGGGGGAGAGGTAGGACATGGGATGGTATTTATAGTAAAGAATTAGGGTTTGGGAATTAAAAATTTGGATTAAAAGAATTAAAATGGTGTTAAATGATGAATTTAAAGGTCACTGTTTAATTGCAGGGAAATCAAACAGTGCAGGAGAGTTGAAGAGATGAGTGTGCAAAGCACGGGGGGATTAGGCTCATCAAGACCATCGACGGTGGCCATATCGAGGAAATGGACGGTCGGATCTTATCATCTTGTCTCGAGATTCGTACCACGTGGTGAAATCAGTGTGAACACCTCATTGCGCCTGTTTGATTTTTTCTGAAACTTTTCGTTTCTCCATGTATTGCACGTGCAGCTCTTAGGCTTCCGAAAAATTAAAAAAAATTCTAAAACTAATTGAGTCTAATGGGATTCGAACGCATAAGCTATGTCGCAGCAGTGTAGAGGCTTTACCAATGAGCTATAAGTTGCTTCTTGTTTTTATTAAACAAATCTAACTTATAACTTTACAACAGGCTGAAATACCCTTTCTACACAATAAACAAGTAATTTTGTACAGGGATTTCAGAGTCGTTACATATCTCGAGTTTGGATATAGTGAGTTGTGTTAGTTATATGTATGCCCTAGAGGCCATTACTGTACATAGGATGTATATTGTAATGGATGCTGGGACATATAAAGGGAGGACTTTCTTGCTCGACATGATAGTATGCTATCTGGTTGCTCTTTATCTTAACGTGTACACTGATCGTCTCTCTGTTACATGTTGGTAAAGCCCTTAGGATGTGTACTTGACTACCTGGACTATGATGCGGATCATACTAGTGGGGACATGGTAGTCCATAAGTACATCCTTCAAGGTCCCTAGTCGTGGGTGTATCGAGACGGGGCATCGATATACCAGAGTAGACTAGCGTATACCTTCTGGACCCATACAGATGGGCGATGGATGATCCCATATCCATTGGTGTTTGACATCAGAGATGATATACGGGTGCTCAGTAGAGACTGGGTACACTGGACGGACTCGCCGAGAACTTCCAGATGGTATTATACCTTGCGTCAGATGGCAGTTCTCTGGTGACACTGGTACAGGTTAGTCTGTAGACTCGAGATCGTCATAGAGTCTTGTATGATTCACACTATGCTTTGATTTCCACCATACCACGTCCAATAGGGCGTGCAAAACGGTGGTTTTTGGGTACAGTCCCGAATCACATGGAGGCAATGAGCGATAGGAGGGGATTCGTCTCTCCCGGTATAGGGAGTTGATGTTGCACAGTGTTCGATTGGCTATAACCAGAAATCCCTGGCCAGGGTTGCTGAGATTTACTGGTAAGTGTTACCAGTAGTTTCTCGAACTGTTATAGACCTCATATCGACACGACTTATCGAGCTACTGGGGTCTGACGTTTACCACCCCTAGGCAAGATATACGACATATCAGACGAACAGACCGGACTGTATAGTAAGTGTTACTGGTTGGATTCACAGGAGTGTGAGCGGGCTTTCTCGTCGATCTTCTGATCGCTCAATACCCGGGTGGCCGTTACGTTTAGCAAACCGCTTGCGGCTTGTGGGTGTTTGATATGATCATCACCTGCTGCCGGCGTATTGACGAGTCTTTAGAGTCCTACACAGAGGTTTCCTGGCTCAAGCGAAACGAAATAGGAGCGCATATGAGATATGTGCGGGACCGAGAATTATACCAGTATGTGATACTTATTCTATTCTCGCGATTTGTATCATTGGTCGGTTATATGTGATATAGCCGGGTTACCAAATCAAGTGTTGATTCGATACATTGATACACTTGATATTAGTCGGTTATATGCGATATGACCGGATCGTTAAATCAAGTGTTGATTTAATGATTTAATGTATAATTATATATTTGATATATTGCTTTACATTAACTAGTATTTGTTCACTTAAGATGGATTTTCTCAATTGATGTGCACATTGTATATATGATATAGTTTTGTGCACTAGTTTGTATCATGTTTGATGATACATGCAAACTTGGGTGTGTATGATTAAACTATGGTTATGTTAATGGTTAGGGTTTTGATTTACTTATTTATTTATTCTCTTAATTCATTTTTGGCAAAAAGAGAAATGGTGGCTTGTTTTGTTTTGTAGTTGAAGCTTCATGAAGCTTTGAATAAGTCTACCATTTTTGTTTCATGCTAAACCTAACCATTCACCTAACCTTGGTTTATTCTCTACACTTAACCATGGTTGATAAAATGATAAGAATGACTTTATTTCCATTTATTCATACTCTTATCATATTATCATCTTCTTCTTCTTTAAGAAGAAAGAAGCTTGCTAGCTTCAATGGTGTCTTGAGAAAAAGAGTGAGAAATCCAATTCTAAAGTGAACCCACTTTCTATTTCTTCATCCTCTACCACTTGCCAAGTAGTATAGGGTGTTTTCTTCACAAGTTTCATGACTTGGTGAAGTTGGAGCTTGATCTTGAGTTGCCTCGACGTAGATCATCTTCGGCATCGAAGTCGACGACCTAGCCCGCCCATTTCTCCGATGAAGCCGACGCTAGAGTCCGGGATCCGATGATCGCAGCGAAGGAACATCATCACGGAAATATGGAGGTAGAGGACCGGATCTACAAAGGTTGTAGCCCCTTTCACTTTAGAGTAAAGTTGTTTGCTCGCATTTGTTATCGCCTAATCTCTAGTTAACGAACTAGTTAGGGTTTCTCGGCACCGGAAAATTTTGAATTTGGCATGGTTGATGCCTTGTGAGACCTCATTAGTGTGCCTAGGAACCCTACAGTGGTATCAGAGCCTAGCTAGAGCCTTAGGCGATGCGTAGACGAAGCTAGAAACCCGAACGAACCCCGAAACCCTAGATTTCACCACTCTCTGTACTTTTTTGAAAATTGTGGAATTTTGTGAATTAGAAATATGCAGAAAAATAAGCAGGGTCTTATTTGAATTACTGTGAAAAACGAGGGCCTAATTCGATTAAACCGCCGCGGAACCGCGGCACGAGCCTGGCATGTGCGGCGGTTCCGCGGCCGTATGGTCTCCTCTTTCATTGAATTTTCCACAGTAATTCCTATATTTGAATGCTATATTTTCTGGGTATTTTTTTTATGACTCAAGAGTTGGGTGTTCTGGGGTTGTATTGGGACTCGAAGATTCGATCGGATTATCAAACTTTGTTTATGTGTTTTTCCGGATAATTTTTAAAATATGTTAAAAAGTTCGACCGGATATAAATACCCACTTTTTCCCCTGCCGGGAAATTTCCAATTGTTGGATCTTTCCGTGGTTTAAAGACGTTCTAAGTAGTGCAAGTAACGCGATGGTCCCTCTAGAAGACAAAAAACCTTAACTCGATTATGTGACCGTCTTGAACTGCCCTTTGAACCTTAGGGTTTGGGGCAGTACGGCGTGCCACATGTGAGGCGTTGGCTTGACCCTTCTACGGCTGGACCGTTGGTACTGAGGCATGAACTGGATATTTTTAAACCTATTTCATGTGTTGAGCTGTATCAGGAAAACTTGGGTGTTTGGTTGTTCGATCGGAAAGTTTAACATTTTCTATTTATCTGGAATGTGATACAACAATTGGAATTACAAGTAGTTATGAGATAACTGATATGAATGTTATAAACATAGCACTTTAGTCTCACTTGATCGGTTGCCACGGAATTTTGATGCGATCAAAAGTCTGTCGCAATCACGTAGCGTACGCGGATACTCGCCGGGTAAACTTAATAGACAGCTACGCCCCTTAGCCCCGACCAAGTGACTGTAAGAGAACCCCGTCGCCGAAAGCATCCGTTCGGGTGCTCGCGGTAGCGGTGTTCCGCCTTGGTGCACTTCGTCGACGGCATCAGGGGTGCGTCCGCCTACTAAAGTTTGCGACGCGCATTCGATCAGAGATGTCGGGAATCTTGTTGAATTGCCCAACTTGATATTGAAAAGTGTTTTCGGTATGGAGACTAAAATGCAGGGTTTATAATTGTTAGGCATGCGATGTCTAAGGAATTTATAATGATTAGGCATGTGATGTCTAAAGAGGTTGCGGATTCCAACTGTTGTAGTTTTACACTTTCTTTTCTGTGACCGTAAGTGTAATATGTGATATCGCCGGTTTCGTTGCTATATGTCAACGACAATTGGGATGCGCATATTTACTTACGTTGATGACATGTGATGTTATGTGTTGCTGGATATGTTATATTGGATCGTCGTGTTTGAATAGCCGGGTTTTTTTTATGTGAGATGAGTGTTTTTAATTTTCATTCATGTAAAAACCTTGTATGTAATATTCTTTTATTGGGGCACTTCCAGGTTGCGGAAGATGTCACCATTTGTATATTATTTACTTTTCCGCACTAGGATAGACCCAAGGAGGGGAGCACAAGTAACCGGGTTCTAGGGTCCAGTGGGAGACCAACTCGAGGAGTCGAGTCCGGGTCTCCTAACTCTAGAATTGGTAGGGTTGCTTGCCGCTCTCGTGGGGGTCTAGGGGTGTGGATTTGGCTATTCATCGCGACCGTGGAATCCGTATTTTATACTGGCTCGTATTAAAAACACGGACGTCCTAGTATATCTAATGTTTCATATGTTTCTTCTGCTGCGATATCTGTGATGTGATCATTTGATATGCTGTGATAGATACTGTATATAGTATATATGATATATTATATAGACGTTACTTATGTTTTACACCCGCACTAGCCCTGCCCCGCTCTGCCGTTAGTTACCTAACCTAACGGTGCACGAGGGGACATCGAGGCGAATGCGGATGGCATAAGTGTACGTCGTATTTATCTATGATGTTTAGGTGATTTAAATGATGGGATATCATTAATGTAATTAATGAAAGAAAAGAAACCTAAGATGTTGTGGAATCGAATTTCTAAATAAAACAGGTAGCTACAGTTCTTGCTTTGCATCGCGGTGTTCCTTGTAGAACATCCTGCACCTTATTCGATAAGGAAAGGACCGAGATCCCTTCACCGGGAGTGACTCCTTTAGCAATAACTGGCAGATGCTACAATCCTCGGTTTGTCTTTTGATTGCTTCTATAGTTTCTGCTTTGCACAGTGATATATATGATATATCCTGCACCTCATTCGACGAGGAAAGGACCGACGATCCCTTCACCGGGAGTGACTCCTTTAGCAAAACTAGAAAAGCCTCAAAAACACTCCATTTTAAAATCATTTGATTCTACAACGATATCAAGTTCATTACGCAATAGATTTTCAGAAAAACCTGTCGTAGCCCTCCGTCATTTCAGATAAGTCCTTCTTAGTATTCGTGCTACATTTGTTGACCTCCGTCAAGGCGTAGTGTGCGGTAGCTAACTAGTATTTATCTGCTTATGCATATGATGCAGATTGGGTTAGGGTAGTCGTACGACCTTGTTGACCTCCGTCAAGGGTCGTGCGGGTGGGTTTGATTCAATCAAGAAATGACGGGTTGAACTTGACTAGTAGCCTATGGTTTGTTGACCTCCGTCAAGGTCATAGGGTGCTAGGGGCAAAATATTATCGGGAATTTCAAGTGTTGAAATTTGCAATGAGATTGCATACCTTCTATGAGATAGTTGGATCCCGATACCCGCTGCGAGTAATTGTTACTCCTGGGAGAGTTTTACACATTACAATTAGCCAATCTAGTAGGTGTCTAGAAAAGTGTCAACGGGGTTACGCCTCTGGGAAAACGAGGTTTACTGTAATTAGGTCCGTGCGGAAGCACGGGGAACCTCCCTCAAAGTACCGACACTGGCCTGGCTGAAAGATTGGCGAAGTTGTAGCGTGTAATTAATCCCGGCTAGTCTTTCCTTTTAGGGTTTGAAGGAAGATTTGATAAAAACAGTGGGAGCCATCCTGATTAGATAAAATAATAACCAATCTGATCTTGCAAGAGCATACGCTGAGTGTTTTCTTCTCTCTCTCTCCAGGTAGCGACCATATCACACCTTAATCAAGATAATAATACGGATGTATTGACCGAACCCGCTTGTTATACTGAGCTGGGGAACGTTGGTCCCGCTCCAACTTATAATTGTTATAAGACAGAGCAGGAAATAGGGGAATACCAGAATTCCCGTGCCGCCCAAACGAAGAGAGTGCATACTGATGCATCATCTTCGGGTGTGTTCATTACAAAGAACTATTTCTCAGTATCCTCTGCGTCCTGGGTATTTGATACCGGATCAGGATCCCAGATATGTAATCTGTTACATAGGGCTACAGAAAGGTAGAAAACTGAGAACGGGTGATAAGTTTCATGAGGCAGAAAACGGTGCAAGTGTTGCAGCCAAGTCTGTTGGTCACTGTTATCCTGTATTATCAGTATATTGATTCTGAACAAATGCTATTAGATACCGAACCTGATATACAAAATCATATCTGTCTCTTTATTAGTAAAGAAACGATAAAATTTTGTATTGTTGGATAATGTTTTGAACATTTCCTATATGAAAAGTTGATCGGTTCAGGCACGTTATCTAAAAGTATTGAAGTTCTAAATCAAACTACGGTTCTTAGTATATAGAACACACACAAGAGGAAGAGTTCAGGAATGAACGAATCCTTCTTGAGGCATTGTAGACTAGGTCATATCAATAAGACTCGACTGGCTGAAGTTACATTTAGATGCATATTTAAATTAGTTTGAATTTGCATCTTGTGAAACTTTCCAGTCATATCACAAAGATAAGATGACCATAGCTCTGTTTATTGGAAACAGAGAAAAAGTTAATAAACTCTTGGGATGATACATGTTGATGTATGAAGGTCCCCTGTCTACACATGCCAAGACCGGTTCTTTGTACTTCATTACATTCTCTAATGATCTCTTTAGATTCAGACATATGTTCCTGTTGAAACATGAGTCCGAACCTTTTGAGATATTCACAGAATATAAGTTAGAAGTAGAGAACCAAAATACGGGTATAAGTATTATGTCCTATGATGAGATCAGGGAGGAGAATACTTGAGCACAGAATTCCTGGATTATTCTAAAAGAAAATAAGATTCTCTCTCAGAATTACTCCTCCGTATACACCATAGCACGATGGTATATCGGGGCGGAGCAGATACACCCTATTTGATATGGTGTGCTCTATGATGAGTACTACTGAGTTACCTTTTTCCTATTGGGTGTTATGCACTTGAGAAGTTGCATACCTATTGAATAGGGTTCCGATCAAATCAATTGCTTACCACTTCATATGTGATATAGAAAGGGAAGAGCCCATATCTTAAGTTAGTTAAGATTTGGGGTTGTCCGGCCTATGTCTAAAAGCAAAATCCGGACAAGCTCGAGGCAAGGTCTGTTATGTAGAACTGGAAATGTTCCAGCTATACAAAATGCAGCTGATGGTTTGGTAGAACCGAAAGATTCAATAGTAACCAACGAACCTCAGCCTCTCCGCCGATCTAGTAGGGTTCCTCACCCACCTGAGAGTTACTTCGGTTTCTCTATGACAGTGGGAGCGAGGATTGCATCATGAGATGATGATCCAACTAGTTTCGAGCTGGCCATCAGGAGTGAGACTCTGTAAGAATGGCTGGGTGTTTATCGATCTGAGATGGAATCCTTATACACCAACAAAGTATAGACTTTGGTTGCTTTATCTGAAGGGTTAAATCCCCATCAGGAGCAAGTATATCTTGAGAAGATTACTTGGTGTAGATGGAAAAGTTGAGACTTTCAAAACTAGACTTGTTAAAGGTTTTCGTCATCAACCAGGCGTGGAAAATGATGAAACATTTTCCAGTAGCTATGCTTAAGTCCATCCAGATCCTACTTGCCACGGCTACATACCATAACTACGATATCTGGCGGTTGGGTGCCATGACTGCTTTTCTAAATGATGTTTTAGAAGAGTGCGTCTATAAGTACACAGTCAGAGGGCTTCGTAGACAGTGGGAGCAGCGGAAACGTGTGCAAGATGTTTTATGTAATAAAGCAGGTATCGCGGAGTTGGAACGTCTATTTTGATATGTTAGTCAAAGAGTTTGACTTCATCAAAATGGTAGATGAACCTTGTATATACAAAAAGGTAGTAGGGAGTATGGTGGTGATCCTCGTAGAGTACGTGGATGGCATACTCTTGATAAGAAAGGAATTTCCTATGCTACGCTCGGTCAATCTCCGCTTATCACAATGATTCTCCATATAGGACCAAAGCGATACCTCCTAAATCCTGAGTTTTCATCTATGAGATAGATGTAATTGGATGCTAGGATTCTCACTAGCAGTAGTGAGATGGTATCAAACTATCCTGGGGAGAATCACTGGAAAGGTTCCAGGGTGATAAGGACGACTGAAAGTCAGTCACAGGCATTGTCTTTACCCTCAGTAAAGGGACGGTATGTTGGAAGAGTTCCAAGCTAGATACCGTGGCATACTAGACGATAAAGGCTGGATACATCGCTACTTAAGATACTACCAAAGAGGCTGTCTAGGTGTATATTGGTTCATGAGATGAACTAGGTTCCTACCATTGTGTGACAATGGAAATGTGGCTTAGGCCCAGGAACCCCCGTCCCATCAGTGATCCAGACATATTCTAAGGCAGTGTCACCTGATCTTGGAGATAGTTGATCTCCAGGGTGATCGAGGTTAGGAGAGTAGACTTAGAGGACAACACGGCCGATCCACTCACAAAGGCCTTTTTCCCAGAGAGAGACTTTTATGGGATGGTTGAGTATGAGATACTGCAACCACTGCTACAGATGGCCCTAGTGCAAGTGGGAGATTGTTAGTTATATGTATGCCCTAGAGGCCATTACTGTACATAGGATGTATATTGTAGTGGATGCTGGGACATATATAGGGAGGACTTTCTTGCTCGACATGATAGTATGCTATCTGGTTGCTCTTTATCTTAACGTGTACACTGATCGTCTCTCTATTACATGTTGGTAAACCCCTTAGGATGTGTACTTGACTACCTGGACTATGATGCGGATCATACTAGTGGGGACATGGTAGTCCATAAGTACATCTTTCAAGGTCCCTAGTCGTGGGTGTATCGAGACGGGGCATCGATATACCAGAGTAAACTAGCGTATACCTTCTCGACCCATACAGATGGGCAATGGATGATCCCATATCCATTGGTGTTTGACATCAGAGATGATATACGGGTGCTCAGTAGAGACTGGGTACACTGGACGGACTCGCCGAGAACTCCCAGATGGTATTATACCTTACGTCAGATAGCAGTTCTCTGGTGACACTGGTACATGTTAGTCTGTAGACCCGAGATCGTCATAGAGTCTTGTGTGATTCCCACCGTGCTTTGATTTCCACCTTACCACGTCCAAGAGGGCGTGCAAAACGGTGGTTTTTGGGTACAGTCCTGAATCACATGGAGGCAATGAGCGATAGGAGGGGATTCATCTCTCCCGGTATAGGGAGTTGATGTTGCACAGTGTTCGATTGGCTATAACCGGAAATCCCTGGCTAGGGTTGCTGAGATTTACTGGTAAGTGTTACCAGTAGTTTCTCGAACTGTTATAGACCTCATATCGACACGACTTATCGAGCTACTGGGGTCTGACGTTTACCACCCCTAGGCAAGATATGCGACATATCAGACGAACAGACATGACTGTACGGTAAGAGTTACTGGTTGGATTCACAGGAGTGTGAGCGGGCTTGCTCGTCGATCTTCTGATCGCTCAATACCCGGGTTGCCGTTATGTTTAGCAGACCGCTTGCGGCTTGTGGGTGTTTGATATGATCATCACCTGCTGCCGGCGTATTGACGAGTCTTTAGAGTTCTACACAGAGCTTTCCTGGCTCAAGCGAAACGAAATAGGAGCGCATATGAGATATGTACGGGACCGAGAATTATACCAGTATGTGATACTGTATTCTATTCTCACGATTTGTATCATTGGTCGGTTATATGTGATATAGCCGGGTTACCGAATCAAGTGTCGATTCGATACATTGATACACTTGATATTAGTCGGTTATATGCGATATGATCGGATCGTTAAATCAAGTGTTGATTTAATGATTTAATGTATAATTATATATTTGATATATTACTTTACATTAACTAGTATTTGTTCACTTAAGATGGATTTTCTCACTAGATGTGCACATTGTATATATGATATAGTTTTGTGCACTAGTTTGTATCATGTTTGATGATACATGCAAACTTGGGTGTGTATGATTAAACCATGGTTATATTAATGGTTAGGGTTTTGATTTACTTATTTATTTATTCTCTTATTTCATTTTTGGCAAAAAGAAAAATGGTGGCTTGTTTTGTTTTGTAGTTGAAGCTTCATGAAGGTTTGAATAAGTCTACCATTTTTGTTTCATGCTAAACCTAACCATTCATCTAACCTTGGTTTATTCTCTACACTTAACCATGGTTGATAAAATGATAAGAATGACTTTATTTCCATTTATTCATACTCTTATCGTATTATCATCTTCTTCTTCTTTAAGAAGAAAGAAGCTTGCTAGCTTCAATAGTGTCTTGAGAAAAAGAGTGAGAAATCCAATTCTAAAGTGAACCCACTTCCTATTTCTTCATCCTCTACCACTTGCCAAGTAGTATAGGGTGTTTTCTTCACAAGTTTCATGACTTGGTGAAGTTGGAGCTTGATCTTGAGTTGCCTCGACGTAGATCATCTTCGGCATCGAAGTCGACGACCTAGCCCGCCCATTTCTCCGATGAAGCCGACGCTAGAGTTCGGGATCCGATGATCGCAGCGAAGGCACATCATCACGGAACTATGGAGGTGGAGGACCGGATCTACAAAGGTTGTAGCCCCTTTCACTTTAGAGTAAAGTTGTTTGCTCGCATTTGTTATCGCCTAATCTCTAGTTAACGATCTAGTTAGGGTTTCTCGGCACCGGAAAATTTTGAATTTGGCATGGTTGATGCCTTGTGAGACCTCATTAGTGTGCCTAGGAACCCTACAAGTTGATGATACTTTTAGTATTTCTTTTACTTTTTTGTGTGTCGATCTTCACCTTGGGTGTCGTATATTACTGCGTGGTTGTGATTCCGCCGATTGGGCGATGAGATAGCTCCCGACTGGAAACGCTGATATTATATTTATTTATATATATCGGTTTTATCAAATTTACAAAGGAGATACTGCCAAAATTTTAAATGACAAAAATGTATTCAAACCTTAGTCTTAAACCCACTTTTGTTTTCAAACAACGGTACTTATACTTTAAAAAAGGGACTTGATTTCATTGATAACAATTTTCCAACACTTCATCTCCACTATTTACTTAAAAATGTTTAGATTCCTGGTTTTTGGTTTACTTGGGTTACGGTGGGGTCCTATAGACTTCACGTGATTCAAGAGCCGGTCACGTGCCATTTCTGGGTCGTGGCAAAGTTGATATCAGAGTGTTAGGTTTAACCTTTGTTCGAGTCTAGATTTGACTGTGTAGAGTCTAGGGCGTATATTTCGGAACCTAGGCTTAACCTTACGGAACTTAGACTTGACTTTGGGGGTCTTAGACCCGAACTTTCATCACGTAGGTTGACCTTGGTATGATGAAGTAGGTAACTCAAGTAGAGTAACGTACCATACGTATTTTCCACGGCATATTTACGATGCGATACTCCGCTTAAGTAACCTTAGGATATATATCTTGAGATCATTTTTTCTATTCATTGTTTTGATCTATCCTCATTAATACTTGTTTGCGGTTCCTGTCACCATGTTTATGCGAGCTGAGAGGGCTCCAGCTAGAGATGCGGTCAGTGCGAGCTCATCAGGGACGATGAATGACCAGGGTATTATCCTGGTGACACAGGAACAAATTGATTATCCTTTTTATGTTAGGATTTCTTGTTTTGAGGCAAGTGTTCTGGACCCGCACCGAATGGTCGGGTCATCGCTTGAGGATAGTCGGATTGAGATGTCTGTTGATGTACAGCCTAATCCAGGTATCGTTGTGTTGTCTACCGTGCAAACAGATATACCAGCCGCTGTTGAGATTGACGAGGTGTCGCTCCTAAAGTTTATGAAGCTGAAGCCATATGAGTTTACAGGAAAGAATGTGACAGAGGATTCGTAGTCATTCCTGGATAGGGTGACTAGGATATTTCATTCGTTAGGATGCCCCAATACGAGATCAGTCGAGTTGGCTAGTTTCAGTTTGAAGGGTCTTGCTCAAACCTGGTGTAAGTCGATCGGGAGAGGCCGAGCAGTGTGTGTTCCTCCGATGACTTAAGACTAGTTCTTCAGGGCGTACTTAGCCAGATTTCTTCCTCAAAGTATCAGAGATGCCCGAGTTCATAGTTTTGAATCCTTGTGTGTGACTCTGGATATGACCGTAGCCAAGTATGAATTGCAGTCTACGCAGCCATCGAGATATGATTTCTATTGGTCGATATTGAAGAGAAGTGGATTAAGAGGTTCGTGCGAAATCTCAATGAGTCATTGTTCATCTTCGTTGGTGCCAGAGATTTGATATGTATCCAGAGGCATTAAATATAGCCACATTTTCAGAGGAAAGTCTTAATGAGATTGCAGCTGCTCCGGAATGGAAGCGGGTTCGTTTAAAGAGTGCAAACTTCCAGGAAGTTCGGCAGAGATGATATCGGCAAAGGCTATGGCGGGTTCTTTACGGGACACTCCAGTGATAGAGATTGGACCCAGGATCAGTTGTATGATACGTAATCAGAGGGTCCTAGGCCACTGTCGTTGACGTGTTACATTGCAAGTGGCTAGATTACTTGGCCAGGAGGTGTTTGGAGAGGCGTCAGAGCGGGACCGTTTCTATCTCTACTCCTTACCAGGCTATCGAGCCGAGAGGCCATGGATTTGGTGGTCCATAGAGAGGAAAAGAACCCAGAAGTAGAGGACGCCAGACCGTGGGCAGAAGGCAAGTGGAAATTCTTGCTTTGCTAGCTCCGGGTGCACAGGTACCTTTCGATATTGAAGAGGTGTACTTCAATATCATTTGTTTCAATTTGTGTTTTGGTGATCCGAATATCATGCTTTCGTCATTTTGGACGCTTGTGTTTTGATTATTGAGTTTCATGATCGATATGTTCGTGCACCGTAAGTGCACCTGATGGATATTTTCTTTGTGCACAGCAGTTGCACACTATTTATGTTTTTGTGCACACCCATTGCACCTTATATTGTTTTGTGCACACCCGATGCACTTGATGTTGATTTCGTGCACCCTAGATGCACTTAATAATTTCATGCGCATTCGATACACTTGATGTTGTTGTCGTACACACCCGTTGCACTTGACATATGCTTTTGTGCACACCCGTTGCATTCGATTTTCGTTCCATGCACACTCGTTGCACTTGACAGATACTTTCGTGCACACCCATTGCACTTATTTTTCGTTTCCGTGCACACTCGTTGCATTTGGTTTTGACTTCGATTTTCGTGTGCACCAGTCACATGTGGGTTGGTTTTCATGCACAGTTGTTAGGGTTGATTTCTTTTTTCGAACACTACATTTTTATGGATATATTATGTTGTGTATTAGCTCTGCAGGACTGGTCTGAGAGACAGTATCTGAATGTTTTTGCATATACCGATGTATACAGAAGGGGTATTCAAAGGAGCTATAGTCTTATTATTTTCTTACGTATCAGTGAGCGACACAAGATTTTACAAAAAGAAAATCCTTCTAAATTATTTTCAAAAGGCGGGACGTATATCTTAAACGAAACATGTGTATATATATATTTCTTCAGAAATGAACGCCCGCTATTTATGCCGTGATATACGCATCATACAGTTATTTTGAAAGGATTTTTCATACATATATTTTTCAGCTACTTAAATAATTTTACATGGATGCGTACTATATATGTATTGTAGCCTTGATTATATTTGTGCGTGGTCGTGTGGTTGGTTTGAAACAGTTGATTTCATACTTTACACTTTGCATCTTATTCTTCACGATTCTTATAGAACTTGTTAGAGTTTCGGTTATTTGAGTTTTACATTTTTGTTTTCATGCGCACACGTAGCACTATAGTATCTATAGCTAGTGTGGGACTTCGGAGCCCCATTGATTTGGTTTACTTAAATGTTTTAAGATTTGTGGTTTAAATTTAAATTCAATGACCGAATTTATTTAAGGGGGAATTTTGTAACTTTTCAGAAAAATAGTAACTATTACTTTGGAATTTAAATAATAATATGTTGGGTTTTACGAATATGATAACCAATATGGATTTGAGTTTTCATAGATTAGTATAATTATAAACCTCTGATTTTGTAAAGTAATTGGAAATAAAATGAATTTATAATTTTGAAAGCATTTATTTAATTGGGTTTTTCTTAAATTAGCATATAATTATATCCATACAAGATTAGCATGTTAAAACTAATTGATATTTAATCAAGCTTTATTTGTCTAACCATGCTTAAGGTGCCATGACATGTAAATGAGGGTGTTAATATTTCAATTTCTTTTAATGATGGTTTTATATTTTGAATTGAATGAGGGAGACATGGAGGCATGGGTGTAAGTGAGTGAGGGAACATGAGAGAATGTGGATGAGAGAGAGAGAGAGAAGGAGGCATGGCCATATGAGAAAAGGAGGATTGTCACTTTTCTTCATAACTTTTCTCCTCCTCTTCTTCTTCTCCTTCTTCTTTCCCTTGTCAACCATCTCCGAAACTCCCCTCACCCACACCATCATGACAACACCCCAAAATCACATATCTATGAGTCCAAACTTCTTCTTTTGCCAAAATCTACAAGCTTGGTCACTTGGAGACTCCTAAGGCTTGGATTTTCTCTCCTTCTCTATTTCAAGAAGAGGTAAACTCTCATCTTACTTAGTTAAAGAAACTTGCCATGAAAACTCTAAATTTTTAAGTGTAAGATCAAGTTTCGATTGTTGTTTGATGATTCAAGAGGGGTTTTGAGGTGGATGTGTGCTAGGATAATTTCTTGACTAATCACAACCTAATTAGTGATAGATGAGGGTATTATAATGCAAGTATTGTTAGTTTTAAAGATTTTTAAAGTTTTAAAACTTGGTCTTCTTTGAGTTTTTGAAGTTCAATTTGAATCTGGTCTAATTTGGGATCTCTAAAAAATATTTATGTATACATTTGACCTATTTAAACCACCAGGAGACCCCATCAAGTGCACGAGACCCTAACTCCCTAGTTGGACCATAAATTGCGGTTAAATTGAATTTATCTGCGGCCCCCCTGTTGATGTGGGTGTTGTTCATATCAGATTTTTGCATTTTTATACCGCCCATTCTTAATCACATTACATATAAATAGGTGCTTTTGATTCATGTCTGCTAAATAGTTGCAGGTTAGAGTTTCTCAGATCGTTACAGTGAAATTCATGAAAAGTCGCTACAAATGTGAGATTACGACCAACAATAGATGAATCCGTATGATGCCGCCTACCAGTTCAAGGAACAAATGGAAAATCATTAGACAGTTCAATGCACAAAGCACAAGGGCAGCACAAGATTCAAGACTTTAACGCAAAGGTCAAGGCAAAAGTCCACATCATTCTTCACTGTTGAAAATCTGGAAGGAAATAGAAGTGATTCTGAGAAACGAAGTAAAGAAAACAGAAGATAAAAGCAATACAGAGAAACCCTGAAGAGATGGGCCCAAGAACTCACCATATGGCCGCGGAACCGCGGCCAAAAAGGCCTTTCTGCCGCGGTTTCGCGGCCGTGCAATGCACATGTCGGTGGGGTGTCGGTGCTTTGACTCGGTCTTTGGGGTTGTTTTGTAATTTCATGTATGGATCAGAATGTAAATCTAGGGGTTTTCCTATCTATAAATAGGAGGGCTCAAAACCAAATAAAGGGTGCCTCTTCTAGGGTGTCTTTCTTAGGATGCCTCTCTTTGCCTTTTTTCTAGATCTAAATTCAATTGTAATGCGTTCTTGAGGTCATCAAGAAAGTAAGAGTTTTTATTTTTATCTCGCAATCTTTTATTATCTGAATTTAATTATTGCAATTTTTATCTGTTCTTTTATTATCTGCAATTTACTTTTCTAATATAAAAATTATAAAAAAATGAATTTCATTGTTAACTTTCTAATGAGTGAGCAATCCCTCACTTGTTAGGGTTAGGATAGGGAAGGTTTGAGAGATGGAAATCTCTCTCACTCCTTTCTTTGCCCATATAATTTTATTAAAAGTACTCTTTTTAAATCAACCACACACCGCTCACCACGGCACCCTATTCTACGTGATAGCGGTGATTCCCTAGTTAGACCGGGTGTGATTGAATTAACTGGAGGTTAGGGCTAAGAGCCAAGAACGGACGGACAAGGACCAAAAGGAAGAAACTTAGTTTTTTCCTAGTCGTGTTAATCCCCGTTGTTGCCGATTACCCTAACACCTTTATTCATAACTAAGGCATTGATAGAAGCGAGAAGATCCCTATCTCGAACTAACCTAATCCTAACCCTATCAAGCTTTTTATCAACTTTTATCTCATTCTTAGATCTTAAAACAAAACCACCAATTTTTTGGACTTAACTCGTTAAAACATAAAGAAAAGGAATCCTTCTCCATGTGGATCGACCCGTACTCAACCGGCTAGCTACCAAGTGACACCGTTATTGATTGCGGTATATTCTTAATTTTGATTTTAAAACGCACGTACGCAAAACAACTACCAATCAAATGGTTCCGTTGCCGGGAAGACGGTAGTCTCTTTCTTTATGTAATTTTGGGTCAAAAAAATTTAAAAATTTAAAAATTATAAAAATTGAAAAATTTTAAAACAAAAAAAATAAAATAAAAAAAAAAAAATCATCTTGTTATTTTTGAAAGGTTTTTGTGCAAGGGTGCAGGCTTGGAGTGAACTCTGTTTCAGATCTGAAGCAAATTCAGTGAACAAATAAATATTCAGGAGATCTAAACAGAAAGAGAAGAACCATAACAGAGCAGAGAAAAATTTCGGAGATCTAAACCAATTAAACCGCCGCGGAAACGCGGCATAAGTAGGCATTTGACCGCGGTTCCGAGGTCAACTGTGGACGTCAGCATCTTATTTTTTCTCTGTGAGTATTTTTTGTCTTCTCCTCCTATCCCCAGAACTCTGCTGAAAAAAATTTCCTGCATGTATTCTTTGCACAGCAACTTCTTCTCCCTCTCCAATAAATTGTTTTTGTGCAGGATTCTTTGCGCTGCCAAATAAAAAAAAAAATATATATATATATAGTTTGCAAGTGTTTTAGATTTTTTGGCGTGTTAACTGCTTTGCATAATTAATACGGACTTTTAAGGGGCTATAACACCAATTCAGATTGGGTGAGGATTTCATTACCCTTCCTAAGACCCCAAAAATCACTAAAAACATATGCATCACCCTTGAGCTAATTAAAAAAATATCTAGACTCAGCCAATTAAGGACCGTCGCGCTCATTAGGACAAAGGAAGGTTGTGGGCATTTAGTCGTTTATCTAAACCCGACTTTGTGGTAGCTAGGCTAGACAAGTGAGAAAAATAATTTTAAAAGGCCCGTCTTATGGCGATTCGTGAGCGGATCCCTCCTTTCTTCATTTGTGCTTACCTGGCCATAATTGGCGGTGAAGAGGCGATTTGAGAGATATCTCACAACTTATCGCTTTGGAACGGTTAGGAGCAGTCTAGTTGACTTAGGAGACCCTAGCTCTAGGTTTGATTGTGCATGTTTAAACTGTGGTTGTTTGAAATTATGTCGTAGTTCCGTACAAATTTTACAAAAACTCTTTCTAAAAAAACGCTTTCAAAAATTTCAAAACTCCAAAAGCAAACAATTTTTTTTAAAAAAAACAAAAAATATTTAAAAATAAACTAAAATAAAAAAATCATATTCTTTTTCTTCTCCTTTCTCTCATCACATCATGGGTATCCCACCTCGCAAAACTCTTGCCGAACTTTGGTACCCTCAACCAGACATTACTTCCTACGCTTCTTGTTTTGGTTGAATTTCGAACAACCCCTCCATGCTCAAAATTTCTTTGAAAGATCGAATAGACGCGTCTAGGACAACCAGTTGGACTCCGCAATCCACCTTATATCAACCATTTCAATTTTCACCACCTTCTTACGTTGATACCCCTTTTTCGAGTCCTGTTCTAACTCCGAAACCCATGTCTATTGCTGAACATATTGAAAAATCTCGTAACCGATCTTTCACTCCTTTCACCACTGCGAATTCTTTGGATCAACAATTCCATTCACTTTCTTATCCAAATATTGATCCTACTCCTGTCCAACCATTCAATTCCTACCAGTCCTACCCAACTTTTGCACCTTCCTTAGACATTGCTTCTACACAGCCATTTGGGAGTTTCACGTATCCAAACAACTTTAAATATTTTACTGAAACCCCGTGACAACCCATGTTCAGTCTGGAACAGTCGTTGGAAGACTTTATGGTAGCGTCATGCCAACAGATGAGGGATTTGAATGCGGCCATGGCTGCGCTTATACAACCTAGTGACCCGGTAGCTAGTTTCCAACTAGCTCCAAATTTTCCAATGTATGATGAGACGGTTGGACAGATTGATAATTTGAGTGGAGAGATTGAGCTGTGCACCCTTCCAAATCAAACCTACCTATCCCTAATTGAATCCCACAATTCCGGTTTTGAATGTCTATCAAGTGTTCCAAATGATTCACCAGTTGAAAATAAAATGTTTAATAAGTTGTGCGACTTTGTAGTGTTTGATTTACCTGATTGTGAAGGGTCCCTTTCGAGTGAAACCATCACCAATCCTTTTGACCTCTACACCTCCACTCTAGAACCTGAATTGATTAATATCTTTGCTTTTGATGAGGTGTCTGAAAAAATTGATTTTCACTTGATTGGGGATATAGACGCTCGAAATATTTTGGATGATGAACCTACAGATTTGGATGACTTTCTCTCTCCAATTCATCATCCCGAGTCATTAACTGTTTTTCCCGAACTTCATATGCGTCTTGATTTTGATGAGAATTCCATGGATAAGCTAAATTTTGAGGAGAGTATTGAGAAAATTATTGAGGATGAAGCAGTTTTACTTGAGGAGTCGGATTTTCCAATTCATTCTATCCCTTTCATTGACTGCGCACACCCTCCTGAATCTTTAACCGATACCCTTCCTCAATCACTTCCCTCCATCCTCGTTCCGACCTTGCAAGAAACCGTTACACTTACATTTTTTATGTCTGGTTTACCAAGTTCGACGTACCCATGTTTTCTCACGAATCTTGAGGGATTTGACCTCATTTCTCAGTGGGTTGATAGATTAGTACAATCGCTTTTTACACATCGGCCATTACAAATTATGCTAATTTATACACTCCATCTCCACTCTCAAGTTCGTATTCAACTTCTTTCTCCCACTTTCTCAGGTTCTTCTTCTATTCTTCCTATAATTTCAGTGAGTATTGATGAATCAAAATCCGATAATTCAAGTTTGATCATTCCAGAAATCCAACTTGATTTGGATACTTTTGAAAATGAGGTAGATGAGTTTTTCGAGTCTCCTACCTCCATAATTTTTGACAAATCAAGTATGATAAATTCTGGCACAAAACTTACCGACGGTAAAATGTTCAATTACATCGATAAGAGTTTTGAAGAACTTTTCGCTGATAAACTTGCATTCCTAAACAACAAGGATTTTATGATTAATCAACCTCCACCTGTAGAAGTTGAACCACCACCCTTTCTTCTTATAAAATACGAGAATGCCAATATTCCACTCATTTCTGATCATTCACATTCTCATTTTTATTTATCATCTCCTCTTATCTCCTCACATTCACGTTCACGCAAACCCTTTCCATACCACCACTTATCTCTTCCTCACTTCTTCTTGGTTCTATATAACATGTTCTTCCACCGACCTATACGTTACATTGATAAATTCTTCAAATGGTTGGTGCTAACATTTGGCCTGTGTAAGGTCTTGTATAGCTTGATACTGTGTTTTTCTCCTCCCTAACTCTGAACTTTAACGCTTAAACAGTGAAAACACTATTTCACTTAAGTTTAGGGGGACCTTTTTGTATATATATTTTGTTTTCTTTTTCTGTTAAATTTTTTTTTAAATAAACAGGGGAGTGCCGACAACTTTGCCCCTCTTAGTGTAGCCTGACAGTGAGGACACTGTCAAGTTTAAGTTTGGGGTGTGCTCGGTAAGCTTTCCTCCTTCGCATTCATGTGTATATTTTTGCATTTGCATACTTATTTTAAAACCCATAAAAATCAAAAATTAAAAAAAATAAAAATTGAAAATTTCAATTTTGACCATATTTGACTTAAGTTCAACATGATGGTTGAATAGTAGGGAAAAACTAGATCCTAAATATAGTAAATTAAAAACCCTAAAAATAACATTTCTTAAAGTTTAACTGTAGAAAATATGTCCTTGTAGTTTATTTAGAAATAGGCAAATTTTGAGTTCAGTTCTTGGGTTAAGTCAAAATAAGGGGAAAGTATTGAAATTTTTATTTGAAGTGTAAGTCTGAAAAATAATTCCGAACCTTTAGTCTAAATTCTGAAAATATATACCCTACAACTCGCACATACACGCACCTTGAAACTTAGGATAGTAGAGGATACCTTGAAATGCTCTTGTCTAAAATCCTTAGTATGAAAAAAAAATTAAAGTATAAGTGTGAAATGAGAGATATAAAAAATGTACACTGGTTTTGTAATTACTTAAGGCTGCATGAAATAAAAAAAATATATATAGCGAGGGTGCTTTATCACCTAGTGCCTTAGACCAACTGGTTTGGGAGTCACTGCTAAAGCCTTAGGTATTACATGACGAGGAATTACATCTAAATGTGCGAACACATTTTGTAATCGGTCTTTAGTACCTCAAGAAGTATTAACGGTCGCATGAAGGATGTGTGAGCAATTTCATCTAAAATTCACCAACTAAAAGTACTTTGGACGATGGACAAGAGTATGATAGTTTGAATTGAATTTCCAAGTGTAAGGGTGATACATACACACACGTAGGGGTATATGATTGGGGTTTTGATGAGAGATAGGAATGAAAGATAGAGCTTATATCTTCAGTAGAGATGATAAAAATTCCTAAGTTAAGATGGAACCTTAGAAGGAAAATTCAAAAGATACTAAAAACTAAATAAATTTACAGAACATATACGATCTTTAAGTTAAATGATAAGTGAGTGTGAAAAATATGGGTTGATGATTTCTAAAGTTAAAGATAATAGAATTTCTTACTAGAACACCGAATTGAAGAATGAAAGTCAATAGGCCAAATTGATTGGATTTTATGGGTAGTATCCGCTAAAAATCCTCAGGAGACAACACTCCTCCTACCAGGGACACCTATAACTTTAACGGCTTGTTGCACGAGCTCAGTGCAATCGCGATTCCCTGCGAAAGTGAGGTTATGATTTTTCGAGAATAAAAATAGTTTTGCTCCGGATGAGCAAAAGATAAGTTTGGGGATATTTGTTCATATCATATTTTTACAATTTTATACTGCCCATTCTTAATCACATTAAATATAAATAGGTGATTTTGATCCATGTCTGCTAAATAGTTGCAGATTACAGGTTCTCAGATCATTACAGTAAAATTCATGAAAGTCGCTACAAATGTGAGACTACGACCAACAATAGATGAATCCGTATGATGCCGCCTACTAGTTCAAGAAACAAATGGAAAATCATTAGACAGTTCAATACACAAAGCGTAAGGGCAGCACAAGATTCAAGACTTTAACGCGAAGCTCAAGGCAAAAGTCCACATCATTCTTCACTGTTGAAAATCTGGAAGGAAATAGAAGTGATTCTGAGAAACCAAGTAAAGAAAACAGAAGATAAAAGCAACACAGAGAAACCCTGAAAAGATGGGCCCAAGATCCCACCATATGGCCGCGGAACCGCGGCTAAAAAGGCCTTTCTGCCGCGGTTCCGCGACCGTGCAATGCACGTGTCGGTGGGGTGTCGGTGTTTTGACTCGGTCTTTGGGGTTGTTTTGTAATTTCATGTATGGATCAGAATGTAAACCTAGGGTTTTTCCTATCTATAAATAGGAGGGCTCAAAGCCAAATAAAGGATGTCTCTTCTAGGGTGCCTTTCTTAGGATGCCTCTCTTTGCCTTTTTTCTAGATCTAAATTCAATTGTAATGCGTTCTTGAGGTCATCAATAAAGTAAGAGTTTTTATTTTTATCTCGCATTCTTTTATTATCTGAATTTAATTCTTGCAATTTTTATCTGTTCTTTTAATATCTGCAATTTAGTTTTCTAATATAAAAATTATAAAAAAAATGAATTTCATTGTTAACTTTCTAATGAGTGAGTAATCCCTCACTTGTTAGGGTTAGGATAGGGAAGGTTTGAGAAATGGAAATCTTTCTCACTCCTTTTTTTGCCCATATAATTTTATTAAAATGACTCTTTTTAAATCAACCATACACCGCTCACTACGGCACCCTATCCTACATGATAGCGGTGATTCCCTAGTTAGACCGTGTGTGATTAAATTAACTGGAGGTTAGGGCTAAGAGCCAAGAACGGACGGACAAGGACCAAAAGGAAGAAACTTAGTTTCTTTCTAGTCGTGCTAATCCCCGTTGTTACCGATTACCCTAACACCTTTATTCATAACTAAGGCATTGATAGAAGCGAGAAGATCCTTATCTCGAACTAACCTAATCCTAACCCTAGCAAGCTTTTTATCAAATTTTATCTCATTCTTAGATCTTAAAACAAAACCACCAATTTTTTAGACTTAACTCGTTAAAACATAAAGAAAGGGAATCCTTCTCCCTGTGGATCGACCCGTACTCAACCGGCTAGCTACCAAGCAACACCGTTATTGATTACGGTATATTCTTAATTTTGATTTTAAAACGCACGTACGCAAAACAGCTACCAATCAGGTGTTGGGATTTGTCTGGTAGATATTTTACATGATATACAAGCCTATTTTATATGCAAAATTGTCCCATATTCCCTGAGTAAAAATCTAGAGTTGCTTTACTTAGCTTTTTAACAATTTCTTACGGTTTCTAAATTTATTTTTTGGATTTTTATGTCTTGACTTGGTCGTTCAACATTCGTACGTCGATACTGTTAGTCGAGGTCGCACTCCCCACGTACTTGTGGGGAGGCAGAATTTACAAAAAATGATTTTTATACTATGGAACACCGACTTTAACTCCTGGATCTTTACAAAAACCTTAACTAGCTAAAACTACTAGGAGGTTCTAACTAATATGAAAAGTTTTATAGCTCCTTGTTAATAAGTCCTTCGGGTTAACTTATTCTCCTCCTCTTCTTTAGCTCCTCAAAGATCGGATCAAGCTGGCAACATCGGCCTCTTCGTGTCGAAGATGATCCACCCGAGATTCTATACCTCAAGCTCCAATCTCTAAACCGAGATAATTAGGGTACTTAGTTTGCTAAGCTAAGTAGTCTAGAAGATGCAGAGTATCTAATAGAGTGTTTTATCCCATAAGACCCTAGGGTTCACAACTCATGTGAGGGTTAGGGTCTTGAGGAAAAAGGAAAGGGAAAATATGGAGAGAGAAAGAGAATAAGCAATTGATCAAGTCTAAGGAAAGTGAAGAATGTCTCACACACTTCACCCATTCAAGCATGCAATATTTTCCAATTGAAAATATCAACCATGCTTGAATAGTGAGACCAAACTAATAAATAAATACCAAGAGCCATGGTTCACCCTGTGCCTTGAATTTCTCCATTTCCACCTCATTAATCTATTTATCAAAATAGATAAACCAAATAATGAGGTGTCCCCTTCTAGAAGCATCTCTTGTGAAATTACAAGAATGCCCTCACCGTATATACATATCCATATTCATATTCCGAAAAATATGAATACAATGAGATGATAACAATCCAATAACATAATACTAGTATTCGGCTTAAACCAAAGCCCACTAGTATTATTCGCCCGAACATCATCCGTGTAGCCAGTACATGTATGTGATCGGAACCCTACCGTAAAACCATACGGCCTCTACATCATTTCTCCCGAAGTAGGGAAACCCTCTGTGTGGAACTCTAAAGACTCAACAGTACGCTGGCAGTGGGTTTAACCACAAGTCCGTCAGCAGTACTAGCTGCACGTAACTACTACTTAGGCATCTATCGATATGAAGGGCGATGAGAAAACTCATCTGAACTCCTACTGAGCCTATTTGTAACAATCTCCATACAGTCCGGTCTATTCGTCTATGATACTCGCATATCGGGCCTAGGTGGGGGTAGTAACCGTCAGACCCCTAATAGCGTAATAAGTTGTGCTGAGGTAGAGCCCAAAACACCCTGAGAAACTACTAGAGTACCTACCAGTAAATCTCTCTTACCCTAGCCTGGGACTTTGTGTAATGGCTTTCCGAACACAGCGCGATATCAACCCTGTTAGTGTATATGCCCTAGAGGCCATTACTGTATCATACTAGTCTGTAAATTACTTAATGGAAGCTTGGGATATTCATGGTTGTATAGACAATCTTGCTCAAAATAGTAGTATGCTACTTGGTTTGTTTCTACTTTAATGTGTACATGTGTTTATTTTAGTATATCACCTATACACATTAGTGGAGCCCTTAGGATCTTTGCTTGATTACCAGCGTTGTGATGGCAGTCACACTCGTGGGGGCTGGGTAATCCACAAGCACATCCTTATGCAGGTCCCTAGTCATAGGACTATCGAGACAGGGCATCGATACTCCGGAGTAGACTAGCGTATGCGCTTCTCATCCCAGCAGGGGAGACGGTCTGTCCCACAGCCGTCAGTACGTCGTACTTGAGATAGTATGCGGGTGCTCGTTAGGTTACGAGTACACTGGACAGGACTCGTCGGGAACTGATTGGTTGGTACTATACCTATCGTCAGTTATCAGTTCCCAGGTGACATGAGTACAGCTTAGTCCGCTGACTTGACACTGTTACTTCGCCTCGAGTGTGTTCCCACTGTACTTAGATTACTACCCTACCACGGCTCAAAGGAGTCGTGCAAACAGGTAGTAGTTGGGTGCAGTCCCGAAGCACTTGGAGGCAGTGACGGTTAGACAGGATTCGTCTCTCCCGGTATTGGGGGTTGATATCGCGCTGTGTCTAGGAGAGCCATTACACAAAGTCCCTGGCCAGGGCAAGCAAGATATACTGGTAGGTTTCCAGTATTATCTCAGGGTGTTCTGGGCTACACTCCGACACGACTTGTACTGCTATTAGGGGACTGACGTTTACCGCCCCCTAGGCCCGCCATGCGATATTCTCAGACGAACAGACCGGACTGTACGGAGATTGTCACATTCAGGCTCAGTAGGAGTTCAGATGGGTTTCACCTCGTTAGCCTTCGCGTCGGGTACTTGGCGGGTAGTTTGCCGCACCTGTAGGGGTCTAGGGTGGGGTCTTGGCTATTCATCACAACCGTGTAATCCACTCTTCGTTACAGGCTCGTACGGATTGCGGATTCCTAGTATATCTAATGTGTTCATCTGTGATCTGGAATGGCTATCATTGCATGTGACGAATGTGTATATCTATATATGATATCTATTTAGGCGTTGCTTATGTTTTGCATCCGCGCTAGTCCAGCCCCCGCTCTGTCGTTAGTTAAGTAACCTAACGGGTAATGACGGGGCCACGTGGCGAATGCGGATGGCATAAGCGTACGTCATATTTTCGTTGTTTTCTGCAATGGTAGGATTAAATGATGGGACACATTAAATTAATGCAAGAAAATAAACCAAAGTTGAGTCGTTGGAACACTTTCAAAACCACTCGTTTCTTTTCAAAAAAAACTTTTAAACGCGGAGCTTAAGCCACTCCTTTTAAAAGTTATCTCGTTCCATCGATTATATCAAGTTCACTACATTCACGGTTTCGCCAAAACCATCCGTAGCCCTCCATCATTTCAGTTAAATATTCGGTAGTATTCAATCTATGTATTTTGACCTCACGCCAAGGCATAGTGATTGGTAGCTACCGAATATTTATCTGTTGCATAGATAGAATGCATTGATTTGAGACAGTCGTACTGCCATTTTGTCCTATGTCAAGGGTAGGTACGGGTGGGTTCAAATTAACCTGGATAATGATGGGAAGAACTTGATATATGACTTATGACATTTTGACCTCACTCCAAGGTCATAAGAGCATGGGGCAAAAATCTACATCGGGAGTTTCAAAAGAACTGAAACTTGCTAGCACTGCATACCATTTGGAGTGTAATGATTCTGGTAGGATTCCTTCAGTTTTTTCACGCAATGATATTTGGATCCCGATCCTACTGTGAGTATATGCTACTCCTCAGGAAATTTCTCACTTAACGATCAATGCTATAAACCAAGTAGGTGTTTAGAAAGGTGTTAGCGGGGCTACGCCCACAGGGAAAAGAGGTAATTTAATTAAGGAAATTCGCGAAAGCGTTGGAAAACCTCCCTCGAAGTACCGACACTAGCCTGGCTGAACGGTTAAGCAAGTATTGTACAGTGAGATTGATCCTGACTAATTCTTCCTTTTTGATTTGAGGAGGGATTCGAGAGACAGTGGGAGCCATCCTGTTTAGACAAGTTAAAAACCACTCTAAACTTGCAAGAGCATCATGCTAAAGTGTTTCTTCTCTCTCTCCTAATTGCAGCGACCAAACATCATGACTGGACTTAAGTTACTACTAGATAAAAACATACTGACAGGGCCAAACTACAAAGATTGGCTCAGGAATGTCAAAATGGCAATCACTTATGACAAGTTGGGGTATCTCCTCACCACCAAAGCTCCCCCTGTCCCAGGTCCCAAAACCAGCTTCGCGGATAGGGAAATCCGTAAAACCTGGGAGATCGACTGTGCGAAGGCCAAGTGCCTCGTGCTTGCTTCTATGGACAATGAACATCAGAGGAGGCATGTGAATATGGACCTTGAATCCATATTTCTCCATACAAAAGAACTGTATGGAGAGCAATCCCGTATCGCCAGATACGAAGTCTCGAAAAAGCTGTTTTCGGCGAGATTGGCCATCGGATCATCGGTAGCGGAACACGTGCTTAAGATGATTGGCTTCATTGAGGAGCTCGCGGACCTTGGGACCACGTTAGAGAACGAGCTCTACACGGACTTGATTCTCCAGTCCCTTCCTTCCACTTACGCCCAGTTTATCCTGAACTTCAACTTACAAGAAAAGGAAGTTGAACTTTCAGAACTCCTCAACATGCTGAGGAGTGCAGAGGGCACCCTACAGAAAGGTAGGGAAACATCCACTTTGTTTGTAGGAGGATCTTCCTCTTCTAGGTCCAAGGAGAAAGCCAAGGAAAAGAAGAAGAAAGCCCCCGCCAAACCAAGGGGCGGTGTTAGTAAAGTGGATACGAAGGGAAAGACAAAGGCAACAAAGGTAGTGGGAAAGCTTGTGGGAAAAGAAGAATACTTTTACTGTCACAAGAGTGGACACTGAAAAAAGGATTGCAGGGCTTGAAAGGCCAGAACCCAGGATCTGAAGTAAGTTGCGGCTTCAGCTTTAGGTGTGTATATTATTGAAAACTGTCTATCAATAAACTCTACATCCTGGGTATTGGATACCGGATCAGGATCTCATATCTGTAATTCTTTACAGGCACTGAGAAGGCGTAGGGTTTTGAAGGCAGGTGATATGACCCTCAGAGTTGCAAACGGAGCTGGCATGGATGCTGAGTCCGTGGGGAACTATCACCTGGGGTTGTCAGATGGACACGTTTTGGTTTTGCGTGATTGTTATTTTGTACCCAATGCAACCTATAATATCATATCTATATCTTTATTATCTAAAGAAGGTTATGAATTTGCATTTGTAAGTAATGTTGTGAACATTCATCTTAATCAAGTTTTGATTGGGTCAGATACATTAAGAAATGGTATATACGTATTAAACCAACCACAGATTTTCAATGTCCAGAATACACACAAAAGAAAGTCTCCGGAAACAAATCAGGCTTTCTTATGGCATTGTAGACTGGGTCACATCAATGAGAGAAGGTTGACGAAGTTACATACAGAAGGATATTTGGATCCGTTCCAATATCAATCATATGCAACTTGTCAATCCTGTCTCAAAGGAAAGATGACAAAGACTCCGTTCACTGGACATGGAGTAAGAGCGAGTGAGCTCTTGGGACTCGTACACAGCGACGTGTGCAGTCCAATGTCTATACATGCGCGAAGCGGTTATTCTTACTTTATTACTTTTACGGATGACTTTTCAAGGTACGGATATGTCTTCTTAATGAAACATAAATCTGAAGCCTTTGGGAAATTCCAGGAATATAAGAATGAAGTAGAAAAACAAACAGGCAAAAGTATCAAGATACTGAGATTTGATCGAGGTGGTGAATACTTAAGTGCCGAGTTCCTGGATTACTTAAAAGAGAATGGAATTCTCTCTCAGCTTACTCCTCCATACACTCCGCAACATAACGGTGTATCAGAGAGACGGAACCAGACCTTATTGGATATGGTACATCCATAATGAGTAACGCTGAGTTACCGCGATCATTCTGGGGATATGCACTAGAATCAGCTGCATACCTTTTGAACCGAGTTCCAACTAAGACTGTGCCTACCACACCATATGAGATATGGAGTGGGAGGAAACCCTATCTTCAATATCTGAAGATCTGGGGATGTCCAGCTTTTGTCAAAAAGCAGCATGCGGACAAACTCGAGGCACGCTCAGTACTGTGCAAGTTTGTGGGATACCCAAAGAACTCCAGGGGGTATCTCTTCTATTACGCAGAGGAACAAAAGATCTTTGTTTCTCGTAATGCCCATTTTCTGGAACACCAGTTCTTAGAAAATGAAATTAGTGGGAGCGAAATAGAACTGGAAGAAATTCCAGAACCACAGACTATTACTGAAAGCTTAGTAGAACCAGAGGGTTCAAAAGAACAAGACATTCCTACACCGCTCCGCAGGAGTAGTAGGCAGTCTCATCCGCCCGAGAGATAATACTGTTTTCTCATAGACGGGGATAGAGAAGATTGCATCATTGATTACGATGAGCCGACTAGCTTCCAGCAGGCCATTCAGAGCGTTGACTCGGTAAAATGGCTGGATGCAATGCGGACCGAAATGGAGTCCATGTACAACAACAAAGTATGGACGTTGGACGTTGCTCCAGATAGGGTAAAACCCGTAGGATGCAAGTGGATCTTCAAAAGGAAGATTGGTGTAGATGGACAGGTTGAGACCTATAAGGCTAGACTTGTTGCAAAGGGTTTTCGTCAAAGACCTGGTTTGGACTATGACGAAACCTTTTCTCTAGTGGCTATGCTGAAATCCATTCAGATCCTTCTTGCCATTGCTTCCTTCCACGATTATGAGATTTGGCAGATGGACGTAAAGACCGCTTTTCTAAATGGAAATTTAGAGGAGTGTGTCTATATGGACCAGCCAGAGGGTTTCATTCAGAGTGGGAGCAGCGGAAAGGTGTGCAAGTTGCTTAAGTCCATCTATGGACGAAAGCAGGTATCACGGAGTTGGAACATCTGTTTTGATGAGACGGTCAAAGAATTTAGTTTTATCAAAAATCCAGATGAACCATGTATCTATAGTAGATTTGTAGCAAGAACTGTCGTATTCCTTGTATTATACGTGGATGACATTCTTTTGATAGGAAATGACATTCCTATGCTACAATCTGTCAAAGGGTTCTTGTCACACAGGTTCTCCATGAAAGACCTGGGTGATGCCTCTTACATTCTGGAGATCCGGATCTATCGTGATAGATCCAAGAGGATATTAGGACTTTCACAGTCCAGGTACATCGACACCATACTGAAAAGATTCAGTATGGAAGATTCTAAGCGCGGTAATCTACCGGTTTGTCACGGGTTCACCCTCTCCAAAGAGATGTCTCCCAAGACTGATTTGGAAAGGGATCACATGTCTATTATACCCTACGCTTCTGCAGTAGGCTCTATAATGTATGCGATGTTGTGTACCAGACCAGATGTAGCTTATGCACTGAGTGTGGTAAGCCGGTATCAGTCAAACCCTGGGGAGAAACACTGGATAGCGGTAAAGAACATTCACAAGTACCTGAGAAGGACTAAGAAGATGTTCTTGGTGTATGGCGGAAAAGACCTCCAGATCGAGGCCTTTGCTGACTCCAGCTTCCAGAGTGACAAGGATGATTCCAAGTCCATGTCGGGTTATCTCTTTACCCTCAATAGAGGGGCGGTGTGTTGGAAGAGTTCCAAACAGGAAACCGTTGCTGACTCGACGATGGAAGCGGAATATATCGCTGCTGCAGATGCCGCAAAAGAAGCCGTCTGGATAAGGAAGTTGTTAACAGAACTTCAGGTGGTTCCGTCCATTATTGATCCAATACCTCTGTATTGTGACAACAACGGGGCTATAGCTTTAGCGAAGGAACCCAGGTCCCATCAGAGATCCAGACACATCTTGAGGTGGTATCACCTGATCAGGGAGATCGTGGGTCGCCAGGAGATCGAGGTTCGGAGAGTTGCTATGGAAGATAACACTGCTGATCCATTCATGAAGGCCTTACCCCAGACTCAGTTCGAGCGGCTGATCGAGATGATAGGTCTTCGATACGCCAGTACATGGCCTTAGTGCAAGTGGGAGATTGTTAGTGTATATGCCGTAGCGGCCATTACTGTATCATACTAGTTTGTATATTACTTAATGGAAGCTTGGGATATTCACAGTTGTATAGACAATCTTGCTCAAAATAGTAGTATGCTACTTGGTTTGTTTCTACTTTAATGTGTACATGTGTTTATTTTAGTATATCATCTATACACATTAGTGGAGCCCTTAGGATCTTTGCTTGATTACCAGCGTTGTGATGGCAATCACACTCGTGGGGGCTGGGTAATCCACAAGCACATCCTTATGTAGGTCCCTAGTCGTAGAACTATCGAGACAGGGCATCGATACTCCGGAGTAGACTAGCGTATGCGCTTCTCATCCCAGCAGGGGAGACGGTCTGTCCCACAGTCGTCAGTACGTCGTACTTGAGATAGTATGCGGGTGCTCGTTAGGTTACGAGTACACTGGACAGGACTCGTCGGGAACTGATTGGTTGGTACTATACCTATCGTCAGTTATCAGTTCCCAGGTGACATGAGTACAGCTTAGTCCGCTGACTTGACACTGTCACTTGGCCTCGAGTGTGTTCCTACTGTACTTAGATTACTACCCTACCACGGCTCAAAGGAGTCGTGCAAACAGGTAGTAGTTGGGTGCAGTCCCGAAGCACTTGGAGGCAGTGACGGTTAGACAGGATTCGTCTCTCCCGGTATTGGGGGTTGATATCGCGCTGTGTCTAGGAGAGCCATTACACAAAGTCCCTAGCCAGGGCAAGCGAGATATACTGGTAGGTTTCCAGTGTTATCTCAGGGTGTTCTGGGCTACACTCCGACACGACTTGTACCGCTATTAGGGGACTGACGTTTACCGCCCCCCTAGGCCCGCCATGCGATATTCTCAGACGAACAGACCGGACTGTACGAAGATTGTCATATTCAGGCTCAGTAGGAGTTCAGATGGGTTTCACCCCGTCAGCCTTCTTATCGGCATCTACCTGGGGGACGTTACGCACAGCTAGTGCCGCTTGCGGTCTGTGGTTAAACCCACTGCCAGCGTAGTGTCGAGTCTTTAGAGTCCCACACAGAGAGCTATTCGCCTTTAGGCAAAAAAGTAGAGGTCGCATGGTTTTGCGACAGGGTTCGATCACATCCGTGCACTTATGCACGTTTAGTGTCCGGGCAGTTAACACTAGCGGGCTTTGGTTTCAGCCAGATCCTAGTGTACGTTTTGGGATTGGTTTTATCTCGTTTGTATTCGTGTTTCTCGGAACGCGGATGCGGGTGTGTATGCACAGTTGACAGAGGACAGAGGCAGAGGATTCTCATTAGGGTTGTTGACTGTTGACTTTTGCTAAACTCTAATGAGAATAAGAAATATGATTAACAATAATATTAATTAAGTATTATAGTGACATGTTTGTTGATGGTTGACTTTGTTGACTTGTTGACTTAGTTGACCGGTTGACTAGGTTGGACTTGTTGACCATCATCATGACAATGGCTATCATTTCTTGGCATTGACCTTGGCTTGCTTATTTGTTCACACATTGCATTTAATGCAAGAAATGATATGGCCACTTGAAATGATAACAACCATCACATAATACTCAATTATTATGTGTTATGATGATTTTGGATTATGAGAGCTTGGATGGCAAAAGTCTTGCTCATTCTCTTATTTCCTTTCTCTCTCATGCTTGAGATCTCCCTCTTCCTCTTGCTCTCTCTCTAGTCCATGGTTCTACTTGTCTCATGTGTTGAAAAGCAAGAACCATAGAGATAAAACCCAACACACTCCTCTACTCATCCTAATACACAAGGTTTAGCAAACCAAGTGTTCTAGTTTCCTCAAGATTGAGGTTGAAGCCAAAAGTAGAAGCTTTCAGGTAGATCCATCTTCGGCACAAAGAGACGACGAGGAGAGAACCATCCAACCACCACAAGGAGACCAAAAGAAGGAGTTCAAGTTAAGATATAACCCCTAACCGAGTAGGTACAACTCTTGTTAGGATTGTTAGATAGTTGTTTAACAAAGATCCGTATTTTGAGTCCATGTTACCACCAAAAGAAAAATCGTTTTTCATCATTTCCGCAAGCCCGTAAGTACCGGGAGAGGTAACGTGGACTTACAAACCCCCAATACCGGGAGAGACGATTCCTATCTAACCACTACTGCCTCCCATTACTTCGGGACTGCACCCAACCACTACCTGTTTGCACTACTCATTTGAGCCTTGGTATGATTGTGATCTAAGTACAGTGGGAACACACTCGAGACAAATAGTGATGTCAAGTCAACAGACTAAGCTATACTCATGTCACTTAGGAATTGCTAACTGACGATAGGTATAATACTAATCAGCAGTTCCCCTGTTAGTCAGTTCAGTGTAACTCATAACCCAATGAGCACTTGTATACTATCTCCAGTACGACGTACTAATGCCTATGGGACAGACCATCTCCCCTGCCGGGATGAGAAGCTTATTCACTAGTCTACTCTGGAGTATCGATGCCCCGTCTCGATAATCCTACGACTAGGGACCTATATAAAGATGTCCTTATAGACTACCCAGCCCCCACTAGTGTGACTGCCATCACAATGTTGGTAGTCAAGCAAAGATCCTAAGGGTTCTACCAATATGTATAAGCAATATACTAAAAGAAACATATGCACATATTGAGGTAGAATCAAACTAAGTTGCATACTACCATATTGAGCAAGACTGTTATTATAACTGTGAATATCCTAAGCTTCCAATATGTACTATATAATCCAGTATGATACAATAAAGTCCTTGTTTACCGCCGAAAACAGAGATGAACCTGGATGGATCGTCTTGCCTGAATTTGGGGGCAGATACTATTTGGATTTATCCGTTCACCTCTCCGAAAATGCCAAGTTGATTTATGGCACCGTATATCAGAGGTTTGGACGGATGCGGCCGTTGTAGTAGATTTCGTCAGATTCGCCGTTGTCTGTGAGGGGTTTTTGATTGTGGGGATGTTCTTCCCTGCAGGCGCAAGCCCTTGTAGTTAATTATGTTACCGCATCACGATAACCACTTTCTCCTACTCCGGAAGTACACTTTGTGTCGTGTGTGTTTGTTTTATTTTTGGTTGCCCGTAGATTGTATACGGAGACTAATTTATGTCGTCGTCCGTAGGGCGTGGATTAGCCCAAATCCGTATATTATTAGATTTGAGTTTGGGTTTATTTAAGGATCGTTGATCCGTTTTGAGATCAAGATCGACTTAAATGTATACGAGCAGTTGGGGGCTTGGTTGGTTTTTTGTTTAGGATATGTTAGTCTAATTTGAGACTAAGATCTACTTAACAAGGTATATATCATTTTTGTTTCGGATCCAACAAGAGAGCATTTGGGCTCTGTTGTCTTAGTTTTAAGGACATCTCGGTCTATTGTCCCCATTTTTAAAGGGAGTATTAGTTTGAGGACGTCTCAGTCCGTTGATCACCATTTTGGAGGTGAGATTTTAGTTTAAGGACGTCTCGGTCCGTTGTTGCCATTTTGGAGACAACAGTTAGTTTAAGGACGTTTCGGTCCATTGTTCATCTTACGCGTACATGTATTTGTTATGTGACGGGATGAACAACGATGATTTGGGATGCACCCAGTTTGGGGTGCGGTCTGATTTGAGGTGTGCACATCAGTTTGGAAGTGTTCCAAAAAGCCATTGGTTGTTGGGACCCGCCAGCTCTCTGAAGACGTTGAGAAATTACAACGACGTGGATCAGTGATGTATAGAGATGTACCCTTGAACCGATTCCCGTATTTGGGGGGAAAGGAGTTAGTGGTAAACCCGGAAATCATTAGTTCCGTTTTGAGACTAAGATTTCCTCGAGAGGATGTGGGATGAGTACCGTTTTGGATATCATCGGTTGGAAGATCAATAGTCATATTTGGCACTAAGATCAGCTTGGGAAGTCATGAGCACATGGGCTCGGATGGTCTGAATCAAGAAGGTTCTATCCTCGGGGGGGACCTAGCCAATTTGGGCTTGGTCCATTCAGTTTTTTTTGTTGAAAAGTGCCAAGCACTTGTTTGGGCTCTGTATAATTAGTCCCCTTTTTGTACAAAGAGTGTTGAGCACTTATGTAAGTTCTGACGCTCATATATAATCATGTGGGCTTTTAGTCATGGGGATTGCCCAATAAGTGTTAAACACTTTACCCTTTTTGCCTTTGTATGGAGTACTATAGAATTTTTATGGCGCCCACGTAAGGGACACGTGAGGCGCTAGGTGCTAAACGCTGCCTAGTGAGTGCTAAGCACTCTTCCATTCTGTGGTGTCCACATAAGAAACACATGAGGCGCTGGGCGCTGGGCACTCTCCTTTTTTTTATGGCGCCTACGTGAGGGACACGTGAAGCGCTGGGCGCTGCCCAATGAGTGCTAAGCACTCTTTTTTTCTGTGGCATCCACGTGAGAGGCACGTGAGGCGCTGGGTGCTGAGCGCCACTCATTGAGTACTAAGCACTCCTTTTTCTGTGGAGCTCATGTGAGGGGAACATGAGGCGCAGGGCGCTGAGTGCCGCTCATTGAGTTTAATTTAGGGAATGTTTTTTGCTAACAGAATTTAATTCTGTATTTCTGATGATTTATCATCTCCGTCATCCAATGGCTCTGTTTAACAGAGACAAGAATTTAATTCTACCTGGGCACCGGCGCTCACATGTTATGCACGTGGACGCTAATTAAGGTTTTAATTCCTTTATATGCTTTGCACATCGGCGCTCACGTGAGGAGTACGTGCAGCACCAATATAATAGTTTTTAACTCTGGCGCTGGCGCCCTCGTAGAAGGTACGTGAGGCGCTGCCTCTTAAATTTTGAATAGAGCTTTGCTCTTATTATTGGGGAAAACAAATGCCCCTCCCACCGTTGCGCTCACGCGGCTCACACGTGAGTATAGCGTGGCACCTTTTCCACCGTTCGATCTTCTGGGGAGTTGAATCGTCTCTTAAAGTTTTATAAATAGGGCCTTTGGCCTTTGAGACAGCTGCTGTTCATCGTCTTTCTAACCTTCTCCTATCTTGAGAATTTAATTCTCCTTTCAGAGCTCAAATCTCTGTTCAAAGAAACTTTTTTAGAGTCAAAACTCTGTCAAAGTTTTGGTAAGAACCATGACCATGTCCTAATGTTTGAGGAATTTCTTCATGTCTTAGGGTTTTTAACCCATTAACAGAGCTTTTTTCTTCTTCTTCAATGATCACTTAGAGATCTAAAAAAAATTTACTTGAGTGGATCGTAGATCTTAAAGATCTTTTAGGGTTTTATCCTGTTAGAAATTTTGTTTTTTGAAGGTTATTTGGAATTTAATTCCCTTTTCTCGAGTGGAGTTCTGGGATGTTATCCCATTATTCTACAGAGCTTGGCTCTGAAGAATTTCTTTTGGGAATTTTATTCCCTTCATAATTTCTTGACAGATTTGAAATCTGTTTACAGAACACAGTTTTTGAGAGAGTTCAACTACAGAGTTTAATGATATTTTCTCATTAATTGAGAATCCTTTTGGATTTTATTTTTTAATGAGTGGATGCCTCATCATTGATGGGGCGTTACCTTGATTTTTTGAGGGCCCCTGTCCCTTTCTTTTCGAATTGCGGTGCGGTACAAATTTAAGTGTAAAAGAATGCTAAAGCCTTGAATATTGTGTCAATAGATGACCTCTTCCTTTTTATGCAGGTACTATGGCTTTTGATTCCTCCTTTCCCTTCTATCATTCGGAGAGTGCCTTTGCTGACGCACCCGTAGATCGGGAAGTCTTCGCACTTATTCGAGACCATGACCCAGAGCAAAAGTCTCTTCATCTGTGGGTGTCATAGTATACTCAAATTATTTGGGGTCGGCATAGTTTTACTTGCGCAGCGTTTTCAGAGCTGATCCCGACGATCCATTATGCTAATTTTCCACCGGTGACCTTCAGAGTAGAAGAGGTCAACTGGACCTCGGAAGGTCGTCTTCAGCCTTCCATGGATTCAATACCAGTGCAGCCGCCGATGGCCTTGGATATTCTGGGGCGACGCATATGCCAGGGAGAGTCGCGTCCTTCAGGCAAGTTTACATGATAGGAGTGACTCCCTGTCAGTCGGTCGGCTATCTACGGCCAGGAAATTGCTGTCGGCCAAGAAATCGCTGTTATTAAAGACCGGGTTGTATCCCGCAATCTATGCGTCCCTCTTTTACTACCACGCTCCTCATGTGTGGTGGATCAAATTCTTTTTGGAACAATGGAACATCCCGACCCATACCTTTCTCCTATCAGATCTGGAGGTTTCGATATCATTAGAGGAGTTTGCAGAGATCCCCGGCCTACCTGTCAGAGGGGAGCACTATGAGGAGCTACTTCCATCCAACGAGTATGCCTTCGCCACCAAACCAGTGGTAATGGGCCTTACTTCGGAGAACGCCGTTCAACATCAGTTTCCAAGCTTGATTAAGGTGTTGAACATGTACAAGAGTTTATTCCTGGAGTCTGGCGGGCACGGAGTTGGCTTAGCAGATTTCATCGCCCGCTTTCTTCATCCAGAAGTTCTGTCTAAACAAGCTGCGAAATTCACCAAACTTGACGACCCATTCGGGTTTGGTTCGGATAACTTGCCGACAACAGAGATGAATTTAAAGAAATCCTTTATTCTGGATACTCCAGTCGTCCCCTTTGCAGAGATTGCTGTCCCGGATGTTGATGAAGAGACGTTCTTTCTGGGGTTTATTGGCTTATTGCTGAGTTGGTTTGCGCTTCCGACGCACCCCCGCTATATGAGGCCATCTGTTTTTTATCCGTCTCATCGCATCGTCACGGGGACGCGCATGGTCGTTAGGATTGCGGGGTTGGCTCATTTGTATCATGGCCTGAGCTTAGCCGCTGACACCACTCAACCGAGGGTAAAACCCGTGTATCTTGTTAGTTATATGTATACCCTAGAGGCCATCACTGTACATACGATGGATATTGTAGTGGATGCTTGGACATATATACGGATGACTTTCTTGCTCGACATGATAGTATGCTATCTGGTTGCTCTTTATCTTAACATGTACGCTGATTGTATCTATGTTACATGTTGATAAAGCCATTATGATGAGTACTTGACTACCAGGACTATGATGCAGATCATACTAGTGGGGACAGTGTAGTCGCTAAGTACATCCTTCAAATGTTCCTAGTCGAGGGTGTATCAAGACAGGGCATCGATATACCAGAGTAGACTAGTGTATAACAACTCAAACCATGTAGATGGGCGATGGATGATCCCATATCCATTGGTGTTTGACATCAGAGACAGTATACGGGTGCTCAGTGGAGACTGGGTACACTGAACGGACTCGCCGAAAACTCCCAGATGGTATTATACCTAACGTCAGATGGCAGTTCTCTGGTGACACTGGTACAGGTTAATCTATAGACCCGAATTCATCATAGAGTCTTGTGTGATTCCTACTGTGCTTTGATTTCCATCTTACCACGTTCAAGAGAACGTGCAAAACGGTGGCTTTTGGGTATAGTCCCGAGTCACATGGAGGCAATGAGCGATAGAAGGGGTTTCGTCTCTCCCGGTATTGGGAGTTGATATTACGCTGTGCTCGATTGGCTATAATAGGAAGTCTTTAGCCAAGGCTGCTTCAGAGATATACTGATAAGTGTTATCAGTAGTTTCTCGACCCGTTATGAGCCTCATATCGACACGACTTATCAAGTTACTGGGGTCTGACGTTTACCACCCCTAGACGAGATATGAGACATATCAGACGAAGAGATCGGACTGTACGGTAGTGTTACTGATTGGATTCGCAGAAGTGTGAGCAGGTTTGCTTGTTGATCTTCTGATCGCTCAATACCCGGGTGGCCGTTATGTTTATCAGACAGCTTGCGGCTTGTGGGTGTTTGATATGATCATCACCTACTGCCGGCGTATTGACGAGTCTTTAGAGTCTTACACAGGGGTTTCCTGGCTCAAGCGAAATGGAGTAGGAGCACATATGTGATATGTGCGGGACCGAGATTGATACGATATGAGATACCGTATTCTATTCTCGCGATATAAGATATCGGTCGGTTATATATGATATAGCCGGGTTATCGGATCAAGTGTTGATTCGATAAGTTGATTCATATGATATTAGTCGATTATAGGTGATATAGCCGGATTATTAAATCAAGAGTTAATTTGATAATCTAATGTATAATTATATATTTGATATATTACATTACATTACTAGTATTAGCTCACTTATGATTATTTTCTCACTTGATGTGCACATTGTATATATGTGATATATTTTTGTGTACATGTTTTTTGTCATGCTTGATGATACATGCAAGATGGCTGTATGAGACTTATACCATGCTATGATTAATCCTAGGGTTTTTAATGGATTAAGTAATTCAAAACTAAAGTCTTTTGTCAAGGCAAGAAGCTTTTGGAAGCTTGGATTTGCATTGACTAAAGTCTTCAAGTTTTGTTTTGCATTAAGATATTTGTAACCCCTACCCTTAACCTTAGCCCTTAGTTAATTCTCTACAAGAGTTAAGCATGAGGGCTTAACTCACCCATGGTTGCAATAATTCATGAGGATGGGGATTAATTTATTGGATGAGTTTATCTTCTTCTTCTTCTTCTTCTTCCTCCCAAAAAGCTTTCTAGCTTCAATGGAGGTATGAGAAATAATGTGATAAAATCAATTCTAAAGTGAGCCCACTTCCTACTTCATCATCCTCTACTACTTGCCATTTAGTATAGGGTGTTCTCTTCACAAAGTTCTTGACATAGTGAAGAAATAGCTTGGGTTAGTATCTCCTCGACGTAGATCATCTTCGGCCTCGAAGACATCGAAGTAAGCTTGTTCGTTTCTTCAGGGAGCCTCTCTAGAGTCCGGAGATCACGATCGCAGCGAAGGGACTACTACACAGAGCTATTGAAATGAAGGACCGGTCTACAAAGGTTGTATTCCTTGCTCACTTCTTATTACAAAGTGTTTGCATTTGATATTCTGTCGATTTATAGTTAACGATTATTTGTTAGGGTTAACTAAAACGGTAAATTTTTGAATTTGGTATGGATGATACCTCCTGAAACCTTACTACCTTCTTAGATAACCCTGCAGTGGTATCAGAGCCATGCTAGAAATTTATACGGATTTTGTTAGAATTACGAAACCGAAATAACTCCGAAACTTGCATCGCCAAAACCTGCTTGCTGTCGATTTTAAAATGTTGTCAAAACTTTTTCCAAACAAGTACAGAGTGCTATATATGATATAACATGAACACTAAAATAATTTCATGCATTTCTGAGACAAAGTGGCCGGCCACATATAGGGTGATCTCGGCCAAATCCGAGCACCTTGCTTTGAAATTTATCCAGTGTTCCAGTGGCTTGGTTTTGATGTTTCAGGTATTGTTTGTTTTTGCTAATTTTGCATGTGATGTAATCTTACACTATAAACAATTCGGACTATTTCGTATTCTTAGATTTAACAATGTTTTGGGTTATTCACATATTGTCTAGGCGAATTTAAAAAGTTCGATCGAATGTCAAAAACCCATTTTTCCAAGTTTAACGTATTCGGAAAAACATACAAGTGATTCTATGAACCCTCTAGAAGAATGAAACCCTAACTCGACTTTTTGGATCGCGAAACCGTGGTCAAACCCTAGGGTTTGCCGTAGTTCCGTGGCGACATGAGTGAGACTTGGGTTTGCCCTTCTACGGCCGGTGCATAGGTACTGTGGCATATTCTGGGTATTATTGAACTGTGCTCAAGTGTTGAGCTGTCGGAAAATTGTAGGACTTTGATGAATCGATCGAAGAGTTTAACTTCGTCTGGGTATCATGTGATGGGATACAATATTTGGAATCCACAAGTAGTTATGGGATAACTAGTTTGAATGTTATAAATCTAGCAATTTAGTCTCATTTGATCGGTTGCCACGGGATTTTGATGTGATCAAAAGTCCGTCGCAATCACGTAGCGTATACGGATACTCGCCGGGTAAACTTAATAGATAGCCATGCCCCATAGCCTCGACCAAGTGACTGTAGGAGAACCCCGTCGCCAAAAGCATCCGTTCGGGTGCTCATGGCAGCGGTGTTCCGCCTTAATGCACTTTGTCAACGGTATCGGGGGGTGCAGCCGTCTACTAAAGTTTCCGATGAGTATTCGATCAGGATGTCGGGAATCTTGTTGAATTGTCCGACTAGATATTGAAAAGTGTTTTCGAGATCGAGACTAAAATGAGGGGTTTATAATTGTTAGGCATGCGATGTCTAAGGAATTCATTTGGTTAGGCATGTGATGTCTAAGGTGGTTGCGGATTCCAACTGTTGTAGTTTTTCACTTTCTTTTCTGCGACCGTAAGTGTAATATGTGCTGTATCGCCGGTTTCGGTGCTATATGTCAACGGCAATTGGGATACGCATATTTACTTACGTTGATGACATGTGATGTTATGTGTTGCTGGGATATATTATATTGGATCGTCGTAATTGAATAGCCGGGGGTTTTATGTGAGATGAGAGTTTTTATTTTCATTCATGTAAAATTCATCGTATGTAATATTCTTTTATTGGGGCACTTCCGGGTTGAGGATGATGTCACCATTGTATATTATTTACTTTTCCGCATTAGGATAGACTCAAGACGGGGAGCACAGGTAACCGAATTCAAGGGTCCAATGGGAGACCATCTCGAGGAGTCGAGACCGGATCTCCTAACTCTAGAATTGGCAGGGTTGCTTGCTGCTCTCGTAGGGGTCTAGGGGTGTGGGATTGGCTATTCATCACGACCGTGGAATCCATGTTTTATACAGGCTTAAAATAAAACCCGGAAATCCTAGTATATCCAATATTTCATATGCTTTTATTCTGCTGCGATATTCTGTGACGTGATCATTGATTATATTCTGAGACAAATGCCTATATATTATATATATGAGATCTAATTAATATTGATGCTTTCGTTTCATATGTGATGCTTGGGAAGCATAATAAATGGGACTTCATTAATGAGATTAATGGAATAAAAAAAACCTAAAGATGTTGTGTAGGGATCCTAGGCACTCTTAAGAGGTCTCACAAGGCATCAACCATGCCAATTTCAAAAATTACGGTGCCGAGAAACCCTAATACAGATCGTTGGCTAGATAAATAGGCGAAACAAAGCAACCAGTTTACAACTAAACTAAAAGAACGGAAATACAACCTTTGTAGATCTGGTCCTCCACCTCCACGGCTCCGTGATGAAGTCCTCTCCGCTATCCAAATGCAATCCCGGACTCTAGCGTTGGCTTCATCGGAGAAATGGGCGGGCAAGGTCGTCGGCTTCGTGCCGAAGATGATCTACGTCGAGGCATCACAAAATCAAGCTCCACCTTCACCAAGCCATGAAAACTTATGAAGGAAACACCCTATACTACTTGGCAAGAGGTAGAGGGTGAAGAAATAGGAGGTGGGTTCACTTTGGAATTGGATTTCTCACTTTAGAACTCAAGTTGCCATTGATGGCATCAAGCTTTCTTGAAGAAGAAGATGATGAAGAAGAAGAAAGAATATGATAAGTATTAAGTAAAATGAAAATAATAATAATACTTATCATCTAGCAACCATGGTCAAGTGTAGAGACTAAACTAGGGTTAGTGGGAAGGGTTACGGTTAAGCATGAGACAAAAATGGTCACTTAGGTCAAAGCTTCATGAAGCTTCAACTAGAATACAAATCAAGCCACCATTTTCTTTTCATGCCTTTTATTTTTCAAAAAGAATAAACAAATAAATAAATGAATAAATCAAAACCCTAACCATTAACATGTAACCATGGTTTGATCTTTACACAAAAACCCTAGCAAACATGTATCATCAAACATGATACAATCAAGTGCACAAAAGTATATCACATATACAATGTGCACATCCAAGTGAGAAAATCCATTTAAAGTGAACCAATACTAGTTAATGCAAAGTAATATATCAAATATATAATTATACATTAAATCATTAAATCAACACTTGATTTAACGATCCGGTCATATCGCATATCACCGACTAGTATCCAATGTATCGGCTTATCGAATCAATCCTTGAATCGATAATTAGGTTATATAGCATACAACCAATCGATACATTCATCGCGAGAATGGAATAAGGTATCACATACACGCATTATTCTCGGTCCCGCACATATCTCATATGCGCTCCTATTTCGTTTCGCTTGAGCCAGGAAACCTCTGTGTAGGACTCTAAAGACTCGTCAATACGCCGGCAGCAGGTGATGATCATATCAAACACCCAAAAGCCGCAAACGGTCTGCTAAACGTAACGGCCACCCGGGTATTGAGCGATCAGAAGATCGACGAGCAAGCCCGCTCACACTCCAGTGAATCCAACCAGTAACACTACCGTACAGTCCGGTCTGATCGTCTGATATGTCGCATATCTCACCTAGGGGTGGTAAACGTCAGACCCCAATAGCTCGATAAGTCGTGTTGATATGAGGTCTATAACACTTCGAGAAACTACAGGTAACACTTACCAGTAAATCTCAGCAACCCTGGCCAGGGATTTCCGGTTATAGCCAATCGGACACAGCGCAACATCAACTCCCTATACCGGGAGAGACGAATCCCCTCCTATCGCTCATTGTATCCATGTGATTCGGGACTGTACCCAAAAACCACCGTTTTACATGCCCTCTTGGACATGGTAAGGTGGAAATCAAAGCACAGTGGGAACCACACAAGACTCTATGACGATCTCGGGTCAACAGACTACTCTGTACCAGTGTCACCAGAGAACTGCCATCTGACGTAAGGTATAATACCATCTGGGAGTTCTCGGCGAGTCCGTCCAGTGTACCCAGTCTCCACTGAGCACCCGTATATCATCTCTGATGTCAAACACCAATGGATATGGGATCATCCATCGCCCATCTCTATGGGTCGAGAAGGTATACGCTAGTCTACTCTGGTATATCGATGCCCCGTCTCGATATACCCATGACTAGGGACTTTGAAGGATGTACTTATGGACTACCATGTCCCCACTAGTATGATCCGCATCATAGTCCAGGTAGTCAAGTACACATCCTAAGGGCTTTACCAACATGTAACAGAGAGACAATCAGTGTACACGTTAAGGTAAAGATCAACCAGATAGCATACTATCATGTCGAGCAAGAAAGTCCTCCCTATATACGTCCTAGCATTCACTACAATATACATCATATGTACAGTAATGGCCTCTAGGGCATACATATAACTAACAATCTCCCACTTGCACTAGGGCCATCTGTAGCAGTGGTTGTAGTATCTCATACTCAACCATCCCATGAAGTCTCTCTTCTGGGAAAAGGCCTTTGTGAGTGGATCCGCTGTGTTGTCCTCTGCGTCTACTCTCCTAACCTCGATCACCCTGGAGATCAACCATCTCTATGATCAGGTGATACTGCCTTAGAATATGTCTGGATCACTGATGGGACTGGCGTTCCTTGGCTTAAGCCACAACTCCATTGTCACACAATGGGAGGAACTAAGTTCATTTCATGAACAAATATACATCCAGACTGCCTCTTTGGTAGCATCTTAAGTAGCGATATATACAGCCTTAATCGTCTAGTATGCCACGGTATCTAGCTTGGAACTCTTCCAACATACCGTCCCTTTATCGAGGGTAAAGACAATGCCTGTGACTGACACGCAGTCGTCTTTATCACCCTGGAACCCTTCCAGTGATTCTCCTCAGGACCAATTGATACCATCTCACTACATCTAGTGAGTATCCTAATATCCAATTGCATCTATCTCATAGATGAAAACTCAGAATTTAGGCGGTATCACTTTGATCTTTTATGTGGAGAATCATTGTGATAAGCGGAGATTGACCGAGCGTTGCATAGGAAACTCCTTTCCTATCAAGAGTATGTCATCCACATACTCTACGAGGATCACTACCATACTCCCTACTACCTTTTTGTATATACAAGGTTCATCTACCATTTTGATGAAGTCAAACTGTTTGACTACCACATCAAAACAGATGTTCCAACTCCGCGATGCCTGCTTCATCACATAAAACATCTTGCACACGTTTCCGCTGCTCCCACTGTCTACGAAGCCCTCTGGCTGTGTACTTATAGACACTCTCTTCCAAAAACATCATTTTAGAAGAGCAGTCATGGCACCCAACCGCCAGATATCATAGTCATGGTATGTAGCCGTGGCAAGTAGGATCTGGATGGACTTAAGCATAGCTCCTTAGAAAAAGTTTCATCATGATCCACACCTGGTCAATGATGCAAACCTTTACCAAGTCTAGCTTTGAAAGTCTTAACTTTTCCATGTACACTAAGTAATCTTCTCAAGATTTACTTGCTCCTGATGGGGATTTAACCCTTCAGATATAGCAACCAAAGTCCATACTTTGTTGGTGTATAAGGATTCCATCTCAGATCGCTAAACATCCAGCCATTCTTACAGAGTCTCACTCCTGATGGCCAGCTCGAAACTAGTTGGGTCATCATCTCATGATGCAATCCTCGCTCCCACTGTCATAGAGGAACTAAAGTATCTCTCAGGTGGGTGAGGAACCCTACTAGATCGGCGGAGAGGCTGAGGTTCGTTGGAAACTATTGAATCCTTTGGTTCTACCAAATCAAATGCTGTAATTTGTATAGCTGGAACCTTTCCAGTCGTACATAACAGACCTTGCCTCGAGCTTGTCCGGATTTTGCCTTTAGACATAGGCCAGACAACCCCAAATCTTAACCAACTTAAGATATGGGCTCTTCCCTATCCATATCACATATGAAGCGGTAGGCAACTGATTTGATTGGAACCATATTCAATAGGTATGCAGCTTCTCAAGTGCATAACCCCCTTAAAAGGAAATAGGTAACTCAGTAATACTCATCATAGAGCGCACCTTATCATATAGGGTGTGATTGCTCCGCCCCGATATACCATCGTGCTATGGTGTATACGGAGGAGTAGTTCTGAGAGAGAATCTCATTCTCCTTTAGAATTGTCCATAAATTCCGTGCTCAAGTATTCTCCTCCTTGATCCTATCAAAGGACATAATACTTATACCCGTATTGGTTCTTTACTTCTAGCTTATATTCTGTGAATATCTCAAAAGGTTCGGACTTGTGTTTCAACAGGAACATATGTCTGAATCTTGAGAGATTATCAGAGAATGTATCGAAGTATAAAGAACCTGTCATGGCTTATGTAGACAGGAGACCTTACATACATCAACATGTATCATCCCAAGAGTTTACTAACTCTTTCTCTGTTTCCAATAAACAGAGCTATGGTCATCTTATCTTTGTGACATGACTGGCAAGTTTTATAAGATGTAAATTCAAACTGATTTAAATATGCATCTAAATGTAACTTAGCTAGTCGGGTCGCATTGATATGACCTAGTCTACAATACCTCAAGAAGGATTCGTTCATTTCTGAACTCTTCCTCTTGTGTGTGTTCCATATACTAAGAACTGTAGTTTGATTTAGAACGTCAATACTTTTAGATAACGTGCCTGAACCGATCAACATTTGATATAGGAAATGTTCAAAACATTATCCAACAATACAAAATTTTATCATTTCTTTACTGATAAAGAGACTGATATGATTTTGTATATCAGGTTCGGTATCTAATAACATTCGTTCAGAATCAATGTATTGGTAATACAGGGTGACAGTGACCAACAGACTTGGCTGCAACACTTGCCCCGTTTTCTGTCTCATGAAACTTATCACCCGTTCTTAGTTTTTCTACCCTTTTGTAGCCCTATGTAACAGATTACATATCTGGGATCCTGTTCCAATATCACATACCAAGGATGCGGAGGATACTGAGAAACAGTTCTTTGTAATGAACACACCCGAAGATGATGCATCAGCATGCACTCTCTTCGTTTGGGCGGCATGGGAATTCTGGTAATCCCCAATTTCCTGCTCTGTCTTATAACAATTATAAGTTGGAGTGGGACCAACGTTCCCCAGCTCAGTATAACAAGTGGGTTCAGTCAATACTTCCGTATTATTATCTTGATTAAGGCATGATATGGTCGCTACCTGGAGAGAGAGAGAAGAAAACACTCAGCGTGCGCTCTTGCAAGAATAGATTGGTTATTATTTTATCTAATCAGGATGGCTCCCACTGCTTTTTATCAAATCTTCCTTCAAACCCTAAAAGGAAAGACCAGCCGGGATTAATTACACGCTACAAGTTCGCCAATCTTTCAGCCAGGCCAGTGTCGGTACTTTGAGGGAGGTCCCCCGTGCTTTCGCACGAACCTAATTAATGTAAACCTCGTTTTCCCAGAGGCGTAACCCCGTTGACACCTTTCTAGACACCTACTTGATCGGCTAATTGTAATGTATAAAACTCTCCCAGGAGTAACTCTTACTCGCAGCGGGTATCGGGATCCAACTATCTCATAGAAGGTATGCAATCTCATTGCAAATTTCAACACTTGAAATTCCCGATAATTTTGCCCCTAGCGTCCTATGACCTTGACGCAGGACAACAAACCATAGTGCGCTAGTCAAGTTCAACCGTCATTTCCTGATTGAATTAAACCCACCCGCACGACCCTTGACGCAGGCCAACAAAGTCGCACGACTACCCTAATCCAATCTGCATCATATGCATAAGCAGATAAATACTAGTTAGCTACCGCACACTACGCCTTGACGCAGGCCAACAAACGTAGCACGAATACTAACTACCACTTATCTGAAATGACGGAGGGCTACGACAGGTTTTTCTGAAAACCTATTGCGTAATGAACTTGATATCGTTGTAGAATCGAATGAATTTTGAAATGGAATGTTTTTTAGGCTTTTCTAGTTTTGCTAAAGGAGTCACTCCCGGTGAAGGGATCGTCGGTCCTTTCCTCGTCGAATGAGATGTGGGATATATCATATATATCACTGTGCAAAGCAAAAACTCTTAAAAGCAATCAAAAGACAAACCGAATGTGTAGCATCTGCCAGTTATTGCTAAAGGAGTCACTCCCGGTGAAGGGATCTCGGTCCTTTCCTCATCGAATAAGCAGCAGGATATATCACTTATACCGCTGTGCAAAGCAAGAACTGTAGCTACCTTTTTATTTTGAAATTCGATTCTACAACATCTTAGGTTTCTTTTATTTTCATTAATCACATTAATGAAATCCCATCATTTAAATACCTAAACATCACAGATAAATACGACGTACACTTATGCCATCCGCATTCGCCTCGATGTCCCCTCGTGCACCGTTAGGTTAGGTAACTAACGGCAGAGCAGGGCAGGGCTAGCGCAGATGTAAAACATAAGTAACGTCTATATAATATATCATATATACTATATACTGTATCTATCACAGAACATCACATGATCACATCACAGATATCGCAGCAGAAGAATCATATGAAATATTGGATATACTAGGACGTCCGTGTTTTTAATACGAGCCAGTATAAAACACGGATTCCACGGTCGCGATGAATAGCCAAACCCACACCCCTAGACCCCTACGAGAGCGGCAAGCAACCCTACCAATTCTAGAGTTAGGAAACCCGGACTCGACTCCTCGAGATGGTCTCCCACTGGACTCCAGAACCCGGTTACTTGTGCTCCCCTCCTTGGGTCTATCCTAGTGCGGAAAAGTAAATAATATACAAAAGGTGACATCTTCCGCAACCTGGAAGTGCCCCAATAAAAGAATATTACATACAAGTATTTTTTACATGAATGAAAATGAAAAACACTCATCTCACATAAAAACCCCCGGCTATTCAAACACGACGATCCAATATAACATATCCAGCAACACATAACATCACATGTCATCAACGTAAGTAAATATGCGCATCCCAATTGTCGTTGACTTATAGCAACGAAACCGGCGATATCACATATTACACTTACGGTCACAGAAAAGAAAGTATAAAACTACAACAGCTGGAATCCGCAACCTGCATAGACATCGCATGCCTAATCAAATGAATTCTTTAGACATCGCATGCCTAACAATTATAAACCCCGCATTTTAGTCTCAAAATCGAAAACACTTTTCAATACCAAGTCGGGCAATTCAACAAGATTCCCGACATCCTGATCGAATGCTCGTCGCAAACTTTAGTAGGCGGCTGCACCCCCGATACCGTCGACGAAGTGCACCAAGGCGGAACACCGCTACCGCGAGCACCCGAACGGATGCTTTCGGCGACGGGGTTCTCCTACAGTCACTTGGTCGGGGCTATGGAGTGAGGCTGTCTATTAAGTTTACCCGGCGAGTATCCGCGTACGCTACGTGATTGCGACGGACTTTTGATCACATCAAAATTCCGTGGCAACCGATCAAGTGAGACTAAACTGCTATGTTTATAACATTCATTCAGTTATCTCATAACAGCTTGTGAATTCCAATTATTGTATCACATTCCGGATAAGATAGAAAATGTTAAACTTTCCGATCGAACAGTCGAACACCCAAGTTTTCCCGATATAGATCAACACATGAAATAAGTCTAACAATATTCAGTTCGTGCCTCAGTACCAACGGTCCAGCCGTAGAAGGGTCAAGCCAACGCCTCACATGTGGCACGCCGTACTGCCCCAAACCCGAAGGTTCAAAGGGCAGTTCAAGACGGTCACATAATCGAGTTAAGGTTTGTTGTCTTCTAGAGGGTCCATCGCGTTACTTGCACTACTTAGAACGTCTTTAAACCACGGAAAAATCCAACACTTGGAAATTTCCCGACAGGGGAAAAGTTGGGTATTTATATCCGGTCGAACTTTTTAACAGTTTCTAAAATATCCGGAAAAACATAAACAAAGTTAAATTATCCGATCAAATTAACGAATCCCCAATAAAACACTAGAAAACTGAACACTTGAGTGGAATTAAAAAATTCACATAAAAAATTAACAAGAAAGGACCTAAGAATAATTACATGAAATTTCAGGGACTAAGTCACAATTTTGGCCGCGGAACCGCCGCAAAACCCCTGGTTTCGCCGCGTTTCCGCGGTCAAATTATTGAATTAGACGTCCAAACTTCACCGTAATTCTTAGTTTTTCCTGCATAATTTTCTGAGAATTTTTAATTTGGAAAAAGCCACAGTTTGTAAAAATGTACAGAGAAGGGTATAATCGGGGGATTCCGGCTTCGATCGGACTTCTAACTTCGTATACACTTCGCCTAAAGCTCTAGCTAGGCTCTGATACCACTGTAGGGATCCTAGGCACTCTTAAGAGGTCTCACAAGGCATCAACCATGCCAATTTCAAAAATTACGGTGCCGAGAAACCCAAATACGGATCGTTGGCTAGATAAATAGGCGAAACAAAGCAACTAGTTTACAACTAAACTAAAAGAACGGAAATACAACCTTTGTAGATCCGGTCCTCCACCTCCACGGCTCCGTGATGAAGTCCTCTCCGCTGTCCAAATGCAATCCCGGACTCTAGCGTCGGCTTCATCGGAGAAATGGGCGGGCAAGGTCGTCGGCTTCGTGCCGAAGATGATCTACGTCGAGGCATCACAAGATCAAGCTCCACCTTCACCAAGCCATGAAAACTTGTGAAGGAAACACCCTATACTACTTGGCAAGAGATAGAGGGTGAAGAAATAGGAGGTGGGTTCACTTTGGAATTGGATTTCTCACTTTAGAACTCAAGTTGCCATTGATGGCATCAAGCTTTCTTGAAGAAGAAAATGATGAAGAAGAAGAAAGAATATGATAAGTATTAAGTAAAATGAAAATAATAATAATACTTATCATCTAGCAACCATGGTCAAGTGTAGAGACTAAACTAGGGTTAGTGGGAATGGTTAAGGTTAAGCATGAGACAAAAATGGTCACTTAGGTCAAAGCTTCATGAAGCTTCAACTAGAATACAAATCAAGCCACCATTTTCTTTTCATGCCTTTTATTTTTCAAAAAGAATAAACAAATAAATAAATGAATAAATCAAAAGCCTAACCATTAACATGTAACCATGTTTTGATCTTTACACAAAAACCCTAGCAAACATGTATCATCAAACATGATACAATCAAGTGCACAAAAGTATATCACATATACAATGTGCACATCCAAGTGAGAAAATCCATTTAAAGTGAACCAATACTAGTTAATGCAAAGTAATATATCAAATATATAATTATACATTAAATCATTAAATCAACACTTGATTTAACGATCCGGTCATATCGCATATCACCGACTAGTATCCAATGTATCGGCTTATCGAATCAATCCTTGAATCGATAATTAGGTTATATCGCATACAACCAATCGATACATTCATCGCGAGAATGGAATACGGTATCACATACACGCATTATTCTCGGTCTCGCACATATCTCATATGCGCTCCTATTTCGTTTCGCTTGAGCCAGGAAACCTCTGTGTAGGACTCTAAAGACTCGTCAATACGCCGGCAGCAGGTGATGATCATATCAAACACCCACAAGCCGCAAGCGGTCTGCTAAACGTAACGGCCACCCGGGTATTGAGCGATCAGAAGATCGACGAGCAAGCCCGCTCACACTCCAGTGAATCCAACCAGTAACACTACCGTACAGTCCGGTCTGATCGTCTGATATGTCGCATATCTCACCTAGGGGTGGTAAACGTCAGACCCCAATAGCTCGATAAGTCGTATTGATATGAGGTCTATAACAGTTCGAGAAACTACAGGTAACACTTACCAGTAAATCTCAGCAACCCTGGCCAGGGATTTCCGGTTATAGCCAATCGGACACAGCGCAACATCAACTCCCTATACCGGGAGAGACGAATCCCCTCCTATCGCTCATTGTCTCCATGTGATTCGGGACTGTACCCAAAAACCACCGTTTTGCACGCCCTCTTGGACATGGTAAGGTGGAAATCAAAGCACAGTGGGAACCACACAAGACTCTATGACGATCTCGGGTCAACAGACTACTCTGTACCAGTGTCACCAGAGAACTGCCATCTGACGTAAGGTATAATACCATCTGGAAGTTCTCGGCGAGTCCGTCCAGTGTACCCAGTCTCCACTGAGCACCCGTATATCATCTCTGATGTCAAACACCAATGGATATGGGATCATCCATCGCCCATCTCTATGGGTCGAGAAGGTATACGCTAGTCTACTCTGGTATATCGATGCCCCGTCTCGATATACCCACGACTAGGGACTTTGAAGGATGTACTTATGGACTACCATGTCCCCACTAGTATGATCCGCATCATAGTCCAGGTAGTCAAGTACACATCCTAAGGGCTTTACCAACATGTAACAGAGAGACAATCAGTGTACACGTTAAGGTAAAGATCAACCAGATAGCATACTATCATGTCGAGCAAGAAAGTCCTCCCTATATACGTCCTAGCATCCACTACAATATACATCATATGTACAGTAATGGCCTCTAGGGCATACATATAACTAACATGTTGTGGAATCAAATTTTCAAAAACAGGTATCTCTAGTTGTTGCTTTGCATAGCGGTATTCCTTGTAGAATATCCAGCACCTTATTCAATAAGGAAAGAGCCGAGATCTCTTCACCGGGAGTGACCTCTTTAGCGAAACTAGCAGATGCTACAAACTCGGTTTGTCTTTTGATTGCTTTTATAGTTTTTGCTTTGCATAGTGGTATTTGTGAAATATCCTGTACCTTATTCGATAAGGAAAGAGCCGAGATCCCTTCACCGGGAGTGACCTCTTTGGCAAAACTAGTAAAAGCCTAAAAACACTCCTTTTCAAAATCACTCGATTCTACAACGATATCAAGTTCATTATTCAAAGGGTTTTCTTAAAAACCTGTCATAGCCCTCCGTCATTTTAGATAAGTAATAGTTAGTATTCGTGCTGTGTTTGTTGGCCTTTGTCAAGGCGTAGTGTACGGTAGCTGATTAATGCTTATCTGCATAAGCATATGATGCGATTGAGTTAGGATAGTCGTCCAACCTTGTTGGCCTTTGTCAAGGGTCATGCGGGTAGGTTTAATTCAATCAGGAAATGACGGGTTGAACTTGACTAGCATCCTATAGTTTGTTGGCCTTTGTCAAGATCATAGGAGGTTAGGGGTAAAATATTATCGGGAATTTCAAGTGTTGAAATTTGCAATGAGATTGCATACCTCCTATGAGATAGTTGGATCCCGATACCCACTACAAGTAAGAGTTACTCCTGGGAGAATTTTACACATTACAATTAACCGATCAAGTAGGTATCTAGAAAGGTGTCAACGGGGTTATGCCCCTGGAAAAACGAGGTTTATTTTAATTAAGTCTGTGCGAAAGCATGGGGAACCTCCCTCAAAGTACCGGCACTGGCCTGGCTGAAAGATTGGAGAAATTGTAGGGTGTAATTAATCCCGGCTAGTCTTTCCTTTTAGGTTTTGAAGGAAGATTTGACTAAAACAGTGGAAGCCATCCTGATTAGATAAATTTATAACCAATCTAATCTTACAAGAGCATACGCTGAGTGTTTTCTTCTCTCTCTCTCCAGGTAGCGACCATGTCACGCCTTAATCAAGATAATAAAATGGATGTATTGACCGAACCCGCTTGTTATGCCGAGCTAAGGAACGTTGGTCCCGCTCCAACTTATAATTGTTATAAGACAGAGCAGGAAATATGGGATTATCAGGATTCCCGTGCCGCCCAAACGAAGAAAGTATATGTTGATATATCTTCTTCTGGTGTGTTCATTACCGAGAACTGTTTCTCTGTATCCTCTATGTCCTGGGTATGTGATACCGGATCAGAATCCCACATAAGTAATATGTTACATGGGCTACAGATAGGTAGAGAACTAAGAAAGGGTAATAAGTTTTAAGAGTTGGAAACGGTGCAAGAGTTGCAGCCAAGTTTGTTGGCAGTTATCACCCTGTATTACCAAATACATTGATTCTGAACAAATGCTATTAGATATCGAACATGATATACAACATCATATCAGTCTCTTTATTAAGTAAAAGGGGATATATAATTTTGTATTGTTGGATAATGTTTTGAACATTTCCTATATCAAGTGTTGATCGGTTCAGGCACGTTATCTAAAAGCATATACGTTCTAAATCAAACTACAGTTCTTAACGTACAGAACACACAAGAGGAAGAGTTCAGAAATGAACGAATCCTTCTTGAGGCATTGTAGACTGGGTCATATCAATGCGACCCAATTAGCTGAAGTTACATAAAGATGCATATTTAAATCAGTTTGAATTTACATCTTGTGAAACTTGCCAGTCAAGTCACAAAAATAAGATGACCATAGCTCCGTTTATTGGAAACAAAGAAAGAGTTAGTGAACTCTTGGGATTGATACATGATGATGTATGTAAGTCCCCTGTCTACACATGCCAGGACCGGTTCTTTATACTTCATTACATTCACTGATGATCTCTCAAGATTCGGACATATGTTCCTGTTGAAACACAAGTCTGAAGCTTTTGAGAAATTCAAAGAATATAAGTTATAAGTAGAGAACCAAAACGGGTATAAGTATTATGTCCTTTGATGTGATCAGGGAGGAGAATACTTGAGCACGGAATTCCTGGACTATTCTAAAGGAGAATGAGATTCTCTCTCAGCATTACTTCTCCATATACACCACAACACGATAGTATATCGGGGCGGAGCAATCGCACCCTATGCGATATGGTGTGCTCTATAATGAGTACTACCGAGTTACCTATTTCCTTTTAGGGGTTATGCACTTGTGAAGCTGCATACCTATTGAATAGGGTTCCAATCAAATCAGGCGCCTACCACTCCATATGCGATATGGTATGGAAAGAGCCCATCTCTTAAGTATATTAAGATTTGGGGTTGGCCGGCCTATGTCTAAAAGCAAAATCCGGACAAGTTCGAGGCAAGGTCAGCTCTGTGGAAGTTTGTTGGATATCCCAAGCATTCGCAAGGGAATATATTCTACCACACTGAAGAGCAAAAGGTGTTTTGTTTCTCAGCATGCCACCTTTGGGAAAGGGAATTTCTTGTGAAGAAATTAGTGGTCGTGAGGTAGAACTGGAAGGAGTTCCAGCTATACAAACTACAGCTGATGATTTGGTAGAACCAGAGGATTCAAAAGTTCCCAACGAACCTCAGTCTCTCCGCTGATCTGGTAGGGTTCCTCACCCACCTGAGAGATACTTCGGTTTTCTCTATGACAGTGGGAGCGAGGATTGCATCATGAGATGATGACCCAACTAGTTTCGAGCAGGCCATCAGGAGTGGGGACTCTGTGAGAATGGCTGGATGCTAAGCGATCTGAGATGGAATCCATATACACCAACAAAGTATGGACTTTGGTTGCTTTATCTGAAGGGTTAAATCCCCATCAGGAGTAAGTATATCTTGAGAAGATTACTTGGTGTACATGGAAAAGTTGAGACTTTCAAAGCTAAGACTTGTTGCAAAAGGTTCTCGTCATTGACCAGGTATGGATAATGATGAAACCTTTTCTAGTGCCTATGCTTAAGTCCATACGGATCCTACTTACCGTTGCTACATACCATGACTACGATATCTGGCGGTTGGGTGTCATGACTGCTTTTCTAAATAGTGATTTAGAAGAGAGCGTCTATAAGTACACAGCCAGAGGGCTTCATAGACAGTGGTAGCAGCGGAAATGTGTGCAAGTTGCTTTATGGGTTAAAGTAGGCATCACGGAGTTAGAACGTCTGTTTTGATGTGGTAGTCAAAGAGTTTGACTTCATCAAAAGGGTAGATGAACCTTGTATATGCAAAAAGGCAGTAGGGAGTATGGTGGTGATCCTCGTATTGTACGTGGATGATATACTCTTGATAGGAAAGGAGTTTCCTATGCTACACTCGGTCAATCTCCTCTTATCACAAGGATTCTCCATATAGGATCAAGGTGATACCTCCTAAATCCTGGGTTTTGGATCTATGAGATAGATCTTAGTGGATGTTAGGATTCTCACTAGGTGTAATGAAATGGTATCAATCGATCTTAGGGAGAATCACTGGATAACTTCCAGGGTGGTAAGGTCGACTGAATGTCAGTCACAGGCATTGTCTTTACCCTCAGTGGAGGGACGGTATGTTGGAAGAGTTCCAAGCTAGATACCGTGGCATACTAGATGATAAAGGCTGGATACATTACTACCAACGGTACTACCAAAGAAGGAGTCTGGATGTATATAAGTTCATGAGATGAACTTTGTTCTTACCATTGTGTAACAATGGAGTTGTGGCTTAGGCCTACGAACCCGCGTCCCATCTATGATCCAGACATATTCTTAGGCAGTATCACCTGATCATAGAGATGGATGATCTCCAGGGAGATCGAGGTTAGGAGAGTAGACACAGAGGACAACAGCACGGATCCACTCACAAAGGCCTATTTCCCAGTAGAGGCTTTTATGCGATGGTTGAGTATGAGATACTTCAACCACTGTTGCTTGTTGGGTATGAGATACTACAACAGATGGCCCTAGTGCAAGTGGGAGATTGTTAGTTATATGTATACCCTAAAGGCCATTACTGTACATACGATGTATATTGTAGTGGATGCTTGGACATATATAGGGATGACTTTCTTGATCGACATGATAGTATGCTATCTGGTTGCTCTTTATCTTAACATGTACGCTGATTGTCTTTATATTACATGTTGTAAAACCCTTAGGATGAGTACTTGACTGCCAGGACTATGATGCAGATCATATTAGTGGGGACACTGTAGTCGCTAAGTACATCCTTCAAATGTTCCTAATCGAGGGTGTATCGAGACAGGGCATCGATATACTAGAATAGACTAGCGTATAGCTTCTCGACCCATGTAGATGGGCGATGGATGATCCCATATCCATTGGTGTTTGACATCAGAGACAGTATACGGGTGCTCAGTAGAAACTGGGTACACTGAACAGACTCGCCGAGAACTCCCAGATGGTATTATATCTAACGTCAGATGGCAGTTCTCTGGTGACACTGGTACAGGTTAGTCTGTAGACCCGAGATCGTCATAGAGTCTTGTATGATTCCCACTGTGCTTTGATTTCCACTTTACCACGTTGAAGAGAACATGCAAAACGGTGGCTTTTGGGTACAGTCCCGAGTCACATGGAGGCAATGAGCGATAGGAGGGGTTTCGTCTCTCCCGGTATTGGGAGTTGATGTTGCACTGTGCTCGATTGGCTATAACAGGAATTCCTTGGCCAAGGCTGCTTCAGAGATATACTGGTAAGTGTTATCAGTAGTTTCTCGACCCGTTATGAGCCTCATATCGACACGACTTATCGATTTACCGGGGTCTAACGTTTACCACCCCTAGACGAGATATGCGATATATCAGACGAAGAGATCGGACTGTACGGTAGTGTTACTGATTGGATTCGCAGGAGTGTGAGCAGGCTTGCTTGTTGATATTCTGATCGCTCAATACCTGGATGGCCGTTACGTTTAGCAGACCGCTTGCGGTTTGTAGGTGTTTGATATGATCATCACTTACTGCCGGCGTATTGACGAGTCTTTAGAGTCCTACCCAGGGGTTTCCTGGCTCAAGCGAAACAGAGTAAGAGCACATATGTGATATGTGCGGGACCGAGATTGATACGATATGAGATACCGTATTCTATTCTCGCGATATGAGATATCGGTCGGTTATATATGATATAGCCGGGTTATCAGATCAAGTGTTGATTCGATAAGTTGATTCATATGATATTAGTTGGTTATAGGTGATATAGCCGGATTATTAAATCAAGAGTTGATTTGATAATCTAATGTACAATTATATAGTTGATATATTACATTGCATTAACTAGTATTAGCTCACTTATGATTCTTTTCTCATTTGATGTGTACATTGTATATATGTGATATATTTTTGTGTACATGTTTTGTGTCATGCTTGATGATACATGCAAGATGGGTGTATGAGACTTATACCACGCTATGATTAATCCTAGGGGTTTTAATGGATTAAGTAATTCAAAACTAAAGTCTTTTGTCAAGGCAAGAAGCTTTTGGAAGCTTGGATTTGCATTGACTAAAGTCTTCAAGTTTTGTTTTGCATTAAGATATTTGTAAACCCTGCCCTTAACCTTAGCCCTTGGTTAGTTCTCTACAAGAGTTAAGTATGTGGGCTTAACTCACCCATGGTTGCAATAATTCATGAGGATGAGGATTAATTTATAGGATGAGTTTATCTTCTTCTTCTTCTTCTTCCCAAAAAGCTTTCTAGCTTCAATGGAGGTATGAGAAATAATGTGAGACAATCAATTCTAAAGTGAGCCCACTTCCTACGTCATCATCCTCTACTACTTGCCATTTAGTATAGGGTGTTATCTTCACAAAGTTCTTGACCTAGTGAAGAAATAGCTTGGGTTAGTATCTCCTCGATGTAGATCATCTTCGGCCTCGAAGACATCGAAGCAAGCTTGTTCGTTTCTTCATGGGAGCCTCTCTAGAGTCCAGAGTTCACGATCGCAGCGAAGGGACTACTACACGGAGCTATTGAAATGATGGACCGGTCTACAAAGGTCATATTCCTTGCTCACTTCTTATTGCAAAGTGTTTGCATTTAATATTCCGTCGATTTTTAGTTAATGATTCTTTGTTAGGGTTAACTAAAACGACAAATTTTTGAATTTGGTATGGACGATGCCTCCCGAAACCTTGCTGCCGTCTTAGGTAACCCTGCATATCTCCCATTACACTACTTCACATCATTGATCGAGATGCATGTGATGGGCACCTTTGATGTTCATAAACGACCCCGATTCTACGAAGGCTACAACTTCCCCTGGGTAATGCATCTAGTTAACGCTTCCGCTCCAGATCCATCACAACGAAAGGCTCGGCGACTGTTCCTTTGCCAATGCATTGTTAGGGACAATATGACCTTTGTCGATAGAGTCCTGACTATCGACAAAGAATCTTCTAAGGTGGTCTAACCATTGCATGATACTTTCAAGGACGGGGCTTCTGCATTGAGGGCTCGAAAGGTTGTGCACCTGTATTCGATCAGGCCGGGCTTCCTAGTATTTAGACAGAATGCCTCAGAGCTGTTTATGAGGTACAAACCGTATCGTTTTGCTCAACAATTGGGTTATAACCAAGGTGTTCCTCTTGAGGCGTTCTTAGTTAAGCCGGTTGCTACGAATGAGGGTATTCGCAGCGCAATGCATCATTTTATGCGATTAAATACGGGGTCCCATTTTCTTATCAGCGAGCCGAGTTACATGCCAAAAGCCTCAAATGCTTACGTCGTGTGGTACCAGCATGCGACAGGTGCTGTTATCGGGGAGGAGAGGCGGCTGCTACTTGACCATAAGGATGCCGTCCCAGCCGGTAATCCATCGGTTCCGTTGAAGCGATGGGCTACTGTTCGTCCTTCTTTAAGAGAAATCACTATGGCTGTAGTCCCACGAACGTTTTTTGATAAGCTTCGACCGGATGTTCCTGTGACTGCGGCAGCCATGGCATCTCCGGACTCGGGCATCGGTTCAAAGATCGGGACCCGTCGTCCGAAAAAACCCGTTAAGCGAAAGCTTTTATCATCGACGGAGGGCGTCGTTTCGCAGAAAAGGAAGAAGTTCCTATTTTCTGCTGACGTCTTATTCAGACAGGAGCCTCACGCCCCTTATAGCAAGGGCTTGTGCGAATATTGCACCAATAAGGATTTATTTGATGCGCTTGTGACCGATACTGACCTTTAGGTTGCCATTGATGCTTCCAAACGAATGGCCCGTAAAGAAGCAGCGTTGGTTTCTATTGTGGAGTCTGGTATACTTCATTTACACTTTTCTGCATATATCCTTTCCCTCCTTATTATGCTTTATTAACGCTCTCCTCCTTAACAGGTATCTCTGCTGAAGAGGCTCTCGCAGCTTCCCTCGGGACGTTTGAGGAGGAAGAGAGCCTCTGCGCTTCTTTGGACCTTGATATAATTCATTTCATTACACCTTTAATCTTTTAATTCCTTTTCTCCATGGTCTGACTCTCTTTCATTATCCTATTGCAGGGACCACGAAAACCCAGGTTATTCCGAGTGTAGTTCTAATCTCAGGTAGTGATGCAAAAAAGCTTCCAGAGCCACCGACCGCGGCCGAGGCCCTCCCAAGGCCACCACAGGAGGCATTGCTGAAGCAGCCGATGATGGATGTCGTAGCGGCTTCGGAGGCCGAGATCAGTTTTGACGACGATGTCGCCCTGTCCGATGTTTTAAGGAGGTCGGTTCTCACGGTCTAGGCTGAGAGGAAGTGTGGAAAGTATGCTGTGAGGGAACGCGAAGCTGTCTTGGCTGCCGGTGCAAGTTCTGTTAGTGTATATGCCCTAGAGGCCATTACTGTATTATACTAGATTGTATATTACTTAATGGAAGCTTGGGATATTCACAGTTGTATAGACAATCTTGCTCAAAATGGTAGTATGCTACTTGGTTTGTTTCTACTTCAATATGTGCATGTGTTTCTTTTAGCATATTGCTTATACATATTAGTAGAGCCCTTAGGATCTTTGCTTGATTACCAGCGTTGTGATGGCAGTCATACATATGGGGGCTGGGTAATCTATAAGCACATCCTTATACAGGTCCCTAGTCGTAGGACTATCGAGACAGGGCATCGATACTCCGGAGTAGACTAGCGTATACGCTTCTCATCCCAGCACGGGAGGTGGTCTGTCCCACAGCCATCAGTACGTCGTACTGGAGATAGTATGCGGGTGCTCGTTAGGTTACGAGTACACTGGACAGGACTCGTCGGGAACTGATGGATGGTATTATACCTATCGTCAGTTATCAGTTCCCAGGTGACATGAGTACAGCTTAGTCCGCTGACTTGACACTGTCACTTCGCCTCGAGTGCGTTCCCACTGTACTTAGATTACTACCCTACCACGGCTCAAAGGAGTCGTGTAAACAGGTAGTAGTTGGGTGCAGTCCCGAAGCACTTAGAGGCAGTGACGGTTAGACAGGATTCGTCTCTCCCGGTATTGGGGGTCGACATCGCGCTGTGTCTAGGAGAGCCATTACATGAGTAGTCCCTGGCCAGGGCAAGCGAGATATACTGGTAGGTTTCCAATGTTATCTCAGGGTGTTCTGGGCTTCACTCCGACACGACTTGTACCGCTATCAGGGGACTGACGTTCGCCACCCCCTAGGCCCGCCATGCGATGTATCAGACGAACAGACCGGACTGTACGGAGATTGTCACATACAGGCTTAGTAGGAGTTCGGATGGGTTTACCTCATCAGCCTTCTTATCGACATCTACCTGGGGACCGTTACGTACAGCTAGTGCCGCTTGCGGTCTGTGGTTAAACCCACTGCCAGCGTAGTGTCGAGTCTTTAGAGTCCCACACAGAGAGTTTCCCTGCACTGAGCGAAACGTGTAGAGGCCGTATGGTTTTACGGCAGGGCTGCGATCACTTGCGTACACTTGTGTGCATATATTGTTCGGGCAGGCAATACTAGTGGGATTTGGTTTAAGCCGGATCCTAGTATTGTACGGATGGATTTGTTTTGTCTTCAGTGCATCCGCATTCTACGGAATGCGGATGAGGGTGTGTATGCACAGTTTTGAGGAGTGATGAAGGAGGAGGTGCCTCATTAAGGTTTTGGCAGTTGGTTTGGCCAAAACCATTATGTGGCAGGCTCATTAGGGTTTTGGCAATTTGTTCGATCAAAACCATTATGAGTCGGAGACATCGTTTACTAATCCTTTTAGTGATAATTTTATGATGGCTAATTGCATTGACCATTTGACCACCATGACCTCTCTTGACTTTGTTGACCGGTTGACCGGGGTTGACCATTGACCTTCATGAGAGATCTACACTCTTCTTTTGATTTTCTTTTTCTTTTGATTATGAAAATGGTCATTTCAATGTAGCCATCAACTTTATCTTGATGGGATTAGTAATGATAATGTTTTTGCATTATTGAACCATGGTTCATTTTCTTTAGCTCATAATTCATTCTCATTTCTCTCTCTTGCTCTTTCTCATGAGAAGAAAAGAAAATGAACTCTCATGGTTGCTAAGTCCTCCTCCTTCTTCCTCCTCTTGATTCTATCTTTTGATCTCATGTGTTGAGAGAAAAAGATCCCACAAAAACAAACACATCCATACATCTCCTCTACACATCCTAGGGCTTCTTGATAAGCAATCTCTTTGCCCTAGTTGCTTCGGCTCGAGTTGGAGCTCGGTGTACATCTCTCGGGTGGATCGTCTTCGACTCAAGAAGGCCGCGGAGGTGCCCAAGATCCAGATCGACACTTGGAGCTTGGATGGACGAGCGGGACAGCGGAATGAAGACCCGAAGGACCAGTTTCGTGAGGTATACTTTCTACAGCATAGTAGTTAAAGCCTCTAGTAGTTTACTAGTTACTAGTTTAGCAAAGATCCGGCTTTTAGTCCATGTTGCCTTTGCGCCAAAATCATTGTTTTTCGTCGTTTCCGCCTCCCCGTAAGAACCGGAGAGAGCAACGTGGACTTACAAGTTCAAGTAATGTTCCACCTGCTGACATTCCTTTGGTGGACGTTCCTTCTGCCATGTCTACTACCTATAGACAGGTTGCGTGTGCAGCTCGTGAAAAGGGCGAACGACTACTTTAAGGTAGAACAATGCAAAGATCTTAGTAACAGCCCTTCACCCTTTTTTATCTCATAACATATGCATTTTTTTATTTACAGAGCCAGATTTAGGCGACAACGTGACATGTGAAATGCCAACAATTAAAGAGCCTGAAGTGACCAATCTTTCTCTGGAATCTGGGAACGTTCCAACTGCTGTTCTTTCTCCCTGTGGATCCTTGATATCGGCGGGTGACGTAAGTGTTACAACGGCCCTTGTCGAGTCAGTGGATGAAGCCATGGGTGCTAAATCAATTCTCCCAATGGAAACTGAGGAGGTCGTCACAACCGATGATGCTTCGGGCACGGTTTCAATTTCTGACCGTCAGGTACTCCTTGGGTTATTATCTTTGAGATTTTAATCTTGCTAAGCATTTTTGATGATATTTCCTTTGTCCTAAGCATAGACACAGTCGACCCTGAAGCTGTACTAGTTGAAGAATTGCCGCCGGTCATTGCTCTGACTACCACGGTTCCACCCTTTTCTTTAGCGTCTCTCCGAATTCTGGAAGGTGATGATTTCTGATTTCTTTGTTTCAGTATACATACTATTTTCCTGTACTGACCATTTATTGTTGCAATCCTGCAGGAGTGCTCTTTGATCGCTTGCACCAGGTGTTTAGCCCGCATTTTGCCTTCCAGTCGGCATTCGTTCCTCCTTCCGGTATTGGTTAGTATACTCCTTACTTAGTGTTTCTCTTTTTTTATTCTATCACTAAGATTTCCCCATATTGACCACAGTACTACGACTCGAGGGAGGAAGTTAAGGGATAGCCGAGTCTCCTGTGCTCCCTGTCGTGCCGCCTTTAATAGATGGTACGGTAGATCTCGTCCATCTGCCATCCTCTTTATATATATTTTTTTGTTAAATCGAAATATGACCCTCGTTCGTGCGTGATTTATTTTGCACCGATTACACCCACTTCGGTTCCTTTCGAGTCCCGCATTCTTATGCCTACAGAGCCTTTCGCCAAACGTCAATATTCTAAGGGCGCGATGAAGAGCAAGCGGATGTTAAGCGAATTTATCGAGGATCTTGATACCGAGGCTCTCATCTCTGCTGTGGATTTTGCTGACGAAGTTAACCCTATGTTGACGATGCTTGCGAATGTCCACAACGAAGATTTCATTCGCTTTTGGGTCTATCATTGTAAGAAGATCGAGACTTGTTTGCATGAGGTCGAGCTCAAGCGTCTCGCTCCTGAAATATTGACCTTGAAGGCTCAACGGGTCGCTTGGATCAAGCAAAGTGCCAATTTCATTCAACATTTTAAACAAAAGTTGGCCCTAAAGCTGAAAGAACAGGAGATGGCTTCTGGCAAATCCATCAAATTGCATGCCCAGCTTGAAGCGAATGCCACGCAGCTGCAAGTTATCTTCAATGTATTTCTGATGGACTGGCGCTGAGGCATAAGTTGGACTTTACTGAGCGGGGCGTGCAAGATTGCGAAGTTGCCAAGCAGGAAATTGCTGAGAGGCGTTCATCATGCTTGCAACAACGGGCTCAAATTGAAACGAAATTGGCCGCAGTAGAAGCTTGCGAGGAGGAGCTGCGGGGAGCGCACGAGCAGGTTGCCAACTTGTCAAAAGCCCTGCATTCTTAACAATTGTAATTGTATTCCCCTTTTTGTATTGACTGTATCTTTTAAACATTTTGATTCATGAATAAGAATATACACTTTTCTTTTTCATCTACTTATCCGTGTCTTGATGTGGCGCTGATTAGTTTATTTATTCGTTTCGGAGTTTATAGTTTATTCACTCATTTCGGAGTTTCTAGTTTATGAACTCATTTTGGAGTTTGTAATTTATTCACTCATTCCGGAGTTTCTAGTTTATGAACTCATTTCAGAGTTTTTTGTTTATTCACTCATTCCGGAGTCTCTAGTTTATGGACTCATTTCAGAGTTTGTTTAGTTTACCTCCCTTGGGCTTATAGGCAAACTCATCCTAACGTTATAGATAACCCCTGCTCTTTATGACAGAGGTCCGTTAGGTTTTGTGGTACTAGGGTTTTAGTCCATGGTACCGTCGCGTTGGCTGATGCATTCCCCGATATGCAGTCTTTACGTTGTTGTTTGAGTAGCCCCACGACTGTCGTGTCTCTGATCCCTTCGGAGGCTGGACAAGACGTCTTCGAGTAATCTTCTTAAGCGGTTTGACCATCGGAGGAGCAAGCGTTAGGAATTTTGCCATGCCATTTTTTACTTGAGGTTAGGCTCAGTTTGGGAGCCCCGATGAGTCATAACCACTTCGCACTGGTGTGGGATGATCTCCGATAGTCTTTCAGGTTTTATTTGAGTTATCGTCAAGACTCTTAAGCTAGGAATTTTTCCTTCACTTCCTTTTGTTTTGGCTATTTTGGAGCCTTTGTTGACATTACGTCTGTTGTAACGAGAAGAATGTTGGGATAGGCTTTAGGTTGTTTTGTGAATCGTTAAGAATTGGAGCTAGGAATTTTGTTATGGCTCCGTTTTGTTTTGACCCTGGGGTCTTTTGTTGACGTCGCGTCTGCATCCTGCTGGAGTGAGAGCGAACGCCGTTGTTGACATTGCGTCTGTTGTAACGAGACAAATGTTGAGGTAGTTTTTAGGTTGTTTTGTGAACCGTCAAGACTTAGAGCTAGGAATTTTGTCATGGCTCCGTTTTGTTTCAACCATAGGGTCTATTGTTGACATCGCGTCTGCATCCTACTAGAATGAGAAGGTACGTCGGGGTTGTCTCTAGGTTGTATATGAATCGTCAAGATATGGCTCTCCCTTTGACGGAGCCTAGTGGGAAAATATGGTTCCCTTTTTCATTTGTGCCTATGGATTGTATACAGGGGTCGGTGTAGACTTACCAGCAGGGCATAGGAAATTTTATTTTATTTTATTTTTTCATTTCCGTGATGCTCTATCTTTTCAGCTTGTCATATCGCGAAAGTCGCGATTGCCCAATCATTTCGGCTATTTATCGCTGTGCCCAATCATTTCGGCTATTTTTATATTTTTACTCGCTGCATTTTATTGCAAGATCCCAAACATTTCGGCTATTTTTATATGCATATATTTTTTTACTCGCTGATTTTTATTGCGAGTTGCCCCATCATTTCGGCTATTTTTATATGCATTTTTTGCTCGCTGATTTTTATTATGAGTATGGAACTTAAGATCCGATGCCAATCTTGGCATCAGTATTACTGCGACTGGAATATTGCCAGGAGCGAATCATTATTTGCCGTGAAAGGACTTGGAGTTTGATACCTGTTTACTCATCAGCATCGCTACTACTGGAACATTGTAAGGAGCGAATCATCATTTGCCTTTGTTGACCTGAACAAAGATGGCTTAGTAAACAGGGTTAGGATCCTGTCGACTAAGACTTTCAGATTTTATGAGTCATAAGGGTCTCATAAAGTTATTTCTCCCTACGAGTCGTGGGGATCTCATAGGCGTATTTTCTCCTTAGGAGTCGTGGGGATTCCTAAGTGTGTGTTCTTTTATAAGTCGTAAGGATCTTCTAATAAGAGTATTCTCTCTTTATAAGTCAAGAAGAGTTACAAGTGTCATTCATCACATGAGGGCATTTCTCATCATTGGTGGAACTTAGTGGGAAAAATCGTTTAGTTGTGCCCGTGGATTATATATAAGGGTCAATATTGGACTGCTTGTAGGGCAACTTGGGGAATACGACGGCTTAAGAACAGGTTTAGATCCCTGTAACTTAAGACTTTCAAATTCTATGAGTTGTGAGGGTCTCATAGGGGGGTTCTACTTACGAGTCAATGAGATCTCGTAAGTGAAAATTTTACGAGATTGCACCCTTTCGGGTCTTCACAAGCCCGCCGGTAGCCCTGCTGTTTTTACTCATGACGCCCTTTCGAATTTTCATCCATGCCCATTTTGCTTGTGGACATACCATTTTTTTTAACGAGATCGCGCCCTTCTTTGTTTTCACAAACTAGCAGGTAGCCCTGTCGTTTTTACCCACAGCGTCCTTTCGGGTTTTCATCCGTGCCCATTTTTCTTGTGGACATACCATTTTTTTAACGAGATCGCGCCCTTCTGGGTTTTCATAAACTCTTCAGTAGCCCTGCCGTTTTTACCTATGGCGCCCTTTCGGGTTTTCATTCGTGCCCATTTTGCTTGTGGACATACTATTTTTTTACCCACCGGTTTGCCAATGGGACTTGGGTTGCAATATAGATCTCAAGAGAAGATATCGCTGTATTTTGGGCGATGCATCATGTTTGAAGCAGAGCACTAGTTTAAGAACATTTCGGTCCATTGTTAGTTTAGGGACATCTCGGTCCATGGCCAGTTTAAGGACGTAGTAGTCTATTATCACCAATTTTTAGGTGAGGCTTTAGTTTAAGGACATTACGGTCCGTTGTCGCCATGTTTGAGGCGAAGTTTTTTCGAATACCACTTAGAGTTTTGACTCAGGAAGCTAGCGAGCGGACACGAGCGTCGTTATCTATCATTGACCTAAGTTGTGACTCATCAAGCGTGGTATTTCTTGAGGAATCAGCCATTTATTGGCCAGAACGGTCTTTCGCCATGCATGTCCATGAGCAAATAGGCCTCACCTCGATATACCTTGTCTATGATGTACGGGCCTTCATAGTTTGACTCGAATTTCCCCTGTTTTGTACGATTGGGGATCATAGGTCTTTTGACGACTAACACGGATTCACCGTGGCGGAATGTTCTTGGCATAGTCAGTTCTGCTCTTTTGAAAAACTTCATTTAGCAGCCTGCCAATTAGGCTTTCTGGAAGCTCCAAGGATTTTGGCACCGATCCTGCCCCAAGTTCCTCTGCGTCGCTTTCCGACGCCGAGGGAGTTTCTTCGTTATTTAACGACGAATGAGAAACCATGTGGCAACTTGCAACATAATCTTCAATTTCTCCCGACGAGCCATTTCTCTCATTATTGTCACTATCTCCGTTCTAAAGTATATGGTTGAGAAGCTCTTCGAGGGTGACTGGGGTGTGCGCCTTCTGGTTGTACTCCTCCAACTTGTCGATGTACTTTTGCAGGTCTGTACGCTTGTCGTCAGGCTGCACAGGCTTCTTGGTCTTCTTCTTTTCCTTCGAAGACTTTGAAGGCTTGACCTGGGTGTTTTGCACATCGTTAACAGTTTTTGATGTGGGACGCGGTTTCAACATCCCCTTAATGATCTCGGGCTCTAGCGAGCTTTTCCACCAAATCGCCGGACATGTTTGAAGATCCTTCAGCATTCTTTTGGTTTTACCTAAAAGGACCACTTCCCATAGAGCTTCTTCCATAAATCAGCATGATGCCCCCGGCGTATCCACCTTTTTAGGAGCATGCCTCTGTGGCGGGTTCACCCTCTAATTCTCAGAAAGTGCAAATTTCCCCTGTTGATACTGGTCCTCGATCCAATTTTTGAAGACGTAGCAATTTTCAATTGGGTGGCTCACCATTCTGTGATAGGGGCGATAGTTGGGGTTGTTGACATCATCGGGCTACGGTGGACGTTTTGGGTCCGGCAGAGTGATGAGTTTGTTGCGCGTTGCCAGTTCGAACAGTCTCCTCGTTTTATCACTGGGAAATGAGTAAGCATGTCTGAGCTTCTTTTCCAGGGATTGGCTCGGGCACGCGTTGTTTTGGCGACAACCGGTTTCGGGTCACTCGGTGGTAATGAAGGCCGCTTTCCCTTTACCCTTTGGATTCTGAGGGTTCATTTTTGAAAAGGAAGGTCCGTGGCCCATCTGGTCCATTTGGGCCAACTTGTTGATCAGAGGCTAGAAAGTGGTCGGCTTAACGAATGTCATAAACTTGGACACAATCACCTGAGGATCCAGAGTTCCTATGAACATGCCCACGGCAGGAGCTTCTTAGATGCGTTGTTCGAATTTTGACCATAGGTTCCACTACCGGATCGCTTATTGAACCCAGGTCTTTCCTGGCTTCACCCTGGCATTGATTAATGCCGTGATCGGGGTGCGCTCGCTTGCGCTGGCGAACCGCTGCGTGAATAGCAGTTTCATCTCTATGAATGTTTTGATGGAGTTATGCGGGAGCTCCGAGTACCATTCAAACGCTGTCTCTAATAGGCTGCCAACAAACTGGCGAAGCAGCAATTTGTCGTCGCCTCTAGTATTTCCGCATAAATCTCTGAACTGAGCGACGTGCTGATGCGGATTGCCTGTCCCTTTGTACACATGGAATTTAGGGATCGTATATCCCGGCGAGTACTTGATTTGATCGTACCAGCCTGGGTACAGTCGCCCAGTTCTGATGACTTGGACAACCGCTTCACTTTCCTGATGAGCTCGTATTTGTTGAGTTATGCAATCAACAAGGGCAGCTTTAGAAATCGTTTCCTCCGTGGCTGTCGATAAAGCTGGAAGAGGGTTTGATGTTTCCCCTCTGCCGTCCTCGATAATTATCGGCGGGTCTTCAGCTGGAGGTTCTGGCTGGATCATCATCCCAACCATATCTTGGAACAGAAGTGCCAAATGTTTTATATTAGCAACTTGTTCCGCGGCCTCCTTATCCTTTCTTTCCAGCACCCTTCGCTGGAACTCTGTATCGGTCTTGTTCCCCTCCGAATGGCGGCGCGACGTAGAGACGTCTTGCCTGAGATTCGGGGCAGATGCTATTTGGTTTTATCCGTCCACCTCTCCGAAGATGCCAAGTTGATTTATGGCACCGTGTATCGAAGGTTTAGACGGATGCAGCCGATGTCGCAGACTTCGTCAGATTCCCCCTCGCTTAAGGGATTTTTTATTGTGGGGACGCTCTTCCCTACAGGCGCAAGCCCCTGCAGTTAATTACGCTACCGCATCGCGGTAACAACTTTCTCCTTCTCCAGAATTTCACTTCGTGTCGTGGGTGTTTGTTTTGTTTGTGGTTGCCCGTGGATTGTATACGGAGACTAATTTATGTCGTCGCCCGTAGGACGTGGATTAGTCCAAATCCGTATCTTTCTTAGATTTGGGTTTTGGTTTTGGTTTAAGGATACGTTAGCCATATTTAAGGCTAAGATCAACTTAAACGTTTGTTAAGGATACGTTAGTCCGATTTGAGACTAAGATCAACTTAACGGGATCGTTTAGATCCGACAAAAGAGCATTTGGGCTCTATTGTTCTAGTTTAGGGACATAGTGGTCCATTGCCAGTTTAGGGACATGGTGGTCCATTGCCAGTTTATGGACATGGTGGTCCAACATTCCCATTTTGGGGATGAATGTTGGTTTAAGGACACATTAGTCCATGAGTTTAAGGACCCCACAGTCCGTATTGCCAGTTTAGGGACATAGTGGTCCAACATTCCCATTTTGGGGACGAATGTTGGTTTAAGGACGCATTAGTCCATGAGTTTAAGGACCCCACAGTCCGTATTACCAGTTTAGGGACATGGTGGTCCAACATTCCCATTTTGGGGACGAATGTTGGTTTAAGGACGTATTAGTCCATGAATTTAAGGACCCCACAGTCCGTATTACCAATTTAAGGACATGGTGGTCCAACATTCCCATTTTGGGGACGAATGTTGGTTTAAGGACGCATTAGTCCATGAGTTTAAGGACCCCACAGTCCGTATTGCCAGTTTAGGGACATGGTAGTCCATCATTCCAATTTTGGGGACGAATATTGGTTTAAGGACGCATTAGTCCATGAGTTTAAGGACCCCACAGTCCGTATCAATGTATGGTTGTCGGGACCCGTCACCTCTCTGACGACGTTGAAGGATTACAACGACAAATATCATAGGAGTTTGGAGATGTACCCTTGAACCGGATGTAAATTGATTTGAGAGAGCTGTTGTGCTCAGTTCAATTTAATTTGAGAACTTACGGCCAGAATTGGGTTAAGTCCATTTGAAAATGTTTAACATTTTATTTGTGTTTAGCCTGTCAGGCCTTTATTTGGGCTCTGCCTTTTTAATAATGCACTGCATTTTTTTATTTGGTCTGATAGACCTTTTAATTGGGCTCTGCCCCTTTTTAATAATGCATTGCATTTTTATTTGGTCTGATAGACTTTTTAATTGGGCTCTGCCCTTTTTAATAATGCACTGCATTAAATGTTTTGACAGTGCCCCACGTGGCTTGTCAGGCGCTTTGCGCCAATTGAGGAGCGCAAGGCGCAAATTCATGTGGAAGTGACACGTGTCACGCGCTGGTGAGCGCAAGTCTGTTAGCGCTGTGCGCTGCGCTAATGCGCTGCTGACACGTGGCGCGCTCTGGTGACTTGCGACAAACCAAGAGAGCAGTGCTATGTTTTTAGGAGCGCAAGGCGCAGTTGTTCTGTAATTGACACGTGGCGCTCTCTGGTGGCTTGCGCCAATCCAAGGAGCGCAACAGTGCAAATTTCAAAAGTGCAAGGCACTGTTTTAATATCTTGATCAAATTTAGATCAAAGAAAACAAGTTTTTCTTTTTCTAGAGAGGTTCTACCTCAAATTTCAAGAACCAATGGTTCATCAAAAGGCAATGCCTTTATATAGATCAAAAGATCTAATAAAGAAGTAAAATTACTTCTTTCTTTTTTTATGGGATCTTTTTATTGATCTTTTTTAGAAGAACTTCTTCTTTTTTCTAAAGGTTTTACCTTTTTCTTTTCTTTGAGTTCTTCTCAAAGTTTTAGAGGAGTTCTGTATCTCTATCTCTGTATATTTTCTCTCTCTTTTAGTCTTGGAGTCTAGGGGCCTTTATATAGGGCCAATTAGTTTGTTAGGTTGGTTACTGAGATCTTTCTCTGATTGATCTGGGGATATTTCCCCACCATTGGATCTTTGATACAAGGGCTCTGTTTTACAGAAGATAATCTTCTTGTTTTTAACAAGATTGGAAAGATCTTTTCAGAATTTTATTGTTTAAATGCTGGCACAGTTGGTGCAAGTGCACCTGCGATTGACACGTGTCGCGCAGCGCAGAGTGCAGCGCAACTGCGCTAGCGCAACTGTGCTGACACGTGTCGCGCAGCGCTATTGCGCTGACACGTGTCGCGCAGCGCAGAGTGCAAATCATATGAAGCGTTTCTTCCTTTATTTTTATTTTAAAACGGAGCCTTGCTCTGATTGGGTGCGCTGTCTTGGGCGCAGCGCTGGCGTGTCAGCTTTTGACACGTGGTGCGCTGCGCGCAGCGTAAAGAATCTGAAGCGTTGCTTCAATTTTTGAATTTTTGAAATTCAAACAGAGCTTTGCTCTGATTGGGGGAAACAAAAGCGATGCTTCATTTCCCACCTTGGAAGTTGAACAGAGCTTTGCTCTGATTGGTGGAAACAGGTCTCATATTCCTGGCGCTGTTCAGACGCTGCTTCTGGGCTTTCTTTCTGCCCGGTGAGTGCTGACATTTTCATCAGCATCTCCTGGAGCTTTTGTTGCTGCTCCTGAGATTTTATGAACGACCGAGTTTGCGGTCGATGACCTACGGAAGTACGGCTTTCCTCTTTCCGGGAAGCCATGTAAACCATGTGCACAATCATGCCCCCAGACTTGGGACGTTTGGATCCATCACCTTTAGGATTGGCCGCCGGTGGTGGGAGATTCTCTGGCCTTCTCTTTTTGTGGAGGGTCGAAGTTGAAGGAGCCATTGTAGCAGGCTCCTGTATGAAAGAAGTCCCTCACTGTATGCTGGAGGGATAATTTTCCTCTTGTCAAACCTTCATTTTCTCCGGATGACGAGAGTAGTTCTTGTTGATCACAGAATCTTGTACTTTCCACCAGACTCTGTGGATTTGGGAGGACAGCCGCTGAGGGGGGCTGCTCCGGTTTTTCCTGCATCATATTTTCAGCAGCAAGTGGAGATTTCTTCAACACCGCAGTTGGGGAGTTTTTGCAAACCCTCCTTAGCAGTTCAAAGTTGTTCCCAGTTGGAATAGCAGTATCAACTTCCACCATTGGAGCTGGTGGGGTGAATCCGGAGGGGGAGTTGCCCTCAGCTCTTCTCACTCGGAGCCAGTGGGACGTCGAACGTGCCTTGCGGATAGGACCACCTCAGTTGTGGAAGCGGCTCCGTCATGCCCCCTGCTTTGGTTAGGGGCTGCTGGTGGTACCAGCCTGTCAAAAACCGACGTCCGTTGAGAGGGAACGGCCAATCTTTTGAAGGCCGACTTTCTGGTAATGGAAGCTCTTTTGATGACTTTGCCCATAGCAGGAGTGGGCAGAACTATCCGTTTTGGAATAGTCCATTCAGGTATCGCGAGCCCCTTTGCGGGCCCACTCGAGCTTCGGCTCAGCCTTTTGAAAACTGAGGTGGCAGACTTGGACGACCCAATGAGAGGGGCCATGGTGGTTGCAAGTCGATCGAAGACCGACTTCTTGGGAGCTTCCTGTGGTGGCACTGGGGCGCTGAAGCTCGTTGGCGGGAGCATTTTGAAGGGTTATGGGAGCACCCCGGCCATCGAACCGTGGCAAATGCGGAACAAAACTTTTCTAAAACCCGGCGCTACCATTACCCGATTTCCAAGAACGAAACCATTAACCCTAAAACTAGCAAACCAACAAAAGGAGATAGAATGGTTATACCTAATGGATCATGTCCTTCAGGTCTTCAACCATTTCCAAGCTCCTAGTGATGAGGATCGACTTTGGTCGCCGGTCTTCCTTCATCTCCGATGATCCACCCGAGGAAAACAGCACAAGCTGCAGGTTCGCCAAGCGGACCAACCGACTCTCCAAGATCGCTAGTGGTGGAGAGTAGGGGGTAGTGTAGAATAGTGTCACTAAAAATCTTTCTCTCATCCATAAGCTCATGTGAGCAACAAGTGAAGATGAAGAAGAGGTGATGATTGCAAGGCATGAAAATGGCTAAGTATTTTGTGTGAGCATGAGAGTGAGAGAGCACCCAAAAAAAAACCAAAATCACAAAAATGAGCAAGCTTTTTCCCCACCAAAAATTGTGGCCGGCCCCTCTCTCATCCCTTCACAAAATACCTCATTTCCATTTTTGAATAAACAATTTGCACCATACCAATCACAACATGGAAAAGCCCATACTTTGACCTTAAGCCCATGCCTTGTCATGTCACCATTTCCACCTCATCTAAAAAGATGATTTTCAAAAGAAAATCAATAATGATGTGGCATCTTCTAGAAGCCATTCCGCATAAATACGGAATGCTTTCCGGTACATATATCGAAATACACATACGCGTATTCATACGAAAATACGAATAGCCAACGAGAGAAAAATTAAACAGTGTGCAATAATACTAGAATACATATATATTATTAAATCAAAACTTGATTTAACAATCTGGCTTAATCCTAAGCCGCTAGTATTATCAACCGTCCGATTAAAGTCTGTGCAGTCCGTGCAGACATTTAATCGGACACCTGTATGTACCAACATACAACAACTACACCATATCGTCTAAACCGTGAAAACCCTCTGTGTAGGACTCTAAAGACTCGTCAATACGCTGGCAGTGGGTTTAACCACAAGCACGTCAGCGGCACTAGCTGTACGTAACGGCTACCCAGGTATTGAGCGAAAGGAAGGCCGACGAGCAAACTCATCCAAACCCCTACTGAGCCTGTCAGTGACAATATCCGTACAGTCCGGTCTGTTCGTCTAAGAGTATCGCATATCGAGTCTAGGGGGTGGATAAAGCCAGACCCCTAAAAACGCGATAATTCGTGTCGGTATGAAACCCATCACTACCTGAGAAACTATCGATCCTGGATCAGTAATTATCACATACCCCGGCCGAGGATTTCTAATGATGGCCACCCATGCACTGCGCTGTTAGTGGTATGTATGCCCTAGATGCCAGTATTGTACAGATGATGTATATTATATTGGATGCTTGGACATATATAGAGAGGACTTTCTTGCTCGATATGATAGTATGCTATCTGGTTGCTCTTTATCTTAACATGTATACTTGTCTCTTGATACCGTCTTATAGTTACATGTTGGTAAAGCCCTTAGGATGTGTACTTGACTACCTGGACAATGATGCAGATCATACTAGTGGAGACAGAGTAGTCCATAAGTACATCCTTTAATGTTCCTAGTCGTAGGTGTATCGAGACAGGGCATCGATATACCAGAGTAGACTAGCGTATACGCTTCTCGACCCATGAGATGGGCGATGGATGATCCCATATCCATTGGTGTTTGACATCAGAGATGGTATACGGGTTCTCAATGGAGACTGGGTACACTGGACGGACTCGCCGAGAACTCCCAGATGGTATTATACCTCACGTAAGATGGCAGTTCTCTGGTGACACTTGTACAGGTTAGTCTGTAGACCCGAGATCGTCATAGAGTCCTGTGTGATTCCCACTGTGCTTTGATTTCCACTTTACTACGTCCAAGAGGACGTGCAAAATGGTAGTTTTTAGGTACAGTCCCGAGTCACATGGAGGCAATGAGCGATAGGAGGGGTTTCGTCTCTCCCGGTATTGGGGGTTGATGTTGCGCTGTGCTCGATTGGCCGTAACAGGGAAGTCCCTGGCTAGGGCTAATTTAGAGATTTACTGGTAAGAGTTACCAGTAGTTTCTCGACCCGTTATGAGCCTCACATCGGCACGACTTATCGGTTATTGGGGTCTGACGTTTACCACCCATAGACTTGATATGCGACATATCCGACGAGGAGACAGGACTGTACGGGAAGTGTTACCGGCAGGCTTTTTGCAGGAGTTGGAGTGGGCTTGCTTGCTGATCTTCTGATCGCTCAATACCCGGGTAGCCGTTACGTCCAGCTAGTACCGCTGACTGCTTGTGGGTGTTTGATGTGATCATCACCTACTGCCGGCGTATTGACGAGTCTTTAGAGTCCTACATAGAGGTTTTACTGGCTCAGGAAAAACGAAATAGGAGCGCATATGTGATATGTGCGGGACTGAGAATAATGCGTGTATGTGATACCGTATTCTATTCTCGCGACTTTTTGTATCGGTCGGTTATATGTGATATAGCCGGGTTATCGAATCAAGTGTTGATTCGATAAGTCGATGCATTAGATGTTAGTCGGTTATATGAGATATAACCGGATTATTAAGTCAAGTGTTGATTTAATAATTTAGTGTATAATTGTATATTTGATATACTAATTTACATTAACTAACATTTGTTCACTTAAGGATTTTTCTCACATGTGCACAATTTTAATATATATGTGATATATATTAAAATGTCTTTTCTTTTTGTATCATGGTTGTTGATACACATAACATGGGTATGCAAGACATACACCATTCTATTTTAAATAGTGGTTTATAATTATTTAAGGTAATTACAAATTAGTGGAGTTTTTGTCACAAGCATGAAGCTTGTAGAAGCTTGTGGATGCTTTGACAAATTCCACTAACTTTGTTTTACTTTAGATTTTTATTAACCTAACCATTTTGGATAAACCATGGTTATGTCTCTACATGAGTTAGTATATGATACTCACTCACCCATGGTTAGCTCACTTGACTTGATAATTATCCTTCTCTTTTCTTTTGTTCATCTTCTTCTTCTTTGAGCAAAAAGAAAAGCTTGCTAGGGTTTTCAAAAGAGAGTGAAAGCTTGTGAGAAAATAAATTCTAAAGTAAACCCACTTCCTATTTCTCCATCCTCTACTAGACTGGCACTTTAGTTTAGGGTGTTTGCTTCACTAATTCTCTAGTTAGTGAAGTAGTAGCTTGAGTTGGTATTCTCTCGGCGTAGATCATCTTCGGCCTCGAAGACTTCAAGCAAGGACGCTTCTTTCGTCTCGTGAAGCCATGCAAGAGCCCGGGAGAACCATGATCGCAGCGAAGGGACTACAACAAGGAGCTTTAGAAGTGAAGGACCGATCTACAAAGGTTGTATTTTCTTCTTCACTTAGATAGTAAAGATGTTTACTTGCATGTGTTACCCTAATAGTCTAGCAAAGATCTAGTTTAGGTTTGTTCGGCATGGCTAAAATTTTAATCGGGCATGGTTGATGCCTTGTAATACCTTGTTAGAGTGCCAAGTAACCCTACAAGTGCGACATCAACCCCCAATACCGGGAGAGACGAATCCCCGACGATCCGCTCACTGCCTCCATGTGGCTCGGGACTGTACCCAACTAAAACCTGTTTGCACGACTCCTTTGAGCCATGGTAGGGTAGTAATCAAAGCACAGTGGGAACTCACACGAGACAAATGACGATCTCAGGTCGACAGACTAACCTGTACACATGTCACCAGGGAACTGCTATCTGACTATAGGTACAATACCAACTAGCATGTTCCCGGCGAGTCCGTCCAGTATACTGATAACCCAATGAGCACCTGTATACTATCTTAGGTGAACAACTGACACCAATGGCTTATGAGACCGGCCACCGCCCCTCGTCAGGGTCTATATAAGTATACACCAGTCTACACTGGAGTATCGATGCCCAGTCTCGATACTCCCACGACTAGGAACATTTAAGGATGTGCTTATAGACCCCCAGCTCCCACGTATGTGATCGCCATCACAATGCTGGCAGTCAAGCAAGAATTCTATGGGCTTTATCAACATATGATGATAAAGACAAACCAGATAGCATACTATCATCTCGAGTAAGACTGTTTGTTCAGTTGATAAAACTGTACATTTGTATTACATTTTTCCTACCATTTTCATATTTAAAAAGGTCTTTATTATAATATATCATACATATGAGGGTTTATCTATAAAAATACTATTTTCCATGTGTTGATATATTATAATTAGCATTTGGTAGGAAAATGTATATAATATTATTGACCTAATCCTAGTAGAACTAAGTCTACTAAATATTATCCAAGTTGTTGTGCAGAATTTTTCCAAGACTAAAATCAAGAAAATCAAGTTGTTGAAGAAAACTTGCCTAATTAAGAATGCAAAACTTGGAAACCAAGTCTGGCAGCAACCATGAGAAGATTTTCATGTTAGAAAGGTTCCAAGGATCGCCAAATGTCACAACGAGCCAGCCCCAGAAATTTGATCAACGGACCTGATCATCAGGCCGCGGATCCGCTGCCCGAGCCCCTTGATGCCGCGGATCCGCCGCGTGGAAGTGGAATTAAGGGCTGGCATTTTTCTGGTGGGATTTTAACTACCATTCCCCAATTTAGGCCTCTAAATTTCTGGCTTTGGGACTATAAATAAAGACCGAGAGCCTCTTGGAAAAATCATCAAGTCGACGCGATCACGAAGTCCAAGACGGCTCACGCATCCAGACTGATCATCAACTGTTCGTCTACCTCCTTAGAAGAGATCGAGAAGCAATTAGAAATTGTAATCATTTTCTAAGAATTAAAGTGTAATGAATATTGTTGACTAATAAAGGTATCTTTCTTTTTCTTATTCTATTTCTTCGTAGTTTAATTATGCAATTTCTTTCCATCTCTTTTTCTCCCAACATGCGCGAGTAATTCTCCGCTTGTTAGGGTTCGTAAGATTAGGGTAGGCTAATGGATGATGAACATCCCTAAACCCTTTTTAAGTCCTATAAAATTTATGAACTTTATCAAAAGAATCATTAACATCCTAATCGGGCGCGCTAACAATTCTTTGTTAGTTTCGACCGCGATTAGAGATTAGATTAATGATTGTTTTGGTAAAGGCTAGATATGAACAGAGTTCCGTGTCGAGATAAAGGTTAAGAGTGGGATTCCTTTTCCCTCCAGAAACCCTAATCTACACGCATCACCGTCGTTCTACTTTTAAATCTATTAAAGGATAAAAAGGGTAACTTTTAATTAATCATCCATAACTACTAAATCCTAACGAACCCTACAAGCCCTCTTATTATATTAACTACATCCCTAAAATAATCTAGATCTATATTTTTGCATTAAGTGCTTAACGTGGATCTAGAATCCATCCCACAAAATTCTTTATCCCTCCTCTCTTTCTCAACACATTTAAAGTAAGAGTAAAAGGTTCCACGTTTCCCAGAGGACGACCCGTACTCATCTCGGTCTAGCTACACGCGACACCGTTATTGATTACGGTTAACTATAAACACTCTTTCGTACAAATCAAATGGAGCCGTTGCCGGGGATACATGCGTAATTTTTTTATTCTTACTATTTGTGTTGAATTCTTATACGATCTATATCATAATAAAACAAAACTGCAAATTGCATATTTAACGATTTGTGCGTGAATTTTTGCAAGGAGATCTGGAGTAACAGACTTGAGGAAACAGGAGATCTAGGGTTCCAAACTTCTCTGGTATCTTTCCTAACTCTTTCTCTCTCCTCTAAAATCCAATAAAATCTATTTTCTGCAGGATTCTTTGCAAAATAGCGCCGCTAAAAAAAATCTTTTTGCAAAAGTTTTGTGATTGGTTTTGTTTTGCATATTTTAATACGGACTTTAAGGGGCAAAGACCAAATCAAGATTAGGTGGGGATTTCATCACCCTTCCTAAGCCCCACAAATCACAAACCGAACATCTAGATCAACCCTTCATTAATTTAAAAAATATATAGACCAGAATCTAAGGACTGTCGCGCTCAATAAGGACAGAGGAAGGTCGTGGGTAATTTATCGCTTATCCGCATTACTTTTGTAGTGCCTAGGCAAGTGTGTCAAAAGCTAGTGGTTTTTAATTAGGCCCACTACTGTGGTTCCTTCCCACTTACCTGGCACTTACCTGGCTACAAGGGTAGTACAGAGACGGTAGAGGATTGATCCTGCGGTTTGTCCTTTGGAAGTCTAGGAGCGGTCTAGAGACTGGACCTAGGTGACCTTAGTTTTAGGGTTGCTTGTGCATTTTAGAGTGATTTGTCTTGAGTCCCACTTTTTTCAAAACAAACCAATTTTAAAATCACACACACGCTGCCACTTGCACTAAACCCGCTTAGTGCATGCTCGGCTGGACACGGGATCCTAGTGCTCGTCTTGTCCGCATTCCTGCTATCGACGCCGAAGTCGGTACTTCTTCATCTTCTTTTCCCCCACCACACACCACGACTGAGATGGACGGCACTCCATCAGAATATAACACCATGCTACCACCGTCCGTAGGTGCGCAGAATCCACCGCGCATCTCTCTCCAAGAGAGATGCTATCCTATCCGTGGTCCCCTTCCTACTTGTCTATCTCTTCCACCAGCTAACGGGGATAAGTTCGAAATTAAACCCCACTACATCAATCTGCTGCCCAAATTTCACGGGCTTGAGTCGGAAGACGCGTACGTTTTCATCACCAAATTCGAAAACGTATGCGCAATGATGGGTACTTCACAGTTGACTGTCGATGCTATGCGCTTGTGTCTTCTCCCATTCACACTGTGCGACTTGGCAGAAAAATGGCTTTATAATACTGTCGCACACTCTATCACTAATTGGGATGAATTCGTAATAGCATTTCTTAAGAAGTTTTACCCAAACCATAAGACCGCCCGTGTTAGGAGCGAGATCAACCGTTCACCCAGCTTCCCAATGAACCATTTTGGAAGTGTTTTGAACGTTTCAAGGATCTGCTTGTCCAATGTCCTCATCATGGAATACAAAGATGGGATTTATGTCGAATAATATATGAGGGCATTAATCCAGCGACAAAGCAGATGCTTGAAACAATATGTCAATGCAATTTCATGTCTAAAGACGATGGTGAAGCTTGGAAATATCTGGAAGACCTTGCTGAACACACTTTGCAGTGGGAAAGCGTAAGACCACCTTCATCTAGGGGAGGTATTCACCAGCTCGATGTTTCCATCGCAGTAAAAGCCGAAATGGCAGCGATGCAGAAGAAACTCGATGCTATTGAGAACGAACTTTCATCAGTCTCCCTAAATCAGGTCACGCTTCCCAAGACCGTCTGTGGTTGCTGTTCAGATCCTTCACACTTAACAGAAGAATGTCCTATGAATGCATCGGTTCAAACTAATGCTGCTTTTCAGCAGCGACCTAGAAACGATCCTTATTCTTCCACGTACAATCAAGGATGGAGGAATCATCCTAACTTTGCTTGGAACCAAAACCAACAAAGCAATTATCAAAGACCTCCTCCACAGCAACCACAACCACAAAATCAGCTCCCCTTTCAGTCACAAAATTTTCAAAATCCGGCCAACACTTCTACACCACAAGTGGCCGGTACTGACAACTCTTCACTCGCATAAACTTTGGATATGTTCATGAAACATTCCATGCAATTTTCGGCTGAGATGAAGTCTTCTATTGATACCATACAGAAAGACTCCGCCTCCCACGGCGAGAGTACTAAATCAATAGAAAACCAACTCGCACAGTTAAACGCCGCAATGAGTGCGAGAGAGAAAGGGAAACTCCCATCTTAACCCATACCTAATCCTGGCCACTCACAAAGTTATAATGTGAGTGCTGTTACCACGTTGAGATCGGGAAAAGTGCTGAATAACCGAGTGGGTGAGCAATGTGATGATAGTGACACCAATGATACCCCAGCTTTTTCTTCTTCCCCTAATTTGTCTAGTCTCCTACCTTCACCCGAGCCTATTCTCTGTTTTCCCCAAGGCTCGAACCCTTCGCCCATTTCCTCAAATCTACCTAAAACGATCCCCACTCCAATTCTGGGATCCACTCCATCCCCACAATCCTCTCCAATGTTGGACTAAACCCTTATTGATAAAGCACCTTATCCAAACAGGTTAAGGGGCAACAGACCAAGTCCACAAATGGAGAAGATTGTGGAAATTTTTAAGCAAGTTAACATAAACATTCCTCTCCTATATGCTATTCAACAAGTTCCGTCATATGCGAAAATCTTAAAGGACTTGTGCACTAGGAAGAGAAAAGTTCAAGTACCTAAAAAAGTTTTCCTTGCGAGTAATGTGAGCACTGCTTTTACACAACAACTACCCAAGAAACGAAAGGACCCCGGAAGTCCTACAATTTCTATTTCCATTGGGGGTAAAAATATCAATCGTGCTCTACTCGATCTAGGTGCTAGTGTTAACTTGCTTCCGTATTCTGTTTATGAGCAATTAGGGATCGAAGAGTTAAAACCTATGCATTGCACTCTTCAGATGGCCGATCGATCTATCACTCAACCAAGGGGTGAGCTAGAGGATGTGTTAATCAAAGTCGGGGAATTCATATTCCCTGTGGACTTTATCGTTATAGATACACAACCTGTAGCAAACCCACGCAATCAAATCCCGGTGATACTCGGTCGACCCTTTTTGGCCACTTCCAACGCAGTAATCAATTGTAGAAACGGTTCTATGACCCTATCCTTTGGAAAGAAGTCAATTGAGCTTAACATTTACAAGTTGGGAAGTGAAACCTCCGAACCCTATGCTCATGTGTTTTCTGTCGAATTAATGGATGTCGACAGCAGCGAATTTGATCAACCTCATGATACTGACTCTTTTCATATGTTGTTGTTTGACCCAACCATGTACTCTTCCACCGAGTTGTCCGGGTCAACATCTAACGCTGATGAGGAACTTTTTATAGACTCCGACGATCACCCTGTTTTTTCTGATGACATTATTCTTCGGGGTATCGATGAAAGCTTTGAGGAAATTTTCACTGATGAACTTGCATTTTTAAAAGATACGGGTGTTGAGATGAATCAACTCCAAGATAAAGAAATTGAACCTCCACCCCTTCTTCTGGACAATCATGATAATGCGAGTAATCCATCATTACTATCACTGTGTCGTCTCTCCAAATTGAGACGCAATCCTTTTCCATTACACCTCTTATCACCTCCCCACTTCTTCACGTCGAAAGGTGACATGTTCTTCTACCAACCATGGTGCTTCATCGATAAAATTTTTGAATGGTTGGTGTTGACCTTCGGTCTTTGCAAAGCTTGGCATTGACCAATAACCTTGACCCCCTCGTGTGATTTTAAAAGATTAAAATTGTTTAACTCAAGTTTGGGGGGTGGTATATTTTGGGCTCTTGAAAGAAGATGATTTTTACAAAATTGTGAGCCAAAAATAAGTTTGGGGGAGGATTTTCACTTTCATATATTCTTGCCCCCATTAATAATTTCCTCCTAAGTCTACAGGTTTTTGAGCTTAACGAATGACATCAGTGAGGACACTGCTGTAAACAGGTTTGGGGGAGGTTTGTGCTTATTTATACATCAATTTGCATCATATTTTGCATAAGCACAACATTTTCAAAAAATTTTAAAAATTTTCTTTTATAACAAAAGAGTAGAAAGTGAAAAATTACATCCAAAAGATAGGAATAGTTTAAGAAAACCAAGAAAATTAGAATTTTTCTTAAACGAACTGGTAATAAGTAGTTATGAGTTGTTGTCCTAAGGGTGCCTCTTCACCTAGTGCCCTAAGGCCAACTAGTTTTGTTATCGCCAAGGCAGCAATAAAAAAATATAGCGAGGGTGCCTCTTCACCTAGTGCCCTAAGGCCAACTGGTCTGGGAGTCACTGCTAAGCCTTAGGTGGTGCAAGACGAGGAAAATATTATCACCTAATCAGCAAGCACATGAGTAATCGGTTGGTTAGTACCTCAAGAAGTATTAACGGTCGCATGAAAATGTGTGAGCAAATCCATAAATATTCATCAAGTTAAAAAGTACTGAGGTAGATGGACATGAGTATGATAGCTTGAATTGAATTCTCCGAGTGTAGGGATGTTCATTACACACACGTAGGGTTATATGATCGATATTTGGATGAAAGGTAGGAATGAAGAATAAAGACGATGTTTTATTGAGGGATGATGTGATTTCTAACATCTTTTCATGACTATTAAGATAGGGCTCATGACAACTGAAAAGCTAGTGTAGTTGGAAACTCTTATTTTCAAAGTCTTTCTTTTATGGTTCTTATCTTTATATGTAAATTTTGCCATCTCTCTTTTATTATAGGATTTTGTGGGTGTAATCAGCTGAAAACCCTCAGGAGACAACACTCCTCCTACTAGGGACACCTAGAGGTTTAACGGCTTGTTGCACGTGCTCAGTGCAATCGTGTTTGCCTACGAAAGTGTGCTTAGTTTTTCTCCTTTCTTTTTTCTTCTTCTCTTGAATAAACTAGTTTGCTCGGGACGATCAAAGATAAGTTTGGGGGTATTTGTTCATTTGATAAAACTGCACATTTGTATTACATTTTTCCTACCATTTTCATATTTAAAAAGGTCTTTATTATAATATATCATACATATGAGGGTTTATCTGTAAAAATACTATTTTCCATGTGTTGATATATTATAATTAGCATTTGGTAGGAAAATGTATATCATATTATTGACCTAATCCTAGTAGAACTAAGTCTACTAAATATTATCCAAGTTGTTGTGCAGAATTTTTCCAAGACTAAAATTAAGGAAATCAAGTTGTTGAAGAAAACTTGCCTAATTAAGAAAGCAAAATTTGGAAACCAAGTCTGGCAGCAACCATGAGAAGATTTTCATGTTACAAAGGTTCTAAGGATCGCCAAATGTCACAACGAGCCAGCCCCAGAAATTTGATCAACGGACCTGATCATCAGGCCGCAGATCCGCGGCCCGAGCCCCTTGATGCCGCGGATCCGCCGCGTGGAAGTGGAATTAAGGGCTGGCATTTTTCTAGTGGGATTTTAACTACCATTCCCTGTTAGTTGTATGTATGCCCTAGAGGCCAGTATTGTACAGATTATGTATATTATATTGGATGCTTGGACATATATAGAGATGACTTTCTTGCTCGACATGATAGTATGCTATCTGGTTGCTCTTTATCTTAACATGTACACTAGTCTCTTTATACTGTCTTATAGTTACATGTTGGTAAAGCCCTTAGGATTTGTACTTGACTACCTGGACTATGATGCAGATCATACTAGTGGGGACATGGTAGTCCATAAGTACATCCTTCAAGATCCCTAGTCGTGGGTGTATCGAGACGGGGCATCGATATACCAGTGTAGACTAGCGTATACGCTTCTCGACCCATGAGATGGGCGATGGATGATCCCATATCCATTGGCGTTTGACATCATAGATGGTGTACGGGTGCTCAGTGGAGACTGGGTACATTGGACGGACTCGCCGAGAACTCCCAGATGGTATTATACCTCACGTCAGATGGCAGTTCTCAGGTGACACTTGTACAGGTTAGTCTGTAGACCTGAGATCGTCATAGAGCCTTGTGTGATTCCCACTGTGCTTTGATCTCCACCTTACCACGTCCATGAGGGCGTGCAAAACGGTGGTCTTTGGGTACAGTCCCGAGTCACATGGAGGCAATAAGCGATAGGAGGGGTTTCGTCTCTCCCGGTATTGGGGGTTGATGTTGCGCTGTGCTCGATTGGCCGTAACAGGGAAGTCCCAGGCCAGGGCTGATCAGAGATTTACTGGTAAGTGTTACCAGTAGTTTCTCGACCCGTTATGAGCCTCACATCGGCACGACTTATCGAGTATTGGGGTCTGACGTTTACCACCCCTAGACTTGATATGCGATGTATCAGACGAACAGACCGGACTGCACGGTAAGTGTTACTGGTCGGATTCGCAGGAGTGTGAGCGGGCTAGCTCGTCGATCTTCTGATCGCTCAATACCCGGATGGCCGTTACGTTTAGCAGACCGCTTGCGGCTTGTGGGTGTTTGATATGATCATCATCTGCTGCCGGCGTATTGACGAGTCTTTAGAGTCCTACACAGAGGTTTCCTGGCTCAAGCGAAACGAAATAGGAGCGCATATGAGATATGTGCAGGACCGAGAATAATGCGTGTATGTGATACCGTATTCCATTCTCGCGATATATGTATCGAATGGTCATATTCGATATAACCTAGTTATCGAATCGAAGATCGATTCGATAAGCCGATACATTGAATACTAGTCGGTCATGTGCGACATGACCGGATCAATGAATCAAGTGTTGATTTAATGATTTAATGTATAATTATATATTTGATATATTACTTTGCATTAACTAGTATTGGTTTACTTTAAACGGATTTTTCTCACTTGGATTGCACATTGTATATGTGATATACTTTTGTGCAACTTTTTGTATCATGTTTGATGATACTTGATCATATGGTTAAGTGAATAGAATTAAACCATGGTTATTATGATAATTAGGGTTTTGCATATTTATTTATTCATTTATTTGTTTATTCATTTATTTGGATAAGTTTAAATGAGAATGGTGGCAATTTTTGTTTCTTATATGAAGCTTCATGAACCCTTGACTTTAGTAACCATTCTTGTCATCTTGCTTAACCCTAACCCACTCTACTAACCATGGTTTATTCTCTACACTTAACTTTAGTTAGAGTTATGATAAGTATATTTTTTCTTTTTCTTTTAAAAAGAACTTATCATAATTATATCATCTTCTTCTTCTTCTTCAAGTGAGAAACCTAGATGCCATTAATGGAAACTTGAGATCTAGTGAGAGAAATCCAAATCTAAAGTGAACCCACCTCCTATTTCTTCATCCTCTACCTCTTGCCAAGTGGTTTTGGGTGTTTTCTTCACAAGTTTCACTACTTTGTGAAGTCGGAGCTTGAGCTTGTGCAACCTCGACGTAGATCGTCTTTGACACGAAGCCGACGACCTATTCCGCACGTTTCTCCGATGAAGCCGTCACGAGAGTCCAAGGTTCAAGATGGACAGCGAGAGGACGCCCTCGTGGAGATAAGGAAGTGGGTATCCGGATCTACAAAGGTTGTAGCTTCTCACTTCTAGTTAAGGAGTTAACTAGTTTTGTGTTTCGCCTAGAATTCTAGTCTAAGATCCGTGTTAGGGTTTCTCGGCACCAATAATTTTTGAAATTGGCATGGTTGATACCTTGTGAGACTTCATTAGGATGCCTAGGAACCCTACAGTAGTATCAGAGCCTAGCTAGAGCCTTAGGCGAAGTCTAGACGGAGTTTGAAGTCTGAACGAACCCGAAACCCCAATTCCAAGGTGCTCTCTGGAAATTTTCTGAAATTTTGGATTTTTGTCAATTAAAAATATGCAGAAAATCAAGCAGGGTCTTATATGAAATACTGTGAAATACGAGGGCCTGATTCAACTTTTCCACCGCGGAACCGCGGCATGAGCTATGCATGTGCGGCGGTTCCGCGGCCGTACTGTCCCCTTGTCTGGTTATTTTTTCACAGTAATTCATGAATTCAGATATTATATTTTCTGGGTATTTTTATTGTGACTCTACAGAAGAGTATTTTGGGGTTGCTTTGGGGATTCAATAGTTCGATCGGATTATCAAATATCGTCTATGTGTATTTCCGGATATTTTTTAGAATATGTTAAAAAGTTCGACCGGATATAAATACCCAATTTTTCTCCTGTCGGGAAATTTCCAAGTGTTGGATTTTTCCGTAGTTTAACGACGTTCTAAGTAGTGCAAGTAACGCGATGGACCCTCTAGAAGACAACAAACCTTAACTCGATTATGTGACCGTCTTGAACTGCCCTTTGAACCTTCGAGTTTGGGGCAGTACGGCGTGCCACATGTGAGGCGTTGGCTTGACCCTTCTACGGTGGACCGTTGGTACTGAGGCACGAACTGAATGTTGCTAGACTTATTTCATGTGTTGGACTGTATCGGGAAAACTTGGGTATTCGAATGTTCGATCGGAAAGTTTAACATTTTCTGTTTATCTGGAATGTGATACAATAATTGGAATTCACAAACAGTTATGTGATAACTGAATGAATGTTATAAATCTAGCAGTTTAGTTTCACTTGATATTGAAAAGAGTTTTCGATAATGAGACTAAAATGCGGGGTTTATAACTGTTAGGCATGTGATGTCTAAGTATTTCATTTGATTAGGCATGCGATGTCTAAAGAAGTTGCGGATTCCAATTGTTGTAGTTTTACACTTTCTTTTCTGTGACCGTAAGTGTAGTATGTTCATATCGCCGGTTTCGTTGCTATACGTCAACGACAATTGGGGTATGCATACTTACTTACGTTGATGACATATGATGTTATGTGTTGCTGGATATGTTATATTGGATCGCCGTGTTTGAATAGCCGGGGGGTTTTATGTGAGATGAGTGTTTTTCATTTTCATTCATGTAAAAACTTGTATGTAATATTCTTTTATTTGGGGCACTTCCAGGTAGCGGAAGCTGTCACCCTTTGTATATTATTTACTTTTCCGCATTAGGATAGACCCAAGGAGGGGAGCACAAGTAACCGGGTTCTGGGGTCCAGTGGGAGAACAACTCGAGGAGTCGAGTCCGGGTCTCCTAACCCTAGAATTAGCAGGGTTGCTTGCCGCTCTCGTAGGGGTCTAGGGGTGTGGGGTTGGCTATTCATCACGACCGTGGAATCCATGTTTTGTACTGGCTCGTATTGAAAACACGGACGTCCTAGTATATCCAATATTTCATATGTTTCTTCTGCTGCGATATCTGTGATGTGATCATGTGATACTCTGTGATGGATATAGTATATAGTATATATGATATATTATATAGACGTTACTTATGTTTTACACCCGCGCTAGCCCTGTCCTGCTCTGTCGTTAGTTACCTAACCTAACGGTGCACGAGGGGATATCGAGGCGAATGCGGATGGCATAAGTGTACGTCATATCTATCTGTGATGTTTAGGTATTTAAATGATGGGACTTCATTAATGTGATTAATGAAAGATAAGAAATCTAAGATGTTGTGGAATCGAATTTTAAATTAAAACAGGTAGCTACAGTTCTTGCTTTGCATAGCGGTATATATGATATACCCTGCACCTTATTCGATGAGGAAAGGACCGAGATCCCTTCACCGGGAGTGACTCCTTTAGCAATAACTGGCAGATGCTACACACTCGGTTTGCTTTTGACTGCTTTTGGGTTTTTGCTTTGCACAGTGATATATATGATATATCCCGCACCTCATTCGACGAGGAAAGGGCCGACGATCCCTTCACCGGGAGTGACCCCTTTAGAAAAACTAGAAAAGCCTCAAAATCACTCCATTTCAAAACTCCATTTGATTCTACAACGATATCAAGTTCATTACGCAATAGGTTTTCAGAAAAACCTGTCGTAGCCCTCCATCATTTCAGATAAGTACTATTTAGTATTCGTGCTGCGGTTGTTTGGCATGCGTCAAGGCGTAGTGTACGGTAGCTAACTAGTATTTATCTGCTTATGCATATGATGCAGATTGGATTAGGGTATTCGCACGGCGTTGTTTGGCATGCGTCAAGGGTCGTGCGGGTGGGTTTAATTCAATCAGGAAATGACGGGTTGAACTTGACTAGCGGACTATGGGTTGTTTGGCATGCGTCAAGGTCATAGCACGCTAGGGGCAAAAGATTATCGGGAATTTCAAGTGTTGAAATTTGCAATGAGATTGCATACCTTCTATGAGATAGTTGGATCCCGATACCCACTGCGAGTAAGAGTTACGCCTGGGAGAGTTTTACACATTACAATTAGCCGATCAAGTAGGTGTCTAGAAAGGTGTTAACGAGGTTACGCCTCTGGGAAAATGAGGTTTACATTAATTAGGTTCGTGCGAAAGCACGGGGGACCTCCCTCAAAGTACCGACACTGGCCTGGCTGAAAGATTGGCGAACTTGTAGTGTGTAATTAATCCCGGCTAGTCTTTCCTTTTAGGGTTTGAAGGAAGATTTGATAAAAAGCAGTGGGAGCCATCCTGATTAGATAAGATAATAACCAATCTGATCTTGCACGAGCTTACGCTAAAGTGTTTTCTTCTCTCTCTCTCCAGGTAGCGACCATTTCATGCCCTAATGAAGATAATAATATGGATGTATTGACCGAACCCACATGTTATACTGTGCTGGGGAACGTTGGTTCCGTTCATTCTTATAAGAGTTATAGGAATGAACAGGATATAGGGGAATACCAGGATTCCCATGCCACCCGAATGAAGAAAGTACATGTTGATGCATTTTCTTCGGGTGTGTTCGTTACTGAGAACTGTTTCTCCATTTGCTCTACGTCCTGGGTATTGGATACCGGGTCAGGATCCCATATATGTAATCAGTTACATGGGCTTAAGAAAGGTAGAGAACTTGGAGAAGGTGATAAAGACATTAGAGTTGGAAATGGTGCAATTGTTGCAGCTAAGACTGTCGGGGAATATCACCTTGTATTACCAACTGGTAATACATTGGTTCTGAACGAATGCTATTACATGCCGAACCTGATATGCAACATTATATCGGTTTCTTTATTAAGTAAAGAGGGATATAATTTTGTATTACAGGACAATGTTATGAATATTTTCCATAACCAAAAGTTGGTTGGATCAGGCACGTTATGCAATGGCATTTATGTTCTAAATCAATCAACAGTTCTGAGCATAACTAACACACACAAGAGGAAGAGTTCAGAACTGAATGAATCCTTCTTGTGGCATTGTAGACTGGGTCACATCAATGCGACACGACTAGCTAAGTTGCATAAAGATGGATATTTAAATCCGTTTGAATTTTCATCTTATGACACTTGCCAGTCATGTCTCAAAGGCAAGATGACCAAAACTCCGTTTACGGGACACGGAGAAAGAGTTACCGAACTCTTGGGACTTATACATAGTGATGTATGCGGTCCCATGTCTACACATGCCAGGGATGGTTCTTCGTACTTCATTACATTCACTGACGATCTCTCTAGATTCGGATATGTGTTCCTGATGAAACACAAATCAGAAGCTTTTGAGAAATTTAGAGAATATAAACAAGAAGTCGAGAACCAAACCGGAAAAAGTATTAAAATCCTACGATCTGATCGAGGAGGAGAATACTTAAGCGGAGAATTCCTGGACTTCCTAAAAGAGAATGGGATTCTCTCTCAGCTGACTCCTCCATATACACCACAGCACAACGGTGTATCAGAACGGAGGAACCGCACCCTATTAGATATGGTGCGCTCAATGATGAGTACAGCTGAGTTACCTATTTCCTTCTGGGGACATGCGCTTGAGACAGCCATGGACCTATTGAATAGAGTTCCTACCAAATCAGTGCCTACCACTCCATATGAGATATGGAAAGGGAAGAGACCACATCTTAATTATATTAAGATATGGGGTTGTCCAGCCTATGTCAAAAGACAAAATCCGGACAAACTCGAGGCAAGATCTGTCTTATGTAAGTTTGTAGGATATCCCAAAAATTCACAAGGGTATATCTTCTACCACCCCGAGGAACAAAAGGTGTTTGTTTCTCGACATGCCACTTTCTTAGAAAAAAGTTTTCTTATGAAACAGATAAGTGGCATTGAGGTAGAACTGGAAGAGGTTCCAGCGACACAGACTACAACAGAAGATTTGGTTGAACCAGAGGATTCCGTAGTTCCCGATGAACCCCAGCCACTCCGCCGATCTAGTAGGGTTCCTCGCCAACCTGAGAGATACTACGGTTTTCACATGGATGGAGGGAGCGAGGATTGCATCATGGAGGATGATGACCCAACTAGCTTCGAGCAGGCCATCACGAGTAGGGACTCAGTGAAATGGCTGGATGCTATGCGGTCCGAGATGGAATCCATGTACACCAACAAAGTATGGACTTTGGAAGTTGCTCCTGAAGGGTTAAAACCCATTGGGAGCAAGTGGATCTTTAAGAAGAAACTTGGTGTAGATGGGAAAGTGGAGACTTTCAAAGCTAGACTTGTAGCAAAAGGTTTTCGTCAAAGACCAGGTGTGGACTATGACGAAACCTTTTCTCCAGTGGCTATGCTTAAATCCATCCGGATCATGCTTGCCATTGCTGCCTTTCATGACTACGAAATCTGGCAAATGGATGTTAAGACTGCCTTTCTAAATGGTGATTTAGAAGAGTGCGTGTACATGACTCAGCCAGAGGGCTTCGTAGACAGTGGGAGCAGCGGGAAGGTGTGCAAGCTGCTTAAATCCATTTATGGATTAAAGCAAGCATCGCGGAGTTGGAACATCTGCTTTGACGTCGTTATCAAAGAGTTTGATTTCGTCAAAAATCCAGATGAACCTTGTATCTACAAGAAGGTGGCAGAGAGTAAGGTTGTCTTCCTCGTATTGTACGTGGACGACATACTCTTGATAGGAAATGATATTCCTATGCTGCAATCGGTCAAGCTCTTCTTATCACAAAGATTCTCGATGAAAGATCTTGGTGATGCCTCCTGCATATTGGGAATCAGGATCTATAGAGATAGATCCAAAAGGATTTTGGGATTGTCCCAATCCAGGTACATTGACACCATACTAAAGAGGTTTAGTATGGAAGAGTCCAAGCGTGGGAACTTGCCCACGATCTCTGGAGTCACTCTCTCCAAAGAGATGTCTCCCAAGACTGATTTGGAGAGAGCTCGCATGCATGGGATACCCTATGCTTCGGCAGTAGGCTCTATCATGTATGCGATGCTATGTACCAGACCTGATGTAGCATACTCACTAAGTGTAGTGAGCAGGTATCAAGCTGATCCTGGAGAGAATCACTGGACAGCTGTGAAGAGCATTCTCAAGTACTTACGAAGGACTAGAGATATGTTCTTGGTGTATGGTAACGGAGAGCTCCAAGTGGAGTCCTTTACCGATTCGAGCTTCCAGAGTGATAAGGACGACTCTAAGTCGCAGTCGGGCTTTGTCTTTACCCTTTACGGAGGGGCGGTTAGCTGGAAGAGTTCCAAGCAGGAAACCGTGGCAGACTCGACGATGGAGGCTGAATACATCGCTGCCAACGATGCTGCCAAAGAGGCTGTCTGGATCAAGAAGTTCATTACTGAACTTGGAGTGGTTCCATCCATTGAGCGTCCAATACCTTTGTATTACGATAACAATGGAGCGGTGGCTTTGGCCAAGGAACCAAGGTCCCATCAGCGATCCAGGCATATTCTGAGGCGGTATCACCTGATCCGGGAGATAGTTGATCGCCGGGAGATCGAGGTCAGGAGAGTTGACACGAAGAACAACACGGCGGATCCACTCACGAAAGCCATTCCCCAGATACAGTTTGAGAGACTCTTCGGGATGCTCGGTATGAGATACTACAGCAGCTGGACATAGTGCAAGTGGGAGATTGTTAGTTGTATGTATGCCCTAGAGGCCAGTATTGTACAGATTATGTATATTATATTGGATGCTTGGACATATATAGAGATGACTTTCTTGCTCGACATGATAGTATGCTATCTGGTTGCTCTTTATCTTAACATGTACACTAGTCTCTTTATACTGTCTTATAGTTACATGTTGGTAAAGCCCTTAGGATTTGTACTTGACTACCTGGACTATAATGCAGATCATACTAGTGGGGACATGGTAGTCCATAAGTACATCCTTCAAGATCCCTAGTCGTGGGTGTATCGAGACGGGGCATCGATATACCAGTGTAGACTAGCGTATACGCTTCTCGACCCATGAGATGGGCGATGGATGATCCCATATCCATTGGTGTTTGACATCAGAGATGGTGTACGGGTGCTCAGTGGAGACTGGGTACACTGGACGGACTCGCCGAGAACTCCCAGATGGTATTATACCTCACGTCAGATGGCAGTTCTCAGGTGACACTTGTACAGGTTAGTCTGTAGACCCGAGATCGTCATAGAGTCTTGTGTGATTCCCACTGTGCTTTGATCTCCACCTTACCACGTCCATGAGGGCGTGCAAAACGGTGGTCTTTGGGTACAGTCCCGAGTCACATGGAGGCAATGAGCGATAGGAGGGGTTTCGTCTCTCCCGGTATTGGGGGTTGATGTTGCGCTGTGCTCGATTGGCCGTAACAGGGAAGTCCCTGGCCAGGGCTGATCAGAGATTTGCTGGTAAGTGTTACCAGTAGTTTCTCGACCCGTTATGAGCCTCACATCGGCACGACTTATCGAGTATTGGGGTCTGACGTTTACCACCCCTAGACTTGATATGCGATGTATCAGACGAACAGACCGGACTGTACGGTAAGTGTTACTGGTCGGATTCGCAGGAGTGTGAGCGGGCTAGCTCGTCGATCTTCTGATCGCTCAATACCCGGGTGGCCGTTACGTTTAGCAGACCGCTTGCGGCTTGTGGGTGTTTGATATGATCATCATCTGTTGCCGGCGTATTGACGAGTCTTTAGAGTCCTACACAGAGGTTTCCTGGCTCAAGCGAAACGAAATAGGAGCGCATATGAGATATGTGCAGGACCGAGAATAATACGTGTATGTGATACCATATTCCATTCTCGCGATATATGTATCGAATGGTCATATTCGATATAACCTAGTTATCGAATCGAAGATCGATTCGATAAGCCGATACATTGAATACTAGTCGGTCATGTGCGACATGACCGGATCAATGAATCAAGTGTTGAGTTAATGATTTAATGTATAATTATATATTTGATATATTACTTTGCATTAACTAGTATTGGTTCACTTTAAACGGATTTTTCTCACTTGGATTGCACATTGTATATGTGATATACTTTTGTGCACCTTTTTGTATCATGTTTGATGATACTTGATCATATGGTTAAGTGAATAGAATTAAACCATGGTTATTATGATAATTAGGGTTTTGCATATTTATTTATTCATTTATTTGTTTATTCATTTATTTGGATAAGTTTAAATGAGAATGGTGGCAATTTTTGTTTCTTATATGAAGCTTCATGAACCCTTGACTTTAGTAACCATTCTTGTCATCTTGCTTAACCCTAACCCACTCTACTAACCATGGTTTATTCTCTACACTTAACTTTAGTTAGAGTTATGATAAGTATAGTTTTTCTTTTTCTTTTAAAAAGAACTTATCATAATTCTATCATCTTCTTCTTCTTCTTCAAGTGAGAAACCTAGATGCCATTAATAGCAACTTGAGATCTAGTGAGAGAAATCCAAATCTAAAGTGAACCCACCTCCTATTTCTTCATCCTCTACCTCTTGCCAAGTGGTTTTGGGTGTTTTCTTCACAAGTTTCACTACTTTGTGAAGTCGGAGCTTGAGCTTGTGCAACCTCGACGTAGATCGTCTTTGACACGAAGCCGACGACCTATTCCGCACGTTTCTCCGATGAAGCCGTCACGAGAGTCCAAGGTTCAAGATGGACAGCGAGAGGACGCCCTCGTGGAGATAAGGAAGTGGGTATCCGGATCTACAAAGGTTGTAGCTTCTCACTTCTAGTTAAGTAGTTAACTAGTTTTGTGTTTCGCCTAGAATTCTAGTCTAAGATCCATGTTAGGGTTTCTCGGCACCAATAATTTTTGAAATTGGCATGGTTGATGCCTTGTGAGACTTCATTAGGATGCCTAGGAACCCTACATTCCCCAATTTAGGCATCTAAATTTCTGGCTTTGGGACTATAAATAAAGAACGAGAGCCTCTTGGAAAAATCATCAAGTCGACGCGATCACGAAGTCCAAGACGGCTCACGCATCCAGACTGATCATCAACTGTTCGTCTACCTCCTTAGAAGAGATCGAGAAGCAATTAGAAATTGTAATCATTTTCTAAGGATTCAAGTGTAATGAATATTGTTGATTAATAAAGGTAGCTTTCTTTTTCTTATTCTATTTCTTCGTAGTTTAATTATGCAATTTCTTTCCATCTCTTTTTCTCCCAACATGCGCGAGTAATTCTCCGCTTGTTAGGGTTCGTAGGATTAGGGTAGGCTAATGGATGATGAACATCCCTAAACTCTTTTTAAGTCCTATAAAGTTTATGAACTTTATCAAAAGAATCATTAACATCCTAATCGGGCGCGCTAACAATTCTTTGTTAGTTCCGACCGTGATTAATGATTGTTTTGGTAAAGGCTAGATATGAACGGAGTTCCGTGTCGAGATAAGGGTTAAGAGTGGGATTCCTTTTCCCTCCAGAAATCCTAATCTACACGCATCACCGTCGTTCTAGTTTTAAATCTATTAAAGGATAAAAAGGGTAACTTTTAATTAATCATCCATAACTACTAAATCCTAACGAACCCTACAAGCCCTCTTATTATATTAACTACATCCCTAAAATAATCTAGATCTATATTTTGCATTAAGTGCTTAACGTAGATCTAGAATCCATCCCACAAAATTCTTTATCCCTCCTCTCTTTCTCAACACATCTTAAGTAAGAGTAAAAGGTTCCACGTTTCCCAGAGGACGACCCGTACTCATCTCGGTCTAGCTACACGTGACATCGTTATTGATTGTGGTTAACTATAAACACTCTTTCGTACAAATCACTATTTTATCGGTATAGGTCCTCGCTCAATCATCATGATCACATACCTGCGATTATGATAATTGCCTTGAGGGCACTATAGCCAACACATTTTCCCGAAGAACAATCCAGTAGTGGCCTGAGTCACCTGCCCCACCGGCATTGAAAAGATGGAGGCCATATTGGGCCCGTAAGTCACTCCTCTAGTCAGGGCGGAGCGGGAGTTGCTGTTGCAGTTTGTGCAGCTGGAAGCCATCGATTTTTTTCTGCTTTTTGCACAAGAACAAGACACTAAATCTTAGTATCTCGAATCCAAAGGTAACCATAGAAAACCGCGATTTCGTTCGCGAACACAACACGCGAAGTGTGGAGTGGAAAGAGGGAAGTGGTCCCACCGGGCTTGTCAGAATCTGTTTACCGCCGAAAAAAGAGATGAACCGGGATGGATCGTCTTGCCTGAATTTTGGGGCAGATACTATTTGGATTTATCCGTCCACCTCTCCGAAGATGCGAAGTTGATTTATGGCACCGTATATCGGAGGTTTGGACGGATGCGACCGTTGTAGCAGATTTCGTCAGATCCCCCCTCGTCTATCAGGGGTTTTAATATTGGGGATGCTCTTCCCTGTAAGCGCAAGCCCCTGCAGTTAATTACGTTACCGCATTGCGATAACCACTTTCTCCTGCTCCGGAAGTTCACTTCATGTCGTGTGTGTTTGTTTTATTTTTGGTTGCCTGTGGATTGTATACGGAGACTAATTTATACCGTCTCCCATAAGGCGTGGATTAGTCCAAATCCGTATATTTTTAGATTTGGGTTTGGGTTTATTTAAGGATCGTTGATCCGTTTTGAGATTATGATCGACTTAAATGTATATGAGCAGTTGGGGGCTCGGTTGGTTTTTTGTTAAGGATACGTTAGTCCAATTTGAGACTAAGATCTACTTAACAAGGAATTAGGATCATTTTTGTTTTGGATCCAACATGAGAGCATTTGGGCTCTGTTGTCTTAGTTTTAAGGACATCTCGGTCCATTATCGCCATTTTTGAGGCGAATATTAGTTTAAGGACGTCTCGGTCCGTTGATCACCATTTTGGAGGTGAGATTTTAGTTTAAGGACGTCTCGGTCTGTTGATCACCATTTTGGAGGTGAGATTTTTGTTTAAAGACTTTACGATCCATTGATCACCATTTTTAAGGTGAGATTTTAGTTTAAGGATGTCTCAGTCTGTTGTTTCCATTTTGGAGGCAACGGTTAGTTTAAGGACGTTTCGGTCCGTTGTTCATCTTACGTGTACATGTATTTGTTACGTGACGGGATGAACAACGATGATTTGGGATGCACCCAGTTTGGGGTGCGGTCTGATCTGAGGTGTGCACATCAGTTTGGAAGTGCTCCAAAATGCCGTTGGTTGTTGGGCCCCGCCACCTCTCTGAAGACGTTGAGGAATTACAACGACGTAGATTAGAGGTGTGGAGAGATATACCCTTGAACCAATTCCCGTATTTGGAGGGGAAAGGAGTTCATGGTAAACCCGGAAATCATTAATTCAATTTTAAGAATAAGATTTTCTCGAGAGGATATGGGATGAGTACCGTTTTGGATATCATCATTTGGAAGATCAATAGTCATATTTGGGACTAAGATCGGCTTGGGAAGTCATAAGCACATGGGCTCGGATGGTCTGAATCAAGGAGGTTCTATCCTTGGGGGGACCTAGCCAATTTGGGCTTGGTCCATTCAGTTTTTTTTGTTGAAAAGTGCAAGCACTTGTTTAGGCTCTGTATAATCAGTCCCCTTTTTGTACAAAGAGTGCTGAGCACTTATATAAGTTTTGACGCTCACATATAATCATGTGGGCTTTTAGTCATGGAGATTTCCCAATAAGTGTTAAATACTTTACCCTTTTTGTCTTTGTATGGAGTACTAGGCACTCTTTATGGCGCCTACGAGAGGGACACGTGAGGCGCTAGGCGCTAGACGCTAGACGCTGCCTAGTGAGTGCTAAGCACTCCTTCATTCAGTGGTGTCCACGTGAGAAACACGTAAGGCGCTGGGCGCTCTCCTTTTTTATGGCGCCCACATGAGAGACACGTGAGGCGCTGGACGCTGCCCAATGAGTGCTAAGCACTCCTTTTTTCTACGGCGCCCACGTGAGGGGCACGTGAGGCGCTGGACGCTGAGCGCCACTCATTGAGTGCTATGCACTCTTTTTTCTGTGGCGCCCACGTGAGGGGCACATGAGCTGCTGGGCACTGAGCGCCGATCATTGAGTGCTAAGCACTCCTTTTTTCTGTGGCGCCCACGTGAGGAGCATATGAGACGCTGGGCACTAGATTTTTCCTTATATGCTTTGTTTTGAGGAATTCGATTTCTTAATTCATTTCTGAATGTTTGATTCTCAAGAAAAAGTTCTTACCGATGAGAATTAAATTCTCAACTTATGGGAGACTTGTCTTGTGGATCTCAGATCCGGAGAAAGAACTAAGTTCTTTTAAAAGGGTTAAACCCTTCAATAAGTAAATGAGATGCTTTGATCTCTCTTCTTTTTATTTACCTAGAGTTTTTTTCTGAGAAGGGAGATCTTCTTCTTTGTTCCTTTTTGAAGCTTTCTGCTTTATTTTTATAAGCTTATTGGGGGGTTCCTCCTTTTCAGACATGAACTCTTGGGTCCTTTATATAGTAGAGACAAGTTTGTTGATTAGTTGAAGAAATCTCTCATTAAGAGATCCTAATTGATTTGGGGATTTTTACCCACCATTAGATCTTTAATCCAAGGTTTTCTGTTTTGCAGAACAAGATTGGGGAAATATTTTCCTTTGCAAAGAATTTATTCTGTAAAACGATGAGTTTTTTTATCACCGTTGAATTTTTAATCCACCGGCTCTCTGTTTTACATAGGGCAATCTTTCTTGTTTAGAAAGATTGAGAGAATATATCCCTAAAATAGAATTTTATTCTATAGTTTAATTTTGGGAATGTTTTCTCCTGACGGAATTTAATTCTGTATTTCTGATGATTTATCATCTCCGTTGGATTTTTGATCCAACGGCTCTGTTTAACAGAGAGTAGAATTTAATTCTACCTGGGCGCCGGCGCTCACGTGTTGTGCACGTGGACGCTAATTAAGGTTTTAATTCCTTTATGTGCTTTGCACATCGGCATCCACTTGAGGAGCATGTGCGGCGTCAATATAAGACTTTTTAACTCTGGCACTGGCGCCCTCGTGGAAGGCACGTGAGGCGCTGCCTCTTAAATTTTAAATAGAGTTTTGCTCTTATTATTGGGGGAAACAGGCCTTTAGGGCATAAATCACTAACAATCTTCCACTTGCACTAAGGCCATGTATTGGCATATCGCAGATCTATCATCTCGAATAGCCTTTCGAACTGTGTCTAAGGGATAGCCTTTGTGAGTGGATCTGAAGTGTTTTTCTCTGTCTCTACTATCTGCACCTTGATCTCCCAGCGATCAACGATCTCCCGGCGATCAACGATCTCTCTGATCAGGTGGTAGCGCCTCAAGATGTGTCTAGACTTCTGATGGGACCTTGGTTCCTTCGCTAAAGCTATAGCACCGTAGTTGTCACAATACAGCTATATTGGATCAACAATGGACGGAACCACCTGAATTTCTGTCATGAACTTCCTCATCCAGACTGCTTCTTTCGCGGCGTCACATGCAGCGATATACTCTGCGTCCATCGTCGAGTTAGCAACGGTGTCCTGCTTAGAGCTCTCCCAACAGACCGCCCCTCCATTGAGGGTAAAGACATAACCCAACATGGACCTGGAGTCATCCTTGTCACTCTGAAAGCTGAAGTCAGCGAAGGCCTCGACCTGGAGGTCTTCTCTGCCGTACACCAAGAACATCTCCTTAGTCCTTCTCAGGTATTCGAGAATGTTCTTCATTGCTGTCCAGTGCTTCTCCCCAAGGTTTGACTGATATCTTCTTACAACGCTCAGTGCGTAAGCTACATCTGGTCTGGTACATAATATTGCATATATTATAGAGCCTACCGCTGAAACATGGGGTATAATACTAATGCGATCCCTTTCCAAATCAGTCTTAGAAGACACCTCTTTGGAGAGGGTGATTCCGTGACAAGCCGGTAGATTACCGCGCTTTAAATCTTCCATACTAAATCTTTTCAGTATAGTGTCGATGTACCTTGACTATGAAAGTCCCAACATCCGTTTAGATCTATCACGATAGATCTGGATCCCCAGAATGTAGGAGTCATCACCCAGGTCCTTCATAGAACCTTTGTGACAAGAATCCTTTCACTGATTGTAGCATAGGAATGTCATTTCTTATCAGAGAATGTCATCCACGTACAAGACGAGAAATACCACAGTTCTCGCTACAATTTACTATAGATACATGGTTCATCTGGATTTTTTATAAAGTCCAATTCCTTGACCGTCTCATCAAAACAGATGTTTCAACTCCGCGATGTCTGTTTTAATCCATAAATGGACTTAAGCAACTTGTATACTCTTCCGCTGCTCCCACTCTCTATGAAATCCTCGGGCTGATCCATATAAACACACTCTTCCAAATTTCCATTCAAAAAGCGATCTTAAGTCCATCTGCCAAATTTCATGATCGTGGAAGGCAATAATGGCAAGAAGGATCAGAATGGATTTGAGTATAGCCACTGGAGAAAAGGTTTCATCATAGTCCAAACCAGGTCTTTGACGAAAACCTTTTGCAACAAGTCTAGCCTTATAGGTTTCAACCTGTCCATCTACACCAATCTTCTTTCTGAAGATCCATTTGCAGCCTACGGGTTTTACCCCTTCTGGAGCAATGTCCAAAGTCCATACATTTTTGGTGTACATGGACTCCATTTCGGTCCGCATTGCCTCCAGCCATTTTATCGAGTCTCTGCTCTGAATGGCTTGCTGGAAATTAGTTGGCTCATCATCGTAGATAATGCAATCCTCTCTATCCCCGTCTATGAGAAAACCGCAGTATCTCTCGGGCGAAGGAGATTGTTGGGTTCCCTAGCCACGCCGCTGGGTTTCGGAAGGCATCGACCATACCGTTTTAAAAAAATTAGCGCACTAAAGAACCCTAACCTAGAATCTTAACTAGAGAATTAGACGAAACTGGTATGTAAACATCTTTACAACTAAGTGAATAAGGAATATAGCCTTTGTAGACCGGTTCTTCACTTCAATAGCTCGGTGTAGTAGTTTTTCGCTCCAAGTAGTGAACTCCTGGACTCTAGAAAGGCTCCACAAGATGAAAATAATAAGCTTGCTTGAAGTCTTCGAGGCCGAATATGATCTACGTCGAGAAGACGCTAACTCAGGCTACCTCTTCACTAATTGTAAAGAACTAGTGAAGAAACAACCCAATCTAAATGGCTAGTCTAGAAGAGGTTGATGAAGTAGGAATTTTGCTCACTTTAGAAATTATTTTCTCACTCATTTTCGTCACCTCCAAAAAAGCTAGAGAGCTTGAGGAAAGAGATGAAGAAAAGCAATCATAGAGAGAAGCAAGTGAAGAATGAATCAAGTGGTGAGAATAACATCCATGGGTGAGATAATATCTCATACTAACTCATGTAGAGACTAAACCATGGCTAATCATAATGGTTGGGTTAATAAATATCTAATATAAAACAAAACTAGTGGACTAAGTCAATAGTTCTACAAGCTTCCACTAAACTCAACCATGTGACCAATTTCCAACTAATATTGATTTACTTTAAATAAATAAAACCATACATTATCATAAGCATGGTGTGAGTCTCATAGACCCATGTCTCATGTATCATCTAGCATGACACAAAAGAATGTACATTAATATATATCACATATATGCTAAGTGTACACAAATGAGAAAAAGAAATGTTAAGTGAGCTAATATTAGTTAATGTAAGTTAATATATCGAATATATAATTATACATTAAATTATTAAATCAACACTTGATTTAATAATCCGCTTATAACACATACAAATGACTAATATCAAATGTATCAACTTATCGAAACAACACTTGATTCGACAGCCCTATCACATATAACCGACCGATATCACATATCACGAGAATAGAATACAGTATCATATACACGTATTAATCTCGGTCCCGCACATATCACATATGTGCTCCTACTTCGTTTCGCTTGAGCCAGGAAACCTCTGTGTAGGACTCTAAAGACACGTCAATACGCCGGTAGTAGGTGATGATCATATCAGTCGCCCATAAGCCGCAAGCGGTCTGCTAAGCGTAACGGCCACCCGGGTATTGAGCGATCAGAAGATCAACAAGCAAGCTTGCTCATACTCCTGCGAATCCAATAAGTAACACTACCGTACAGTCTGGTCTCTTCGTCAGATATGTCGCACATCACAGCCTGGGGGTGGTAAACGTCAGACCCCAATAGCCCTAATAAGTCATGCTGATTTGAGGCCCATAACGATTTGATAAACTACTGATAACACTTACCAGTAAATCTCAGCAATCCTGGCCAGGGATTTCTTATTATGGCCAATCGAGCATAGCACAACATCAACCCCCAATACCGGGAGAGACAAAATCCCCTCTTATCGCTCATTGCCTCCATGTGACTCAGGACTGTACACAAAAACCACCATTTTGCACGATCTCTTGAACGTGGTAAAGTGGAAATCAAAACACAATGGGAATCACACAAGACTCTATGACGATCTCGGGTCAACAGACTAACCTGTACTAGTGTCACTAGAGAACTGCTATCTGACGATAGTTATAATACCATCTAAGAGTTCTCGGCGAGTCCGTTCAGTATACCCAGTCTCCACTGAGCACCCGTATACCTTCTCTGATGTCAAACACCAATGGATGTGGGATCATCCATCGCCTATCATATGGGTCAAGAAGCTTATACGCTAGTCTACTCTGGAATATCGATGCCCCGTCTCGATACTCCCACGACTAGGAACATTTGAAGGATGTACTTACCGACTACCTATGCTCCACTAGTATGATCTGCATCATAATCCTGGTAGTCAAGTACTCATCCTAAGGGCTTTATCAACATGTAATAGAGAGATAATAAGTGTACATGTTAAGATAAAGAGCAACCAGATAGCATACTATCATGTCGAGCAAGAAAGTACTCCATATATATGTCCAAGCATCCACTATAATATACATGACATGTATAATAATGGCCTCTAGGGCATATATATAACTAACAGAGACTGCCTACTAGTCCTGCGGAGTGGCGCGAGGATGTCCGGTTCTTTCAAAACTTCTGGTTCCACCATGATTTCAGTAATAGCTTGTGGTTCTGGAATTTCTTCCAGTTCTATTGCGCTCCCACTTATTTGATTTTCAAGAAATTGAGTTTCCAAAAAGTGGGCATGCCAAGAAGCAAAGACCTTTTGTTCATCCACGTAATAGAAAAAATACCCGCTGGAGTTCTTTGGGTATCCCACAAACTTACATAGTACTGAGCGTACCTCAAGCTTGTCCATATGCTGCTTTTTTACAAAAGTTGGACATCCTCATATCTTCAGATACTTAAGATAGGGTTTCTTCTCACTCCACATCTGATATGGTGTGGTAGGAACTGACTTAGTACGAACCTTGTTCAAAAGATATACAGCTGATTCTAGTGCATAACCCCAGAAGGATCGCAGCAACTCAGCGTTACTCATCATGGAACGTACCATATCCAATAAGGTTCTGTTCCGCCTTTCCGATACACCGTTGTGTTGAGGTATGTATGGAGGAGTAAGCTGAGAGAGAATTCCATTCTCTTTTAAGAAATCCAGGAACTCGGCACTTAAGTATTCACCACCTCGATCAGATCTAAGTGTCTTGATACTTTTGCCGGTTTGTTTTTTCACTTCATTCTTGTATTCCTGGAATTTCTCAAAGGCCTCGGGTTTATATTTCATTAAGAATGCATGTCCGTACCTTGAGAAATCATCCGTAAAAGTAATGAAGTAGGAATAACCACTTCTTGCATGTGTAGATATTGGACCACACACGTCGCTGTGTATGAATCCGAAGAGCTCGCTGGCTCTTACCTTGTGTCCAGTGAACGGAGTCTTTGTCATCTTTCCTTTGAGACATGATTGACAAGTTGCATAAGACTAATATTCGAACGGATTCAAATATCTCTCTTTATGTAACTTTGTCAACCGTGTTTCATTAATATGACACAGTCTACAATACTATAAGAAATCCTGATTTAATTCTGGAGACTTTCTTTTAAGTGTGTTCTGGACGTTAAAAACCTGAGCTTAATTTAATACATATATACCGTTATCTAGTGTACCTGACCCAATCAAATTTTGATTTAGGTCGGTGTGGACCACATCGCTTACAAATGTAAAATCATAATCTTCTTTAGAAAGTAAAGATACAGAGATGATATTACAAGCCAGACTAGGTACATACAAACAGCTACGCAAAATCAAAATCTGCCCACTTGTTAATCCTAAGTGATATTCCCCTACGAATATAGTATCCATGCTCATTCTGTTAGCAACCCTGAGAGTCATATCACCTGCCATGATAACTCTGTGGTTTCTCAGAGGCTGTAATGAATTAGAGATCCTGATCCAGTATCTAGTACCCAGGAAGTAGAGTTAATTGACAGACATGTTCTCCTCCGAAACACAGAGACGCGACCGTGTAGGTCCGTCTTGCCTGAATTTGGGGACAGATACTATTTGGTGCTATCTGTCCACCTCTCCGAAGATGCCAAGTTGATTTATGACACCATGTATCGAAGGTTTAAACGAATACGGCCGATGTAGCAGACTTCGTCAGATTCCCCCTCGTTGAGGGGGTTTTGATTGTGGGGACGCTCTTGCCTGCAGGCGCAAACCCCTGCAGTTAATTACGCTACCGCATCGCAGTAACCACTTTCTCCTTTTCCAGATGGCCATTTCGTGTCGTGTGTGTTTGTTTTGATTTTGGTTGCCCGTGGATTGTATACGGAGACTAATTTATGTTGTCGCCCGTAGGGCGTGGATTAGTCCAAATCCGTATCTTCTTAGATTTGAGTTTGGGGTTGGACTTAAGGATACGTTAGTCTCATTTGAGATTAAGATCAACTTAAACATTTGTTAAGAATACGTTAGTCTAATTTTAGACTAAGATCTACTAAACAGGATCGTTTAGATCCAACAAAAGAGCATTTGGACTATATTGTTTAGTTTAGGGACATTGCGGTCGATTACTAGTTTAAGGACATGGTGGTCCGAGGTTAAGGACATCATAGTCTGTGAGTTTAAAGGGACCCCACAGTCCGAGGTTAAGGACATCATAGTCCGTGGGTTTAAAGGGACCCCACAGTCCGAGGTAGTTTAGAGACATCATAGTCCGTAAAGTTTAAGGACATCATAGTCCATGAGTTTAAGGACCTCACAGTCCATAGTTTAAAGACATCATAGTCTATAAAGTTTAAGGACATCATAGTCCATGAGTTTAAGGACCCCACAGTCCATGGAATAATTGGTTATCGGGACCCGTCACCTCTCTGAAGACGTTGAAGGATTTTAACGACAAATATCAAAGGAGTGAAGAGATGTACCCTTGAACCAAAGTTGATTGGGAAATCTGTAGTCCAATTTAGAACTAAGATCAATTAATTAGATTATGAGCACATTGGCTCAGTTAAATCTGAATTGAGGACTTATGGCCAACTTGGGCTAAGTCCAATTAGGTTTGAAATGTTGGACCTTTGTTTGGACTGTTGAACGTTTGTCTGGGCTCAGCACTCCATTACTTAGCAATGCTAAACAGGAGTTTGGGGCTCTGACAACACTTTGTCTTTTACTGGGCACTGACCATTCATCATGGCTCTAGGGTTTTATTTTGAATGTCATATAAAATGATCAAGTTTGGAAGAATGTAGTTGGGGTTCAATCAAAGGAGAGATCTTGTCTCTGGAAAACCTAGCTGATTTTGGGCTAAGACTGGTTTGAAAATAGTGTTAAACACTAACACATATTTGACGATCACGTGTTCCCACGTGATGCACTTAAAATAGTGTTAAACACTAGGGACAAAACGCTCAAAATAGTGTTAAACACTAGAAATGAGGTGGTTACGTGGAGTCACGTGAGGCGCCTGAGGATTGGGCCAAACCTCTTTTATTTTACTCTCAAAATCAGCAAATAAGTGTTAAACACTTAGTCTTGTAATCATCACGTGTGGACACATGATAGTGCCCATGTATTGGGTATTAATTCCTCTATTTTCTCTTATTTGCCCTTTTAAAAAGGTGTTTGTCAGGGGTCACGTGGGGACACGTGAGGCGCCCTAAATCAGTATTGCTTTTGGCTTTATTCCCTTCAGTTTTGAGGGTCACGTGTAAGCACGTGAGGCATTGCCTCCAAGCTTTTTCTTTCTCATTTTGAGGAGTCTGTTTAGGGGTCATGTGGGGGCACGTGACCTAGTCTTGTTCGTTCTTTTTTACTCATTGAGGATGTGGGTCACATGTTACCACGTGACCAGGTTGGGTATTGATCTCTTTAGGTACATGGAGAGTTAAATCCCTTATTTAAGAATTAAATTCTTTTGTAGGATTAAACCCTAGTCTTATTTTGAGGAATTAAATTCCTATGTATATGGAAGAATTAATTTCTTTAAACTCAACTCTCTCTCTAAGTTTTGGATCTGCATGGCAGAATCTCCCCGATGAGAATTAAATTCTCAACTTGTGGGGAAATCTGCTTCTGCAGATTTTCAACCATGAGGAAGAACTAAGTTCTTGTTTTAAGGGTTAAACCCTGTTTCTGTTGGAGGAATTAAATTCCTAAGTATTTGGAGGAATTAAATTCCCTAAACTCAATTCTCACTCTAAGTTTTGGATCTGCATGGCAGAATCTCCCCGATGAGAATTAAATTCTCAACTTATTGTGAGATCTGCTTCTGCAGATTTTCAACCAAAGGAAGAACTAAGTTCTTATTCAGAAGAGTTAAACTCTTAGATTGAGAATTAAATTCTTTTTTTATTTTGTGAGAGCTTATAGGATGTTCTCTCACCTAGGATTTCTTTCTTTTCTCAAAAAACTTTCTTTCTCTCTGGAGAATTAAATTCTCTTCTTCTTTTTTTCTCTCTAGAGAATTAAATTCTCTTCTCTTTTATTCTCTCTGTTGTATCTCTTTTTTCTTCCCTCTTTGCTTTTATTTATAGGAGAAAGAAAAAAATCAGTTTGTTTAGTCAATTTTTCATTGAAAGATTTTAATTGATTTTGTAACCAACATGATCTTTTAGATCACTCAGTGAATTTTATTCACCATTGGATTTTTAATCCAAAAGATCTTTTATCTGTTATTCCTGGCAAATTTCAGGGAAATCTTTCCTTGTATAGAATCTTTCTATAAATTGGTGATTTTAATCACCATTGGATTTTTAATCCAATGGTGCTCCACTTTACAGAACACAATCTTTTTGTTTGGAAAGATCTAGGGAAATATTAGGGTTTTTGATTTCCCTTAACTAGAATTTAATTCTATTAGTTTAGAAGGTTTAAGAGCCTATCACGTGTTAGCACGTGACCCCACTGATTGACCAATTAATTAGAATTTAATTCTATTGGTTTAGAAGGCTCAGGAACCCATCACGTGTTGACACGTGACCCTACTAATTAATTATTTAATTAGAATTTAATTCTATTATTTCAGAGGGTTTAAGAATCTATCATGTGTTGGCACGTGACCCCACTGATTAATTATTTCCAATTATTTATTTTATTCAGTGCCTACAGGCTTTTCCTGTAAGTGGTCACGTGTCTGCACTTGATGCCCAGTCACGTGTGGGCACGTGATGCCTCATAACTTTTGATCCCGGATGAATTATGAGGCCCATAATATGTCAAATCGAAGGATTTTTCGAGACACTTTCGATACCATCAGAATTTAGATATTATTCATTTGGGAGTTTGTCAAAATACAGCCCGGAAAATACTGGTTCGCATTTTCTTCCTTAGATTACACGTGCATAGCATATTTGCTCATAACTTTTGATCCCGGATGAATTATGAGGCCCATAATATTTCAAATCGAAGAATTTTTTGAGAAACTTTCGATGCCATCAAAATTTAGCTGTTTCACATTCAAGAGTTTGTCAAAATACATCCTGGAAAATACTGGTTCATATTTTCTTAAACGTATCGCTGCCATTTGATACCTTGGGCTCTTTTGCGCAGAATTTTTTTGGCAGGAACAAATACCCCCCACTACTTTGCCCAAGTAAGTATATACATGGGTGAAGTAGTGCAGAATAATTCATAGCGTATGACCAGTTTTGGGTTGGTATATAATTTTCAGGATCTTGATCTAAGAAGATAACGAGCGGACACAAGCGTCGTCATTTATCATTGACTCAAATCTCGACTCTTAAGGGATATAGTTCCAAACCCAAAGCTCCATGAGCCATACCTTTCTATTTCTTTATGTTTTACTCTGGCGTGAAGTAGTTTATATGCTCATGAGTAACTTCTCCATTTCAGTGGCATGTAGCTTTGGCAAGTGTGGCCCATAGATGGTAGATAACAGTTTATCTTGAACTCTTTATAAGGTAGCGATGGCTTAGGAAACAGGGTTAGGATCTGTTGTCTAAGACTTTCCAATTTTATGAACCGTGAAGGTCTCATAAAGATTTTTTCTCCCTACGAGTCGAGAGGATCTCGTAGGTATATTTTCTCCCTAGGAATCGTGAGGACTTCTAAGTGTGTTTTCTCTTGAGAGTCGTAAGGATCTCATAAGAGAATCTTCTTCCTTACAAGTCGAGAGGACTCATAAGTGATTGATGAGTTGACCTACTCCCGTGTTAAAGCATTGCTTCAACAGGGAGGTCGAGGGTTGACTTTAGGTTGTCTGTGCACCGCCGAGTCATGGAACTGGGAACTTTGTTGCGGCTCCGCTTTGCTGACATTGTATATTCTTGCAGAGACACTGATTTCTCTGTGGGTCGGAGTGAATCAAGATGTTCTCGTCAAGGACGCTGATTTCCCTGAATCAAGGTATTTGCCAAGGACACTGATTTCCTCGGAGTTGAAACGAATCGAGGTATTCCTGCAAAGACACTGATTTTCTTGCGGGTCAACGTGAATCGAGATGCTCTCGCCAAGGACGCTGATTTCCATGAATCGAGGTTTTGCCAAGGACACTGATTTCCCTGGAGTCGAAACGAATCGAGGTATTCCTGCAAAGACACTGATTTCTCTGCGGCTCGATGCGAATCGAGATGCTCTCGTCAAAGACGCTGATTTCCCTGAATTGAGGAGGTTGCCAAGGACACTGATTTCCCTGGGGTTGAGACGAATCGAGGTATTCTTGCAAAGACGCTGATTTCTCTACGGGTCGACGCGAATCGAGATGCTCTTGTCAAGGATGTTGATTTCCCTGAATCGATAAGGTTGCTAAGGACACTGATTTCCCTGGGGTTGAGACGAATCGAGGTATTTCTGCAAAAACGCTGATTTCTCTGCGGGTCGACGCGAATCGGGATGCTCTCATCAAGGACGCTAATTTCCCTGAATCGAGGAGGTTGCCAAGGACACTGATTTCCCCGGAGTTGAGACGAATCGAGGTATTCCTGCAAAGACGCTGATTTCTCTGCGGGTCGACGCGAATCGAGATGCTCTCGTCAAGGACACTGATTCCCCTGAATCGAGGAGGTTACCAAGGACACTGATTTTCCTGGGGTTGAGACGAATTGAGGTATTCCTGCAATGACACTGATTTCTCTACGGGTTGACGCGAATCGAGATGCTCTCGTCAAGGACGCTGATTTTCCTGAATCGAGGAGGTTACCAAGGACACTGATTTCCCTGGGGTTGAGACGAATCGAGGTATTCCTGCAAAGACGTTGATTTCTCTGCGGGTCGACGCGAATCGAGATGCTCTCATCAAGGACGCTGATTTCCCTGAATCGAGGAGGTTGCCAAGGACACTGATTTCCCTGGGGTTGAGACGAATCGAGGTATTCCTGCAAAGACGCTGATTTCTCTGCGGGTCGACGCGAATCGAGATACTCTTGTCAAGGACGATGATTTTCCTGAATTGAGGAGGTTGCCAAGGACACCGATTTCCCTGGGTTTGAGACGAATCGAGGTATTCCTGCAAAGACGCTAATTTCCTTGCGGGTCGACGCGAATCGAGATGCTCTCGTCAAGGACGCTGATTTCCCTGAATCAAGGTTTTTGCCAAGGACACTGATTTCCTCGGAGTTGGTTGACTTGTTTCCGAGATGGAGCGTTGATCCGGCGAGGAGGTTATTGGTTGACTCTAGGTTGTCTGTGGACTGTAGAGTCTTGGAACTAGGGACTTTACCATGGCTCCGAGATTGATGTCGCGTTGGCCTCTGCTTCTAATTGGAACGAGAAGGAACGCCGTCGTGGGTCTCTAAGTTGTCGATGTTGACGTCGAGACCCTGAAGCTAGGGATCTTCCTTCGCTTCGTTTGTTGACATTATGTCTGCAATATTGCGACGCACGTCGAGATTTGGAACTAGGAGACTTTACCATGGCTTCATTTGTTGATGCCGCGCCTGTATCCTGCTAGAAGGAAGAAGAACGCTGTTGTTGTTCTCTCGAGATGCAGATGTTGCCATCGAGACTTGGCCCTCTTTCTGATGGAGCCTGGTGGGATGATATGGTTCCCTTTCGTTTATGCCCATAGATTGTATACAGGGGTCAGTATGGACTTACCTGCAGGGAAAAAGTTTCATCATCATTTTTTGTTTTTTTTCTTTCCGCGATGCTCTATCATTTCATCTTTTTACATCGCGAAAATCGCGATTGCCCAACCATTTCGGCTATTTTTCGCGGTGCCCAATCATTTCAGCTATTTTTCTTTTTACTCGCTGCTTTTTATTGCGGGTTGCCCAATCATTTCGGCTATTTTGTATGCATATATTTTTACTTGCTGATTTTGTTGCAAGTTGCCCCATTATTTCGGCTATTTCATATGCATTTTTGGCTTGCTGATTTTTATCGCGAGTTTGGGATTTGATACCAATTTAGGCATCAGCATCGCTACAACTGGGATATTACCAGGAATGAATTATCATTTGCCTTTGTCGATGTCGAACAAAAGTAGCTTAGTTAACAGGGTTAGGATCCTGTCGACTAAGGCTTTTAACTTTACGAGCTGTAAGGGTCTCATAAAGGTATTTCTCCCTACGAGTCGTGAGGATCTCGAAGGTGCGTTTTCTCCTTAAGAATCGTGAGGAGTCTTAAGTGTATGGTCTCTTATAAGTCGTAAGAATCTTATAAGAGTGCTTTCTCCTTATAAGTCGAGAGGACTTACAAGTGTCTTTTGCCATATGAGCATATCCCCAGTCTCTGGTGGGACTCTTATTAGGGAAATGTTTATTCGCGCCCGTGGATTGTATACAAGGGTCAATACTGAACCACCTGTAGAGCAAAAGCGGGGTGTGTGACAGCTTAAGAACATGTTCAGATCCTTGTAGCTTAAGGCTTTTGAATCCCATGAGCCGTGAGGGTCTCAAAGGGTAATTCTCATTACGAGTCGTGGGGATCTCGTAAGTGTGTTTTCTCCTTAGGAATCGTGGGGATCCCTAAGTATGTTGCTCCTTTGTGAGTCGTAAGGATCTCACGCAGGTATTTTCTCCCACAAGGTCGAGAGGACCTTGTAAGTGTCTTTTAACGAGATTGCGCCCTTTCACGTTTTCACAAAACTCGCCGGTAGCCCTGCTGTTTTTACTCACGGAGCCCTTTCGGGTTTTCATCCGTGCCCGTCTCGCTTATGGACATACCATTTTTTTTACCATGTCAGTCTAGGAACGCCGTGGGTTTGTATTAGTTTAACGACGTTTCGGTCATTTGTTCATAGGTCCGAGATTTTTCGGGCAACGTACGATTACGCAGCTAGATTTTCTCGCAAATCTTCACATCTTTTGTGTCGGAGGTGGATTCCTTGAAGAGAGGGCTAAGGGCGATTTCTTTGTCAGAGTCGCTTCCAAAGGTGATAACTTGCGATTCCTTGGTGTCGACTATGTGATAGTTGCCAGCAGCTCTTTTGCGCTCATCTGTCGTGCTTTTCTGTTCCCGACGAGCCTTGCGCTTCACTCGTTGAACGTGTTGTCGGTGGAAAACATATCCCTGCCACCAGTTTTAAAGGCTATACACTCCTCGGTAGAGTGTGCAATCCTCTGATGGTATAAGCAGAAGTTAGGATGTATGTCCGCTTCATCAGGATGTATACTGCCAGGAGAATTTCCTCTGAAAGAGGGCAACTTCATTCCTATTGACAGGGCTCTAGCGAATCGTTTCCTTACTTTAAGCTTGCTTTTGCTGAAGATAGGGATGCTTCGATCCGGTTGGGGTGCCTCGACCTTTTCATTCAGTCATCGGCGTTTAGCTTTTTCGAATATAGCCAGTTCACGCTCTCGATTGGCTTTGCTTTTCTGACGGGATTCGTTCAGTAGCAAGTCGATCATCTCGTCAGACGGTTCCAAGGGTTTTGGCTTCGATCCTGCCCCCAGCTCTTTTATGTTGTCTTCTCTCACCGAGTGAGCTTCTTCGTTAGTTAACGCCGAATGAGAGACCATGTGGCAACTTGCCACATAATCCTCAGATTCTTCTGACGAGTCATCTCCGTCGTTATTGTCGTTATCTCCGCTCTCAAGGATATTGTTGAGAAATTCTTGGAGTGTGACCGGGGTTCGCGCCTTTTGGTTATATTTCTCCAGCGCGTCAATATGCTTTTGCAGATCCGTGCGCTTGTCATCAAGCTTTACAGGCTTTTTCTTCTTCTTTGAAGATTTTGACGGCTGGGCCTGAGCGTTTTGACCATCTCTACCAATTCTCGGCATCGGGTACGGTTTTAGCATTCCCTCAATGATTTCAGGCTCTAGCGGGCTTTTCCACCTGATTGTCGGGCATGTGTGAAGATCCTTCAGCATTCTTTTCATCTTGGCTGAAAGAGCAACCTCCCATGGAGCTTCCTCTATGAATGAGCACGATGCCCCCGGCATGTCCATCTTTTTCGGAGCATGTGGTTGTGGCGGATTCACCTTCTAATTTTCAGACAACGTGAATTTGCCTTGCTGGTATTGGTCTTCAACCCAATTTTTGAAGACGTAGCAATCTTCGAATGGATGGCCCAATACTCGGTGGTAGGGGCAGTAATTAGGATCGTTGACGTCATTCAGTTGCGGTAGGTCTCTCGACTCCGGTAGAGTGATGAGCCCATTGCGCACTGCCAGTTCAAACAATTTCCTTGTTTTATTCCGGGGAAACGAGTAAGGACGTCTCAACTTCTCATCGAGGGATTGCCGCTTGTTGCTTTGGAGAACAACTGGTCTCGGATCACTCGGTTGTTGTTGAGCGTTGGCGACGAAGATAGCTTTTCCTTTACCCTTTTCGTTTTGAAGCTCTGTTTTCGACGAGGACGGCTTATGGACCATCTGGTCCATTTAAGCCATCTTGTCAATTAAGGCCTGGAAGGTGGTCGGCTTGAAGAACATCATGAATTGGGATATGGTCGCCTGCGAATCAAGGGTTCCCACAAACATGCCTACTGCAGGAGCTTCTTCTATGTGCTGTTCGCACTTCGACCATAGGTTGCGCCACCGTATCGCATACTGAACCCATGTTTCGCCTGGTTTCACCCTGGCATTGATCAACGCCGTGATTGGGGTGCGTTCGTTGGCGCTTGCGAAACGCTGGATGAATAACAGCTCCATCTCCATGAATGTTTTGACGGAGTCATTTGGAAGCTCCGAATACCATTCGAAGGCCGTCTCCGCCAAACTGCTAACGAATTGGCGAAGCAGTACCTTATCGTTACCTCCGGTGTTGCCGCACAGAGCCCTAAATTGAGCGACATGCTGATGTGGATTTCCAGTCCCCTTATATACGTGGAATTTGAGGATCGTGTATCCCAGCGAGCACTTTATTTGGTCATACCAACCCGGATAGGGTCATCCAGTTTTAACAATTTGCCCAGCCGCTTCATTCGCCTGGTGAACTCGTATCTGCTGAGCGATGTAATCATCCAGGGCAGCTTTGGAGATTGTCTCCTCCTTGGCTGTTGACAGAGCCGGCAGAGGATTTGATGTCTCTCCTCTATCATCTTCAATTATTACTATAGGATCTTCGGCTGGGGGATCCGGCTGGATCATCATGCCCACCATGTCTTGGAATAGAAGGGCCATTTGTTTTATAATGGCCGCTTGTTTTGCGGCCTCTTTGTCCTTCTTCTCAAGCATTCTCCGAAGGAATTCGGCATCAGTTTCCTGCTCACAGCGTTTCTCCGAGGATGTCTCCGGGCTTTCTTTCGGTCCCGTAAGTGCGGCCATAGCTGTTAGCATTTCTTGGAGCTTTTGTTGCTGTTGCTCCTGAGCCTTTGTTACGGATCGCGTAAGCGGTCGATGACCTGTGGAGATCCGGCTATCCTCTTTTCCGGATGCCATATAGACGGTATGCACCACCATGCCCCCAGACTTAGGGTGTTTGGGTTCAGTGGTCTTGCAATTCGTTGCAGACTCAGGGATTTTCTCCGGCCTTCTCCTCTTATAGGCAGTCGAAGTTGAGGGGGCCGTTGCAGTAGGCACCCAAGTAGCTGTCGCCTTCTGTGGCTTGACAGGGTGGTTTTCTTCTTGCCAAACCTTCATCTTTTTCTGTCGGCGGGGATAGTCTTGATCTACCACGAAGTCCTGGACCTGTCGCCAAGCTTTATAAATTTTAAAGGACAGCCGATGAGGGGGCTGTTCAAGCTTCGCCTTTATGGTATTCTCCACAGGTGGAGGAGATTTTTTCAGCACGGCAGTCGGAGAGTTTTTGCACACTCTCCTTAGTGGTTCAAAGTTGTTCCCAGTTGGAACAGCAGCATCGATTTCCACCGTTGGAGCCGGCGGAATCAGTCCAGAAGGAGAGTTGCCCCCAGCCCTCCTTACTCGGCGCCAGTGGCGACGTCGAGCGTGTCGAGCCATTGGGATTATCTCAGCTGTAGGAGTGACTTCCTCATGCCCCTTGTGTTGGTCAGAAGTTGTCGTTGTCAGCCTATTGAAGACTGATGTCCGCTGAGTGGGGATAACCAACCTATCGAAGGAAGACTTCCGAGCAGGGGAAGCGGCCTTGGTTACTTCACCCGGTGTGGGAGCTGAAACGGCCAGTCTTGTGAAGACCGGCCCCTTAGCTGGAGAAGCCGCCTTGGTGACTTCAGGAGTAGGGATGGTTATCCTCTTCGGGATAACGCCTTCTGGTATTGCGGGCTTCTTCGCGAGCCCATCTGAGCTTCAGCCCAGTCTGCTGAAAACTGAGGCGCTTGGTTTAGGCGACCCGTTAAGAGGGGCTGCAGTAGTTGCAAGCCGATCAAAGACCGACTTCTTCGGAGCTTCTTGCGATGGTAAAGGAGCGCTGAAGCTCATCGGTGGGAGCATGGTCCCGAAGAATAGCCCAGTGGTGGCTTGAGTTACCTGCTCCACTGGCATTGTGAAAAGGGAGGCCGCTTGGGGCCCGTAGGTTACACCTCCAGATGAGGCAGAACGGGAGTTGCAATTGCAGCTAGAGCAGTTAAAGGCCATTGATGTTCTGTTTTCTGCATGGCAGAAAAACCAAATCTTAGTACCTCGAACCCAAGGGCAACCATATCAAACTGCGGTTCATTCGCGAACACGACACATGAAGTGTGGAGTGGAAAGAGGAAAAGAGTCCCATCGGGCGTGCCAGAATCTGTTCTCCTCCGAAACACAGAAACGCGACCGCATAGATCAGTCTTGCCTGAATTTGGGGGCAGATGCTATTTGGTGCTATCCGTCCACCTCTCCGAAGATGCCAAGTTTATTTATGACACCAAGTATCGAAGGTTTAAACGAATGCGGCCGATGTAGCAGACTTCGTCAGATTCCCCCTCGTTGAGGGGTTTTTTATTGTGGGGACGCTCTTCCCTGCAGGCGCAAATCCCTGCAGTTAATTACGCTACCGCATCGCAGTAACCACTTTCTCCTTCTCCAGATGGTCACTTTGTATCGTGTGTGTTTGTTTTGTTTTTGGTTGCCCGTGGATTGTATACGGGGACTAATTTATGTTTTCGCCTGTAGGGCATGGATTAGTCCAAATCCGTATCTTCTTAGATTTGAGTTTGGGGTTGGGTTTAAGGATACGTTAGTCTCATTTGAGAATAAGATCAACTTAAACGTTTGTTAATGATACGTTAGTCAAATTTTAGACTAAGCTCAACTTAACGGGATCGTTTAGATCCAACAAAAGAGCATTTGGACTCTATTGTTTAGTTTACATTGTGGTCAATTACCAGTTTAAGGACATGGTGGTCTGAGGTTAAGGACATCATAGTCCGTGGATTTAAAGGGACCCCACAGTCCGAGGTTCCACAGTCCGAGGTAGTTTAGAGACATCATAGTCTGTAAAGTTTAAGTACATCATAGTCCATGAGTTTAAGGACCTCACAGTCCGTAGTATAAAGACATCATAGTCTATAAAGTTTAAGGACATCATAGTCCATGAGTTTATTGGTTATCGGGATCCCTCACCTCTCTGAAGGCGTTAAAGGATTACAATGACAAATATCAAATGAGTGAAGAGATGTACCCTTGAACCAAAGTTGATTGGGAAATCTGTAGTCCAATTTAGAACTAAGATCAATTAATTAGATTATGAGCACATTGGCTCAGTTAAATCTGAATTGAGGACTTATGGCCAACTTGGGCTAAGTCCAATTAGGTTTGAAATGTTGGACCTTTGTTTGGACTGTTGAACGTTTTTCTGGGCTTAGCCCTCCATTACTTAGCAATGCTAAACAGGAGTTTGGGGCTCTGACAACACTTTGTCTTTTACTGGGCACTGACCATTCATCATGGCTCTAGGGTTTTATTTTGAATGTCATATAAAATGATCAAGTTTGGAAGAATGTAGTTGGGGTTCAATCAAAGGAGAGATCTTGTCTCTGAAAAACCCGGCTGATTTTGGGCTAAGACTGGTTTGAAAATAGTGTTAAACACTAACACATATTTGATGATCACGTGTTCCCACGTGATGCACTTAATATAGTGTTAAACACTAGGAACAAAACGCTCAAAATAGTGTTAAACACTAGAAATGATGTGGTCATGTGAGGTCACGTGAGGCGCCTGAGGATTGGGCCAAACCTCCTTTATTTAATTCTCAAAATCAGCAAATAAATGTTAAACACTTAGTCTTGTAATCATCATGTGTGGACACGTGATAGTGCCCATGTATTGGATATTAATTCCTCTGTTTTCTCTTATTTGCCCTTTTAAAAAGGTGTTTGTCAGGGGTCACGTGGGGACACGTGAGACGCCCTAAATCAGTATTGCCTTTGGCTTTATTCCCTTCAGTTTTGAGGGTCACGTGTGAGCACGTGAATCATTGCCTCCAAGCTTTTTCTTTCTCATTTTGAGGATTCTGTTTAGGGGTCATGTGGGGGTACGTGACCTAGTCTTGTTCGTTCTTTTTTACTCATTGAGGATGAAGGTCACGTGTTACTACATGACCAGGTTGGGTATTGATCTCTTTACGTGCATGAAGAGTTAAGTGCCTTGTTTAAGAATTAAATTCTTTTGTAGCGTTAAACCCTAGTCTAATTTTGAGGAATTAAATTCCTATGTATATGGAAGAATTAATTTCTTTAAACTCAACTCTCTCTCTAAATTTTGGATCTGCATGGCAGAATCTCCCCGATGAGAATTAAATTCTCAACTTGTGGAGAGATCTGCATCTGCAGATTTTCAACCATGAGGAAGAACTAAGTTCTTGTTTTAAGGGTTAAACCCTGTTTCTGTTGGAGGAATTAAATTCTTAAGTATTTGGGGGAATTAAATTCCCTAAACTCAATTCTCTCTCTAAGTTTTGGATCTGCATGGCAGAATCTCCCCAATGAGAATTAAATTCTCAACTTGTGGGGAGATCTGCTTCTGCAGATCTTCAACCAAAGGAAGAACTAAGTTCTTATTTAGAAGAGTTAAACTCTTAGATTGAGAATTAAATTCTCTTTTTATTTTGTGAGAGCTTATATGATGATCTCTCACCTAGGATTTATTTCTTTTCTCAAAAAACCTTCTTTCTCTCATGAGAATTAAATTCTCTTCTTCTTTTTTCTCTCTGGAGAATTAAATTCTCTTCTCTTTTGTTCTCCCCGTTGTATCTCTTTTTTCTTCCCTCTTGGTATTTATTTATAAGAGAAAGAAAAGAATCGGTTTGTTTAGTCCATCTTTCATTGAAAGATTTTAATTGATTTTGTAACCAACATGATTTTTTAGATCACTCAGTGAATTTTATTCACCATTGGATTTTTAATCCAAAAGATCTTTTATCTGTTATTCCTGGCAAATTTTAGGGAAATCTTTCCTTGTATAGAATCTTTCTATAAATTGGTGATTTTTAATCTCCATTAGATTTTTAATCCAACGGTGCTCCACTTTACAGAGCACAATCTTTTTGTTTGGAAAGATCTAGGGAAATATTAGGGTTTTTGATTTCCCTTAATTAGAATTTAATTCTATTAGTTCAGAAGGTTTAAGAACCTATCACGTGTTAGCACGTGACCCCACTGATTGACCAATTAATTAGAATTTAATTCTATTGGTTTAGAGGGCTCAGGAACCCATCACGTGTTGGCACGTGGCTCCACTGATTAATTATTTAATTAGAATTTAATTTTATTATTTCAGAGGGTTTAAGAGTCTATCACGTGTTGGCATGTGACCCCACTGATTAATTATTTCCAATTATTTATTTTATTCAGTGCCTACAGGCTTTTCCTGTAAACGATCACGTGTCTGCACGTGATGCCCGGTCACGTGTGGGCACGTGATGCCTCATAACTTTTGATCTCGGATGAATTATGAGGCCCATAATATATCAAATCGAAGGATTTTTCGATATACTTTCGATATCATCAGAATTTAGCTATTTCTCATTCGGGAGTTTTTCAAAATACAGCCCGGAAAATACTGGTTCGCATTTTCTTCCTTAGATTACACGTGCATAGCATATTTGCTCATAACCTTTGATCCCGGATGAATTATTAGGCCCATAATATATCAAATCGAAGGATTTTCGAGGTGCTTTCGATGCCATCAAAGTTTAGCTGTTTCACATTTGGGAGTTTGTCAAAATACATCCCGAAAAATACTGGTTCGCATTTTCTTAAACGTATCGCTGCCATTTGATACCTTGGGCTCTTTTAGGCAGAAATTTTTTGGGGGGAACAAGACAATTTTCAATTATAAACAAACCCGAAGCCGAAGCCATAACGTGCTTCGAATCCTGGTTTCTGGCTTTCCAAGCCCTACAGTTCTTCTACCAATACCCTTTCCCGTGATAATAGAAACATTCTTCCTTCCCTAATGTTAGCCCCAAAACTTTTGCCATGCCCTTTCCCTCTACCTTACTGACACCGCCTATCAGCTTGGTGGAGGTCTTCTTCTTCTCTCCCTTGGCTTTCGTCTTGGATCTAGAAGAGTAAAATTCTCCAATGGGCAAAGCGGGTGTCTCCCTGGATTTATGCACGGTGCCCTCAGCACTCCTCAACATGTTAAGGATTTCTGGAAGTGAAACTTTCATCCCTTGAATGTTGAAATTCAAGATATACTGGGCGTAAGTAGAGGGGAGGGATTGTAGAATCAAGTCAGTATATAACTCGTTCTCCAACGTGGTCCCTAGGTCCACGAGCTTTTCAATATAGCTAATTATCGTAAAAACGTGGTCCCCTACAGATGACCCGACAGCCAACCTCGCCTGAAACAATTTCTTCAAGATCCCATATCTTGCAATACGAGACTGCTCTCCATATAAATATTTGGTATGGAGGAAGATGGAAGCTAAGTCCATCTTCTCGTGCTGCCTCTGGTGTTCATAATCGACTGAGGCTAACATGAGACACTTGGCTCTCGCACTGTCTTTTTCCCATGTCTTACGGATATCAACATCCGCGACGGTAGAATCTGGACCTGAAACGGTGGGGGCTTTGGTAGTAAGGAGGTAGCCCAGCTTGTCATAGGTAATGGCCATCTGGACATTCCTAAGTCAATCATAATAGTTTGGCCCAGTCAATTTATTATTATCTAGCAGTAACTTAAGCCCAGTCATTTTCGTCGCTGCAGTTAAGAGAGAGAAGAGAAACACTCAACATGATACTCTTGTAAGTTTAGATTGGTTATTAGTTTATCTAAATAGAATGGCTCCCATTGTTTCTCGAATCCTCCTTCAAACCATAAAAGAAAAATTAGTCAGGATCAATCTCACCCTACAATTCTTTCTTAACCTTTTGGCCAGGCTAGTGTTGGTACTTCGAGGAAGGTTTTCCAACGCTTTCACGAAGTTCCTTAATTACATAACCTCTTTTACCTGGAGGCGTAGCCCCGCTAATATCGTTCTAGGAACCTACTTGGTTTATAGTATTGATTGTTTAGTGAGAAAATCTCCCGAGGAGTAGCGAATATTCACAGTAGGATCGGGATCCAAATATCATCGTGTGACAACTTTGAAGGAATCCTACCAAAATCATCACACTCCAAATGGTATGCAATACTAGCAAGTTTCATTTTCCTTAGAAACTCCCGATGTGGATTTTTGCCCCAAGCTCTTATGATCTTGACAAAGGCCAACAAATTATAAGTCACAAGTCAAGTTCTACCCGTCATTGTCCGTGTTAATTTGAACCCGTCCGTACAAACCCTTTATGAAGTCCAAAATAGCTATACGACTGTTCCAAATCAACGCATCTATCTATGTTACAGATGAATACCCAGCAGCTACCAATCACTATGCCTTGGCGAAGGTCAAAATACATAGCTTGAATACTACTGAATACCCATCTGAAATGACGGAGGGCTACGGCTAGTTTTGGCGAAACCGTGAACGTAATGAACTTGATATAGTCGAAAGAACCATGACAGCTTTTAAAAGGAGTGGTTTAGGCTCCGCATTTAAAAGTTTTTTTTCAAGAAAACCGAGTGGTTTTGAAATTGTTCCAACGATTTAAACTTTGGTTTGTTTTCCTTGCATTAATCAATATTAATGTGTTCCCATCATTTAACCTTGTCATTGCAGAAAAGAAACGAAAATACAACGTATGCTTATGCCATCCGCATTCTCCACGGGACCCCGTCATGCACCGTTAGGTTACTTAACTAGCGGCAGGGCGGGGGCTGGACTAGTGCGGGTGCAAAATATAAGCAATGTTTATTATATACAATATATATATATATATATCCATTCGTCTCACGCAATAATAGGCATTCCAGATCGCAGATCACAGATGAATATATTGGATATACTAGAAATTCCGTGTTTCGTTTTAGCCTAGAACGAAAGACGTATTCCACGGTCGTGATGAATAGCCAAACCCCATCCTAGACCCCTATGGGTACGGCAATCTACCCGCCAAATTTCCGAAGTGAAGCAACCTCCCTTAATAAAATGAGTAGGCCACTCGGCACTTCAAGAACCCGGTAGTTTGTGCACCCCACCTTGGGTATATCTTAGGTGCAAGAAAAAGTAAATGAAATAATACAACGGTGGCTACAAGCTCAACCCGAATGTGCCCCGAAAAAATAATATTACTTCACATTTACAAATTACATGAATGAAAGAAAAGAAAACACTCTTCTCACATCCCTCAGCTATTCATCCACGACGATCCAATACTTTATATACATAAACCATCACAATACAGATATGTGCAACCCCCACTAATCAACATATAGCGATTAGCAAATGTTTAGCATCATATATACAAACACAGAATCATGATTAGCCAAGAACTTTAGAATTTCGATTGATAAACAAATCCGTGTCTACCCCATGCACAATCCAGTACACAAACAAATCTGGGTAGAAAACACATATGCCAAAAATCACAATTCCATGATTAAGACCCACAGAAGAAAATTAGAGCGACTCAGTGTCGACTCGGCCGCGAAACCGCGGCCAAACACACTGTTTTGATGCAGTTCCGCGGTGGTCTTGAGGAACTACGAACTCGATTTTTTCCTGTGTTCTTATAAATGCCTACATGTATATTTAAGGCCACTGAAATAATTTTTTGAGCAGTTTTGAAAATCGACAGCAAAGCATGTATTGGATTTTGATTTCGGACAATTTTTCGTCGATCGAATTTCTAACTACTTGCTAACTAGTTAATTAAGGTTTATTAGGCTCTGATACCACTGTAAGTCGATGTCGCACACCCCACGCACTTATGGGGAGGCAGAATTTACAAAAAATGATTAATATACTATGCAACACCGACTTTAACGTACGGTGGAGGCTTCATACATGATGTAATGAGGATAGATTGCCGAATGCGGCCGATATTCATTCAACTCGTGAAGTCTTGCTTAATCCCAAATCGGGAATTTATGAGATATTTAGAGCCATACTTATTTTTGAAAACTAATGATTCATTACATACTTTTAATGATAACGCCAAGAGTGCCCTACGAATTTTCAAATGATATCTATTTCAAAAACATAGTAGTCCCTTATTTCCAAAACAACGTTTCGTGTTATTTTAAACTATAACAGTATGGCTCATAAGCAGTTAGTTATTTTAACGCTTGCTCACGTTACGATTTCCTTATTTCTGTATATGCTCCCGCTTCGATTACTTATAATATATATTATGTTTATACCTTAGCTCTACTTAACTTCGTTTACTAGGACACTCGCACTATTACCGATGATTTCATATTGCACTTACACATACTCGCATGCTACACCAACACGTTATTGGTAATTGCTATACCGCGTACACATATAGAACTTGCCGCGTGTATCACATTATACCTTGTTAGTATTATAGATTACTGCTTATTACCCAGTATAGCATATTGTTCCATATATTATACTCTCTTACATTGCTTATATGAAAACACTTGTAGAACATTGTACCATTACCGATAATTTACAGGCTGCACGTACACAGACTCGTATGTTCACGTACACATCATCGGTAATTGCCATGCCACGTACACATATAGGACTTGCCATGTTATTTCGCATCATGCTATATTCCTGCCAGTACCTTAGATCACTGCTCATTACATATCTGGATGTATTACACCACTATTCTGTACTTTTTATTTGTTCTATTATTTTTATGTTATTATACGATAGTTTTTTCATAGGATTCCTATTTTTTGAGATTTAGGAAACAGCGGATATGATTTTATAGAACTTGTGAATGTTTTAAATATGGTTTTCTCTTATATGATAATTTGGCATCCTCTATGAGTTTTCTGTGTTTTGATGATATGAGTATTATCCAAATTGAGGCAAGGGGAGGAACTGGTTGTGAATACATGGTGGACCCGGTACGGTACCCAAGAACAAGAAGCCCGTATAGAAAGGCGGGTGAACCTAGCGAGGACGAGGCTGACCGGTGATAGTATGGAAACTCGACGGATATCCAGAAGATACCGACCAGAGTTATATGTTGCAAATGGATATGGGGATCGATCTGAGAGACGGCACCTGAGATATGAGGATTTTGAGTGTCGATACTGGACAGGGGATTTATGAGGATTTCTAGTGTCGATGATGGACACTCGGTTGTTTTTATAAGGATTTCGAGTGTCGATGATGGACACTCATTGGATGATATGTGTGTGTGTGTTTGTGTGTTATGGATGACATATTTCCACATATTCAATGATCATGGGGATCATGTGTGTTATGCGCGATTCGACATGACGTACTTATTGATACTGACGTGATATTTATGTATATACGCGTTCACATTCGTTATCACATAGTATGATAGTATTATACAGTATGACCTAGATAGATCGTTATGCATTCGATTTCTACCTGATGATATCTTCTACTCATGAGTTGGCAACTCACCCTCGTTGTACTATAATTTCTTGCAGGACCGACCGCTCGGATCAGTAGCGGCTTGCTGGCACGTTTCTTCTCCTTCAGATGATTGCTTTCGTAGGTGGGTTATATTCCAGATCGTAACCACCACTTGTATATATATAATCTTTTGTGATCCAGTTAAAAACTCCATCGACCAAAACTTGTATATTCTTGTTGACTTAGAGACAAGACTTGTATATTATTCTTTTATATGTCGAGTTTGGATATAGTGAGTTGATGATGCTTTTAGTATTTCTTTTACTTTTTATGTGTTGATCTTCTCCTTGGGTGTCATATATTACTTTGTGGTTGTGATTCCGTCGATTGGGCGATAAGATAGCTCCCGACTGGGGACGCTGATATTATATTTATTTGTATATATCGGTTTTATCAAATTTACAAAGGAGGTGCTGCCAAAATTTTAAATGACGAAAATGTTTTCAAACCTTAGTCTTAAACCCACTTGTGTTTTCAAACAACAGTACTTATACTTTAAAAAAAGACTTGATTTCATCGATAACCATTTTCCAACACTTCACCTCTACTATTTACTTTAAAAGGTTTAGATTCCCGATTTTCGGCTTAGTTAGATTACGGTGGGGTCTTATAGACTTCACGTGATTTAAGTGCCGGTCATGTGCCATTTCCAGATCGTGACAAAGCGTCTCCCCTTTTGCGCAAGCACCTATCTTTTTGCGCCAGCGCCAACCCTCTTGCACAAGCACCAATCCTAGAAGCGCCTGAGCCAAACCCCGTGAGCACATGCTCCGGCATGCTCAAAAAATTCCCCTTCTAGAACTCTGCGAAAACTCTGCGAGGTCCCCGATATGCCCTAAGCACCCTCAAAATTGTTTTCAAAACACAACAAGCACATATTTCATATTGAGTTCATATGATCACATGACTCGTTTATCAAAGGTTCCCTTGCCTAAAGCGAGGGGTAATTAACGGCAGTTTTTTTTGCGGCTGCCGGAGATTAGAATTCCTGCAATCAATAAACCCCTGCCTATCATGGGGCAGGGGGAATCTGTAAACGCCCGAAGCATGAGTGCATCCATCTTAACAGGGTAACGAAAAACACTCTACAACCATCGTCTGATGAAGCTCATGATGAGCAGTCCTAAGATGAGGAGTATTTCCTCGTTCCAGACCGACAAAAAAGGGACATTAGACCGCCACAGAGATATGGCTACGATGATCTAGTAGCATATGCTCTGTATGTTGTAAAGACGGTTGATAGTAGCAAGCCTGTAAGCCGATGTCGAGCACCCTGTGGGTTCGCGGGAAGGCGGAATATTTAAAAAACGATTTTTACAAAGCTCGCAACACCGACTTAAACTCCAGGATCGATGATAAATCCTAACTAGCCAACTGTTATGAGGTTAACTACTTGGATAGAATGTTATACCTCCTGAATTCATGTCTTTCGGGTCTTCTTGTCGATGTCCTCCTCCTCGTTACAGGCTCCAACGATTGTAACAGATCGATGCTTTCTCGTCGGCCTCCTCGAGTCAAAGACGATCCACCCGAGAGTCTGTAGATCGAGCTCCCACCTCAAATTTGAAGTAACTAGGCACCTAGTTCGCTACACTAGATGACCTAGATGATGTAGAGAATATAGATGGAATGGTATGTCTCTCATAGCCTAAGGTTTCTTAACACATGAGACATGAAAGGCTAGAGGTAGAAGAAGATCAACTTGAGGAAAAAGCTAGCGAAGTGTTTGGATAGAAAAGAGAATGAACTCTCTGGTGTAAATCTGAACCATTCTCAATTTTCCATAGAATAACCCTCATTGAAAATCAAGTATGGTTCATATTTCATCTTAGTGAGTCATGGTACAAAAACCCTCCATGTGTCACTAAGAGCCATGCTCCATATCATGCATACCTCCACCTCATTTCCTCCACCTCATAATTCATTGATCATTTAACCTAAAATGTTTAATACATAATATGAGGTGTCACCTTCTAGAAGCATCTTAGAACAAATTACGAAAATACCCCTCATCTGTATATACATACCCGTATCCGTATTCCGAAAAATACGAGTACAAAAGAGACAAAAATAATACATCAGTATAATACTATGATCCAGCTTAAACCAAAGCCTACTAGTATTATCTGTCCGAATCATCATCTGTGCATAAGTATATGTATGTGATCGAACCCTTTCGTAAAACCATACGGCCTCTACATCTTTTGCTCGATACAAGGAAACCCTCTGTGTAGGACTCTAAAGACTCGACACTACACTGGCAGTGGGTTTAACCACAAGCCGCAAGCGGTACTAGCTGCACGTATCGGCCACCCAGGTATCTGTCGATAAGAAGGCCGATGAGAAAAACTCATCCGAACTCCTACTGAGCCTGTTTGTGAAAATCTCCGTACAGTCCGGTCTGTTCGTGTAAGAGTATCGTATATCGGGCCTAGGGGCGGTAATCGTTAGACCCTTAATAGTGCAATAAGTCGTGTCGGAGAGTAGCCCAAAATACCCTGAGAAACTACTGGAGTACCTACCAGTAAAGCTCGCTTGCCTTGGCCAAGGACTTTGTGTAATGGCCTTCCGAACACAACGCTATATCAACCCCCAATACCGGGAAAGACGAATCCTATCTAATCTCCACTGCCTCCAAGTGCTTCGGGACTGCACCCAACTACTACCTGTTTGCACGACTCCATTGAGCCATGGTAGGGTAGTAATCTAAGAACAGTGGGAACACACTCAAGGCAAAATAGCAGTGTCAAGTCGACGGACTAAGCTTTACTCATGTCACCTGGGAACTGCTACCCGACGATAGGTATAATACCCACCAGCAGTCCCCTACGAGTCATGTCCAGTGTACTCATAACCTAATGAGCACCTGCATACTTCTCCAGTATGACGTACTAATGGCTGTGGGACAAACCATCTCCCCTGCTGGGATGAGAAGTGTATACACTAGTCTACTCGGGAGTATCGATGCCTCGTCTCGATAATCCTACGACTAGGGACCTGTATAAGGATGTGCTTATAGACTACCCAGACCCCACTAGTGTGACTGCCATCACAACGCTGGTAATCAAGCAAAGATCCTGAGGGCTTGATCAGTCGAAAATACTGCATTTCTAACACGGCAATTTCCCTACCTTTTGCAGTCAAGTAGAGGTATCCGGTATTCATATCACACATATTTGCAAAACACATGTAAAATATTGAATTACTTGTACTGTGTACTAAAACCGGCACTTTTAGGGAAATTGTGTGTTTTTCATGGTATCGCATCATCCTTGTATTGCGCAACTCTTGTCTGGGGTCTAATGCAGGAAATTCCAGAAGCAAAAGCCCAAAATTGGGAAAAGATCTGATAAACGATATGCCAACTCAAAGGCTGAAGATCTGGTAGTGATACAGAAGGCTAAATAGAAATTAAAATATCAGAAAAAGGCCCATATGACAGCCCAAGATCACACCAGGAAAATGAAGCTCCTAGTCCACTAAAGCGCCGCGGATCCGCGGCCCAAACCCCCTTGGCGCCGCGGATCCGCGGCCGTATGAAGAGATCAAGAGCTCCATTTTTTTACATGTGTCCCCCCTAACGGCCAAAGCTTCCAGAAGACCCCAGAAGCTCCACGTGGCACATGTAGAAGGCTCGGCTTAACAAACTCTTGGAGGGAAATTCAAATTTTGGCTTAACAAACTCTTGGAGGGAAATTCAAACTTTGGGTTAACTAACTTGTGGAGGGAGAATTCAAAATTCAATCCTAGATCTAGAATTTAGAGGTCTATAAAAAGGAGCCTAGATCTAGGGTGCAAATTGTTCAAGAATCACCACCATCTTCAACCCACAAGTTTAGTGACAAAGCTTGTGCCTCAAATTCAAACCCCAATTCAAAATCAAGATCAAGATCCTGAGAGCAATTCAAGCAAGAGAGCCTTCAACCTTTAGAAGCGACGCCGGATTTCAACGGAGCAAGAGATCCACGCTGATCCGCGACTCAAGGAGCCGAGCGAAGCCGAAATCGACGATCTAGTTCCATCCTTTTGTAAATTCAAGAGAGTTGTAACGAAATTTGTCAATAAATAAAGGTGAATTTTCTATATTCTTGCTTATCTTTTAATTCAAGCATAATGATTAGATCTCAATTTGTGATTGTGTTTGTGATCATGATGTTTGAGTAATCTCCGCTCGTATAGGAGTTGTGACGATCTTTAGATGATGATGATTTAGATATTTTTATAATTCTTAAATCCTATAATGTTTGGAAATTCTAGTGAATCAAATGATTAATAACCTAGTTTCGAGATAATGCTTTCTTGATCGTGTTCACTCGAAACTAGGAAACAGCTATTAAACATTTGATTAACTAGAAGCTAGAATTTGAATGCGATCCATCGAAAGGACAAAGGATGAGTTGCGAAATCCCTAATTCCCTCGCAAGATCCTTAAACCTCGATGAATTTGCATCGATCTAGTATCAATTCATTAATGGATAAGAATTAGTAATTTTTAGATCTCATCACATCGATAGATCCGATCTACTCCTACGACCATACTTCTAATCTTGATTGTTGGTTGGAAATTATCACATCTCAATTCTTATTTTTAATGTCTATTCTAGATCTAGATTTTTCTTATTTCTTGATCTTCAAATGCAAATCATGAATTGTTTTCTTTTCTTTTCCTTAAATTTTCAACTCATCTAATTCGGAAATTGAACGGATTACACTTTCCCTGTAGACGATCCGCACTTACTAACGCGCTATATCCGACACCGTTATTGATTGCGGTCAAAATATTTTTTGGTTGTGATTTCTATATACAATTTTCTAAAAACAACACACAACGGAAAATCATTAAATCAAATGGCGCTGTTGCCGGGGATCATTTGATTTGATTTACACAAACAAGAATTCTTTAACAATCAAATGGCGCCGTTGCCGGGGATCGTGTGCTATTTGTTCATTTTTTGAAATTTGAGTTGAAAAGTTTATTCCATCTAAAATTTTGAGATCAAAACTCGCGCAAAACACTAACCGAGTTGTTGTGGTTAATTGCAAGGAAATCTGGAGCTTTCTGTGAAATTGAAAAATTATTTGGAGAATTCCAGAGAGCTAGGGAAGTGATCAGGAGTGCTCTGGTAAAATTTGGTGCAGAGAGGAGCTCAAGGCGTGGCGGAATCGCGGTCTAAGGCGACAATTGCGGCGGAAGCGCGGCGGTTTGAGGGCTTCTCTGGAAAATTTTCAGCAGGTAACTTCTATCTTTCTTATATCCTTCCTAAAATCTGCTCCAATTAACAATTTGTTGCAGGTTTCTTTGCAAATAATCGCAGCGCCGCAAAAGCAAAATTAAAATTGTGCTTGTTTTTGATTTTGTGGTTGTTTGCATAATTAATACGGACATTAAGGAGCACGGCCAAATCCAGATTAGGTGGGGAGTTCATTACCCTTCCTAGGCCCCAAAAATCATAAACCTGCATCCGCATTACCCTCATTAATTAAAAAATATCTAGATATGACTCTAAGGACCATCGTGCTCACTTAGGACAGAAGAAGGCCGTGGGTAATTCATTGCTTATCCGCGTTTCTTTTTGTAGTGACTAAGGAAAGTCTGTTGAAGGCTAGTGGTTTCTTAATTAGGCCCACTACTTACTTAGTGGAGAACCTCCCACTTACCTGGCACTTACCTGGCCACAGGAGAAACAAAGAGGCAGTGGAGGATTTTATCCTGCGACTTTTCTTTTGGAAGTTAGGAGCGGTCTAGAGATTGGACCTAGGTGACCATAAATTCTAGGGTTGCTTGTTGCATTTGTTGTGATCGCATCATCTTTTCAAAATCCGTATCATTTTTCAAAACAAACACCGCATTCACTTCATTTCCCCTAATTATAAATCGCGCTGCCACTTGTACTAACCCCTTTTAGTGCAAGATAGGCTGGACACGGGATTCTAGTGCCCGACTCGTCCGCGTCCCCTCGATCGACTCCGAAGTCGGTATTTCTCCATTTACCTTTCTTTTACCCCCCACCACACCCACACCGATGGATCAGTCTCCATCAAACCTCTTTACCGCTACTCTGTCGCCGTCCGTTGGTGCACAGAATCCTCCCTGCATCTCTCTCCAAGAGAGGTGCTACCCTTTGCGAGGTCCTCTCTCAACCTGCTTATCCATTCCACCAGCCAACGGGGATAACTTTGAAATTAAGCCCCAGTACATCAACCTCCTACCCAAATTCCACGGTCTCGAGACTGAAGACGCTTACGTTTTCATTACCAAATTTGAAAACGTATGCGCAATGATGGGTACATCACAACTTTCTGTGGATGCCATGCGTCTACGACTTCTTCCATTTACCTTGTGCGATTTAGCCGAGAAGTGGCTATATAACACCACTGCACATTCCATAACGAATTGGGAAGAATTCGTTGCGGCATTCCTTAAGAAATTCTACCCCATGCAAAAGACAGCTCGAATCCGTAGCGAACTCTATCAATTCTCCCAGCTTCCGGCTGAACCATTTTCAAAATACTTTGACCGATTCAAGGATCTTTTGGTTCAATACCCACATCACGGCATCCCGAGATGGGAACTTTGCCGAATCATATATAAGGGCAGTAACTCTACCACTAAACAAAACCTTGAAAACATGTGTCAAGGCACCTTTATGACCAAGTATGATGGGGAAGCGTGGAAATTTTTAGAAGAGTTCGCTGAAAAGTCACTACAGTGGGAGACTGGAACCCAGCCATCGAGTAGGGGTGGCGTACACCAAATAGACGTGTCCATAGGTGTTCGAGCTGAGATGGCAGCAATGCAAAAGAAGCTCGACGCTATGGAACACAAATTCTTAGCAGCCTCCCTAAACCCAATGTCGCTCCCCAAAACCGTTTGTGGGTGCTGTTCTGACCCTTCTCACTTAACGGAAGAATGTCCATTAAACTCTCAGTTTCAAGGTCTCGAGCATACCAATGCCGCATTCCAAAGACCTAGAAACGACCCTTTTTCTTCCACATACAATCAGGGTTGGAGGAATCACCCGAATTTTGCCTGGAACCAATCCCAAAACACGGTTCCAAACCCTAATCAATTCCAACGGGCTCTTCCTCCACAACAGCAACCACTTCATCTCACCCAGCACCCCTACCAGTCACAAAATTTCCAAAACCAGGTCAACCCTCCTGCACCTTCTAATCCTATGCAGTCGACATGTTCTGACGAGTTCTCTCAATTCACTCAAACCATGAAATCACTCTTGTCAAATTTCACGGAAATGTCGGCCGAGGTTAGGTCTTCCGTTGGTGAGATAAAGAAAAACTCAGCGTCCCAAGCTGAGAGTATCAAAATGATGGAAGCTGAGATTGCACGACTTAAGGCCGAGTTGAGTGCGAGAGAAAAAGGGAAACTTCCGTCTCAACCCCTACCGAATCCTGGGCATTACAATGTAAATGCCGTCACAACGTTGAGATCAGGAAGAATGCCGGATAACCATGTTGGGGAAGAAGTTGATGATACTGAAAATCCTATCAACACCCCGGCTGAGACATTTCCTCACACACACACTTCTACGTATGATTCTTGTTCTCCTACCCCACCGCCTTCTCGCGAGCCTATTCTCCATTTCCCTCTAGGCTCGACACCTCAGCCCACCTCTTCTAGCTCTTCACAGACGATCCCCACTCCTCTTTCGGGATCTTGTCTACCCCCTCTTCCTTCTCCTATGATGGACCCAGCGCTCATTGCTAAAGCACCTTACCCGAACCGGTTAAGGGCTAACAAATCGAGTCCTCATATGGAGAAAATCATGGAAATGTTCAAGCAGGTTAACATCAACATCCTTCTCCTAGATGCGATTCAACAAGTCCCCGCTTATGCGAAAATTCTTAAAGACTTGTGCACTAGGAAGAGGAAGACTCAAGTGCCGAAGAAGGTCTTCATGTCCAATAACATTAGCACTGCTTTTATCCCCCAGCTACCAAAGAAACGTAAGGACCCAGGATGTCCTACGATATCGATTTCTATTAGGGGTAAAAACATCAATCGTGCTCTTTTAGACCTTGGCGCAAGTGTTAACCTACTTCCATATTCTGTCTATGAGCAGCTAGGGATTGGAAAGTTGAAACCTGCTCACTGCACTCTCCAAATGGCAGACCGATCTATCACCAAACCTAGGGGTGAACTAGAGGATGTGTTGATAAAGGTCGGGGAATTTTTATTCCTTGTAGACTTCATTGTTCTCGATACACAGCCTGTAGCAAACCCCCGGAGCCAAATTCCGGTGATTCTGGGTCGGCCATTCCTTGCCACTTCCAATGCTGTCATCAACTGTAGAAATGGTTCAATGAACTTATCATTTGGAAATATGACCATTGAACTAAACATCTATAAAATTGGAAGTCAGCCATCAGAACCCACTGCTCATATCCTCGATGTGTGCTCTGTCCACGAGATTGCTCCCGAAAGTTGCGGAGTTGAGGAACTTTGCTTTACAGATCTCGACGACACTGCCACATCACTGTTTGACCTGACACATGATCTTAGTGAGGACACCATTTCCACGCTTGAGTCTGCCACTCCTGACTCATCACCATCCGAGTCTGTATCTTTTACAGACTATGAGCTTCTTTGTGACTCCGAAAATCATTCGATGATCCCACCTTCTATTATTTCTCCGCCAGAATTAGATCTCAAAACTTTACCTTCTCACCTTAAATATGCATATTTAGGTGAGAATGAGTCTTTACCGGTTATCATTTCAGCTTCTCTAGCATCAGAACAAGAGAATGCACTCTTATCGGTATTGAGATCTAATAAGGAGGCGTTTGGTTGGACCATGGCGGACATCAAAGGGATTAGTCCCTTGATTGTCGAACATCATATACACTTGATGGATGATGCCAGACCAACCCAAGAACCACAGAGACGGTTGAACCCCGTCATGAAGGAAGCGGTGATGAAAGAGATCGTCAAATGCCTTGATAGTGGTATCATATACCCAATCTCCGATAACCAATGGGTGAGTCCTATACATGTCATCCCTAAGAAATCCGGCATCACTGTTGTTACCGATGAGGCAAATGAGTTGATTCAGACACGCGCCCAAACTGGGTGGCGTGTATGTATTGATTATCAAAAACTCAATGCCGCTACGAGGAAAGACCACTTTCCTCTACCTTTCATTGATCAGATGCTGGAACGCTTAGCTGGACGTGCGTATTATTGCTTTATGGACGGATACTCTGTCTATAATCAGGTCCCCATAACCAAAAAGGATCAAGATAAAACCACTTTTACTTGTCCTTTTGGTACCTTTGCTTACAGTCGCATGCCCTTTGGGTTATGCAATGCTCCCGCTACCTTTCAGCGGTGTATGATGGGGATATTCTTTGATATGGTAGAGAATTTTCTGGAGATCTTTATGGACGATTTCTCGATTTTTGGAGACTCTTTTTCCGATTGCCTATCGAATCTTGACGCTGTTCTTACTCGTTGCAAAGAGAAGAACTTGACTTTGAACTGGGAAAAATGTCATTTCATGGTCCAAGAAGGAATTGTTCTTGGACATGTCATTTCACAAAAAGGCATTGAGGTTGACAGAGCTAAGATAGATGTCATTCAAAACCTCCCTCATCCCAAAAGCGTCAAAGATATTCGATCTTTCCTTGGCCATGCGGGTTTCTATAGGAGATTCATTAAGGACTTTAGCAAAATTGCTAGACCTTTAACTCTTCTCCTGGCCAAGGATACGACCTTCCACTTTGACTCGGATTGTGAGGCAGCCTTCGACTCACTTAAACACTCCCTCACTTCAGCCCCCGTTCTATCGTCTCTAAATTGGGACTACCCCTTTGAGCTGATGTGTGACGCATCCGACTTTGCAGTAGGTGCAGTCTTAGGACAGCACATTGAAAATATGCCACACATGATCTACTACGCAAGTAAGACCCTGAATGATGCACAAATCAACTATACAACTACCGAAAAAGAACTTTTGGCAGTTGTATTTGCATTAGAAAAATTCAGGCCTTACTTAATCGGCTCTCCAATAATTGTGTACACAGACCATTCCGCCTTGAAACATCTCCTGGCGAAGAAAGATGCCAAAGTTCGGCTAATACGTTGGATCCTTCTGTTACAAGAATTTGATCTTGTTATCAAAGATAAGAAAAGATGTGAAAACGTAGTAGCCGACCATCTTTCACGCATCTCTTCTTCCCCTGTGACCCTGCCGATCAATGACTCACTCCCTGATGAACAACTCTTGAACGTATCCAATGAACCATGGTTCAGGGATATTGTGAACTATCTTGTCACGGGACTGATACCCAGCGATTGGTCAAAACAGGACAAATACCGTTTTTTATCCCAAGTAAAACACTTTTACTGGGATGATCCATATTTGTTTAAGTATTGTCCTGATCAGATCATTCGACGGTGTGTCCCGAAAGAAGAGTTCAAGAGTATTCTTTCTTTTTGTCATGATCAGGCCTGTGGGGGTCACTTCGGTCCTAAAAAGACGGCGGAGAAGGTTTTGCAATGTGGATTTTATTGGCCGACCTTATTCAAGGACGCATTTGACTATTGCAAAACCTGTACACAATGTCAGTACACGGGTAGAATCTCCCGGAGGAATGAAATGCCTCAGCAACCCATCTTGGTTGTTGAAATTTTCGATGTTTGGGGCATTGATTTTATGGGTCCCTTTCCCAACTCCTTTGGGAATTTGTACATACTGCTGGCGGTTGATTATGTCTCAAAGTGGGTAGAAGCCATTCCATGTCGCTTTAATGACAGGAAAGTTGTCATTAAGTTCTTGAAAGAGAATATCTTTTCGCGATTTGGACACCCACGCGCTATCATTAGCGATAATGGGACACTTTTCTGCAACAGGTCTTTTGAGACTCTGATGCGGAAATACTCAATCAACCACCGAATTTCTACACCATATCATCCCCAAACGAGCGGGCAGGCTGAGATTTCGAATAGACAGATCAAACTAATCCTGGAGAAGACTGTTGTTAAAAATAGAAAAGAATGGTCGACCAAACTGACGGATGCTCTTTGGGCATTCCGAACTGCATTTAAAACCGACCTAGGGATGTCTCCATACAGGATAGTGTTTGGGAAGGCATGTCATTTACCCGTCGAGATAGAGCATAAAGCATTGTGGGCTATTAAGGAAATCAATTTTAACCTAAACCAAGCCTGCAACTTTCGGAAGCTGCAACTTAATGAGCTAAGCGAACTCCGCGATGAAGCTTATGATAACGCTGTAATCATAAAGAATAGGACCAAGGTTTTTCACGATAAAAACATTTTGAGGAAAACATTTTCACCTGGTCAACAAGTCCTTCTTTATGATTCACGACTACACCTTCACGCAGGTAAGCTTCGATCTCGGTGGAAGGGACCTTTTGTTGTGCGGTCTGTATACCCGCACGGGGCAGTAGAGGTAGAAAATGTTAAAAACGGCACAATTTTCAAAGTGAATGGACATATACTAAAGCCGTATTTTTCCACTGACCCCACGGAGGAGCTCCTGTTCTTACAGGAGCCAGTTTATCTTGATTAAAATTCCTCCGTCTCACCTCCATATTACTGCATCATCTTTTTGAATGGAGGTGAGTGAAAAGAATAAGTTTGGGGGAGGGTCTTCACTTATATATTTTGCCCCCACTAATAAATTCCTCCCAGGCTTACAGGTTTTTTGTAGATATAGCGGATGGCAACAGTGAGGACACTGTTGAAAACAAGTTTGGGGGAGGTTTGTGCTTATTTTTGCATCATGTGCATATCATTTGCATAAGCACAAAACATTTCTTTAAAAACCATAAAAAAATTTTAAAAAATTCAAAACCGATAAAAATTTTGTGTACATATTTTTGGCTCATCATTTTTTGTAAATAGTTTTTTCAAAATCCATAAAAACCTATAAAAATTTAAAAATTTTCAAAATCCATAAAAATTCAAAAAAAATTCAAAATATAAAAATATTTAATATTTATGATAATAAAAGATTAGATAGTGAACAATTACATCCATGAGATTAGAAAAAATTTAAGAAAACCAAGGAAATTAGAAGTTTTCTTATACGAACTAGTAATAAGTAGTTATGAGCCGTTGTCCCAAGGGTTAGTAAGATAGAGGAAGTCACTAATCTGAGGATAAAAATAAGTCTGAAAAATAGTTTCTATTCTGGAAAGCCAAACATTTTGAACGTTGATACCCTGCTATTCGCACTTACACACGTCTTAAAGCCTGGGATAGTAGAGGATACCTTGAAATGCTCTTGTCTTAAAGCCGATGTATGAAGGAAATAAAAAAAATGAAGAAAAAAATATAAAGTGGTGAGAGAAAAAAATGGACACTGGTTTTGTTATCACCGAGGGCAATAAAATTTATAGCAAGGGTGCCTCTTCACCCAGTGCCCTAAGGCCAACTGGTCTGGGAGTCACTGCTATGCCTTAGGTGGTGTAAGACGAGGAAAATACACCAAATAAGCAAAGCACATGAGTAATCGGTCGGTTAGTACCTCAAGAAGTATTAACGGTCGCATGAAAGTGTGTGAGCAAATCAAAATATTCATTAACTAAAAAGTACTGAGGCTGATGGGCAAGAGTATGATAGCTTGAATTGAATACTCCGGGTGTAGGGATGTCTTTTCCACACACGCAGGGTGATATGATCGATGTTTTGGAAGAAAGATAGGAATGAAGAATAAGATGATGTTTTATTGAGGGAGGACGTGATTTCTAACATCTTTTCATGACCATTAAGATAGGGCTCATGACAACCGAAAAGCTAGCTTAGTTGGAAACCCTAATTTTCAAGGCTTTTCTTTTACAATTCTTGTCTTTAAATGTAATATTCATGATCTTCCTTTTATTATTAGGTTTTGTGGGTGCAATCCGCTGAAAACCCTCAGGAGACAACACTCTTCCTACTAGGGACACCTAGAGCTTTAAAGGCTTGTTGCACATGCTCAGTGCAATCGTGTTGCCTATGAAAGTGTGCTTTTCTCTTTCTTCATTTTCTCCTTCTCTTTTTTTTAATAAAACAGTTCGATCGAGACGATCGAAAATAAGTTTGGGGTAATTTGATCAGTCGAAAATACTGCATTTCTAACACGGCAATTTCCCTACCTTTTGCAGTCAAGTAGAGGTATCCGGTATTCATATCACACATATTTGCAAAACACATGTAAAATATTGAATTACTTGTACTGTGTACTAAAACCGGCACTTTTAGGGAAATTGTGTGTTTTTCATGGCATCGCATCATCCTTGTATTGCGCAACTCTTGTCTGGGGTCTAATGCAGGAAATTCCAGAAGCAAAAGCCTAAAATTGGGAAAAGATCTGATAAACGATACGCCAACTCAAAGGCTGAAGATCTGGTAGTGATACAGAAGGCCAAATAGAAATTAAAATATCAAAAAAAAGGCCCATATGACAGTCCAAGATCACACCAGGAAAATGAAGCTCCAAGTCCACTAAAGCGCCGCGGATCCGCGGCCCAAACCCCCTTGGCGCCGCGGATCCGCGGCCGTATGAAGAGATCAAGAGCTCCAATTTTTTACACGTGTCCCCCCTAACGGCCAAAGCTTCCAGAAGACCCCAGAAGCTCCACGTGGCACATGTAGAAGGCTCGGCTTAACAAACTCTTGGAGGGAAATTCAAATTTTGGCTTAACAGACTCTTGGAGGGAAATTCAAACTTTGGGTTAACTAACTTGTGGAGGGAGAATTCAAAATTCAATCCTAGATCTAGAATTTAGAGGTCTATAAAAAGGAGCCTAGATCTAGGGTGCAAATTGTTCAAGAATCACCACCATCTTCAACCCACAAGTTTAGTGACAAAGCTTGTGCCTCAAATTCAAACCCCAATTCAAAATCAAGATCAAGATCCCGAGAGCAATTCAAGCAAGAGAGCCTTCAACCTTTAGAAGCGACGCCGGATTCCAACGGAGCAAGAGATCCATGCCGATCCGCGACTCAAGGAGCCGAGCGAAGCCGAAATCGACGATCTAGTTCCATCCTTTTGTAAATTCAAGAGAGTTGTAACGAAATTTGTCGATAAATAAAGATGAATTTTCTATATTCTTGCTTATCTTTTAATTCAAGCATAATGATTAGATCTCAATTTGTGATTGTGTTTGTGATCATGATGTTTGAGTAATCTCCGCTCGTGTAGGAGTTGTAACGATCTTTATATGATGATGATTTAGATATTTTTACAATTCTTAAATCCTATAATGTTTGGAAATTCTAGTGAATCAAATGATTAATAACCTAGTTTCGAGATAATGCTTTCTTGATCGTGTTCACTCGAAACTAAGGAACACCAATTAAACATTTGATTAACTAGAAGCTAGAATTTGAATGCGATTCATCGAAAGGACAAAGGATGAGATGCGAAATCCCTAATTCCCTCGCAAGATCCTTAAATCTCGATGAATTTGCATCGATCTAGTATCAATTCATTAATGGATAAGAATTAGTAATTTTTAGATCTCATCACATCGATAGATCCGATCTACTTCTACGAGCCATACTTCTAATCTTGATTGTTGGTTGGAAATTATCACATCTCAATTCTTATTTTTAATGTCTTTTCGAGATCTAGATTTTTCTTATTTCTTGATCTTCAAATGCAAATCATGAATTGTTTTCTTTTCTTTTCCTTAAATTTTCAACTCATCTAATTCGGAAATTGAACGGATTACACTTTCCCTGTAGACGATCCGCACTTACTAACGCGCTACATCCGACACCGTTATTGATAGCGGTCAAAATATTTTTTGGTTGTGATTTCTATATACAATTTTCTAAAAACAACACACAACGGAAAATCATTAAATCAAATGGCGCCGTTGCCGGGGATCATTTGATTTGATTTACACAAACAAGAATTCTTTAACAATCAAATGGCGCCGTTGCCGGGGATCGTGTGCTATTTGTTCATTTTTTGAAATTTGAGTTGAAAAGTTTATTCCATCTAAAATTTTGAGATCAAAACTCGCGCAAAACACTAACCGAGTTGTTGTGGTTAATTGCAAGGAAATCTGGAGCTTTCTGTGAAATTGGAAAATTATTTGGAGAATTCCAGAGAGCTAGGGAAGTGATCAGAAGTGCTCTGGTAAAATTTGGTGCAGAGAGGAGCTCAAAACCCTAAGTACCACAGACCCTAACGGACTTCTGTCGTATAGAGCAGAGGTTAACTGTGACGTTAGGATATTCTTGCGAGATCTGCTCGATCCGTTTCGACTCATGAGGAAATTGATGTCTTTGCGAGAACTTCTCGATTCGTCTCGACTCGTGAGATAAAGCCTTAGGCAGTAGGGATTAAAAAACCTGTTTCCTAAGCACTGGGACACTGCAAATCGGCCCAAAACGGTCTCTTGCATACTATCCACGGGTCACACTCTCCAAATTCGAATCTCGACAAGGAGGGAAACAACCACTTATGAGTCCTCTCGACTTATAAGCGGGAAAATTCTCTTGTGAGATCCTTACGACTTTCAAGAGAAAACACACTTAGGAGTCCTCACGACCCCTAAGGAGAAAATACACATGCGGGATCCTCTCGACTCGTAGGGAGAAAAGTCTTTATGAGACCCTCACGGCTCATAAAGTTGAAAAGTCTTAGGTGGCAGATCCTAACCCTGTCTCCTAAGCCATCACCGCCTTGCAAAGAGGTCAAGATGGACCATCTATGAGCCAGACTCGCCAAAGCTACATGCCACTGAAACGGAAAAGCTACTCATGAGCATATAAACTACTTCACGCCAGAGTAAGAAATGAAGAGATAGAGGGGTGCGGCTCATGGAGTTAAGGGTTTGGAACTATATCTCTTAAGAGTCGAGATTTGAGTCAATGATAAATGACGACGCTTGTGTCCGCTCGTTATCTTCTCAGATCAAGATTCTGAAAGTAATATACCAACCCGAAACTGGTCAAACGCTATGCATTACTTTGCACTACTTCACCCATGTAAATACTTACGTGTGCAAACTAGTGGGGGGCATTTGTTCCCGCCAAAAATTTCTGCGCAAAAGAGCCCAAGGTATCAAATGACGGCGATACGCCTAAGAAAATGGGAACCAGTATCTTCCGGGCTGTTTTTTGACAAACTCCTGAATGAGAAACAGATAAATTTTGATGGTATCGAAAGCGGCTCGAAAAACCCTTCGATTCGATATATTATGGGCCTCGTAATTCATCCGGGATCAAAAGTTATGAGGAATTACGTGTCCACACGTGATGGACTTTTAAGAACCCGCTGGAGGAGTTAAAAAATATAATAAAAACTCAGAAAAGACCCCAATGGGGCATCACGTGCTCACACGTGACCATGGGTCACGTGCAGACACGTGATGGGCTTTTAAGGCCTCTAAAATAATGAATAGAATTTAATTCTAAAAGTCAGAAAATACCTCAACGAGGTATCACGTGCTTACACGTGACCAATGGTCACGTGTTGACACGTGATGGTTAAAACAACAACATAAACAAGCGGTTGTTAAAGGAACCAATTTGGGGGTCACGTGCTCACACATGACCAAGGGTCACGTGTCAGCACGCGACTGGCTTCGAAAGCCTTAAAGTTAATAGAATTAAATTCTAAAAGCTTCCAAATCTTTCCAAATGGAAAAGGTCTATGGGGACCGTTGGATTAAAAATCCAAGGGTGATTAAAAATCATCAATTTATAGAAAAATCTTGGACTTGGAAAGATTTCCCCCCTAAATCTGACCGAGATAACAAATGGATATCTTTGGATTTAAAATCCAATGGTGAATAAAATTCACTTAACAATCTAAAGGCCCAGATTAATGATGAATGCAAATCAAATCTCTCAACATACAAATCAAATCTCTTAATGAGAGATTTGTTAAACAAATTGATTCTCTTCCTCCTCCTATAAATAGGAGCCAAGAGAAGAGAAGGATGATCGACCTTGGAGAGAGAAGAAACAGAGAGAGGAGAATTTAATTCTCTGCAAAAGAAAAACCCTAGGTGAGAAAAGGGAAAAGATTAACTTCAAAAAGAGAATTTAATTCTCAAATTTCAAGAGTTTAACTCTTATAAAAAAAAAGAAGAACTTAGTTCTTCTTCTGGTTGAAGATCTGTACAGAGCACATCTCCCCATAGGATGAGAATTTAATTCTCATCGGGTTGAGATCCTGCCATGCAGATCCTAAACTTAGAAGGGGAATTGAGTTTTGAGAACTTAATTCTCCTAAAACAAAACTAGGGTTTAACCCTAATCAAGAATTTAATTCTTTTACATATCTGGGAATTTAATTCCTTTGAAAAGAAATCAGGGTTTTATCCTAAATAAGAATTTAATTCTTTCATGATAGGAATTTAATTCCTCCAAAATCATAATTAGGGTTTAACCCTACAAAGAATTCAATTCTTAAAAGATCTCTGTTCATGAAAAGAACTAGGGTCACGTGCCCCCACGTGACCCTTGAAAAGATCCCCTGCAAAGAACTTTGAGGCAATGCCTCACGTGCTCCCATGTGACTCCCAGAACGCAGAAAGAAAAAGCAAAGGGAATGAAAGCTTTGGGCGCTCTCACGTGTTATCACGTGACCCCTCAGCAAATGCTTTAACAATTGGCGCACAGATCCATATCACGTGCCAACACGTGATGCTCTAAAATAAAAATAAAAGTGTTTGACACTTATTCGCAGATTTGAGGATAAACCAAAAGGAGATCTGGCTCCACATTTAGGGCGCCCTCACGTGTCACCACGTGACCCCTAATGAGCATTCTAACAGACCAGAGCGGGGGCCTCCATCACGTGCCCACACGTGATGGCCAGGAAATTAAAAGTGTTAAACACTGATCTGCAGAATAAAATAAGGGAAATCAGGGCGCTCTCACGTGCCCGCACGTGACCCCTCCCTCCTTAGTGTTTAACACTAATTGGAAAACTCTATTTGCAGTGTTTAACACTGATTTTCTTAGTGATTAACACTAATTGGAAAACTCTGTTCCCGGTGTTTAACACCGATTTGCTTTTGTGTTAACACTAATTTGAAAGCCCTGTTGCTAACACTGATTATCTTTTAGTGTTTAACACTAATTTGCTAATCTTATTCCCAGTGTTCAACACTGTTGGTCTGTAGTGTTTAACACCAGCTTTAGCCCAATTGGCTAAGTTTTTAGAGGCAAAGCCTCTTCTTCAATGGACCAACAGAGGGCCAATATTTCAAACATAGTTGGACTTAGCCCAAACTGGCCATAAGTCTTCAAATCATCTTGAACTGAGAACATCTGCTCTTTCAACCAACTCATTGGTTCAAGGGTACATCTCTGAACTCCTCTGATATTTGTCGTTGTAATCCTTCAACGTCTTCAGAGAGGTGACGGGTCCCGACAACCACACATTAACACGGACTGTGGGGTCCTTAAACTCATGGACTTATGCGTCCTTAAACCAAGATACGGACTGTGGGGTCCTTAAACCCGCGGACTTATGCGTCCTTAAACTAACGGACTAATGCGTCCTTAAACACACCCATCTGGACTGTGGGGTCCTTAAACCCATGGACTTATGCGTCCTTAAACTACCATTGGACCGCGATGTCCTTAAACTACCAATGGACCACCATGTCCCTAAACTGGAACAATAGAGCCCCCAAAAGCTCTTTTGTCGGATCTAAACGATCTCGTTAAGTCGATCTTAGTCCCAAACTGGACTAACGTGTCCTTAACAACCGTTTAAGTTGATCTTAGCCTCAAATATGGCTAACGTATCCTTAAACCTTCAAACAGACTTTAGTCCCAAATTGGACTATGGATCACCCAACCAACTTTGGTCCAAGGGTACATCTCTGAACTCCTCTGACACCTGTCGTTGTAATCCTTCAACGTCGTCAGAGAGGTGACGGGTCCCGACGGCCATACATTTAATGGACCACTATGTCCCTAAACTGGAACAATAGAGCCAAATGCTCTTTTGTCGGATCTAAACGATCCCGTTAAGTTGATCTTGGTCTCAAATTGGACTAACGTATCCTTAACAAACGTTTGAGTTGATCTTAGCCTCAAATATGGCTAACGTATCCTCAAACCAAAACCCCAAACCCAAATCTAAGAAAATACGGATTTGGACTAATCCACGTCCTACGGGTGACGACATAAATTAGTCTCCGTATACAATCCACGGGCAACCACAAACAAAACAAACACCCACGACACGAAGTGACCAGCTGGAGAAGGAGAAAGTTGTTACCGCGATGCGGTAGCGTAATTAACTGTAGGGGCTTGCGCCTGCAGGGAAGAGCGTCCCCACAATCAAAAACCCCTCAAGCGAGGGGGAATTTGACGAAGTCTGCTACATCGGACGCATCCGTTTAAACCTTCGATACATGGTGCCATAAATCAACTTGGCATCTTCGGAAAGGTGGACGGATAGCACCTATTAGCATCTGCCCCGAATCTCAGTGCCAAGACATCGCAGTCTTGTGCGCCGTCCTTCGGAGGGGAACAGATTCTGGCACGCCCGGTGGGACCTTTTCCTCTTTCCACTCCACACTTCGTGTGTCGTATTCGCGAACGAATCGCGGTTTGTTAATGGTTGCCCTTGGGTTTCGAGGTACTAAGATTTGGCGTTTTGCTTGGTGCAGAAAGCAAAGGATCAATGGCGTTCACCTGCTCAAAGTGTTCCATATGCAACTGCAACCCGCGTCCTGCCTCAACTGGGGGCATAGCCTATGGGCCCTAAGCTGCTTCCCTGTTCACGATGCCCGTGGAACAGGTCACTCAAGCCACCACAGGGTTATTTTTCGGGACCATGCTCCCGCCAATGAGCTTCACCGCTCCTGTGCCAACACCGGAAGCTCCTAAGAAGTCGGTCTTCGATCGGCTTACAGCTACTACGGCCCTTCTCAACGGGTCGTCCAACTCTAGCTCCTCGGTCTTCGCCAGACTGGGCCAAAATTCCTGTGGGCCCACAATGAAGCTTGCAATCCCAGAGAAGGTTATTCCAAAGAGGATAGCCATCCCTGCTCCTGGAATCGTCAAGGCGGCTTCTCCTACCAAAGGGTCGGTTTTTACAAGATTGACTGTTCTGGCTCCCGCTACGGTTCCTGTCCCTGCTCAGAAGACTGTTTTCAACCGATTGGATACTGCTTCTCAAAGGACATCAGTATTCAACAGGCTGACGCCAACAGCAACCCCTCACCTGGACAGGGGGCAAGACAAAGCCATACCCATCACCAAACCAACTCCATCAGCTCGACACGCTCGACGTCGCCACTGGCGCCGAGTAAGGAAGGCCGGGGGCAACTCCCCCTCTGGGCTAACGCCACCAGCTCCAACGGTGGAAGTTAATGCTGCTGTCCCAACCGGGAACAGTTTTGAGCTGCTGAACAGAATACGCAGGAATTCGCCCACTGTCGTACTAAAAAGATCTCCGCCACCGGTGGAGACTGTCACGGAAATAAAGCCGAAGAAGTCCCCTCAACGGCTGTCCTCCAAAGTTTACAAAATCTGGCCACAAGTCCGAGAGTCAGTGATCGATCCAAATTTCTCCCGCCAGCACAAGAAACTGAAGGTCCAAAAGGAAGTCAGCCATCCTGCTAAGCCACGAAAAGCTGTCTGGATGCCCACCTTGACGGCTCCCTCAACTTCGACCGCTCTTGAGAAAAGAAGGCCAGAGAAAATCCCTGTGCCGGCGACAAAAGTCAAAGGCACTGAACCAAAACGCCCTAAGTCTGGGGGCATGGTGGTGCATACAGTCTACATGGCGTCCGGGAAAGAGAACAGTCGTACATCTACAGGTCATAGATCGCTTACGCGATCGGTGACTAAAGCTCAGGAGCAGCAACAGAAACTCCAAGAAATGATGAATGCGATGGTCGCACTCACTGGGCCAAAAGAAAGCCCAGAAGTGTCCTCGGATCAGCGTCATGAACAAGAAACTGACGCTGACTACCTACGCAGAGTCCTCGAAAAGAAGGATAAAGAAGCCGCAGAGCAAGCGGCTAACATAAAACAAATGGCGCTTCTCTTCCAAGATATGGTAGGGATGATGATCCAGCAAGATCCTCCTGCTGAAGATCCTCCGATTGTCCTTGAAGATGACAAAGGAGAGACATCGAATCCTCCTCCGGCTCTTTCAGCAGCCAAGAAAGAAACCATTTCCAAGGCCGCACTGGATGACTATATAGCTCAGTAAATACGAGCTCATCAGGCGAGTGAAGCGGCTGAGCAAATTGTTAGGACCGGACGACCCTATCCGAACTGGTATGACCAAATCAGTTACCCGCCGGGATATACGATCCCTAAGTTCCACGTATATAAAGGGACAGGGAATCCACATCAGCATGTCGCTCAATTCAGGGCCTTATGCGGCAACACTGGAGGCGATGACAAATTGTTGCTTCGCCAATTCGTCGGCAGCTTAGCAGAAACGGCATTCGAATGGTACTCGGAGCTACCTAACGACTCCGTTAGAACATTTGCGGAGATGGAGCTACTGTTTACACAAAGATTTGCAAGCGCCAGCGAGCACACCCCGATAACAGCACTAATAAACGTCAGGATAAGGCCAGGCGAAACGTGGGTTCAATACGCAACACGATGGCGGAATTTGTGGTCGAAATGCAAACAACGCATAGAAGAAGCTCCTGCCGTGGGCATGTTCGTGGGTACTCTCGACCCTCAAGCGACCATCTCCCAATTCATAATGTTCTTCAAGCCGACCACCTTCCAGGCCTTGATTGACAAGCTGGCCCAAATGGACCAGGTGGGCCATAGGCCTTCCTCTTCAAAGACAGAGCCTTGGAATGAAAAGGGAAAAGGGAAAGCAACCTTCGTTGCCAATACTCAGCAATGGCCGAGCAACTTAAAACCGATTGTTCGCCAAAACAACGTGCGTCCATGCCCATCCCTCGAGGAGAGACTAGGTCGTCCTTACTCGTTTCCTCAGAATAAAACAAGGAGACTGTTCGAGCTGGCAGTGCACAACAGACTCATAAATTTGCCGAATCCAAAACATCCGCTGCAGCCAGGTGATGTCAACGATCCTAATTACTGCCCTTACCACCAAGCGGTAAGCCATCCAATCGAAGATTGTTTCGTCTTTAAGGGATAGATCGAGGATCAGTACCAACAGGGCAAGTTCGCGTTATCCGAAAACTGGAAGGTGAACCCGCCACAGCCGCACACTCCAAAGAAAACGGACACGCTGGGGGCAACTTGTTCTTTTATTGAAGAAGCCCCGTGGGAGGTTGCTCTTTCAACCAAAACTAAAAGAATGCTGAAGGATCTCCAAATGTGCCCGGCAATCAGGTGGAAAAATCCACTGGAACCCCAGATCGTCGAAGGGATGCTGAAGCCGTGCCCAACTCCAAAGATCAATGGTGAAGGCCCCAGCACTCACACCCAGCCGTCAAAATCTCCAAAGAAAAACAAGAAGAAATCCAAGAAGCCCGTGAAGCCCGGCGACAAGCGCACAGATTTGCAGAAACAGATTGACGTGCTGGAAGAGTATAACCAGAAGGCGCGGATTCCAATCACGCTCCAAGAGTTCCTCAGCCATGTCCTCGAGGACGAAAATGATGGAGAAGACTCATCAGATGAATCTGAGGACTACGTAGCAAGTTGTCATGTGATCTCTCACTCATTGATAGATGATGAAGAAGCTCCTTACACAGAGAAACTGGGGGTAGATCCTGAGCCAGAACTTCTAGGACCATCAGACGAAATGATTGACGCATTCCTGAACGAAGCCCGTCTTAAGAGTAAAGCTGATCGAGAACGCGAGATGGCCATATTCGAGAAAGCCAAACGCCGGCGACTGGACAGAAGGGTCGAAACACTCCCACCAGATCAAAGTACATCCGCCGCAAATGAAAGCAGGATCAAGACAAGGAAACGATTCGCCAAAGCCATATCAATGGGAATGAGGCCGCCCTCTTTCAGAGAAAATTCTCCTGGTGGTATACATTTTGATGAAATGGACGTACACCCTAACTTCTGCTTATATCATCAGAGGATCGCACATCCTACTGAAGACTGCAACTCCTTTAAGTGTTGGTGGCAAGGATATGTCGCTCATAGACAACACGTCAATAGAATAAAGCGGGAAACTCGTAGACAGCGAAAAAATACGACATATGAGAATAAAAGAGTTGCCGGCAACTGTCATAGGGACGAGCCCGGGGGATCACGAGTTCTCACCTTTGGAAGCGATTCTGACGAAGAAGCCACCCTCAACCCTCTCTTCAAGGAATTTATTTCTAAAACAAAAGAATTGGAGAGTTGTGAGAATGTTCAGCCGTACAATCTCACGCTACCCGGAAAGAATCTCGGACCCGCAAACGACGGAGCAAACGAAATGAAAAAGGAAAAGGAAAAAACGGCCTTTGTTGCCAACACTCAACAACAGCCGAGTAACCCGAGACCATTTTGTCGTCAAAACAACAAGCCGCGATACCTCAATGAGAAGTTGAAACGTCCTTACTCGTTTCCCAAAGATAAAACAAATAGATTGTTCGAGCTAGCAGTGCGCAGCGGGCTCATCACTCTGCCAGATCCAAAACGTCCATTACAACCAGGTGACGTTAACAATTCTAACTATTGTCCCTACCACAGAGTAATGGGTCACCCACTCGAAAATTGCTACGTCTTCAAAAACTGGGTTGAAGACCAATACCAACAAGGCAAGTTCGTGCTGCCCGAAAGGTGGAAAGTAAACCCGCCATAACAACATGTTCCGAAAAAGGTGGATATGCCGGGGGCATCATGCTCATTCATAGGGAAAGCCCCATAGACCGAAAAGTCAGTAAACTAGAGATGCGTCTCAAATACGGCGACGGCAGACCGAAACGTCCTTAAACTAACGGCGGACCACAATGTCCTAAAACTTGCAAATGACCGAAACGTCGTTAAACTACTCCCAACCCGCAGCATCTTCAGGCTGACGTGGTAAATAAAAAAAAACGGTACGTGCACAAGCAAAATGGGCACGGATGAAAACCCGAAAGGGCTCCGTGAGTAAAAACAGCAGGGCTACCGGCGAGTGTTCGTGAAAACCCGAAAGGGCGCGACCTCGTTAAAAAAAAAAAAGAACGGTATGTCCATAAGCAAAGGGGGCACGGATGAAAACCCGAAAGGGCTCCGTGAGTAAAAACAACAGGGCTACCGGCGAGTGTTTGTGAAAACCCGAAAGGGCACAATCTCGTTAAAAGACACTTACAGGGTCCTCTCGACCTTCTAAGGAGAAACCACCCGCGTGAGATCCTTACGACTCACAGGGAAGTAACACACTTAGGGATCCTCACGATTCCTAAGGAGAAATTACACTTACGAGATCCTCACGACTCGTAAGGAGAACTCTCTTATGGGACCCTCACGGCTCATAAGATTTGAAAGTCTTAAGTTACAGAAACCTTAACCTGTTCTTAAGCAACCCCCATAACCTTCGATATTGCCCTACAAGCGGCTCAATACTGACCCTTGTATACAATCCACGGGCGCGAATAAACATTTCCCCAGCAAGGTCCCATCCGTGACTAGGGATATGTCCATATGGTGAGCAACCCTTTTAGGTCCTCTCGACCTATAAGGAGAAAACCCTTTTGTAAGATCCTTACGACTTACAAGAGAACATGCACTTAGGAATCCTCACGATTCCCAAGGAGAAAACACACCTACAAGATCCTCACGACTTGTAGGGAGAAATACCTTTGTGAGACCCTTACGGCTCATGAAGTCAAAAGCCTTAGCCGACAGGACCCTTAACCCTGTTTACTAAGCCACCTTTGTTCAATATCGACAGAGAAAAATGATGATTCGCTCCTGGCAATATCCCAGTTGCAGCGATGTTGATGCCTAAACCGGTATCAAATTCCAAGTCCGTTCACGGCAAATGATGATTCGCTCCTGGAAATATTCCAGTCGCAGCGATGCTGATGCCAAGATTGGTATCAGATCCCAAATCCCTACTCGCAAAAAAAAAAATCAGCGAGCCAGAAAAAAAAATGCATGTGAAATAGCCGAAAGGATGGGGCAACTTGCAAACAGAATCAGCAAGTAAAAATGTATGCATACGAAATAGCCGAAATGATTGGGCACCGCGAAAAATAGCCGAAATGATTGGGCAATCACAATTTTCGCGATATGAAAAGCTAAAATGATAGAGCATCGTGGAAAGGAATAAAAAAAATATATGAAATGAAATTTATGCTCTACAGGTGAGATCACATTGATCCCTGTATACGATCCAGGAGCACAAACAAAGAGAGAACCATACCTTCCCAACGGGCTCCATCAGAAAGTGAAGCCAAATCTCGACGGTTCATAGACAACCCAGAGACAAGCTCGACATTTGTCGCAATATTGCAGACATAATGTCAACAGACGAGGCAAAAGGAAGATCCCGAGCTTCACGGTCTTGACGCCAACATCAACGACTTAGAGATCACCAACGGCGTTTCTCCTCATTCCAACCAGATACAGACATAACGTCAACAATCGACCTCAGAGTCGCAACGAAATGGAACCATGGCAAAGTCACTAGTTCCAAATCTCAATGGCCACATCTGCAGCCCGGAGACCAACAATGACGCAATGTCAACAACGGCGTTCCTTCGCAGTCCAACAGGATGCAGAAGCAACATCAACAAAAGACCCCATGGTTGAAACAAAGTGGAATGATGGCAAAATCCCAGTTCCATCTCAGCATTCGTCTCGATAAAGCAAACGCAATGTCAACAACGGCGTTCCTTCGCAGTCCAACAGGATGCAGAAGCAACATCAACAAAAGACCCCATGGCCGAAACAAAGCGGAATGATGGCAAAATCCCAGTTCCATCTCAGCATTCGTCTCGATACAGCAGACGCAATGTCAACAACGGCGTTCCTTCGCAGTCCAGCAGGATGTAGATGCAACGTCAACAAGAGACCCCATGGTCGAAACAATGCGGAGTGACGGCAAAATCCCAACTCCACCTTGGCATTTGTCTCGTTACAGCAGACGCAATGTCAACAATGACGTTCCTTCGTGGTTCATCAGGATGCAGAAGCAACATCAACAAAAGACCTCATGGTCGAAACAAAGCGGAGTGACGGCAAAATCCCAGCTCCACCTCAGCATTCGTCTCGATACAGCGGACACAGTCAAAGCAAACGAAGCGAAGGCCACATTCCTAGCTTCAACGTCTTGATGGTAACTCATATAAAACCGGAAAGACAATCGGAGATCATCTCGCACTAGCGCGGAGTGGTCACCACCTCGACGATCGTCTCGATACAGCAGATGAAATGTCACCCCAGCGTTCTTCCCCTAGCAGGATTCGGACGCGCCAAAACAAACGAAGCGAAGGCCAAATTCCTAGCTCCATGCGTCTTGACGGCAAGTAATATAAAGCCTGAAAAACAATCGGAGATCATCTCGCACCAGCACAGAATGATCACCACCTCGACGTTCGTCTCGATACAGCAGACGAGATGTCACTACGGCATCCTTCCTCCAACAGGATTCGGACGCGCCAAAGCAAATGAAGCAAAAGGCCAAATTCCTAGCTTCAAGGTCTTAACGGCCAGTCATATAAAGCCTGAAAGACAATCGGAGATCATCCCACACCAGCGTGGAGTGGTCACCACCTCGACGTTCGTCTCGATACAGCAGACGAGATGTCACGACAGCGTTCTTCCTCCAACAGGATTCGCACATGACAAAGCAAACGAAGCGAAGGCCAAATTCCTAGCTTCAACGTCTTAACGGCAAGTCATATAAAGCCTGAGAGACAATCGGAGATCATCTCGAACCGATGCGGAGTAGTCACCACCTCGACGTTCGTCTCGATACAGCGACGCAACATCACCAAAAGGAGCCACGGCAAAATCCCTAGTTCCAAACCTCGACGGTTCACCAGCAACCTAGAGACAACCGCGACATTCGTCTCGATACAGAGGACGCAATGCCAGCAAAACGAAGCAAATGCCAAATTCCTAGCTTCAGGGTCTTAACGGCAAGTCATATAAAGCCTGAAAGACTATCGGAGATCATCCCACACCAGCGCGGAGTGGTTATGACTCATCGGGGCTCTCCAAAATGAGCCTAACCTCAAGTAAAAAGCGGCATGGCAAATTCCTAGCGCTTGCTCTTCCGACGGTCAAACTGCCAAGGAGGATTTCTTGAAGACGTCTTGTCCAGCCCCCGAAGGGATCAGAGACACGGCAGTAGCAGGGCTACTCGAATAGCACAATTGCCTATCGAGGAATATATCAGCTCATGCGATGGTACGACGGCCAAAACCCTAAGTACTACAGACCCTAACGGACTTCTGTCGTAAAGAGCAGAGGTTAACTGTGACGTTAGGATATTCTTGCGAGATCTGCTCGATCCGTTTCGACTCGTGAGGAAATTGATGTCTTTGCGAGAACTTCTCGATTCGTCTCGACTCGTGAGATAAAGCCTTAGGCAGTAGGGATTAAAAAACCTGTTTCCTAAGCACTGGGACCTTGCAAATCGGCCCAAAACGGTCTCTTGCATACTATCCACGGGTCACACTCTCCAAATTCGAATCTCGACAAGGAGGGAAACAACCACTTATGAGTCCTCTCGACTTATAAGCGGGAAAATTCTCTTGTGAGATCCTTACGACTTTCAAAAGAAAACACACTTAGGAGTCCTCACGACCCCTAAGGAGAAAATACACCTGCGGGATCCTTTCGACTCGTAGGGAGAAAAGTCTTTATGAGACCCTCACGGCTCATAAAGTTGAAAAGTCTTAGGTGGCAGATCCTAACCCTGTCTCCTAAGCCATCACCGCCTTGCAAAGAGGTCAAGATGGACCATCTATGAGCCAGACTCGCCAAAGCTACATGCCACTGAAACGGAAAAGCTACTCATGAGCATATAAACTACTTCACGCCAGAGTAAGAAATGAAGAGATAGAGGGGTGCGGCTCATGGAGTTAAGGGTTTGGAACTATATCTCTTAAGAGTCGAGATCTGAGTCAATGATAAATGACGACGCTTGTGTCCGCTCGTTATCTTCTCAGATCAAGATTCTGAAAGTAATATACCAACCCGAAACTGGTCATACGCTATGCATTACTTTGCACTACTTCATCCATGTAAATACTTACGTGTGCAAACTAGTGGGGGGCATTTGTTCCCGCCAAAAATTTCTGCGCAAAAGAGTCCAAGGTATCAAATGGCGGAGATACGCCTAAGAAAATGGAAACCAGTATCTTCCGGGCTATATTTTGATAAACTCCCGAATGAGAAACAGATAAATTTTGATGGTATCGAAAGGGGCTCGAAAAACCCTTCGATTCGATATATTATGGGCCTCGTAATTCATCCGGGATCAAAAGTTATGAGGAATTACGTGTCCATACGTGATGGACTTTTAAGAACCCGCTGGAGGAGTTAAAAAATATAATAAAAACTCAGAAAAGACCCTAATGGGGCATCACGTGCTCACACGTGACCATGGGTCACGTGCAGACACGTGATGGGCTTTTAAGGCCTCTAAAATAATGAATAGAATTTAATTCTAAAAGTCAGAAAATACCTCAACGAGATATCACGTGCTTACACGTGACCAATGGTCACGTGTTGACACGTGATGGTTAAAATAATAACATAAACAAGCGGCTGTTAAAGGAACCAATTTGGGGGTCACGTGCTCACACGTGACCAAGGGTCACGTGTCAGCACGTGACTGGCTTCGAAAGCCTTACAGTTAATAGAATTAAATTCTAAAAGCTTCCAAATCTTTCCAAATGGAAAAGGTCTATGGGGACCGTTGGATTAAAAATCCAAGGGTGATTAAAAATCATCAATTTATAGAAAAATCTTGGACTTGGAAAGATTTCCCCCCTAAATCTGACCGAGATAACAAATGGATATCTTTGGATTTAAAATCCAATGGTGAATAAAATTCACTTAACAATCTAAAGGCCCAGATTAATGATGAATGCAAATCAAATCTCTCAACATACAAATCAAATCTCTTAATGAGAGATTTGTTAAACAAATTGATTCTCTTCCTCCTCCTATAAATAGGAGCCAAGAGAAGAGAAGGATGATCGACCTTGGAGAGAGAAGAAACAGAGAGAGGAGAATTTAATTCTCTGCAAAAGAAAAACCCTAGGTGAGAAAAGGGAAAAGATTAACTTCAAAAAGAGAATTTAATTCTCAAAATTCAAGAGTTTAACTCTTATAAAAAAAAAAGAAGAACTTAGTTCTTCTTCTGATTAAAGATCTGTACAGAGCACATCTCCCCATAAGATGAGAATTTAATTCTCATCGGGTTGAGATCCTGCCATGCAGATCCTAAACTTAGAAGGGGAATTGAGTTTTGAGAATTTAATTCTCCTAAAACAAAACTAGGGTTTAACCCTAATCAAGAATTTAATTCTTTTACATATCTGGGAATTTAATTCCTTTGAAAAGAAATCAGGGTTTTATCCTAAATAAGAATTTAATTCTTTCACGATAGGAATTTAATTCCTCCAAAATCATAATTAGGGTTTAACCCTACAAAGAATTCAATTCTTAAAAGATCTCTGTTCATGAAAAGAACTAGGGTCACGTGCCCCCACGTGACCCTTGAAAAGATCCCCTGCAAAGAACTTTGAGGCAATGCCTCACGTGCTCCCACGTGACTCCCAGAACGCAGAAAGAAAAAGCAAAGGGAATGAAAGCTTTGGGCGCTCTCACGTGTTATCACGTGACCCCTCAGCAAATGCTTTAACAATTGGCGCACAGATCCCTATCACGTGCCAACACGTGATGCTCTAAAATAAAAATAAAAGTGTTTGACACTTATTCGCAGATTTGAGGCTAAACCAAAAGGAGATCTGGCTCCACATTTAGGGCGTCCTCACGTGTCACCACGTGACCCCTAATGAGCATTCTAACAGACCAGAGCAGGGGCCTCCATCACGTGCCCACACGTGATGGCCAGGAAATTAAAAGTGTTAAACACTGATCTGCAGAATAAAATAAGGGAAATCAGGGCGCTCTCACGTGTCCGCACGTGACCCCTCCCTCCTTAGTGTTTAACACTAATTGGAAAACTCTATTTGCAGTGTTTAACACTGATTTTCTTAGTGATTAACACTAATTGGAAAACTCTGTTCCCGGTGTTTAACACCGATTTGCTTTTGTGTTAACACTAATTTGACAGCCCTGTTGCTAACACTGATTATCTTTTAGTGTTTAACACTAATTTGCTAATCTTATTCCCAGTGTTCAACACTGTTGGTCTGTAGTGTTTAACACCAGCTTTAGCCCAATTGGTTAAGTTTTTAGAGGCAAAGCCTCTTCTTCAATGGACCAACAGAGGGCCAATATTTCAAACATAGTTGGACTTAGCCCAAACTGGCCATAAGTCCTCAAATCATCTTGAACTGAGCACATCTGCTCTTTCAACCAACTCATTGGTTCAAGCGTACATCTCTGAACTCCTCTGATATTTGTCGTTGTAATCCTTCAACGTCTTCAGAGAGGTGACGGGTCCCGACAACCACACATTAACACGGACTGTGGGTCCTTAAACTCATGGACTTATGCGTCCTTAAACCAAGATACGGACTGTGGGGTCCTTAAACCCGCGGACTTATGCGTCCTTAAACTAACGGACTAATGCGTCCTTAAACACACCCATATGGACTGTGGGGTCCTTAAACCCATTGTAGCGTTTTGAAAATCGTTTCGGTAAAATTTCGGAAAATCGGTAAAATAAGGGGGTTTTCTGTAAAAAGTCAAAATACAAATATCTTTATTATAAAATTAAATATACATATTCTAGCTATGTAATTGCTAGTATTTGGTGTTTATTGACCCACTGGTGAAATTTCAAATTTTCTGAAAAATTTTCCGAAATTAATTATTTTAATATTATTTTAAGCCGTCACTAATATATTTAATTAGGGAAAATTACAAATTGGAATGAGTTGAAACAAATTTTGTGCATCATAAAACATTAAATAAAATTTTATCATGTGGTTTTTGAAACGAAATCGTTTGCCAAAATGGTTTAGAAAATATCGAAGAAAAAGGCTTTTTTCGGTGAAATTAGTGTTAATGGAATTGGGGTATAACATTTATCCTTTCCCAACCCACTCACCCACACACACCCCATTTTCCTCCCATGGCTGAGCCTAGGCTGCCCCAATCACCCAAGTCCCCACCTCATTCCTCACACATAGAATAAAGAATAAAAAAGAAAAGAAAAGAAAAGGAAATAAAGAAAATGAAGCATGATCTTGTGTTGACTTTAAAACCCACACCACTCTCTCTCTCCCCCTCACAACATTGGCCGAGCCCTCTTTTCCTGCACACCACAACAGCCCCTCTTTCTTCCTCTCTCATTTTGCATCAAAAAAATTCAACAAAATGCCCAAAAATCAACACAAAAATCCCACAAAATCAAAATCCAATCTCTACCCATTTCTTCTTAACCTATTCTAGTGTGGATCATGGATCAAGAAGCTATTTTGGAGGCCAAGATTTTCATGTTAGATCTTCAAATTTGAGAGGTATAATCTTACACTAATTTTACCTTGTTAGTTTTTATTGTGATCTAAGCTAATTAGGTGTTTAAATTGTGGGTTTAATTGAAAGTTGAAATTTAAAGAGAAGAGTTGAATTGGGAGTTAGGGTTTGGATTATTTGGTTATGGTTGTGTTGTGTAATTTATAATCTTGAGAATTTCAAAACCCAAACTAGTTGTTAGTTGCAAATTCACTTTAAAAAGAAATTGTCCAAATTGTATTATGTTGCAAACTAGATTTTAGGATTAATGTAATTAAGTGTGATTAAAATCTAGTTAGGATTTTTAGCACATCATTAAGGTTTCCATGAGTGGTTTAATACCTTTGAATCATGCAAAACCAAGCTTAGTTGTTGTTTTGTGCATTTTTACTTGAAATTGTTAAAATTTGATAAAATTGCAAAACTAGAATTTTTAGTTTTATAAAAATTGATGAGATTAAATTGTGGAAATGGTTTATATGACATAATTATGATATTTAGTGGATATTATGGCCATTAGTTTTGTTAAAACATCAAGTTTCGAATTAAAACGAAAATTTAGTGCTTTCTAGGTTTTCCGAAATAAATCGATTTGATTTATTTTGGGGTTTTGATGAGTTGCATTCTACTTAATATTATAATTAATGAGTTTTGAAATCATCATTGGTGTGTTTGGGTTTTTCTCGATGTGTTGATGTTGGTACATCGACATCGAGGGTTGGTTTGACTATTCTTGAATGCGTAGACGATAGGTTTTGACCTATACGTGATACGCGTGCCGATTTGGTTTCGTATGCCGTTTCGATTTCGAATTTGGTTTTTATGCGACACAATACGTTATGACATGTAGGTACCCCCATGTGGACTTCGAGATGACAAGCAAGCGCGTGGTGACGTCGGCACTGGCGAGCGAGGACCAGGTGAGTGGATTTATATCTACGGGGAGAAGTCGGGTGGATGGCGTATAGCACACCCGCAGTTTGATGTATACTATGTATATATACTATATATTTATGATTTCTATCTTGTGTGACATGGATGTTAATGATAGGGTTACATGTTCATGGATTAGATGTGTTACTTGCGAAACCCTAGAGTAGTTGTTGCACCTATACACGCACACTTACTTGCATACATTCATTATTTTACCTGTGCGTATATGGGGATATGTATATATATATATATATATATACACACATGGGTATGGGACTATGCATATATATATATATATATATATATATATATATATATATATATATATATATATATATATACGTATACATATACACGGATTATGAGGATAGTACTTGGGATTGGAGATGAGTCGATGAGATTGGGCTTGAGGCCGTGAGATCGGTGAGGTGATATGGTCCGTAATTGAGATACGATATGATATCTTAGCGGGTTGTTTAGGCGTGGTGTTTTCATACACACGCATGCATTACATTGATTGTATCAGTATTGTACTAGACGTAGATCAGTACCCCGGATTATGATCTTTGATAAAGAGGATACCAGATGAACAATGTGATGAATGCGATATTGACCCGTACCCAGATTTGGGATGTCGTACGACGGAATTACGTACGAGCTATATATTGATGATTGATCCGCACTCTTGACTTGGGAATATCTGATTATAGATATGGTATCGGATTGATAGTATCGAGGCGGGATCACCGACTAATATATATTCATATATGTATCGACTCAGATACTAGGCGGTTTCCTTACCTTTAGTTCAGCCGTATAGTTTAGTGTAGTTGTCAGACTAGATTAGATTTCTACCTATTTCAAAACTAACGGATCGTAGGTATTTTAAAAGACAGGTCAAGGGATCTACGGATATTTCAAAAGACGTATCCTTTCTTAAAACCACCGTAGCCCTTATTTTCAAAACCCCACGATTCGTGTTATTTCAAAGGGCACCATTATTTAGTATTTAGCTCCCGCTCATTATTGTTTTTCGCTCCGCATCGCATACTTACATTATTATTTCATATTGCATTATTGATATTATGTTGTTAGGACACCAGCACCATTACCGATGATGCGTATGTACCACGTACACTTACTTGCCGGCTCACACACATCTTCATCGGTAATTGCCATGTCACGCACACCCTAGAAAATATTATTGCTTAACTTCGCTTGATAGCTAGTAGTTTGACATGATATTAGTGTACTTACCTTATATGCCAGCTTAGATATTGTAGTTATTACTGTCGCTTCATGCATACCGTTATTCATTGTTATGCCGCATTCATGGATTCTCATACATATATTCACTTTTTACGTGCTATTGAGGTTTTGGATTCGGATTTCCATGAGATTTTCTGGATTTGGGGAAAACCGCAAAACATATACAAACTTCTTCTTTCTCTTTTTAAATGAAAAGCACGGTTTTTCCCATGATGTATGAGTCGTCCACCATGAGTTTGCTGATGGATTTCGAGACCCGATTCGAGGAGTTGGATGAACCGTTTCGGGTACATGGTGGACCCGGTAAGGTACCCCGGGGCAAGAAGCTCGTGGTGATGACGATGAGCCTGGCAGGGGGTGACTACCTACCGGTGATTTTACCCGACACGTCGGATATCCGGAGGATACCGTCGTGGTCTTGAGATGGATGGTAGGGGCCGGTCTGGACTGACGGCGCCCTAGATATTGTGATTGAGACATTGAGATTTCAAGATATTGAGGTACAGAGACTGTGATACAGAGATATCGAGATATTGGGATTACGTTTTGTGCCGATGCTAGGCACTGTTTTATGCTGATTTCATTATGATACCTCATTTTAAAAATACAAAGGAAATCTCACTAATTTATGAAAACAGTTTCTTCATTTACATGTACTCTGTTTTCATGCATTCATACCTCATTCATATGATATATTGCTACCTGAGGCACTGACACGGGCACATGAGATCACACTCGGGTTAGATATTACCCTAGCCATTGTTATAGGCTACATGTTATTCATATATTTGAGGATATATTATGATCATTGACCTAGATTGCGTTATTTATGCGATTTCTGTGCGTAGATATTTTTCTATTCACGAGTTGGCAACTCACCCCCGTTGTGCCCCAGTTTCTTGCAGGTTTGCCGTACAGGTTTCATTACGGCTTGCGGGCATAGTTTCCTTCGGGTGATTTGCTAGTAGGTGGGTTTACTTGTATCGTACCCCCATTTTATATCTTGTATATTATTATTTCTGTTGTATCTAGAAGTTCCATCAACCAAACATGTATTTATTTTGAGATAAAGACCAGTGTTGTTATTCTTTCGACCTTAGAGTCGCGCGTTATATTTCTTGTGGTTTTGAGTTTCCTTTTGAGTTTTTGATCCTCGCCCTTGGCGTTGTATATTATATTGCTCGTGTGGTTGTGACCGTCGATTGACGAAGAGCTAGCTCCCTCTTGGGGATGCCTTTTATTGATTTCGTATACTATTCATGTTGTATCCCGTTTGGGGGCCAGTATTTACAAAGGAGACTCTGCCGAAATTTCAGTAAATATTTGATTTTTTTTTTAAAAACGCATAATTCGGCTTATGCTATTAAAACTACCTGATTTGAATTGGTTTTCCTTCACTCTACTACTTTTTTTGGTTTGGATTTCTGGGTTTTCGGCTTACTTAGATTACGTACGCCTCGAGACGTTTCGTAGTTTAAGTGCCGGTCATGTTCCGTACTTTCGGGACGTGACAAAGTTGGTATCAGAGCGTTAGGTTTTACCTTCGGAGCGTAGAAGGACCCTTGGTTGATGGAATAGGTGACTAATGTAGAGTGACGTACCGTGGGTATGTTCCGCGGCATACTTACGATACGCTACTCCACTTAAGAAGCTTTAGGATGTACATTTCTTTGTTCAGTATTATATTCATTCCTGATCTAGCTTCATCGGTACCAGTTACGGTTTGCTGCCTTGATTACGGGCAGAGAGAGCTACGGTTAGAATTGCGGTCAGCACAAGCTCATCACGAACGAGGACTGACCAGGGCGTAATTTTGGCGACACACGATTGCGGAGATGTGTCTTTTTACTGTGTTTCGCGCCACGAGCGTTTGGCGGATCGCCTTTATGAGATTTCTCGGACGTGCCGATCAGTACCAGAGGATTGGGCCACCGAAAGAAGCCAGCCAGATTTTGATGACCGTTGGTGTATTGCTTATTCATGATGGTCGAGGCACTGTTCAGCGTGCAGACAAGCGAGCCAGTTATTGCTGCGAACGACGAGATATTGCCCTAGATGCTGGAGCTATTGCAGTACGAGTTGTACTAAGAGATGATAGAAGGTCGCTAGTCATCGAGGATGAATGACTAGGACATGTAGATCGTTCACCTACCCCGATGCGAGGTCATCAGATAGATTGATTCCAGCTAGAGACGACTTCACGCGGAGACGTTGAGAGTCGGCAGAGACGATCGAATGTCAGAAACCTATTTTTCCAAGTTTAAGTAGTCGGAAAGACATGCAGGCAATTCTATGGTCCCTCTAGAAGAATGAAACCCTAACTCGACATAATGACCGTGTGAAAGCCTTTGAACCTTAGGATTTGTGGCAGTTCCACGGCGCCATTAGTGAGGCTTGGGTTTGCCCTTCTACGGCTGGACCACCGATGCTGTGGTATGTACTCGATACTATTAAACTGTGCCCAAGATGTTGAGCCCTTGGGGGATTATGAGGTTTTGACAATCGATTGGATGGTTCGACTTAATTCGGATGCTAGGTGGTGAGATGCATTTCTTGGGAGACTCCCGATACGAGAATAGCCGTTGGAGCTCAGTCCATGCAGCCGTGACGAGACGGGTCCAAAGCAGACGACATTAGAGAAAAGTGAAGTAAGAGGTTCGTACCAGATCTAGATGAGATGACGTTCCACTCTGCCGACATCAGAGATGCGATGCGCATGCCGAGGCATGGTACTTGGATTTACCTTCCAGAAGGAGTCGCGATGAGTATGCAGCCGTTCCGGAACACGAAATTGATATGGTAAAGGATGATGACTTTCGGACAGTTTGGCAGAGACGAGATTTGGGAGAGACCTCGACAGGACCTTTTTGGAATAAATTACGAGAAGACCTGGACCTAGGAGTGGTCATGATACACACACCAGCAGGCCAGATTTCAGGATCGTCGACGAGACATGCTATGAGTGACCACGACAGTTGGCCAGAGATTCTTGGAGGATATGCTTGAGCGGGACTATTCCGCCATACTTGATTTGCGTATTTTGGGCGATTTATTTGCATGATTGATTTTGATGATTGAGTTTCATGATATTTGTCTTCATGGACCATGGTTGCACCTGCTGAGTATTTATGATTTTTGCACGGTTGTTGCACTTGATATCGTTTTCGTGCATTGGTTCTCATGTTTGTGATTATATGGATTTCATACAGTTGAGTTGATTTGTGCGTATATACGCACCCGATTTGGTTTTTGCACTCGGTATGATTCACATATGCTTGCAGTGCAGTGATACGCATTTTGTGCACTTAGATGCACTGGACTTCGATTTCGATTGTGATACTCGATATTTGTTTTGTGCACCTTGTGCACCTGATTTGATTTTGCGCATGTTCGGCGCTTGATATTGGATTTCATGATTTCGTGCATGATGGTTGCCCCTGGTTTTAGGTTTTCGCGCATGTTGAGCGCATGTCTTGAGATGCGATTTTGGTGCACACCAGATGCACTAAATCGAGATTTTTTTCGTGCATGTCATATGCACCTGATTTTGCTGTCAGGCACACACGTTGCCTACGACGGATACTTTGTGCACACCCGATGCACTTAGATCTTGTTTCTGTGCACATGTTGGCACATATATGAATTTTGATTTCCGTGCGCACCAGACGCACGTAGTATTCGTATACATATTTTGGGATTGATTTCTTATAGAGCAGTACGTTTTTATGATATTTGCTATGTGTTTTCGTACTGAGCAGGACTAGTCAGAGGACAGTACCTGAATGTATTTTGCATGCATTGATAGCTTTCGAAAGGAATTCCAAAAAGCGAGCTATAGTCTCAGTATTTACCTACGTGTCTGATATGACATGAAACGTTTAAAACAAGAAATACCTTCCAAATTGTTTCCCAAAATGGCGGAACGTACAGTTCAAAAAAAAAGGTATATATGTATATAGTTATTTTCTTATGATAGACGTCCGCCACTGTGCAGTGTTATACGCGTTGCACAGCGACTTAAAGAGATTTGGCATGCATTTCCTTCAGATACTTACTGATATAGATTCGATATTTACATGTATAGTTTCGAGTTATATTATATTGGTTTTGATTTGGATTTGGCATTGATTTCTTCTCCATGACTCCGATGATTGCGGGATGCTTGACGGAGTTTTGATTTGAGTTATATGCTCATTTTTCATGCGCATGCGCTGCTCTACGATTTATTTTATGTATTTACAATTTCGGAGCCCCGACGACTTGATGGTTTTGGTTTAGATGTTTTAGCATTTGGGGGGAGTTTTAATTTAAATTCGGGGACCGAATTTCTTTAAGGGGGAAGATTGTAGCGTTTTGAAAATCGTTTCGGTGAAATTTCGGAAAATCGGTAAAATAAGGGGGTTTTCTGTAAAAAGTCAAAATACAAATATCTTTATTATAAAATTAAATATACATATTCTAGCTATGTAATTGCTAGTATTTGGTGTTTATTGACCCACTGGTGAAATTTCAAATTTTCTGAAAAATTTTCCGAAATTAATTATTTTAATATTATTTTAAGCCGTCACTAATATATTTAATTAGGGAAAATTACAAATTGGAATGAGTTGAAACAAATTTTGTGCATCATAAAACATTAAATAAAATTTTATCATGTGGTTTTTGAAACGAAATCGTTTGCCAAAACGGTTTAGAAAATATCGAAGAAAAAGGCTTTTTTCGGTGAAATTAGTGTTAATGGAATTGGGGTATAACATTTATCCTTTCCCAACCCACTCACCCACACACACCCCATTTTCCTCCCATGGCTGAGCCTAGGCTGCCCCAATCACCCAAGTCCCCACCCCATTCCTCACACATAGAATAAAGAATAAAAAAGAAAAGAAAAGAAAAGGAAATAAAGAAAATGAAGCATGATCTTGTGTTGACTTTAAAACCCACACCACTCTCTCTCTCCCCCTCACAACATTGGCCGAGCCCTCTTTTCCTGCACACCACAACAGCCCCTCTTTCTTCCTCTCTCATTTTGCATCAAAAAAATTCAACAAAATGCCCAAAAATCAACACAAAAATCCCACAAAATCAAAATCCAATCTCTACCCATTTCTTCTTAACCTATTCTAGTGTGGATCATGGATCAAGAAGCTATTTTGGAGGCCAAGATTTTCATGTTAGATCTTCAAATTTGAGAGGTATAATCTTACACTAATTTTACCTTGTTAGTTTTTATTGTGATCTAAGCTAATTAGGTGTTTAAATTGTGGGTTTAATTGAAAGTTGAAATTTAAAGAGAAGAGTTGAATTGGGAGTTAGGGTTTGGATTATTTGGTTATGGTTGTGTTGTGTAATTTATAATCTTGAGAATTTCAAAACCCAAACTAGTTGTTAGTTGCAAATTCACTTTAAAAAGAAATTGTCCAAATTGTATTATGTTGCAAACTAGATTTTAGGATTAATGTAATTAAGTGTGATTAAAATCTAGTTAGGATTTTTAGCACATCATTAAGGTTTCCATGAGTGGTTTAATACCTTTGAATCATGCAAAACCAAGCTTAGTTGTTGTTTTGTGCATTTTTACTTGAAATTGTTAAAATTTGATAAAATTGCAAAACTAGAATTTTTAGTTTTATAAAAATTGATGAGATTAAATTGTGGAAATGGTTTATATGACATAATTATGATATTTAGTGGATATTATGGCCATTAGTTTTGTTAAAATATCAAGTTTCGAATTAAAACGAAAATTTAGTGCTTTCTAGGTTTTCCGAAATAAATCGATTTGATTTATTTTGGGGTTTTGATGAGTTGCATTCTACTTAATATTATAATTAATGAGTTTTGAAATCATCATTGGTGTGTTTGGGTTTTTCTCGATGTGTTGATGTTGGTACATCGACATCGATGGTTGGTTTGACTATTCTTGAATGCGTAGGCGATAGGTTTTGACCTATACGTGATACGCGTGCCGATTTGGTTTCGTATGCCGTTTCGATTTCGAATTTGGTTTTTATGCGACACAATACGTTATGACATGTAGGTACCCCCATGTGGACTTCGAGATGACAAGCAAGCGCGTGGTGACGTCGGCACTGGCGAGCGAGGACCAGGTGAGTGGATTTATATCTACGGGGAGAAGTCGGGTGGATGGCGTATAGCACACCCGCAGTTTGATGTATACTATGTATATATACTATATATTTATGATTTCTATCTTGTGTGACATGGATGTTAATGATAGGGTTACATGTTCATGGATTAGATGTGTTACTTGCGAAACCCTAGAGTAGTTGTTGCACCTATACACGCACACTTACTTGCATACATTCATTATTTTACCTGTGCGTATATGGGGATATGTATATATATATATATATACACACATGGGTATGGGACTATGCATATATATATATATATATATATATATATATATATATATATATATATACGTATACATATACACGGATTATGAGGATAGTACTTGGGATTGGAGATGAGTCGATGAGATTGGGCTTGAGGCCGTGAGATCGGTGAGGTGATATGGTCCGTAATTGAGATACGATATGATATCTTAGCGGGTTGTTTAGGCGTGGTGTTTTCATACACACGCATGCATTACATTGATTGTATCAGTATTGTATTAGACGTAGATCAGTACCCCGGATTATGATCTTTGATAAAGAGGATACCAGATGAACAATGTGATGAATGCGATATTGACCCGTACCCAGATTTGGGATGCCGTACGACGGAATTACGTACGAGCTATATATTGATGATTGATCCGCACTCTTGACTTGGGAATATCTGATTATAGATATGGTATTGGATTGATAGTATCGAGGCGGGATCACCGACTAATATATATTCATATATGTATCGACTCAGATACTAGGCGGTTTCCTTACCTTTAGTTCAGCCGTATAGTTTAGTGTAGTTGTCAGACTAGATTAGATTTCTACCTATTTCAAAACTAACGGATCGTAGGTATTTTAAAAGACAGGTCAAGGGATCTACGGATATTTCAAAAGACGTATCCTTTCTTAAAACCACCGTAGCCCTTATTTTCAAAACCCCACGATTCGTGTTATTTCAGAGGGCACCATTATTTAGTATTTAGCTCCCGCTCATTATTGTTTTTCGCTCCGCATCGCATACTTACATTATTATTTCATATTGCATTGTTGATATTATGTTGTTAGGACACCAGCACCATTACCGATGATGCGTATGTACCACGTACACTTACTTGCCGGCTCACACACATCTTCATCGGTAATTGCCATGTCACGCACACCCTAGAAAATATTATTGCTTAACTTCGCTTGATAGCTAGTAGTTTGACATGATATTAGTGTACTTACCTTATATGCCAGCTTAGATATTGTAGTTATTACTGTCGCTTCATGCATACCGTTATTCATTGTTATGCCGCATTCATGGATTCTCATGCATATTTTCACTTTTTACGTGCTATTGAGGTTTTGGATTCGGATTTCCATGAGATTTTCTGGATTTGGAAAAAACCGCAAAACATATACAAACTTCTTCTTTCTCTTTTTAAATGAAAAGCACGGTTTTTCCCATGATGTATGAGTCGTCCACCATGAGTTTGCTGATGGATTTCGAGACCCGATTCGAGGAGTTGGATGAACCGTTTCGGGTACATGGTGGACCCGGTAAGGTACCCCGGGGCAAGAAGCTCGTGGTGATAACGATAAGCCTGGCAGGGGGAGACTACCTACCGGTGACTTTACCCGACACGTCGGATATCCGGAGGATACCGTCGTGGTCTTGAGATGGATGGTAGGGGCCGGTCTGGACTGACGGCGCCCTAGATATTGTGATTGAGACATTGAGATTTCAAGATATTGAGGTACAGAGACTGTGATACAGAGATATCGAGATATTGGGATTACGTTTTGTGCCGATGCTAGGCACTGTTTTATGCTGATTTCATTATGATACCTCATTTTAAAAATACAAAGGAAATCTCACTAATTTATGAAAACGGTTTCTTCATTTACATGTACTCTGTTTTCATGCATTCATACCTCATTCATATGATATATTGCTACCTGAGGCACTGACACGGGCACATGAGATCACACTCGGGTTAGATATTACCCTAGCCATTGTTATAGGCTACATGTTATTCATATATTTGAGGATATATTATGATCATTGACCTAGGTTGCGTTATTTATGCGATTTCTGTGCGTAGATATTTTTCTATTCACAAGTTGGCAACTCACCCCCGTTGTGCCCCAGTTTCTTGCAGGTTTGCCGTACAGATTTCATTACGGCTTGCGTGCATAGTTTCCTTCGGGTGATTTGCTAGTAGGTGGGTTTACTTGTATCGTACCCCCATTTTATATCTTGTATATTATTATTTCTGTTGTATCTAGAAGTTCCATCAACCAAACATGTATTTATTTTGAGATAAAGACCAGTGTTGTTATTCTTTCGACCTTAGAGTCGCGCGTTATATTTCTTGTGGTTTTGAGTTTCCTTTTGAGTTTTTGATCCTCGCCCTTGGCGTTGTATATTATATTGCTCGTGTGGTTGTGACCGTCGATTGACGAAGAGCTAGCTCTCGCTTGGGGATGCCTTTTATTGATTTCGTATACTATTCATGTTGTATCCCGTTTGGGGGCCAGTATTTACAAAGGAGACTCTTCCGAAATTTCAGTAAATATTTGATGTTTTTTTTAAAAAACGCATAATTCGGCTTATGCTATTAAAACTACCTGATTTGAATTGGTTTTCTTTCACTCTCCTACTTTTTTTGGTTTGGATTTCTGGGTTTTCGGCTTACTTAGATTACGTACGCCTCGAGACGTTTCGTAGTTTAAGTGCCGGTCATGTTCCGTACTTTCGGGACGTGACACCCATGGACTTATGCGTCCTTAAACTACCATTGGACCGCGATGTCCTTAAACTACCAATGGACCACCATATCCCTAAACTGGAACAATAGAGCCCCCAAATGCTCTTTTGTCGGATCTAAACGATCTCGTTAAGTCGATCTTAGTCCCAAACTGGACTAACGTGTCCTTAACAACCGTTTAAGTTGATCTTAGCCTTAAATATGGCTAACGTATCCTTAAACCTTCAAACAGACTTTAGTCCCAAATTGGACTATGGATCACCCAACCAACTTTGGTCCAAGGGTACATCTCTGAACTCCTCTGACACCTGTCGTTGTAATCCTTCAACGTCGTCAGAGAGGTGACGGGTCCCGACGGCCATACATTCAATGGACCACTATGTCCCTAAACTGGAACAATAGAGCCAAATGCTCTTTTGTCGGATCTAAACGATCCCGTTAAGTTGATCTTGGTCTCAAATTGGACTAACGTATCCTTAACAAACGTTTGAGTTGATCTTAGCCTCAAATATGGCTAACGTATCCTCAAACCAAAACCCCAAACCCAAATCTAAGAAAATACGGATTTAGACTAATCCACGTCCTACGGGCGACGATATAAATTAGTCTCCGTATACAATCCACGGGCAACCACAAACAAAACAAACACCCATGACACGAAGTGACCAGCTGGAGAAGGAGAAAGTTGTTACCGCGATGCGGTAGCGTAATTAACTGCAGGGGCTTGCGCCTGCAGGGAAGAGCGTCCCCACAATCAAAAACCCCTCAAGCGAGGGGGAATCTGACGAAGTCTGCTACATCGGACGCATCCGTTTAAACCTTCGATACATGGTGCCATAAATCAACTTGGCATCTTCGGAGAGGTGGACGGATAGCACCTATTAGCATCTGCCCCGAATCTCAGTGCCAAGACATCGCAGTCTTGTGCGCCGTCCTTCGGAGGGGAACATGAGGCACGAGAATATGGACCTCAAATCCATATTTCTCCAAAAGAACTGTATGGAGAGCAATCTCGTATCGCCATATATGAAGTGTCGAAAAAGCTATTTTCGGCAAGGTTGGCCATCGGATCATCGGTAGCGGAACACATGCTTAAGATGATTGGCTTCATTGAAGAGCTCGTAGACCTTGGGACCACGTTGGAGAACGAGCTCTATACGGACTTGATTCTCCAGTCCCTTCCTTCTACTTACGCCTAGTTTATCCTGAACTTCAACTTGCAAGGAAGAGAAGTTGAACTTCCGGAGCTCCTCAACATGCTGAGGAGTGCAGAGGGCACCCTACAGAAAGGTAGGGAGACATCCACTTTGTTTGTAGGAGGATCTTCCTCATCTAAGTCTAAGGCGAAAGCCAAGGGAAAGAAGAAGAAAATCCCCACCAAACCAAGGGGCGGTGTTAGTAAAGTGGATACGAAGGGAAAAGCAAAGACAACAAAGATAGCGGGGCAGCTTGTGGGAAAGAAAGAGTGCTTCTATTGTCATAAGAAAGGACACTGGAAGAAAAATTGCAGGACTTGGAAGGCCAGAAACCAGGATCCGAAGCAAGTTGCGGCTTCGGCTTCAGGTGTGTATGTTATTGAAAACAGTCTTTCAATAAACTCTACTTCCTGGATATTGGATACCGGATCAGGATCTCATATCTGTAACTCTTTGCAGGCACTGAGAAAGCGTAGGGTTTTGAAGGCAGGTGATATGACCCTCAGAGTTGCAAACGGAGCTGGCATGGATGCTGAGTCCGTGGGGGACTATCACCTGGGATTGTCAAATGGACACATTTTGGTTTTGCGTAATTGCTATTTTGTACCCAATGCAACTTGTAATATCATTTCTATATCTTTATTATCTAAAGAAGGTTATGAATTTGCATTTGTAAGTAATGTTGTGAACATTCACCTTAATCAAGTTCTGATTGGGTCAGGTACATTAAGCAATGGTATATACGTATTAAACCAACCACAAATTTTCAATGTCCAGAATTCACACAAAAGAAAGTCTTCGGAAACTAATCAGGCTTTTTTATGGCATTGTAGACTGGGTCACATCAATGAGAGAAGGTTGACGAAGTTACATACAGAAGGATATTTGGATCCGTTCCAATATCAATCATATGCAACTTGTCAATCCTGTCTCAAAGGAAAGATGACAAAGACTCCGTTCACTGGACACGGAGTAAGAGCGAGCGAGCTCTTGGGACTCGTACATAGCGACGTGTGCGGTCCAATATCTACACATGCGCGAAGCGGTTATTCTTACTTCATTACTTTTACGGATGACTTTTCAAGGTACGAATATGTCTTCTTAATGAAACATAAATCCGAAGCCTTTGGAAAATTCCAGGAATATAAGAATGAAATAGAAAAACAAACCGGCAAAAGTATCAAGACACTGAGATCTGATCGAGGTGGTGAATACTTGAGTGCCGAGTTCTTGGATTACCTAAAAGAGAATGGTATTCTCTCTCAGCTTACTTCTCCATACACTCCGCAACATAACAGTGTATCGGAGAGACGGAACCGGAGCCTATTGGATATGGTACGTTCCATGATGAGTAACGCTGAGTTACCGCGATCATTCTGGGGATATGCACTAGAATCAGCTGTATATCTTTTGAACCGAGTTCTAACTAAGACTGTGCCTACCACACCATATCAGATGTGGTGTGGGAAGAAACCCTATCTTAAGCACATTAAGACATGGGGATGTCCAGCTTTTGTTAAAAAGCAGCATGTGGACAAACTCGAGGCACGCTCAGTACAGTGCAAGTTTGTGGGATATCCAAAGAACTCCAAGGGATATTTCTTCTATTGCGAAGAGGAACAAAAGGTTTTTGTTTCTCGTCATGTCTGCTTCTTGGAAACTGAGTTTTTGGAAAATCAGATAAGTGGGAGCGCAATAGAACTGGAAGAAATTCCAGAACTACGAGCTATTACTGAAAGCTTAGTAGAACCAGAGGGTTCAAAAGAACAGGACATTCTTACGCCGCTCCGCAGGAGTAGTAGGCATTCTCATCCGCCCGAGAGATACTACGGTTTTCTCGTAGACGGGGATAGAGAGGATTGCATCATTGATTATGATGAGCCGACTAGCTTCCAGCAGGCCATTCAGAGCGTTGACTCGGTAAAATGGCTGGATGCAATGCGGACCGAAATGGAGTCCATGTACACCAACAATTGTATGGACTTTGGACGTTGCTCCAGATGGGGTAAAACCCGTAGGATGCAAGTGGATCTTCAAGAAGAAGATTGGTGTAGATGGACAGGTTGAGACCTATAAGGCTAGACTTATTGCAAAGGGTTTTCGTCAAAGACCTGGTTTGGACTATGACGAAACCTTTTCTCCAGTGGCTATGCTGAAATCCATTCGGATCCTTCTTGCCATTGCTGCCTTCCACGATTATGAGATTTGGCAGATGGACGTAAAGACCGCTTTTCTAAATGGAAATTTAGAGGAGTGTGTCTATATGGACCAGCCAGAGGGTTTCATTCAGAGTGGGAGCAGCGGAAAGGTGTGCAAGTTGCTTAAGTCCATTTATGGGCTAAAGCAGACATCGCGGAGTTGGAACATCTATTTTGATGAGACGGTCAAAGAATTTGGCTTTATCAAAAATCCAGATGAACCATGCATCTATAGTAGATTTGTAGCAAGAACTGTCGTATTCCTCGTATTATACATGGATGACATTCTCTTGATAGGAAATGACATTCCTATGCTACAATCTGTCAAAGGGTTCTTGTCACACAGGTTCTCCATGAAAGACCTGGGTGATGCCACTTACATTCTGGGGATCTGGGTCCATCGTGATAGATCCAAGAGGATGTTAGGACTCTCGCAGTCCAGGTACATCGACACCATACTGAAAAGATTCAGTATGGAAGATTCCAAGCTCGGTAACCTATCGGCTTATCACGGGATCACCCTCTCCAAAGAGATGTCTCCCAAGACTGATTTGGAAAGGGATCGCATGTCTATTATACCCTACGCTTCTACGGTAGGCGTTATAATGTATGCGATGTTTTGTACCAGACCGATATAGCTTATGCACTGAGTGTGGTAAGCCGGTATCAGTCAAACCCTGGGGAGAAGCACTGGATAGCGGTGAAGAACATTCTCAAGTACCTGAGAAGGACTAAGGAGATGTTCTTGGTGTACAGCGGAAAAGACCTCCAGATCGAGACCTTTACTGACTCCAGCTTCCAGAGTGATAAGGATGATTCCAAGTCCATGTCGGGTTTTGTCTTTACCCTCAATGGAGGGGCAGTGTGTTAGAAGAGTTCCAAACAGGAAACCGTTGCTGACTCGATGATGGAAGCGGAATACATCGCTGCTGCTGATGCCGCAAAAGAAGCCGTCTGGATGAGGAAGTTCTTGAAAGAACTTCTGGTGGTTCCGTCCATTGTTGATCCAATACCTCTGTATTGCGACAACAACGGGGCTATAGCTTTAGCGAAGGAACCCAGGTCCCATCAGAAGTCCAGACACATCTTGAGGCGGTATCACCTGATCAGGGAGATCGTGGGTCGCCAGGAGATCGAGGTTCGGAGAGTTGCTACGGAAGATAGCACTGCTGATCCACTCACGAAGGCCTTACCCCAGACTCAGTTCGAGCGACTGATCGAGATGATAGGTCTTCGATACGCCAGTACATGGCCTTAGTTCAAGTGGGAGATTGTTAGTGTATATGCCCTAGAGGCCATTACTGTATCATACTAGTTTGTATATTACTTAATGGAAGCTTGGGATATTCACAGTTGTATAGACAATCTTGCTTAAAATGGTAGTATGCTATTTGGTTTGTTTCTACTTTAATGTGTACATGTGTTTATTTTAGTATATCACCTATACACATTAGTGGAGCCCTTAGGATCTTTGCTTGATTACCAGCGTTGTGATGGCAGTCACACTCGTGGGGGCTGGGTAATCCACAAGCACATCCTTATACAGGTCCCTAGTCGTAGGACTATCGAGACAGGGCATCGATACTCCGGAGTAGACTAGCGTATGCGCTTCTCATCCCAACAGGGGAGACGGTCTGTCCTACAGCCGTCAGTACGTCGTACTTGAGATAGTATGCGGGTGCTTGTTAAGTTACGAGTACACTGGACAGGACTCGTCGGGAACTGATTGGTTGGTACTATACCTATCATCAGTTATCAGTTTCCAGGTGACATGAGTACAGCTTAGTCCGCTGACTTGACACTGTCACTTTGTCTCGAGTGTGTTCCCACTGTACTTTGATTACTACCCTACCACGGCTCAAAGGAGTCGTGCAAACAGGTAGTAGTTGGGTGCAGTCCCAAAGCACTTTGAGGCAGTGACGGTTAGACAGGATTCGTCTTTCCCGGTATTGGGGGTTGATATCGCGCTGTGTCTAGGAGAGCCATTACACAAGTAGTCCCTGGCCAGGGCAAGCGAGATATACTGGTAGGTTTCCAGTGTTATCTCAGGGTGTTCTGGGCTACACTCTGACACGACTTGTACCGCTATTAGGGGACTGACATTTACCGCCCCCTAGGCCCGCCATGCGATATTCTCAGATGAACAGACCGGACTGTACGGAGACTGTCACATTCAGGCTCAGTAGGAGTTCAGATGGGTTTCACCTCGTCTGTCTTCTTATCGGCATCTACCTGGGGGCCGTTACGCACAGCTAGTGCCGCTTGCGGTCTGTGGTTAAACCCACTGCCAGCGTAGTGTCGAGTCTTTAGAGTCCCACACAGAGAGCTATTCACCTTTAGGCAAAAGAGTAGAGGTCGCAGGGTTTTGCGACAGGGTTCGGTCACATCCGCGCACTTGTGCACGTTTGGTGTCCGGGCAGTTATTACTAGCGGGCTTTGGTTTAAGCCAGATCCTAGTATACGTTTTGGGATTGATTTTATCTCGTTTGCATTCGTGTTCCCCGAAACGTGGATGCAGGTGTGTATGCACGGTTGACAGAGACAGAAGCAGAGGATTCTCATTAGGGTTGTTGACTGTTGATTTTTGCTAAACCCTAATGAGAATTAGAAATATGATTAACAATAATATTAATTAAGTATTATTGTGATATGGTTGGGTTGAAAGGTTGACCTTGTTGACTTGTTAACTTTGTTGACCGGTTGACTAGGTTGGACTTATTGACCACCATCATGACAATGGCTATCATTTCTTGGCATTGATTTTAGCTTGCTTGTTTTGTTCACAAATTGCATTTAATGCAAGAAATGATATTGCCATTTGATATGATAACAACCATCACATAATACTCAATTATTATTACTTGTTATCATGATTTTGGATTATGAGAGCTTGGATGGAAAAAGTCTTGCTCATTCCTTCATTTCCTTTCTCTCTCTTGCTCAAGCTCTCCCTCTTCCTCTTGCTCTCTCTCTAGTTCATGGTTCTATTGTCTCATGTGTTAGAAGCAAGAATCATAGAGATCAAAACCCATTACACTTCTCTACTCATCCTAGTACACAAGGTCTAGCAAGCCAAGTGGTCTAGTTTCTTCTAGTTTGAAGTAGAAGCCAAAAGGTAGAAGCTTTAGGGTGGATCCATCTTCGGCGCGAGGAGACGACGAGGTGAGGCCGATCCGACCACCGCAAGGAGTTGAAGATGAAGGAGTTCAAGTTAAGGTATAACCCCCTAACCGAGTAGGTAAAACTCCTAGTTAGGTTGTTAGATAGTTGTTTAACAAAGATCCGTATTTTGAGTCCATGTTACCACCCTAGAAAAAATCGTTTTTCACCATTTCCGCAACCCCAAAGAACCGAGGAAGGGTAACGTGGACTTACAGTTCTAAACTTGCTAATAACCTAGTAAAGGTTTAGTAGGCTCTGATACCACTGTAAATCGATGTCACGCACCTCATGGGTTCGCGGGGAGGCGTAATATTTAAAAAACGATTTTTACAAAGCTCGCAACGTTGACTTGAACTCCAGGATCGATGCTAAACCCTAACTAGCCAACTGTTATGAGGTTAACTACTTGGATAGAATGTTATACCTCATGAATTCATGTCCTTCGGGTCTTCTTGTCTCTGTCCTCCTCCTCGTCACAGGCTCTAAGGATTGTAATGAATCGATACTTCCTCGCCGTCCTGCTCGAGTCAAAGACGATCTACCCGAGAGTCTGTAGATCGAGCTCCTACCTCAAATATGAAGTAACTAGGGCACCTAGTTTACTACACTAGATGACATAAATGATGTAGAGAATATAGATGGAATGGTATGCCTCTCATAGCCTAAGGTTTCTGCCACGCCCCGCTTCCCAAAATACGGAAAACGAGGGATGACTAGGCCAGCCATACTCCTACGGTCAAGGAATAATCCCGCCGTAGTCACACTTCGGCTTCTAACATTACATGGTAATCAGTAAACAAAGCACAGAAGTTAAGGAAATACATCACTAAATTATTACATCAACTTTCATGTTCACAATTTACAAATAAACAAGAAAAGAGCTACTAACCAAGTTCGAATATAGGGTCTCTTTAGGGAAAGCAGAAAAGAAGAAAGAGGTACTCTCAACTAGATCTCCGCAAGCTCGAAGGGTAAATCCGACTCCTGCGCTGGTTCTTCCTTGAGGTCTGAGCATGCATACTCAGGTCGTCAGAGCGACGTAATAGCAATATTATAATAATGACATGAAACAGGCAAATAAGATAATAACAGTGGAAGTAAAATGCAGATAATCACTATGTCACTAAGTGATACAAAGTATGATATGTGTTCCTATCAGTCTCTAAGTCATGTTTGAAATCGAGTTGTGAAAAGGAAGATCATGTTTAACGAGGGTCTCGTACATACCCGAGACAACGGCCCACACGCCCGGGACATAACCCTGTCAGCCGGATCGCTAGATCCTACCTAATATATATAAGAGTCGCTGTTCGAATGATCATCCTCTAAATCACGGTCCTCGCTAAATACGATGCTCTTTCCACTTCGATTTCCCCTTTTTCCCCAGGTTTACACTATTGATGATTATGACTTAGTCGTGTACAAGTATGCACCAATTACACGGTTTTGTCACTGCTCACTGTATTAATCACCGTCACGAATCATTCACTTTTCCATTGGCGTACTTGATACTCCTAAACCCATCATTCACGCACGATAATGCATTGTACACTGAATAATAACGCGCACTATCACTATGTGTATGGCAGTTGGGTAAGGTATGTACATTTATGCAGTTAACAAGTCATGTGTAATATGAACTATTATGCACTTCATGAGCTTACAAAAATTGCAGTAATTCATATGTTCAGAATTCAGTGAAATGATACAAATACGGTAACAAGTACACTCTGTCGGAAGTTCATCAAAATTTGTTTCAGTACAATCGGATTTCGGATTTGCAAGTTACAGCCGTTTCATTTTAAGTGTTCGCTGCAGGAAATTCAGTTTCTGAACTGAACGTCCATTTCGCAACACAATTTTCACCCAGTTGGGATCAGAACTTAGCGATACTACAGTTGAATGAAAATTAGGGTTTCCAACGCACCAGACGGATTTTCAATCGCGTCTCTATGTCAGAAGTTATGCACTGTTCAACACTAGGGCATCAGTTCTGTTTCTGTTTGGAACTGCTATATGTCCTGTTCTTTTAAATTGCAGTTTAAATAGTAAACGATGATAAAAAGGGGTGAAATCACTTGCGTTATTTATCTAACAGTTTCATCTTCAATAAAGTATAAGGTTCCGCAACATACAAGTTCAGGCAGCAAAGTAGTACGCATTACGAGATAGAAATCAACATCCAGAGCTGCTCTGGACTGCAGTCCAGAGCCGCTCTCCGAACCAGTTCTCGTCATATTTTCAGTACATAAACAATTAAAAACTTTTATAGGGTTCTAGGTTGTCGAGTCGTATTCGATTTGAGCCCTCGAACGCATCATTTCAACGTGTACAAAATTAATTATGATTTTAACAAGTTTCAGACGCGGGAAATATTCAGTTTTAACGGGTGTAATTGGGGGTGATCGTTCAAGCCAGTAACGATTAAATTTTCCAGTCAAATTTCACCACAATGTTCATTGACACACGGGCCAGCATATATAATCAAGTTCCGTCAGTTTAATGGAAGGTTTTCGTTCGGGTTTTGCATCAAGCACTTATGTCGTATAGATTTTCACGAATTATAAACATGGAATTTATAAGATTTTGAATTGTAACAGTATAATCTAGCATGTAGCAAGTAGGATACTTGCCTGAAAACGCTTTGGCGACGCACGACAGCGGCAACGGTACGAACGCCCGACGAACGGCACGGTTTGGATTCACGGCCTCAGCTCGCGTTTCGGGTTCGTCGTCGGAGTTGCCCGGGGATGGCTCGCGATCACTGGAAACGGAGTGTGGTGCTGTGGATCTCCTGGGGTGTGCTGGGGTCGACGATGGTCGGCGGTGGTCGCTCCGGCGATGGGCACAGTGGGGGTCGTGTGTAAGGTTCGGAGCTTGGTGGCGAGGAGTTTGGTGTGGGTTTTGGAGGAGGTGATGGTGATGCAGAGGGTCGACGAGGTGGTTCAGGGCAGTGGAGAGCTCGCCGGCGAGGAGGGTGCAGGTGGTGGCCGAGGTGGTGCAGTGAGGGTTAGGGTTGGAAAATGGAGCTCGGTTGATGGAGGAGGAGGGCTGTGCAGGCGAGGTGGGGGTTCGAGTTCTGAGGATAAGAGCGAGGGAGGGAAGATGAGGTGGTTTAGTCGTCGTCGTCGTCGTGGGTGAAGGCTCGAAGCTTGGAGTTTTAGAGAGAGGAGAAGAGTGAGTTGGAGATCGAGAGTGAGGAGGGAGAAAGGAGAAAGAGGGACGAGGGTGAGCTTAAGGAGCTCGCGCGGTCATGGTTGAGTTAAAGGGGAACATGGGTCGGCGATACGGGCTTGGGCGACGTGGGCACGACGTGGGAAGTGAGTTCGCGCAGAGACAAAGAAAGAAGAGGGAAAAAGTTTTGTGGGGAAGAAAGGTTGGAGCGGGTAAGGGATTAGGCTTGGAAGCTTGGGCCGGGACAAGAGATTTGCTTAATTTATTTTCGTTTGGGCTGGGAAAAGGGAATTAGGGAATTTATTTAATTAAGATTTGTTTTATATGTTCTATTGGGCTGGTGTATGGGGAAAATGGGCTGGGTTTATTTTGTATATATAATCGTTTAGTTTTTACTTTATAGGGTTTTGTTTTAGTTTAATGTTTAGGGAAAAAATCAATTGTTAAATCTTAAGCAACCAATTACGCAAAATTACGAGGAAGGAGAAAACATTCGGGGAACTTGGAAAATATAGAAAAATTTTATTGATGGGAACGGGGATTTACAGTTTCTCAATGCATGAGACATGAAAGGCCAGAGGTAGAAGAAGATCAACTTGAGAAAAAAGCTAGTGAAGTGTTTGCATAGCAAAGAGAATGAACCCTCTTGTGTAAATCTGAACCATTCTCAATTTTCCATAGAATAACCCTCATTGAAAATCAAGTATGGTTCATATTTCATCTTAGTGGGTCATGGCACAAAATCCCTCCAGGTGCCACTAAGAGCCATGCTCCATATCATGCATACCTCCACCTCATTTCCTCCACCTCATAATGCATTAATCATTTAACCTAAAATGTTTAATACATAATATGAGGTGTCACCTTCTAGAATCTTCTTTAAACAAATTACGAAAATGCCCATCATCCGTATATATATACCCGTATCCGTATTCCGAAAAATACAAATACAAAAGAGACGAAAATAATCCATCAGTATAATACTAGGCTCTGGCTTAAACCAAAATCCACTAATATTATCTGTCCGAATCATCATCCGTGCACAAGTACACGTATGTGATTGCACCCTGTCGTAAAACCATACGACCTCTACATCTTTTGCCCAATGCAGGGAAACCCTCCGTGTGGGACTCTAAAGACTCGACACTACGCTGGCAGTGGGTTTAACCACAAACCGCAAGCGGTACTGGCTGCACATAACGGCTACCCAGGTATCTGTCGATAAAAAGGCCGATGAGAAAAACTCATCCGAACTCCTACTGAGCATGTCTGTGACAATCTCCGTACAGTCCGGTTTGTTCTTCTAAGAGTGTCGCATATCAGGCCTAGGGGGCGGTAATCGTCAGACCATTAATAGAGCAATAAGTCATGTCGTAGAGTAGCCCAAAACACCCAGAGAAACTACTGGAGTACCTACCAGTAAATATCGCTTGTCTTGGCCAAGGACTTTGTGTAATGGCCTTTCGAACACAGCACGATATCAACCCCCAATACCGGGAGAGACAAATCCTATATAACCGCCACTGTCTCCAACTGCTTCGGGACTGCATCCAACTACTACCTGTTTGCACAACTCTATTGAGCCATGGTAGGGTAGTAATCTAAGAACTGTGGGAACACACTCGAGGCAAATTAGCAGTGTCAAGTCGACGGACTAAGCTGCACTCATGTCACCTGGGAACTGCTACCCGACGATAAGTATAATACCCACCAGTAGTCCCCTACGAGTCTTGTCCAGTGTACTCATAACCATATGAGCACTTGCATACTATCTCCAGTACGACGTACTAATGGCTGTAGGACAGACTATCTCCCTTGCTGGGATAAAAAGCGTATACACTAGTCTACTCTGGAGGATCGATACCCCGTCTCGATAATCTTACGACTAGAGACCTGTATAAGGACGTGCTTATAGACTATCCATCCCCCACTAGTGTGACTGCCATCACAACGCTGATAATTAAGCAAAGATCCTAATGGCTCCACCAATATGTATAAGCGATATGCTAAAAAACACATGCACATATTGAGGTAGAAAAAAACCAGGTAGCATACTACCATTTCGAGCAAAACTGTTACTATATCCGTGTATATGCTAAGCTTCCATTAAGTAATATACAAACCAGTATGATACAATAATGGCCTTTAGGGCATATATCACTAACAGAGCCTACGAGCTATCAAGAAGCTGTCTCATCCGATGTGTCATCTTGTTAGCTAGTCGCTATGAATGAAGAGATTGAGTCTCTTCACAAGAACTAGACATGGAAGCTCGTAAAGGTCGAAAGAGGAAAGAAATTAATTGGTTGTAAGTGGGTTTTCAAGAAGAAAAAAGGAGACCAAGGGGCTTTGGATACGAAATACAATGCACGGTTGGTAGCTAAGGCTATTCGCGGGTTCAGGGAGTTGACTTTAATAAGGTATTTTCTCCGGTTATAAAACATACCTCTATACGTGTCTTTCTCGGTTTGGTAGCTATGCAAAATTTAGAGTTCGAGCAGCTCAATGTGAGGACCACATTCTTACATAATGATTTGGTAGAGAAGATTTATATGCAACAACCCGAAGGTTTCGAAGTTGAAGGAAAAGAACCCTACGTTTGTTTGCTAGAGAAATCTCTCTATGGTTTGAAGCAGTCATATAGACGTTGATATAAGAAGTTTGATTCCTTCATGATAGATATTGGGTTTATAAGAAATAAGGGCGACAGTTGTGTTTATTGTAAGAAGCTCGCCGATGGTTCTTTCATATACTTGTTGCTTTATATTGATGATATGCTGATAGCAGCAAGGTATATGGTTGATATTCCGAATTTGAAGGAACGGCTGAAAGAAAAGTTCGAGACCAACTATTTGGAAGCGACCAAGAAAATACTTGGTATGGAAATTATGCGCGATCGTAAAGGAGGAAAACTTTACTTGTCTCAACAGCGATACGTTGAGAAAGTTTTGGAGCGTTTTGGCATGGCAGACGCTAAATCTGTAGCTACTCCGTTGGCAGCTCATTTCAAAATTTCAGCTTGTTCATCATCGCAAACAGAGAATGAGATTAAGTATATGTCGAATGTTCTGTATTTAAGTGCGGTGGGTAGTATTATGTATGCCATGGTTTGTACCCGACCCGACATTTCACATGTAGTTAGTGTTGTTAGTGGCTATATGGCATCTCCTTGTAAAGGCCATTGGCAAGCAGTAAAATGGATTTTACGATACCTACGAGGCATGTCTAATGTGGGGTTGGTGTTTGGTAGGAACAATAACAGTTTGGTTGGTTCCAGAGATTCTGATTATGCGGGTGACCTCGACAGGCGAAAGTCGATCACCGGTTATGTATTCTCCTTGGGAGGATGTGTCATTAGTTGGTGTGCTTCGTTACAGCCTACGGTTGCGTAATCTACGACGGAGATGCAGTATATGGCCGTTGTTGGGGCCGTTAAGGAAGCGATCTGGTTGAAGAGTCTATTTTCAAACTTAGTATTTAAAAAGATACCATAATAGTTTGTTGTGATAGCCAAAGTGCGATTCACTTATCGAAGGACCAAATGCATCATGACAGAACGAAACACATTGATGTTCGGCACTGGTTTGTTCAGGATATCGTTGAATAAGAAGAGATAATCGTGGAGAAAGTTGGCACGGCGAATAATCCGGCCGACATGTTGACAAATCTCTTTCGATTATTAAGTTTGAGTATTACTTGAACTTAATTGGATTCTGTCGCACTCATTAACCCCTTTAAGGGTTTTGTAGAGAAGGTGGAGCTACTATTAATTTTATGGAGGAATTTTATGAGTTTATGGCGAATGCGACGTAAGGTGGAGATTTTTTGAGTCGTGCCTTGTATTCTTGATCCCTATTGAAGTTTCCCAAGTTTGATTCGGCATTTCATGGAAGATTTAGGAGTTGAGACAGCTCAGGACAATCTTGAGCCGGCTCACAAGTTGTCCAGGATTGCCTCTTGTTCTCTGGATGTAAGAGACGACTCAAAACCATCTTGATCCGTCTCAAGAGATGTTCAGGATTCGTATTAAGTCTTTGTTTGCAAGAGACGGCTCAAGTCAATCTTGAGCCCTCTCATAAAGCGTCTAGAGTTTGTATTTTTTCCCTGTTTGTATAAGCCAGCTCATCATCAACTTGAGCTAGCTCAAGAGCGGATCAAGCCGAATCTTTCAGTTTCAAGATTTATGGGAAATTATTTATTTAATCAGATCTTTTGTATATTATATATAGTATTTTATTTAGTACTCTTATTTCCCGTAAGGGTTTTCCACGTATATCTTATGCCTTTTGGTTAGAGTTCATTTGGCTAAGACCTATAGCACTACTTTGGCGAAAGGGGAGGGGGCTGAACTGCAAGCTTTTACTCTTATTTTCCATTTGCCTGTGATTGGTTTGATTACTTCTCTAGATCGATTGTGTTATTATTTTGTTATCGTCTTTCTAGAAAGTAGAAGAATTTTGAGTTTTAGAAGTTTTGTTTTTGTATTGATAAATGGATCTTAGAACCGAGATGGAGTATTCATCAGATTTGAAAATCTTCCAAATCCACTTACATAAGAGGGAAATATTATACTGATCAATATTTTTCTCCCCAAGACCACCATCCATTTTGCTAGGACAAACTTTTCTCCAATTTACCAAAGTATAACCTTTTTTCATATTATTGGTACCTCTCCAGAGAAACGATGATTTTATGCTATCAATCTTTTTCACAACCCAAGTGGGAAGTCTAGAGAATGACATACAATAGAGAGGAAGTGATGAGAGCACAGAATTAATGAGAGTGAGCCCCCCCTAAATAGATAAGGACATGCCCTTCTAGTTAGAAAGTTTAGTCTGGAGCTTGGTAACAAGTACTTGCCAGTTTTTCTTATGTACTTTTCCATGATTAAGAGGTAACACAAGATAAGTGGGGGGCAAAGTAGAGAGATTGCATTTAAGAATATTAGCAAGCTTGTTACCCATGCTAAGTTTGCTATCAAAATAGAATACATAACTCTTATGAAAGTTAATTTTTGATATACCTTCAGAAAAATATATAAGAGCAAATTCATAGTAAGAATTTCATCTTCACTGGCTTAACAGAGTAAAATTGTATCCATCAGCAAATTGAATTGATAGAAGTTGTTTTAACTCACCTTTGAGATTAGGATATGATTGGACAGGTAGGTTTTGAAATTTCTTTGGAAAACATTCATTGCATGACCAATTGTAAAAAAATAAGGGTTTTTTTTACGTGTACCCCCCTAAAATATAACAAATTCATTTCTATCCCAAAAACTTGGTATTTACTTTTTACCCCAAAAAACTAATAAGATACATCACTATCCCTTTACAATTTCCGTCAACTTTTAACGGCATAATATCAGGTTTTTCTTTAAAATATCCCAACCCCTCTTCTTATTTGGAAATACGTAATTTCTCCCCAAATTGAAATTAAGATTTAGGCTTCTGTTGCACTTTTCTCAAAATCGGCCATGAAATCAGATGCATTTTTAACATCCTTCTAGTTATAAAGAAGTTGAAAGATTATGCGGTCTTACTTGTTGTTTTCAGGTAAATGATAAGCCTAAAATCTATGGAAAATAATTAAAATTAAAGTTAATAGGGTTTTTTTTCTGACGGAAATCATAAAATGGGGTAAAATGATATAGCTTATTAGTTTTGGAGTAAAAATTAAATATCAAGTTTTGGAGGATTAGAAAGGAATTTGCTATATTTTGTAGGGTCTAAGTAAACAATCCAAAAAATAAATAATAAACAAAGAACCAATTTATTATGGCCGATAGTGAATCCAAGACTAACGAGCGCCGTGATTATTGCTTTCCAGCAATTTTCACATGCTAAGAGTGTGTGGAGACGAGCTTTGCGCAATCACGCATGTTTCTAAATAGACAATTCAATGCCTTAATAAGTGAAGCCAAATCCAACTTTATGAGTATAACAATGACATACATTTAAGAAAAACAATGACACCTATCTTGTAGTCATCCATGATCCTTTTCCAACATTGTGGGATAATTGTTTCTTGTACACAACTTAGTCGTCGCAAAACTAATTCCTCATCTTGTATGCTCCTTTTCTTTTTCCTTTCAGGATAAGTTGAACGGATAGCACTCGTGTTCACATTCTCATCTCTTTGTAATAAATACCCTTTTGTTTTATCAGAAATGCAAATAACATTTTTAATACGTTGATTTTTGCTTAATTGTTAAGATATTGTTAAGATATATATATATATATATATATATATATATATATATATATACACACACACACACACACCGTTTTATTGCAATGACTTAAAATTGGATCCTAATGCAATTAATGGATTAAGGGAAAAAAAAGTGATCCGATTTTCTTATGCCCTTGCAAGGTTTTTAAAATTATCAACCAATTTTAATAATTACTATTGAGGACAAATCTAGGAGATTATGACTTAATTAGAGAATCAAATCTATGAGATTATGACTCAAGAGTCTACATATTTAATGCCAACTGCTTATTTGTTGGCAACAAGGTTACTTATTAATTATTACTAAGGGGTGTTCGTTACAAGTCATTTGAAAATATAATTCCAGAATTTGAAAACTCATGTTAGTCCTAAGTCATTTAAAATTAGAATTTGCTTAATAGTTTTAGTCGAAACTGGCAGTTTAAAATACGAGAATTTGGATTTTAGAATTCAATATTGAATTTATAGTTAAAAAATGAAAAGAAAAAAATCAATCAATTTTCAAATGAGCATGTACCCTTAGATTTTCTAAAATACCACAGTATATATAATAGATAAAAATTTAGATAAACATTCACACCAAGCATCACCACTATCAGATGCCGCTACCGTTAACCGGACACCGACCACCCGCACCGTCGCCGCTGGCCGATGCCCAACTGCCGGTGCCGCCAACCGTTCGCCGTCGCCGACCACTCATCGTCGCCACTATCGCTGGCACCCGCCGCCATCCCTGATTGCCGTCTGTGATCGCCGCCTCTGATAGAAAGCCGACCATCCTCGATCGCCGCCACCGTCCCCGATCGTCGCCACCATCATCGCCTCCAACCGCCGGCCGACCATCCTTGTCGTCAGCCGCTGGTCCCGATCGTCGCCTTCGACTGCCAACCAACCATCCTCGTCGCTTGGGATGAGCCAGAACCGATCCGGACCAAAAAACAGACCGAAAACCGATAAAAAATAACCGAACTGAAACATTTCGGTTCGGTAATTTCGGAGTCGATTTAAACAGAACATAACCGAAGGGTGAATATTAGATGAAAATAACATGGGTGCATGATAATTTTTGTCATATATGTAATTAATTATGTAACAATAGTATATAGACTGCCTGTTTGGATGAGCACATTTTTAAGTGATTATTTGCCATAATCACTTATAAGTGCTTATTTATGAAAAATGTGAAAAAAAATCACTTATAAGCGTTTATGACAAATAAGTTGTTTAGTATTTGGATGATTTTGTATGAAAAGTGATTATAAGTGTTAGTTATATGTATGCCCTAGAGGCCATTACTATACATAGGATGTATATTGTAGTGGATGCTGGGACATATATAGGGAGGACTTTCTTGCTCGACATGATAGTATGCTATCTGGTTGATCTTTACCTTAACGTGTACACTGATTGTCTCCCTGTTACATGTTGGTAAAGCCCTTAGGATCTGTACTTGACTACCTGGACTATGATGCGGATCATACTAGTGGGGACAAGGTAGTCCATAAGTACATCCTTCAAAGTCCCTAGTCGTGGGTGTATCGAGACGGGGCATCGATATACCAGAGTAGACTAGCGTATACCTTCTCGACCCATACAGATGGGCGATGGATGATCCCATATCCATTGGTGTTTGACATCGGAGATGATATACGGGTGCTCAGTAGAGACTGGGTACACTGGACGGACTCGCCGAGAACTCCCAGATGGTATTATACCTCACGTCAGATGGCAGTTCTCTGGTGACACTGGTACAGAGTAGTCTGTTGACCCGAGATCGTCATAGAGTCTTGTGTGGTTCCCACTGTGCTTTGATTTCCATCTTACCACGTCCAAGAGGGCGTGCAAAACGGTGGTTTTTAGGTACAGTCCCGAGTCACATGGAGGCAATGAGCGATAGGAGGGGATTCGTCTCTCCCGGTATAGGGGGTTGATGTTGCGCTGTGTTCGATTGGCTGTAACAGGAAATCCCTGGCCAGGGTTGCTGAGATTTACTGGTAAGTGTTACCAGTAGTTTCTCGAACAGTTATAGACCTCATATCGACACGACTTATCGAGCTATTGGGGTCTGACGTTTACCACCCCTAGGCGGGATATGCGACATATCAGACGATCAGACCGGACTGTACGGTAGTGTTACTGGTTGGATTCACTGGAGTGTGAGCGGGCTTGCTCGTCGATCTTCAGATCGCTCAATACCCGGGTGGCCGTTACGTTTAGCAGACCGCTTGCGGCTTGTGGGTGTTTGATATGATCATCGCCTGCTGCCGGCGTATTGACGAGTCTTTAGAGTCCTACACAGAGGTTTCCTGGCTCAAGCGAAACGAAATAGGAGCGCATATGAGATATGTGCGGGACCGAGAATAATGCGTGTATATGATACCGTATTCCATTCTCGCGATGAATGTATCGATTAGGTTATATGCGATATACCCTAGTTATCGAATCAAAGGTTGATTCGATAAGCAGATACATAGGATACTGGTCGGTTATATGCGATATGACCGGATCGTTAAATCAAGTGTTGATTTAATGATTTAATGTATAATTATATATTTGATATATTACTTTGCATTAACTAGTATTGGTTCACTTTAAATGGATTTTCTCACTCGGGTGTGCGCATTGCATATGCGATATGATTTTTGTGCACTTGATTGTATCATATTTGATGATACATATCTTTTTTGTTAAGTGTAATGAATTAAACCTAGGTTAAGTAAATGATTAGGGTTTTCTTTTATTCATTCATTTATCTTTTCATTTGCATTTAAAAGATAAATGAGAAAAGGAAAAGAAGTGAAAAATGGTGGCTAGTTTTGTTTTCAACATGAAGCTTCATGAAGCTTTCATTAAGTCACCATTTTTGTCTCATCTCCTTAACCCTAACCATTCTTTAATCTTGGTCAATTCTCTACACTTAACTTGGGTTATGTTATGATAAGAATGGATTATTCTTTTCTTTTTTAATTTAACTTATCATATCATTTCTTCTTCTTCTTCCTTGAACTCAAGAAGAAAACCATTCTTCATCAATGGTGATTGATGAAAACAAGTGAGAAATCCAATTCTAAAGTCTACCCACTTCCTATTTCTTCATCCTCTACCTCTTGCCAAGTAGTAGAGTGTGTTTTCTTCACAAGTTTCTTGACTTGGTGAAGTCGGAGCTTGATTTAACGATGCCTCGACGTAGATCATCTTCGGCATGGACATCGATGACCTAGCCCGTCCATTCTCCGATGAACCCGACGCTAGAGCCCGGGACTTGTTATGGACAGCGAGGAGACTTCATTGCGGAGCTATGGAGGTGGAGAACCGGATCTACAAAGGTTGTATTTCCGTATCTCTTAGTTAATTGTTAACTAGTTAGCTTTTTCGCCTAGTTTTCTAGCAAACGATCCGTAGTCGGGTCTCTCGGCACCTAGATTTTTTGAAAATGGCATGTTCGATGCCTTGTGAGACCTCATTAGGGTGCCTAGGAACCCTACAGTGGTATCAGAGCCAAGCTAGAGCCTTAGGCGAAGTCTAGACGGATTTTGAAGTCCGAACGACCCGAAACCCCAACCGGAAAATGCTCTCTGGACGTTTTCTGAAAACGTGGATTTTTTCAAATTAAAAATTGCTAAAAAATTCAGCAGGAAAAAATAAGAATTATGATGCAAAATTTTTTCGATGAACAGTACAAACCGCGGCGGAACCGCGGCGGAAGCCTGCCTTCTGCGGCGGTTCCGCGGCGGAATGATGACGTCATCGTACACTGTTTGCACAGTAACTCCTATTATTATGCTGGATTTTCTGGGTATTTTTAAAATTTTATTCCAGAGTTGTATTTTCTGGGATTATTTTGGGGATTCGGTGTTTCGATCGGAGTATCAAATTTTGTCTGTGTGGCTTTCCGGATAATTTTTAGAATATGTTAAAAAAGTTCGACCGGATATAAATACCCAACTTTTCCCCTGTCGGGAAATTTCCAAGTGTTGGATCTTTCCGTAGTTTAACGACGTTCTAAGTAGTGCAAGTAACGCGATGGACCCTCTAGAAGACAACAAACCTTAACTCGATTATGTGACCGTCTTGAACTGCCCTTTGAACCTTAGGGTTTGGGGCAGTACGGCGTGCCACATGTGAGGCATTGGCTTGACCCTTCTACGGCTGGACCGTTGGTACTGAGGCACGAACGGAATGTTGTTAGACTTGTTTCATGTGTTGATCTGTATCGGGAAAACTTGGGTGTTCGAATGTTCAATCGGAAAGTTTAACATTTTCTAATTATCTGGAATGGGATACAATAATTGGAATTCACAAATAGTTATGAGATAACTAAATGAATGTTATAAACGTAGCAATTTAGTCTCACATGATCGGTTGCCACGGAATTTTGATGTGATCAAAAGTCCGTCGCGATCACGTAGCGTACGCGGATACTCGCCGGGTAAACTTAATAGACAGCCTCACCCCATAGCCCCGACCAAGTGACTGTAGGAGAACCCCATCGCCAAAAGCATCCGTTCGGGTGCTCCCGGCAGCGGTGTTCCGCCTTGGTGCACTTCGTCGACGGTATCGGGGGTGCGGCCGTCTACTGAAGTTTGCGACGAGCATTCGATCAGGATGTCGGGAATCTTGTTGAATTACCCGACTTGATATTGAAAAGTGTTTTCGATTTTGAGACTAAAATGCGGGGTTTATAATTGTTAGGCATGTGATGTCTAAGGAATTCATTTGGTCAGGCATGCGATGTCTGAGGTGGTTGCGGATTCCAACTGTTGTAGTTTTACACTTTCTTTTCTGTGACCGTAAGTGTAATATGTGATATCGCCGGTTTCGTTGCTATATGTCAACGACAATTGGGATGCGCATATTTACTTACGTTGATGACATGTGATGTTATGTGTTGCTGGATATGTTATATTGGATCGTCGTGTTTGAATAGCCGGGGGTTTTTATGTGAGATGAGTGTTTTTCATTTTCATTCATGTAAAAACTTGTATGTAATATTCTTTTATTGGGGCACTTCCAGGTTGCGGAAGATGTCACCCTTTGTATATTATTTACTTTTCCGCACTAGGATAGACCCAAGGAGGGGAGCACAAGTAACCGGGTTCTGGAGTCCAGTGGGAGACCAACTCGAGGAGTCGAGTCCGGGTCTCCTAACTCCAGAATTGGTAGGGTTGCTTGCCGCTCTCGTAGGGGTCTAGGGGTGTGGGTTTGGCTATTCATCACGACCGTGGAATCCGTGTTTTATACTGGCTCGTATTGAAAACACGGACGTCCTAGTATATCCAATATTTCATATGATTCTTCTGCTGCGATATCTGTGATGTGATCATGTGATGTTCTGTGATAGATACAGTATATAGTATATATGATATATTATATAGACGTTACTTATGTTTTACACCCGCGCTAGCCCTGCCCCGCTCTGCCGTTAGTTACCTAACCTAACGGTGCACGAGGGGACATCGAGGCGAATGCGGATGGCATAAGTGTACGTCGTATTTATCTGTGATGTTTAGGTACTTAAATGATGGGACTTCATTAATATGATTAATGAAATAAAAGAAACCTAAGATGTTGTAGAATCGAATTTCAAAATAAAACAGGTAGCTACAGTTCTTGCTTTGCACAGCGGTATATATGATATATCCTGCACCTTATTCGATGAGGAAAGGACCGAGATCCCTTCACCGGGAGTGACTCCTTTAGCAATAACTGGCAGATGCTACACACTCGGTTTGTCTTTTGATTGCTTTTAAAGAGTTTTTGCTTTGCACAGTGATATATGTGATATATCCCGCACCTCATTCGACGAGGAAAGGACCAACGATCCCTTCACCGGGAGTGACTCCTTTAGCAAAACTAGAAAAGCCTCAAAAGCACTCCATTTCAAAATTCATTCGATCCTACAACGATATCAAGTTCATTACGCAGTAGGTTTTCATAAAAACCTGTCGTAGCCCTCCGTCATTTCAGATAAGTAGTAGTTAGTATTCGTGCTGCGTTTGTTGGCCTTTGTCAAGGCGCAGTGTGCGGTAGCTAACTGGTGCTTATCTGCTTATGCATATGATGCAGATTGAGTTAGGGTAGTCGTGCGACCTTGTTGGCCTTTGTCAAGGGCCGTGCGGGTGGGTTTAATTCAATCAGGAAATGACGGGTTGAACTTGACTAGCATCCTATGGTTTGTTGGCCTTTGTCAAGGTCATAGGAGGTTAGGGGCAAAATATTATCGGGAATTTCAAGTGTTGAAATTTGCAATGAGATTGCATACCTTCTATGAGATAGTTGGATCCCGATACCCGCTGCGAGTAAGAGTTACTCCTGGGAGAGTTTTACACATTACAATTAGCCGATCAAGCAGGTGCTAGAAAGGTGTTAACGAGGTTACGCCTCTGGGAAAACGAGGTTTACTGTAATTAGGTTCGTGCGAAAGCACGGGGGACCTCCCTCAAAGTACCGACACTGGCCTGGCTGAAAGATTGGCGAACTTGTAGTGTGTAATTAATCCCGGCTAGTCTTTCCTTTTAGGGTTTGAAGGAAGATTTGATAAAAAGCAGTGGGAGCCATCCTGATTAGATAAAATAAAAACCAATCTATTCTTGACAGAGCGCACGCTGAGTGTTTTCTTCTCTCTCTCTCCAGGTAGCGACCATATCACGCCTTAATCAAGATTAAAAAAACGGAATATTGACCGAACCCGCTTGTTATACTGAGCTGGGGAACGTTGGTCCCGCTCCAACTTATAATTGTTATAAGACAGAGCAGGAAATTGGGGAATACCAGATTTCCCGTGCCGCCCAAACGAAGAGAGTGCATGCTGATGCATCATCTTCGGGTGTGTTCTTTATACAGAACTGTTTCTCTATTCTTTACGTCCTGGGTATGTGATACCAGATCAGGATCCCGCATATGTAATATGTTACATGGGCTACAGATAGGTAGAGAACTGAGAACGGGTGATAAGTTTCATGAGGCAGAAAACGGGGCAAGAGTTGCAGCCAAGTCTGTTGGTCACTGTCACCCTGTATTACAATACATTGATTCTGAACGAATGTTATTAGATACCGAACCTGTTATGCAAAATCATATCTGTCTCTTTATTAGTAAAGAAACGATAAAATTTTGTATTGTTGGACAATGTTTTGAACATTTCCTATATCAAAAGTTGATCGGTTCAGGCACGTTATCTAAAAGCATTAATGTTCTAAATCAAACCACAGTTCTTAGTATACGGAACACACACAAGAGGAAGAGTTCAGAAATGAACGAATCCTTCTTGAGGTATTGTAGACTAGGTCAGATCAATGCGACCCGACTGGCTAGAGTTACATAAAGATGCATATTTAAATCAGTTTGAATTTACATCTTGTGAAACTCGCCAGTCATGTCACAAAGATAAGATGACCATAGCTCCGTTTACTGGAAACAGAGAAAGAGTTAGTGAACTCTTGGGATGATACATGTTGATGTATGTAAGGTCCCCTGTCTACACATGCCAAGACCGGTTCTTTGTACTTCATTACATTCTCTGATGATCTTTCGAGATTCAGACCTACGTTCCTGTTGAAACACAAGTCCGAACCTTTTGAGATATTCACAGAATATAAGTTAGAAGTAGAGAACCAAATACGGGTAAAAGTATTATATCCTTTGATGTGATCAGGGAGGAGAATACTTGAGCACGGAATTCCTGGACTATTCTAAAGGAGAATGAGATTCTCTCTCAGCATTACTCCTCCGTATACACCATAGTACGATGGTATGTCGGGGCGGAGCAGATACACCCTATTTGATATGGTGTGCTCTATGATGAGTACTGCTGAGTTACCTATTTCCTTTTGGGAGTTATGCACTTGAGAAGTTGCATACCTATTGAATAGGTTCGAATCAAATCAGTTGCCTACCACTCCATATGAGATATGGAAAGGGAAGAACCCGTGTCTTAAGCTAGTTAAGATTTGGGGTTGTCCGGCCTATGTCTAAAAGCAAAATCCGGACAAGCTCGAGGCAAGGTCTGTTATGTAGAACTGGAAGTGTTCCAGCTATACAAACTACAGCAGATGATTTGGTACAACCAGAGGATTCAGTAGAAACCAACGAACCTCAGCCTCTCCGCCGATCTAGTAGGGTTTCTCACCCACCTGAGAGATACTTTGGTTTCTCTATGACAGTGGGAGCGAGGATTGCATCATGAGATGATGACCCAACTAGCTTCGAGCTGGCCATCAGGAGTGAGACTCTGTGAGAATGGCTGGATGTTTATCGATCTGAGATGGAATCCTTATACACCAACAAAGTATGGACTTTGGTTGCTATATCTGAAGGGTTAAATCCCCATCAGGAGCAAGTATATCTTGAGAAGATTACTTGGTGTACATGGAAAGGTTGAGACTTTCAAAGCTAGACTTGTTAAAAGTGTGCATCATTGACCAGGTGTGGATAATGATGAAACCTTTTTCAAGTAGCTATGCTTAAGTCCATCCAGATCCTACTTGTCACGGCTACATACCATGACTACGATATCTGGTGGTTGGGTGTCATGACAGCTTTTCTAAATGATGTTTTAGAAGAGAACGTCTATAAGTACACAGCCAGAAGGCTTCGTAGACAGTGGGAGCAGCGGAAACGTGTGCAAGATGCTTTATAGGATAAAGCAGGCATCGTGGAGTTGGAACATCTGTTTTGGTGGATTAGTCAAAGAGTTTGCTATCATCAAAATGGTAGATGAACCTTGTATAAACAAAAAGGTAGTAGGGAGTATGGTGGCGATCCTCGTAGAGTACGTGGATGACATACTCCTGATAGGGAAGGAGTTTCCTATGCTACGCTCGATCAATCTCCGCATATCACAATGATTCTCTACATAGGATCATGATGATACCTGCTAAATCCTGAGTTTTGGATCTATGAGATAGATCTAAATGGATGTTAGGATACTCACTAGCTGTAGTGAGATGGTATCAGTTGATCCTGGGGAGAATCACTGGAAGGGTTCCAGGGTGATAAAGACGACTGAATGTCAGTCGCAGGCATTGTCTTTACCCTCAGTAAAGGGACGGTATGTTGGAAGAGTTCCAAGCTAGATACCGTGATATACTAGACGATAAAGGCAGGATACATCGCTACTTAAGATGCTACCAAAGAGGCTGTTTGGGTGTATATAGGTTCATGAGATGAACTAGGTTCCTACCATTGTGTGACAATGGAAGTGTGGCTTTGGCCAGGGAACCCCTGTCCCATCAGTGATCCAGACATATTCTAAGGCAGTATCACCTGATCGTGGAGATGTTTGATCTCCATGGTGATCAAGGTTAGGAGAGTAGACTAAGAGGACAACACAGCGGATCCACTCACAATGGCCTGTTCCCAGAGAGAGACTTTTATGGGATGGTTGAGTATGAGATACTACAACCACTGCTATCAGATGGCCCTAGTGCAAGTGGGAGATTGTTAGTTATATGTATGCCCTAGAGGCCATTACTATACATAGGATGTATATTGTAGTGGATGCTGGGACATATATAGGGAGGACTTTCTTGCTCGACATGATAGTATGCTATCTGGTTGATCTTTACCTTAACGTGTACACTGATTGTCTCTCTGTTACATGTTGGTAAAGCCCTTAGGATCTGTACTTGACTACCTGGACTATGATGCGGATCATACTAGTGGGGACAAGGTAGTCCATAAGTACATCCTTCAAAGTCCCTAGTCGTGGGTGTATCGAGACGGGGCATCGATATACCAGAGTAGACTAGCGTATACCTTCTCGACCCATACAGATGGGCGATGGATGATCCCATATCCATTGGTGTTTGACATCGGAGATGATATACGGGTGCTCAGTAGAGACTGGGTACACTGGACGGACTCGCCGAGAACTCCCAGATGGTATTATACCTCACGTCAGATGGCAGTTCTCTGGTGACACTGGTACAGAGTAGTCTGTTGACCCGAGATCGTCATAGAGTCTTGTGTGGTTCCCACTGTGCTTTGATTTCCATCTTACCACGTCCAAGAGGGCGTGCAAAACGGTGGTTTTTAGGTACAGTCCCGAGTCACATGGAGGCAATGAGCGATAGGAGGGGATTCGTCTCTCCCGGTATAGGGGGTTGATGTTGCGCTGTGTTCGATTGGCTGTAACAGGAAATCCCTGGCCAGGGTTGCTGAGATTTACTGGTAAGTGTTACCAGTAGTTTCTCGAACAGTTATAGACCTCATATCGACACGACTTATCGAGCTATTGGGGTCTGACGTTTACCACCCCTAGGCGGGATATGCGACATATCAGACGATCAGACCGGACTGTACGGTAGTGTTACTGGTTGGATTCACTGGAGTGTGAGCGGGCTTGCTCGTCGATCTTCAGATCGCTCAATACCCGGGTGGCCGTTACGTTTAGCAGACCGCTTGCGGCTTGTGGGTGTTTGATATGATCATCGCCTGCTGCCGGCGTATTGACGAGTCTTTAGAGTCCTACACAGAGGTTTCCTGGCTCAAGCGAAACGAAATAGGAGCGCATATGAGATATGTGCGGGACCGAGAATAATGCGTGTATATGATACCGTATTCCATTCTCGCGATGAATGTATCGATTAGGTTATATGCGATATACCCTAGTTATCGAATCAAAGGTTGATTCGATAAGCAGATACATAGGATACTGGTCGGTTATATGCGATATGACCGGATCGTTAAATCAAGTGTTGATTTAATGATTTAATGTATAATTATATATTTGATATATTACTTTGCATTAACTAGTATTGGTTCACTTTAAATGGATTTTCTCACTCGGGTGTGCGCATTGCATATGCGATATGATTTTTGTGCACTTGATTGTATCATATTTGATGATACATATCTTTTTTGTTAAGTGTAATGAATTAAACCTAGGTTAAGTAAATGATTAGGGTTTTCTTTTATTCATTCATTTATCTTTTCATTTGCATTTAAAAGATAAATGAGAAAAGGAAAAGAAGTGAAAAATGGTGGCTAGTTTTGTTTTCAACATGAAGCTTCATGAAGCTTTCATTAAGTCACCATTTTTGTCTCATCTCCTTAACCCTAACCATTCTTTAATCTTGGTCAATTCTCTACACTTAACTTGGGTTATGTTATGATAAGAATGGATTATTCTTTTCTTTTTTAATTTAACTTATCATATCATTTCTTCTTCTTCTTCCTTGAACTCAAGAAGAAAACCATTCTTCATCAATGGTGATTGATGAAAACAAGTGAGAAATCCAATTCTAAAGTCTACCCACTTCCTATTTCTTCATCCTCTACCTCTTGCCAAGTAGTAGAGTGTGTTTTCTTCACAAGTTTCTTGACTTGGTGAAGTCGGAGCTTGATTTAACGATGCCTCGACGTAGATCATCTTCGGCATGGACATCGATGACCTAGCCCGTCCATTCTCCGATGAACCCGACGCTAGAGCCCGGGACTTGTTATGGACAGCGAGGAGACTTCATTGCGGAGCTATGGAGGTGGAGAACCGGATCTACAAAGGTTGTATTTCCGTATCTCTTAGTTAATTGTTAACTAGTTAGCTTTTTCGCCTAGTTTTCTAGCAAACGATCCGTAGTCGGGTCTCTCGGCACCTAGATTTTTTGAAAATGGCATGTTCGATGCCTTGTGAGACCTCATTAGGGTGCCTAGGAACCCTACAATAAGTAGATAGTGTGTTTGGATGAAAAAATATATAAGTGATTACTTTCTGTAAAATGACTAAAAAGACATATTATTAATGCCATCTTAAAATTTGGATGAAAAGACAATGGGTGTTATGGTGTATTAATTGGTCAACTCTATTGTTCCATAATCACTTGTGGAATAAACTAGGTATTCCAAAATTATTTTTAAGTGGGAAAAAATACCGGTTTTATGCTAGTCATGATGGAATCCATGGTAAAATAATTACTTATTGAATAGTAAAAGAGAGATCTGAACATACTATCCACTTAGGGCCCACCTTGATGTGATTTTTAATTACTTGTTAACAAAAAAATAATCCAATCCAAAGAGGGCCATAAACAATGTCAAACATATCTAATTCTTATTTAATACAATATTATATTATATCTTGTTATTTATTTTAGGAGATTCCATGTTATAGAGAAATATTTTTAATATTAATCAATTAATTTATAGAATTATTATCTCAAATTTTAGTAATAATTGTTTATTTCTATATATGTTTTGATCAAGAGATTTTATTTAAAATTTAAGGAAATAATTGATAAGTTTTTATATCAATTGAAAAAACCGAGATTAAATCAAAACCAAACCGAACTGTCGTATAAACCAAACCGAAAGTTTCGGTTCGAACTTTTTTGTCAAAAACCGAACCGAACCATGCTTACCCCTGCTCATCGCCGGCCATTGCCGCCCTGCTAACCACCGTCCCCAATCGCCGCCGCGATCGTCGCCTCTGACCTCTAGTAGACCATCCTCGTCTCCGGTTGCTGTCGCCACTATCTGTGATTGCCGCCACCATCGTCGCCTCCAACCGTCGGCCGACTATCCCCGTCGCCGTCGCGTCGTCCCCACCGGTCATCCTCCGCCATCGATCGGCGTCCGTCAATATCTATCAGTTGAGTACCGGCTAACGTCCACTATTATATGTATTGTTCTAAATTACATATAGATTTTAAAATCAAATGACAAGCAATTTGAATAAAAAAGAATTTTATCAAAATAACTGTCATTCTATTTATAAATTATGAATCTAAAATTATTTGGGACTCACTACTCCTCGTACTCCCAAGTAATTAGGGGAATTTCATTGCAAGCAATTAAGGGGAAAGTGTGACTAGACCAATTATATTGCTCCAAATGAGGGATCAAAGCTAGAGGAATGTTCACCTCACCAATAGTCATGAGAAGATTTAAATCTAAGTGGGCACAAAATATAGAAGTGTATAACAACCTCTCACATAACTTTCAAATGATATCAAAGATAAGATAATTAACTATGATCACTATAATATACTCCATTCAATTAGAAGGTGGCAGGTCTATTACTAAAGTATCTCTACTGATACAAGAATTATGGGTTAACAATACTTAACTATGAAGCAAACAAACAAAGCTCCCCTCCTCACGTGAATTCATGGGTCTTCTAGAAACGCTAAACATAAACGTGATGACGGGTATTTTAAGAAATGAAAATGATTTTAAACGCTTTAAATTCGATCAAAAAAGTTCAAACTTACAATCTTTTATCCGGATACTTAAACTTGTGACCCTTGAGCTAATAGATTATGGATAAAAAACACAAAAGGAAACATACATTGATAAAATGTGAACCACATGCTAATCAAGAGGAAGTTATGATTCCAAAATAAATTAAGTCAATGGGAACTTTACCACGAAAAGGAAAGAGCTTTTTCTAGCTATTTTGCCCTAGCAAGGCCCCAAGCCTTTTTCTTTCTTTGGTGGGAGAATCAATGGAATCAACTTTAGCACTTTATTTGTTTCATTTAATCTATTATCCATTGCCCATGTCTACGTGAGTGCATGTCCTTTAAGTTATATCTCAAATTTGCCACCGTCCAATTATAATACAATATCTTCACACTATTTGAAAGTCTTTTGTTCTTTTTTCTTTCTTTCTTTTTTAATATAAAAAAAAAGTACTCAACCATCCAATTATATAAAAGCTTCTCTAAAAATGCTTTAGAGCCAACACTCCTATAAATTTTTCTAAGCTTAATTTGTGCACCTCTCCATGTTCTAAAAGATCAGAGACCAAAAAGAGTGAGAATATCTTTTATCTTTTGAACTTCCTTTAAGAATGGTTGCTGCTTTTTCTTTCCCTTGCTTTATAGGATGTTTATAGTTATTTTATTTGGCTAAATTGCATAAAATCTCCATTACTTTTTCATATAAGTTTCTTGACATGCAAATTTGCAAATGCCACTATAGCATAGCCGTAATGTTTCTTGTCTCCGAGAAAGAGGTCTGGAATCCGGTTTGTATTGGGTTACAGCTTATTAGTCACAAAAAATAATCTTTAATTTTCAATTTTGACCTATGGATGTTTTGAAAGTAAGAAGATTCCGAAAACAAAATAAAAATAAACATCTGTTAAATTAAGACCCGCCTTCTTAAAATTATATTAAGGGGGTGAGAAATTTTCTACAATTTAGGTTCTTATTTCAAATAGTAGAATTGTGAAAGGATAACTTGAAAAGCGCATTTTTAGACACAGAATAATCGAGGAAAGAGGCCATAGGAGGGAATTTCCTCCTGCAACTTATTTACCGTGGATTTAGTGGGTTCAAAATTAACGGTTTACCGACAACAGAACTTTTTACATTGCTAAATCAATGAAAAAGTTGTAGAATCACATGAAATTTGGTGTACCCACATCTTAGATGATAACGATAAAAATGATGGATGCCGATCGTCGGAAAAAATAAGAAAGGGTATACTTTTTCGGTGCAATAGGAGGAAACTCCCTAATCTTACTCCATTATTCACTTTTAGATAATAGGCTACTTAATTCAGTTCAGGTCCAAAACAAAGCACGCCGCTATATTCTAGGTCCAAACTAACCCAATCTAATTTTATTTGATAAGCCATAATTAGTCACATTATGAGATTTTAGAAAGCCATAATTAGTCACATTATGAGATTTTAGAAAGTTAAGCATATCTTAGTATAATTTACAGTTGTAATTATACTACCGTCATGATAACTTGTATCCTCTCTTCCTATCTCCGGTCAAAACCCTAAAATACGTACCCTTCACTATCATGATTTATCAATAGAATACCTTAAATTTTTTTACTGCAATAAAATAACCTAAGAGCTATTTTTTACGGTATTTTAGTGAAAAGTACCTCAGAAACAACAATTGTACTCGGTTTTAAATAAAAGGCATTTTAGTGAAAAACCTTGACGGTCAAGGGTATCTTAGTGTAATAAACCGTGTAATTATATTTAGATTTAGCCAAAAGTACATAATATGTAAATACATATACTCAAAAATACAAGCTGGGACATTAGTACCAAGCAGCCAAAATTAATACATAACATACATAAAAAAATAAAAATAAAAATAAAAAGGCAACATTCGCACCATTTACATAAAACTACTCATTTTGGGAATATCTTAACGTTGAGAACTGCTTCATTATTCTCTTGGGATTCAAGCTCAAACAAGCATCTATCTCCCACTTTCAACGTATTTCTTTTAGCAAAATCTCTCCACTTTGCTTTACCAAAACGAGATCCATTTGATTTGTGGTGACACAAATTTATAGCCCACAATCTATCTTCAGGATCCTTCACCACAATTTCACTCTTGCTTGAGATCCCTGTGGCTTCACAAAATCTCTTTGGAAAATCCTGCATTGATTCATTAATTTCGATGTTAGTATGTATGTGTAAAGATCATGTAGGTACGTAAAACTCATATTTGATATTTGCGGATAAAAAAAATAGTTATATTAATTACCATCTGCCAGTAGCTCCTCAAATTATAAGACTTTATCACTCTTTCTAATGAATACGGTCTCCCGCTGTATGCACTTTTGTTCAGCCGCGTCGGTGGTTTTTGGTGGAATTTCTTTGTTGGTTTCATGCCGCGACATGCTTCAAAGTCTGCATCTTCTCATTTGAAACACATGTACGGTTAATCTTAAATGTTCATTTTACTGTGCCGAAACTTCAAAGGAAATATATTATTTCTAACAAGCTCTCGCAGGTCAAAGTGCCTTTGGAACAAAATCTAGACCTTGTGTAGCGGTATTTTTAATTCAAATAAGTTATATTTAATATGTGTCCGATACAGAAAAAGAGGTCCGAACAGATTTACCTTTTGCAGCAGTGTCAACCTCTTTTTGCTCCGGCTTTGGTTTCTTTAGGTTATGGTCGGAACTGGATGCTTCAATATCTACATCATTTCATTTGAATCACAATAAGTAAACATGCTCTCACTTCACTTGAACTACCAACCATATATTTTGCATGGCCAATTTTCTATTTAGTATGAACATTTAATCAAAAGATAAATGATATATTAGGAAGAATTAAGTCTAAACACACATACTCTTTGAGTCACTTTTCAATATCTCTACGTTCAAATTTGCTTCTTTCTCTTGGGATTCAAGCTTGAATATGCATACATCTCCAACTTTCAACTTGTTTGCCTGAGCAAAATCTTTCCAACCCAAGCCCAAGCGATATGATCTTTTCGAAGTATTTTGACAAACGTTTATAGGCCAAAGATTGCCCATTGGATCCTTCACTATGATTTTATTTTGACTCGAGAGACCTATCATCACATCACTAAACGATGCTGGAAAATACTGTATTTTCATTTCATGTTAGCATAATAGCATACCTATATGTTCGCAATATATTTAGCTCATGCCGTAGGAATTGAAATTCTCTCCGAGGTAAGAGGTTATTGGTTTGATTCCCAAAGGGGTCGAGACACACACACACGCGCACAAAAACTATGATATCTGTCCATATAGTTGAAATACTGCATATCACAATGATAGTATGTAATATGTTTGGTAACTTTTACCATCTGCCCATTGCCCAAATTATGAGATTTTATCACTCTTTCTAAAGAGTACAGGCTTCCATCGCATGCATCACCGTTCCGGTTCAATGAATATCGCTGGTGTGCTTTTGTTAATCTTGGTTCCTCACGGCGACAAGCTGCAAAATCTAAAATCATCCATCTCATTTGAATTATGCATTTATTAGGTATAAAATAACTGTTGGCCCAACCCTAGGCTCAAGAGGGTAAGTATCCTCGATATAGGTCATTTTCCATATGAGAATGTTGTATGATGATATGAAATAATGTTTACTAACTTATTTTTTTGGGTAAGGTGGCTGCCAACCGGCTTTAAAAAATAGCGAAAAAGTGGAAGATTTACGCTTAATGATATTTCCAAACTCTTGCTCCTCGATCTTTGGTTTCTTTAGCTTCATATTCTTTTGATCAGATATTGAACATCGCCTACAAGTGTTTATTATTGGTTCTTCATGGTGTCGTGCTGCAAAACCTGCATTATTTCATGTGAATCACAATCTATGAACATGAATTTAAAGGAACTAACAATATTTTGCATACAAAAGTTATTGTCCCCAAAATTATACGAATGTACTGTTGGACTCATCCCAGTATAGTTTTGATTATTGCCAAACAACTTATTCCATGTTTTGAACTAACCATTAATTTGTAGAACTATTATATATCATGGACTAATGAATGGAGGTCGAAGGACTATACTGCAAATGTCATATCCAAATAGAGAATGGAGACAAATGTTGCAACTTCACTAACCAATATTTTCATGATCAAATTTGAAGCCAACATGAAAAATAAGCCAACATCCAAATAGTTAGGTTTTTGGGGTTTTGTTTTTATTTTTATTATCTTTATTTATCTATTTATTTTTTAAGGATCTTAATGTAAAGGGGTTGGATTCTAATGAGCTTGAGAAAAACACACATTTAATTTTCATATTGCTTAATGTGTTGGCAAAATATCTTTTCGAGACTAAAAGTATTTTTCATAAAATTTATATTAAAAGATATTCTTATATGATTAAAAATAGAGCTATAAATTATTTACTGTTTTATATCAAAATTAGAGTCAATAGATTCTTGATATCATTATAGAACTAAATATATTTTATTATATTTTCTAAAGTATTTTTGATAGCTATTTTACCTATTTAAACATAAGTGCTTAAATATATTATTTTATTATTATACATGTCCTAGATATTTCTTATTGGCTACAAATATATATCTAGGCCATTTTGATTGGTTCTAATTATTTGGATCATGAAATTTAAACCCACATGCTTTCTGAGATTTGATCCCAAACAGCTACTTTATGCATTTATGGTAAACTATCTCAATTAGTTGTAACTTGTGGTTAATTGATTTGCACAAGTTTTTGAATTTAGAATAGAACCATTAGCATTTGTAAGGGCTAATTAATAATTACTTGGCAAGCTTTTGAATAATATAGCCGTTATATCTAATTAGAAATTTAGCCAATATTTTGAGAAAAAATATTTTCATATATATTTTCACCTTCTCTATGAATTCATTTATAAATACTACTGGCTTTTCTAAAAAATGGAGACACTTCATTTTCATATCAAAAGTGAAAAAGATAAGAACCTCACTTGCTCAAATCATTTTAAATAAACTCTCAAGCTCATCATTTTCAATACCCTATAAAATACTTGTACGTGCTTCATTGTCTCTCAATTGTTTAGAGAGAAAAATTGAAACATTGTAAGGGTGGTCCACTATCCGTGTAAAGGAGGTGTAAGGATGTTCCACTACCTCAGAAACGAGGTGCTTGTAAGGGTTTCTTCGCATGGCTGAAGGAGGGTTATAGTGAAAGGGAAAAGTTCTAAAGACGAAATCTTAGGTAGTTGACTAGGCGGAGTGCGCCTAACCACTCTAAAATCGATCGTGTCACGATTTACATTTTCTTATCTTTTGACTTTATCGTATTGCTTATATATTAATGTTACGATTGATATTAGTTTTAACTGTGCTTAAAATTGCTCAATATATTGTTATTGTTATTAAGTTAGAGTAAAATTTTGTAAAACCCTATTCACCCCCCACTAGGGTTGCCTAGCGCACTTTCATGTACGGTAACAAACTGACTTAAAACTTTTTTGGGGTGTGTGAAAACTTTTTTATTCCTCAAGTAAAGATATATACAACTTTTTTGAAGAGTGAAAAAGAGACATTGAAAATATAATTTGACACCAGTGTCATATTATGCAAAACACATAATAACTTATTGTGAAGGGCCTACCCGGTGGAATGTTTCCGAACTCCTCTTCCTCTATCATTGGTTTATTTTGCTTTAGCTTCTTCTGACCAGAAGTGAGACACGCTGCAAAATCTACAACTTCTCGTTTGAACCATAATCGCAATCAGTAAACAAAAACACACTTGAACAGTCATATTTTTTATATTATGCATAACAATTTTTTGGTAAACATAAGATTATGAAAAATAAAAACACATACTCACTTTTTGAACCATTTTTCAATATCTTAAAGTTGAGGGTTGCTTCCTTTTTCTTGGGCTCAAACCCAAACACACACGTATCTCCCACTTTTAACTTGTTTGCTTTGGCAAATTCTTTCCAGCCCATGCCCAATCGATACGATCCTTTTGTGTTTATCACAAAATTTATGGGCCATACTTTGCCTTTTGGATCCTTAACTCTTATTTCCCCCTGATTTGTGAGGCCTATCAACTCACAAAATACTTTTGGAAACTCCTGCATTCATTTCACATTTTGTAAAAAACATGATACAATAATGTCTTTATATGGAAAAAGTAAGAAAAAATAGTAACAGCATGCAATAAGAAGTTTGATAAATGTTACCATCAGCCCACTGCTCATATTATAGGATTTTATCTCTCTTTTTAAAGAATATGATCTTCCGCCGTGTGTGTTGTTGTTCCGCTTCGTCAAATATTTATGATGAGCATTTGTCAATATTGGTTCTCCATGGCGATGCCCTGCAAAATCTAAAAACATCTCATTTGAACTATATATGTTCACTAGCTCTGTTCAAAGGGCATAAAATAATTGTTGGAATGATTTAAGAGACTATTGTTCTGCATTTTACTAGCCATGTAAAGTGGTTGTCACCTAGATTCAGAAATGACAAAAAGACGGACAACTTACCTTTCGCGACATCTTCATATTGCTGCTTCTCTAACTTCTGTTTCTTTTGCTTAGGATGCTTCTGGCGGGAAGTCAAATGTCGTCGATGAACTTCTGTTACTAACTCTTCGTGGTTCCATGTAGCAAAATCTGCATTATATATTTCATTCGAATCGAAAACACTAAGCATGAACTCATACGCGTACCAAGCAACATTCTATATACACAAATTACAGACTTGGAAGTAGAAAACTTCTCCCATGAATTAGGCATGACTGATATTTGATGAATTATTTTGAGGAAATATCAATAATGCTAAGAAAACTTACCATTTGATACATTCTCACAATATTCCTCTTCCTCTAACTTCGGCATCTTTCTCTTTAGATTCTTCTGAGCACAAGGGGCATTGAACTCAATTTGGCATCCGCTCAAGTCGAAAGCAATGAAGGTGAAGTTTTTCTTCCCTTCATAACACAGAATGATGAAGTAACCCAAATCTAAACCATGGGCTTTGATGAAATTTTCCCACCCTCGCTCAAAGTAGTAGCTTCTTTGTGATTCTTGTTGAATGCTAATGGGCCAAGATTTGCCTAAGGGGCTCAGTATGGTGAACTCTTTCAATTCATCTTTCAGGATATGATTGGTAAAAGCAGGAGGAATAAGCTGCAATAAAATAAATCATGAATCAGTTATTCAAATTAATTCAGGTGGAATCGGAACAGAGTGACTTTTATATATAAAATATTACATTAGTGAGTTAGAAATATAAGAGTAGCAGCATCAACTAGTTATGGGTAAATTATAACAACAAAATATTATCATGATTCATCATTTTATATATGACTTTTAATATCATGATTCATCATTTTAGCTCTCATCCAATTATTAATCCTAATTAATTAATTTAAGTAAAGGGGTGTTTATAGTAAACGGAGAGGTTTTAATTAGGGGGTGTGTTTAAAAATATAAAGTTTTAGGGGGTGTTTTTCAAAATACCAATGTTTTAGAAGCCTATATAAAAAATCCTACTTTCAACCATGCACCCACAAAACTCATGATGGTATTGAAGATGTTGCTTAACAAGAAAATTAAGACACATGTGCAGATTGATAGCGTGTGCATATATACATGCATACAAACAATACGATCAATCGAGTAACTAGTTTGCGGTTCAAAATCCTGCTCGTCGCCTCATGTATTACTTTTTTATTGAAAACAATAGGGTAAATTCCAACTTTCCTTACTTTTAAGATAGGACCACTGAATTTAAAATGCCATGAACCCCCAATATTTTAGAGTGTATTTTTCTATGGATATCTTCCACCAAAACGTCATATTCGATTCATATTGACATATCCAATCCACATACAAGGTCCTTTTGGGCGTGGTTCCATCCAATCATGTCTTTAAGGAATTAAATAACCTAACATTTTCATACAATATTGTTAGTTCAAGAGGGATTCATGGTACTTTTAACATTTAGCGCTGCTACCACAAAAACCCTGAAAGTTTTATGGAGCTCAATAAAATTTGCCCAAACACTAATATGTGTATACATAAAGAAAGTGGTTCAAATACATACCAGCTTCTCTAAAGACTCAGGAGTTAAAACCTTGAGGAATTGAGGCTTATCACAGAGATATCTTTCCATGACTTTATTTTGAGGTCACTTTGAGAAACAAATAGGAGGAAGAAGAGCATGAGTACTTAATTGCTTCATAAATTGATTCAGGGTTCTCCCAACTATGGGTAGATAAATTAATGAGGAGAGCATATATGCATTAATATATGTGTTGTTGATGTTGATTGCTTATTAAATTATTAGATAATCTTATAGATATTCACCCAGAAAAGTATCATCCAAGAAGAATTTAAGTTTAGGTTGCTTCAACCACTAACTTGGAATAATTTCTTACCTAACTTCATTACGAACCCCTTCTCTCTTGAGTTGTAATCAAGACCTTTTTTGCACGGGTGATGCTCGTGTTTATACGATAAAAGCTCTCAGAATATTTCTAAAAATAATTTAGTTAAGATATTCATGATCTCTATAAGAAAAAATTTGTGAAGATACACTACTATAGAGTATGGATTTGGTCACGGTTTTAACCGTGACCACAGATACGTTTGGTCACAGTTAAAACCGTGACACAACCGTCGCGTAAAACCCCGTCACGAGAATCCTAGTCACGCCCTTAACCGTGATCATATGTTTTCTTAGTCACGGTTACGACCGTGACCATATGCATGGTGTTACCAAAAATGATTCAAACAACTAAATGAAACTTGTGTGGGGTCCACATGTCACGGTTATAACCATGACCAATTTATGATCACGGTTTAAACCGTGACGATAGGAGATATATGGAAACGGTTTAAGCCGCGATCAAAACGTTAAAGCGTAATGTAGGAAAACTGCTATAGCAGGTAACCGTAACTATATAGTCCCTATGGTCACGGTTTTAGCCCCCAATCCAAACACCTAGCTGTAATTAACCGTAACCCCCTAACCCTAATCCTAACTAAACCCCAACCGGCTCTAATTAGCCCCCAATCCAAACACCTAACCCTAAGTCCTAACCCTAAACCTAACACTAACCCTATGCTTAACACTAGCCCTAACCATAAACCTTAACATATTATTAATCCTAACCCAACCCTAACCCTAACCTTAACCCAACCCTAACCCTATCCACTCCTAACCCTAACTGGCCAGTGATCCTAACCTGACCCTAACCCTAACAAGAACAACGACAATAACAAGATCAACAATAAATTAAATTAAGCTATCTAAAAATTTTAACCATATTAATTCGAAACTCAACAAATTTATAAAATTAAAATTAACCAAATTAATTCAACAATTAACACTAACCTTGTCACGCCCCGCTTCCCAGTAGACGAAAACGGTAACGTGGCAGGCCCGCAACGTATTTACTAAAAAATAAATACGTTAAGCGTAATTAAGCAATATATAAAAATGCACAAGAATGACAGGTGATATAAAATAATCAGCAACTTTATTTACATTCATCTTTATATACAACTATTTGAAAAGTAAAAGATACAATGATAATAAATAGTGCCTAAACAATGACATACAGGAAAGTAAGTACAAGGAACTAGAAGTCAGGTTGTGCCTCAAACTGGTCCAAGTACCCCTGACTCGGCCCAATCTCCTGAGAGTCCGGTCCTCCAGATGAACATTCCAAAGAAACAAATAGAAAGGAATGTCATCAGCGAACTAGCACTCGTTAATCCTAAAAGAAGAAAGAGAATATAACAAGCTATGTGAAATGAACAGGTAAGTTGTGTTTGATTGGTTACTGGTATATAATAGTTATTATAATGTAGTTATTTATAGCTTGATACAAAAAATATCCATGTATACGAGAGGAGTCCATCTTACCCCGTGGACTATGGTAACATATAGTACAAGGCCCCGTCATAACCCATGGGACAACGGCATGAGAATTCATGTAGGTGTCTTTTAAGTGACCTCTCGTACCACAATATACGTTCCGTATCAATCTACCCCTTTATCCCCACGTAGTGTATTGTATAGATTAGGTTTACAAGTCTTGCCGAAATCATGGATACAAAATATTCAAGTATTCATGTTCAGGATGTAATCAAGTATTCAAGTTGTCTAGTCAAGTTATAACCATGGTTCGGTCAAGTCAAGTCAAGTATACATGTTTGATATTGATGTATGGATTCGTGTATTCATGTTCATAATCAAATATTCATATTTGATTTGGATTCAGGTTTGAAATTGTTAGTGTATATGCCCTAGGGGCCATTATTGTATCATACTAGTTTGTATATTACTTAATGGAAGTTTGGGATATTCACATGTATATAACAGTCTTGCTAAACATGGTAGTATGCTACTTGGTTTTTCTATCTTAATATGTGAGTATACGTATTGATAGAGCTCTTAGGATCTTGCTTGACTACCAGCGTTGTGATGGCAGTCACACTAGTGGGGGCTGGGTAGTCTACAAGCACATCCTTTTTCAGGTCCCTAATCGTAGGATTATCGAAACAGGGCATCGATACTCCGGAGTAGACTAGTGTGTACGCTTCTCATCCCAGTTGGGGAGATGGTCTGTCCCACAGCCGTCAGTACGTGGTACTGGAGATAATATACAGGTGCTCGTTGGGTTACGGGTATACCGGACAGGACTCGCAGGGAACTGTTGGTTGGTTTTATACCAGTCGTCAGTTAACAGTTCCCAGGTGATATGAGTACAGCATAGTCCGCAGACTTGACACTGCTATTTCGCCTCGAGTGTATCCCACTGTTCTTAGATTGCTACCCTACCACGACTCAAAGGAGTCGTGCAAACAGGTAGCAGTTGGGTACAGTCCCGAGCACTTAGAGGCAGTAGCGGTTAGACAGGATTCGTCTCTCCCGGTATTGGGAGTTGATATCGCGCTGTGTCAGAGAGCCGTTACGCAAAGTCCTTGGCCAGGGCAAGCGAGATTTACTGGTAGGTTCCAGTTGTTTCTCAGGGTGTAATGGGCTACGCTCCGACATGACTTATACCGCTATTAGGGGACTGACGCTTGCCGCCCCCTAGGCCCGATATGCGATAGTCTTAGAAGAACAGACCGGACTGTACGGAGATTGTCACATCAGGCTCAGTAGGAGTTCGGATGGGTTTCCTCATCGGCCTTCTTATCGACATCTACCTGGGGACCGTTACGTACAGCTAGTGCTGCTTGCGATCTGTGGTCAAACCCACTGGCAGCGTAGTAGTCGAGTCTTTAGAGTCCCACACAGAGAGTTTCTCTGCTCCAGGCGAAACGATATAGAGGTCGTATGGTTTTACAACAAGGGTTCGGACGCATACGTGTGTTTACGCACGTACGACATTCGAACAGTTTTTACTAGCCGGCTTTGGTTTAAGCCAGTTTCTAGTATCGAGTTATTGGATTTATATAGTCTAAAGTTTTTCCGTGTTTTCACGGATAGAAGGGGCGTTCTCGTAATTTCGTGAGAAGCTTCTAGAAGGATGGTGACTTGGGGGTTTAGGTGGCATAAGCATTAAATGAGATTAGTGACTCATTTGTGTGATTCATCTTTGTCATTAATGCATCATAAATGGTTAATGACTCATATGGATGAATCACTCATATGTATTTATGAAGCATGGTTGTTAAATCCTTTATTTTATTTATTTGATAAATAATAATGCTCCATATATATCATGAGAGATCATTATCTCATTCTCATTCTCATGCTCACCTTCTCTCTCCTCAAGCTCTCTCTCTTCAAACCCTAATCCTCCCCTCTCATGTGTTGAGATCAAGGATTAGAAAGACTAATCAATCCACAATCCAACTCTATATCACCTAGGTTACTTAGATTAGCACTTTAAGAAACCTAGTTACCTCAAGTTAGAGGTGAAGCTTGAAGTATAGCTTTCGGGTGGATCATCTACTACATAGAGAAGGCCGGAGAGGAGGTGGAGAACGAAAAGACGAAGGACACGGTTCATTAGGTATAATCACTTCACATAGTAGTTAACAACTTTTATGTTTCTTGTTAGTTATAGTTTAGCAAAGATTCTTCGGTTAGTCGATGTTTACGCAAAGAACAAGATCGTTTTTCATATTTCCGCCTCCCCGCAAGTCGTGGGGTGTTGTACATCGACTTACAGTGGTATCAGAGCTCCGCTAAACAATAATTAACTCATTAGCGAAGTCGTAAGAATTTCGAACGCAAAACGAACCGGAAAATACATCGAAATCACATAGTTTCTGTCGAATATAAAACAGGCCCTAAAAATTTTTCAGGCAGCTGCAGTATAACCTACAGAGAAAGATAAGAACACTGAAAAAAATTGGGTTCATGAATCGGCCATACAGCCGCGGAACCGCGGCCGATCCCACCGATCCCACCGATCCGCCGCGGATCCGCGGCCGAGTTGGAGCCGATTCAGCCCAAGTTTTTCCAGTGGCTCTTTTGTGATATTTTTGTGTTTTCTAGAATGTTTATTTTCTGCTCAAGTCTCAGGTGCACAGAGAAGTTTTGGGAGTAGAATCTGATATGTTTGCTCGATCGAAATTATATGATGTTTGCTAATTTGATTATATCTGTGATTGTATAATGTGTTCGTAAACCTCCCCTGACTGCTAGTATGTCGGTTGGCAGGGGTTGCACATTTCTGTAATGGATTTTAACTGTTTGTGATTATGAACTATATTGGATTGTTGTGATGATTAGCCGGGGTTTTGTGATGGGTTATTATTTTAATTCATTCAATGTAATTGTAATATGTTGTAATATTATTTTGCGGGGCACATCCAGGTTGCGGTTGTAGCCACCGTTGTATTATTTCATTTTACTGTTTTTGCTCCTAGGATAGACCCAAGGTGGGGTGCACAAACTACCGGGTACTTTGAAGTGTTTAGTGGCCTACTCACGTTGTTGAGAGAGACCGCTTCACTTTGGGTACTTGGCGGGTAGTTTGCCGTACCCGTAGGGGTCTAGGGTGGGGTAATGGCAATTCATCACAACTGTGTAATCCGTCTTTCGTTGCAGGCTCAAAAGAAACGCGGATTGCTTGCATATCCAATAATGTTCATCTGAGATCTGGAATGTCTATTATTGCGTCTGACGAATGTACAATATCTATATATGATAGCTATTTAGACGTCACCTATGTTTTACACCCGCGCTAGCCCAGCCCCCGCTCTGCCGTTAGTTAAGTAACCTAACGGGTGATGACGGGACCCAATGGCGAATACGGATGGCATAAGAGGACGTTGTATTTTCGTTGTTTTCTGCAATGATAGGTTAATGATGGGACGCATTATTATTAATGCAAATAAAATAAACCAAAGTTGAATCATTGGAACAAATTTAAAAGAAACCACTCGGTTATTTTAAAAGAGCAGAAATTTTTAATTGCGGAGCTTTAACCACTCCTTTTTAAAATGGCTATCAGGTTCCTTCGGTTATATCAAGTTCACTACGTTCACGGTTTCGCCAAAACCAGTCGTAGCCCTCCGTCATTTCTTATGGATGGTCAGTAGTATTCAAGCTAAGTTTGTTTGGCCCTTAGTCAAGACATAGTGTTTGGTAGCTGCTGGGGTATTCATTTGTTGCATAGATAGATGAGTTGGTTTGGGACAGTCGTATTACTTTGTTTGGCCCTTATTCAACAGTATATACGGGTGGGTTCAAATTAACAAGATAATGATGGGTAGAACTTGACATGTGACTTATGATTTGTTGGCCCTTAGTCAAGGTCATAAGAACATGGGGCAAAAATCCACATCGGGAGTTTCTAAAGAAACTGAAACTTGCTAGTGTTGCATACCATTTGGAGTTTGATGAATGTTGGTAGGATTCCTTCAACATTATCATACGATGATATTTGGATCCCGATCCTACTGTGAGTATATGCTACTTATCAAGAGATTCGTCACTTAACGATCAATGCTATAAACCAAGTAGGTGCCTAGAAAGGTGTCAGCGAGATTACGCCCCCAGAGAAAAGAGGTTATTTAATTAAGGAACTTCGCGAAAGTGTTGGAAAACCTCCCTCGAAGTATCGACACTGGCCTGGCTGAATGGTTAAGCAAGTATTGTACGGTGAGAATAGTCCTGGCTAATTCTTCTTTTATGGTTTGAGGAAGGATTCGAGAAACAGTGGGAGCCATCCAGTTTAGATAAATTAAAAACCACTCTAAACTTGCAAGAGCATCATGCTAAAGTGTTTTCTTCTCTCTCTCTCATTGCAGCGACCTTGTGACCATGACTAGGTTACATCTAGATAACAAGTTGACTGAATCTAACTTATATGACTGGCAAAGGTCTGTCCAGATGTCCATTACCTATGACAAGCTGGACCACCCTATTACTACTCAAGATCTCGCCGTCTCAGGTCCAGTTTCCACCATCGCGGATATGGATATCCGTCAGACAAGGGAAAAGGATAAAGCGAAAGCCAAGTGCCTCGTATTGGCTTCAAATGATGGTGTATACCAGAAGCAGCACGAGAAGATGGACTCAGTTTCCATCTTTCTCCATAACAAAGATTTATATGGAGAGCAATCTCATATCGTAAGATATGAGACCTCGAACGAATTAATTCAAGCGAGGTTGGCTATCGGGTCATCTGTAGTGGACGACGTCCTTACAATGACTAGCTATATTGATGAGCTCAAGGACCTGGAGACCACGTTGGGAAACATGTCATACGCTGACTTATTTCCACAGTCCCTACCCTCTACTTACACCCTGAAAGAAACCAGGGAGACACAAGCTCTGCTTAATGGGGGACCTTCTTCTTCTACATCCAGGGCGAAAGCAAATGGTGAAAAGAAGAAGACCTCTACAAAGCCGATATACGGTGTCAGTAAAGCAGGAGGAAAGGGAAGAGCAAAAGTTTCAGGACTTGGTAAAGGTAAGGAGGGATGCTCCTATTGTTATGGGAACGGGCATTGGCAGAAGGATTGCAGGGCTTTGGAAGCCAGTAGCCAGGATAAGAAGTATGTTGTGGTTTCGACCTCAAGTGTGTTTGTAATTGAGAACTGTTTGTCTATTAACTCTACTTCCTGGGTACTAGATACCGGAGCAGGATCTCATATCTGTAATTCATTACATGCTTTGAGAAACCGTAGAGTTATAAGGGTGGGTGATTTGTCTCTCAGAGTTGCAAACGGAATGAGCGTGGACGCTGAATCCGTGAGAGAATATCGCCTAGGTTTGACAAGTGGGAAGATATTGATTCTACGTAACTGTTTATATGTACATAGTTTGACTTGTAATATTATATCAGTGTCCTCACTTTCGAGAGAGGGATATGATTTTACATTCGTAAGCGATGTAGTTCACATCCACCTAAATCAAGTTCTGATTGGGTCCGGTACATTAGATGACGATATATACGTATTGAGTCAAGCTCAGGTTTTCAATATCCAGAACACACTTAAAAGAAAGTCTCCAGAAATAAATCAGGCTTTCTTATGGCATTGTAGACTAGGTCACATCAATAAAACACGATTAACTAAGTTACATAGAGAAGGATATTTGAATCCGTTCGAATATCAATCTTATGCTACTTATGAATCTTGTCTCATGGGAAAGATGACAAAGACTCCGTTTACTGGACACGGAGTAAGAGCGAGCGAGCTCTTGGGACTCGTACACAGTGACGTGTGCGGTCCAATGTCTACACATGCGCGAGGTGGTTATTCCTACTTCATTACTTTTACGGATGATTTTTCTAGGTATGGATATATCTTCTTAATGAAGCATAAATCCGAGGCCTTTGAGAAATTCCGAGAATACAAGAATGAAGTGGAAAAACAGAAAGGAAAAAGTATCAAGACACTGAGATCTGATCGAGGTGGTGAATACTTAAGTGCCGAGTTCCTGGGATACTTAAAAGAGAATGGAATTCTCTCTCAGCTTACTCCTCCATACACACCACAACACAACGGTGTATCGGAAAGGAGGAATCGAACCCTATTGGATATGGTTCGTTCCATGATGAGTAAGGCTGAGTTATCGCGATCTTTCTGGGGTTATGCACTAGAATCAGCTGCATATCTTTTGAACCAGGTTCCAACCAAGACTGTGCCTACCACACCATATCAGATGTGGAGTGGGAAGAAACCCTGTCTTAAACATTTTAGGACATGGGTATGTCCAGCTTTTGTAAAAAAGCAGCATGCGGACAAGCTCGAGGCACGCTCAGTACAGTGTAAGTTTGTGGGATATCCAAAGAACTCCAAGGGATATTATTTCTATTACGCAGAGGAACAAAAGGTTTTTGTTTCTCGTCATGCTCACTTCTTAGAAACTGAATTTTTAGAAAATCAGAAGAGTGGGAGCGCAGTAGAACAGGAAGAAATTCCAGAACCACAAGCTATTACTGAAAGTTTGGTAGAACCAGAAGTTTCAGAAGAAAGGGACGTACCAGCGCCTATCCGCAGAAGTAGTAGGCAGTCTCATCCGCCCGAGAGATACTACGGTTTTCTCATAGACGGGGATCGAGAAGATTACATCATTGATAATGATGACCCTACAAGCTTCCAGCAAGCCATTCAGAGCGGCGACTCGGTAAAATGGCTGGATGCAATGCGGACCGAAATGGAGTCCATGTACACTAACAAAGTATGGACTTTGGACATTGCTCCAGATGGGGTAAAACCCGTAGGATGCAAGTGGATCTTCAGAAAGAAGATTGGTGTAGATGGACAGGTTGAAACCTATAAGGCTAGACTTGTTGCAAAGGGTTTCCGTCAAAGACCTGGTTTGGACTATGACAAAACCTTTTCTCCAGTGGCTATGCTCAAATCCATTCGGGTCCTTCTTGCCATTGCTGCCTTCCACGATTATGAGATCTGGCAGATGGACGTAAAAACGGCTTTTCTAAATGGTAATTTGGAAGAGTGCGTCTATATGGATCAGCCAGAGGGATTCATTCAGAGTGGGAGCAGCGGTAAAGTATGCAAGTTGCTTAAGTCCATTTATAGACTAAAGCAAGCATCGCAGAGTTGGAACATCTGTTTTGATGATACTGTCAAAGAATTCGACTTTATTAAGAATCCAGATGAACCATGCATATACAGTAAGATTGTAGGGAGAGTTGTAGTATTCCTCGTCTTGTACGTGGATGACATTCTCCTAATAGGAAATGATATTCCTATGCTACAGTCAGTCAAAAGATTCTTGTCACAGAAGTTCTCCATGAAGGACCTGGGTGATGCCACCTACATTCTGGGGATCCAGATCTATCGTGATAGATCAAAGAGGATGTTGGGACTCTCGCGGTCCAGGTACATAGACACCATATTGAAAAGATTCAGTATGGAAGATTCTAAGCTCGGTAACCTACCGGCTTGTCACGGAATCACCCTCTCCAAAGAGATGTCTCCCAAGACTGATTTAGAAAGGGATCGCATGTCGATTATACCCTACGCTTTAGCGGTAGGCTCTATAATGTATGCGATGTTATGTACCAGACCAGATGTAGCATACGCATTGAGCGTTGTAAGCCGGTATCAGGCAAACCCAGGGGAGAAGCACTGGATAGTAGTAAAGAACATTCTCAAGTACCTGAGGAGGACTAAGGAGTTGTTCTTGGTGTATGGCGGAAAAGACCTCCAGATCGAGGCCTTTGCTGACTCCAGCTTCCAGAGTGACAAGGATGACTCCAAGTCCATATCGGGTTATGTCTTTACCCTCAATGGAGGGACGGTCTGTTGGAAGAGTTCCAAGCAGGAGACCGTTGCTGACTCAACGATGGAAGCGGAGTACATAGCTGCTTGCGATGCTGTAAAAGAAGCTGTCTGGATGAAGAAGTTCCTCACAGAACTTCAGGTGGTTCCTACCAGTGTTGGTCAAATACTTCTGTATTGCGAAAACAACGGCGCTATAGCTTTAGCGAAGGAACCCAGGTCCCATCAGAAGTCCAGACACATCTTAAAGCGGTATCACCTGATCAGGGAGATCGTAGATCGCCGGGAGATCGAGGTAAAGAGAGTAAATACAGAGGATAACACTGCTGAACCATTCACAAAGGCCATTCCTCAGACGCAGTTCGAGAGGCTATTCGAGATGATAGGTCTGCGATATGCCAGTATATGGCCCTAGTGCAAGTGGGAGATTGTTAGTGTATATGCCCTAGGGGACATTATTGTATCATACTAGTTTGTATATTACTTAATGGAAGCTTGGAATATTCACATGTATATAATAGTCTTGCTAAATATGGTAGTATGCTACTTGGTTTTTCTATCTTAATATGTGAGTATACGTATTGATAGAGCTCTTAGGATCTTGCTTGACTACCAGCGTTGTGATGGCAGTCACACTAGTGGGGGCTGGGTAGTCTACAAGCACATCCTTTTTCAGGTCCCTAGTCGTAGGATTATCGAAACAGGGCATCGATACTCCGGAGTAGACTAGTGTGTACGCTTCTCATCCCAGTTGGGAAGATGGTCTGTCCCACATCCGTCAGTACGTGGTACTGGAGATAGTATACAGGTGCTCGTTGGGTTACGGGTACACCGGACAGGACTCGCAGGGAACTGTTGGTTGGTTTTATACCAGTCGTCAGTTAACAGTTCCCAGGTGACATGAGTACAGCATAGTCCGCAGACTTGACACTGCTATTTCGCCTCGAGTGTGTCCCACTATTCTTAGATTGCTACCCTACTACGGCTCAAAGGAGTCGTGCAAACAGGTAGCAGTTGGGTGCAGTCCCGAGCACTTGGAGGCAGTAGCGGTTAGACAGGATTCTTCTCTCCCAGTATTAGGAGTTGATATCGCGCTGTGTCAGAGAGCCGTTACGCAAAGTCCCTGGCCAGGGCAAGCGAGATTTACTGGTAGGTTCCAGTTATTTCTCAGGGTGTGATGGGCTACGCTCCGACATGACTTATACCGCTATTAGGGGACTGACGCTTGCCGCCCCCTAGGCCCGATATGCAATAGTCTTAGACAAACAGACCAGAATGTACGGAGATTGTCACATCAGGCTCAGTAGGAGTTCGGATGGGTTTCCTCATCGGCCTTCTTATCGACATCTACCTGGGGACCGTTACGTACAGCTAGTGCCGCTTGCGGTCTGTGGTTAAACCCACTGCCAGCGTAGTAGTCGAGTCTTTAGAGTCCCACACACAGAGTTTCCCTGCTCCAGGCGAAACGATATAGAGGTCGTATGGTTTTACGACAAGGGTTCGGACGCATACGTGTGTTTACGCACGTACGACATTCGGACAGTTTTTACTAGCCGGCTTTAGTTTAAGCCAGTTTCTAGTATCGGGTTATTGGATTTATACAGTCTAAAGTTTTTCTGTGTTTTCACGGATAGGAGGGGTGTTCTCGTAATTTCGTGAGAAGCTTCTAGAAGGATGGTGACTTGGGGGTTTAGGTGGCATAAGCATTAAATGAGATTAGTGGCTCATTTGTGTGATTCATTCTTGTCATTAATGCATCATAAATGGTTAATGACTCATATGGATGAATCACTCATATGTATTTATGAAGTATGGTTGTTAAATCCTTTATTTTATTTATTTGATAAATAATAATGCTTCATATATATCATGAGAGATCATTATCTCATTCTCATTCTTATGCTCACCTTCTCTCTCCTCAAGCTCTCTCTCTTCAAACCCTAATCCTCCCCTCTCATGTGTTGAGATCAAGGATTAGAAAGACTAATCAATCCATAATCCAACTCTATATCACCTAGGTTACTTAAATTAGCACTTTAAGAAACCTAGTTACCTCAAGTTAGAGGTGAAGCTTGAAGTATAGCTCTCGGGTGGATCATCTACTACATAGAGAAGACCGGAGAGGAGGTGGAGAACGAAAAGATGAAGGACACAGTTCATTAGGTATAATCACTTCACATAGTAGTTAACGACTTTTATGTTTCTTGTTAGTTATAGTTTAGCAAAGATTCTTCGGTTAGTCGATGTTTACGCAAAGAACAAGATCGTTTTTCATATTTCCGCCTCCCCGCAAATCGTGGGGTGTTGTACATCGACTTACAGAAATGACTCAGACCGAGTCAGACACTTGTACTGATTTAAATCTTGAATTAGGTTCGAGGGTCATCAGTAACTGCTGCACATGGACGGCAGGATTTGTATCTTTTTTCAAGACAATTACCATTGATAACCCCGTTAAGTTGTCTAACTTAAATAAGCAAGCACTCACTTTCTCCGGCTCTCTGGGACTCAAGAGAATTGAGCTTAAACCTATATTTACTAAAGTCCTTAAATATTGTTTTATATATCACGAGCGGGTTTTATGAGAAATATTTTTAATATATTTTAAAATAAATCTCAATGGTGATTAGTATTACTTAGGATTTTCATGAGCATGTGATTAATCGTGAAAAAGTGCTTGTATGCAAATAACCGCAATCAAAACGGTGGTGTTAATAGCCAGCCGCGATGAGTACGGGTCGCCCGCAGAGAAATGTGAATTCTTTTCTTGCTTTAAACTAGTTGATAAAAGAGATGGTGTTTGTTGTCGTTCTATTTTAATACGGATATAAAATTTATAATAAAAAGACTTGTAGGGTTCATAGGACTTAATAGTTAATGGATAAATATTTAAAAGTGACTCTTTTATCTTTTAATAGTTTAAAACTAGAGCGATAGTGATGAATGTGGATTAGGGTTCTTGAAGTGAATTAGGATTTCCCACTATCGACCCTTGTCCGTCCATTGATCTCTATTCATGCCAAGCTCTTAACAAAACAAGTGTTTAACCAATCTCAAATCGTAGTCGAGACTATCAATAAATTGATAGTGCGCCCGATAAGCAGGTTAACATTTATTTTACTAATGTTTATAAACTTTAAAATGTTAAAAACAAATTAAAAGATTTTTCATCCATTATCCTACCCTATCCTACAAACCCTGGTAAGTAAGGAATTACTCGCTTATGGTTAGTGGTGATTTAGAAGAAAGGTTGAATAAAAATGAAACCATAATTAAGATGCAGAAAAGTAATGCGTAAAATTAAGATGCAGAAAAGTATATGCAAAAAGAATTAAAATAAAAAACTACCTTTTTAAATTAACTATTGCATTTACAATTTTTCTCCTTAGAAAGTACATTACAATAACCCTATTTTGCTCTAAATTTCTCTCTTTATGGAGGTAGTTGAATAGATGATTATGTGATCGCTTGGATCTCTTATTTGGATTCCAGACCTGAGCTAATACCTGCACAATATCTCAAATCAAAGTGTTAGCAGTATTTTATATTTTTGAGATATTATTTCAACCATTTATATGATATAATATTTTAAGAATATTGATTAGGAATATCTTGCATGATTTGAATATTTTAATTACTAATATTTCATTTAGATATTATATGCATATATTTTCCCTAATTATATTAATTAAAAATGTAGAAATATATGATAATAATCTTTTTAAAAATAAACCTACATATATTCTATATTTACAATAAACACTTTTTAGTACTTAACAATAGTAGGAAAAATGTTCATACAAATGTGCAATATTTTAGACTAATCAAATATCCCAAACTTATCTTTAATCGTCCCGAACAAACTATTTATTAAAGAGAAAAAGAAGAAAAAAGAAAATCCTAACACACTTTCGTAGGCAACACGATTGCACTTAGCACGTGCAACAAGCCTTTAAACCTTTAGGTTTCCCTACTATAAGGAGTGTTGTCTTCTGAGGGTTTTCAACGGATTACACCCACAAAATCTCATAATAAAGGAAAGAAGATGAAAATTATATACAAATATAAGTAACTTATAAAAGAAAAAACTTGAAAATAAGTGTTTCAAACTATACTAGCTTTTTAGCTGTCATGAACCCTATCTTAATTGTCTTGAAAAAAATGGCAGAAATCACATCATCACTCAATAAAATATCGTTTTTAGTCTTCCTCCTTACCTTTCTTTCAAATATCGATCATATACCCTTACGTATGTGTAAATGACACTTCTACGCTTAGAGAATTCAATTCAAGCTATCATACTCTTGTCCATCTTCCTTAGTACTTTTTAGTCGGTGAATATTTTTAGATGGAATTGCTCACACATTCTTCATGCGACAGTTAATTTAAAAATAGAACCGTTTTTAACATTTTCTATATCTACTGCACCGTGCGGGTACACATATCTTACCACAAAAGGTCCTTTCTAACGAGATTTTAGCTTTCCTGGATGAAAATGGAGACCGGGATCGTAAAGAAGGACTTGTTATCCCGGTGTGAAAGTTTTTCTCAAAAGGTTTTTGTCATGGAACACTTTTGTCCGGTTCTTTACTATAACTGCATTATCATAGGCTTCATCACGAAATTCGCTTAGCTCATTTAATTGCAGCTTCCTATAGTTGCTTGCTTGATCAAGATCACAATTAAGCTCTTTAATAGCTCACATTGCTTTATGTTCGATCTTGACAGGGAGGTGGAAAGCCTTCCCAAACACTAGTCGGTATGGAGACATACCAAGATTGGTCTTATGAGCGGTATGAAATGCCCAAAGAGCATCCATCAATTTGGTGGACCAATCTTTACGGTTCTTAGAAACTGTTTTCTCCAAAATTTGTTTGATTTGTCTATTGGAGATTTCAGCTTGCCCGTTTGTTTAGGGATGATAGGGAATAAAAAGTTTGTGGTTGATTGAATACTTCCACATCAAAATCTCGAAAGACCGATTATAAAAATGCGTCCCATTGTCGCTAATTATAGCACGAGGGTGTACGAACCGAGAAAAGATATTTTTTTAAGGAACTTAACAACAACTTTGTTGTCATTAATACAGCACAGTATTGCTTCCACCCATTTAGAGGCATAATCAACTGCTGATAAAATGTATAAATTCCCAAAAGAGTTGGAAAAAGGGCCCATAAAATCAATTCCCCAAATATCAAATATCTCCAAAACCAAGATAGGTTGGAGCGGCATCTCATTTCTCTATGAAATCTGACCCATGTGTTGACATCATGAACAAGTTTTGGAATAATCATATGCATCTTTAAATAATGTTGGCCAATAAAAACCACATTGCAAAACTTTCTCTGCTGTTTTCATGGGACTAAAGTGACCACCACATGCCTGATCATGGCAGAAGGACAATACACTCTTGAATTCATTATTAGGGATATATCGGCGAATGATTTGATCGGGACAATACTTAATCAAATAAGGTTCATCCCAGTAAAAGTGTTTTACTTGGGATAGAAATCGGTGATTGTCTTGTTTTGACCATTCGTTGGGTAGAAGTCATGTTGCTAAATAATTTACAATATCCACGAACCAAAGTTCGCAGGATATGGTCAAGAGCTGTTAGTCAGGAAAGGAATCGTTTATTGGTAAGGTCAACGTTGACGAAGAAGAAAGGAGTGAAAGATGGTCAGCTACGACGTTTTCACATCCACTCTTGTCTCGTATGACAATATCAAATTCTTGTAACAACAGGATCCAATGTATCAGCCTGGATTTAGCATCCTTCTTCGATAAAAGATGCTTTACGGTGGAATGATTAGTGTAACTACAACAGGAGAGCCAATTAAGTAAGGCCCGATTTTTTTAATGCAAATACAACTGCCAAGAGTTTTTTCTCGATAGTTGTATAATTCATTTAGGTATCGTTCAAGGTCCTACTTGCATAGTAAATTACATGTGGCATTTTATCAATGTGTTGTCCTAAGACTGCACCAATAGCAAAATCGAATGCATCACACATAAGCTCGAAAGGGTGATTCCAGTCCAGAGATGACAGAACGAGGGCTGTAGTGAGGGAACTTTTAAGTGATTCAAAGGCAGCCACGCAATCCGAATCGAAGTGAAATGTTGTATTCTTGGCCAAGAAAAGAGTTAAAGGTCTAGCAATTTTGCTGAAGTCCTTAATGAATCGCCTATAAAATGCCACATGTAATTTACTATGCCGAAATCTCCAATGGATAGATATTTTAGCTTTGACGCATTTGGGAAGAGGAAGGTTGTGAATGACATATATTTTAGCTTTGTCTGCCTCAATACCTTTTCGTGAAATGATATGCCCTAGGACAATACTGTTGGCTATAGTGCCCTCAAGACAATTATCATAGTCGCAGGCAGGTGATTATGATGATTGAGGGAGGACCTATACTAGTAGAACAGTCTTACTCAAGATAATAATATGCTATCTAGTTTGTCTTTATCATCATGTAGAGTATTATGTGGCATTACAGATCACTATTACATGTTGATAGAGCCCATAGGATTCTTGCTTGACTAGCAGTAGTTTGATGGTGATTATATACGTGGGTGTTGGGTGGTCTATAAGCACATACTTAAATGTCCCTAGTCGAGAAAGTTTCAAAACTGGGCATCGATACTCCAGAGTAGACTAGTGTATACTGATCGAGACCCCGACGAGGGGTGGTGGCCGGTCTCACAAGCCATTGGTGTCAGTTTGTTCACCTAAGATGTATACAGGTGCTCATTAGGTTATGAGTACACCGGACGGACTCGCCGGGAACATGCTAGTTGGTATTATACCTATTGTCAGATAGTAGTTCTCAGGTGACATGAGTACAGGTTAGTCTATCGACCTGAGATCGTCATTTGTCTCGTGTGAGTTCCCACTGTACTTTGATTACTATCCTAACATGGCTTAAAGGAGTCATGCAAACATGTTTTAGTTGGGCACAATCCCGAGCCACATGGAGCCAGTGAGCGGATCGTCAGGGAATTCGTCTCTCCCGGTATTGGGGGTTGATGTCGCGGTTGTGCACGGGTGGCCATCACCAGAAATCCTTGGCCAAGATAGTCGAGAATTACTGATCTAGGATTGGTAGTTTCTCAGGTGGTGATGGGCTTCATACCGACACTAAATGTCGTGTTATTAGGGGTCTGACTTTATCCACCCCTAGACTCGATATGCGATACTCATAGATGAACGGACCGAACTGTACGGATATTGTTACTGTCAGGCTCAATAGGGGTTTCAGGATGAGTTTGCTTGTCGGCCTCCTTTTCGTTCAATACCTGGGTAGCCGTTATGTACAACTAGTGCCGCTGACGTGCTTATGGTTAAACCCACTGCCAGCGTATTGATGAGTCTTTAGAGTCCCACACAGAGGATTTTCACGGTTCAGGCGATATGGTGTAGACGGCGTATGTTGATACATACAAGTGTCCGATTAAATATGTATACATGCTGCACAGACTTTAATCGGACGGTTGATAATACTAGCGGCTTAGGTTCCCACACAGAGGGTTTTCATGGTTCAGGCGATATGGTGTAGACGACGTATGTTGATACATACAGGTGTCCGATTAAATATGTATACATGCTGCACAGACTTTAATCGGATGGTTCATGCGATATGGTGTAGACGATGTATATTGATACATAAAGGTGTCCGATTAAATATGTATATATGCTGCACAGACTTTAAATATGTATTCCTGCCTGTCACGCGGGTGACCCGGGTTCGATCCCCGGCAACGGCGCCCTTTGATTGATTCAATATTTCCACCACTTCGATTTTGAAGGAAAAGATGTAGTAGTAAAGAAGTGATGTAATGTTTTAGTCGTATAATAACCGCAATCAAGAACGGTGTCATGTGTAGCGAGCGTTAGTGGGTACGTGTCATCCTCTAGGATTCGTGGAACTCGTAAATTCTTGCTTTAGTTGAGTCGAAAGAACTAGTAAAGAAAATCAACAAATTGTTTTAAGATTTGATTGAAGTAATAGTTTCAAGAAATTCAAAAAATTATTTTCAAGGAAGGAAATTCAAGAAAATGTTCAAGATTTAGTTATCAAGAAAATTGTAGAAGGCTTATAGGATTCGAACGCAATTAGTAGCCAATGATGATTATTCAAGATGATTCATCTTATCTATTGGTAGAATTAAAACTAGATTTATGGCTAACAATGAGAATTAGGGATCCATTGAAGAAACTAGGGTTTCTCCTTCATTGCCCCTTGTCCTTTCATTGATTGCCATTCTTATCTAGGTTTTAACAAGAAGGATCATCAATCTAATCCCTAAATTGTGATGAAATTCTTAATAGATTGATCTCACACACAATTTGGATACTAATGATTCTTTTTGCTAAAGTTTATAATCTCCATAAGACTTAAGATGAATATAGAATTCTTACATCATTAGATTTACCAAATTCCTTCGAATCCTTAGCAAGTGGAGATTTTACTCACACGTTATGAAAATACAAGAATCAAAAAATAGAGATTTTATAATGCGAAAATTTAAAGAAAGCAAGATTAAAAGTAATGATCACTTTTATTATTCAACTTCAAATTACAACTTCTCCAATCCGAGATTACAAGAAGAATTGCTCTCGATCACTCCCTTGAAGAGGTAATTTCTCCGTCGATCTTCGCTTTACTCGATCACCGTGAGTCTTGGATCTATTGAGGATCATGTGCTCATTGATGATGATGGGCTTCGCGTAAAAGATCTTGAATGATCTCGCTCAATGAATTTCTCACGATTCTTGATCTTGGATCTTGATTTGGAATTGGATCTTGATTTGGTTTTTGGATCAAAAAGTGTCCAACTAAAAAATCAATAACTAATCAACAACTTTTTAATATAGGCTTAGGTCCCTTTTTATAACCCCTAATCAAGCTTTCCCATAAGCTAGGTTGTTATAAAGAAGCTTCTAGAATAAGCTAGGTAGTTATCAAGCTTACTCAACAAGCTAGGTTGTTATAGAGAAGTTTTCAGAACAAGATTATTACAACGAAGCGTTCTCAGCAAGCTAGGAAGTTGAGAAGAAGTTTCCAGAGACTTTCCGACTCCGAAGCCCACATCTCGGCCTCGGATCCACAGCGACTCGGTCTGACTCGGCCGTGGTTCCGCGGTCGATTGGTGTCTTCATTGCTTCAAATTCCTTTGGTCTTCTTCTGTTGATCTATGGGTCTTTATGTGATATCTGGAATCTTCTCATCTCTTCTGAATTTCTGCTAGTATTTGGTTCTTCAATTTCATGTATTTTAATCGGTGAATTTCCGATTCCGGTATCTGATCTGAGCTAATTTTTAGACAAGATCTCAATGAAAAGTGTTAGAGATATACAATATTATGCGTGAAATAATAAATATACAATTTCCTTCAACAATGTTGATTATAATGTATAATACATGGTAATTGATATTTTCCAGACGAACTTGTAATATGTGTTATATTTATATCAAACATCTTAGATGATTAGAAAAATGAGGAAATTGTTATGTTAAAGATTGCAATATTTTCGACTGAACAGTCTCACACAGAGGGTTTTCAAGGTTCAGGCGATATGGTGTAGACGACGTATGTTGATACATACAGGTGTCCGATTAAATATGTATACATGCTGCACAGACTTTAATCAGACGGTTGATAATACTAGCGGTTTAGAATTAAGCCGGATTGTTAAATCATGTTTTGATTTAATAATTTATATATATGTATTCTAGTATTATTGTTCACTATTCATTTTCTCTCTTGCCTATTCATATTTTTGTACAAATACGCGTATGTGTATTTTGATACATATACCAGGTTGTATTCGGTATTTATACGGAATAGTTTCTAGAAAATGGACACCTCATTTGTATGATTTTCATTTTGGAAATTCATTTGTTTTACAAATGAGGTGGATGGGTGAGTTGGCATAAGCCTGGCATAATGGCATGTAGAGAGGTATGGCACCACATTAGTTTATTTGATAAATGAAAAGAGATATTTTATTGCATGATTGAAAAGAGGCAGCCACAATTCTTTACATGACATGCTTTTGAATTTTCTTGACTTGCTTCTTGATTTTCTCATCTCACTTGGAAAAAGCTTAGCTATTTTCTTTAGTTGCTCATGCCACTATTTCCTCACCTCCTCTTCATATTCTATGGTTGCTCTTTTGAGCATTTTTGATGAGAGAAAAATTATAGTGAGATAATCCTACACCTCCGCTCTCCATTGCTAGCAACCTTGAAGCGTCGGTTGCCATGCTAGGCAAGGCTAAAACTTGCGTCGTTTCTCTCGGGTGGATCATCGTAGATGAAGGAAGACCGGAAAAAAAATTTGATCCATAACACCTCAAAGATCTTGGAAATGGTAGAAGACCAAAGTACACGATCCGTTTGGTATAACTATCTAACTCCTCTTTGCATGTTTTGTTATCTAGGGCTTATGGGTCGATCCGGGTTATAGGGTTGTGTTAGCGCAGGTTTTCGAAAAGTTTTATTCCGCATTTGGCCACGGATTGATGGCAGGGGCATTTGCATAACCCAACATGGTATCAGAGCCACTCCATAAGCCTTAGTTAACTCTTTGCGACATTAGAAATCCTCTATTTTCGTCGTGCAAAAATTGCCGACAAAAACAGTTCCAAAAACTGAAAGTTTGAGATGTTTGCACACCATGTGGGCTCACGGTTTGAACTGAGAAGCTTCGGGGTGATGCATGGGCACCCCGGGGAACCCTCGGGAGGGACCGAATGGCTTTTCGCACTCCCTAAGACTACCACAAGGTGGTCTTGGCGGTGAGGACCCGAAACTGCCCCATCTTGGGAAGTTTCGGGTCTGCCTCACCCCCTGGCCACCTCGTGGTGGCCTCGGGGGTGGGGTAACCCCTCTAGTCCCCCCGACTCGAAGTTAATTTCGTGCTCTAACTCCCCACGAAGGTTCGGGCGCATTTCGTTTTGATTCGGACTTCCGAATTGGCTTTAAACGGTCGGTTTTTGGAACTTTAGCTCACTATTTTTTTATGGTTTTGGAAATTGGTTTAGTTTGCTAATTGCGTGCGGAATTCTAATGGCATAGTTTTCAGTACATACATTACTATTTGCAACCGTGAATGTCATTAGAGCGGTACAACCCGTCTAATTGCTATATGGCTTTTAGACGGGTTTCCGAACGTGACATTCACGTTGATGTTCAGTGATGTGCTGTGGTTGTGGTTGGATCATCGTGGTGGATAGCTTGGGCGCAATGGTAGTACAGTTTAGTTTCATTTGTACATTTGATATTACGGGGCGAGAGTCCGACATGAGGACTGCCGTCACTGCCAGTTTGTATATTATTTGTTTGGGGCACGACCGGGTTGAGGTCGATGTCACCGTTGTACATATTCTTTTCTTTTCTGTACTAGGATTACCCCGCGGTGAAGTGCACAGTTAGCCGGATTCTAGAGGGCAACATGCCCGCATATCATGGCGTTGAGACGGAGGGGGCCTTACTGAAGCGTTCCTAGGCATCCTATAGAGGTCTCACAAGGCATCAACCATGCCGATTTCAAAAATTATGGGTGCCGAGAAACCCTAATACGGATCGTCGGCTAGAATTCTAGGCGAAACATGAATCTAGTTAACACTTTAACTAAAGGAGAGAGGCTACAACCTTTGTAGATCCGGTTCTCCACTTCCTTAGCTCCACGTAGGCGTCCTCTCGCTGTCCATCTCGAATCCTAGACTCAATCGTCGGCTTCATCGAAAAAACGAGCGGAATAGGTCGTCGGCTTCGTGCCGAAGATGATCTACGTCGAGGTTGCACAAGTTCAAGCTCCAACTTCACCAAGTTGTGAAACTTATGAAGAAAACACCCAAAACAACTTGGCAAGAGGTAGAGGGTGAAGAAATAGGAGGTGGGTTCACTTTAGAATTGGATTTCACTCACTTTTGCTCAAGTTGCCATTGATGGCATCAAGCTTTCTTTCTTGAAGAAGAAGGTGATCAAGAAGGAAATATTATGATAAGTTAATCAAAAATGAAAAATAAATGAATACTTATCATAATAGGAACCATGGTTAGGTGTAGAGAATTGACCAAGGTTAGAATAGTGGTTAGGGTTAAGCATGAAGACAAATTGGTCACTTTGGTCAAAGCTTCATGAAGCTTCACAAAGGTTCAAGAATGAAAGCAACCATTTTGTATTCTTATCCAATTCCTTTTCCAAAAATGAATAAATAAAAGAATGGATAATAAAAACCCTAATCACTTTCTTAACCTAGTTTAATTCTTTACACTTAACCAAATCAGTAAGCATCATCAAACATGATACAAGAATGTGCACAAAAGTATATCACATATACAACTTGCACATCAAGTGAGAAAATCCATTTAAAGTGAACCAATACTAGTTAATGCAAAGTAATATATCAAATATATAATCATACATTAAATCATTAAATCAACATTTGATTCAATGATCCGGTCATGTCGCACATAACCGACTAGTATTCAATGTATCGATTTATCGAATCAATGATTCGATAACTAGGTCATATCGAATATAACCAATCGAAACATTTATAGCGAGAATGAAATGCGGTATCACATACACGCATTATTCTCGCTCCCGCACATATTTCATATGCACTCCTATTTCGTTTCGCTTGAGCCAGGAAACCTCTGTGTAGGACTCTAAAGACTCGTCAATACGCCGGTAGCAGATGATGATCATATCAAGCACCCACAAGACGCAAGCGGTCTGCTAAACGTAACGGCCATCCGGTTATTGAGCGATCAGAAGATCGACGAGCTAGCCCGCTCACACTCCTGTGAATCCAACCAGTAACACTTACCGTACAGTCCGGTCTGTTCGTCTGATACGTCGCATATCAAGTCTAGGGGTGGTAAACGTCAGACCCCAATAACCGATAAGTCGTGCCGATGTGAGGCTCATAACGGGTCGAGAAACTACTGGTAACACTTACCAGCAAATCTCTGATCAGCCCTGGCCAGGGACTTCCCTGTTACGGCCAATCGAGCACAGCGCAACATCAACCCCCAATACCGGGAGAGACGAAACCCCTCCTATCGCTCATTGCCTCCATGTGACTCGGGAATGTACCCAAAGACCACCGTTTTGCACGTCCTCATGGACGTGGTAAGGTGGAGATCAAAGCACAGTGGGAATCACACAAGACTCTATGACGATCTCGGGTCTACAGACTAACCTGCACAAGTGTCACCTGAGAACTGCCATCTGACGTGAGGTATAATACCATCTGGGAGTTCTCGGCGAGTCCGTCCAGTGTACCCAGTCTCCACTGAGCACCCGTACACCATCTCTGATGTCAAACACCAATGGATATGGGATCATCCATCGCCCATCTCATGGGTCGAGAAGCGTATACGCTAGTCTACACTGGTATATCGATGCCCTATCTCGATACACATACGACTAGGGACCTTGAAGGATGTACTTATGGACTACCATGTCCCCACTAGTATGATCTGCATCATAGTCCAGGCAGTCAAGTACACATCCTAAGGGCTTTATCAACATGTAGATATAAGACAGTTTAAAGAGATAAGTGTACATGTTAAGATAAAGAGTAACCAGATAGCATACTATCATATCGAGCAAGAAAGTCATCTCTATATATGTCCAAGCATCCAATATAATATACATGATCTGTACAATACTGGCCTCTAGGGCATACATACAACTAACAATCTCCCACTTGCACTAGGGCCAGCTGCTGTAGTATCGCATACCGAGTATCCCGAAGAGTCTCTCAAACTGTATCTGGGGAATGGCCTTCGTGAGTGGATCCGCCGTGTTGTTCTTCGTGTCAACCCTCCAGACCTCGATCTCCCGGCGATCAACTATCTCCCGGATCAGGTGATACCGCCTCAGAATATGCCTGGACCGCTGATGGGACCTGGGTTCCTTGGCCAAAGCCACCGCTCCATTGTTATCGCAATACAAAGGTATTGGATATTCAATGGATGGAACCACTCCAAGTTCAGTAATGAACTTCTTGATCCAGACAGCCTCTTTGGCAGCATCGTTGGCAGCGATGTATTCAGCCTCCATCGTCGAGTCTGCCACGGTTTCCTGCTTGGAACTCTTCCAGCTAACCGCCCCTCCGTAAAGGGTAAAGACAAAGCCCGACTGCGACTTAGAGTCGTCTTTATCACTCTGGAAGCTCGAATCGGTAAAGGACTCCACTTGGAGTTCTCCGTTACCATACACCAAGAACATATCTCTAGTCCTTCGTAAGTACTTGAGAATGCTCTTCACAGCTGTCCAGTGACTCTCTCCAGGATCAGCTTGATACCTGCTCACTACACTTAGTGAGTATGCTACATCGGGTCTGGTACATAGCATCGCATACATGATAGAGCCTACTGCCGAAGCATAGGGTATCCCTTGCATGCGGGCTCTCTCCAAATCAGTCTTAGGAGACATCTCTTTGGAGAGAGTGACTCCAGAGATCGTGGGTAAGTTCCCACGCTTGGACTCTTCCATACTAAACCTCTTTAGTATGGTGTCAATGTACCTGGATTGGGACAATCCCAAAATCCGTTTGGATCTATCTCTATAGATCCTAATTCTCAATATGCAGGAGGCATCACCAAGATCTTTCATTGAGAATCTTTGTGATAAGAAGAGCTTGACCGATTGCAGCATAGGAATATCATTTCCTATCAAGAGTATATCGTCCACGTACAATACGAGGAAGACAACCTTACTCTCTGCCACCTTCTTGTAGATACAAGGTTCATCTGGGTTTTTGACGAAATCAAACTCTTTGATAACGATGTCAAAGCAGATGTTCCAACTCCGCGATGCTTGCTTTAATCCATAAATGGATTTAAGCAGCTTGCACACCTTCCCGCTGCTCCCACTGTCTACGAAGCCCTCTGGCTGAGTCATGTACACGCACTCTTCTAAATCACCATTTAGAAAGGCGGTCTTAACATCCATTTGCCAGATTTCGTAATCATGATAAGCAGCGATGGCAAGCATGATCCGGATGGATTTAAGCATAGCCACTGGAGAAAAGGTCTCGTCATAGTCCACACCTGGTCTTTGACGAAAACCCTTTGCTACAAGTCTAGCTTTGAAAGTCTCAACTTTCCCATCTACACCAAGTTTCTTCTTGAAGATCCACTTGCTCCCAATGGGTTTTACCCCTTCAGGAGCAACGTCCAAAGTCCACACTTTGTTGGTGTACATGGATTCCATCTCGGACCGCATAGCATCCAGCCATTTCACTGAGTCCCCACTCGTGATGGCCTGCTCGAAGCTAGTTGGGTCATCATCCTCCATGATGCAATCCTTGCTCCCACCATCCATGAGAAAACCGTAGTATCTCTCAGGTGGGCGAGGAACCCTACTAGATCGGCGGAGAGGCTGAGGTTCATCGGGAGCTACTGAATCCTCTGGTTCAACCAAATCTTCTGTTGTAGTCTGTATTGCTGGAACCTCTTCCAGTTCTACCTCCTTGCCACTAATCTCTTTTTCAAGAAATTCCTTTTCTAAAAAGGTGGCATGTCGAGAAACAAATACTTTTTGTTCCTCGGTGTGGTAAAAGATATACCCTCGCGAATGTTTGGGATATCCAATAAACTTACACAGAATAGACCTTGCCGCGAGTTTGTCCGGATTTTGCGTTTTTACATAGGCCGGACAACCCCATATCTTAACATAATTAAGACATGGTCTCTTTCCTTTCCATATCTCATATGGAGTGGTCGGCACGGTTTTGGTGGGAACCATATTCAATAGGTCTGCAGCTGTTTCCAGTGCATATCCCCAGAAGGAAATAGGTAACTCAGCTGTGCTCATCATAGAGCGCACCATATCTAATAGGGTGCGGTTCCTCCGTTCTGATACACCGTTGTGCTGTGGTGTATATGGAGGAGTCAGTTGAGAGAGAATCCCATTCTCTTTTAGGAAGTCCAGGAATTCATTGCTTAAGTATTCTCCTCCTCGATCAGATCGTAGGATTTTAATACTTTTTCCGGTTTGGTTCTCAACTTCTTGTTTATATTCCCTAAATTTCTCAAAAGCTTCTGATTTGTGTTTCATTAGGAACACATACCCGAACCTAGAGAGATCGTCAGTGAATGTAATGAAGTATGAAGAACCATCCCTGGCATGTGTAGACATGGGACCGCATACATCACTATGTATAAGTCCCAAGAGTTCAGTAACTCTTTCTCCGTGTCCCGTAAACGGAGTTTTGGTCATCTTGCCTTTGAGACATGACTGGCAAGTGTCATAAGATGAAAATTCAAACGGATTTAAATATCCATCTTTATGCAACTTGGCTAGTCGTGTCGCATTGATGTGACCCAGTCTACAATGCCACAAGAAGGATTCGTTGAGTTCAGAACTCTTCCTCTTGTGTGTGTTTGTTATGCTCAGAACTGTTGATTGATTTAGAACATAAATGCCATTGCATAACGTGCCTGATCCAACCAACTTTTGGTTACGGAAAATGTTCATAACATTGTCCTGTAATACAAAATTATATCCCTCTTTACTCAATAAAGAAACTGATATAATGTTGCATATCAGGTTCGGCATGTAATAGCATTCGTTCAGAACCAATGTATTACCAGTTGGTAATACAAGGTGATATTCCCCGACAGTCTTAGCTGCAACAATTGCACCATTTCCAACTCTAATGTCTTTATCACCTTCTCCAAGTTCTCTACCTTTCCTAAGCCCATGTAACTGATTACATATATGGGATCCTGACCCGGTATCCAATACCCAGGACGTAGAGCAAATGGAGAAACAGTTCTCAGTAACGAACACACCCGAAGAAAATGCATCATCATGTACTTTCTTCATTCGGTTGGCATTGGAATCCTGGTATTCCTCTATATCCTGTTCATTCCTATAACTCTTATAAGAAAGAACGGAACCAACGTTCCCCAGCACAGTATAACATGCGGGTTCGGTCAATACATCCATATTATTATCTTGATTAAGGCATGAAATGGTCGCTACCTGGAGAGAGAGAGAAGAAAACACTTTAGCGTATGCTCGTGCAAGATCAGATTGGTTATTATCTTATCTAATCAGGATGGCTCCCACTGCTTTTTATCAAATCTTCCTTCAAACCCTAATAGGAAAGACTAGCCGGGATTAATTACACACTACAAGTTCGCCAATCTTTCAGCCAGGCCAGTGTCGGTACTTTGAGGGAGGTCCCCCGTGCTTTCGCACGAACCTAATTAATGTAAACCTCGTTTTCTCAGAGGCGTAACCTCGTTAACACCTTTCTAGACACCTACTTGATCGGCTAATTGCAATGTGTAAAACTCTCCCAGGAGTAACTCTTACTCGCAGTGGGTATCGGGATCCAACTATCTCATAGAAGGTATGCAATCTCATTGCAAATTTCAACACTTGAAATTCCCGATAATATTTTGCCCATAGCGTCCTATGACCTTGACGCAGGCCAACAAACCATAGTGCGCAGTCAAGTTCAACCCGTCATTTCCTGATTGAATTAAACCCACCCGTACGACCCTTGACGCAGGCCAACAAAGTCGCACGACTACCCTAATCCAATCTGCATCATATGCATAAGCAGATAAATACTAGTTAGCTACCGCACACTACGCCTTGACGCAGGCCAACAAACGTAGCACGAATACTAACTACTACTCATCTGAAATGACGGAGGGCTACGCCAGGTTTTTCTGAAAACCATGAGCGTAATGAACTTGATATAGTTGTAGAATCAAATGAAGTTTTGAAATGGAGTGATTTTGAGGCTTTTCTAGTTTTGCTAAAGGAGTCACTCCCGGTGAAGGGATCTCGGTCCTTTCCTCGTCGAATGAGGTGCGGGATATATCATATATATCGCTGTGCAAAGCAAAAACCCAAAAGCAGTCAAAAGCAAACCGAGTGTGTAGCATCTGCCAGTTATTGCTAAAGGAGTCACTCCCGGTGAAGGGATCTCGGTCCTTTCCTCATCGAATAAGGTGCAGGGTATATCATATATACCGCTATGCAAAGCAAGAACTGTAGCTACCTGTTTTGTTTTAAAATTTGATTCTACAACATCTTAGGTTTCTTTTCTTTCATTAATCACATTAATGAAGTCCCATCATTTAAGTACCTAAACATCACAGATAAATACGACGTACACTTATGCCATCCGCATTCGCCTCGATGTCCCCTCGTGCACCGTTAGGTTAGGTAACTAACGACAGAGCAGGGCAGGGCTAGTGCGGGTGCAAAACATAAGTAACGTCTATATAATATATCATATATACTATATACAGTATCTATCACAGAACATCACATGATCGCATCACAGATATTGCAGTAGAAGAAACATATGAAACATTGGATATACTAGGACGTCCGTGTTTTCAATACGAGCCAGTATAAAACACGGATTCCACGGTCGTGATGAATAGCCAATCCCACACCCCTAGACCCCTACGAGAGCGGCAAGCAACCCTGCCAATTCTAGGGTTAGGAGACCCGGACTCGACTCCTCGAGTTGGTCTCCCACTGGACCCCAGAACCCGGTTACTTGTGCTCCCCTCCTTGGGTCTATCCTAATGCGGAAAAGTAAATAATATACAAAAGGTGACAACTTCCGCTACCTGGAAGTGCCCCAAATAAAAGAATATTACATACAAGTTTTTACATGAATGAAAATGAAAAACACTCATCTCACATAAAAACCCCCGGCTATTCGAACACGACGATCCAATATAACATATCCAGCAACACATAACATCACATGTCATCAACGTAAGTAAGTATGCATACCCCAATTGTCGTTGACATATAGCAACGAAACCGGCGATATGAACATACTACACTTACGGTCACAGAAAAGAAAGTGTAAAACTACAACAGTTGGAATCCGCAACCTCTTTAGACATCACATGCCTAATCAAATGAAATACTTAGACATCACATGCCTAATATTTATAAACCCCGCATTTTAGTCTCATTATCGAAAACTCTTTTCAATATCAAATGAAACTAAACCGCTAGATTTATAACATTCATTCAGTTATCTCATAACAGTTTGTGAATTCCAATTATTGTATCACATTCCAGATAAACAGAAAATGTTAAACTTTCCGATCGAACAGTCGAATACCCAAGTTTTCCCGATACAGCTCAACACATGAAATAAGTCTAACAACATTCAGTTCGTGCCTCAGTACCAACGGTCCAGCCGTAGAAGGGTCAAGCCAACGCCTCACATGTGGCACGCCGTACTGCCCCAAACCCGAAGGTTCAAAGGGCAGTTCAAGACGGTCACATAATCGAGTTAAGGTTTGTTGTCTTCTAGAGGGTCCATCGCGTTACTTGCACTACTTAGAACGTCGTTAAACTACGGAAAAATCCAACACTTGGAAATTTCCCGACAGGGGAAAAATTGGGTATTTGTATCCGGTCGAACTTTTTAACATATTCTAAAAATTATCCGGAAATACACAAAGACGAAATTTGATAATCCGATCGAAACAACGAAGCTCTAAAACACCCCAGAAAATTCAACTCTTGAATAATTATTAAAAATACCCATAAAACTCAGCTGCAGAAAATAAGAATTACTGTGCAAACAATATTGCGCAATGTGAACAGTAGGCGGCGGAACCGCGGCAGAAGCCATGCTTCAGCCGCGTTTCCGCGGCTGTTTAGATGAATCATGAGCTCGTGTTTCACCATAATTCTTAGATCTTCCTGCTGAATTTTTTAGGCATTTTTAATCTGGAAAAATCCCAGATTTTAGAAAAAGTCCAGAGAGCACTCGGGTTTTAGGGTTTCGGGTTCGTTCGGGTTTCAAACGTCGTCTAGACTTCGCCTAAGGCTCTAGCTAGTCTCTGATACCAGTGAAGGGTTCCTAGGCACCCTATAGAGGTCTCACAAGGCATCAACCATGCCGATTTCAAAAATTATGGGTGCCGAGAAACCCTAATACGGATCGTCGGCTAGAATTCTAGGCGAAACATGAATCTAGTTAACACTTTAACTAAAGAAGAGAGGCTACAACCTTTGTAGATCCGGTTCTCCACTTCCTTAGCTCCACGTAGGCATCCTCTCGCTGTCCATCTCGAATCCTAGACTCAATCGTCGGCTTCATCGGAAAAACGAGCGGAATAGGTCGTCGGCTTCGTGCCGAAGATGATCTACGTCGAGGTTGCACAAGTTCAAGCTCCAACTTCACCAAGTTGTGAAACTTGTGAAGAAAACACCCAAAACAACTTGGCAAGAGGTAGAGGGTGAAGAAATAGGAGGTGGGTTCACTTTAGAATTGGATTTCACTCACTTTTGCTCAAGTTGCTATTGATGGCATCAAGCTTTCTTTCTTGAAGAAGAAGGTGATCAAGAAGGAAATATTATGATAAGTTAATCAAAAATGAAAAAGAAATGAATACTTATCATAATAGGAACCATGGTTAGGTGTAGAGAATTTACCAAGGTTAGAATAGTGGTTAGGGTTAAGCATGAAGACAAATTGGTCACTTTGGTCAAAGCTTCATGAAGCTTCACAAAGGTTCAAGAATGAAAGCAACCATTTTGTATTCTTATCCAATTCCCTTTCCAAAAATGAATAAATAAAAGAATGGATAATAAAAACCCTAATCACTTTCTTAACCTAGGTTTAATTCTTTACACTTAACCAAATGAGTAAGCATCATCAAACATGATACAAGAATGTGCACAAAAGTATATCACATATACAACTTGCACATCAAGTGAGAAAATCCATTTAAAGTGAACCAATACTAGTTAATGCAAAGTAATATATCAAATATATAATCATACATTAAATCATTAAATCAACATTTGATTCAATGATCCGGTCATGTCGCACATAACCGACTAGTATTCAATGTATCGATTTATCGAATCAATGATTCGATAACTAGGTCATATCGAATATAACCAATCGAAACATTTATCGCGAGAATGAAATGCGGTATCACATACACGCATTATTCTCGCTCCCGCACATATCTCATATGCACTCCTATTTCGTTTCGCTTGAGCCAGGAAACCTCTGTGTAGGACTCTAAAGACTCGTCAATACGCCGGTAGCAGATGATGATCATATCAAGCACCCATAAGCCGCAAGCGGTCTGCTAAACGTAACGGCCATCCGGGTATTGAGCGATCAGAAGATCGACGAGCTAGCCCGCTCACACTCCTGTGAATCCAACCAGTAACACTTACCGTACAGTCCGGTCTGTTCGTCTGATACGTCGCATATCAAGTCTAGGGGTGGTAAACGTCAGACCCCAATAACCGATAAGTCGTGCCGATGTGAGGCTCATAACGGGTCGAGAAACTACTGGTAACACTTACCAGCAAATCTCTGATCAGCCCTGGCCAGGGACTTCCCTGTTACGGCCAATCGAGCACAGCGCAACATCAACCCCCAATACCGGGAGAGACGAAACCCCTCCTATCGCTCATTGCCTCCATGTGACTCGGGACTGTACCCAAAGACCACCGTTTTGCACGTCCTCATGGACGTGGTAAGGTGGAGATCAAAGCACAGTGGGAATCACACAAGACTCTATGACGATCTCGGGTCTACAGACTAACCTGCACAAGTGTCACCTGAGAACTGCCATCTGACGTGAGGTATAATACCATCTGGGAGTTCTCGGCGAGTCCGTCCAGTGTACCCAGTCTCCACTGAGCACCCGTACACCATCTCTGATGTCAAACACCAATGGATATGTTGGAGCTATTGCAGTACAACTTATACTGCAATAGCTCCAACATCTGGGGCGATATCTCGTCGTTCGCAGCAATAACTGGCTCACTCGTCTGCATGCTGAACCGTGCCTCAATCATCAGGAGTAAGCAACACACCAACGGTCATCAAAATCTGGCTGGCCTCCATCATTGGCTCAATTCTCTAGTGTCGATCAGCACCTCCGAGTAACCTCATAAAGGCGATCCGCCAAACGCTCGTGGCGCGGAAACACAGTAAAAAGACACATCTCTGCAATTGGGTGTCGCCGGAATCACGCCCTGGTCAGTCCTCGTTTGTGACGAGCTCCTGTTGACCGCAACTCTAGCCGTATCTCTCCCTGCCCGAAATCGTGGCAGCAAAACCAAACTGGTAACGATGAGGCTAGATCAGGAAGGAATATAATACTGAACAAGAAAATGTACATCCTAAGGTTTCTTAAGTGGAGTGGCGTGTCGTAAATATGCCGCGGAACATACCAACGGTACGTCACTCTACTTTAGTCACCTATTCCATCAACCAAGGGTCATCCTACGCTCCGAAGGTTAAAACCTAATGCTCTGATACCAACTTTGTCACGTCCCGAAAGTACGGAACATGACCGGCACTTAAACTACGAAACGTCTCGAGGCGTACGTAATCTAAGTAAACCGAAAACCCAGAAATCCAAACCAAGAAAAGAAGTAGAGTGAAGGAAAACCAATTTAAAACAAGTAGTTTTAATAGCATAAGCCGAATTATGCGGTTTTTAAAACATCAAAAATTTACTGAAAATTTCGGCAGAGTCTCCTTTGTAAATACAGGCCCCCAAACGGGATACAACATGAATAGTATACGAAAACAAGAAAAGGGCATCCCCAAGCGGGAGCTAGCTCTTCGTCAATCGACGGTCACAACCACACAAACAATATAATATACAACGCCAACGGCGAGGATCAAAACTCAAAAGGAAACTCAAAACCACCAGAAATATAACGAGCAACTCTAAGGTCGAAAGAATAAACAACACCGGTCTCTATCTCAAAAAAATACATGTTTGGTTGATGGAATTTACTAGATACAACGGAATAATATTATACAAGGTAATATGATGGGTACGATACAAGAAAAACCCACCTACTAGCAAGTCACCCGAATGAAACTGAGCCCGCAAAGCCGTAATGAAACCTGTACGGCAACCTGCAAGAAACTGGGGCACAACGGGGGTGAGTTGCCAACTCGTGAATAGAAAAATATCTAAGCAAAGAAATCGCATAAATAACGCAACCTAGGTCAATGATCATAATATATCCTCCAATATATGAATAACACGTAGCCTATAACAAGGCTAGGGTAAATATCTAACCCGAGTGTAATCTCATGTGCCCTTGTCAGTGCCCAAGGGTAGCAATATATCATATGAATGAGGTATGAATGCATGAAAACAGAATACATGTAAATGAAGAACTGTTTCCATAATTTAGTGAGATTTCCTTTGTATTTTTAAAATGAGGTATCATAATGAAATCAGCATAAAACAGTGCCTAGCATCGGCACAAAACGTAATCCCAATATCTCGATATCTCTGTATCACAGTCTCTGTACCTCAATATCTAGGGCGCCGTCAGTCCAGACCGGCCCCTACCATCCATCTCAAGACCACGACGGTATCCTCCGGATATCCGACGCGTCGGGTAAAATCACCGGTAGGTAGTGCTCCCATGCCAGGCTCACATCGTCATCATCACGCGCTTCTTGCCCCGGGGTACCTTACCGGGTCCACCATGTACCCGAAACGGTTCATCCGTCTCCTCGAATCGGGTCTCGAAATCCATCAGCAAACTCATGGTGGACGACTCATACATCATGGGAAAACCGCACTTTTTATTTTAAAAAGAGAGAAATCAGTTCATATAAGTTTTTGCGGTTTTCCTCCAAATCCAGAAAATCTCATGGAAATCCGAGTCCAAAACCTCAATAACACGTAAAATAGTGAATATATGCATGAGAATCCATGAATGCGGCATAACAATGAATAACAGTATGCATGAAGTAGCAGGTAATAACTACAATGTCTAAACTAACATATAAGGCAAGTACACTAATATCATGTCTAACTATTAGCTAACAGGCTATGTCAAGCAATAACATTTTCTAAGGTGTACGTGACATGGCAATTACCGATGAAGATGTGTGTGAGCCGGCAATTAAGTGTACGTGGTACATACGCATCATCGGTAATTGTGCTGGTGTCCTAACAGCATGATATCAATAATGGAGTATGAAACATAAAATAAGCATGCGATGCGAAGCGGACCACAAAAATGAGCGGGAGCTGAAAACTAGACGCAACTATAACTAATCTGCATTAATCTAATATCAGTCCTACAAATGGTGCCTTTTGAAATAACACGAATCATGGGGTTTTGAAAATAGGGGCTACGGTGTTTTTATGAAAAGATACGTCTTTTGAAATATCCGTAGGATCTCTTGGGCTGTCTTTAAAAATGCCCACGATTCGTTAGTTTTTGAAATAGGTAAGAAGTCTAATCTAATCTAACAACTACACTAAATTATACGGCTGAACTAACAAGCTGAACTACAGGTAAGGAAACCGCCTATCATCTGAGTCGATACATATACATACCTGTATATGTATAGTCGGTGATCCCGCCTCAATAATATCATATCCGATACCGTATCTATAATCAGGCATCCCAAGTCAAGAGTGCGGATCAATCATCAATATAGCTCGTACGTAAATCCGTCGTACGGCATCCCCAAATCTGGGTACGGGTTAATATCACATTCAATCACACTATTCATCTGGTATCTTCTTTATCAAATATCATGATCCGGGACAATGTCCTACGTCTAGTACAATACTGATACCGCCTAAGCATGCATACAGGTGTAAGAATTGCTACGTCAAAAGACCCGCTAAAACATCATGTCGTATCTCAATACGAACCAAATCACATCACCGATCTTCTGGCCTCAGGCCCAATATCATCAACTCATCTCAAATTCCAAATACTATCCTCAAATCCAGTATATGAACACATAGTCACATACCCATGTGAACACATAAATATATACTCCCATATACGCACATATAAAAGAAGAATGTATGCAAGTATGTGTGTGTGTGCGTGTGTGAGTGCGACCACTACTCTAGGGTTTCGCAACTACACTAAACCAATCCAAAAATACCAAATATCCATCTTATCATCAATAATCTCAACAACATATAATCAATATCTGTGTGTATACGTATTCGTATACATCACCACGAACTGCGGGGGTGCTATACGCCATCCACCCGACTTCTCCCCGTAGATATAAATCTACTCACCTGGTCCTCGTTCGCCGGTGCCGACGTCGCCACGCGCTTGCTTGTTGTCTCGAAGTCCACATGGGGTACCTACATATCATAACGCACCGTATCGTATTAAAATCCGACTCATGACCAAAACGACACACGAATCCCACATAGGTCAAAACCTATGGTTGCTTTCACAAATCAACCCAAAAACCCTCGACGTCGGCGTACAAACGCCAAATCATCGATAAAAACCCAAATACACTCATTTGCACATTCACGAACACTAATTTTAATATAAAATAGGTTAAAATTCACAAAAACCCCAATTTCACTTAAAAAGTCATTTTTCCGAAAATCTAGCAAACACAATTCGCCGTTTTTGTACAAAACATGATGTTTAAACAAATCTAGTGGCCATAATACTTATTAAATATCTTAAATAAGTCATAAAAACAATTTCCATAATTTAATCTCATTAAATTCCATTAACCCCAAAATTCTAGTTTACAAAATACCCAATTTTTTTTACAATTTATAGCAAAAATGCACAAACAACAATTTAGCTAGGATTTTCATGAACTAAAAGCATTAACCCACTCAATATATTATCTATAATGACATGAAACCATAATTATAATTTAATCTAAGGCATTTAATAATTTTCCAAAACTCTAGTTAGCAAAATAACTTAATTAGGGTATTTTATAAGTAATGGTTTGGAATTAACAACTAAATTAGCTTTCTATAAAACTTAAGATGTTAATCCACAACACAAAACCATGCACAATTTATCATAACCCATTTCCACAACAAAACCCTAATTCAACTCAAGCCATAAACTTTTAAAAAAAAACTAGTATGCAAATAGCACTAAAATTAACACTAAAACAACTCAATTAAATAAATCTAAACATAAGAATTTAAATGGGTAGAAATTATACCTTAAAATCTAGTGATCTAGCAAGAAGAATTTGCCTCCAATGATGGCTTCATAACACCATGATCCAAGTGATAAAAGCTAAGGAGAATGGGATGAAGAATGGAAATCAATTTGTGAGATTTAAATTGGATTTTGGAGCAATTTTTTGATTTAAATTGAAGGAAATGAAAAGAGGGAAAATGAAGGGGGAAGGGCTGCAGAATTTCGGCCATGGGGTGATGGGGGAAATGGTGTGGGTGTTGTGCACAATTGGTCAAGTCAACCCCCCTCAAATCAAGGTACAATGAGCCTCCAAAACAATACATCTTAACCTACACCTATAAACTCTATTTCACCCATACAAATGAGATGGAGAAATTTTTGAGGGGGAGAAGTGGGCTGCTGAATTCTTCAATTGGAGAAGTAAATGGGAGTGTGTGGGTGTGGGTACGGGTGTGGGGTGATGAAAAATGATAAATATAATACCCCAAACATCCATTTACGCTAAAAAAAAGCATTTTTCTTCAATAATTTCTAAACCGTTTTGGCAAATGATTTCGTTCCAAAAACCACATGATAAAATTTTATTTAATGTTTTATGATGCACAAAATTTGTTTCAACTCATTCCAATTTGTAATTTTCCCTAATTAAATGTATTAGTGACGGCTTAAATAATAATAAAATAATATTTTTTTCAGAAAATTTGAAATTTCACCAGCGGCTCAATAAACACCAAATAATAGCAATTACATAGCTAGAATATGTATATTTAATTTTTATAATAAGATATTTGTATTTTGACTTTTTTTTACAGAAAACCCCCTTATTTTATCGATTTTTCGAAATTTCACCGAAACGATTTTCAAAACGTTACAATCTTCCCCCCTTAAAGAAATTCGGTCCCCGAATTTAAATTCAAACTCCCCTAAATACTAAAACATCTAAGAAAAACCATCAAGTCGTCGGGGCTCCGAAATTGTAACTACATAAAACAAATCGTAGCGCAGCGCATGCGCTTGAAAAATGAGTATATAACTCAAATCAAAACTCCGTCAAGTATCCCGCAATCATCGGAGTCATGGAGAAGACATCAATGCCAAATCTAAATCAAACCAATATGATATAACTCGAAACTATACATGTAAACATCGAATCTATATCTGTAAGTATCTGAAGGAAATGCATGCCAAATCTCTTTAAGTCGCTGTGCAACGCGTATAACACTGCACAGTGGCGGACGTCTATCATAAGAAAATAACTATATACATATATACCTTTGTTTGAAATGTACGTTCCGCCGTTTTGGAAACAATTTAGAAGGGTCTCCTTGTTTTAAACATTTCTTGTCATATCAGACACGTAGGTAAATACTGAGGCTATAGCTCGCTTTTTGGAAATCCCTTCAATAACTATCAATGCATGCAAAATATATTCAGGTACTGTCCTCTGACTAGTCCTGCTCAGTACGAAAATACATAGCAATATCATAAAAACGTACTGCTCTATACGAAATCAATCCCAAAATATGCACATGAATGCTATGTGCGTCTGGTACGCACGGAAATCAAAATCCATGAATGTGCCATACATGCGCACAGAAACAACATCTAAGTGCATCGGGTGTGCACGAAACATCTGTCGTAGGCAACATGTGTGCCTGACAGCAAAATCAGGTGCATCTATCGTGCACGAAATCATGAAATCCAATATCAAGCGCCGAACGTGCGCAAAATCAATCAGGTGCACAAAACAAATATCGGGTATCACAATCGAAATCGAAGTCCAGTGCATCTAAGTGCACAAAAGGCGTATCACTGCACTGCAAGCATATATAAACTATACCGAGTGCAGGAACGAAATCGTGTGCATGCATACGCACAAAACCAACTCAACTGTTTAAAATCGTAAAATCACAAACATGTGAAACTGAAGCACGAAAACAATATCAAGTGCAACACTGTGCAAAGATCGTAAATCCTCAATCATCAAAATCAAATCATACGAATAAATCACCCAAAACATCGTAATCAATAATGGCGGAATAGTACTGCTCAAGCGCATTCTCTAAGAATCTCGGCCAACTGTCGCGGTCACTAGTGGGACGTCTCGTCGATGATCATGAACTCTGTCCTGCTGGCGTGCGTAACCATGACCACTCCTGGGTCAAGGTCTTCACTGTGAATTACCAATCTTTCGGTCCATCGGCTCATCGGCCCTGTCAGGTGTGCTAACGGGGACGATTCCGTTTTGGCACTTCTCTGGTCATCTCTCGGTCAATCCGCACGACCACTCGTAAAGCAACATGTCACTGGAGTCGGCCTTTGGCTCTCTAAATGCACGTGACGCATCTGATCCTGGGTGCAAATATCATTGCAGCATTGTCCTGAAAGGAATCTTACTCAAGGTCTCTTCCAGTCTTATCTCTGCCAACTGTCCGGGAGTCATCGTCCTTTACTATATCTGCTCCTTGTTCCGGAATGGCTGCATACTCATCGCGACTCCTTCTGGAAGGTATATCCAAGTACAATGCCTCGGCATGCGTATCGCATCTATGATGTCGGCGGAGTAGAACTTATCAAGATCTCGTACGCACCGCTTACTCCACTTTTCTCCAAGGTCGACCGTTTCGGACTCGTCTCGTCGTGGCTGCATGGACTGAGCTCCAACGGCTATCCTCGTATCGGGAGTCTCCCAAGAAATGCATCTCACCACCTAGCATCCGAATTAAGTCGAGCCATCCAATCGAGTCGTCAAAACCTCATAATCCCCCAAGAGCTCAACATCTTGGGTACAGTATAATAATATCGAGTACGTACCACAGCATCGGTGGTCCAGCCGTAGAAGGGCAAACCCAAGCCTCACTAATGGCGCCGTAGAACTGCCGCAAACCCGAAGGTTCAAAGGCTTTCACACGGTCATTAAGTCGAGTTAGGGTTTCATTCTTCTAGAGGGACCATAGAATTGCCTGCATGTCTTTCCGACTACTTTAAACTTGGAATAATAGGTTTCTGACATTCGATCGTCTCTGTCGACTCCCAACGTCTCCGCGTGAAGTCCTCTCTAGCTGGAATCAATCTATCTGATGACCTCGCATCGGGGTAGGCGAACGATCCACATGTCCTAGTCATTCATCCTCGATGACTAGCGACCTTCTATCATCTCTTAGTACAACTTATACTGCAATAGCTCCAACATCTGGGGCGATATCTCGTCGTTCGCAGCAATAACTGGCTCACTCGTCTGCATGCTGAACCGTGCCTCAATCATCAGGAGTAAGCAACACACCAACGGTCATCAAAATCTGGCTGGCCTCCATCATTGGCTCAATTCTCTAGTGTCGATCAGCACCTCCGAGTAACCTCATAAAGGCGATCCGTCAAACGCTCGTGGCGCGGAAACACAGTAAAAAGACACATCTCTGCAATTGGGTGTCGCCGGAATCACGCCCTGGTCAGTCCTCGTTTGTGACGAGCTCCTGTTGACCGCAACTCTAGCCGTATCTCTCCCTGCCCGAAATCGTGGCAGCAAAACCAAACTGGTAACGATGAGGCTAGATCAGGAAGGAATATAATACTGAACAAGAAAATGTACATCCTAAGGCTTCTTAAGTGGAGTGGCGTGTCGTAAATATGCCGCGGAACATACCAGCGGTACGTCACTCTACTTTAGTCACCTATTCCATCAACCAAGGGTCATCCTACGCTCCGAAGGTTAAAACCTAACGCTCTAATACCAACTTTGTCACGTCCCGAAAGTACGGAACATGACCGGCACTTAAACTACGAAACGTCTCGAGGCGTACGTAATCTAAGTAAACCGAAAACCCAGAAATCCAAACCAAGAAAAGAAGTAGAGTGAAAGAAAACCAATTTAAAACAAGTAGTTTTAATAGCATAAGCCGAATTATGCGGTTTTTAAAACATCAAAAATTTACTGAAAATTTCGGCAGAGTCTCCTTTGTAAATACAGGCCCCCAAACGGGATACAACATGAATAGTATACGAAAACAAGAAAAGGGCATCCCCAAGCGGGAGCTAGCTCTTCGTCAATCGACGGTCACAACCACACAAACAATATAATATACAACGCCAACGGCGAGGATCAAAACTCAAAAGGAAACTCAAAACCACCAGAAATATAACGAGCAACTCTAAGGTCGAAAGAATAAACAACACCGGTCTCTATCTCAAAAAAATACATGTTTGGTTGATGGAATTTACTAGATGCAACGGAATAATATTATACGAGGTAATATGATGGGTACGATACAAGAAAAACCCACCTACTAGCAAGTCACCCGAATGAAACTGAGCCCGCAAAGCCGTAATGAAACCTGTACGGCAACCTGCAAGAAACTGGGGCACAACGGGGGTGAGTTGCCAACTCGTGAATAGAAAAATATCTACGCACAGAAATCGCATAAATAACGCAACCTAGGTCAATGATCATAATATATCCTCCAATATATGAATAACACGTAGCCTATAACAAGGCTAGGGTAAATATCTAACCCGAGTGTAATCTCATGTGCCCGTGTCAGTGCCCAAGGGTAGCAATATATCATATGAATGAGGTATGAATGCATGAAAACAGAATACATGTAAATGAAGAACTGTTTCCATAATTTAGTGAGATTTCCTTTGTATTTTTAAAATGAGGTATCATAATGAAATCAGCATAAAACAGTGCCTAGCATCGGCACAAAACGTAATCCCAATATCTCGATATCTCTGTATCACAGTCTCTGTACCTCAATATCTAGGGCGCCGTCAGTCCAGACCGGCCCCTACCATCCATCTCAAGACCACGACGGTATCCTCCGGATATCCGACGCGTCGGGTAAAATCACCGGTAGGTAGTGCTCCCATGCCAGGCTCACATCGTCATCATCACGCGCTTCTTGCCCCGGGGTACCTTACCGGGTCCACCATGTACCCGAAACGGTTCATCCGTCTCCTCGAATCGGGTCTCGAAATCCATCAGCAAACTCATGGTGGACGACTCATACATCATGGGAAAACCGCACTTTTTATTTTAAAAAGAGAGAAATCAGTTCATATAAGTTTTTGCGGTTTTCCTCCAAATCCAGAAAATCTCATGGAAATCCGAGTCCAAAACCTCAATAACACGTAAAATAGTGAATATATGCATGAGAATCCATGAATGCGGCATAACAATGAATAACAGTATGCATGAAGTAGCAGGTAATAACTACAATGTCTAAACTAACATATAAGGCAAGTACACTAATATCATGTCTAACTATTAGCTAACAGGCTATGTCAAGCAATAACATTTTCTAAGGTGTACGTGACATGGCAATTACCGATGAAGATGTGTGTGAGCCGGCAATTAAGTGTACGTGGTACATACGCATCATCGGTAATGGTGCTGGTGTCCTAACAGCATGATATCAATAATGGAGTATGAAACATAAAATAAGCATGCGATGCGAAGCGGACCACAAAAATGAGCGGGAGCTGAAAACTAGACGCAACTATAACTAATCTGCATTAATCTAATATCAGTCCTACAAATGGTGCCTTTTGAAATAACACGAATCATGGGGTTTTGAAAATAGGGGCTACGGTGTTTTTATGAAAAGATACGTCTTTTGAAATATCCGTAGGATCCCTTGGGCTGTCTTTAAAAATGCCCACGATTCGTTAGTTTTTGAAATAGGTAAGAAGTCTAATCTAATCTAACAACTACACTAAACTATACGGCTGAACTAACAAGCTGAACTACAGGTAAGGAAACCGCCTATCATCTGAGTCGATACATATACATACCTGTATATGTATAGTCGGTGATCCCGCCTCAATAATATCATATCCGATACCGTATCTATAATCAGGCATCCCAAGTCAAGAGTGCGGATCAATCATCAATATAGCTCGTATGTAAATCCGTCGTACGGCATCCCCAAATCTGGGTACGGGTTAATATCACATTCAATCACACTATTCATCTGGTATCTTCTTTATCAAATATCATGATCCGGGACAATGTCCTACGTCTAGTACAATACTGATACCGCCTAAGCATGCATACAGGTGTAAGAATTGCTACGTCAAAAGACCCGCTAAAACATCATGTCGTATCTCAATACGAACCAAATCACATCACCGATCTTCTGGCCTCAGGCCCAATATCATCAACTCATGTCAAATTCCAAATACTCAAATCCAGTATATGAACACATAGTCACATACCCATGTGAACACATAAATATATACTCCCATATACGCACATATAAAAGAAGAATGTATGCAAGTATGTGTGTGTGTGCGTGTGTGAGTGCGACCACTACTCTAGGGTTTCGCAACTACACTAAACCAATCCAAAAATACCAAATATCCATCTTATCATCAATAATCTCAACAACATATAATCAATATCTGTGTGTATACGTATTCGTATACATCACCACGAACTGCGGGGGTGCTATACGCCATCCACCCGACTTCTCCCCGTAGATATAAATCTACTCACCTGGTCCTCGTTCGCCGGTGCCGACGTCGCCACGTGCTTTCTTGTTGTCTCGAAGTCCACATGGGGTACCTACATATCATAACGCACCGTATCGTATTAAAATCCGACTCATGACCAAAACGACACACGAATCCCACATAGGTCAAAACCTATGGTTGCTTTCACAAATCAACCCAAAAACCCTCGACGTCGGCGTACAAACGCCAAATCATCGAGAAAACCCCAAATACACTCATTTGCACATTCACGAACACTAATTTTAATATAAAATAGGTTAAAATTCACAAAAACCCCAATTTCACTTAAAAAGTCATTTTTCCGAAAATCTAGCAAGCACAATTCGCCGTTTTTGTACAAAACATGATGTTTAAACAAATCTAGTGGCCATAATACTTATTAAATATCTTAAATAAGTCATAAAAACAATTTCCATAATTTAATCTCATTAAATTCCATTAACCCCAAAATTCTAGTTTACAAAATACCCAATTTTTTTTACAAGTTATAGCAAAAATGCACAAACAACAATTTAGCTAGGATTTTCATGAACTAAAAGCATTAACCCACTCAATATATTATCTATAATGACATGAAACCATAATTATAATTTAATCTAAGGCATTTAATAATTTTCCAAAACTCTAGTTAGCAAAATAACTTAATTAGGGCATTTTATAAGTAATGGTTTGGAATTAACAACTAAATTAGCTTTCTATAAAACTTAAGATGTTAATCCACAACACAAAACCATGCACAATTTATCATAACCCATTTCCACAACAAAACCCTAATTCAACTCAAGCCATAAACTTTTAAAAAAAAACTAGTATGCAAATAGCACTAAAATTAACACTAAAACAACTCAATTAAATAAATCTAAACATAAGAATTTAAATGGGTAGAAATTATACCTTAAAATCTAGTGATCTAGCAAGAAGAATTTGCCTCCAATGATGGCTTCATAACACCATGATCCAAGTGATAAAAGCTAAGGAGAATGGGATGAAGAATGGAAATCAATTTGTGAGATTTAAATTGGATTTTGGAGCAATTTTTTGATTTAAATTGAAGGAAACGAAAAGAGGGAAAATGAAGGGGGAAGGGCTGCAGAATTTCGGCCATGGGGTGATGGGGGGAATGGTGTGGGTGTTGTGCATAATTGGTCAAGTCAACCCCCCTCAAATCAAGGTACAATGAGCCTCCAAAACAATACATCTTAACCTACACCTATAAACTCTATTTCACCCATACAAATGAGATGGAGAAATTTTTGAGGGGGAGAAGTGGGCTGCTGAATTCTTCAATTGGAGAAGTAAATGGGAGTGTGTGGATGTGGGTACGGGTGTGGGGTGATGAAAAATGATAAATATAATACCCCAAACATCCATTTACACTAAAAAAAAGCTTTTTTTCTTCAATAATTTCTAAACCGTTTTGGCAAATGATTTCGTTCCAAAAACCACATGATAAAATTTTATTTAATGTTTTATGATGCACAAAATTTGTTTCAACTCATTCCAATTTGTAATTTTCCCTAATTAAATGTATTAGTGACGGCTTAAATAATAATAAAATAATATTTTTTTCAGAAAATTTGAAATTTCACCAGCGGCTCAATAAACACCAAATAATAGCAATTACATAGCTAGAATATGTATATTTAATTTTTATAATAAGATATTTGTATTTTGACTTTTTACAGAAAACCCCTTATTTTACCGATTTTTCGAAATTTCACCGAAACGATTTTCAAAACGTTACACCATCTCAACAGATGATCGCCACCCGATATCCCAAACACAGGTTGGTATCCCCTAGATATCCGCCGTGCCCAAATCGAACCCCGGTCAGTATCTCCTGGATATATGTCGTGCTCATCTTTATCTCCGATATCGAGTGTCTTCGCTAGGCTCCCCGCCTCACATGCGGCTATCCCGCTCCTCGGTCTCGACCGGGTCCACCATGTATCCGACTGTATACCCCCCACTCAGTCTGGATAAGTAGCAAGTCCGAAACCGTATATCTCCCCCCCCCGTCAGTTCAGAATAAAACAATCAGAAAACATCAAGCTCATGGTGGACGCCAATTCATCATATCCAGAAATATCAGGAAAAGAATAAGAATACTTGCATAGATCTTTCTGATGATATATTATATATATATACACATATAACAGCGTCCCATACCACTGATATATATCATCAAAAGTAAAACATCCAGGAAACTCATACGAATCAAATATAAACACCCATAGTACTGGTATTTGCAATGCTTAACAGGTAATGTACATAATTAAAGTCATACAAGAAATAAACATGACAATCTTACTGTGTCATGGCAATACTAATGATGTGTAGTGTGGTATATGCATATCGGAATATCGGAAATACAAAAAACCCGTATCGGAATATCGGAAACTTGATAAAACCCTTACTAAAATATTCTCAGATTTTTCTGTATGAATACTGGAACAAATCAAATAATACCATGGCTTATAACATACCCAAACAAAGTTACAGAAGAAAAACCAACACCAAACCCCACCAATGACCCGGGGGCGCCGGTCAAAACAGGAATGTCACCGGATTTATCTAGAAGATAGAGGCTTGGACTTCAGTTGAAGTTTCTTAGTTGTCTCATGATACTTATGGTATTTTTAGTTTTCCTATTAATTACTCCTAGTGGTTCCAGATTCAAATTCAGTAGGCCAAATATCACAAAACATCAGTTTTTATAATACTGCACATCAAAACAGATTATAACCAGAATTGATATTTGAAAAGAAGGAAAGAATTATACCCATGGAGATGATTCACAAGAGAAAACCAGCTCAAGAATTGCTTATGGAAGCATCTAGGATTTGTAGTGGATCAAGCTTGATGAGGTGCATAAGTTGATGAAGGGGTTAAGATTTTCTTCATTAGCATTGATGAACATTTAGAATATTTTTGTTGGAGTTGGAAAACTAGTTGTGTTCAGTTTGAGGAAGCCTAAGAAATCATATATGTTGTGTTGTGTAGAGAGAGCATGAGGTGGAGGGTTGTGAGATGAAGGTGACATGGTGGAAGTAGCAGGTGTAAAATTGTGAAAGAGGAGGTGAAGGATTGTGAGCATGGTTGAGGGTGAGTTTGTATGTGAGGGTTTAAACTTAGGTTAATATATACCAACCATTAACAAAAGAACTAAAACAAAAAGAAAACCTTTCATGTTACAATTTAAATCCATATAAAATAAAAGATATGAGATAATTAATCTATCACTTAAATATCATTATTTTAATGTAAAATACAATGTCATGTTAAATAATTATAAATATCATTTTTATGATATCACACACTTTTATTCATATTTATAAAAATAATTACATTTTTCGGATATAATTCTGATACCCAATTTCATAAGTAATACCATTTTTGTAAACTTATTAACTTCATATTTAAAATTATAAATTAATATTTATAATTTTCCAAAATATTACAATCTTTCCCCCTTAAAGTAATTCGGTCCACGAATTTAAATTAAACCCCCTTGTTAAAACGTTTTCCTCAATCCAATCAACTCATTTCAAAACAATTTTCCAAGGTCCAAATTTTAAAACATACAATCCGGTCAATATAACAGAACTCCAAAGTCCCATACGAGCTAAAACGTAACATAACGCAACAGTGTGCGTGAAACATCAAAAGATATAAAACTCGCATAACTGTAACTCTAGCGGTTGCTATGAGGATTACTCCAGTTATGATGTAAAATTCCAAATACGAAAACCGTTGTGTATACCAAGTACACAATCAATGTCATAGTCATAGTGCAATATCGGTAGCACACGTTCAAGCGAAAATATATAAATCAAATTTATAAGATATTCTCTTAAGTGCAAAGCACGAAAATAAAATCAACCATAACGGTTTTCTATGCAAATCTCAAACCACACATCACGGTGTGCACGAAAACAAAAACAGCGTCAAGTGCAACAAGTGTGCACAAAAACAATATCCACTGCATAAAATGTGCAGGGAGCAATTACCGAGTGCATCTAGAATGCACAAGATCAATATCCAGTGCATCGGAGTGCAAAAAACAATTCTCAGGTGCATCGGGGTGAACAAAACATCAAAATATGCATCTGGAACGCACAAAATTATACCAAGTATACCTATATATATATATATATACATATATACATATATATACATATATACATATATATACATATATATAATGTCTTAATCATGTGCAACTGATGTGCATGGAAAATATCAGTTTAGTGCATCCGGTGTACATAACACTCCAATCGAGTGCAGTCAGCTTGCACGAAAATCTCAAACAATTGCACCTGGTGTGCACAAAACATAAATCAAAGCGTAATCACTATGCACGTAAATCTCATCAAGTGCACCTGGTGTGCACAAAATATTGTGTGACCATCAAATCCTTAAAATACATATGTCAAAATAACGGACGCTGAGTTGTCCTCTTTTCAACATTTGAAAACGAAATATTCGGATCATAAAAACGTAAATCGAAAACAAACGACATCGAAGTATATCTTCTTCAATGTCGAAAGGTGTTTTAAACACCCGAAACTGGCAGAGCAAGGATTACCACTTGCTTATTGCCCCGGTCTAGAGTTCTCTATCTCTGAATTCTGGTTCTTCTTACGGATCTCTAACGTCATGGCCTCTTTTATACAATCGTCCAGTGAGAAGCAACGACATAATCAGTCCTATTGCTGATACCTCTCACCACATCTTAACAATTAGTTCAGTTTCTCTCAATGCAACATGTTGATGACGGCGATCTCTAACCTCTGCGTATGCGCCAAACAACTAATCCTGGATCCAATCTTACTTATCATAAACTTCTAGAAAGAACCCATCAATTCTCCTGCTGATCTCACCTATTCAGCCTGCCCGGAACTAGCACTCATTATTGAATCCACCTTCTCTTTCGTAACAACCGTCATTTCCTTAAAATTTTCCTCTGGAGGTGTAGTCATACGCGCCTCTGTATATACATCAAATCTTCAATCAACAGTGAAGAACAACTGTCCACTGAAACTTCGCACCAATCTCTTGTCCCATTACTCTCCAATATCAATCAATTAAGGAGCGTATCACGATAACCATGCCAATTGCAAGTCATACTCGGTTATGACCAAGCTTGGAGTCTTACAAAACTCAAAAACATGAACCCGACATCTCTAATACTCTGTAAAAGAATCTGGCAAAGCTCACCTTCTAAAACTCATCCCAATTTGTCGAAGGAAAACTTACTATACGATCTCTTTCTCGAGCGACTTGCACCAGGTCTGAGCAAGACCCATCGGAAGAAGTTAATCAATTTCACCGATCTCGTATAGGAGTGCTATAACGGATTAATTATCCTAGTCATCCCACGTCTGAACGGCTATGAATCCTCTGTTCCATCTATACTCGTAAACATCGACAACTTTCAACTTCATGAACTCTGGAAGCAACACCTTGATAACCTCAGCAATGATTGGTACCGCTGTCTGAACAGTACGTGACAACACGATCTTCGGAGAGGAAAAACATCACGCCTCCAAGTCCGGATGATCTCCTGCAATGACCTAACCCTCTGGTGTGGATCCCGAAGAAACTTGCTTCAACATTATAAATCTAATCAAATATGGATAAACGACAGGTCCCCATGTCACCGGAATGTCACTGATTTGTTCAAAAAGAAGTAATATGTAGTAGTAGTAACCCCAATCAATAACAGTGTCGCATGTAGCGAGCGTTAGTGAGCATGGGTCGTCCTCTGGGATTCGAAGAATTCGTAAATTCTTGTTTTAGTTGAGTCGAAAGAACTAGTAAACAAATTCAAGAAATTGTTTAAAAGATTTGGTTGAAGTAATCATTTCAAGAAATTCAAGAAATCGTTTTCTGTTGGATATAGTGCCCTCAGAGTCAATTATTGGATCACAGGCACGCGATTGCAATGATTGAGGGAGGACCTATACCGATAGGACAGTCTTACTCGAGATGATAGTATGCTATCTGGTTTATCTTTATTATCGTGTACTGCTTTAGATGACCTTACAGGTCGCTATTACACATTGATAGAGCCCTTAGGATTCTTGCTTGACTACCAGCAGTATGATGGCGATCATATACGTGGGAGCTGGGTCTATAAGCACATCCTTAAAAGGTCCCTAGTCGTGGGAGTTTCGAGACTGGGTATCAATACTCCATTAGTAGACTAGTGTATATAGTCGAGACCCCGACGAAGGGCGGTGTTCGGTCTCACAAGCCATTGGTGTCAGTTGGATCACCTAAGATGTATACAGGTGCTCATTGGGTTATGAGTACACCGGACAGGACTCGCCGGGAACATGCTAGTTGGTATTATACCTCACGTCAGATAGCAGTTCCCTGGTGACATGTGTACAGGTTAGTTTATCGACCTGAGATCGTCATTTATCTCGTGTGAGTTCCCACTGTACTTTGATTACTACCCTACCACGGCTCAAAGGAGTCGTGCAAACAGGTTTTAGTTGGGTACAGTCCCGAGCCACATGGAGACAGTGAGCAGATCGGCAGGGGTTCATCTCTCCCGGTATTAGGGATGAGGTCGCGCTGTGTCTAGGAGAGCCATTACACAAAGCCCTCGGCCGAGGCAGGAGATTTACTGGTAGGTATTCCAGTAGTATCTCAGGGTGTTCTGGGCTACACTCCAACACGACTTGTACCGCTTTTAGGGGTCTGACTTTTACCAACCCCCTAGGCCCGCCATGCGATGATCATAGACGAACGGACCGGACTGTACGGATATTATCACTGACAGGCTCAGTAGGGTGTCAGGATGAGTTCGCTCATCGACCTCCCTTATGGTCAATACCTGGTAGCCCGTTACGTACGGCTAATACCTCTGACGTGCTAGTGGTTAAATCCACAGCCAAAGTATTGACGAGTCTTTAGAGTCCCCCACAGACAGTTTCTCAAGTTTCGGGCGAAACGTTGTAGAGGCCGTATGATATATGGCAGGGTTCGATCATATACGTGCGGTATTGCACGGATCATGATCGGACAGATCATACTAGTGGGCTTTGGTTTAAGCCGGATCTTAGTATTAGATTTGTTGGATTAATTTAGTCTCATCGCATTCGCATTCAGTCGGAATGCGGGTGCAGGTATGTATATACAGGTGAGGGGTATCCTTGTGATCCGTCATGAGTTTACTTTAGATGTTACCGTATTTTTTTGTTGTGGCAAACATTTGGATTAATATTTGCATTTGGAAATAATGAGCTAGAATTCATCATGACATGCATTTAATGTGACATAGACATATTAAGTGACTCATGGTCTCTTTTTTAGCACTAATGTCACATTAGTGGATTGATTGGTATTGATATGATAAGAAGAGAGAGAGAGGGGCTGCCTTGGGTGAGCTTGGTCTTGTATTATTTATCTCTTGCTCTTATTTTATCATAACAAGAGCAACAAAAAAAAGAAAAGAAAAAGAACTTCTTCTTCTTCCTCTTCTTCTTCCTCCTCTAGCTCACAACCTCCATTAATGGCATCATCTCTAACCTCCATCCATGCTATGGATGCAAGAGACAAAGTGATCACAAACATTCTCTACAACACCTTGGACACGTCGGCTAGCACAGTTCGTGCCCGAGTTGCTTCGGATGAAGCGGGAGCCCGTAAAAAGACTCGTAGATGTGGTGCCCTTTCCGACGAGGAGATCAAGACCGGAGATGCCGCGAGGAGCTTGGGATGGTGGCCAAAGATTGAAGGACACGGATCGATCGGTATAGCTTTCCAACCCTTTCTCTAGTTGTTAGTTGTAGGTTAATGGTTCGATCCGGGTTTTAAGCATACGATAGCGCCGGTTTTCAAGTTAAGAAAAATTTTCGTTTCCGCATTTTGGCCTCAGAAAGACGGCCGGGGCGCTACCGTAGTCTTACATTTTCAAGAAAGGAAATCAAGAAAACATCAAGATCTAATTATCAAGAAAATATGAAGAAAGCTTGTAGAATTCGATCGGATTTAGTAGCCATAGATGACAAATAAAGGTGACTCATCTTTTCCATTGACAGTTTAATACTAGATTGATGGTGATGAATGCAGATTAGGGTTTCTTGGAAGAACTAGGATTTTTTCATTAATCCCATTCATTTTCTAGCCCTTCACAACAAGATCGTCAATCTTATCTCACATTGTGGTCAAGATAATCAATAATTTGATATCGTACCCAATGAGAATGCTAACGATTCTTTTTGTGAAGATTTGTAAACTTCATAAGATTAAAGAAAAGTATAGAGTTCTATCATCCATCGATCTACCATAATCCTACGAATCCTATCGAGCGGAGATTTACTCGCGCATCATGAAAATCGAAGAAAGATTAGAAAAAGAACTCATAATGCGAAAATTAAAAGAAAGCGAAATTAAAACTAATTATCACCTTTATTATTCAACTTCAAATTACAACTTATTCAATCCGATATTTACAAGAAGAATTGCTCTCAATCACTCTCTTGAAGTGCTAATTTTTCCGTCGATCTTCACGTCGCTCGATCACCGTGAGTCTTGGACCTGTCGTGGATCGCTTGCTCGTTGATGATGATCTGCTTCGTATAAAGGATCTTGTGTTGAATCGCTTGATGAACTTCTCGATATTTCTTGATTTTGGATCTTGAATTTGATATTGGCTCTTTTCTTGATTTGATTTGATGAATGAATTTGGGGAAAAATAGGAACTAAATTGGGAACCCCTTCAATGTAGTCTTAGGTCCTTTATATAGCCCTTAATCAAGCTTTCTCAACAAGCTAGGTTGTTATAGAGAAGTTTCCAGAACAAGATTGTTACATAGAGGCTTTCTCAACAAGCTAGGACGTTGAGAAGAAGTTTCCAGAGAGTTCCCAACTCCGAAGCCCACAACTCGGCCGCGGATCCGCGGCGACTCGGCCTGACCAGGCCGCGGTTCCGCGGCCAATTGGTGAGATTGTTGCTTCAAAATTCTGTGGTCTTCTGGTGTTGATCTCTAGGTATTTATGTGATATCTGGAATCTTCTTATCTCTTCTGAATTTCTGTCAGTATTTGATTCTTCAACTTTCTTGTATTTTATCGGCAGATTCCTCATTCCCGATATTTGACCTGAGTTAACTTTGCACAAGATCTCAATGAAGATTGTGAGATACAGAATATTATGCGTAAAAATATTAACGTACAATTTCCTTCATAATGTTGATTATAATGTATAACACATGGTAAATGATATTTTGCAGATGAACTTCTAATATGTGTTATAATTATAGCAAATACCTTTAGATGATTAAGAAAAGTAAGGAAATTGTCATGTTAAAAATACACTATTTTCGACTGAACAAATACCCCCAAACTTGACTTTGATCGTCCCGAGCAAATTTTATTTATTCAAGAGAAGGAGAAAAATAGAAAGAAAAAGAAAAAAACTAACTAGCACACTTTCGTAAGCAACACGATTGACCTGAGTACGTGCAACAAGCCTTTAAATCTCTAAGTGTTCCTACTAGGAGGACTGTTGTCTTTTGAGGGTTTTCAGCGGATTGCACCCACAAAATCCCATAATAAAAGAAAGACTGTGAAAGTTACATATAAAGATAAGAATTATAAAAGAAAGAACTTGAAAATCAAAATTTTCAACTACACCAGCTTTTCAGTTGTCATGAGCCCTATCATAATAGTCATGAAAATATGTCAGAAATCACATCATCTCTCAATAAAAAATCTCTTTTATTTTTCATCCTTCCCTTTCCTCCAAACATCGATCATATACCCCTACGTGTGTGTAAAAGACATCGTTACACTCGGAGAATTCAATTCAAGCTATCATACTTTTATCCATCTACCTCGGTATTTTTTAGTCGGTGAATATTTTAGATAGAATTGCTCACACATTTTTCATGTGACCATTAATAATTCTTAAGGTACTAACCGACTGATTACTAAATGTGCTCACTTATTAGGCGTAATTAGAAATTTCCTCATCTTGCAACACCTAAGACTTAGCAGTGACTCTCAAACCAGTTGGTCTAAGGCATTAGGTGATGAAGCACCCTCGCTATATTTTTTTTATACTGCCTTGGTGATTACAAAACCAGTGTTCATTTTTCTTCACCATTTTATACTTTCATATTTCATTTATTATTTTTTTCCTCATACTTTGGCTTTTAGATAAGAGCATTTCAAGGTATCCTCTACTATCCCGAGTTTCAAGACGTGTGTAAGTGCGTATAGTAGGATATCAACGTTCAGATATTTGGATTTCAGAATAGGAACTATTTTTCAGACTTATTTTTATTCTCAAATTAGTGACTTCCTTCATCTTACTAACTCTTGGGACAATGGCTCATAACTACTTATTATAGTTTCGTTTAAGAAAATATCTAACTTTCTTGGTTTTTTTAAATTCTTCCAATCTTTTAAATGTAATTTTTCACTTTTTAATCTTTTATTATAAAAGAATTTTTTTGAAAATTTTGTGCTTATGCAAAGTGTAATGCACAGTAATGCGTAAATAAGCACAAACCTCCCCCAAACCTGTTTACAGCAGTGTTCTCACTGTTGTCATCTTTTAAATCTCAAAAACCTGTAAACTTGGGAAGTAAGTTATTAACGGGGATAAGAATAAATGAAAGTGAAATTCTCCCCCAAACTTATCTTTAATCATATGGATATTCAATTAAGTCCTTTTAAACTCACCTCTATTCTTATGATGAGACAATATTATCGAGACATGGAGGTGAGGCAGAGGAAATTTAGTTAGAATAAAACAGCTCCTATAAAAACAGGAGCTCCTCCGTGGGGTCAGTGGAAAAATACGGTTTTAATCTATGCCTATTCACTTTTAAAATATAACCGTTTTTAAAATTTTCAACTTCAACTGCCCCGTGCGGGTATACATACCGCACCACAAATGGTCCTTTCCAACGAGATCTTAGCTTACCCGTATGAAGATGGAGACGAGAATCGTAAAGAAGGACTTGTTGTCCTGGGGTAAAAGTTTTTTTAAAAATATTCTTGTCGTGAAATACCTTAGTCCGGATCTTTACTATGACCGCATTATCGTAAGCTTCATCGCGGAGTTTGCTTAGCTCATTTAATTGCAGCTTCCGAAAGGTGCAGGCTTGATTTAAATCGAAGTTAAGTTATTTAATGGCCCACAATTCTTTATGTTCGATCTCGACAGGAAGGTGGCAAGCCTTTCCAAACACTAGACGGTAAGGAGACAGACCAAGATCAGTCTTATAAGCGGTACGAAATGCCCAAAGAGCATCCGTCAATTTGGTTGACCAATCTTTCCGGTTTTTAGAAACTGTTTTCTCTAAAATTCGTTTGATTTACCTATTGGAAATCTCTTCTTGCCCGCTCGTTTAGGGATGATAGAGCATAAAAAGTTTATGGTTGATTGAATATTTCCGCATCAAAGTCTCGAAAGACCGATTACAGAATTGCGTCCCATTGTCCCTAATTATAGCGCGAGGGTGTCCAAATCGTGAAAAGATATTTTCTTTAAGGAACTTAATAACAACTTTGTTGTCATTAGTGCAACATGGTATTGCTTCCACCCATTTTGAGACGTAATCAACCGCTAACAAGATATACAAATTCCCAAAAGAGTGGGAAAAATGACCCATAAAATCAATACCCCAAACATCAAAAATTTCCACAACCAAGATAGGTTAGAGTGGCATCTCATTTTTTCGAGAAATCCGACCCATGTGTTGACATCGTGGACAAGTTTTGTAATGATCAAATGCATGTTTGAATAATGTAGGCCAGTAAAAACCACATTGCAAAACTTTCTCCGCCGTCTTACGTGGACAAAAGTGACCACCACGTGCCTGATCATGACAGAAAGACAAAACACTCTTGAATTCATCATTGGGGACACATCTGCGAATGATTTGGTTGAGACAATACTTAAACAAATAAGGTTCATCCCGGTAAAAATGCTTTACTCGGGATAGAAATCGATGATTGTCTTATTTAGACCATTCGCTGGGAATAAGTCTCGTTGCTAGATAATTCACAATATCCATGAACCAAGGTTCGCAGGATACGGTCAAGAGCTGTTCGTCAGGAAAAGAGTCGTTTATTGGTAAGGTCACAGTAGATGATGAAGAGATGCGTGAAAAATGGTCGGCTACTACGTTTTCACATCCTTTCTTATTTTGTATGACAAGATCAAATTTTTGTAATAACAGGATCCAAAGTATTAACCTGGCCTTAGCATCCTTCTTAGATAAAAGATGTTTTAGGGCGGAGTGATCGGTGTAAACCACAATCGGTGAGCCAATCAAGTAAGGCCTGAATTTTTCTAATGCAAATACAACCGCCAATAGTTCTTTTTCAGTAGTTGTATAATTAATTTTGGCATCATTCAAGGTCTTAGTTGCATAATAAATTGCATGTGGTATCTTATCAATGTGCTGTCCTAAGACTGCACCAACAACAAAATCTGATACATCACACATTAGCTCAAATGGGTGGTTCCAATCAGGAGATGATAGAACGGGGGCTGTAGTGAGAGATATTTTAAGTGATTCAAAAGCAGCCTTACAATCCGAATCAAAATGAAATGTGGTATCCTTAGCCAAGAGAAAAGTTAAAGCTCTAGCAATTTTGCTAAAATCCTTAATGAATCTCCTATAAAATCCTGCATGACCAAAGAAGGATCGTATATCTTTGACGCATTTAGGATGAGAAAGGTTATGGATGACATCTATTTTAGCTCTGTCTACCTCAATGCCTTTTCTTGAAATGACATGTCCAAGCATGATACCTTCTTGGACCATGAAATGACATTTTTCCCAATTCAAAATTAAGTTCTTATCCTTACAGCGGGTAAGAACTGCGTCAAGATGACGTAGGCAATCCTCTGTTTACTGCCAAAAGACGCGACCGAGACGTTAGGACGTCTGGCCAGAATTTTGGGGGCAGATGCTATTTGGATTTATCCATCCACCTCTCCGAAGATGCCAAGCTGATTTATGGCACCGTGTATCGGAGGTTTGGACAGATGCGGCCGATATAGCAGACTTCGTCAGATTCCTTCTCGTTGTAAGGGGTTTTTGATTTTGGGAACGCTCTTCTCTGCAGGCGCAAGCCCCTGCAGTTAATTACGTTACCGCATAGAGATAACCACTTTCTCCTGCTCCAGATGTTCACTTCGTGTCGTGTGTTTTTGTTTTATTTTTGGTTGCCCATGAATTGTATACGGAGACTAATTTGTGTTGTCGCACGTAGGGCGTGGATTAGTCCAAATCCGTATTTTCGTAGATTTGGGTTTGTTTGATTTAAGGATCGTTAAGATTTTTTAAGATTAAGATCAACTTAAATATTTGTTAAGGATACGTTAATCCGATATTAGACTAAGATCTACTTAACGGGGGTTCATGATCATTTTTGATCCAACGAAAGAGCATTTGGGCTCTATCGTTTTAGTTTAGGGACGTTGCGGTCCATTGGGTTTAAGGGCATCATAGTCCATACAGTTTAGTTTAGAAACGTTGCGGTCCATTGGGTTTAAGGATATCATAGTCCATAGAGTTTAGTTTAGGGACGTTGCGATCCATGGGCTAGTTTAAGGACATTACGGTTCATAGATCACCATTTTTGGTATGAGGGTTTAGTTTAAGGACATTGCGGTCCACAGCTAGTTTAAGGACATTACGGTCCATGGGCTAATTTAAGGATATTACGGTCCATAGATCACCATTTTTTGGTATGGGGGTTTAGTTTAAGGACGTTGCGGTCCACAGCTAGTTTAAGGATATTACGGTCCATGGCTAGTTTAAGGACATTACGGTCCATGGCTAGTTTAAGGACATTACGGTCCATAGATCACCATTTTTGGTATGGGGGTTTAGTTTAAGGACGTTGCGGTCCACAGCTAGTTTAAGGACATTACGGTCCATGGCTAGTTTAAGGACATTACGGTCCATGGAATCATTGGTTGTCGGGACTCACTATCTCTCTGAAGACGTTGAATAATTACAACGACATATATCAGAGGTGTGGGGAGATGTATCCTTGAACCATCATCAGTTGGGAGATCTGTAGTTGGGTTTGGGACTAAAACCAATTTGAAAAAGATTGTGAGCACATGGGCTCAGTTGATCTAAATTAGGGACTTTTGGTCAACTTGGACTCAGCCCACTCAGTTTTTTAATAAAGTGTTAAACACTTGTTTGGGGTCGGTCCCTTCTCTGTGCAACCATGCTGAGCATTGATATGGGCCCTGATGCTCATCCTATTTTTTTTTGTTTTTTTTATGGAGTTTTAAACACTCTTTATGGCGATGGGCTCTGTTTGCAGAGCACTTTATGTTAAACAGTGCCCATGTGAGGGGCACGTGGGGCGCTCGGCGCTAAGCACCAACCAATGAGTGCAGAGCACTTTTTATTAAGCAGCGCCCACGTGAGGGGCACATGAGGCGCTTGGCGCTAAGCACCAACCAATGACTGCTAAGCACTCTTTATCTGGGCAGTGCCCACGTGAGGGGCATATGGGGCACTTGGCGCTGGGCGCCAACCACTGAGTGCTAGGCACTCTTTATTGAGCAGTGCCTACGTGAGGAGCACGTGAGGCGCTTGGCACTGTCTCTTTATTTGTGTATTTTTTTGAAGAGTTCAATTTTTTGTTCTCCCCTGGATTTTCAATCCCCAAGAACAAATTCTTCTTAACAAGAATTAAATTCTCATTTGTGGGAGACTTGTCTCATGGATCTCAAATCCAGAGAAAGAACTATGTTATTTTATAAGGGTTAAACCCTTAGATATGCAAATGAGATACTATAATCTCTGTTTTACTTTGAAGAAAGTTCTTCTTCTTTCTTCTCTCTTAAAGCTCTTTCTGTTTTCTCTTCTTTTTGAACTTGAAGTTTATGGGGGGGGTTCCTCTGTACAAGACTTGAAGTCTTGGGTGCTTTATATAGTAGATGCTGATTTGTTGATTTAGTTAAATAAATCTCTCATTGAGAGATCTCTAATTGATCTACGGATTTTATCCACCGTTGGATCTTTGATCGTAGGCCTTCTGTTTTACAGAAAATAGTTTTCTTGTTCTCAACAAGATTGGGAAAATATTTTCCCGTACAGAGTTTATTCTGTATCTTGGTGATTTTTAATGACCATTGGATCTTTAATCCAATGATACTCCGTTTTACAGAGATTAATCTTCTTAATTTAGGAAGATTCGAGAAATATTTTCTCAACAGAATTTAATTCTGTAATTTGATGATTTATCATCTTTATTGGATTTTTGATCCAAGGGTGGAGAACTTTTAGTTCTGGCGCTGGCACTCTCGTGCTTTGCACATGAGGCGCTGCCTTAGAGTTTTTAATTCTTGGTGCTGCCTCAGAGTTTTTAACCCTGGACGCTGGCGCTCTCATAGTTTGCACATGAGGCGCTGCCTCAGTTCAACTTTTGAATAGAGCCCCGCTCTCTTATTGGGGGGAAACAAATGCCCCCCCACCGTTGCGCTCATGTGGCTCACACGTGAGTGCAGCGGTGACAACTTTTCCACCGTTTGGATCATCTTGGAAGTTGGATCGTCTTCCAGCACCTTTAAGTAGGGCCTTTGGCCCTTGAGATGAGTTTTGTTCATCTTCTTCCTTTCTTGTTTCTGAGAATTTAATTCTCCCTTCAGAGCTTAGATCTCTGCCCACGAAAATTCCTTTTAGAGTTAGAACTCTGCCCAAATTTAGTAAGGATCGAACCCATTAACAGAGTTTTGCTCTTCTCAGATCGTAGATCTTAAAATGGATTTTTAGGGTTACTTCACCCATTAATTAGAACACTGTTCATCCTTTTTGAAGAAATTTTAGAGTTCGTTTTGTAGATCTTAAAGATCTTGGAGTTTTTACTTTGTAAAAAGCTTTGCTTTTTAGGGTTATGATGGATTACTCCATCGTTTTCATAGAGTATGGCTCTTAGAAATTTTGGGAAATTTTTATTCCTCTTATAATTAATAGTTGACAAATGTAATTTCTGTTTGCAGAGCACTGCTCTCGAGAGAGTTTAACTCCTTGGCCCAATGAGTTTCTCATTAAATGAGAATCTTTTTAGGATTTCCTCCTTAATGATTGACGTCTCATCAATAATGAGCCGTCACTTTGATTTTGTGGGTCACCCTCGGTCCCTTTTTCCTGTATTGCAGTGTGGTACAAATTTAAAGTACCAAATGTCAGAATTTGTAATATAGTATTGACATCTAACACTCGTCTCTTTTCACGCAGGTATTATGTCTTTTGACTCTTCTTTCCCCTTTGTTTGCCCAGAGAGTGCATACGCTGACACGCCCGTAGATCGGGAAGTTTTTGTACTGATTGAAGATCACGACCCGGAGCAGAAGTCTCTTCACTTATGGGGGTTGTGGTACAACCAAATTATTCAGGGTCGGCGCAGTTTCTCTTGTACGACGCCTTCAGAGCCAATTTCCGCCATTCATTATGCTGACTCGCCCCAGGTGCATTACACTGTGGAGGAGGTTAACTGGACTATAGAAGGATGCCTCCATCCCTCTATGGGCTCGATACCTGTACAGCCGTCGATGGCTTTAGATATTCTGGGGCGGCGCATATGTTAAGGCGAGTCGCGCCCTTGGGGACAGGCATACATGATAGGCTTGACTCCTCGCCATTCAGCCGGATTCTTGCAGTGGGCTCGATACATCTTGTCGGCCAAAAAGTCACTGCTGCTGAAGTTCGAGTTGTACCCTGCTATCTACGTGTCTCTTTTCCAGTATCCCGCACCTCACGTATGGTGGGTCAAGGCTTTCTTGGAACAGTGGAATACCCCGACTCACACCTTTCTTTTATGGGACCGGGAGGTTTCGATTTCCTTGGAGGAATTTGTAGAAATTTCGGGCCTACCCGTCAGAGGGGAACATTACAAGAAAATACTTCCCCCTGACGAGTACATCTTCGCCACCAAATCAGTGGTGATGGGTATCACTCCGAAGAATGCTACTCAACATCGATTCCTGAGTCTAATCAAGCTGTTGAACATTTACGAGAGTCTGTTTCTCGAGTCCAGAGGGCACGGAGTCAGCTTCGCGGATTTCATCGCTCGCTTTCTTCGTCCGGATGTTTTGTCAAAACAAGCCACGAAATTCGCCAAGCTTGACGATCCTTTTGATTTTGGCTTGGACAATCAGCCGACAGCGGAAGCGGATCAATGGAATTTCTTCATCCCAGACACCCCGGTCGTACCCTTTGCAGAGCTCGCAGCCTCAGACGTTGACGAAAAGACATTCTTTTTGGGGTTCCTCAGGCTATGGTTAAGCTGGTTTGGGCTCCCAATGTACCCTCGCTATATGAGGCCATCCATCTTCTATCCGGCTCACCGAATGGTTGCCGAGACGCGAGTGTCCGTCGGGATCGCTGGGCTGGCTCACCTGTATCATGGCTTAAGCTTAGCGGCAGACACCACTCAGCCGGGGGTACAGCCCGTACATCTCCCGCTGCACTATTTCATGTCGTGGATTGAGCTGCATGTGCTCGGCGCTTTTGGAGTCCACAAACGGCCCCGTTTCTATGACAGTTATAATTTCCCCCGGATTATGTTTTTAGTTGATGCTTCTGCTTTGGATCCGTCACAGTGAAAGGCTCAAGGTCTGGTCCTTGTCCCGCGTATGGTCAGGGATAGCATGAATTTCATCGATAAGGTCTTAACAATCGACAAGGAATCCACTAAAACGGTGCAGCCGTTGCGCGATACCTTCAAAGATGGGGCTCCTACATTGAAGGCTTGAGAGATTCTGCATTTGTATTCAATCAGGCCGGTCTTTTTAGTGTTCAGGCAGAATGACTCGGCGCTGTTCATGAAGTACAACCCGCACCGTTTTTCTCAACAGTCGGGTTACGATCAGAGTGTCCCGCTTGAGGCTTTTTTAGCTGAGCCGGTTGCTACGGAAGAGGGTATCCGCAGCGCGCTGCACCACTTCATACGGCCAAATACCGGGTCCAACTTTCTCATCAGTGAGCCGAGCTACGTTCCGAAAGCCTCGAACGTATATGTGGCATGATACTAGCATGCGACGGGTGTTGTTATTAGGGAAGAAATACGGTTACTGCTCGATCGCAAGGGTGCGGTCCCTGCCGGTAATCTAGTTGTCCCCTTAAAGAGACGGACCATTGTTGGTCCTTTCTTAAGAGAAGCTGCTGCGGTTGCGGTCCTGAGCGTCTTTCCTGAGAAGCCTCTACCCCATGTTCCTGTAGAAATGGTAGCTGCAGCATCTCCGGAGTCTGGCGTTGGTGTAGAAATCGGGACCCGCAGCCCAAAAATGGCCGTTAAGCACAAGCTCTTGTCATCGGCTGCCGGCGCTCGCTCGCAAAAGAAGAAGAAGTCGTTGTTTTCTGCCGACATCATATTTGGGCAGGAGCCACATGCTCCTTACAACGAGGGTTTGTGCGAGTATGGGATCAATGAGGGTTTATTCATCGCGCCTGCGGATGATACTGATCTCCAGGCTGCCCTTGTGGCTTCCGAGCGACTGGCTCGCGATGAAGCGGCACTGATCACTATCACGAAGTCAGGTATACTTCAGTTACATTCTTCCGCGGCTATCTTCTTTTATTATGCTTCTATTGACGCTTTCTTCTTCAACAGGTATTTCTGCCGAAGAAGCTCTCGCGGCTTCCCTCAAGACATTTGAAGAGGAAGAGAGGCTCCGCGCTTCTTTAGGCCTTGGTAAAATTCCATTCATTATGCCTTTATTCCTGTATTTATTCGTGCTCTGACCCTTTCTTTCATTTTGTTGCAGGGGCTACCTTGACTCGGGTTATTCCAAGTGTAGTGCCGATCCCGAGCAGCGATGCGGCAAAACTTCCGGAGCAAGCTGTTGTGGCCCCAGCTCTCCCAACCTCCCCACAGGAGGCTTTGCTGAAGCAGCCGATGAAGGATGCCGTAACGGTTCCAGAGGCAGAGCTTGGTTCGGACGACGACGTCCCCTTATCAGAGGTCTTGAGGAGATCACTTCTCACTGCTCAGACTGCAAGGAGGCGTAGGAAGCATGCGGCGAGGGAATGCGATGCCAGTTTGGCCGTGGGTGCAGGCTCAAACATCATTCCGCTTGTTGATACTCCTTCGGCGGATGTTCCCTCTACGTTGTCTACCGCCCGTAGACAGGTTGCGCGCACAGCTCGGGAAGAAACCGAAAAGCTGCTCCAAGGTAACGTAATGCTGAGTCTTTTACTAGAACTTGATCTTCGAATTTTGATATATGCATTTTCTGCAGGGCCAAGTCTTGGCGATGGGATGATGGGTGAAACCCTGGCGGTTACCGTGCCCGAAGTTTCTATCCTCTCTCTGGAATCTGGGACTGTCCAGACCGCCGCTTTTACCCCGTGTGGCTCTCTGGTATCGGCGGGCGTCGCAAGCGGCACGACGGCCCTCATCGAATCAGGGGATGAAGCCATGGGCGCAGAAACTACTCCTCTGAGGGAGAGTGAAGAAGCCGCTACGCCTGGTGATGCTTCCGTCACGGTTTTGGTTGATGACCCATCTGGTAGGTCTTGGGTCACTGTTCTCTTTTTATTTCTCAATCCCGTTCAGCTCTCTCTGACGATATTTTGTTTGTAGGTGCAGTGAACGCTGAGATTGTGCCATCTGAAGTATCTCCGGTCACCGCCATGACGGCTGTTGTTCCCTCGCATTCACCTATGTCCTATGAAATGCTGGAAGGTATAGGTTTGCGATTTATCGGTTTCTCCATGGGTACCATCTTCCTTGTATTGACAGTATATTGTCACAAATTTGCAGGAGTCCTTTTTGACCATCTATATCAGGTGCTGAACCCACATTTCTCCTTCCAGTCGGAAGTCATTCCGCCTCCTGGTACTGGTTAGTATATCCTTCAGCTATTGTTTCCTTCTTTCTTTTATGAATAGTTGTATTGTTGCTGAGTCTTCTTTATATTGATCGCAGCGTCACGGATCGGAGGAGGGGACGAGAGAATAACCGTGCCTCAGGTACTCCCAATTTTTCCACCTGCCACAGCCGGTATAGTAGACACCATCGCTCGTGTATTTTCTTTACCTCCCGAGTCGACATTTGACCATAATTTATTTTGCAGCAATCGCACCGGCTCCAGCTCCCTTTGAGTCTCGCATCCCAATGCCGGCGGGGCCTTTTGCTAAACGCCCATCTTCCAGGGGCGCTGCGAATAACCGGCGAATGTTGAGCGAATTCGTCGAGGATCTTGACGCCGAGGCCCTCACATCCGCTGCAGATTTTGCTGCTGAGGTTAATCCTATGCGGGCGACGCTCGTGAACTTCCATGATGAAGGTGTCGTCGAGTCTTGGGTTAATTACTGCAGAAAGATTGTCACGACCCAAATGTGGCACGTGATCGGCGCTTAAATTACGTGACATCTACAGACATCGACGCGATCCAAGTAAGCTGAAAACCCGGAATCTAAACCCTTTTTGAAAACATTAGAGATGGGGTTTAAAATAGTCATCCAATGAAGTCAGTTTAAAATAACCTTTAAGTTTAACTAAATATGTTTGAAAAACATCTATGACGTTTTGAAACTTGACATCACCTTCTTTGCATTTTTGTAAAACCCGATACAACATAATAATAAAATAGCATCCCAACGGGAGCTAGCCTTCACGTCCAAATGACGGAGCAACCAACAATCTAAATCAGAAGTCGACTCCAAAGAGTGCGACCTCAAAATTTCTAAGTCTTGCATCTAAGTCCACAATATACCATTTCTAAGTGCATAGAGTTCCCACTAGATACAGGAATATATGAATAATCAAGAGTGAGTACGATACAACAATAACCCACTTACCAATCATTCACCGAAAGGAATGTGTGCCAAGCCGCTGATAATCCAAGCGGTAAAACCTGCAAGAACTGTGGCACAATGGGGATGAGTTGCCAACTCAGTGAATAAAAGTACATCTAAAGGTAGAAATCGAAATGCACGACGATACCTAGGCCATAAGTATAGTACTACCATAATCTATACAAATATAATATGATATGCGTATGTATCATAATGCAACACAACTGTCATGCAATCCCAAGTAGAATATATATATATATATATATATATATATGTACTGTCCCCCGGATCAGTCCTAGTCGAATCCAATAAATGGTATATAACTTTGTACCTCATGATAACAATCATATCATATATATATATATGTATGTCTAGCATCGACATCGAAATCAGAAATCTCTTGTATCCAGCATTGACACGTAAATGCAGATACCGTCGACACCATCTCAACAGATGATCGCCACCCGATATCCCTGGCCCCGATCGGTATCCCCTGGATATCCGCCGTGCCCAATCGAACCCCGGCCAGTATCCCCTGGATATCTGCCGTGCTCATCTCTATTTCCGGTATCGAGTATCCTCGTTAGGCTCCCCGCCTATAATGCGGATATCCTGCCCCTCGGCCCGGACCGGGTCCACCATGTATCCAACTGTATGCCCCCAGACTCAGTCTGGATAACTTGTAAATCCATAACCGTATGACCCCCAACTCGGTTCGGAATCAAAATCAGAAAACACAAAACTCATGGTGGACGTTTAACTCATCATATCAAAAATATCATGTAAGGAATAAGAATACATGCATAGATTATATTGATGATATTATATATATATATATATACATATATAACAGTGTCCCATACCACCGATATATATCATCGGGAGTAAAATATCCAGAAAATCCATAAGAATCAAATACAGTATCTATAGTACTAATATTCGTAACTTACAACAGGAATAAAGAAAGACTACGTAATTATATCACATCGGTATAATGATCTCAATTCTACTGTGTCATGGCAATACTAATGATGTGTAGTGTAGCATACGCGTCTATGCTCATGCAACATGGCAATCATTAGTATTTGTGCAAGTGTTCTACGGTATAATAACCTATTTATATTAACACATGTATATATACGCATTATACAACAGAATGGTTCTACAGTGACATGGCAGTACCAATGATGTGTAGTGTCACATAGGTATACGTGTCGGTGCAGCATAATACTCATTGGTAGTTGTGCAGTGTTCTATCAGAGTGTGCGTAACGCAGAAACATATAATATTGATAATATATGCAAACGCGTAAAGTAATCTAAGCGTAACTATTGTAATCACTCGCTATGAGCTATACCATTATCTTTATAAATGAACGAAACGTTAAGTTTGAAATAAGGAAGCTGCCCTAGATTTAAAATAGACATTCGTTTTGGAAATTGGCACTGCATCCTAGTATTTTATTAAAAGATAAACGAATCGTGGTTTTTAAAAGAATATAGCTCACACATGTATTACATCCTAAAACGGGATATCACCTATTGCTATGAGTCTAAAGGAAAAATCTTGCCGTTATTCGGCATATGCATTTCATCAATTCTAATACGTATAAACTTTTGTATAATATCTCATCATATCGCTATATCTGTATCATCTCAAGTATGGCATAATCCCTCATATAACTCCATCAAACCATATCCATGTCATATGGATCTAATGTCACGTACATATATCATTAAAACTATACATGAAACTATATGCAATTGAAGGACATACTAGATATGATACTATATCAATACCTTGAATAACTACTAAACTAACTAAATATCACAATACTATTTATAAGGTTGCGGGGGTGCTATACGCCATCCACCCGACTTCCCCCGTAGATGTAAATCTACTCACCAACTTAAAAACTTGCTGAATCCACGCTGCTATATCGTCAAATCCGTCTCGGAATCCTTGAATCGTACCTATATTCGTATTTAAATCGCATTGATGTAAATATCATATCGAAAACCAAAACAACAAGCTAAACACCCGTAGGTTAGAACCTACAACATACTTAACCCAAAAACGACAATATAATTCTGTCGTTAACGTATGAACGTTAACGGTTCAGCTGCAACATCAAAATACGAAAACTCCGTATCGTAAATATCTGAAATTTGATAAAACCATTTCTAAAACATTCCCAGATTTTACTGCGTATATATTTAAACAACACAAACAATACAGAGACTTGTAAATACCAACTCAAAGCTACAGAAGAAGAATCAACATCAAATGCCTAGGTAAGGCCGGTGTCGCCGGATTTTGTGGAGAGTTTGGGGCTCAGGTTTTAAGTGTATTCTTTTAGTTGGCTCATTATACTTTTGGTCTTACTAGTTTTTTTAGTGATTATATTTATTAGTTCCAGATTCATTTACAGTGAACTAGATAACACAAAAACCTAGTTTATGATACTGCACAACTAAACATGCTATGTGATGATATCGTGAGTTACTGAACTTAAGTTAATCTGAGCTAACCCTTCCCTGGTCATGTCATATAAAAACAGAACTCATGGTACGATATATCCGCGTCGTATCTAAGAATCTTAACCCCAAAACTGATATTTGCTCCCTAATTTCGTATACTGATAAACTAACTTAAACTAACAATACCAAACATCCTAATATAGATATATAGAGCTACCCTAAAATTTTCAACACCCAACTCTTCTAAATATCCGGCAAGCTCGGAATTTCTCTTCATGTCGCCGGCCCAACTCCGAGGTAAGGGGTCAGTCTTCCTATGGGTTATTTTAAGTCCAAATTTTAATATGAAGGCATTGTTTGGTTAGGTAAATTTTCATCTAAACCAGAGCAGATTTTATACAGAGCCTATATTTACCAAAATACGATATCCGATTTCTAAACAAAACAATACTAAACTTAAGTTACAGGGTTGAATTTATATCTACTGAAAGACCACTGAAAAAGCTTTCTCTAAGATGCACAAGCTCAAGATCCTAGCTAAAGGGTGGTGGTAGTGATCTTAGTACTTAATCTCATCTTTCATTTCTTCTCTTTGATTTGATGAAGGATTTACTTTGGGGAAAGAGGTGTTTGGTTCAGTTTGGAATTTATAATATAAGGTAAGGAGATAAGAATAAGTGTGAGGGTTTGTTGTAGAGAAAGGAGGAGGTGGAAAGTGCAAGGAGGTGGTGTAAAGAGAAAGAGGAGGAGGTGTCACACTTGAGGTAAGGTGGGTTGTTCATGCAAGGAGGAGGTGGAGAGTGTTAAGCATGGTGAGGGTGAGGTGTTATGAGGGGTATCCTAGCATATCTTATACTAACCATAATTTAAAAGGAATGTAAGAATAAAGAAAAACCCTCATAATACAATTCTACATTCATAAGAAATAAAAGAGATGAAATGATTAATCTATCACTTAAATGTCATTAGCTTAGTGTATAATTCAATATCATGTTAAAATAATTAAATATATCATTTTTGTGACACCACACACTTTTCTTGTATTTACCCAAAATACTTACAATTTTACGGATATAATCCCGATACCAAAAGTCATATATGATTTTACTTGCAAACTTTATTTAAAAATTCATGTTTAAAAATATTAATATTTAACATTTTCCAAAATGTTACAAAGATCGAGATTTGCCTGCATGAGATTGAGTTCAAGCGTCTTGCTCCTGAGGTTTTGGCTTTGAATTCCTAGCGAGCTGTATGGGTTGAGCATAGTGTTCCTTTCCACCGTCATTTTGAACAAGAGGCGACCCTAAGACGAAAGGAACGCGAGGTGGCTTCCAACGAGTCTGTCCGATTGCATGCCCAGATTGAAGCGAATGCTACGCAGTTAAAAGCTGTCTTCGACAATCTCCAGTGATGCATTTCGGATGGGTTGACGCTGAGGCGGACGCTTGACTCTTCCGAGCGGGTCATGTAGGACTGCGAAGCTGCCATACTAGAAACTGACGAAAAGCTTTCATCCTGTTCACAGCAGCGAACTCAAATTGAAGCGTAGTTGGCCGCGGTGGCTGACCAAGAGAAGGGATTGAGAGGAGTGCGCGAGCGGCTTGCTGACTTATTGAAGATGCCTCCTTCTTAGCAGTCGTTTCTGTAAATTTTTTTTGACTAAAAATTTGTAATTGGTGAATAACATGCATTCATTTTTGATTCTTTTATGTAATGGATCCTGTATTCATTTGAATTTCTGAATAAAAGGCATACTTTATCTCATACTATCGTCTTCTTTTCTTTATCGTGTCATTGGAATGTGACTTTAGCAAATATGGCCTGTAGATGGTAGATAACGGTTTATTTTAAACTCCTTGTAGGATAGCGATGGCTTAGGAAACAGGTTCAGGTCTGTTGCCTAAGACTTTTCAACTTTATGAGCCGTGAGGGTCTCATAAAGACATTTCTCCCCACGAGTCGAGGGAATCTCGTAGGTGTAATTTCTCCTTAGGGGTCGTGAGGACTCCTAAGTGTGTTTTCTCTTGAGAGTCGTAAGGATCTCACCAGAGAGTTTTCTTTTTACGGGTTGAGAGGTTTGCGCAGGGACATTGATTTCCCTGGGGGTTGAGACGAATCGAGAGATTATTGGTTGACTTGATTCCGAGACGGAGCATTGTTCCGGCGGGGAGGTCATCGATTGACTTGTTTCCGAGACGGAGCATTGCTCCGGCGGGGAGGTCATTGGTTGACTTGTTTCCGAGACGGAGCGTTGTTCCGGCGGAGAAGTCAGTGGCTGACTTGTTTCCGAGACAGAGCGTTGTTCCGGTGGGTAGGTCATTGGCTGACTTGTTTCCGAGATGGAGCGTTGTTCCGGCGGGGAGGTCATTGGCTGACTTGTTTCTGAGACGGAGCATTGTTCCGGCGGGGAGGTTATTGGCTAACTTGTTTCCGAGGCGGAGCGTTGTTCCGGCGGGGAGGTCTTTGGTTGACTTGTTTCCGCTTTCTGCGGTGTCGGGGTTGACTTGCTCCTCTTTCTGCGGTGTCGAGAAGGAACGCCGTGTCGATCCTCTGGGATGCAAATGTTTCCATTGAGATTTGACTCTCCCTTTGACAGAGTCTGTTGGGAAATGTGGTACCCTTTTTGTTTATGCCCATGGATTGTATACAGGGGTCAGTATGGACTCGCCTGTAGGGCAAAAGCTTCATTCTTTAATTTTTTTATTTCTTTCCACAATACTCTTTCATTTCAATTTTTTATATCGCGAAAGTCGCGATTGCCCAATCATTTCGGCTATTTTTCGCGGTGCCAATTCATTTCGGCTATTTTTCTTTTTACTCGCTGCTTTTTATTGCGAGTTGCCCAATCATTTCGGCTATTTTTATATGTATTTTTGGCTCGCTGATTTTGTTGCGAGTATGGACTTGAGATCCGATACCAATCTTAGAATTAACATTGTTGTGACCAGAATATTGCCAGGAGCGAATCATCACTTGCCGTGAAAGGACTTAGAATTTGTTACCGATTTAGGCATCAGTATCGCTACTACTGGAACGTTGTCAAGAGCGAATCATCATTTACCTTCGCCGCTATCGAACAAAGGTGGCTTAATAGACAGGGTTACGGACCCGACGACTAAGGCTTTTGACTTCATGAGCCGTAAGGGTCTCATAAAGATGTTTCTCCCTACGAGTCATGAGGATCTCGTAGGTGTGTTTTCTCCTTAGGGGTCATGAGGACTCCTAAATGCGTTTTCTCTTGAGAGTCGTAAGGATCTTAAAAGAGCATTTTCTCCTTGCAAGTCGAGGGGATCTACAAGTGTTGTTCACCATATAGGGGAATTTCACACCATTGGTGGAACTGGGCGAGGGAACCCTTATTTATGCCCGTGGATTGCATACAAGGGTCAATATTGACCGCCTGTAGGGCGGTTTGGGGGATATGATGGTTTAAGAACAGGTTCAGGTCCCTGTATCTTAATACTTTGAATCTTGTGAGCCGTGAGGGTCTCATATGGGGGGATATTCTCCTTACAAGTTGTGAGGATCTCGTTAGTGTAATTTCTCCTTAGGGATCGTGAGCATTCCTAAGTGTTTTGCTCCCTTGTGAGTCGTAAGGATCTCATATGGGTATTTTCTCCTTACAAGGTCGAGAGGACCCTGTAAGTGCACAGGAAATTTTTTACGAGTCTGCGCCCTTTCGGGTTTTCACAAACTCGCCGGTAGCCTTGCTGTTTTTATTCACGGAGCCCTTTCGGGTTTTCATCCGTGCCCATTTAGCTTATGGACGTACCATTTTTTTTGCCGTGTTAGCCTAAGAATGCTGCGGTTTGTAGTAGTTTAAGGACGTTACGCTCCGTAGCTAGTTTCAGGACACTGCGGTCCATTGTTAGTTTAGGGATATTTCGATCCGTAGCTAGTTTCAGGACATTGCGGTCCATTGTTAGTTTAGGGACTTTTCAGTCCGTTGTTAGTTTAGGGACGTTTCGGTCCATAGCTAGTTCCAGGACAATGCGGTCCATTGTTAGTTTAGGGACGTTTCGGTCCGTTAGTTTCAGGACGTTTCGGTTCGTTGTTAGTTTCAGGACATTGCGGTCCTTGTTAGTTTAGGGACGTTTCGGTCTGTTGTTAGTTTCAGGACGTTGCGGTCCGTTGTTAGTTTAGGGACGTTTCGGTCCGTTGTTAGTTTAGGGACGTTTCAGTCCATAGCTCGTTTAGGGACAATACGGTCCGTAGCTAGTTTCAGGACATTGCGGTCCATTGCTAGTTTAGGAACATTTCGGTCCGTTGTTAGTTTCAGGACATTGCGGTCCATTGTCAGTTTTCTGCGGCGAAATTTTGCCGGATAGCACTTACAGAGTTTGATACCCAGGAAGATAGCGAGAAGACACAAGCCGTCATCTATCATTAACCTGGGCTGTGACTCGTCAGGCATAGTATTTCTTAAGGAATCGACCGTTTATTGGCCGGAAGGGTCTTTCGCCATGCATATCCATGAGCAAGTAAGCCCCACCTTGGTAGACTTTGTCTATGATGTATGGGCCCTCATAGTTTTGCTTGAATTTCTCCCGTTTGGTACGATTGGGGATCATAGGTCTCTTTATGACTAGTACAAGTTCGCCTTGGCGGAATGTTCTCGGCCTAGTCAATCTTTCGTATGAGCGAGTCATCCTTGCTTTGTAAGCTTCTAGATTTTGCTGCACCATGAGACGAGTTTCATCGAGGGCATCGAGCTCCTCAAGTCGAAGATGGGCATTCTCTTCATCTATTAGTTCGTAATGAATCGCCACTCGTAGAGAGGGTAGCTCTATCTCCTAGGGGAGTACTGCTTCCGTGCCGAATACCAATGCATACGGCGTTGTATTCGTAGCCGTTTTGAACGTAGTTCGATACACCCAGAGAGCTTCATGAAATCTCTCGTGCTAGTCCTTTTTATTTTTGGACACCGTCTTCTTTATGATCTTTGTCAAGGTTTTGTTGAAAGCCTCAGCTAGACCGTTAGCTCGGGGATTATAGACCGAAGAGTATCTCCAGTCTATGTTATGCTGTTGTGCGAAGCGGCTGATTTTGTGACTTCTGTAGGCCGGTCCGTTCTCAGAGATAATCCGTCGTGGAGTACCGAACCGATAGATGACGTGTTTCTTGAAAAAATGGAGGATGTTCTCCGTCTTCACTTCTCTTAGCGGTATGGCTTCTACCCACTTAGAGAAGTAATCAGTTGTTGCCAATATGAACCGATGTCCTTTGGATGACGCTGGTTCGATGGGTCCAATTATGTCGGTTCCCCACATCTCGAATGGCCAGCTAGCCACTGTTAGGTATAGCGGGTTTGGATGCTGATGGATGAAGTCCCCGTGAATCTGGCACGAGTGACATTGCTTCACATATTCGAGGCAGTCCTGAATCATCGTGGGCCAATAGTAGCCCATCCTTTTGATTTTCAGCTTCATCTTTGGCCCGGCTTGATGAGAACCGTAGAGTCCGTCGTGGGTTTCTTGAATGACTCTCCTCGCTTCTTCCAGTCCCCGGCATCTCAGCCACAGAGAGTCGAACGATCTCTTATATAGAGTATCATTGACAAAAGTGAAAGACAGAGCTCGTTTCATGAGCTGATGTCTTGAGGATGCATCTTCCGGTGTTTGACGGGATTTGAAGTAGTCTATAAAGACTTCTCTCCAATCCTTAGCCCTTTCTTGGTCCTCTATTTGTAGGGCTGTTTGCTTGGTCGCTTCCTTTTCTTCAGACGACTCTGGAGATATTTCTGCTGGTGCAAGAACCCGACGGCTTTGTACAATGATCCTTACGTCATCGAGGTTTTCGTCAGTCAGTTCTTTAGCGAGGTTGGCTAATGCGTCCGCTTTTCTATTTTCTGTACGCGGTATGCTTTCCAGGGCGTAGGAAGGGATTTGAGTCAGCAGTTGTTGCACTCTCTCGTCGTACTTTACCAACTCTAGTTTGCACGTCTGATAGTCACCGTTTACTTGACTAACGACCAGCTGGGAGTCTCCGTATATAAGAGATTTTCGATCCCCATGTCAATAGCGATCTCAAGATCTGCTATCAAAACCTCATATTCCGCTTCATTGTTTGTCATCGGCTCTGTTAAGGAAAAGGCAAAGCACATTATCCTTCCTTGTGGAGTCACGAAGATGAGGCCTACCCCAGATTTGATTATGGGGGAGCTTTGATTTCGCTTCTTCATGGAAGATGCCCCATCGAAGTAGAGTTCCCATCGGGTATCACTCCCTCCTCTCTCCCCGTCGATCGTGTCAAACGCGTGCTCGTCTGGCAATTCGCAATTTAGGGGTGAGTCGCCAGGTATCGGATGCTCAGCGAGGAAGTCGGTGATGGCCTGGCCTTTCACCGCTTTGAGGGATCGATAGATTATCGAGAACTCCATCAAGAGGAGGGCCCATTTATTGAGTCGTCCTGTTAGTATGGCTCTTAACATCAAATATTTGAGAGGATCCGCCTTTGATATGAGATAGACTTCATGCGCCAAGGCATAATGCCGATGCTTCGTTATCGCGAAGATTAACGCCAGGCAGGGTTTTTCGATAGGGGAGTTGTTGTTTTCTGCCCCAGGAAAACTCGAATCAAATAATAGAGGGCTCTCTCTTTCCCTTGGTCGTTCTCTTGTTCCAATAGTGCGCCTAAAGAACCTTCAAGGGCTGTTGTGTACAGGATGAGGGGCTTTCCCTTGACCGGAGCGGTCAGTGCCGGCGGGTTCTGCAGATATTCCTTGATTTCGTCCAGTACGTTCTGCCATTTACGATCCCAAATGAACGGGTCCCCTTCTTCATTATATGGTTGTAGGGACGTCACTTACCGGAGAGGTTGACTTGGAGTTTGACACCTGTTTAGGCATCAGTATCGCTACAACTGAGATATTGCCAGGGGAGACTCATCATTTGCTCCTGTCGATTTAGACAAGGGTGGCTTAGCAAACAGGGTTAGGATCCTGTCGACTAAGACTTTTGACTTTATGAGCCGTAAGGGTCTCATAACGGGTTTTCTCCTTTCGAGTCGTGAGAATCTCGTAGGCGTATTTTCTCCTTAAGAATCATGGGGATTCCTAAGTGATGTCTTCTCTTGTAAGTCGTAAGGATCTTCCAAGAGTGTTTTCTCCTTATAAGTCGAGAGGACCTACAAGTGTTATTCACCATATGGGGACATTTCTTTCCATTTGTAGAACTTGGCAAAGAAATATTTATTCGTGCCCGTGGATTGTATACAAGGGTCAATATGGACCGCCATAGGGCAAACTGGGAGATATGGCGGCTTAAGAACAGGTCTAGATCCCTGTGACTTAAGGCTTTTGAATCCTATGAGCCGTGAGAGTCTCACAAGGGGGATTCTCCTCACGAGTCGTGAGGCTCTCGTAAGTGTATTTATTTTAACGAGGTTGCGCCCTTCCGGGTTTTCACAAGCTCGCCGGCAGTCCCGCTGTTTTTATTCACGGCGCCCTTTCGGGTTTTCATCCGTGCCCATCTTGCTTGCAGACATACCGTTTTTTTTAATGAGGTTGCGCCCTTCCAGGGTTTTCACAAGCTCGCCGGCAGTCCTGCTGTTTTTACTCACGACGCCCTTTCGAATTTTCATCCGTGCTCATTTTGCTTTTGGACATACCGTTTTTTTAGCTGGGCATTCCACTAGATTGTGGGACCTGTTTGTAGGCCCCTTAATATCCTTCCTGTCTTTTGGGAAGAAAAGACCATTCTACATAGAGATTCTTCCGCCAGTGAGGAATATGCCCCCTGTGTATATCTCGGGGGGAACGAGTACCCATGCCATCGCTATTTTGGCGACAGGTTGCTTCAGAGCCGCTTATTTTTGTTGAGCGTAGGCGACAAGCGCCATCTTGCCTCCGCTTTTTTTTTACTCGTCATCATCGGATGAGAAAGAGTCTTGACCCATTTGATACAATCGAGCCATTTTATCCATGAGTTCTTGGAAGGTCGTCGGCTTGAAGAGGTCCATATACGAGGACGCCTTTGAATTTGGGCCAAGGGTGGCTATGAGCATTCCCATAGCTGCAACTTCATCGATGCGTTGCTTGTATTTGACCAGAGATTTCGCCATCGGGTAACATATTGAACCCAAGTCTCATTTGGTCTAACCCTTTCGTTGACTTGCGCCGTCACGGTAGTATGTTCATTCTCATTAGCGAATCCCTGACAGAAGAGCATATCCATCTCATCGAAGGTATTCACGGAGTCTGTTTCCCCCAATCAAAGCAAAGCTCTGTTTGAATTTCAAAATTCAAAATTCGAAACAACGCTTCAGATTCATTGCGCTGCGCGCAACGCGCCACGTGTCAAAAGCTGATACATCAGCGCAGCGCCCAAGGCAGCGCGCCCAATCAGAGCAAAGCTCTATTTAAAAACAAAATTAAAGGAAGCGACGCTTCAGTTGCGCAAGCGCTGCGCTGCGCGACACGTGTCAGGGCAGTTGCGCTGCGCTGTGCGCTGCGCGACACGTGTCAGCGCAGTTGCGCAAGCGCAGTTGCGCGACACGTGTCACGCGCTGGGGCATTTGCGCCAAACAGAATTAAAGTTTTAAAGAAATCTTTCTATTCTTATTAAAACAAGAAGATTTTCTTCTGTAAAACAGGAGCCCTTGGATCAAAGATCCAACGGTGGGGAAAATTCCCCAAATCACTCAGAGAAAGATCTCTTTAACAAATTTAACAAATTTATGGGCACTATATAAAGGCCCCTAGACCCCAAATCAAAGGCATCAACATTTGTGAGAAATCAAGAACTTCAAACAGAGAGAACTCTGAAGAAATTTCAAGAAGAAAAAGGTAAACCTTTAAGATAGAAGAATTTCTTCTAATAGATCATTGATCTAAGAACAAGATCAATGATCTTCAATAAAAAAAAAAGAAACAAAATAAAAATAGTGTTTTGCACTTATGAACCATTGGTTCTTTGAGATCAAGAAAAAATAAGAAATACTTGTTTTCTTTGATCTAAATTAGATCAAGAAAATAAACAGTGCTTTGCACTTTTTTGTGAACCATTGGTTCTGGAATCTAAAAGATTCTCAAGTTAATAGTGCCTTGCACCTGCAAAACTGCACTGTTGCGCTCTTGGGTTGGCGCAAGCCACCAGAGAGCGCCACGTGTCAGCATCTGAACCACTTGCGCTATGCGCTCTAAGATAGAGCTTTGCTCTCTGAAATTGGCGCAACTCACCAGAGCGCGCCACGTGTCAGCAGCGCAAGCGTAGCGCACTAGCGCAGCGCACTGCGCTTGCGTGACACGTGTCATCACCACAAGCACTTGCGCTCAGTGATTGGCGCAAAGCGCCTGACAAATGCAATGCATTTCTTTTACTAAAGGGCCAAGCCCAAATCAAAAAGGCCCAGTAGGCCAAAATAAATTGCAAAGCAATAAATGGGTAGAGCCCAGGTAAAGTTGATACTCTGCATCATTTATAAATGGGCAGAGCCCAGGTAAAAATGATGCTCTGCATCATTTTTTTAATGGGCAGAGCCAAAGTAAAATTGATGCTCTGCATCATTTATAAATAGGCAGAGCCCAAACAAAATTGATGCTCTGCATCCTTTATGGGCAGAGCCCAAACAAAAATAATGCAATGCATTACTTAAACCAGGGCATAGCCTTTAGCACAGGTCTAACAGGACAAAAACAAATAAAAGCGTTGAATATTTTTCAACTGGACTTAGCCCAATCATGGCCGTAAGTACTCAAATTAAATTGACTGAGTACAGCTGCTCTCTTAAAAATCAATTTACATCCGGTTCGAGGGTACATCTCTGAACTCCTTTGACACGTATCGTTGTAATTCCTCAACGACGTCAGAGAGGTGACGGGTCTCGATAACCGCATATTGATACGGACTGCGGGGTCCTTAACTCGTGGACCGAAACGTCCTTAAACTAATATTCGTCCCAAAATGGGAATGTTGGACCGAAACGTCCATAAACTAATATTCGTCCCAAAATGGGAATGTTGGACCGAAATGTCCTTAAACTAATGTTCGTCCCCAAATGGGGAATGATGGACCACCACGTCCCTAAACTGGAGCATGGACCGCCACGTCCCTAAACTGGAACATGGACCGCAATGTCCCTAAACTACCTATGGACCACTACGTCCCTAAACTGGAATAATAGAGCCCCCAAATTCTCTTTTGTCGGATCTAAACGATCCTGTTTAAGTTGATCTTAGCCGCAAACCTGGCTAACGTATCCTTAAACATTCAAATGGACTATAAAACTCCAAATCAACTTTGGTTCAAGGGTACATCTCCGAACTCCTCTGACACCTGTCGTTGTAATCCTTCAATGACGTTAGAGAGGTGACGAGTCCCGATGGCCATATATTAAATGGATCACCACGTTAAGTTGAGCTTAGCCTCAAATCGGACTAACGTATCCTTAACAAACGTTTAAGTCGATCTTAGCCTAAAAATGGCTAACGTATCCTTAAACTAAAACACCAAACCCAAATCTAAGTAAATACGGATTTGGACTAATCCACGTTCTATGGGCGACGGCATTACTTGGTCTCCATATACAATCCACGGGCAATCACAAACAAAACAAACACACACGACACGAAGTGAAATTCTGGAGAAGAAAAAAGTTGCTACCGCGATGCGGTAGCGTAATTAACTGCAGGGGCTTGCGCCTGCAGGGAAGAGCGTCCCCACAATCAAAAACCCCTCAAGCGAGGGGGAATCTGACAAAGTCTGCTACATCGGCCGCATCCGTCTAAACCTCCGATATACGGTGCCATAAATCAACTTGGCATCTTCGGAGAGGTGGACGGATAAAACCATATAGCATCTGCCCCGAATCTCAAGCAAGACGTCCTCGCGTGTCGGCCGCCGTTCGGAGGGGAACAGATTCTGGCACGTCCGGTGGGACCTTTTCCTCTTTCCACTCCACACTTCGTGTGTCGTCTTCGCGAACGAATCGCGGTTTGTTAATGGTTGCCTCCGGATTTTAAGTTACTAAGATTTGGTCTTTTTCCTGGTGCAGAAATCAAGCATCGATGGCCTCTACCTGTTCGAAGTGCTCCAACTGCAGCTGCAGCTCGCGTCCGGCCTCAACTGGGGGCATAACCTACGGGCCCCAAGCGGCCTCTTTGTTCACCATGCCCGTAGAGCAGATTACTCAAGCCACCACGGGGTTGTTTTTTGGAACTATGCTTCCGCCAACAAGCTTTAGCACCCTCGTGCCCGTACAAGAAGCTCCTAAGAAGTCGGTCTTCGATCGACTTTTAGTTACTGCGACCCCTCTCAACGGGTCGCCCAACACCAGTGCCTCGGTCTTCTCCAGATTGGGCCAAAACTCTCGCGGACCCGCAATGAAGCTTGCAGTCCCAGAAAAGGTTACCTCAAAAGGAGTAGCCAAACCTGCTTCTGAAGTCGTGAAGGCGGCTTCTCCTGCTAAGAGATCGGTCTTTATAAGACTGACCGTCCCAACTCCCACTCCTGCTCCTGCTGCTCAAAAGACATCAGTCTTCAATAGGCTGACGCCGGCAACAACCCTATACCTGAACAGGGGGCAAGAAGAGGCTGTTTCTGTCTCTGAACCAATACCGACGACTCGTAGCGCCCGACGACGCCACTGGCGCCGAATAAGGAAGACTGGGGGCAACTCCCCTTCCGGGATAACTCCACCAGCTCCAACGGTGGAAGTTAATGCTGCTGTTCCAACTGGGAACAGCTTTGAGCTACTGAATAGGGTACGCAGGAACTCGCCAACTGCGGTGCTCAAGAGATCTCCTACACCGGTAGAGACCGCTGTGGAAGCAGAAAAGCCGGAGCAGCCTCCTCAATCGCTGTCCTCCAGGATTTACAAGACATGGCGACGAGTCCGGGAATCCATGATCGATCCTAATTTCTCTCGCCAACACAAGAAGTCGAAAGGTCGACAAGAAGAAAATTCCCCGGTCAAACAACGAAAGGCGACGACCGCTTGGGTGCCCAAAGCAACGGCCCCCTCAACTTCTACAGCCCATAAGAGAAGAATGCCAGAAAAAGTCCCTACACCTACGGCGAATATCAAAGGTGGTGAACCCAAACGCCCTAAGTCAGGGGGCATTGTAGTTCACACCGTCTACATGGCGTCTGGTAAAGAGGACAGCCGCATATCAACAGGTCATAGACCGCTCACGCGATCGGTGACCAAAGCGCAGGAGCAGCAGCAGAAGCTCCAAGAGATGATGAACGCGATGGCTGCACTTACTGGGCCAAAAGAAAGCCCTGAAACGTCCTCGGATGAACGCCAGGAACAAGAAACTGACGCCGAGTTCCTTCGTCGAATATTGGAGAAGAAGGATAAAGAGGTTGCTGAACAAGCAGCCAACATAAAGCGTATGGGCCTCCTGTTCTAAGACATGGTGGGGATGATGATCCAACAAGATCCTCCGGCCGAAGATCCCCCGATCGTCCTTGAAGATGATAGGGGAGAGACGTTGAATCCTCCACCAGTTCTATCAACAGCTAAGGAGGATACAATCTCCAAAGCTGATTTGGACGAGTACATAGCTCAACAAATATGGGTTCATCATGCGACCGAAGCAGCCGGTCAGGTCGTAAAAACAGGACGACCATATCCGAGCTGGTATGACCAGATCAAGTACCCGCCGGGCTACACAATTCCCAAGTTCCATGTCTATAAGGGGACGGGCAATCCCCATCAGCATGTTGCCCAATTCAGGGCACTTTGCGGCAACACCGGCGGTGATGACAAACTGTTGCTTCGCCAGTTCGTTGGAAGCTTATCAGATACAGCGTTCGAGTGGTACTCTAAGCTCCCAAACGACTCTATCAAGACCTTCGCGAAGATGGAGCTACTGTTTACCCAGCGTTTTGCAAGCGCCAGCGAACGCACCCCAACGACGACACTGATTAACGCCAGGGTGAAGCCGGTCGAAACATGGGTCCAATACGCTATAAGGTGGCGGAACTTATGGTCAAAATGCGAGCAACGCATTGAAGATGCTCTTGCAGTGGGTATGTTTGTGGGAACCCTTGATCCGCAAGCAACCATCTCGCAATTTATGATGTTCTTCAAGCCTACTACCTTCCAGGTCCTGATCGACAAACTAGCGCAAATGGATCAGATGGGCCATAGACCTCCTCTTCCAAAGCCGGACTCCCAAAATGAAAAAGGGAAGGGGAAAGCGATCGTTGTCGCTAATGCTCAACAACAGCCGAGCAACTCGAAGCCGGTCGTTCGTCAAAATAATATGCGTCCACGCGTACCCCTTGAAGAGAGGCTAGGACGTCCTTACTCGTTTTCCCGAGATAAAACGAGAAGATTATTCGAGCTGGTATTGCGTAACCGACTCATAAATCTGCCGGATCCAAGACGTCCGTCGCAGCCAAATGATGTTAACGATCCCAACTACTGTCCCTATCATCAAGTACTGGGTCATCCGATTGATGATTGCTACGTCTTCAAAAATTGGATTGAAGACCAGTACCAACAGGGCAAGTTCGCATTGTCCGACAGATGGAAGGTGAATCCGCCGTAGCCCCACACCTCTAAAAGGATGAATACGCCGGGGGCAACGTGCTCTCTCGTCGAAGAAGCCCCATGGGAGGTTGTGCTGTCAGCCAAGACAAGGAGGATGTTGAACGATCTTCGGACATGCCCAGCGATCAAGTGGAAGAACCCGTTGGAACCACGGGTCATTGAGGGGATGTTGAAGCCACGTCCAACTCCGAAGACCGATGGTGGTGGCCCGAGCACTCACAACCAGCCGTCAAAATCTTCAAAGAAGAAGAAAAAGAAATCAAAGAAGCCCGTGAAGCCTGGCGACAAGCGCACGGACTTGCAAAAACAAATTGACGCGCTGGAGGAATACAACCAGAAGGCACGGACTCCCATTACACTCCAAGAGTTCCTCAACCACGTCTTTCAAGAGGATGATGAGGGAGATAATTCGTCAGATGAATCCGAGAAATATGTGGCGAGCTGTCATATGATTTCCCATTCGCTCACGAACGATGAGGAGACTCCTTGCACTGAAAAGCTGGGGGCAGATCCTGAACCAAAAATTCTGGGGCCATCGGATGAAGTAATTGACGCATTCCTCAATGAAGCTCTTTTAAAAAGCAAAGCTGATCGGGAGCGCGAGGCGGTCATATTCGAAAGGGCCAAGCGCCAGCGCCTTGACGAAAGAATTGAGATACTCCCGCTGGAGTAAAGTACACCCATTGCGGATAAAATCAAATTCAAGACGAGGAAAAGGTTTGCTAAAGCCATATCAATGGGTATGAAGCTACCATCCTCTGAAGGAAGTGTTACTGGTGAAACGGAAATGCACCCCTCCTACTGCTTATATCATCGGAAGATTTCGCACCCTACTGAAGAGTGCAAAACTTTCGATAGATGGTGGAAAGGATATGTTGCTCACCGACAATATTTTAAGCGGGAGAAGCGCAAAACTCGCCGGGAGAAGAACGATACGACTGAGAGGCTTAACAGAACCATCGGCAATTGTCGTATGGTTAACGCCGGGGGATCGCAAGTGCTCACATTTGGGAGCGATTCCGACGAGGAGATGGCTCTTAGTCCCCTCTGTAAAGAGTCCACTTCAGGAAAAGAAGAAGAGCCGAAAGTTTGCGAAAATATCCGACTGCATAATCGGACGCTACCCGAAAAGAATCTCGGACCCTCAAACAAAAAAGATAAAGGGAAAGAAAAGGTCTCTTGGGACATCGCCCTAGATGACCAAGTCATGGAAGAGCTAACTGCTAAAGACCCGCCGAAGAAAAATAAGGTGGATTACAACGTCTTAGCGCATCTGAGAAAACTACCCTCGCAGCTTAGCATTCTTGACGCCTTTTTACTATCAAAGGAGGCGAGAGATTCGTTAATTAAGGCACTACAGGACCCGGAGCAGTTCCAAGCTTTCCTGGCCGAAGAAAAGATGAAGGATGAATTGGAGGAAGTGCACACGGCCGATGTCACTTTCGGTGAGAAGACCTTCTCCTTGGGACGTGCGAACACAATCTCCCCCTCTATGTCTCAGGATACTGCCATGATATAAAGATAGGCAAAATCCTGGTTGATAACGGATCATCTGTTAATCTACTCAATGTGCGGGTGTTAAAAGAAATCTGCATGAGTGTCCAACACCTCGCTCGAGACAAGATCACCATCTCCGGGTTCGACTCCCAATCATCAAAGACTCTTGGATCTATGATACTGATGCTACGCTTTGGGCAGCTCGTCACGGACATTAAATTCCACGTCATAGATGCCAAGACATGCTACAACGCTCTGCTCGGCCGACCATGGTTACACGAGTACAACATCATCCCTTCTACACAGCATCAGTGTATGAAATATTTTAGGGATGGTCTCGAGTATACCATAATGGGAGAACTGAATCCGTTTTCCATAAATGAAGTCCGCAAATATGAAGATGCCAAATACTTCTTACCGGATTTCGAGGACACAGAGAGGTGTCACAAACCGGAGAATAAAGCTAACGCCACCATCCCTGTCTTCGGCAGTGATACTGAGGAGGAAGAAGAGATAGTTTATTCGGGTCCGCCCCAATACAACAAGCTGGGACCATCCGCTCCCATGTTGAACTTTGGTAGTGACTCAGAAGACGAGGTCCATGTCGTATTCTCTGCTCGACCTTCAATACAAGCTTCAGCTGACGAAGAGCAAAGTCTGCAAGTCGCCATGGTGCTGCTCAAACATCATAAAGAACTGGATGCGCTCGATACCTACAGCATAGAGGAGCTGCGGACGTTCTATGTCCCTCCCAGGCGAGAAGGCGAGAAGGCAATTCTATTCTACCGCTTTGAAGAAAATAAAGTGAAGAAAGAAATCTGGCACGGTGCGGATCCTACGCTGGACAGGCTTCAACCCATCCCTCTACCCAGATATTATACAGAAGGCTTGAAAAGGCTGTTGAAGCGCCAAGAGATATCCTTCAAACAGACCGTTAGAAAAGCCAAATTCTATGACAGGGTCTGGAACGTACCCGGAACTTAGCACAAGCTGCCTAGTGGGAGGATGGAAACAATCGGACTTGGATATATTCGGTCCAAGAAACGAGAGCTACTCCGCGATTGTTACGTCGTGCATGACTTCGATAAAGAAGCAGATGCTCAACGGGAGGATGCTAATCCTGAAACAGTAAAAGTTCCTGATGCAAAAGTGCCCAGTCCGTCGTTCGAAGAACAAATGGACAGACTTATAAGGGAAGCTGGTCAAAAAGTCCGAGACGATCACAACCGCGAGATGGCCATCTACGAGAAAGCCAAAATGCAACGCCTCCTCCAACAGGCCGGGAAAGACGAAAATACTGCCCCCTGTCAACCTGTTATAAAAAAGGCTCGACGTAGAGGCAGAAACAAGTCGAAAGGCCAAAAAGGCGCTTAACAGCAACGAAGCGGGACTAAGAGATCATGCAAGCGGGAATCAAACGGTTCCGATCTATCCCTCAAAAGAAAAAAGGGTCGAGCGTACTCTTTTCCTCGGGACAAGATGAAGAAAATACTTGACCTCGCTCTAAAACATCAGATGCTTACGCTACCGGAGTCTAAACACCGCGAACAAGCAGGCGAAGTCTCTCACCCGGATTACTGCCCTTATCACCGAGCGATAGGGCATCCTCTCGAAGACTGCTTCACCTTCAAGAATTGGGTCGAAGATCAGTATCAGCTTGGCAAGTTCGCTCTGTCTGACAACTGGAGGGTAATGCCGCCACAGAAGCACGAACCCAAAGCCACGAGAACAGAACCAACTCTACATTGGGATTGGAAGCAGATTCGCACTTGTCACATGATAACAATATTAAAAGAAGAGCCCGAGAACATGGATGACCTTCCTTGGTGCTTCGACAACAGCAACGATGAGGTGATCTTAGAATTTCCGCCAGCACCGAAAGAGTTGGAGGATGGGATACATACCACTGCGGATAACCTCAAGAAAATTGAGAGGGACGGCGAATGACCCGCGACCGACATTCGTCAGCGAGCTGCTATCTGAAGAAAGGGTGGCTACGCTAATAGACTTGCTTGTACAGCATAAAGATTGCTTCGCATGGAACTATTCCGAAATGCCAGGACTAGATCCAGAAATTGCTGTGCACCAATTGGCGATATCTCCGGACGTCAAGCCAGTCAAACAGGAGCCAAGAAGAATGTGGCTTGAGCTTGAGATGAGTATCAACGCCGAGGTCAAGAAGCTGATCGACTCTGGCTTCATCCAGGAAGTTCAATACCCTGAATGGATCGCCAACATCGTCCCGGTGATGAAGAAAAATGGGACAGTGCGCATATGCGTGGACTTCCGGGATCTCAATAAAGCTTGCCCGAAAGACGATTTTCCAGTGCCAGTCACCGAACTGATGATAGACAATACGTCCGCTCACGAGGTTTTCTCCTTCATGGATGGCTCATTAGGGTATAACCAGATAAAGATGCATCCCGAAGACCAGAAGCACACCGCCTTCAGGACTCCTTTGGGTATATTCTGCTACAAGGTGATGCCCTTCGGTCTAAAGAACGCCGGTGCCACCTATCAGAGGGCCATGACGAAAATCTTTGATGATCTTATACACGAAATCGTCGAATGCTATATCGATGATCTCGTGGTTAAAAGCAAATCATACGAAGAACATCTCGAGCATCTGAAGACTGTATTTAAACGCCTTCGACAACACAACTTGAAGATGAACCCCCTCAAGTGTGCATTCGGAGTTTCTTCGGGCAAATTCCTGGGATTTATCGTCCGACACCGAGGTATTGAGATAGATCCGTCAAAGATCAAGGCGATCATGGAAATGCCTCCGCCAAGGACTCTTAAACAGCTGCGGTCTCTCCAAGGGAAGCTCGCGTATATACGGTGATTTATAGCCAACCTTTCAGGCAAGTGTCGTCCTTACATCCACCTGATGAAGAAGAGAACCCCGTTCGTCTGGGATCAAAAATGCCAAGGCGCGCTGGACGAAATCAAACAGTACCTCCAGAATCCGCCAGTATTGGCTGCTCCGGTCAAGGGAAAGCCCCTCATTCTTTATACAACCGCCCTCGAAGGTTCCTTAGGCGCATTATGGGCGCAAGAGAACGACCAAGGGAAGGAAAGAGCACTCTACTACTTAAGTCGAGTTCTACTGGGGGCAGAAAGCAACTACTCCCCCATTGAAAAACACTGCCTGGCGTTGATCTTCGCGATAACAAAGCTCGGCACTATGCGTTGGCTCATGAGGTCCGTCTCATTTCGAAGATGGACCCCCTTAAATATTTAATGTCGAAGGCCATATTGACGGGACGACTCGCCAAATGGGCCCTGCTCTTGATGGAGTTCTCGATAACCTATCAGCCTCTCAAGGCAGTGAAAGGCCAGGCCATCGCCGATTTCCTCGCTGAGCATCCGATACCCGCCGATTCTCCTTTGAACTGCGATCTTCCAGATGAACATGCGTTTGATGCGATCGACGGTGGTGATACCATATGGGAGCTTTATTTCGATGGAGCGTCTTCCGTGAAGAAGCGCAAACAAAGTACCTCTATAATCAAATCGGGGGTAGGATTCATCTTCGTAACTCCACAAGGGGGGATAATGCGCTTTGCTTTCTCCCTAACAGAGCCGAGGACGAATAATGAAGCCGAATACGAAGCTTTGATAGCAGGCCTCGAGATCGCCATCGACATGGGAATTGAAAACCTCCTCATATACGGAGACTCCCAGCTGGTCGTTAGACAAGTAAACGGCGACTACCAAACATGCAAGCCAGAGCTGGTGAAGTACGGCGGGAAGGTGCAGCAACTGTTGACCCAAATCCCTTCCTATACTTTGGAAAACATACCGCGTGCGGAAAACAGCAAAGCGGACGCGTTGGCCAAGCTCGCTAAGGAACTGGCTGATGAGAACCTCGATGACGTAAGAATCGTGGTACAAAGCCGTCGGGTGCTTGCCCCAACAGAAATATCTCCGGAATCATCCGAAAAGAAAGAAACGACTGAGCAAAGGACCCTGCAAATAAGAGACCGGGAAAAGGCAGAGGATTGGAGAGAAGTCTTTATAGACTACTTCAAATACCGTCGAACGCCCGAATATGCGTCCTCAAGACATCAGCTTATAAAACGAGCTCTGTCTTTCGCCTTCGTCAATGATACGCTGTACAAGAGGTCATTTGATTCTCTGTGGTTGAGATGTCTGGGACCTGACGAAGTGAAAAGAGTCGTTCAGGAAGTTCATGACGGAATCTGCGGTTCTCACCAAGCAGGCCCAACGATGAAGTTGAAGATCAAACGGATGGGCTACTACTGGCCCATGATGATTCAGGACTGCCTCGAGTATGCGAAGCAGTGCCACTCATGCCAAATTCATGGAGACTTCATCCACCAGCATCCAAATCCACTCCATCCAACGGTGGCTAGCTGGCCGTTCGAAATGTGGGGAACTAACATAGTCGGCCCCATCGAACCAGCATCGTCTAGAGGACATCGTTTCATCCTGGCGACAACTGACTACTTCTCCAAATGGGCAGAAGCAATACCGTTGAGGGAAGTGAAGACGGAGAATATCCTCCATTTCTTCAAGACGCACATCATATATCGGTTAGGAACTCCGCGACGGATCATCTCCGATAACGGGCCAGCCTACAGGAGACACAAGATCAGTCGCTTCGCGCAACAACATAATATAGACTGGAGATATTCCTCGGTTTATAATCCCCGAGCTAACGGTCTAGCTAAGGCTTTCAACAAGACCTTGACGAAGATCATGAAGAAGATGGTGTCCCGAAATAAGAAGGACTGGCACGAGAGACTGCAAGAAGCTCTCTGGGCATATCGAACTACGTTCAAGACGGCCACGAGCACAACACCATACACATTGGTATTCGGTACAGAAGCAGTACTCCCCCTCGAGATAGAGATACCTTCTCTACGAGTGGCAGTCCACTATGAGCTGACGAACGAAGAAAATGCTCACCTTCGGCTTGAGGAGCTTGATGCCCTTGAAGAAATACGGCTCATAGCGCAAAAAAATCTGGAAGCTTATAAAGCAAAGATGACGCGCTCATATGAAAGATTGACCCGGCCGAGGACATTCCGCCAAGGCGAACTCGTGCTAGTGGTCAAAAGGCCTATGATCCCCAATCGTGCCAAACGGGGAAAATTCAAGCCAAACTATGAAGGCCCGTACATCATAGACAAGGTCTACCAGGGTGGAGCCTATCTGCTTATGGATATGCACGGTGAAAGGCCTTACAGGCCAATAAATGGTCGATTCCTAAAGAAATACTACGCTTCGCGAGTTATCGCCTTGGTCAATGATAGATGACGATGACTATGTCCGCTCGCCATCTTCCTAAGCTTAAAACTTTACAAGCGGTAGCCAGCCTTCTCAATGACGGACCGAAACGTCCTTAAACTAACGGCGGACCGAAACGTCCTTAAACTAATGATGGACCGAAACGTCCTTAAACTACTACCGCAGCATCCTTAGGCTGACGAGATGAATAAAAAAATAATAAATATATATATATAATAAACGGTAGGTCCATAAGCAAAATGGGCACGGATGAAAACCCGAAAGGGCTCCGTGAGTAAAAACAGCAGGGCTACCGGCGAGTGTTCGTGAAAACCCGAAAGGGCGCGACCTCGTAAAAAAAAGAATAAAAAGAATAAAAAAAACGGTACGTCCATAAGCAAAATGGGCACGGATGAAAACCCGAAAGGGCTCCGTGAGTAAAAACAGCAGGGCTACCGGCGAGTGTTTGTGAAAACCCGAAAGGGCGCAACCTCGTTAAAGGACACTTACAAGGTCCTCTCGACCTTGTAAGGAGAAACCACCCGCGTGGGATCCTTATGAATCACAAGGGAGCAACACACTTAGGGATCCCACGATTCCTAAGGAGAAAATACACTTGCGAGATCCTTACGACTCGTAAGAAGAACTCTCTTATGGGACCCTCACGGCTCATAAGATTTGAAAGTCTTAAGCTACAGAGACCTAAACCTGTGCTTAAGCAACCCCCACAACCTTCGATATTGCCCTACAAGCGGCTCAGTACTGACCCTTGTATACAATCCACGGGCGCGAATAAACATTTCCCTAACCAAGTCCCATCCGTGACTGGGGATATGCTCGCATGATGAACAACCCTTGTAGGTCCTCTCGATTTACAAGGAGAAAACCCTCTTGTAGGATCCTTACGACTTACAGAGGAACATACACTTAGAAATCCTCACGATTCCTAAGGAGAAAATACACCTACAAGATCCTCACGACTTGTAGGGAGAAATAGCTTTGTGAGACCCTTACGGCTCATGAAGTCAAAAGCCTTAGTCGACAGGACCTTAACCCTGGTCGCTAAGCCACCTTTGTTCGACATCGACAGAGGCAGATGATGATTCGCTCCTGGCAATATCCCATTTGTAGCGGTGCTGATGCCGAAATCGGTGTCTAATTTCAGGTTTACGGCGGAAAGCCAGTAGGCCACACGTGCATACGAAATAGCCAAAATGATAGGGCAATTTGCAATAAAAAGCAGCAAGTAAAAACGTATGCACACAAAATAGCCGAAATGATTGGGCAACTCGCAATAAAAAGCAGCAAGTAAAAATAAAATAAACAGCCGAAATGATTGGGCACCGCGGAAAATAGCCGAAATGATTGGGCAATCGCGACTTTCGCGATATAAAAGCTGAAATGATAGAGCATCGCGGAAATAAAACAGAAAATATATATATAACTTTTGCCCTACAGTTGAGATCACATCGATCCCTATATACAATCCAAGGGCGCAAAGAAAGAGGGAACCACACCCTCCCAACAGGCTCCGCTGGAAAGCAAAGCCAAATCTCGACGGTTCGCCAATAGCCTAGAGACGATCACAACATTCGTCTCAATACAGCAGACGCGGTACCGGCAAACGAAGCGAGGATCAAATTCCTAGCTTCACGATCTTGACGGTAACTGTAACATTTCAGAAATCGTTTTGCGAATTTTCCCCTTTTAGGGCAAAATTGTCGGTTTTTCCCGTTTTAACCCGATTTCGATCAAACGTCCGTATAACCTTACCGGCACTTTTTTTTAGCTAAAATAAAGCTTGTGCGCGAACTTTAGGGGTATTTGGGAGGTTTTGGTTTAGATAGAATTTTTCCCAAATAAAATATTATTTTAAGCGGTATTTGGTGCACGTAAATCGAGAAATTTTTTCTAGATGAAAATTCTTGGAAATTATCACTACAATTATTTTAGAAGCTTCTTTTTAAATATCTAGATTTTTTTGGTCAAAGAATTTATTTTTTTAAAAGATAAAGAAAAAAGAAAAGTAGTGTGAACATAAGCTTTTTGTTTTATTATACAATTATTCAATTTTCTTCTAGAAAATTCTACACTTCACCAAAAACCCTATCCTTCATCAAATGGCCGGCCACATCCTTCTTGTTACTGCCCATGAATTTTCTCATCTCATTTCTTCTCATTTTTCTTCAAAATAATCATGAAAAATCCAAATAAAATCATAGAAATTCAAATAAAATCCAAAACCTTTATTCTTCTTCACAAAAGTTGCTTGGATCTTCATTCTAGAGAGAATTTTGGAGGCTAAACTTTGGTTTTATTCTTGATTCAAGTGGTGTTCTTGAAGGTATAAAACCCTAACCCTAATCTCTAATTGTTATTTAATACTTTATGCTAGCTTAATTAGATGTTAGTTTAAGCTTTAAATTTCATGTTTCAAAATTCTTGAAATGGTTTTAGAAATTCAAGTTAAGGTTAAACCTTGATTTAAGTGTTTAATATTTTGTTGAAGTGTTAATTTGTGATTAGGAAAAGCTTAACCTAATAGAAAATGTTAATTTTTGCTAATGAACACTTTGTTTAATTATGCAATTTTGCTTACTAGGTTTTTGCTAAAATTTATTTAGCAAGTGTTAAAATTATAGAAATGGTTTTTATAGCTTAGTTAAGCTATTTTAAGGTGTTTATAATCGCTAGATATGTATTAGCTTGAAACTAGTAAGAAATATTGCGATAGGTTGCTTACTAGATTTCGGGGTTTTTCCGACGTGGGTTCGATTGGTCGTTGCGAGGTTATATCTATTGTATTCCTCGTAATTCTTGTGTTGTGTTGCGCGATCGGGACGATCGGGATCCAGACTTGGTGTTTTATAGTTTAGCGACCCCAATTAGGGTTTTTGGCCGGTATCGTGCGCGATAGATGCGCTAAGCGCGCAGTGTAATTTTCCGAGCGTTATTCTTGCGTTTCGATGTCTTTTCGTCGATATAGAATATATACTTATGTGATGTGTTTGTGAAATTTTAGGTTCGCAAGCGGGGACTTCGGACGCTACGACAAGGGAAAACGGTTGGTAGGCTTCACTTAGCCAGGAGCGTTGGTGAGTAGATTTAACATCTACAGGGGAATCGCCCGCATGGCGTTATGTGTCAGGGCTAAAGATTTTATTACTTGTCGCATATTCTACGTTATTGTAAGAATTGCGCCTTTACCCTATTACTTAGATGTAGTTGTGCTTGGACTAGTAGTAGTAGGACACTGCACATATTATTGACGATTCATGTTGCACGAGCACTGATTGTATGCTACACACACCGTCAATAATTGCCATGTCACACACAAACCACTTATAGATGTTATATTGCTTGGTTAGGGACATTATGACATTGATTCATACTGCTTATCATATATGGCATTTAGCATACCTGTATTCCTATAGAGTATTGTACCATTAGTGATAGGTACATACACACTCCATGACATAGATACAGGTATACCTTGCACATACTGTTCTTATACCCAGAGGGTATATTACATCATTTACTTATAGGTAGACACATACATCTGGTGTTAGCTACATGTTTACCTTTATTTGATGTTATTTAGAATCGGATAATATAGGAACCGCATGATATTGGTATTAAGTTGATGCAGTTAATTAGCGGTTTTCCTTTATATGCTTGCATTTCAGATATGTCGCACATATTATATTCATAGATTTTCGCATTGTTATATGGATTTTTCATGATATTTTCTGGATTTAGGGACCGCGGGGGTTCATGAAATTATGCATTATTTGAAAAATCCGGTTTCCTTGATATGATATTTCAGCAGCCACCATGAGATTTGTCGTTTACGATGTGTATACCCCATGCGAGGAAAGAAGGGGTCCGCGTGCGGGTACATGGTGGGGCCCGGAGGTACCCCGAAGCAAGAACGATGTCGTGGTGTTAGGCGATGAGGCTTAGAGGAACCATACTTTCCGGTGACAGGACTAATGACTCAGCGGCTATCATGTGGATACCGACGGGAGTCCTGTACGTATGGATATGTCGAGAGGCGAGGGTCAGAGTTAGGCACTCGAGCTTTCGGGATAGCGTATGATACGTACCTATCAGGATGTTAGTCTGGGAGACGACATATGATAGATCAGTATTTCTGTGTCGATACTTGGCACATTGGTTTCATGATATTTCTAATTACTCCTTATATATATAACAGGGGATTTATCCGCTGTTATATATACCCTTACACCAATATTAGTGGAATGGGACGCTAATATATGTGTATTGACCTCATCATATTTATTTATTTCATTATATTTAGGATGTTAGAATTTTGCTGGAGATTTGATTCGGGATATAAGAGATTCATTTGAGATTGGATACTGGATAGATATTTGAGATCTACTTGATATTGTACATTCGAGATATATGGTATCTACTTACTGTTGTACATTCGAGATATGTGAGATATACTTGATATTGTACATACGAGATATGTGAGATCCACTTGATTTTGTACATTCAATATATACGAGATATACTTGATGATTGTACATTCGATATATATGAGATATACTTGAGGTTGTACATTCGGGATATATGAAATATACTTGATATTGTATATACGAGATATATGAGATCCACTTGATTTGGTACATTCGATATATACGAGATATACTTGATGATTGTACATTCGATATATGTGAGATATACTTGAGGTTGTACATTCGGGATATATGAGATATACTTGATCTTGTGCAATTGAGGAGAGATGATACTTAGATAATATGAGGGCCAATTTGGGGGCTGATTTGAGAAATTGGTATTTAAATTGTCTTGCTGGATTGTGATCCTACCACGATGTCAGGATTTCGTGGAAATGACATACTTCACACCATACCTCACCTTATCTGTTTGTGCATTGCTTCATGTACTAGTAGTACCTGTTGTGTACCTTTCATGATTGTTGCACATTTACATTCTCATATCCCTATCGCATGATTATTGCTTACTGTTGTCATAACATTATTGCTTTATATATATTGGTTGTACCTGCTAGTGTACTTTTCATTATTTTGCATTCATATGACATGTTATTACTGTTAATTGCATATCTTAGATTCACGCTTTACGTGCATACTTTCAATTACCTGGATATGTTATTTACTATTCACGAGTTGGCAACTCACCCCCGTTGTGCCACAGTGTTTGCAGGTGTTCCTCAGGATAGTCAGAGGCAGGCTATTATCACTCATCTTATCATCTTTTGCTATGGATACCGCATCAGCTCACAGTGTGCACTTTGCTTAGGTGGGTTTTGTGGTTATTCGTTGTATTGTATATTCGTTGTATCCCTGTACTCTCCATCTACTATTTTCATATTGACTTAGAGACTTGGTGAGGACGATGTTGTATATTATGTTGGATTTGTTGTCTTTTATACAGTTTCCTTTCTATCGTCTTCTATTTCTTCGCTACGGCGTCGTATATTTATGGTGGTGATTGTTTTCCGCCTTTGGGCGTGGATTTGCTCCCGTTGGAGATGCTTTACTTTTTATTTATGTTGTACCCACTTTTGGGGTTGGCTTTTACAAAGGAGGTGCTGCCAAAATTTTAAAGGAAATAAAGTTGGACTTTTAAAGAATTTGGGTTGTGATTTCAAAGACTTTTAAACAATATTTCTTATCTTTTCTTGTCTTTTACTGGTTTAGATTTCTGGGTTTTGGCTTTCTTTTACTGCGTTACGCCTGTAGACGTTGCGTAGTATTAGGGCCGTCACGTGCCAATTTCGGCTCGTGACAAAGTTGGTATCAGAGCGCTAGGTTTTTACCTTACGGAGTGTAGGATGACCTTGGTATGATGGAGTAGGTAGCTTAAGCAGAGTAACGTAGTGTGTGTATGTCTGCAACATACTCACGATGCGGTACTCCATCTAAAGTGACCTAAGTACAATTGTTTGAAATTCCTTCCTTGTTGATTCATATCCTTATGATTCGATTTCCGTGTTCATATCGAATCCTATCCCTATTTATAGCCTTTGCCGCCGACGACTATGGGGACTCAGTGAGGTGCAGCGAGGGCCGAGGTCAGAGTTGACTCGGGTGGGTCAAGGACTGACCAGGATGGCACGCTCGTTGCACAGGTGCAGACGGATCCGTCTTTGACAGATAGTATCGCTAGGCTTGCGGCAGAGATGCAGGACATGCGCCAGACGATGAGTTCTTTGGTGGAGACCATTCGAGCGCAGCGACAGGAGGTTGTCACCCTTGTTACCCAGTTGTTCCTTACGATCAGCACGCAGCTTTCCGTCACTTACATAGCACCAGTGGATGCAGCCCTAGCTGACGAGACACGTATTCCAGAGACTTCGAGAGTTCCAGAACCGTGGAGGACTCGTACCGGGGTATCAGCTCAAAGATAGAGGCTTAGTCTTCGAGACAGCTTTCGTGACCGTTGCGGGAGTAGCAGAGGTTTGGGACGAGGGGATTCATGTTAGCTAGATCAGCCGTTTGTTGTGTTAACTTCTGTCAGTGATTCTTTTGTTGCGCGACACGTATTTCAGTCGTATGCCAATCGGTTAGGAGATTCATCCGTCACTTGATCCTTCTAGAGATGTTGGATTTGACGTTCTCCTGGGCACGGACTGGCTAGTTACGTGCTAGGCGTCTGTGGACTACCGTGAGGAAACAGTCAGGAATTGTTTTCCCGGCAAGTCAGTTCTTATTGTGCAGGTGGATAGTTGTGCCGTCTCTCACAGCTCGAATTCAGCCTTTTTTTCGCTAGTCGGCTTTTGAAGAGAGGATGTCGAGGATTCTGGGCGTTCATTCGTGATACCGGAGCTACAGTGGGATTGTTGGACCGTGTTTCTATCGTGCGAGAGTTTTCCGACGTTGTTCCAGATGAGCCGGCGAAGCTTAGGGAGCTTAAGGATCAGCTGCAGAGTTGTTGTTGGGGGGCTTGTGCGTCTGAGTGTTTCACATTAGGGAGCTCCTATTTCTGTTCGTCATGGAGGAAGACGGCAGTTTAGGTTGTGTATTGATGGATCGCCAATTGAACCAGCTTACGGTGCGGATAGGTATCCTTTACCTCGCATTGACGATTTCTTCGATCAGCTCCAGAGTGCGAGACATTTTCTAAGTTTGTTCGGGATCTGGTCATCATTGTTGCGGGTTCGGAGTGATGACATTCCGAAGACTGCCTTGTGCGTGCTACGGGCTTTATGTGTTTTGGTGGTGTCGTCGGACTCACCAGTACCCTAGCAGCATTCGTAGATATGGTGAACCATATTTCTTCAGGCCGTTCCTTGACCATTTATTGTTGTGTTATTGACGACATTCTGGTCTATTCTATGTGTCTTGAGGAACAGGAGCAACACTTGAGGATTTGTTATGCAGATACTGGGAGAGCACCAGCAGTTGCTAGATTCTTGGAGTGTTTCTTCAGGCTTGTTTGTGTTGACTCCTAGGTCTCGTAGTCACGGGAGAGGGTTTTGTATGGTTCCGAGGGAGATCGTGGCCATACAGCTTAGGCCCAGACTTGTGTGCAGGAAGGAGGTCCGCAGATTTTGGGCTTACCAAGTTTCTACCGCCGTTTCATACAGGATTGTTAGTGTAGTGCTGCACCGTCGACTGAATTGACCGGAGTGGAGGTTTCTTTCTTTGGACTGAGGCATGTGTGCGGAGTTTTCGGCAGTCGAAGATTCGGTTAACAATTGCATCAGTTCTTTCTTTGCTTTTGGTTCGGGCGACTTTGTGGTTTAACTGTAATGTTTCTTGAGTGGGCTTGATTGTTTGCTGAGGTAGCACTATAGAGTTATCACTTTTGCTTCCCTACATTTGGAGGAAGTACTAGCAGGATATTCCACTCACGATCTGGAGATGGCCGCGGTGGTCTTGCGTTGGAGATTTGGAGACACTACTTCTTCGAGAGTCGTGTCAGATTTTCACGGACTACCAGAGCTTAATGTACATTTTCCTGCAATGGATTTTGATTGTTGAGATAGTCTTCTGCAGATTTACAGTTCTTGTGTGATCGTTGAGTACAGCTTAGGTTCGTCTCTACGGAGGGGACAGCTTGCTCATGTCCGCGCCCGACCACTTGTCCTTAATCGCTTTCGTGAGGCACTGCCCGCCGACGCTCGTTCGTTAGAGATACTTGAGCATACTCGGCTGGGTAATGATTCGGAGTCCTTGATTTGTGACAATAGTGTGCTAAGTTAGGGATGCTTGTGTGTACCTGATATTATCGGGTAGTGATGTGAAATCCTAGAGCTGGCACATCTGTCAATTCTCTGTATTCATTAAAGTTTCACCAACATTGATGTGACTTGTGAGATAGTTACGGGTGGGCAGGAATGTAAAGAGAAATTTCTGGTTTCCTTTCAAGGTGTTTGTCTTGTTGTGTGTTTTGGGTTAAGCATTTGAGACCGGCTGGAGAGTTGCAACCTTTAACCGTTCCGAAGTGGGAATGGGAGCAGATCTCCATGAATATTCGTTGTAGCGTATACCCAGGTTTAGTCAGGGTGTGACTCCACTCGGATGCTTGTTGTCCGGTTATACTCAGTTTGCTCAGTTGTTCTTTGTCAAGTTCGTGTGTTGCACGGAGTTCCTTCGAGGGTCGTATCCAATGAAGGCACCCTGCTCGCTTGCCATCTTGGGCAGAAGCTTCAGGAAGCCTTGGGTATTGGTTAAGCTTTAGCTCCATCTTTCCATCTGCAGGATGATGGGTTTGTGAGAGCGGGCTATACCAGACTCTGGAGGATATGTTTGTGCGTTCGTGTTGTTGTTGTCGGCAGTTGGGATCGTCACTCGCCATTGTTAGGATTCTCCTTCGATAGTTGTTATCAGGAGACACTCCAATTGGCAACATCTAGGTTTAGACAGGTCGTGTCGATCACCAGTCTGTTTTCTGACTCTGCGTAGTAGGAATTTTGGATCTCGGCTAGTCTAGAGATTTCGGAGATGATCCAGTTGGTCCAGGTCAGGATGAGAGTAGCCCAGTGCAGACAGAGGTTTTATGCCGACCATGTTGGTCGCAGACTTGAGTTCGCAGTGGGAGATCATGTATTCCTACTGATTTTTCGATGAATGACATGTTGAGTTTTGGGAAGCTTATCCCAGGATTATAGGTCCTTTTGAGATCCTTTAAGCGAGTTAGTTCGTTGCCTTTAATTTGGCACTTCCGCCCAGATTATTGAGTTTTCACCCCGCATTCTTTGTGTTGATACTTGCAATTACCTTCATGACCTTCTCACATGATTCAGAACAGATCATTAGTTAGGATTCGAACTTTTCGTTCACCAGGAGCCATGTGTGTTAGTGGCTCGGCAGGTGGAGAAACTTCGGTAAAGGGTCTTGCCATCTGTACGGGTTCTTTGGCGTAACTGTATAGTGAGGTGATTACTTGGCAAGCTGCGAGCGAGAATTGGGAGTTTTGTACTCATCTCCTTGAAGGTACGCGTAGATGAATTTTAATTCGGGGACCGAATTTCTATAAGGGGGGAAGATTGTAACGTTTCAGAAATCGTTTTGCGAATTTTCCCGTTTTAGGGCAAAATTGTCGGTTTTTCCCGTTTTAACCCGATTTCGATCAAACGTCCGTATAACCTTACCGGCACTTTTTTTTAGCTAAAATAAAGCTTGTGCGCAAACTTTAGGGGTATTTGGAAGATTTTGGTTCAGATAGAATTTTTCCCAAATAAAATATTATTTTAAGCGGTATTTGGTGCACGTAAATCGGGAAATTTTTTCTAAATGAAAATTCTTGGAAATTATCACTACAATTATTTTAGAAGCTTATTTTTAAATATCTAGATTTTTTTGGTCAAAGCATTTATTTTTTTAAAAGATAAAGAAAAAAGAAAAGTAGTGTGAATATAAGCTTTTTGTTTTATTATAAAATTATTCAATTTTCTTCTAGAAAATTCTACACTTCACCAAAAACCCTATCCTTCATCAAATGGCCGGCCACATCCTTCTTCTTGCTGCCCATGAATTTTCTCATCTCATTTCTTCTCATTTTTCTTCAAAATAATCATGAAAAATCCAAATAAAATCATAGAAATTCAAATAAAATCCAAAACCTTTATTCTTCTTCACAAAATTTGCTTGGATCTTCAGTCTAGTGAGAATTTTGGAGGCTAAAATTTGGTTTTATTCTTGATTCAAGTGGTGTTCTTGAAGGTATAAAACCCTAACCCTAATCTCTAATTGTTATTTAATACTTTATGCTAGCTTAATTAGATGTTAGTTTAAGCTTTAAATTTCATGTTTCAAAATTCTTGAAATGGTTTTAGAAATTCAAGTTAAGGTTAAACCTTGATTTAAGTGTTTAATGTTATGTTGAAGTGTTAATTTGTGATTAGGAAAAGCTTAACCTAGTAGAAAATGTTAATTTTTGCTAATGAACACTTTGTTTAATTATGCAATTTTGCTTATTAGGTTTTTGCTAAAATTTATTTAGCAAGTGTTAAAATTATAGAAATGGTTTTTATAGCTTAGTTAAGCTATTTTAAGGTGTTTATAATCGCTAGATATACATTAGCTTGAAACTAGTGGGAAATATTGCGATAGGTTGCTTACTAGATTTCAGGGTTTTTCCGACGTAGGTTCGATTGGTCGTTGCGAGGTTATATCTATTGTATTCCTCGTAATTCTTGTGTTGTGTTGCGCGATCGGGACAATCGGGGTCCAGACTTGGTGTTTTATAGTTTAGCGACCCCAATTAGGGTTTTTGGTCGGTATCGTGCGCGATAGATGCGCTAAGCCCGCAGTGTAATTTTCCGAGCGTTATTCTTGCGTTTCGATGTCTTTTCGTCGATGTAGAATATATGCTTATGTGATGTGTTTGTGAAATTTTAGGTTCGCAAGCGGGGACTTCGGACACTACGACAAGGGAAAACAGGTGGTAGGCTTCACTTAGCCAGGAGCGTTGGTGAGTAGATTTAACATCTACAGGGGAATCGCCCGCATGGCGTTATGTGTCAGGGCTAAAGATTTTATTACTTGTCGCATATTCTACGTTATTGTAAGAATTGCGCCTTTACCCTATTACTTAGATGTAGTTGTGCTTGGACTAGTAGTAGTAGGACACTGCACATATTATTGACGATTCATGTTGCACGAGCACTGATTGTATGCTACACACACCGTCAATAATTGCCATGTCACACACAAACCACTTATAGATGTTATATTGCTTGGTTAGGGACATTATGACATTGATTCATACTGCTTATCATATATGGCATTTAGCATACCTGTATTCCTATAGAGTATTGTACCATTAGTGATAGGTACATACACACTCCATGACATAGATACAGGTATACCTTGCACATACTGTTCTTATACCCAGAGGGTATATTACATCATTTACTTATAGGTAGACACATACATCTGGTGTTAGCTACATGTTTACCTTTATTTGATGTTATTTAGAATCGGATAATATAGGAACCGCATGATATTGGTATTAAGTTGATGCAGTTAATTAGCGGTTTTCCTTTATATGCTTGCATTTCAGATATGTCGCACATATTATATTCATGGATTTTCGCATTGTTATATGGATTTTTCATGATGTTTTCTGGATTTGGGGACTGCGGGGGTTCATGAAATTATGCATTATTTGAAAAACCCGGTTTCCTTGATATGATATTTCAGCAGCCACCATGAGATTTGTCGTTTACGATGTGTATACCCCATGCGAGGAAAGGAGGGGTCCGCGTGCGGGTACATGGTGGGGCCCGGAGGTACCCCGAAGCAAGAACGATGTCGTGGTGTCAGACGATGAGGCTTAGGGGAACCATACTTTCCGATGACAGGACCAATGACTCAGCGGCATCATGTGGATACCGACGGGAGTCATGTACGTATGGATACGTCGAGAGGCGAGGGTCAGAGCTAGGCACTCGAGCTTTCGGGATAGCGTATGATACGTACCTATCAGGATGTTAGTCTGGGAGACGGCATATGATAGATCAGTATTTCTGTGTCGATACTTGGCACATTGGTTTCATGATATTTCTAATTACTCCTTGTATATATAACAGGGGATTAATCCGCGGTTATATATACCCTTACACCAATATTAGTGGAATGGGATGCTAATATATGTGTATTGACCTCATCATATTTATTTATGTCATTATATTTAGGATGTTAGAATTTTGCTGGAGATTTGATTCGGGATATAAGAGATTCATTTGAGATTGGATACTGGATAGATATGTGAGATCTACTTGATATTGTACATTCGAGATATATGGGATCTACTTGCTGTTGTACATTCGAGATATGTGAGATATACTTGATATTGTACATACGAGATATGTGAGATCCACTTGATTTTGTACATTCGATATATACGAGATATACTTGATGATTATACATTCGATATATGTGAGATATACTTGAGGTTGTACATACGGGATATATGAGATATACTTGATATTGTACATACGAGATATGTGAGATCTACTTGATTTTGTACATTCGATATATACGAGATATACTTGATGATTGTACATTCGATATATGTGAGATATACTTGAGGTTGTACATTCGGGATATATGAGATATACTTGATATTGTGCAATTGAGGAGAGGTGATACTTAGATAATATGAGGGCCAATTTGGGGGCTGATTTGAGGAATTGGTATTTAAATTGTCTTGCTGGATTGTGATCCTACCACGATGTCAGGATTCCGTGGAAATGACATACTTCACACCATACCTCACCTTATCTATTTGTGCATTGCTTCATGTACTAGTAGTACCTGTTGTGTACCTTTTATGATTGTTGCACATTTACATTCTCATATCCCTATCGCATGATTATTGCTTACTGTTGTCATAACATTATTGCTTTATATATATTGGTTGTACCTGCTAGTGTACTTTCTATTATTTTGCATTCATATGACATGTTATTACTGTTAATTGCATATCTTAGATTCACGCTTTACGTGCATACTTGCGATTACCTGGATATGTTATTTACTATTCACGAGTTGGCAACTCACCCTCGTTGTGCCACAGTGTTTGCAGGTGTTCCTCAGGATAGTCAGAGGCAGGCTATTATCACTCATCTTATCATCTTTTGCTACGGATACCGCATCAGCTCACAGTGTGCAGTTTGCTTAGGTGGGTTTTGTGGTTATTCGTTGTATTGTATATTCGTTGTATCCATGTACTCTCCATCTACTATTTTCATATTGACTTAGAGACTTAGTGAGGACGATATTGTATATTATGTTGGATTTGTTGTCTTTTATATAGTTTCCTTTCTATCGTCTTCTATTTCTTCGCTACGGCGTCGTATACTTGTGGTGGTGATTATTTTCCGCCTTTGGGCGTGGATTTGCTCCCGTTGGGGATGCTTTACTTTTTATTTATGTTGTACCCACTTTTGGGGTTGGCTTTTACAAAGGAGGTGCTGCCAAAATTTTAAAGGAAATAAAGTTGGACTTTTAAAGAATTTGGTTTGTGATTTTAAAGACTTTTAAACAATGTTTCTTATCTTTTCTTGTCTTTTACTGGTTTAGATTTCTGGGTTTTGGCTTTCTTTTACTGCGTTACGCCTGTAGACGTTGCGTAGTATTAGGGCCGTCACGTGCCAATTTCGGGTCGTGACAGTAACTTATATAAAACCTGAAAGACCTCCACTGATCAGTTCAACTCAGGGAAACCAGCGTCCTTGATGAGAGCCTCCTGATTCGCGTCGGCTCGCAGAGAAACCAGTGTCTCCGCGGGAAATTCCCGATTCGTCACAACTCCAAATAAACCAGTGTCTTCGGCAAAATCCTTCGACTCAGGGAAACAAGTGTCCTTGATGAAGAAAATCCTGATTCGCGTCGACTCGCAGAGAAACCAGTGTCCCCGCGGGAAATCCTCGATTCGTTTCAACTCCAGGGAAACAAGTGTCCTTGGAAAACTCCTCAACTTAGGGAAACTAGCGTCCTTGACGAGAGCCTCCTGATTCGCGTCGGCTCGCAGAGAAACCAGTGTCTCCGCGGGAAATTCCTGATTCGTCTCAACTCCAAAGAAACCAGTGTCTTCGGCAAAATCCTTCAACTCAGGGAAACCAGTGTCCTTGACGAAAACTTCTTGATTCGTGTCGACCCGCAGAGAAACTAGCGTCTTTGCAGGAACACCTCGAATCGTTTCAACCCCAGGGAAACAAGTGTCCTTGGCAATACCTCAATTCCGGGAAACTAGCGTCCCTGATAAGAGCCTCCTGATTCGCGTCGGCCCGCAGAGAAACCAGTGTCTCCGCAGGAATACTCCGATTAGTTTCAACTTCGAGGAAATCAGTGTCCTTGGCAAAATACTTCAACTCATGGAAACCAGTGTCCTTGACGAAAACTTCTTGATTCGCGTCGACCCGCAGAGAAACTAGCGTCTTTGCAGGAACGCCTCGACTCATTTCAACCCCAGGGAAACAAGTGTCCTTGGCAATACCTCAATTCAGGGAAACTAGCGTCCTTGATGAGAGCCTCCTGATTCGCGTCGGCCCGCAGAGAAACCAGTGTCTCCGCAGGAATACTCCGATTCGTTTCAACTTCGAGGAAACCAGTGTCCTCGGCAAAATACTTCAACTCAGGGAAACCAGTGTCCTTGACGAGAACTTCTTGATGCGCGTCGACCCGCAGAGAAACTAGCGTCTTTGCAGGAGCACCTCGACTCGTTTCAACCCCAGGGAAACAAGTGTCATTGGCAATACCTCAATTCAGGGAAACTAGCGTCCTTGATGAGAGCCTCCTGATTCACGTTGGCTCGCAGAGAAACCAGTGTCTCCGCGGGAAATTCCCGATTCGTCTCAATTTGCAAGATAAAGCCTTGAGAAAGCTTGTTCCTAAGCCCTGAGACCCTGCAAGTCAGCCTAAAACGGTCTCTTGTATACAATCCACAGGTCTCACTCTCCAAAGTCGAATCTCAATAAGGAGGGAAACAACCGCTTACGGGTCTTCTCGACTCGTAAGAGGGAAAATTCTCTTATAGGATCCTTACGACTTATAAGAGAAGATGCACTTAGGAATCCTCACGATTCCTAAGGAGAAAATACACCTGTGAGATCCTCTCGATCCGTAGGGAGAAAAGTCTCTATGAGACCCTCACGGCTCATAGAGTTGAAAAGTCTTAGGCAGCAGATCTGAACCTGCGGCCTAAACCATCGCTATCTCGTGAAAGGAGTTAAGATGCTTACTCTATTATCTGTCAATTATGTTCATCAAGACAACATGTTGATAAAAAGAAAGAGCAAAAGAGCATACAAGACATTGCAGAAAAGAAATGTGTATCTTTATTTATTAATTCAATCAAGTACAAGGTGAAGCGTACAAAAGAATAAAGAATGGATACATCTTATTCGAAAAAGAAAACTTTTTTACAAGTATATGGATACAAGGAGAACTACTGGGAAGGAAGCATCTTGCATAACTCTAGCAATTGCTCGCGCACCTCCTTCCAAGCTTTCTCCTGATCAGCCACCACCGCCAGCTCTGCCTCCACTTGAGCCCGCTGCTGCAAGACAGACGCAAGCTGCTCCCTAACGGCCTGATGAGCAGCTTCACGGCCTGGGGTGTCACGCTCGGCGACATCAAGCTTTCGCTTCAAGTTTAGCCCATGAGAGATGCATTCCAAGAGGCCCTCAAAGATAGCCTTCACTTGAGCAGCATTTGCCTCAACCTCAGCACGCAAACGAGCCGTCTCGCTCGAGATCTCTTGGTATTCCCTCAGCCTTAAAGCCGCTTCTTGTTCCAAGTGGTGGACGTAAGAAGCGCTTTGCTCGATCCACGCTGCTCTTTCATTACTTGCGGCTAAGGTCTCGGGAGCAGGGCGCACAAACTCCAGTTGATGCAAACGAGCCTCGATTTCTCTGCAGTAGTTAACCCAAGGCGCGATGATGCCCTCGTCATGGAAATTTACGAGTATCACCAGCATCGGGTTAACCGCCGTAGCGAAATCCGCAGCAGATGTAGGAGTCTCGACGTCGAGTTCCTCGATGTAGTCGCTCAACATGCGCAGGCTATTCACGGCGCCTTTCGAAGACGGACGTCTCAGGAAAGGGCCCGCCGGCATTATGACACGAGGCTCGAAGGGCGCCGAGACCGGAACGACAGCTAAAAAAAACAAGATATGATCAGATAACAGTTCAAGAAATAAAAAAAAGAAGGGAGTTATCAATGTGATAGTTGCTGTACCAACTGAGGCAGGTGGCAAGGCCGGAAGGGCCAGTGGCGCGGCCAATCTTTCATCCCCTCCTTCAATTTGTAGCACTGCAATCGGGACGAGGAAAAGTTAGAAACAATTCCGTCACTGAAAAAGAAAGATATCAATTGGAAACCATACTCACCAGCGCCACCAGAAGGAGAAGCGAATTCAGATGGGAAGGAGAAGTGTGGGAGCAACACCTGATAAAGATGGTCAAAAAGTACTCCTGAAAAGACACAACAATATGACTTCAGTACATGAACTATATGTCTGAAAAATAAAACTAATAAGTTGCAGACTCATACCTTCCAACATCTTCGAAGGTACAAGAGAGGGCTGTGAGGTGACCACCGCCAAAGCAGTAGTTGACGGCACTCCCTCAAGCAATGGAGCATCGGCACTGCCTACACCTGCGTTAAAAAACAAGGATAAACCTGTCAGGAAGGATTGCAAGATAAAAAAAGGGGGGACAGTAATCCGAAATTTACCTGATGAGCCTCCAGCCGAGACAGAGGCATCTCCCTCCTCCAACGACATAAGTCCACCACCCGTGGCCTTATCCCCAGACTCCACGGGGGCCGTCGTCGTGCTCGCGAGGCCAAGAGATGGCGGAGGGACGTAGGCGGGGAGAGCTATGACCGGAGCATTGCCAGACTCCTGAGAAAGAGCGGTCGGCTCGTCCTCAGGAATCATGTCCACCTCACCCGTTACTCCCTCGGGCTCAGCAGTCACGGCTGTCTCGTCCGCCGTCGCCACAGGGTCATCGGTCTCAGGCACCCCGTCCGCTGCTAGCTCGGGCTCGGCATTGGCCACTTGCTCAGGAATAGTGGACGTGACTATTTCGTCAGCCACTAGCTCGGGCCCAGCAATCCCGGTCGTGTCGTCCGCCATCGGCTCGGCTTCGACCAATACCTCTACCTCTGGCCCCTCAGGTTCGACAGTCTCCGCCTCCCCCTCGGTTGGGCTTGGCCCTGCAGGGTAGAACATATAAGAACCGACAGCTTTATAAGTCTTACAACAAAATTCTGAAAGAAGTATTACTTGAGGTGGACTTGTCATTAGCCTCCCTATTGGCGCGAATCGCCTGTCTATGAGCTGTAAACAGGGCGACCGGGGGCTCTTCTGACGGAGTATCGGCACGAGGAACGGTGCTTGGGCCCGCTCCAATGGCCAAGGCAGCCCTGCATGCCTTTGCTTCGCGCCTCGACCGCTTCCTTTCCTCCCGGGGTGTCGCGATGGACCTCTTCGACGCTTCCTTCATCAAGGCGTCGTCGTCTTCGTTCAGAGATGCCTCCAGAGCCTTTAAGGCATCTCTCATCGGCTCTTCAAGACGGACCTCCCGCGGTAGCCCTAAGGAAGCAGGAACATCGGCAGCTGGCAGAATATCCGCGTCACTTGGCGGGAACCCCATTGAGGTTCTTGCGATAAAAAGGGAGAGGTTAGATCGACCATAACACAAGGAAAATGAAAACTTGATGAATTGAAACTTACTAAGGCCTAAAGACGCTCTAAGGCGTTCCTCCTCTTGGAAGGTCTTAAGGGAAGCGGCAATGGCTTCTTCAGTTGTGATGCCTGTTGGAAGAAAATAAGGAAAAATGTTAATCAAAGGCAATAATAAAGATATGATGCAATAGAAAATGCGACTAGTGATTGCCTGATGCCGCAAGCTTAGCCAGCCATGCGTCATGCCTCGCCAACCGCTCCGAAGCTTCGAGGGCGGCCTCCAAATCCGTGTCATCCGGCATGACTAATCCCTCATTAGTCCCATATTCACTCAGGCCCTCGGCATAGGGAGCGTGGGGTTCTTGACCGAACACGACATCAACGGCGAAGAGCGAATTCTTTTTCTTCTTCTGCCCACCAATCCTAGGTGCCCCGGGGATCGACTTACGCTTGGCAGCCACCTTGGGGCGGCGGGTCCTAATGTCCGCACCCACGCGAGACTTCGGCGAGGCTACAACCACTGTCTTCACTGGAGCACAGGGCGCTGGTGGTGCATCCGCAATATCAGGGAGCGGCAATCCGGGCGGAGGACTTTGCGCATGCGGTGGCCCGGCTCTAGCATCTTTTAGAGGGGCAACTACTGGGGTGACCTTGGCACTAAAGGAGCATTGCGGTCGCTACCTGGAGGCACACCCTTACGGTCGACCATCAATCGCCTTTCCTCCTTTATAACGGCTCCCGTCGCATGATTGTACCATTCTTTATATACGTTGAGGAGTCGTGGGGTGCAAGCTGGCTCACTGATAAAAAAATGAGAACCCGTATTCAGACGCATGAAATGATGCAGCGCGTTCTCCATCCCTTCTTCCGTGGCAGCAGGTTCCAGTAGAAAAGCTTCCAATGGTACCCCCTGATCGTAGCTTAGTTGTTGGGCGAAACGATGCGGGTTGTATCTCATGAAAATCGTCGCACCGTTCTGCCTAAATACCAGGAAGCCCGGTCTGATGGAATATAGATGGAGGGTCTCCCGGGCCGTCAAAACTGAGGCTCCATCTTTGAAGGTGTCTTGCAATGGCCGCACTGCAGTGGTGGATGCCTTTCCAATAGTCAATACTTTGTCAATGAAAGACATCCCGTCTCCAACGGTATGGGGGCGAAAGAGCAAACCCCTGGCATTCCTCGGCGATGGGGTCACAATGGAGGCACCGATCAGTTGCATGATTCGAGGGAAGCTGCACCTGTCATAGAAAGAGGGCCTTTTGTGTATACCAAAGACGCCCCGGGTATGTAACTCGAGCCATGATACGAAGTAGTGCATCGGGAAGATCACGTGCAGTACCCCAGGCTCATTAGCATCCGCCGCTCGATTGAGGCCATGATACAAGTGTGCCAAGCCGGCTATCCCAACGGCTACTTTTACCCCGATGGTAATCCGATGAGCAGGGTAAAAGACGGAGGGCCGCATATGGCGAGAATGCATTGGGAGCGCAAACCAGCTCAGCCATAGCTCAAGAAATCCTAAGAAAAAGGCCTCCTCGTCCATCCCGGGGGCCACAATTTCCGGAAAAGACACAGTCGGGGAGTTAGGAAGGAAAAAACCCTTTTGGTCTATTTCCTTCGCCGGTAGGTTATCCAAACCTAGACCGAAAGGGTCCTCGAGGGTGGCAAACTTGGCAGCTTCTACTGAGAGGACGCTTGGGTGAAGGAACCGGGCGAGGAAATCCTCAAAACTAACTCCGCGACTCCCATGCTCAATGAAAAGGGCCTCGTAGATGTTCAACACCTTGATCAAACTTGGGAATTGGTGTTGAACAGCATTCTCCGGCGTGAGGCCCCTTACCACCGGCTTGGCACCGAAGACATACTCGTCTGTCGGAAGCAACTCCTCGTAGTGCTCCCCTATAACCGGTAAACCGGAGACTTCTGTGAACTCCTCCAGAGAAATTGACACTTCCCGATCCATTGCGAGGAAAGTGTGAGTGGGGATGTTCCACTGCTCCAAGAAGGCCTTGAACCACCAGGTGGGAAGCGTGGGATACTGGAAGAGGGAGACATAAACCGCAGTGTACAATCCCAATCTTATCAACTGCGACTTCTTCGCCGATAGGATATACCGAGCCCACGGCAGGTAGCCGATCGGGTGGCGGGGGATCAGACCTATGTTGTATGATTGCCCCCAAGGTCGCGCATCGCCTTGACAAATACGGCGTCCCAGGATATCCAAAACCATGGGACGCTGAACCGGAATTGCATCTATAGCGGGATGAAGAAAGCGCTTCGAAGTCCAATCAACCATCTCCACGGCGTACTGCACCGGGGGTGGGCTGGCGTAATGAATCGCCGTGATGAGTTTTGACGGTACTGCGCATGTGAAGCTGCGTCGACCCATAATAATCTGATTGTACCACGACCCCCAAAGGTGGAGACTTTTATACTCCGGGTCGTGGTCCTTAATCATGGCTAAGACTTCGCGGTCCAAGGGCGCTTCAGGGAACCCTTCCTCCGAGCGAGCGAACGGGAATGAAGTATCGAGAGACATGATCGCTGCAAGTGAAAAGAAATTAGCCGTTAGTGTTGTAATTCCAACGCTTGGCGTTTGAAAAAATTCATTAATTGATTAATTAAATTAAAATTAATTTATTACACCACACAGCAGTGCAGTGGGTAGGGGACCGAAGGGGGACCCACAAAATCTGAATGACAATACGTTAATAAGACAACCCCATCATTGGATGAGATTGTCAGTTGGTCCCCGAGAGAATATTCCCATTAATAAAAAAAATATCCCTAGAGGCAAGGAGAAAATCTCCTCTTTCAGAGCAAAGCTCTGTCACAGAGTGACACTTGTCAAACTCTGGTCTCAGGGGAATAAGATTCCTTAAAAAAGCCTAGCTCTGTGATGATGATGAGAAAATCTATTTAAACTCCTAAAGAAATTAAAATTTTTTGAAGACTCTTAGGATTTCTTCACTTTTAGATCAAAAAGATCTATTTTGGATCCATGAGCAAAGCTCTGCTCATGGGTTAAAACCCATGAACAAGATCTCTGTAGATCTATGGATTCGTGAGAGAAAAGCTCTGTTGGTGAAACCCCAAAGGGGATTTCTTTAGATCAGAAGATCTATGAGAGCAAAACTCTGTTGGTTAATTAAAATTAATTTAATCCAAGATTAATTTTTACCTAAAATTTTTCTAACTTTGGGAAATTAGAGCAAAGCTCTAGAGTTCTGGAAACAAGAGCAAAACTCTAAAGTTCTTAAGTGAGAGCAAAGCTCTAGAAATCAAAAATCTAGAAAATGGTGAAGTTTTTCTAAAGGGCCAGAGGTCCTATTTATAAGGCGCTTGCGCCCCTTCAGCTCACCCGTTGATCCAACGGTTAGGATCTTGCCACCGCTGCACTCACGTGCGCGCCACGTGAGCGCAACGGTGGGGGGCATTTGTTTCCCCCAATCAAAGCAAAACTCTGTTTGAATTTCAAAATTCAAAATTCGAAGTAACGCTTCAGATTTTTTGCGCTGTGCGCAACGCGCCACGTGTCAAAAGCTGATACATCAGTGCAGCGCTCAAGACAGCGCGCCCAATCAGAGCAAATCTCTATTTAAAAACAAAATTAAAGGAAGCGACGCTTCAGTTGCGCAAGCGCTGCGCTGCGCGACACGTGTCAGCGCAGATGCGCTGCGCCTTGCGCTGCGCGACACGTGTCAGCGCAGATGCGCAAGCGCAGCGCCGTGCGCTGCGCGACACGTGTCAGCGCAGATGCGCCAGCGCAGTGCGCTGCGCTGCGCGACACGTGTCATGCGCTGGGGCATTTGCGCCAAACAGAATTAAAGTTTTAAAAAATGTTTCTGTTCTTGTTAAAATAAGAAGATTTTCTTCTGTAAAACAGGAGCCCTTGGATCAAAGATCCAACGGTGGGGAAAATTCCCCAAATCACTCAGAGAAAGATCTCTTTAACAAATTTAACAAATTTGTAGGCACTATATAAAGGCCCCTAGACACCAAATCAAAGGCATCAACATTTGTGAGAAATCAAGAACTTCAAACAGAGAGAACTCTGAAGAAATTTCAAGAAGAAAAAGGTAAAAACCTTTAAGATAGAAGAATTTCTTCTAATAGATCATTGATCTAAGAACAAGATCAATGATCTTTAATAAAAAAAAAGAAACAAAATAAAAATAGTGTTTTGCACTTATAAACCATTGGTTCTTTGAGATCAAGAAAAAACAAGAAATACTTGTTTTCTTTGATCTAAATTAGATCAAGAAAATAAACAGTGCTTTGCACTTTTTTGTGAACCATTGGTTCTGGAATCTAAAAGATTCTCAAGTTAACAGTGCCTTGCACTTGCAAAACTGCAATGTTGTGCTCTTGGGTTGGCGCAAGCCACCAGAGAGCGCCACGTGTCAGCATCTGAATCACTTGCGCTATGCGCTCTAAGATAGAGCTTTGCTCTCTGAAATTGGCGCAACTCACCAGAGCGCGCCACGTGTCAGCAGCGCAAGCGTAGCGCAGTGCACTGTGCTTGCGTGACACGTGTCATCACCATAAGCACTTGCGCTTAGTGATTGGCGCAAAGCACCTGACAAATGCAATGCATTTCTTTTACTAAAAGGCCAAGCCCAAATCAAAAAGGCCCAGTAGGCCAAAATAAATTGCAAAGCAATAAATGGGCAGAGCCCAGGTAAAATTGATACTCTGCATCATTTATAAATGGGCAGAGCCCAGGTAAAATTGATGCTCTGCATCATTTTTTTAATGGGCAGAGCCCAAGTAAAATTGATACTCTGCATCATTTATAAATGGACAGAGCCCAAACAAAATTGATGCTCTGCATCCTTCATGGGCAGAGCCCAAACAAAAATAATGCAATGCATTACTTAAACCAGGGCATAGCCTTTAGCACAGGTCTAACAGGCCAAAAACAAATAAAAGCGTTGAATATTTTTCAACTGGACTTAGCCCAATCATGGCCGTAAGTCCTCAAATTAAATTGACTAAGCACAGCTGCTCTCTTAAAAATCAATTTACATCCGGTTCGAGGGTACATCTCTGAACTCCTTTGACACCTATCGTTGTAATTCCTCAACGACGTCAGAGAGGTGATGGGTCCCGACAACCACATATTGATACGGACTGCGGGGTCCTTAACTCGTGGACCGAAACGTCCTTAAACTAATATTCGTCCTAAAATGGGAATGTTGGACCGAAACGTCCTTAAACTAATATTCGTCCTAAAATGGGAATGTTGGACCGAAACGTCCTTAAACTAATATTCGTCTCAAAATGGGAATGTTGGACCGAAATGTCCTTAAACTAATGTTCGTCCCCAAATGGGGAATGATGGACCACCACGTCCCTAAACTGGAGCATGGACCACCACGTCCCTAAACTGGAACATGGACCGCAATGTCCCTAAACTACCTATGGACCACTACGTCTCTAAATTGGAACAATAGATCCCCCAAATGCTCTTTTGTCGGATCTAAACGATCCTGTTTAAGTTGATCTTAGCCGCAAACCTGGCTAACGTATTCTTAAACATTCAAATGGACTATAAAACTCCAAATCAATTTTGGTTCAAGGGTACATCTCCGAACTCCTCTGACACATATCGTTGTAATCCTTCAATGACGTTAGAGAGGTGACGAGTCCCAATGGCCATATATTAAATGGATCACCACGTTAAGTTGATCTTAGTCTCAAATCGGACTAACGTATCCTTAACAAACGTTTAAGTCGATCTTAGCCTAAAAATGGCTAACGTATCCTTAAACTAAAACACCAAACCTAAATCTAAGTAAATACGGATTTGGACTAATCCACGTCCTACAGGCGACGGCATTACATAGTCTCCGTATACAATCCACGGGCAATCACAAACAAAACAAACACACACGACACGAAGTGAAATTCTGGAGAAGGAGAAAGTTGCTACCGCGATGCGGTAGCGTAATTAACTGCAGGGGCTTGCGCCTGCAGGGAAGAGCGTCCCCACAATCAAAACCCCCTCAAGCGAGGGGGAATCTGACAAAGTCTGCTACATCGGCCGCATCCGTCTAAACCTCCGATACACGGTTCCATAAATCAACTTGGCATCTTCGGAGAGGTGGACGGATAAAACCATATAGTATCTGCCCCAAATCTCAGGCAAGACGTCCTCGGGTCTCGGCCGCCGTTCGGAGGGGAACAGAGTCATTCGGGAGTTCCGCATACCATTTGAAGGCAATGCACGCCATACAGCTGACGAACTGTCAGAAGAGAAGTATATCATTCTCTCCAGTGTTACCGCATATGGATTTAAGTAACGCGATGTGCTAGTGAGGATTCCCGGTTCCTTCGTATATGTGGAGTCGGAAGTATGTATTTTGGCAGGTACTATATTTGATCGTAGCACGCCGGATAGGGTCGACCAGTCTTGATTTACCTATTTAAGACTTCACTGGCATAGTGAGTTTCGACTTGCTGAGAGATATATGTGACCAGCTTTGCTTTTGGAATCATTTCCTCTTCGGCCGTTGATGAGACTCGTAGAGGATTTGAAATGTCACCCTTACCTTTAAGAGCGACTACCGGCAGTTCACTTGCTTGTGGTTCCGATTGAACCATCGTTCCGGACATTTCTGTCGCTTCTTCATCTTTCTTTTTGAGAGCGTGATTTAAGAAATCAATATCCAACTCGTGCTCTGTTCTTTCTCCAGGTGCGTCTTCGGGATTTGCCTTAGACGATGGATTAGCGAGTGATGCCGCTTGGGCAAGCATCTCCTGCAGCTTTTCACGTTGCAGTTGAACTTTTGTTAAGGACCAAGTTTGAGGTCGATGACTAATAGAAGCTCAAATTTTGTTTTTGGAATTCACCGCATAGACTATGTGAACTACCATGCCCCTAGGCTTGGGGTGTTTGGAGTTTTGGCCTTTTGAGTTTGCTTCGGGCACTTGAGCTTTATTGGGCCTCCCTTTTTTTATGAAAAGGCTGCTTTGGTTTTGGGAGGAACCGTTGTATCAGGATTCGTCTTGGGATGAGCCCCCTTCACCTGCTTCCATACCTTATATATAGATGAGGAAAGTTGTCTCAGGGAGCGAACCGGTTTCTGCTCTCGTGGGATCTTCATGGGCTGCGGAGACTTCTTCAATATTGCAGTGGGAGAATTTTGTCTAACCCTTCGCAACAGTTTGAAGCTGTTCCCGGTTGAAACAACAACATTCACCACTGGGGTTGAAACAGAACCATACGGAGAACTGCCCCCAGCTCGTTTTGTATGATGCCGCTATCGACATCGACCGTTTCTTGCGGTCGGGATTTGATTAGCTTCAGGATTTTGCCGAGCCTCCCTCCTGTTTCTTTTGAGAGCTTAATATTCTGCCCACTGCGTTGACCTTGGTCCTTGGCAGGTGCCAGTTGTTTGAGGACTGATTCCGTCGGCAAAACTGCATCTTGGGGAGCCTGCCTATGGAATATTGACTTCCTCTGGACTTCCTCCATCGGCGTGGAGGCACCGAGGGTGGGAGGTGGGAGTATCGACCCAAAGAGAAGCCCTTTGATTTCTTAAAGAGCCGGATTGCAAAGATTTGAGGCTGCAAGTGGCCTATACTTGACTCCACCGGATATGACAAAGCCTGAGTTGCTAGGGTGGGAGCAAACGCCATTCTTCATAGAGACGAAACGCCGGCTTCAGTATTCCATCACCCAAGGGCAACTACAAACATATATATACCGCACTTATTTGATCGCGGAAAAACATGACACATGAAGTGTGGAGTGGAAAGAGAAAAAGGTCCCACCGGGCGTGCCAGAATCTGTTTACCGCCGAAAGACGCGACCGGGATGTTAGGACGTCTGGCCTGAATTTTGGGGGCAGATGCTATTTGGATTTATTCGTCCACCTCTCCGAAGATGCCAAGCTGATTTATGGCACCGTGTATCGGAGGTTTGGACAGATGCGGCCGATGTAGCAGACTTCATCAGATTCCCCCTCGTTGTGAGGGGTTTTTGATTGTGGGGACGCTCTTCCCTGCAGGCGCAAGCCCTTGTAGTTAATTACGTTACCGCATAGCGATAACCACTTTTTCCTGCTCCAGATGTTCACTTCGTGTCGTGTGTGTTTATTTTATTTTTGGTTGCCCGTGTATTATATACGGAGACTAATTTGTGTTGTCGTCCGTAGGGCGTGGATTAGTCCAAATCCGTATTTTCTTAGATTTGGGTTTGTTTGAATTAAGGATCGTTAACTTTGTTTAAGATTAAGATCAACTTAAATATTTGTTAAGAATACGTTAATCCGATATTGGACTAAGATCTACTTAACGGGGGTTCATGATCATTTTTGATCCAACAAAATAGCATTTGGGCTCTATCATTTTAGTTTAGGGACGTTGTGGTCCATTGGGTTTAAGGACATCATAGTCCATAGAGTTTAGTTTAGGGACGTTGCGGTCCATTGGGTTTAAGGACATCATAGTCCATAGAGTTTAGTTTAGAGACGTTGCGGTCCATGGCCTAGTTTAAGGACATTACGGTCCATAGATCACCATTTTTGGTATGAGCATTTAGTTTAAGAACATTGCGGTCCACAGCTAGTTTAAGGACATTACGGTCCATGGGCTAGTTTAAGAACATTACGGTCCATAGATCACCATTTTTTGGTATGGGGGTTTAGTTTAAGGACGTTGCGGTCCATGGCTAGTTTAAGGACATTACTGTCCATAGCTAGTTTAAAGACATTACGGTCCATAGATCACCATTTTTGGTATGGGGGTTTAGTTTAAGGACATTGCGGTCCACAGCTAGTTTAAGGACATTACGATCTATGGCTAGTTTAAGGACATTGCGGTCCATAGATCACCATTTTTGGTATGGGGGTTTAGTTTAAGGACGTTGCGGTCTCCAGCTAGTTTAAGGACATTATGGTCCATGGCTAGTTTAAGGACATTATGGTCCATGGAATCGTTGGTTGTCAGGACCCGCCACCTCTCTGAAGACGTTGAATAATTACAACGACATATATCAGAGATGTGGGGAGATGTACCCTTGAACCATAGTCAGTTAGGAGATCTGTAGTTGGGTTTGGGACTAAGACCAATTTGAAAAAAAAATTGTGAGCACATGGGCTCGGTTGATCTGAATTAGGGACTTTTGGTCAACTTGGACTCGGCCTACTTAGTTTTTGAATAAAGTGTTAAACACTTGTTTGGGCTCGGTCCCTTCTCTGTGCAACCTTGCTGAGCATTGATATGGGTCTTGATGCTCATCCAATTTTTTTTGTTTTTTGATGGAGTGTTAAACACTCTTTATGGCGCTGGGCTCTATTTGCAAAGCGCTTTATGTTAAACAGCACCCACGTGAGGGGCACATGGGGCGCTCGGCGCTAAGCGCCAACCAATAAGTGCAGAGCACTCTTTATTAAGCAGCGCCCACGTGAGGGGCACGTGAGGCGCTTGGCGCTAAGCGCCAACCAATGACTACTAAGCACTCTTTATCTGAACAGTGCCCACGTAAAGGGCAAATGGGGCGCTTGGCGCTGGGCGCCAACCACTGAGTGCTAGGCACTCTTTATTGAGTGGCGCCTACGAGAGGAGCATATGAGGCGCTGTCTCTTTCTTTGTATATTCTTCTGAAGAGTTCAATTCTTTGTTCTCCCCTGGATTTTCAATCCCCAAGAACAAATTCTTCTCGACAATAATTAAATTCTCATTTGTGGGAGACTTGTCTCATGGATCTCAGATCCAGGGAAAGAACTATATTATTTTATGAGGGTTAAACCCTTTGATATGCAGATGAGATACTATGATCTTTGTTTTACCTTGAAGAAAGTTCTTCTTCTTTCTTCTCTCTTAAAGCTCTTTCTGTTTTCTCTTCTTTTTGAACTTGAAGTTTATGGGGGGTTCCTCTGTACAAGACTTGAAGTCTTGGGTGCTTTATATAGTGGAGCTTGATTTGTTGATTTAGTTAAGGAAATCTCTCATTGAGAGATCTCTAATTGATCTAGAGATTTTATCCACCGTTGGATCTTTGATCCTAGGCCTTCTGTTTTACAGAAAATATTTTTCTTGTTCTCAAAAAGATTGGGAAAATATTTTCCCGTACAGAGCTTATTCTGTATCTTGGTGATTTTTAATCACCATTGGATCTTTAATCCAACGGTGCTCCATTTTACAGAGATTAATCTTTCTTGTTTTAGGAAGATTCGAGGAATATTTCCTCAATGGAATTTAATTCTGTAATTTGATAATTTATCATTTTCATTGGATCTTTCATCCAAGGGTAGAGAACTTTTAGTTCTGACGTTGGCGCTCTCGTGCTTTGCACGTGAGGCGCTGCCTCAGAGTTTTTAACTCTGGGCGCTGGCGCTCTCTTGCTTTGCACGTGAGGCGCTGCCTCAACTAAAATTTTGAACAGAGCCTTGCTCACTTATTGGGGGAAACATCCTCAAATGAGTCCCTAAATATATAGAAATCGTCCATGAAAATCTCCAGAAAATTCTCGACCATGTCTGAGAATATCCCCATCATACACCGCTGAAATATAGCGGGAGCATTGCATAACCCAAAGGGCATGCGTCTATAAGCAAAGGTACCGAAAGGACAAGTAAATGTTGTTTTATCATGATCCTTTTCGGCGATAGGGACTGTAAGTATGCGACAGCGCCCCGGCCGTCTGACAGACGCCAATATGCGGAACAAAAACTTTTACGACTGGCGCTATCGCGTACTATAACCCGGATCGTCCATTAAAGCTAAACTAACAAATTTGTAAAGAGGGTAGAATTTTTATACCGAACGATCCGAGTCCTTCGGTCTTTAACCATCATCCCACGCTATGTTGCGGTGGCTTCGATCTTCTGAAACTCCAGTCTCGTCGTCCAGGTGGCACCACGTCGACGCATCTTTAAACGGGCTCCCGCCTCTGAACCGAGGCAACTCGGTCGTCAAGTTTGCTAAAAGAGACGACCAAGATGAAGTAGAGAAAGAGTAGAACACTTTGTCTCGTTACGTCCAAGGCTATGGACGAACGGTTAAAAGAAGTTGCCATCTGGAATCGGGTGAATGGAAATTGAACTATATGAAATTTCCATACACTAAAGTATCATAATCTTTTGCAAATGAATCAATCCCCTTTCTACAAGAGGGGGGCGGCCACAATTATAGAAGGAGGGGGTGAGTGTAGGAGCAAGGAGGGTGAGTGTAAGGAAAAATATCAAGGATATTTATCATGAAGAAAGAATGAGTGGTATGAACACATTAAATGATTTAATCCACCTCACTTAACACCTCACATCACAATTAATGCAAATGATGAGTCACTAATCCTAGTCACCATTTCTAGAATTTTCTAGAACCATGACTCATCCAAAAGACGAAAAGATAAATCCGCATTTAACCGAATGTTAAATACGGCTGATAGAAAACTGAAAACTGGCAACTTCCAAAAGTGATCCTGAAACGAATTTCAGGATAACCCCGTAACAGTATAAACATACCCGCATTTGTATTACGACCGAATACAAATGCAACTGAGACAAAGATATTATATCTACACAGTATAATACTCGGATCCGGCTTAAACCAAAGCCCACCAGTATTATTTGCCCGAAAAATGACACGTGCGAAAACGCTCGTGCATTTTCCGAACCCTGCCATAATACCATACAGCATCTACAACGTTTCGCCCGAACTTGGAAAAGTATCTGTTGGGGACTCTAATGACTCATCAATACACTAGCACTGGGTATAACCACTAGCACGTCAGAGGTACAAGCTGTACGTAACGGTTTGCCTATGTATTGATTGGAAGGGAAGCTAACGAGCGAACCCATCTATAAACCCTACTAAGCCTGACAGTGACAATATTCGTACAGTCCGGAACATTCGTTTATGAGTATCGCATATACGGCCTAGGGGTCGGTAAACGTCAGACCCCCAATAGCTGCATAAGTCATGTCAGAGAGCAGCCCAGAACACTCTGAGATACTACTGGTATACCTACCAGTATATCTCGATTACCCTGGCCAGGGATTTCGTGTAATGGCTCTCCTAAACACAGCGCGATCTCACCCCCAATACCGGGAGAGACGAATCCCCGAAGATCCGCTCACTTGCCTCCAATGTGGCTCGGGACTGTACCTAACTAAAACCTGTTTGCACAACTCCTTTGAGCGTGGTAGGGTAGTAATCTAAGCACAGTGGGAACTCACACGAGACAAATGACGACCTCAGGTTGATGAACTAACCTGTACACATGTCACCAGGGAACTGCTATATGACGATATGTATAATACCAACTAGCATGTTCCCGGCGAGTCCTGTCCGGTGTACTCATAACCCAATGAGCACCTGTATAAATCTTAGGTGAATCAACTAACACCAATGGCTTGTGAGACCGGCCGCCGTCCCTCGTCGGGGTCTCGACTGTATACACTAGTCTACTCTGGAGTATCGATGCCCTGTCTCGAAACTCCCAAGACTAGGGACACTTTTAAGGATGTGCTTACAGACCCCAGCTCTCACGTATATGATCGCCATCATACTGCCGGTAGTCAAGCAAGAATCCTATGGGCTCTATCATCATGCAATAGTTAACTAAAGCATGTATACGATGATAAAGACAAACCAGATAGCATACTATCATCTCGAACAAGACTGTCCTATTGGTATAGGTCCTCCCTCAATCATTACAATCACGTACCTGCGATACAATAATTGACTTAGAGGGCACTATATCCAACAATCTCCCACTTGCACTTAAGGCTAATTATTGCGATGTCGTGTAGTCACAGCTCGTGTGATACCGAACATCCAACTCCTCCACTAATCAGTTTCACAAAGCACGTTCGCAAAACTATTGTGTTCTAGAAATAGCCTCAGTGAGTGGATCCGCTTCGGTGTTTCTTTCTGTATCTCTCTATATCTCAACTTCGCGGAGAAAACCATCTCCCGAATTGAGTAATACCTGTCTTAGAATATGTTTGGATATCTGATGGGACCTAGTTCATAAATGAACTACAAATCCAAACTTCTTAGACTGTATCGATCACTAAAACTAATTAGTGTCCAGCACTATGCCTCCCACAGTATCCTCTTGGACCACCTGTCCATAATACTGTCCCTCGTCTGAGGGAAAACTATAACTCTGACAATCGCTCTGTCATCCAGGTCACCTGTGAAGCCTGGAATAATAACCGTCTCCCGAAGGAGGCTGCTGTCATCAAATCCGTAGAACATTCACTTATGTTCTAAAACTGCTTCCGTATGTTTCTTCAGGATTGGATTAATATAAACTTATCACATCTAGTGCAATATGGTGTGGTACTTGACATCTCATGATTGACTCAATTGCCTAAGCAAGTGATCTGCCAATCATGCACGTCCCTCTCCTCCTTTAGTCTGTAAGACACCTTTAGAGAGGGTGACTCCATCACCTGCAGGTATACCACCATGCCAGGAGTCATCTATTCTAAAATACTATTAGAATACTGTCCAAGTATCCACATTGGGAAACTACCCAAATCTAGATCTAAAACCATAGATCTAGAAACCAGAATGTCAGATATTATATCCATATCCTTTGTGGAGAAACAACTGTGTGACGACTAAAGTACAACCTAATCGTAGTATAGGAATTTTACTTTCTACTCTGTGTATGTCATCCAAATACTAGGACATCACACCCTACTACCTTCTTAACAGATCCATCCCCTATTCTGATGAAGTCAAACCCATGACTTGTCAAATAAAAAATTAGATGATCTTATCTCCGCTATATCTGCTCTAGTCTATAAATAGACTTAAGCTACTTGCCCATTATGCTTCCGCTGCTCCCACTGATTACGACAACCCTCTGGCAGAATAATATATACGTGTACTTCTAAAACTAGTTTAGAACGACGCTATACATAATCTCCTGCCGGGTCTCATAGCCTGGAACAACAGTAGTGTCAAGTCTGGGTAAACAAGAACCTCCCTGTCACCTTCCTTGAGGCTACCGGAGTACCTCTCGGGTGTCTGAGATTACCCACTATATCTGCGGAGTGGCTAATGGAATGTCAAACCTGATTGAATATATAGGTCCTATTAAATTTTCCGTAATCGTTTGCGGTTCTGGAATCACTTCCAGTTCTACCATGCTCCCACTACTGTTTTCTGAAAAAATCCATTTTATTAAAACTATGGCGAGTCAAGAACAATATCACTATTGATCTCCCAGATGGTAGAAAATCAACACTCGTCAAAGCTAGGGTCAACCCACAAACTGCCATTACAGAGACGTGCCTTGAGTTATCCAGTGTCTGGTTTTAAGCATAAGCTAGACAACTCCCATTACCTTAACATCGTTAAGATATGAACTATTCTATATCCAGTATAGAAATTTTAGCACTTATTTAATTGGAACCAGATTCAAATCATGCAGCTGTCTCCAGTGCATATCAACTTAATGGAAAGAGGCTAATCAGCATTACTCAACTTAGGAATCCATCCAATTATGAGTAACCTGAAAGAGAAACAAGTTTCTCAAAACCATTATTATCGACTGAATACCATTCACAAGAATCTACATCTTCGATTTCTTTGAAGAATCCCGATACTTGCGACATATGGTTCTCTACTTTATTCCTATACCCACAATTTCTCAATACTTAGACGTTGTATTTCTACGAAACACTTGTCTAAAAACTAGAGAAGTCACAAGTAAATAGAATATAGTACGAGGACCAACCCCTTTGTCCTGATGGACACTGGAAAACATACAATACTCTGTATAAGTCCGCTGAGTTGAATAACTCAAAAACTTGTGTATCGTAGGTTGAAAACTGTGCCCAGGTGATTTCCTCAAATATCACCAATTACAACGAATTCCGATATAATGAGGATGATCACCTAATTCCAATAACTTGCTCCCACTCAACATCTGAAAAACCATACAGATGTGAGAATCATACCTGGTAAATATATACTCTGGAGTAAGTATCCAATCGGGAAATCAGTTTTCTATTTACAATGCACAGTGAATATTAAACATTAATATGTTTCGTAGGGGTATCCTGGTATTCCTAGTAATGCCTCTTCCATAATCCAAATCATGACTTTAACCGTATATTTTCCTGCCATCTTTCCAAATCCCTTTATTTGTCTTTAGTCGTTGCCTTCTGTACACCATCATTAAGTTAAATGGTTTTCTTCCTTCCCTACCGTTCGGCACCAGCCTATGGTTTGGAAGAAGACTATCCAGTAAGCATAATAGGTGTACTCTCCTAATCCTAAGAGTACTCGCAACTTGAGAGAAGGTGATGATAAAAGACAACTGAATAAACCTTATTCCTATTTCTCCTGAACCGGAATCCATCCTCGAAAAATATCCTTCGAGTTCGTATATAACCATACGATGGATTTATCCAATGGAATTGGATGTTCGTAGTGATACGGGTTGTTCTGGAGAAATCAAAGGTGAAGTAGGAGTGGCGATGAAACACGTGGTTTGGTCATGAATATGAATAGTCGCAATTTACTTCGCCCTCTTTCTAATTCCTTTATCTTGTCTTTACATATTACCTTCTGCATACCCTACTTAGGCTAATTGGTTTTCTTCATTCCCTACCTTTCGGCACCTGCCTATGGTTTGGAATAAGACTATCCAATAAGCGTAATAGGTGTACTCTCCTAAACCAAAGAGCCCTCGCAACCTGAGAGAAGGCGATAATAAAAGACAACTGAATAAACCAATTCTATTTCTCCTGAACCTGGATCCATCCTCGAAGAAGTCCCTTCGAGTTCGTATATAACCATACGATGGATCTATCCAATAGAAGTGGATATCCGTAGTAATATGGGTTGTTCTGAGAAATACAAAGGGTAAAAGAAAAAACGGCAATGACTTATGCAACTATAGGCAATCCAAAAGCCAGTATATTAAGAAGGTTCGGTCAATCTTGGTCAATGAGTTATAGTTTAGGGTCGGTCAAAGGTCGCTTCCAAAGAGAGAGAGAAAAGAAACACTATGCGTGCACTCTAACCTAGATCAGAATGGTTATCATTTTATCTAATTAGGAAACCTTCCACTGTAATCTCAAATTCTCCTCCAAACCTGAAATAAGAATTAGTCGGGATCACCCGAAGAGTAAACCAACTCATCAGTGGGAATCGGGATCCAACTATCATCGCATGATAACTTGATGGAAATCACTCAAGTTAACACACTCCAGAAGGTATGCGCAAGTCTGGAAAGTTTCCTGTATGTTTGAAACTCCCGATATAATTTTTATCCCATGCACTTATGACCTTGACGTAGGCCAACAAATCATAAGCCACAAGTCAAGTTCTACCCGTCGTTGTCCTGATTAATTTAGGTCATCGTACATGCCCTTGACGTAGGCCAACAAGACTGTATGTCTGTCCTAAACTAATGCATCTATCTATGCAACAAATGAATACCCAGCAGCTACCAAACACTACGCCTTGACGTAGGCCAACAAACATAGCTTGAATACTACTGACCATCCATAAGAAACGACGGAGGATTACGGCTGGTTTTTGGCGAAAAACCTTTAACGTAATGAACTTGATCTCGTTGAAGGAATCTGATAGAATTTTATAAAAAATATAGTAGCGAAAACCTTTTGCTAAAGAAGTCACTCCCGGTGAAGAGATCTCGGCTCTTTCCTCGTAGAATGAGGTGCAGGATATTCCAACTGAATACCGCGATGCAAAGCAACTTGTAATCGATTATATAGAAGTTATTACCCCGATGCAAACTTCAGTCCAAGGGGTCACTCCCGGTGAAGGGATCTCGACCCTTGCCTCGTCGAATGAGGTGCAGGATATTCTAACTGAATATCACTATGCAAAACAAAAGAAAACGTCTTTGTAATAACTCCTTTTAAAAAATTGTTCCAACAACATCAAATATAGGTTTGTTTTATCCTTGCATTAATAAGAATCAATGCAGTCCCATCAATCAATCACACCAGAAAAAGAACGAAAATAAAATGTACGTATATGCCATCCGCATTCGTCACTGGGTCCCGTCATCACCCGTTAGGTTACTTAACTAACGACAGAGCGGGGGCTGGACTAGCGCGGGTGAAAAACATATACAACATCTAATAGTATATGTACTAATATACAATAATCGCTCCAGGCGTGATAAATATACAACATTACAGAAAAGTAATAAGCATCACAAAACAATACAGATAATCTGGGATCCCCGGGTTTCACAGAGCCGCTACTGAAATCCGACGTTCCCCTGGTCGTGTGGATAGCCTGTGCAATGAAACCTAGACCCCTACGGGTGCGGCAAATTACCCGCCAAAACCTGAAGCGAGGTAGTCCCCACAACATAGTGAATGGAACACCCGGCACTTCACAGAATCCGGTAAATTAAGCACCCCTCCTTGGGTCAACCTGTACCCCCTACGAGTGCGGCGAATAGTCTGCCAATTCTAGAGTGAGGTCCCTTTGCCTCTCAAAGCCATGAGATACGGACCCTTGCCCTACAGAACCCGGCTATCCGTGCACTCCTTCGCGGGGTAAACCTAGTACAGAAATAAATATATGTACAACGGGTACATCGACCTCGACCCAGTCGTGCCCCAAAAGAATATTATACAACAGGCAGTGACGGCAGTCCACATGTTGGACGCTCGCCCCGCAATATCAAATGTACAAATAAATCCAAACAGCACTACCATTGCACACTGCTATCCACCACGACAAATCCGCAACATCACAGCACAACACAGAATATCAACGCGAATGTCACGTTCGCAAATCCGTCTAAAAGAACTATAGCAATCAGACGCGGTTTACCGATCAAATGACATTCCCGGTCGGAGATATAAAGTAAGTACTGTAAAATAACACGTTTAAAATTTCGATCGACAAAATTTCCCGAAGTGGGCCCCATAAGCATCTGCTGTACAGTAACCAAAACTGGGCCCAAAATAACAATACCAGAAACTACAATTCCCTGCATAGAAGCCTCTGTACAAAATTTGATCACTGTTCCCACTAAACCGCCGCGGATGCGCGGTCAAACCCAATGTTTGACCGCGGATCCGCGGTGGTTCTAAGGGATCACGTGACCAAATTTGTACGGTCAGCTTAGAAAAGCCTGCTTATATTTCTGTGATATTAAAAATGAATTTTAGAATAGTTTGAAAATCAACAGAAACTGTCGGTACAAAAAAATGCAGTTTCGGAAATTCCGTTCGATCGATCTTTTAAACGCGTTAGCACAAGTTAGTATAGCTTAATGGTGAGGCTCTGATACCACTGTAAGTATGCGGCAGCGCCCTGGCCGTCTAACAGACGCCAATATGCGGAACAAAAACTTTTACGACTGGCGCTATCGCGTACTATAACCCGGATCGTCCATTAAAGCTAAACTAACAAATTTATAAAGAGGGTAGAATTGTTATACCGAACGATCCGAGTCCTTCGGTCTTTAACCATCATCCCACGCTATGTTGCGGCGGCTTCGATCTTCTGAAACTCCAGTCTCGTCGTCCAGGTGGCACCACGTCGACGGATCTTTAAACGGGCTCCCGCCTCTGAACCGAGGCAACTCGGTCGTCAAGTTTGCTAAAAGAGACGACCAAGATGAAGTAGAGAAAGAGTAGAACACTTTGTCTCGTTACGTCCAAGGCTATGGACGAACGGTTAAAAGAAGTTGCCATCTGGAATCGGGTGAATGGAAATTGAACTATATGAAATTTTCATACACTAAAGTATCATAATCTTTTGCAAATGAATCAATCCCCTTTCTACAAGAGGGGGCCGGCCACAATTATAGAAGGAGGGGGTGAGTGTAGGAGCAAGGAGGGTGAGTGTAAGGAAAAATATCAAGGATATTTATCATGAAGAAAGAATGAGTGGTATGAACACATTAAATGATTTAATCCACCTCACTTAACACCTCACCTCACAATTAATGCAAATGATGAGTCACTAATCCTAGTCACCATTTCTAGAATTTTCTAGAACCATGACTCATCCAAAAAACGAAAGGATAAATCCGCATTTAACCGAATGTTAAATACGGCTGATAGAAAACTGGAAACTGGCAACTTCCAAAAATGATCCTGAAACGAATTTCAGGATAACCCCGTAACAGTATAAACATACCCGCATTTGTATTACGACCGAATACAAATGCAACTGAGACAAAGATATTATATCTACACAGTATAATACTCGGATCCGGCTTAAACCAAAGCCCACCAGTATTATCTGCCCGAAAAATGACATGTGCGAAAACGCACGTGCATTTTCCGAACCCTGCCATAATACCATACGGCATCTACAATGTTTCGCCCGAACTTGGAAAAGTGTCTGTGTGGGACTCTAATGACTCATCAATACACTGGCACTGGGTATAACCACTAGCACGTCAGAGGTACAAGCTGTACGTAACGGTTTGCCTATGTATTGATTGGAAGGGAAGCTGACGAGCAAACTCATCTATAAACCCTACTGAGCCTGACAGTGACAATATTCGTACAGTCCGGAACATTCGTCTATGAGTATCGCATATACGGCCTAGGGGGTCGGTAAACGTCAGACCCCCAATAGCTGCATAAGTCGTGTCAGGGAGCAACCCAGAACACCCTGAGATACTACTGGTATACCTACCAGTATATCTCGATTACCCTGGCCAGGGATTTCGTGTAATGGCTCTCCTAAACACAGCGCGATCTTACCCCCAATACCGGGAGAGACGAATCCCCGAAGATCCGCTCACTTGCCTTCAATGTGGCTCGGGACTGTACCCAACTAAAACCTGTTTGCACAACTCCTTTGAGCGTGGTAAGGTAGTAATCTAAGCACAGTGGGAACTCACACGAGACAAATGACGACCTCAGGTCGATGAACTAACCTGTACACATGTCACCAGGGAACTGCTATCTGACGATATGTATAATACCAAGTAGCATGTTCTCGGCGAGTCATGTCCGGTGTACTCATAACCCAATGAGTACCTGTATACATCTTAGGTGAATCAACTAACACCAATGGCTTGTGAGACCGGCCACCGCCCCTCGTCGGGGTCTTGACTATATACACTAGTCTACTCTGGAGTATCGATGCCCTGTCTCGAAACTCCCACGACTAGGGACACTTTTAAGGATGTGCTTACAGACCCCAGCTCTCACGTATATGATCGCCATCATACTGCCGGTAGTCAAGCAAGAATCCTATGGGCTCTATCATCATGCAATAGTTAACTAAAGCATGTATACGATGATAAAGACAAACCAGATAGCATACTATCATCTCGAGCAAGACTGTCCTATCGGTATAGGTCCTCTCTCAATCATTGCAATCACGTACCTGCGATACAATAATTAACTTAGAGGGCACTATATCCAACAGAGACCTGTTTATAGCCAGAGTATCCGTCCAGAAACAACAATATTCATGTCCAGCTAACCTTTCTAACATCTGGTCAATGAAAGGTAGAGGAAAGTGATCTTTCCTCGTTACGGCATTGAGTTATCTATAATCAATACATACACGCCACCCAGTTTGGGTGCATGTTTGGATCAACTCATTAGCCTCATTTGTTATGACCATGATACCAGACTTTTTAGAGACCACATGAATAGGACTTACCCATTGGCTATCAGAGATTGGGTAAATTATACCACTATCTAGGCACTTGACGATTTCTTTCTTTACCGCCTCCTTCATGACGGGATTCAACCGTCTTTGTGGGTCTCGGGTTGGTTTGGCTTCATCCATCAAATGTATATGATGTTCTACAATCAATGGACTAATCCTTTTGATGTCTGTCATTGTCCAACCAAATGCCTGCCGATTTGATCTCAAGACCATCGAAAGAGCGTCCTCTTGCTCTAAAACTAGAGAAGCGGATATGATCATGGGCAAAGACTCATTCTCACCTAAATATTCATATTTAAGATGAGAAGATAACAGTTTAAGATCTAATGTCGACGGAGATACAATAGAAGGTGGGGTAAGGGAATGATATTCGGATTCCTTAAGAATTTTATAACCTTCAAAGGATATTGACCCGGAAAACGCTACTGACTTTTGTGATGAGTCAAAAGGTTCAAAGTCGGGGGTGGACTCGTCAAAGGTGTCCTTACTATAATAATGTGCTATATCAAATAATGATGTACTAATGTCGTCGAGATCATTATAGCAAAGTTCATCAACCTTGCTGCTTTCGGGAGCTATCTCGTGGATAGAACAGACATCAAGTAAATGAGCAGAAGGTTCAGATGGTTGACTTCCTGGCTTGTAAATGTTAAGCTCAATTGTCATTTTCCTAAAGGTTGGATTCATAGAACCGTTACAGCATTGGAAGTGGCTAAGAAGGGTCGACCGAGAATCACCGGAATTTGGTTCTGTGGATGCGCTATAGGTTGTGTATCTAAAACAATAAAGTCCACAATAAATTCCCCGACTTTTATCAATACATCCTCAAGCTTACCCCTGGGTTTGGTGATAGATCGATCTACCATCTGGAGAGTACAGTGGGCAGGTTTCAACTCTCCAATACCTAACTGCTCGTAGACAGAGTAAGGAAACAGGTTAACACTAGCACCAAAGTCGAGTAGAGCACGATTAATATTCTTACCCCCAATAGAAATAGAGATTGTAGAACAGCCAGGGTCCTTACGTTTCTTTGGTAATTGCTGGGTAAAAGCTGAGCTAACATTACTCGTCATGAACACTTTTTTCGGCACTTGAGTTCTTCTCTTCCTAGTGCACAAGTCCTTAAGTATTTTCGTATAAGCCGGAACTTGTTGGATAGCATCTAAGAGAGGGATATTTATGTTAACCTATTTAAACATTTCCATAATCTTCTCTATTTGTGCGTTAGGATTGTTGGCCCTCAACTTATTTAGATAAGGAGCTTTATCAATAATAGTTGGGTCCAATATTTGTGGAGAAGTTCATGTAGTTTGTGTGGGTAGAATGGATCCTAGAATTGGAGTGGGGATCGTTTCAGATTGACTCAATGAGGTGGGCGGAGGGTTCGAGCCTAGGGGAAAACGAAGAATAGGCTCAGAAGAAGATGGACTAGATGAAATAGGGTCAGAAGTGGAAGTGGAAGCCGGGGTGTCATTGATTGATTCTTCATTATCAACATGTTCACCGACTTGGTTATTCAGCACTCTTCCGGATCTCAACGTGGTAATGGCATTCACATTATGATATTGTGAGTGGCCAGGAGTTGGTAAGGGTTGAGATGGAAATTTCCCTTTCTCTCTAGCATACATTGCGGCATTTAATTATGCAATTTGTGCTTCTATCGATTTTATACCCTCACCGTGGGAGGCGGAGTCCTTCTTTATGGTATCAATAGAAGACCTTATATCAGCCGATATTTGCATGGAATGTTTCATAAACAAATCCAATGTTCGTTCGAGTGAAGAGGAGTTTTCGGTACCGGCCATTTGGAAAGAATTATTATAAGGTGCGGAATTATTGGCTGGATTTTGAAAAGTTTGTGGTTGAAAGGGGTGTTGATTTTGTGGTGGTTGCTGCTGCTGTGGAGAGCCCTTTGAAAGTTATTTTGGTTTGGAACCGTATTTTGAGTTTGGTGTTGGTTCCAAGCAAAATTAGGGTGATTCCTCTAACCTTGATTATATGTGGAAGAATAAAGATCATTTCTAGGTCGTTGCTGAAAAGTAGTATTAGTGTGTTCTTGACCTTGAAATGGAGAATTCAAAGGATATTCTTCCGTCAGATGTGATGGATCGGAACAGCATCCACACACGGTTTTAGAGAGCGTCACCTGGTTTAGGGAGGCTAATAAAAATTTGTTTTCCATAGCTTCGAGTTTCTTTTGCATTGCTGCCATTTCGAATTTTACGGCAATGGAAACATCAAGTTGATGGATACCTCCTCTAGATGATGGACTAACGCTTTCCTATTGCAAAGTGTTTTCAACAAAATCTTCCAAAAATTTCCAAACTTCACCATCGTCTTTAGACATGAAATTACCTTGACACATGGTTTCAAGCATCTATTTTGTCGTTGGATTAATGCTCTCATATATAATTCGGCGCAGATCCCATCTATGCATTCCGTGATGAGGACATTGGACAAGCAGATCTTTGAAACGTTCAAAGCATTTCCAAAATGGTTCATTGGGAAGCTGGGAAAACTGGTTGATTTCACTCCTAAGACGGGCGGTCTTATGATTGGGATAAAATTTCTTAAGGAATGCTATAACGAATTCATCCCAATTGGAAATAGAGTGTGCGGGTGTGTTATAAAGACACTTTTCGGCTAAATCGCACAAAGTAAACGGGAGAAGACGTAAACATATAGCATCCACAGAAAGTTGTGAAGTGCCCATCATAGCACATACATTTTCGAATTTGACGATAAAAACGTATGCGTCTTCAGACTCTAAACCGTAAAATTTAGGCAAAAGATTGATAAAGTGTGGTTTAATTTCGAAATTATCCCCATTGGCTAGTAGAATAGAAAGACAAGTAGAAAGAGGACCACGTATAGGGTAGCATCTCTCTTGGAGAGATATACGTGGTAGATTCTGTGCACCTGCGGGTGGTGGCAGAGTGGTGTTATTAAAATTTGATGGAGAACCGTCCATCTCGGTGGATGTTGTGGGTGGTGAGGAAAAAGAAGATAAAGAAATACCGACTTCGGAGTGGATAGAAAAAACGTGGATAAGATGGGCACTAGAATCCCATGTCCAGCCGAGTATGCACTAAGCGGGTTTAGCGCAAGTGGCAGCGTATGTGTAAATTAAAAGAAAGGTTTATTTTATGGTTTGTTTTGAAAAAAACGGATTTAGACAAATCACAAAAATACATAATCAACACTAGATCTAAGGTCACCTAGGTCAAGTCACTAGACCGCTTCTAGACTTCCAGAAGACAAATCGCAGGATAAATCCTCTACTACATCTTTATCCCTCTTGTGGCCAGGTAAGTGTCAGGTAAGTGGGAGGTATCCGCTATGTAAATAGCAGGCCTAATTAAATAACCACTTGCCTTAGATACACTTGTCTAGACACCACAAAAGAAATGCGGATAAGCAGTAGATTACCCACGACCTTCCTCTGTCCTAATTGAGCGTGACAGTCCTTAGAGTCTTGGTCTAGATATTTTTTAATTAATGAAGGGTGATGCGGATACTAGTTTTGTGATTTGTGGGGCTTAGGAAGGATAATGAAATCCCCACCTAATCTGAATTTGGTCTTTACCCCTTAATTTTCGTATTACAATATGCAAAAACAACCAATATCAAAACACGCAACAAGAATTTTTTTACGCGGCGAATTTTTGCAAAGAATCCTGCAGAAAAATTGTTATTGGACTTTTCATAGGAGAGAGAAGAAGATAAAAATTATACTACAGAGAGCTAAAACCCTAATTCTTCAAGAACACCGCGCTTTCGCGGCCAATTTCAGCTTATTGCTGCGGTTCCGCGGTCAACTGGACAGTTCTTTGAACAATTTTTGGTACTGATGCTCCCCTTGCTCCTCTGGTCTTGATGAAATGATCTGAATATTTATCTCCCTGCTAAAGTGATTTCAGATTTCTTTGCAAAATTCACACACTAATTATTAAGCACACGATGCGTTTTTTATTTAAATTTTGATGGAATAATAATATTTCAACCCAAATAGCAAGAAAAAACAAATTACGCACGTATCCCCGGCAACGGCGCCATTTGATTTGTTCAAAAAGAAGTAATATGTAGTAGTAGTAGTAACCGCAATCAATAACGGTGTTGCATGTAGCGAGCGTTAGTGAGCACGGGTCATCCTCTTGGATTTGAGAAATTCGTAAATTCTTGCATTAGTTGAGTCGAAAGAACTAGTAAAGAAATTCAAGAAATTGTTTAAGATTTGGTTTAAGTAATAATTTCATGAAATTCAAGAAATCGTTTTCAAGAAAGGAAATCAAGAAAATATCAATATCTAATTATCAAGAAAATATGAAGAAAACTTGTAGAATTCGATCGGATTTAGTAGCCATAGATGACAAATAAAAGTGACTCATCTTTTCTATTGACAGTTTAACGCTAGATTGATGGTGATGAATGTGGATTAGGGTTTCTTGGAAGAACTAGGGTTTCTTCACTAAAGTCCCTTATCCTTTCATTGATCCCATTCATTTTCTAGCCCTTCACAACAAGATCATCAATCTTATCTCACATTGTGGTCAAGATAATCAATAATTTAATATCGTACCCAATGAGGATGTTAACGATTCTTTTTGCGAAGTTTTGTAAACTTCATAAGACTAAAGAAAAATATAGAATTCTATCATCCATCGATCTACCATAATCCTACGAATCCTATCGAGCGGAGATTTACTCACGCGTCATGAAAATCGAAGAAAGATTAGAAAAAGAACTCATAATGCGAAAATTAAAAGAAAGCGAAATTGAAACTAATTATCAACTTTATTATTAAACTTCAAATTACAACTTCTTTAATCCGAGATTTACAAGACGATCACTCCCTTGAAGAGGTAATTTTTTCGTCGATCTTCACGTCGCTCGATCACCATGAGTCTTGGACCTGTCGTGGATCGCTTGCTCGTTGATGATGATCGTCTTCGTATAAAGGATCTTGTGCTGAATCGCTTGATGAACTTCTCGATATTTCTTGATTTTGGATCTTGGATTTGATGTTGGCTCTTTTCTTGATTTGATTTGATGAATGAATTTGGGGAAAATAGGAACTAAATTGGGAACCCCTTCAATGTAGTCTTAGGTCCTTTATATAGCCCTTAATCAAGCTTCCAAAATAAGCTAGGTTGTTATAGAGAAGTTTCCAGAACAAGATTTTTACATAGAGGCATCCTCAATAAGTTAGGACGTTGAGAAGAAGTTTCCAGAGAGTTCCCAACTCCGAAGCCCACAACTCGGCCGCGGATCCGCGGCGACTCGGCCTGACTCGGTCGCAGTTCCGAAGCCAATTAGTGAGATTGTTGCTTCAAAATCCTATGGTCTTCTGGTGTTGATCTCTGGGTATTTATGTGATATCTAGAATCTTCTTATCTCTTCTGAATTTCTGTCAGTATTTGATTCTTCGACTTTCCTGTATTTTATCGGCAGATTCCTGATTCCCGATATTTGACCTGAGTTAACTTTGCACAAGATCTCAATGAAGATTGTGAGATACAGAGTATTATGCGTAAAAATATTAACATACAATTTCCTTCATAATTTTGATTATAATGTATAAACATGGTAAATGATATTTTGCAGATGAACTTTTAATATGTGTTATAATTATAGCAAATACCTTTAGATGATTAAGAAAAGTAAGGAAATTGTCATGTTAAAAATGCACTATTTTCGACTGAACAGTAACCCTGGTCAGTCCTTATCCCGGACAAGTCTGTGCTGACCGTATCTCTATTCGCAGTCCTCTCGGCTCACGTAGACATGGCGACCGGAACAATCAACATGTATTGATGAGGATGGATTAACGGAAGGAATAGAAGAAAAGATCTCAAGATAAAATCCTAAGCTAATTTAGGCAGAGTATCATATCGTAAATATGCCGCGGAACATATGTACGGTACGCCACTCTACTTAGTACCTACTCCATCAACCAAGGCCGTCCTATACAATGAAATTTCGGGTATAAGACCCCCAAAGTCAAGTCTAAGTCCTATAAGGTCAAGCCTAGGTAACGAAAGTGCATGCCTAGACTCCTTATAGCCAAACCTAGACTCGAACAAAGGTTAAACCAAACGCTCCGATACCAACTTTGTCACGACCCGAATATGGCACGTGATCGGCAATTAAATCACATGACATCTAAAGACGTCGACGCGGTTCAAATAAGCCGAAACCCGGAATCTAAACCCTTTTTGAAAATATTGGAGGTGAAGTTTAAAATAGTCATCAGATGGAATCAGTTTAAAATAAACATTTAAGTTTAACTAAGTATGTTTAAAAAGCATCTATGACGTTTTGAAATTCGACAGCACCTCCTTTATAATTTTGTATAAAACTCGATACAACATAATAATATAAATAGCATCCTAACGGGAGCTAGATTCCACGCCCAAACGGCGGAGCAACCAAGCAAACACTATACGACGCACAATGGCGAAGAAAAGAAAAGGCGAAACACAATCAACAATATAAAAAGGTCGACTCCAATGAGTATGACGCCCACAAACACACAATTCTAAGTCTCGCTTGTAAGTCCACAATATACCAGTTCTAAGTCGATGGAGTTTTACTAGATACAAGTAGATATTAATGTACAAGTGTGAGTACGATACAACAGTAACCCACCTACCAAAGCAATCACCGAAAGGAGTGTGTGCCCTAAGCCGCTGATAATCTAAGCAGTAAAACCTGTAAGAAACTGTAGCACAACGGGGGTGAGTTGCCAACTCAGTGAATAAAAGTACATCACAAGGTAGAAATCTAAATGCACAACGATAGCTAGGTCATAAGTATAATACTATCGTATCCTGCACTAATATAATTTATGATATGCATATGTATCATAAATGCAACTCTATTTATCACATGAACCCAGAATAGATTATATCAATGCAACTGACCTGTATCTAGGTATAAGCCCATAAGTAGCCGAAAATATATATGTACAATCTCTTCTTTAAAATAGCCGCGGAATACATATGTCAAGGCATAAAAGCAGACGTGGTAGTATAAAATATAATAGGTATCTTTTTTAAGATATACGTCCTGCTGTTTTGGTGAAGAATGTTAAGATGTTTACAATTTAAAGATCCCAGTGTCATATCAGACATGTCCAAAATAATGAGACTATAGCTCGTTTTTTAATTCCATTTTATATGCAAATACTTGTAAAAGATAGGCAGGTACTGTCCCCCGGATCAGTCCTGGTCGGCTACAATAACTCATAACATAACCGCATACCTCATATGATAGCAATATATCAACATCTGGATGTCCAGCATCGACACCCGAAATCAGAAATCTCTCGTAGCCATCACCGACACGCAAATCCTCAATTCTCTCGTGTCCATCACTGACACGCAAATGCAGATATCGTCGACACCATCTCAACAGATGATCGCCACCCGATATCCCTGGCCCCGGTCGGTATCCCTTGGATATCCGCCGTGTCCAAATCGAACCCCGGTCAGTATCCCCTAGATATCTGCCGTGCTCATCTCTATTTCCAGTATCGAGTGTCCTCGCTAGGATCCCCGCCTCACATGCGGCTATCCTACTCCTCTGTCTCAACCGGGTCCACCATGTATCCGACTGTATACTCCCCCACTCAATCCGGATACGTAGCAAGTCCGAAACCGTATATCTACCCCACTCGGTTTGGAATAAAACAATCAGAAAACATCTAGCTCACGGTAGACTTCAATTCATCATATCCAGAAATATCAGGAAAAGAATAAGCATACTTGCACAGATCCTTCTGATGATATATTATATATATATACATATATAACAGCGTCTCATACCACTGATATATATCATCAAAAGTAAAACATCCAGAAAACTCATACGAATCAAATATAAACACCCATAGTACTGGTATTTGCAATGCTTAACAGGTAATGTACATAATTAAAGTCATACAAGCAATAAACATAACAATCCTACTGTGTCATGGCAATACCAATGATATGTAGTGTGGCATATGCGTCTGTGCTTGTGCAGCATGGCAATCATTAGTATTTGTGCGAGTATTCTATAAGTGTATGCAGACTACTCGTATCGACATCTAAATACGCATCACGTAGTATAGCAGTTCTACAGTGACATGGTAGTACCAATGAGGTGTAGTGTAATATATGCGTATATGTTCGTGCAACATAATACTTATTGGTAGTTGTGCAGCGTTCTATCAGAGTGTTCGTATCACGGAAGTGTATAACATCGATAATATATCGCGAACATGTAAAGTAAATCTAAGTGTAGCTATTAAATGTAATTACTTACTATGAGCTATACCATTATCTTTGAAAATGAAACGAAACGTCGGTTTTGAAATAAGGAAGCTGCCTTAGGTTAAAAATAGATATTCGTTTTGGAAATTGGCTTCGCATCCTCGTCTTTTATCATTAAAAAGGGAAACGACTCGTTAGTTTTTAAAAGAGTATAGCTCACTCAAGTATTACGTTCTAAAACGAAATAAAACGTGACTCTACGAGTCTAAAGAAAACTTGGTCGTTATTCGGTATGCTAATCTCGTCATTACAAGTACGGTATGATTTCTCGTACAATACCCACCAAACCATGAATAAAACTATATGCAAAATAACTCCAATATCATTAATTTAAATTAACACTAATAACTAACTAGATAGTATAACTATCCTAGTTAAATGGTTGCGGGGATGCTATACGCTATCCACCCGACTTCCCCCGTAGATGTAAATCTACTCACCAACTTGTCGAGCTTGCTGAAGTCCATGCTGCTATGTCCGTCACTTCGTCTCGGAAATCTTCGTGACCGTACCTATAATCGTAATTAAATCACATCGATGTAAATATCATATCAAAAACCAAAGCAACGAGCTAAGCACCCGTAGGTTAGAACCTACAGCTTACCTACTCCAGAAACGATCAATTGCCCCTGAATTTAACGTATAAACATCAACATTTCAATTGCAGTACAAAAATACAAAAAACCCGTATTGGAATATCGGAAACTTAATAAAACCCTTACTAAAATATTCCCAGATTTCTCTGTATGAATACTGGAACAAATCAAATAATACCATGGCTTATAACATACCCAAACAAAGCTACAGAAGAAAAACCAACACCAAACCACACCAATGACCCGGCGGCGCCGGTCAAAATAGGAATGTCGCCGGATTTATCTAGAAGATAAGGGCTCTGGCTTCAGTTGAAGTCTCCTAATGGTCTCATGATACTTATGATATTGTTAGTTTTCCAGTGATTACACCTAGTAGTTTCAGATTCAAATTCAGTAGGCTAAATATCATAAAACAGCAGTTTTTGTAATACTGCATATCAAAACAGATTATAACCAGAATTAATATTTGAAAAGAATAAAAGAATTATACCCATGGAGATAATTCACAAGATAACACCAGCTCAAGAATTGCTTATGGAAGCATCTGGGGTTTGTAGTGGATCAAGCTTGATGAGGCGCACAAGTTGATGAAGAGGTTAAGATTTTCTTCATTAGGATTGATGAACACTTAGAATATTTTTGTTGGAGTTGGAGAACTAGTTGTGTTCAGTTTGAGGAAGCCTAAGAAATTCATGTGTTGTGTTGTGTAAAGAGCATGAAGTGGAGGGTTGTGAGGTGGAGATGGCATGGTGGAAGTAGGAGGTGTAAAATTGTGAAGGAGGAGGTGGAGAATTGTGAGTATAGTTGAGAGTGAGTTGTATATGAGGGTTTAGACTTAGGTTAATATATACCAACCATTACCAAAAGAACTAAAACAAAAAGAAAACCTTTCATGTTACAATTTAAATCCATATAAAATAAAAGATATGAGATAATTAATCTATCACTTAAATATCATTATCTTAATGTAAAATACAATATCATGTTAAATAATTAAAAATGTCATTTTTATGATATCACACAGCTTTATTCATATTTATAAAAATAATTATATTTTCGGATATAATTCCGATACCCAATTTCATAACCGATACCATTTTTGTCAACTTATTAAATTCATATTTAAAATTATAAATTAATATTTATAATTTTCCAAAATGTTACATTCTGTGATGTTGCTTTATATCATGCTTGGGACGATTGTTATATATATTTATATATATACTAGTAGATATTGTATATGTTTTGCACCCGCGCTAGTCCTGCCCCCGCTCTGTCGTTAGTTAAGTAACCTAGCGGGTGATGACGGGGCCCAGTGGAGAATGCGTGTGGTATATACGTACATTTTTTTTATTCCTTTCTATGGTATGATATGTTTAATTGATGGGACTGCGTTGATTCTGATCAATGCAAGGAAAACAAACATATATATGATGTTGTTGGAACCAAGTTTTTTTTTAAAAACAGACATTACAGACGTTTGCTTTTGTTTTGTATAGTGGTATTCAGTTTGGAATATCCAGCACCTCATTCGACGAGGCAAGGGCCGAGATCCCTTCATCGGGAGTGACCCTTTGGGCAAAAGTTTGCGTCAATATAATAACTTTACTATAGTCGATTCTTTTGCTTTGCATCGTGGTATTTAGTTAGAAATATTCTGCACCTCATTCGACGAGGAAAGAACCGAGATCTCTTCACCGAGAGTGACCTCTTTAGCAAAAGTTTGCGCCACTATATATTTGTAAAACCACTCGATTCCTTCAACGATATCAAGTTCATTACGTTAAAGGTTTTTTTGCCAAAAACCAGCCGTAGCCCTCCGTCATTTCTTTCGAGTAGTACCTAGTATCCGTGCTGCGTTTGTTGGCCTTTGTCAAGGCGTAGTGTACGGTAGCTGGATATTGCTTGTATGTTGCATAGCGTTGCGATTATCTAGGACAGTCGTATAAGCTTGTTGGCCTTTGTCAAAGTTTGTACGGGTTGTAAAACCGCTCGGTTCCTTCAACGATATCAAGTCCATTATGTTAAAGGTTTTTCGCCAAAAACCAGCCATAGCCCTCCGTCATTTCTTTCGAGTAATACCTAGTATTCGTGCTGCATTTGTTAGCCTTTGTCAAGGTATAGTGTACGGTAGCTGTATATTGCTTGTCTGTTGCATAGCGTTGCGATTATCTAAGACAGTCGTATAACCTTGTTGACCTTTGTCAAGGGTTTGTACGGGTGGGTCTAGATTAATCTTGGATAATGACGGGTTGAACTTGACTTGTGGTTTATGATTTGTTGGCCTCTGTCAAGGTCATGAACCACTTGGGGCAAAAACCACATCGAGAGTTTCAAACATACAGGAAACTTGTCAGGCATGCGCATACCTTCTGGAGTGTGGTGACTTGAGTGGCTTCCATCTAGTTATCATGCGATGATAGTTGGATCCCGATTCCCACTGATGAGTTGGTTTACTCCTCGGGTGATTTTAGATGATCCCAATTAATTCTTCTTTTGGGTTTGGAGGAGAATACGAGGAAACAGCGAGAGCCATCCTGATTAGATAAAATGATTAACCATTCTGATCTAGATTAGAGTGCACGCTGAGTGTTTCTTTTCTCTCTCTCTTTGGTAGCGACCATGGCCCGACCTTAAACTAAAACTCATGAACTAAGTTAACCGAACCTCTTAAAACACTTTGGCTTTTGGATTGTCATAGTTGCATATATCATTGCCACTCCTATTTTTACCCTTTGAATTTCTCTGGAACATTCCGTATCACTACGAAGATCTATATTTATTGGATATGACCATCGTATAGTTATATACGAACTCAAAGACTCGAGGATGGTTTACGGTTGTGGAGAAATTGAATAGGATTATTCGGTTGTTTTTTCCTTTTACCTTCTCTCGGGTTGCGAGAGCTCCTGATATTAAGATAGTACACCTATTATGCTTATTAGATAGTTTTCTTCCAAACCTTAGGCAGGTGCCAAAATGTAGGGAAGAAGAAAACTAATTAGTCTAAGTGTGATGTACAGAAGGTAATAAGTAAAGACATATAAAGGGATTAGAATAAAGGCAAAGGAAATTGCGACTACTATCATTCATGACGAAACCATGTATATCATCGCCACTCCTACTTCACCTTTGCATTTCTCCAGAACATTCCGTATCACTATGAAGATCCACATTTATTGGATACGCCATCGTATAGTTACATACGAACTCGAAGGAACTTGTTCCAGTTCGAGGATGATTTCTGGTTCAGGAGAAATAGAATAAGGATTATTCAGTTGTCTTTTCGCTTTACCTTCTCTCAGGTTGCCGGGTCTCCTAGGATTAGGAGGGTACACCTATTACGCTTATTAGATAGTCTTCTTCCAAACCATAGGCTGGTGCCGAAAGGTAGGGAAGGAAGAAAACCATTTAGCCTAAGGGTGGTGTACAGAAGGTAATAAGTAAAGACAAATAAAAGGATTGGAAAGTTGGCAAGGAAGTATTCAGTTACTGTCATAAATCTGGATAGTGGAAGATGCATTATTAAGAATACCCGGATACCCCTTCGAAACATTTTCATGTTTCAATTTCACTGTGTGTTGTTAATTGAAAACTAATTTCCCAATTAGATCCTTACTCCAGGGTATGTATTTATCAGATTTTGATTCTCACATCTGTATGGTGTTACAGATGGTGAGTGGGAGTAAAATATTGGGAATTAGGTGATTATATCCTCATTATATCGGAATTCGTTGTAATTGGTGATATTTGAGGAATCACCCGGCAAATATTTGGTTTTGACTGACGGCAAATATTTGGTTTTGAATATCCGTTGCTATGCACCAATTTCAAACCAATATATCTGTACGTTTATTTTATAAAGTGAGATATAACTTTTTGATATTATGTCTATGATATTTATCTATATCAGTTGGTGATTAGGTAAGGTGTATTCAACAGCGGTGTAATTCTTCTTAACCATAGCTCAGTTTTTAACCTACGACGCACAGGGTTTGAGTTTTTGAACTCAAGGGGCTTATACAAAGTATTGTATGTTGCCTAATGTCCATTAGGACAAAGGGGTTGGTACTCGTACTATATTCTGTTTACTCATGACTTCTCCAGTTCTAGGCAAGTATTTCGTTGAAATGCAAGGTCCAGATATTGAGAAGTTATACGTATAAGAATAAAGTAAAGAACCATTTGTTGCAAGTATCAGGATCCTTCAAGGTGATCAAAGATGTAGATACTTGTGTTTGGTATTCAGTTGATAGTAATGGTTTAGAGAACTTTCTTCTCTTTCAGATTACTCATATCTGGATGCACTCCTAATTGAGTAATGCTGATCGACCTCTCTCCATTTAGTTGACATGCACTGGAGACAGCTGCATAATTTGAATCTGGTTCCAATTAAATTAGTGCCTCTATTTCTATATTGTATATAGAATGGTTCATATCTTAACGATATTAAGGTATATGGAGTTGCCCGGCTTATGCTTGAAACCAGACTCTGGATAAACCCAAGGCACGTTTTAGTTATAGCCGTTTGTCGGTTATCCAGGGCTATGTCGAAGGATAACTTTCTACCATCTGGAAGATCAATAGTGATATTGTTCTTGACTCACCACAGTTTTAGTAAAATGGATTTTTTTCATAAAACAGTAGTGGGAGTATGGTAGAACTGGAAGTGATTCCAGAACCACAAACGATTACTGAAGATTTAATAGAACCTAAAGATTCAATTGGTTTTTGACATTCCATTAGCCACTCCGTAGATATGGTGGGTAATCTCAGGCGCCCGAGAGGTACTTCGGTATCCTCAAAGATGGTGACAGGGAGGTTCTTGTTTACCCAGACTTGCCATTACTACTGTTCTAGAATATGAGACCCGACAGGAGGATGAGTATAGCGTCGTTCTAAACTATCTTTAGAAGTGCACGTGTATATGATTCTGCCAGAGGGTTGTTATAGTCAGTGGGAGCAGCGGAAGCATAGTGGAAAAGTAGCTTATGTCTATTTATAGACTGAAGCAGGTATAGCGGAGATAGATCATCTATTTTTGATGTGATAGTCATAGGCTTTGACTTCATCAGAATAGGAGATGGATCTGTTAAGATGGTAGTACGATGTGATGTCCTGGTATTTGGATGACATGCGCTTTATAGAAAGTGAAATTTCTATACTACGATCGGTTATGCTGTAGTTGTCACACAGTGGTTTCTCCACATTAGATATGGATAATATATTAGGCATTCTGGTAACTAGATCTATGGTTTTAGATCTAGATTTGGGTAGTTTCCCAATCTGGGTACTTTGACACTATTCTAAAGGTGTTTTAGAATGGACGACTCCTGGCATGGTGGTGTACCTGCAAGTGATAGAGTCGCCCTCTCTAAAGGTGTCTTACAGACTAAAGGGGTGAGGATGTGCATGATTGTCATATTACTTGCTTAGGTAATTGAGTCAATCATGAGATGTTAAGTACCACACCAGATGTTGTTTTTGCACGAGCTGCAATAAGTTTTTATTGATCCAATCCTGGAGAAACGTTGGAAAGCAGTTTATGAATATAAGTGGATGTTCATGGGATATGGTAACAGCAGAGTCCTTCAGAGACGGCTCTCATTCCAGGCTTCCAAGGTGACCTGGATGACAGAGCGACTGTCAGAGTTTTAGTTTTCCCTCTTTTGAGGGGCAGTAGTTTGGACAGGTGGTCCAAGCGGATACTGAGGAAGGTATGGTGCAGGATACTGATTAAATTCAGTGGACAATACAGTCTAAGAAGTTTGTTGGATTTGGAGTTCATTTATGAACTGGGTCCCATCAGATATCCAGACATATTCTAAAACAGGTATTGCTCATTTTGGGAGATAGATTTCTCTGTGAAGTTGAGATATAGAGAGATACAGAAAGAAACATTGGAGCGGATCCACTCACTGAGGCTATTTCTCGAACGCAATAGTTTCACAAACGAGCTTTGTGAAACTGATTAGTAGAGGAGTTGGTGTTCGGTATCACACGGGCTGTGAGTATGCGACATCACAATAATTAGCCTTAAGTGCAAGTGGGAAATTGTTGGCTATAGTGCCCTCAAGGCAATTATCATAGTCGCAGGCAGGTGATTATGATGATTGAAGGAGGACCTATACCAGTAGAACAATCTTATTCGAGATGATAGTATGCTATCTGGTTTGTCTTTATCATCATGTAGAGCATTGGTGGTATTACAGATCACTATTACATGTTGATAGAGCCCATAGGATTCTTGCTTGACTATCAACAGTATGATGGCGATCATATATGTGGGAGCTGGGTGGTCTATAAGCACATCCTTAAATGTCCCTAGTTGAGGGAGTTTCGAGACTGGGCATCGATACTCCAGAGTAGACTAGTGTATACTGATCAAAACCCCGACAAGGGGCGGTGGCCGGTCTCACAAGCCATTGGTGTCAGTTTGTTCACCTAAGATGTATGCATGTGCTCATTGGGTTATGAGTACACCGGACAGACTCGCCGGGAATATGCTAGTTGGTATTATACCTATTGTCAGATAGCAGTTCCCAGGTGATATGTGTACAGGTTAGTCTATTGACCTGAGATCGTTATTTGTCTCGTGTGAGTTCACACTATACTTTGATTACTACCCTACCACGGCTCAAAGGAGTCGTGCAAATAGGTTTTAGTTGAGTACAGTCCCGAGCCACATGGAGGCAGTGAGCGGATCGTCGGGGGATTCGTCTCTCCCGGTATTGGGGGTTGATGTTGCGGTTGTGCACGGGTGGCCATCACCAGAAATCCTTGGCCAAGGTAGTCGAGAATTACTGATCTAGGATCGGTAGTTTCTCAGGTGGTAATGGGCTTCATACCGACACTAAATGTCGTATTATTAGGGGTCTGATTTTATCCACCCCCTAGACTCAATATGTGATACTCATAGACGAAGGGACCAGACTGTACGGATATTGTCACCGTCAGGCTCAGTAGGGTTTCAGGGTGAGTTTGCCTGTCGGCCTCCCTTTCGCTCAATACCTGAGTAGCCGTTATGTACAGCTAGTGCCGCTGACGTGCTTATGGTTAAACCGACTACCAGCGTATTGACGAGTCTTTAGAGTCCCACACAGAGAGTTTTCACGGTTCAGGCGATATGGTGTAGACGACGTATGTTGGTACATACAGGTGTTCGATTAAATATGTGTAAAGGCTGCACAGACTTTAATCGGACGGTTGATAATACTAGCGGCTTAGCATTAAGCCAGATTGTTAAATCAGGTTTTGATTTAATAATTTATATATATGTATTTATATATATGTATTCTAGTATTATTGTTCACTATTCATTTTCTCTCTTGGCTATTCATATTTTTGTACGAATACGCGTATGTGTATTTCGATACATATACCAGGTTGTATTCTGTATTTATACAGAATAGTTTCTAGAAGATGGACACCTCATTTGTATGATTTTCATTTTGGAAATTCATTTGTTTTACAAATGAGGTGGAGGGGTGAGTTGGCATAAGCATGGCTTAATGGCATGTAGATAGGTATAGCACCACATTAGTTTATTTGATAAATGAAAAGAGATATTTTGTTGCATGATTGAAAAGAGGCAGCCACAATTCTTTACATGCCATGCTTTTGATTTTTCTTGACTTGCTTCTTGACTTTCTCATTCTCACTTGGAAAAAGCTTAGCCATTTTCTTTAGTTGCTCATGCCATTGTTTCCTCACCTCCTCTTCATCTTCTATGGTTGCTCTTTTGAGTATTTTTTATGAGAGAAATTATAATGAGATAATCCTACACCTCCACTCTCCATTGCTAGCAACCTTGGAGCGTCGATTGCCTTGCTAGGCAAGGCTGAAACTTGCGCCGTTTCTCTCGGATGGATCATCGTAGATGGAGGAAGACCGGCAACCAAATTCGATCCGCAACGCCTCAAGGAGCTTGGAAATGGTAGAAGACCGAAGGACACGATCCATTTGGTATAAATATCTAACTTTTCTTTGCATGTTTTGTTATCTAGGGCTTATGGGTCGATCCGGGTTATAGGGTTGTGTTAGCGCCGGTTTTCGAAAAATTTTGTTCCGCATTTGGCCACGGATTAATGGCCGAGGCACTTGCATAACCCAACAAATACCTTCTTGAACTATGAAATGGCATTTTCCCAATTCAGTGTTAAATTCTTATCCTTACAGCGGGTAAGAACAGCGTCAAGATGACGTAGGCATTCCTTAAAAGAGTCCTCAAATATGGAGAAATCTTCCATAAATATCTCCAAAAAATTCTCGACCATGTCCGAGAATATCCCCATCATACACCGCTAAAACGTAGCGGGAGCATGGCATAACCCAAAGGGCATGCGTCTATAAGAAAAAGTACCGAAAGAACAAGTAAAAGTTGTTTTATCTTGATCCTTTTCGACGATGGGGATCTGGTTATAGCCGGAGTATCGATCCAAGAAACAGTAGTATTCATGCCCGGCTAATCGTTCCAACATCTGGTCAATGAAAGGTAGAGAGAAGTGATCTTTCCTCGTTGCGGTATTGAGTTTTCTATAATCAATACATACCCGCCACCCAGTTTGGGTGCGTGTTTGGATCAACTCATTAGCCTCATTAGTTATGACCGTGATACCAGACTTTTTAGGGACCACATAAATAGGATTTACCCATTGGCTATCAAATATTGGGTAAATTATATCATTATCTAGGCATTTGACGATTTCTTTCTTTACCGCCTCTTTCATGACGGGATTCAACTGTCTTTGTGGTCTTAGACTGGTTTGGCTTCATCCATCAAATGTATATGATATTCAACAATAAAGAGACTAATCCCTTTGATGTCTGCCATTGTCCAACCAAAATCTTGCCGATTCGATCTCAAGACTGACAAAAGAGCTTTCTCTTGCTCTAAAGCTGGAGAAGCTGATATGATAAAGGGCAAAGACTCATTCTCACCTAGATATGCATATTTAATATGAGATGGTAGTGGCTTGAGATCTAGTGTCGGCGGAGAGACGATAGAAGGTAGGGTAAAGGAATGATACTCGGACTCTTTAAGATATTCATAACCAGCATAAGAAATTGACTCGGAAAGCTAGACTATTTTTTGCGACAAGTCCAAGGATTCGGACTCGGGGATGGACTTGTCAATAGAAGGGTCCTCACTCGTATAAATAGTTGGATCAAACAATAATGTTCTAGTGGCGTCGAGATCATTATCGCAAAGTTCCTCAACTTCGCAACTATCAGAAGCTATCTCGTTGACAGAACATATATCAATTTGATGAGCAGAAGGTTCGGAGGGGTGACTTCCTATCTTGAAAATGTTAAGCTCAATTGTCATCTTTCCGAAAGATAGGTTCATAGAACCGTTACGACAATTGATTACAGCATTAGAAGTTGGTAGAAAAGGGCGACCAAGAATCACCGGGATTTGGTTCCGTATGTTCGCCACAAGCTATGTATCTAAAACTATAAAGTCCACCGGGAATATAAATTCCCCGACTTTGATTAACACGTCCTCTAGCTCACCCCTAGGGTGGGTGATAGATCGATCGGCCATCTGGAGAGTGCAGTGCATAAGTTTTAACTCTTCTATGCCTAATTGCTCATAAACAAAATACGGGAGCAAGTTAACACTAGCACCTAATCGAGCAGAGCGCGATTGATATTTTTACCCCCAATAGTTATAGATATTGTAGGATAACCGGGGTCCTTGCTGTTAGGAATATGTATACTCTAGAGGCCATTATTGTATGATATAGTGGATGCTTGGACATATATATAGAGGACTTTCTTGCTCGACATGATAGTATGCTATCTGGTTGCTCTTTATCTTAACATGTACACTAGTATTATTATACTGTCTCTCTGATACATGTTGATAAAACCCTTAGGATGTTAGCTTGACTACCAGGACTATGATGCAGATCATACTAGTAGGGCTTGTGTAGTCCGCAAGCACATCCTTTAACAGTTCCTAGTCGAGGGAGTATTGAGACAGGGCATCGATATTCCAGAGTAGACCAGTGTGTACGTTTCTTGACCCTATATGGGGCGATGGTAAATCCCACATCCATTGGTGTTTGACATCAAAGATTGTATACAGGTGCTCATTAAAGAATGGGTACACCGAACATGACTCGTCGAGAATTCCTAGATGGTACCATACCTATCACTAGATAGCAGTTCTCGGGTGACACTTATACAGGTTAGTTTGTAGACCCGAGATCGTCATAGAGTCTTGTGTGGTTCTCACTGTGCTTTGATTTCCTCCTTACCACGGCTCAAAGAAGTCATGCAAACAGGTAGATTTTGGATACAGTCCCGAGTCATATGGAGGCAATGAACGATAGGAGGGGTTTCGTCTCTCCCGGTATAGGGAGTTGATGTTGCGCTATACTTGATTGGCTATAACAACAAGTCCCTGGTTAGGGCTGATGAGATTTACTGGTAAGTGTTATCAGTAGTTTCTTGAACGGTTATAGGCCACATATCGGCATCACTTATCAAGTTACTGGGGTCTGACGATTCCATCCCTAGACTCGATATGCGACATATCAGACGAAGAGACCGGACTGTACGGTAAGTGTTGCTTAAAGGCTTTGCGAGAGTTTGGACAAACTTGCTTGTTGATCTTCTATTTGCTCAATACCTGGGTAGCCGTTACGTCCAGCTAGTACCACTGACGGCTTGTGGGTGACTGATGTGATCATTACCTACTGCTGGCGTATTGACGAGTCTTTAGAGTCCCACACAGAGGTTTCCTAGCCCAAGCAAAACGAAGTAGGCACATATGGTGATATGTGCGGAAGCTTGATTAAATATGAGTATGTGATACTGTATACTAATCTTACGATATTTGATATCGGTATGGTTATATGTGATATGACCGGGTTATTGAATCAAGTGTTGATTTGATAATGTGATATGCATATAAAAGATATTGGTCGGTTATATATGATATAGCCGGATTATTGAATCAAGTGTTGATTTAATAATTTAATATATATTTATATTTGATATATTTATATATTAACTAATATTGTGCTCACTAAAGATTTTCTTTTCTTGATTTTATATATAATGATATATATATGTATATATAATATATATATATTTGTTTATATATAAAATACTATTGTCATGGTGGATGATTCATTGAACATGGGTGTATGAGACTCATACTAAGGCTAAAATTAATTAGGGTAATTATTTATTTAGAGTATAATCAAAATGAGGTGGAAATGAGCATGGCTTAGATATTTGTGGAAGCATATAGAAGCCATGACTCATTTCACTAATTTTGTTTTACTCTAGATATTTTATAACCCAACCATTATCTTTAGCCCAAAAAAACTCTCACACTTATCACTTGAGTTATTTCCTCACCCAAGTTCATCTTCTTCATCTCTAAGTTTTCTTGAGTTGAAGAAAGAAAAAGAGAAAAAGATTTCTATAGTGAGCAAAATTCCTATTTCATCAACCTACTCTCATCTAACCCATAAGATTAGATTGTTTGCTTCACTAATTTTTTAATTAGTGAAGAGATAGCTTGAGTTAGAGAAACTTCAAGGTGGATCATCTTCGGTCTCGAAGACGACGTAGCAAGCTCGTTTCTTTCACCAAGTGGAGCCAAGAAGAGTTCTAGGGACCACTATTAGGAGCTAAGGGACTACTACTTGGAGCTTTAGAAGTGAAGGACCAGTCTACAAAGGTTGTATTCTCTATTCACTTAGTGTAAAACTTGTTTACATGCCTAGTAAACCCTAATTCTCTAGTTAGATTCTAGGTTAGTGTAGCTTAGTACTTTAGATTTTTTAAAATTGCATATTTGATACTTGTCTAAACCTAGTGATGGTGCTAAGACACACTTTCACTTATGTTTCTTGGGCAATTATTGGGTAAAAGCAGTGCTTATATTGCTCGCTAAGAAAACCTTTTTAGGCACTTGAGTTTTTCTCTTCCTAGTGCACAAGTCCTTAAGAATTTTCGCATAGGACGGAACATGTTGGATAGTACCTAAGAGGGGAATATTTATGTTAACTTGCTTAAATATTTTCACAATCTTCTCTATTTGTGCATTTGGTTTGTTGGCCCTCAACCTGTTTGGAAAAGGAGCTTCATCAATAAGGCTTGGGTCCAACATTTGAGGAGAAGTTTGTAGGGATGGAATGGATCCCGAAATTGGATTCGGGATGGTCTGAGATGTGTAGGGTTCCTAGGCACCCTAATGAGGTCTCACAAGGCATCAACCATGCCAATTTCAAATTTAAACGGTGCCGAGAAACCCTAGAACGGATTGTTGGCTAGATTTCTAGGCGACAAAGCAAACTAGTTAACACTTAACTACAAGAATACGGAAATACAACCTTTGTAGATCCGGTCCTCCACCTCCACGGCTCCGTGATGAAGTCATCTCCGCTGTCCAAATCAAAATCCGGGCTCTAGCGTCGGCTTCATCGGATAATAGGCGGGCTAGGTCGTCGATGTCCATGCCGAAGATGATCTACGTCGAGGCATCGCTAGATCAAGCTCCAACTTCACCAAGTCTAGAAAACTTGTGAAGGAAACACACTCTACTACTTGGCAAGAGGTAGAGGATGAAGAAATAGGAAGTGGGTAGACTTTAGAATTGGATTTCTCACTTGTTTTCATCAATCACCATTGATGAAGAAAGGTTTTCTTCAATGAAGAAGATGAAGAAGAAGAAGGTAGTATTATCATAAGTTAATTCCAAAAAAGAAAGTAAATCAAAACTTATCATAATTCTAACTATGGTTATGTGTAGAGCATTGACCAAGGTTAAAGGAATGGTTAGGGTTAAGGATGAGATAAGAATGGTGGACTAGGTCAAAGCTTCATGAAGCTTCAACTAAACAACAAATAAAGCCACCATTCTTTTCTCTTTTCCATTTATTTTCCAAAATGTATAAACAAATAAATAAATGAATAAATAAGTAATGGAAAATAAAACCCTAATTATATGTTTAACCATGGTTTAATTCTTTACACTTAACCAAATAAACATGTATCATCAAACATGATACAATCAAGTGCACAAAAGTATATCACATATACAATATGAACATCCGAGTGAGAATATCCATTTAAAGTGAACCAATACTAGTTAATGCAAAGTAATATATCAAATATATAATTATGCATTAAATCATTAAATCAACACTTGATTCAATGATCCGGTCATATCGCATATAACCGACTAGTATCCAATGTATCGGCTTATCGAATCAACCCTCGATTCGATAACTAGGTTATATCGCATATAACCATTCGATACATTCATCGCGAGAATAGAATACGGTATCACATACACGCATTATTCTCGGTCCCGCACATATCTCATATGCGCTCCCATTTCGTTTCGCTTGAGCCAGGAAACCTCTGTGTAGGACTCTAAAGACTCGTCAATACGCCGGCAGCAGATGATGATCATATCAAGCACCCACAAGCCGCAAGCGGTCTGCTAAACGTAACGGCCACCCGGGTATTGAGCGATCAGAAGATCGACGAGCAAGCCCGCTCACACTCCTGTGAATCCAACCAGTAACACTACCGTACAGTCCGGTCTGATCGTCTGATATGTCGCATATCTCGCCTAGGGGTGATAAACGTCAGACCCCAATAGCTTGATAAGTCGCGTCGATATGAGGTCTATAACAATTCGAGAAACTACTGGTAACACTTACCAGTATATCTCAGCAACCCTGGCCAGGGATTTCCTGTTATAGCCAATCGAACACAGCGCAACATCAACTCCCTATACCGGGAGAGACGAATCCCCTCCTATCGCTCATTGCCTCCATGTGACTCGGGACTGTACCCAAAAACCACCGTTTTGCATGCCCTCTTGGACGTGGTAAGATGGAAATCAAAGCACAGTGGGAACCACACAAGACTCTATGACGATCTCGGGTCAACAGACTACTCTGTACCAGTGTCACCAGAGAACTGCCATCTGACGTAAGGTATAATACCATCTGGGAGTTCTCGGCGAGTCCGTCCAGTGTACCCAGTCTCTACTGAGCACCCGTATATCATCTCTGATGTCAAACACCGATGGATATGGGATCATCCATCGCCCATCTGTATGGGTCGAGAAGGTACACGCTAGTCTACTCTGGTATATCGATGCCCCGTCTCGATACACCCTCGACTAGGGACTTTGAAGGATGTACTTATGGACTACCATGTCCCCACTAGTATGATCCGCATCATAGTCCAGGTAGTTAAGTACACATCCTAAGGGCTTTACCAACATGTAACAGAGAGACAATCAGTGTACACGTTAAGGTAAAGAGCAACCAGATAGCATACTATCATGTCGAGCAAGAAAGTCCTCCCTATATATGTCCCAGCATCCACTACAATATACATCCAATGTATAGTAATGGCCTCTAGGGCATACATATAACTAACAATCTCCCACTTGCACTAGGGCCATCTGATAGCAGTGGTTGTAGTATCTCATACTCAACCATCCCATAAAAGTCTCTCTCTGGGAACAGGCCTTTGTGAGTGGATCCGCTGTGTTGTCCTCTGAGTCTACTCTCCAAATCTCGATCACCCTGGAGATCAACCATCTCCATGATCAAGTGATACTGCCTTAGAATATGTCTGGATCACTGATGGGACCTGCGTTCCTTGGCATAAGCCACAACTCCATTGTCTCACAATGGTAGGAACGTAGTTCATCTCATGGACCAATATACACCCAAACAGCCTCTTTGGTAGCATCTTAAGTAGTGATGTATCCTGCCTTTATCGTCTAGTATGCCACGGTATCTAGCCTGAAACTCTTCCAACATACCGTCCCTTTACTGAGGGTAAAGACAATGCATGTGACTGACATTCAGTCATCTTTATCACCCTGGAACCATTCCAGTGATTCTCCCCAGGATCGATTGATACCATCTCACTACAACTAGTAAGAATCCTAACATCCATTTAGATCTATCTCATAGATCCAAAACCTAGGATTTAGTAGGTATCATTTTGATCCTATATGGAGAATCATTGTGATAAGCGGAGATTGATCGAGCGTAGCATAGGAAACTCCTTCCCTATCAAGAGTATGCCATCCACGTACTCTACGAGGATCACCACCATACTCCCTACTACCTTTTTGTTTATACAAGGTTCATCTACCATTTTGATGATGTCAAACTCTTTGACTAATCCATCAAAACAGATGTTCCAACTCCGCGATGCCTGCTTTATCCTATAAAGCATCTTGCACACGTTTCCGCTGCTCCCACTGTCTACGAAGCCCTCTGGCTGTGTACTTATAGACGCTCTCTTCCAAAATATCATTTAGGAAAGCAGTCATGACACCCAACCACCAGATATCGTAGTCATGGTATGTAGCCGTGGTAAGTAGGATCTGGATGGACTTAGGCATAGATACTTGAAAAGGTTTCATCATTATCCACGCCTGGTTGATGACGAAAACCTTTAACAAGTCTAGCTTTGAAAGTCTTAACTTTTCCATCTACACCTAGTAATCTTCTCAAGATATACTTGCTCCTGATGGGGATTTAACCCTTCAGATATAGCAACCAAAGTCCATACTTTGTTGGTGTATAAGGATTCCATCTCAGATCGATAAACATCCAGCCATTCTTACAGAGTCTTACTCCTGATGGCCAGCTCGAAGCTAGTTGGGTCATCATCTCATGATGCAATCCTCGCTCCCACTGTCATAGAGAAACCGAAGTATCTCTCAGGCGGGTGAGGAACCCTACTAGATCGGCGGAGAGGCTGAGGTTCGTTGGAATCTACTGAATCCTTTGGCTCTATCAAATCATCTGCTGTAGTTTGTATAGCTGGAACCTTTCCAGTTGTACATAACAGACCTTGCCTCGAGCTTGTCCGGATTTTGCTTTTAAACATAGCCCGGACAACCCCAAATCTTAACTAGCTTAAGACATGGGCTCTTCCCTTTCCATATCACATATGAAGTGGTAGGCAACTGATTTGATTTGAACCCTATTCAATAGGTATGCAGCTTCTCAAGTGCATAACACCCAAAAGGAAATAGGTAACTCAGTAGTACTCATCATAGAGCACACCATATCACATAGGGTGAGATAGCTCCGCCCCGATATACCATCGTGCTTTGGTGTATTCGGAGGAGTAATACTGAGAGAGAATCTCATTTTCCTTTAGAATAGTCCAGAAATTCCATGCACAAGTATTCTCCTCCTTGATCTCGTCAAAGGACATAATACTTATACCCGTATTGGTTCTCTACTTCTCGCTTATATTCTGTGAATATCTCAAAAGGTTCGGACTCATGTTTCAACAGGAACATAGGTCTGAATCTCGAAAGATCATCAGAGAATGTAATGAAGTACAAAGAACCAGTCTTGGCATGTGTAGACAGGGGACCTTACATACATCAACATGTATCATCCCAAGAGTTCACTAACTCTTTTTTCTGTTTCCAGTAAACGGAGCTATGGTCATCTTATCTCTGTGACATGACTGGCAAGTTTCACAAGATGTAAATTCAAACTGATTTAAATATGCATCTAAAATGTAACTTCAGCCAGTCGGATAGCATTGATATGACCTAGTCTACAATGCCTCAAGAAGGATTCGTTCATTTCTGAACTCTTCCTCTTGTGTGTGTTCCGTATACTAAGAACTGTAGTTTGATTTAGAACATTAATGCTTTTAGATAACGTGCCTGAACCGATCAACTTTTGATATAGGAAATGTTCAAAACATTATCCAACAATACAAAATTTTATCTTTTCTTTACTAATAAAGAGACTGATATGATTTTGTATATCAGGTTCGGTATCTAACAACATTCGTTCAGAATCAATGTATTGTAATACAGGGTGACAGTGACCAACAGACTTGGCAGCAACACTTGCCCCGTTTCTGCCTCATGAAACTTATCACCCGTTCTCAGTCCTCTACCTAGCTGTAGTCCTATGTAACAGATTACATATCTGGGATCCTGATCAGGTATTACATACCCAGGACGTAGAGGATACAGAGAAACAGTTCTTTGTAACGAACACACCCGAAGATGATGCATCAGCATGCACTCTCTTCGTTTGGGCGGCACGGGAATTCTGGTATTCCCCAATTTCCTGCTCTGTCTTCTAACAATTATAAGTTGGAGCGGGACCAACGTTCCCCAGCTCAGTATAACAAGCGGGTTCAGTCAATTATCCGTATTATTATCTTGATTAAGGCGTGATATGGTCGCTACCTGGAGAGAGAGAGAAGAAAACACTCAGCGTGCGCTCTTGCAAGAATAGATTGGTTATTATTTTATCTAATCAGGATGGCTCCCACTGCTTTTTATCAAATCTTCCTTCAAACCCTAAAAGGAAAGACTAGCCGGGATTAATTACACACTACAAGTTCGCCAATCTTTCAGCCAGGCCAGTGTCGGTACTTTGAGGGAGGTGCCCCGTGCTTTCGCACGAACCTAATTAATGTAAACCTCGTTTTCCCAGAGGCGTAACCTCGTTGACACCTTTCTAGACACCTACTTGATCGGCTAATTGTAATGTATAAAACTCTCCCAGGAGTAACTCTTACTCGCAGCGGGTATCGGGATCCAACTATCTCATAGAAGGTATGCAATCTCATTGCAAATTTCAACACTTGAAATTCCCGATAATTTTGCCCCCAGCACCCTATGACCTTGACGGAGGTCAACAAACCATAGGCTACTAGTCAAGTTCAACCCGTCATTTCTTGATCGAATTAAACCCACCCGCACGACCCTTGACGGAGGTCAATAAGGCCGCACGACTACCCTAACTCAATCTGCATCATATGCATAAACAGATAAATACTAGTTAGCTACCGCACACTACGCCTTGACGGAGGTCAACAAACGTAGCACGAATACTAAATAGGACTTATCTGAAATGACGGAGGGCTACGACAGTTTTTTTCTGAAAACCTATTGCGTAATGAACTTGATATCGTTGTAGAATCAAATGATTTTAAAATGGAGTGCTTTTGAGGCTTTTCTAGTTTTGCTAAAGGAGTCACTCCCGGTGAAGGGATCGTCGGTCCTTTCCTCGTCGAATGAGGTGCGGGATATATCATATATATCACTGTGCAAAGCAAAAACTCTTAAAAGCAATCAAAAGACAGACCGAGTGTGTAGCATCTACCAGTTATTGCTAAAGGAGTCACTCCCGGTGAAGGGATCTCGGTCCTTTCCTTATCGAATAAGGTGCAGGATATATCACATATACCGCTGTGCAAAGCAAGAACTGTAGCTACCTGTTTTATTTTGAAATTCGATTCTACAACATCTTAGGTTTCTTTTATTTCATTAATCACATTAATGAAGTCCCATCATTTAAGTACCTAAACATTACAGATAAATACGACGTACACTTATGCCATCCGCATTCGCCTCAATGTCCCCTCATGCACCGTTAGGTTAGGTAACTAACGGCAGAGCAGGGCAGGGCTAGCGCGGGTGTAAAACATAAGTAACATCTATATAATATATCATATATACTATATATTGTATCTATCATAGAACATCACATGATCACATCACAGATATCGCAGCAGAAGAATCATATGAAATATTAGATATACTAGGACGTCCGTGTTTTCAATACGAGCCAGTATAAAACACGGATTCCACGGTCGCGATGAATAGCCAAACCCACACCCCTAGACCCCTACGAGAGCGGCAAGCAACCCTACCAATTCTAGAGTTAGGAGACCCGGACTCGACTCCTTGAGTTGGTCTCCCACTGGACTCCAGAACCCGGTTACTTGTGCTCTCCTCCTTGGGTCTATCCTAGTGCGGAAAAGTAAATAATATACAAACGGTGACATCTTCCGCAATCTGGAAGTGCCCCAAATAAAAGAATATTACATACAAATTTTTACATGAATGAAAATGAAAAACACTCATCTCACATAAAAAAACCCGGCTATTCAAACACGACGATCCAATATAACATATCCAGCAACACATAACATCACATGTCATTAACGTAAGTAAATATGCGCATCCCAATTGTCGTTGACATATAGCAACGAAACCGGCGATATCACATATTACACTTACGGTCACAGAAAAGAAAGTGTAAAACTACAACAGTTGGAATCCGCAATTTCCTTAGACATCGCATGCCTAAAACAATGAATTCCTTAGACATCTCATGCCTAACAATTATAAACCCTGCATTTTAGTCTCAAAATCGAAAACACTTTTCAATACCTAGTCGGGCAATTCAACAAGATTCCCGACATCCTGATCGAATGCTCGTCGCAAACTTTAGTAGACGGCTGCACCCCCGATACCGTCGACGAAGTGCACCAAGGCGGAACACCGCTGCCGCGAGCACCCGGACGGATGCTTTCGGCGACGGGGTTCTCCTACAGTCACTTGGTCGAGGCTATGGAGTGAGGCTGTCTATTAAGTTTACCCGGCGAGTATCCACGTACGCTACGTGATTGCGACGGACTTTTGATCACATCAAAATTCCGTGGCAACCGATCAAGTGAGACTAAACCGCTAGATTTATAACATTCATTCAGTTATCTCATAACAATTTGCGAATTCCAAGTATTGTATCACATTCCAGATAAAATAGAAAATGTTAAACTTTTCGATCGAACAATCGAACACCCAAGTTTTCCCGATAATGATCAACACATGAAATATGAGTCTAACAACATTCAGTTCGTGCCTCAGTACCAACGGTCCAGCCGTAGAAGGGTCAAGCCAACGCCTCACATGTGGTACGCCGTACTGCCCCAAACCCGAAGGTTCAAAGGGCAGTTCAAGACGGTCACATAATCGAGTTAAGGTTTGTTGTCTTCTAGAGGGTCCATCGCGTTACTTGCACTACTTAGAACGTCGTTAAACCACGGAAAAATCCAACACTTGGAAATTTCCCGACAGGGGAAAAGTTGGGTATTTATATCCGGTCGAACTTTTTAACATATCCAAAAATTATCCGGAAAGCCACATAGACAAAATTTGATACTCCGATCGAAACACCGAATCCCCAAAACAACCCCTGAAAATTCAACTCTTGAATAAAAATTAAAAATTCCCAGAAAATCCAGCATTATCAATTAGGAGTTACTGTGTAAAATATATTAAATAAGGTGGCCGTACGGCCGCGGAACCGCCGCACGAGCCATGCTCGTGCCGCGGAACCGCGGCAGTTTAATGGATTTAGGAACTCGAATTTCACAGAAACTCTTAAAATCATCTGCTGAATTTTCTGCATATTTTTAATGTTGAAAAATCCCAGATTTTAGAAAAAGGACAGAGAGCATGTTTGGAATTGGGTTTCGGGTTCGTTCGGACTTCAAATTGCGTCTAGACTTCGCCTAAGGCTCTAGCTAGTCTCTGATACCACTGTAGGGTTCCTAGGCACCCTAATGAGGTCTCACAAGGCATCAACCATGCCAATTTCAAATTTAAACGGTGCCGAGAAACCCTAGAACGGATCGTTGGCTAGATTTCTAGGCGACAAAGCAAACTAGTTAACACTTAACTACAAGAATACGGAAATACAACCTTTGTAGATCCGGTCCTCCACCTCCACGGCTCCGTGATGAAGTCATCTCCGCTGTCCAAATCAAAATCCGGGCTCTAGCGTCGGCTTCATCGGAGAATAGGCGGGCTAGGTCGTCGATGTCCATGCCGAAGATGATCTACGTCGAGGCATCGCTAGATCAAGCTCCAACTTCACCAAGTCTAGAAAACTTATGAAGGAAACACACTCTACTACTTGGCAAGAGGTAGAGGATGAAGAAATAGGAAGTGGGTAGACTTTAGAATTGGATTTCTCACTTGTTTTCATCAATCACCATTGATGAAGAAAGGTTTTCTTCAATGAAGAAGATGAAGAAGAAGAAGCTAGTATTATCATAAGTTAATTCCAAAAAAGAAAGTAAATCAAAACTTATCATAATTCTAACTATGGTTATGTGTAGAGCATTGACCAAGGTTAAAGGAATGGTTAGGGTTAAGGATGAGATAAGAATGGTGGACTAGGTCAAAGCTTCATGAAGCTTCAACTAAACAACAAATAAAGCCACCATTCTTTTCTTTTTTCCATTTATTTTCCAAAATGTATAAACAAATAAATAAATGAATAAATAAGTAATGGAAAATAAAACCCTAATTATATGTTTAACCATGGTTTAATTCTTTACACTTAACCAAATAAACATGTATCATCAAACATGATACAATCAAGTGCACAAAAGTATATCACATATACAATATGAACATCCGAGTGAGAATATCCATTTAAAGTGAACCAATACTAGTTAATGCAAAGTAATATATCAAATATATAATTATGCATTAAATCATTAAATCAACACTTGATTCAATGATCCGGTCATATCGCATATAACCGACTAGTATCCAATGTATCGGCTTATCGAATCAACCCTCGATTCGATAACTAGGTTATATCGCATATAACCATTCGATACATTCATCGCGAGAATAGAATACGGTATCACATACACGCATTATTCTCGGTCCCGCACATATCTCATATGCGCTCCTATTTCGTTTCGCTTGAGCCAGGAAACCTCTGTGTAGGACTCTAAAGACTCGTCAATACGCCGGCAGCAGATGATGATCATATCAAGCACCCACAAGCCGCAAGCGGTCTGCTAAACGTAACGGCCACCCGGGTATTGAGCGATCAGAAGATCGACGAGCAAGCCCGCTCACACTCCTGTGAATCCAACCAGTAACACTACCGTACAGTCCGGTCTGATCGTCTGATATGTCGCATATCTCGCCTAGGGGTGGTAAACGTCAGACCCCAATAGCTTGATAAGTCGCGTCGATATGAGATCTATAACAATTCGAGAAACTACTGGTAACACTTACCAGTATATCTCAGCAACCCTGGCCAGGGATTTCCTGTTATAGCCAATCGAACACAGCGCAACATCAACTCCCTATACCGGGAGAGACGAATCCCCTCCTATCGCTCATTGCCTCCATGTGACTCGGGACTGTACCCAAAAACCACCGTTTTGCACGCCCTCTTGGACGTGGTAAGATGGAAATCAAAGCACAGTGGGAACCACACAAGACTCTATGACGATCTCGGGTCAACAGACTACTCTGTACCAGTGTCACCAGAGAACTGCCATCTGACGTAAGGTATAATACCATCTGGGAGTTCTCAGCGAGTCCGTCCAGTGTACCCAGTCTCTACTGAGCACCCGTATATCATCTCTGATGTCAAACACCGATGGATATGGGATCATCCATCGCCCATCTGTATGGGTCGAGAAGGTACACGCTAGTCTACTCTGGTATATCGATGCCCCGTCTCGATACACCCTCGACTAGGGACTTTGAAGGATGTACTTATGGACTACCATGTCCCCACTAGTATGATCCGCATCATAGTCCAGGTAGTTAAGTACACATCCTAAGGGCTTTACCAACATGTAACAGAGAGACAATCAGTGTACACGTTAAGGTAAAGAGCAACCAGATAGCATACTATCATGTCGAGCAAGAAAGTCCTCCCTATATATGTCCCAGCATCCACTACAATATACATCCAATGTATAGTAATGGCCTCTAGGGCATACATATAACTAACAAGATGGTTGTTCATTCAAAAAAGTGGGCTGAGGGTTTGAGCCTGGTGAATAACGGAGAGTAGGCTCAGAAGAAAATGGTGGACTAGACGAAGTAGGAGTAAAAGTAGTAGCCGGAGTTTCATCTGACTCATCATCATCAACTTGTTCACTAACATTATTGTTTAGCACTCTTCTCGATCTCAACGTAGTTATGGCACTCGCGTTATGATTTTGTTAGTTAAGGACGATGTTTGCGCTTTGTGAGTGGCCGGGATTTGGTAGAGGTTGAGATGGAAGTCTCCCTTTCTCTCTTTCACTCATCGCGGCATTTATCTATGCAATTTGTGCTTCGATCAATTTTATGCTTTCACCGTGGGAAGTAGTGTGTTGCACTAACGTTTGGATAGAAGATATTAAATTAGCCGTCGTTTGTGTGGATTGTTTAATAAACATTTCCAAGCTTCTTTCGAGTGCAGAGATTTTTTCGGTACCGGCCGTTGGAGTATTAGTCTGTGATTGGAAAGAATTATTATAAGGGATAAAGTTGTTGGCCGGATTTTGGAAAGATTGCGGTTGAAAGGGTTGCTAAATTTTTTGTGGTGGTTGTTGTTGCTGTGGGGGAAGCCTTTGATAGTTATTTTGGCTTGGGAACTGATTTTGAGTTTAAGTTTGGTTTTTGTTCCAAGAAAAATTAGGATGATTCCTCCATCACTGATTATATGTGGAGGAATAAAGATCGTTTCTAGGTCTTTGGTGAAAAGCAGCATTAGTTTATTCTTGACATTGAGACGTAGGATTCAAAGGACATTCTTCAGTTATATGTGATGGGTCAAAACAGCAACCACATACGATTTTGGGGAGCGTAACTTGGTTTAGAGAGGCTGAAGAGAATTTGCTTTCCATAGCTTTGAGTTTCTTTTGTATCACAGCCATTTCAGCTTTCACTGCGATGAAAACGTCGAGCTGATGGATACCTGCCCTAGATGAAAATGATGTTGGTTTAGTGCTCTCCTATTGTAATGTTTGTTCGGCGAGATCTTCCAGAAATTGCCATGCTTCGTCATCGTCTTTTGACATGAAATGACATTGACAAATGGTTTCTAGCATTTATTTTGTTGCTGGATTAACACCCTTATATACAATGTGGCAAAGTTACCATCTATCAATTCCGTGATGAGAGCATTAAACAAGAAGATCTTTAAACCATTCAAAGCATTTCCAAAAAGGTTCGTTTGGAAGTTGGGCAAACTGGTTAATTTCGCTCCGAATACCGGCGGTCTTGTGATGAGGATAGAATTTCTTAAGGAATGCTATAACGAATTCATCCCATTTACCGATAGAATATGCGGCGGTGCTATAAAGCAACTTTTCTGCAAGATCGCATAAGGTAAAAGGGAGAAGACGTAATAGCAGAGCATCCCCTGAAAGTTGGGTGGTACTCATCATAGCACATACGTTTTCGAATTTGGTTATAAAAACGTATGCATCTTCATATTCAAGCCCGTGAAATTTAGGCAACAAGCTGATGAAGTGGTGTTTAATTTTGAAATTATCCCCATTAGCTGGTGGAAGAAACAGACACGTAGGAAGGGGTCCGCATATAGGGTAGCATCTTTCTTGAAGAGAGATGCGTGGTGGATTTTGCGCACCTACGGGTGGTGGCAGGATGGTGTCGTTATAACCCGATGGAGATCCGTCCATCTCGGGAGATGTGGTGGGTGGAGGAGAAATAGAAGATTAAGAAGTATCGACTTCGGAGTCGATAGCAAAAATGCGGACTAGACGGGCACTAGAGTCCCGTGTCCAGCCGATCATCCACTAAGCGGGTTTAGTGCACGTGGCAGCGTATGATATGTGTGAGAACACTTTTAAGAAGGCTTGTTTTGAAAAAGATGTCGGACGTGAGGCTTTACTCAACAAATCACAAAATACACAATCAATCCTTAGAGTTAGGGTCACCTAGGTCAAGTCACTAGACCGCTCCTGGACTTCCAAAGGACAAGTCACCGGATCAATTCTTTACTACCTCCTTATCAATCTTGTGGCCAGGTAAGTGTCAGGTAAGTGGGAGGCATCCGCTATACAAATCACCGAAATAGCAGGTATAATTAAGTAACCACTTTTCTTAGTCATACTTGCCTTAGACACCGCAAGAAAAATGCGAATAAGTAATAGATTATCCACGACCCTCCTATGTCCTAATTGAGCGCGACAATCCTTAGAGCTTTGGTCTAGATATTTTTTTATTAATGTATGGTGATAGAATACTCGTTTGTGATTTATGCAGCCTAGCAAGGGTGATGAAATCCCCACCTAATCTGGATTTAGGTTTATTGCCCCTTAAAGTCCAGTTTAGATATGCAAAAACAAAACGAAATCAAAACACGCAAAAAAAATTTGAGCGGCATTGTTTGCAAATAATCATGCAGGTAAAATCAGATTATTGGAGTTTTAGAGAAGAGAGAAAGATAATAGGAAAATACCATAGGATTTTGGGGGCCCAATTCTCCCAAAGCGCCACGGTTCCGCCGCTTAGTGAGGTGTTCTTCTTTTCAAAATTCTTCAGGGAACTCTAATGCTCCTCTAGTTTAAGATGAAAGTCTCTAAATCTCTATTTGCCTGCTCCAATTACTCCAGATTCCCTTACAAAACTCGCACAATAATCGTTAGAAACACAAGATATCGTTTTGGTTCTCGTTTATTTTATGTTTGCTGGTTTTTATAAGAAATCAACCCGAATAACAAGAAAAAATTACGACCGTTTCCTCCGCAACGGCGCCATTTGATTGATCATGAAAAGGTGCTTGTATGTAAATAACCGTAATCAAAACGGTGTCGCTAATAGCTAGCCGCGATGAGTACGGGTCGTCCGCAGGATAACGTGAATTCTTTTCTTGTTTTAGACGAGTTAATAAAAGAGATGGTGTTTGTTGTCGTTCTATTTTAATACGGTTATAAAATTTATAATGAAAAGGCTTATAGGGTTTATAGGACTTAGTAGTTAATGGATGAATGTTTAAAAATGACTCTTTTATTTTTTAATAGTTTAAAACTAGAGCGACAGTGATGAATGTGGATTAGGACACTTGGAGAGAATTAGGGTTTTCCACTACCGACCCTTGTCCATCCATTGATCTATATTCATGTCAAGCCCTTAACAAAACAAGTGTTTAACTAATCTCAATTTGTGGTCGAGACTATCAATAAATTGATAGTGCGCCCGATAAGCAGCTTAACATTTATTTTGCTAATATTTATAAACTTTAAAATGTTAAAAAGAAGTTAAAAGATTTTTCATCCATTATCCTACCATATCCTACAAAGCCTAACAAGTAAGGAATTACTCGCTCATGGTTAGTAGTGATTTAGAAGAAAAGGTTGAAGAAGAATAAAACCATAATTAAGATGCAGAAAAATAATGCGTAAAATTAAGATGCAGAAAAGTAAATGCAAAAAGAATTAAAATAAAAACTATCTTTATTAATCAACTATTGCATTTACAACTTTTCTTCTTAGAAAGTAGATTACAATAACCCCAGTTTGCTCTAGATCTCTCTCTTTATGGAGGTAGATGAATAGATAATTATGTGATCGCTTGGATCTCTTATTTAGATTCCAGACCTGAGCTAATACCTGCACAATATCTCAAATCAAAGTGTTAATAGCATTTTATATTTTTGAGATATCATTTCAACCATTTATATAATATAATATGTTAAGAATATTGATTAGGAATATCTTTCATGATTTGCATATTTTAATTACTAATATTTCATTTAGATATTATATGCATATATTTTCCCTAATTATATTAATTAAAAATGTAGAAACTTGTAATAATAATCTTTTTACAAATAAACCACATATGTTCTATATTTTTAATAAACACCTTTTAGTACTTAACAATAGTAGGGAAAATGTTCATACAAATATACAATATTTTAGACTAATTGGCATGGATTTTAAGTATTTGGGTATTTTAGTGATATACACTTAACTTGGGAAGTTCATGGTATTTTCTTGAAAAACTTGTCCTTTTTGATATCTTGATAGTATTTTATTGTCATTTTTTTAACTTTTCAATTTTTGAAAAATATAGATTTATTATATTTTGAAAATATGGATTTATAATTTTATATAATTTTTAAAAATTAATTTTATTTTATTTAGAAAATTCGTATTTCTTAAAAACCGTATTTAAATCCTTTCGAAATCGAATGCTCTGTGAGGAGGTCTGCATCTCGCACTACTAGCCCAAAAATGTGCGATAATCCGCACCATCCATTAGCGGGTCCCCTAAAAAGGATTGTAGATGCATAATTACAAAGGATATGAAATATTGTTTTAAAAGAAATCCGATTTTAGAATTAGGTGGTATTTTATTGTAAATTTTTCTTCGAAATGAAAATACATACAAAAGAGTTATCGTGCTATGAAACCAAGTGTGCGTGTGGGGTGGGTTGTTACCCCATGAAGTTTTCCTGAAGGTATTGTTAAGCATGTTTTTTCGAAAAGATGTGATAGCAAAATTCAAGGTATTTAAATGTAAAAGTTCAAATATGCTTGTTTTACATGGGATTCTTGGATAAAATTGATTCTAAATATTTATATTTAAGGTTACAAGAATTGTATAAAAATTTGGTTGATCAAAGAATAAAAGAGAAGGAGTTTCCAGAGTTTAGAAAAAGGATATCGGTATTAACTCCACTTACCGATATAAGTTTTAAAATTGGATTTCAATGAAGAGGAAGAGAGATTGGGAGGAATTTACGGTTTAGGAAGTTCAAAGAGAGGTTGAAGAAGAGGGGATGAGTTTCGTGGTGTCGCGGGAGCTCCAGAATAGGCTTCGGTTTTCGTCGGAACCAACTTGCTTGCTAACTCCACTTTACTTCACTTTGCACTAGGAGCTTTTTAGAGAGTTTTGGCTAAAATTTTCAGAATGGTGCTGAGCCAAGGTAGGGGATGGTATTTATAGTGGAAAATTATGGTTTAGAAATTAAAAGTGTGGATTAAAAGTATTAAAATTGTGATAAATTGTGAATTGAAAGATCTCTGTTTGATTGCAGGGAAATCAAACAGTACAGAGGAGTTAGGGATAGATGAAGAGGTGTGTATGCAAAACACGGGGCAATTTGGCTCTATCACAGCCATCCCGGCCGGTCCAAAATGAGCTTTCCACTGGTCGATCTAGGGCTTCTGGCCTCGAGATTCGTGCCACGTGGATTTCTCTGTGTTTACACCATTTTCCACATATTTGATTTTTCTGAACTTTTCATTTCCCGTGTATTGCACGTGAAATCTTTTGGGCTTCCAAAAAGTTGGAAAATTCAGAAAAAAATAATTGTGTCTGATGGGAATCGAACACAAGGGCTACGTCACAGCAATGCAAAGCTTTACCAGTGAGCTACAAGTGGCTTCTTGTTGTTATTTAACAAAAGTTACTTATAACTCAAGTTCAGGTTGTAAAACTCATTTCTTGTATATTAACAGTAAAATTTCCGTACAAAATTTTAGAGTCGTTACATTCTACCATTCTTATAACTTTATTCTCGAAATTTACATTTACACAGAGACTGATTTTCAAATATATAAGGGTATCTTGCACGCATGTCTTCTTCTCGTTCTCATGTTGATTCTCCTGGCGAATCCTTTCTTCACATCATTCAGACCAAGTTTACTTCCTTGTTCCACAGTGTCTTCACCTTTTGGTCCAGAATCTCAACGGGTTGTTGCTCGCAGGTTAGATCGGTCTGTACTGTAACCTTTGAGTGATCGAGTATGTGGCTGAGGTTGCTCACATATCGTCGTAGCTGGGATATGTGGAACACGTTGTGCACTCCTTCCAATGAGAGTAGAAGTGCTAAACGGTATGCCATTTCTCCAACTCGTTCGAGTATATCGAACGATCCTATATATTTTGGACTTAGCTTACCCCTCTTACCAAAGCGGATCACTCTTCTGTTTGGAGAGATCTTTAAGAAAATATGGTCCCCAGACTGGAACTCCAGATGTCGCCGCTTTGCATCTGCTCAATATTTCTGTCTGTCTTGGGCTATGTATATTTTTTCCAAACAGAGACGGCAGCGGCTGTGGGGGGCGAAGCAGGTCGGCAACGAAGACGAAAGACGAAGCGAGAGGAGGAAGCGGCGGCGACGGCTGTGGGGAGAACGGAGCATGCCTGCAATGAAGACGAAAGACAAGATGAGAGAAGGAAGTGGCGGCGGCGGCGGCTGCGGTTGCGGGGGGACCAGAAGTGTAGGGAGGAAGCGGCGACAGCGATTGTCATATCAGGAGGCGAAGTAAGAGGAGGCCGACGTCCTAGACGAAAGAAGCCCGACGACGAGAGAGGAGGCCGGCGTCAACGAAGAGGAGAGGGTTAAGGATTTAGGGAGAAAGAAATTTGGAGGGAAATTCTTTTTGGTCGAAGGGATTTAGGGGGAAATGAGGAGCTGGAGGAAAAGGAAGGGAGGATTTTGGGGTTTTATCACCGGGCGGTCATTTGGTCACGATTTGAACCGTGGCCAATTCTTCTACAACCGTGACGATACAATGGTCACGGTTTGAACCGTGACGAAATCCACGTTACCTTTGACCACTTTTGTAGCAGTGATAATATCGATTTGAGAAAATTACAGTGTAAGTAAAGGGAGTTAAACATTTGACAAAACTCAAAAAGTTGGTCATGCATGGTTATAAATCTTTTAAAAATTTGCATTCTAGTTATGGCAGTAGAGATGTGTAAGTAAATGTAAGGTTATTTATTTGATAATATCTGAATGTAATACTTAGCTAATTGACCTCATTATGAGATTTTCAAAACTTAACACATTTATATAATCTACACTCTTGTACACCTTGACCCCCTATAATACACAACTCTACACCAATCAGTGCAAGTTTTTGTTTTAAAAGTTTGTGTGTGGGTCCCCTACATGCTGTGTTATGTTCTTGTGTGTGCCGCGTGCATGGTGTGATGTGTGCTTGGTAAGAGTTACCGGACATTTTTCCCATATATATATATATATATATATATATATATATGCACACACACACTATAAAATAAAACACACTATAAAATAAAATATCGATTAATGAAAAACTTAGTTTACTTATAACTGCATATAACAGTACCCTTCATATTTACCCCATTGGCCAGCTATCACTTCACAACTGGTTTTTCTAGCTCAAAACATGCATACATGAATTAGCTAATGATTAAGCCAAATTTTCATTTGACCGGGACTGCTAACTGACGATGGGTATAATACCAACCGCAGTTCCAAACGAGTCCATTCAGTGTAACTCATAACCCAATGAGCACGTGTATACTATTTTTGGTCCCGTATACCAATGGCTGCAGGACAGGCCACCTCCCCTGACGGGATAAGAAGCGTGTATACTAGTCTACTCTGAAGTATCAATACCCAGTCTTGATAATCCTACGATTAGGGACAAATTTAAGGATGCGCTTATAGACTACCCAGTCCCTACTAGTTTGACTGTCATCACAACGCTGGTAGTCAAGCAAAGATCCTAAGAGCTCTTTCAACATGTATTAGTGATATGTTAAAAGAAACATATACAAATGTTAAGATAGACTCAAATCAGATAGCATACTATTATGTAGAGCAAGACTGTTATTATATTTGTATATATCTCAAGCTTCCAAAATGTAATATACAAACCAGTACTATATAATAATGGCCTCTAGAGCATATACCACTAACATAATCTCATGCGTAATTTTGACTTTTAAGTAGTGCTCCACCAACATAATATGCCTCCACATGTTATATGCATAAGATCGAACCATAAATTTGTTAATAGACCACAATATGTTTTGCATTCAAAACTTTTACACATAAAATATTGACTTCTATTATTTATCAATACATAACAAATATCACATCATATATCAAATATCCTAATAAAGATGTTTTAAATATAGATAATCTTGCATCGTATCCCAACACAAATCGAATCGCAAGATGAGAAAAAAATACTTAGCCTTACTGTAATACTCATAAAAATTCTATATTTATACTTATTATAATTAAGGGTCTTCGTTGACAACAAAACAAAATTTCATTATTTTCAAAATAAGCAATTTTCTTAAATAAGCATTTTATGATTATTATTTGAGTAATCGAATACTTCCAGACAAATATAGCCAATGTGAAAATGGCTACATCTCAATCAAGATATACAAAATTGAAATTTGTCATAAACAAAACTTGTTGCATGTAAGTGACCCATTATAATAATTATCAAAATTTTAAGAGATCCAAATTATCATGATATCAAACAAGATAAATAAGGCAAATATTTTATTTGACAAATGGAATAACCTTACCTAATTTTCATACGATGTAATTGCTACTATAAACATTCAAATCACTAGTTCAATAATTTTAGAAATCACAACCTTTTCTTCATAAAAATAATTGATATGAATCACAATATCCAAATCAAAAAATATAATAGCATCCAAAATAAACAAGTTATTGGAAAAAGTAAATAAGATAACACTATATTTAATTAAACCAATATGAACAATCACAATCATTCAAAATAGATGGCTTATAAAAGATGAAAAGGGAAAAACTTATCGGGTTTTCGATGTAAGAAGAGCGAGGCGTGCTTGAAGAGCAGTGTCCTTAAAAGTAGTTTCGCGTCCCTCTCGGTGAACTTGACCGAATGCACAAAGTCCCAACGGGTTACTTCTCAGGATTCAACGGTCGCCGCAAGTAATCATGCACTCAATTACCGCTACTTATTAACTGCTTTGAAACTATAGCTCTAGTATCACGAATATAATAGAAAGATAGGTTTGATGAAAGGAAAAATAGAGAAGAGGAAAGAGGAAATTTATCTTCTCTATATTATGATTTTAGGACATGCTCCATTCATAAGGAAAGGACAAGATTTGTGTTATATTATATAGGAATATGAAAAAGCTTTGAAATAAATGAGAAGTTTATTACAATTAAAATAAATAATAGAGAAAAGTAATTAAGCCAATTTAATTGTTATAAAGAGCATCATAAAAAATGTTGCCTCGATCAATAGCCCTGTGTGACCATCTCAAAACCAAGCAACACGTGCATAATTAAATTGAAATATATATATTTGGTTTTAAAATACCAATATTTTCAACAAATATATTATGCAGGAATCAAAGATAGATGTTGTGTGCATGCGCGCGGGCCCGGAAGAGGGAGAGAGAGAGAGGGAGAGAGAGGGAGAGTTTAAATTTTGAAAAATCCAAAAGAAATATTATATGTTGATTGATGATGTGGGTAACCTAGGGACCACTTTGGATGGATTTTTCTATTTCTTTTAATAAAATTTTCTAACAAAACTAAAGATCATATACAACTATGCTAAAGGACAAAATTAAATTGGATGCTTAAAGTGGTTTGCATTATAAAAGAAGATATGAAAATTTGTCATTGTTATCATAAAGATTGCAGGTATAAATGTCACAAATGTCGTAACAATGTTTTCATCAAGATGTTGTGATAAGTTGTGTCGCTAAATGTAAGGAAAAAACGAAAGAAAAACAAGTTTCAATATAACAGAAAGGACAAATTTCAGTAAAAAAAATTTGAGTTCAAATATAGTGAGAACGATAAATTTCACTAAATCCCCCTAAGGTTTCAGTGTCACATAACCCATTTATGTTTCAAAATGTTATAAACCGGCCATTTATATCTTTCTACCTCGAGAAAACCTAAATCTTAACATAAACTAGGTCAATTGATCTTTACTCTACATTTTATCATCCATTTGAAAACCCAATTTAAATTTCATTTTCCAAACTTTTCCCTTTCATTTCACTCCATTTATCTGCCCCCTTTTCCACAGCAATTCTACTTTCTCATCTCATCGCCCAGAATCTTATTTATTTTTTATTACATGTTCTTTCAATTACATTTTCTTTCTATGAATTAATTCGTCCATAAGTAATAAGTTGCTTTCCTTATACTTGTTTTCTAGCTTCAAGGGATTGGTGACTACCATTCAAACCATTACTATTATATATTATTCTAGGCTAAATTTGATATCTTGATTTCCAAATATGTCGGAAAAGAAGGGAGATGAAGATAAATAAAGATTGGTGAATGTAAGAAGAATCCTATTGAACATATGCAGATACACTTATTTTTATTGGTTAATTATATTATTTGACCTTGACATAAGGACAAAGCTATCATTTTCTCTAATATATAAAAGTCTAGCTTATAAATATTAAAACTTTAGATGGTATCTCGTAGCATTTAGAAATATAAAAGGATTATATTGATAGTGTGCATGCATGCATACAAACAAAACAAACCGGCTTGGCTTAGCTCAGTTGGTACCAATTTCCTCTTCAATATAAAAGATGATAAAGTTCGATCCTCGAAGAGTTCGACGGTTGATTTCAAAAAATTTAAACACAAAGAAAGTTGTTCACATACCAGCTTCTCTAAAGACTCACGAGATAATAAAACCTTGAGGAATTGAATCTTATTACATAGAATCTTTCCATGGATTTATTTTGAGATCACTTTGAGAAACAATTAACATGGAATAATTTCTTACCTAACCTCATTAGAAGCCCTTGCCTCCGGTATTGTCCAGTCGTATTAACATGGAATAATACTTTTTTTACCGGTGCGGTGGAATCCATGTAGGCTATATGGATCCCCATTGGATACGAGCTAGGCCATGTTATCCAGTACCTAGGTAATTGTATCCTATGACCCATCTTGTATCCGATGAGGATCCATATAGGCTACATGGAGTATTAGTCTTTTCGTAAAGTATTAGCCAAAATGAAACCTTTCACTATAAGCAAAAGTCAAATCTGGTCCAAGATTTATTAACACAGCAATTGAGGTAAGAGACTGTAAAATGCTCATCGGCTACTGTAAACAAATTTGAAAGAATTATCGATAATTGCGGTAGGCTGGTGTGTACATGCAACTCTCTGCAAACTGCACCAGATTCTTAGGGCGAGGAAGATGACTAGCCAAACCTACAAAATAATAGACTCCAATTAACTTTAAGAAAAATCTCGAAGATATAAAACCTTGGCTAAATTAACTAATATACCTTCAACTATCGCTAATTTCTCATTAAACTACCTTAAATTTTTCAGAACAGTTAAACTCCCTTACGCTTCGGTTTGTAAGGGGGTTTCTTTTCCACTGAATTACCTTTAAACGCAGCAGATTGAGGAAGCTTACGGTAATAAAAAAAAAATTGGTATTTTAGAGTAAAATGTTCATAGTTAAAGGTAGTTTAGCATAATTTAACCTAAAAAATTTTATGTACAAATTAGGTGAAGCAAAAGAGACGTACCGAGCTCGTAAACTTTGGCAGCAACTTTAGCAGCGATGTTAGCAGAAATCTTTCTGATATTAGTGAAGGGTGGATATATCAGTCCTCTATCGTAGTTCTCTTGAGTCACCTGCAACGCCAAAGCCTCCGCTGTTCAAGCAAAAAAGGGTCATAGTTAAGTTAATGTTCATATGGGATCTCTACTAATAGACATATATTATGTAGATAATGAATGCTTAGACATTAGATGCTTGGGGCATTTCCTTTGCTATAATCTAATACCACACATGACAGAATGCTTAGGACATTACCTTAGTTCCATCACCTTTAGTTTTATCATTATCGTAATTTCTAAAACTAAGAAAGCAGGTTTTATTATTGTGGACAAAGTGGAGAATGAGGAAAATTAGAGAGGTATAGGATATATTTATCATGGAATTCTGTTGATATGTTTAGGTTGAAAGACATGCACGGTTTTTTTCAGGGTTAAAAAATCGTCTTCCCTGGTGGTCTCCAAAATGTTTTAGAATACTTTAAGAGAAAAGTGGCCGATTAAGATGAACAGTGCGATCATTCAAAAAATTGATAGGTTGTTGACTTTTTGTCCGAGGAGAGAGTTTTTCTCTTATGTTAACTGGTCCCCTCATTCCACGTAATTTAAGCGACATTGTGGATCTGTTGCTGATATTTGATGAAGCAAGTTTGTTGTGAGAAGTGCTACATAGCTAAATTTATTTGTGTTTTTAGGATGTGATCTTTTTTTGGGTAAATTACATAAAACACCGCCTTTTTCATAAAACACCATTAAACTAAAAAAATTACATTACACGCCATTGAACGCTTAAAAATCGTACCAAAATTACACAAAACACCATCCAAAAGTTGCACTAAACCCCACGTCAGCAGTAGTATTTGTATATTTAAAGTATTTTCTGTATGAACCGAAATAGTTAAGTTAATGGTCTTTTATGTAATTTAACCTGAGATAATTATTGTATATCTTTATTGTATCTCTCTAAATCATTATTTTCGTGTGATCCATTCGATGAAATGTGCTAATTTGACTAAGATCACACTTGAATCTATCGATATTCCTAAGACAAAACACTAAAAATGCAGATTTGCACTTAATCATGTGCCAAACTATATAAAGAGTGCAAATCTACTTACAGGCAGAGAGAAGCATGTCATCATGCACTCGAATCGCTCCAGACATTACCAAACCAAGACCGAACCCTGGAAAGATATAAGCATTGTTTGCCTGATAGAAAAAGAAAACAGACGCATCCTTCATAGGTATCAAATATATCAATCTCAAACCACACTAATTTAAAATTTCTACACAGAAGCTAGTGTTCAAAACCTGGCCAGATATGTAAGTTTTGCCATTATATTCAACTGGATCAAATGGACTTCCGCTAGCAAATATAGCATGCCCCTGCAGACAATATATATATATATATATATAGGAATTATTAAGAGAGTTCACCTTTCAGATACATAAGACATTCATATAGGAATTATTAAGAGAGTTCACCTTTCAGATACATAAGACATTCAATTGAGATATAAAGGCAGTATTTACCTCACTCCAAGTGTATGCTTGTTCGGCAGTGCATTCAGATTGTGAAGTTGGGTTTGACAATGCAAGAATTATGGGTTTCTACAGTTTGTTCGGAGACGGAAGAATTTTAAAAAAAATTAAATTGAAGGACAACATGCATTCGACAAATTTACGAATTGATATGGATAAAGAACCTCGTTGAAGGAAGCCATGGCCTGAACCACTTCCTGTGTGAATGTTTGGCCCACGCCAGATGATCCTATGAGCACAGTTGGTTTAATTGCCTAAAATTGGTCAAAAAAAGAAATTTAAAACCATTGCATTCAACTTTGTAGCTGCAACAGTAATATTAAGATTGGATTCATCAAAATAAAATTCAAGCAAGCATAGACCATACACACAACATCAAGTAACAAATTATGACCATATAAAGAGATCCGAATACCGGATGAACAGGTTTATGTAGATAAAGAGATTTAATAAAATTGAAGGGGATAATTATGCCATTTCTAGTGATGGAACTATTTTGCACCTTTACAGCATCGATGAGTTCTTTGACAGGTTCATGTTCATGTGCCCATGGTTTTTTGAAGTGCTGAAGGGACTCCAAGCGGGACTTAACAATCAAACCCTACAAAAATTTATAAATTTCCCCCATAAGGTACTATGACAATAATACTATAAAAATATTAATAACTAAAGTGCAAGTTATATATATATTGAGAATAATGGAGGGAAAAGGCCCTAGGAGGCTTTTTGTGGGCGGCGGCAAAAAGTACGCCCTCCACCATTTTATTCGATGATCGGTATCTTCCAACTTGATATCCATCCTCTAATTTGTCGATACACCAAATTTCATATGATTACAACACCATTTCACCGTTGATTTAGCAATGTAAAAAGTTCTATTGTCGGTAAACCGTTAAATTTGCACCCACTAAATCAACAGTGAAATGATGTTGTGAACATATGAAATTGGTGTATCGATAAATTAGCGGATGGATATCAAGTTGAAAGGTGCGGATTATCGAATAAATTGGTGGAGGGCATATTTTTTGCCGCCGCCTAACGCAAAAATCCTCCCAGGGCCTCTTTCCTCCATTATTCTCATATATATTTGATGAAAAAGTGGATATGCAATTTTTTTTTCTATTCAAGACTCTTTCTATATATATATATGGAACTGAGAACTGTATGTTCTGAACTTAGCATCATTTGTACCTTCGAATCAACAAGCCATATCCTCTTGCGACTCTCTTCTATAGGATCATTTGTCTGCAGCAATTTTATAAAATGTAATCAACTGACAGCTTTGTAAGGAATTATTAGAACTTACGGGGACAGGAAAATAGTTATTAGCTCTATTGGAAACAAATATTCAGCTTCAATACCCGCTTGGACATCTCAAGAGCTATGAGTTCTGCAATGCCAGTACCAGCCTGCAAGAGCCAAAGCAAATATCAGCTGTCAGGTCTTGCCCATGGAGGACTAAGAAATTTAATTTGAAACAGGTCCTGCTAAAGCATGCAAACCTTAAACAGCTTCAAAGTCGTAACGTTAGATCCATTATAATGGTATTATAAAATTTAAGGGGAAATGAAATTAGCTGAGGAAAAAGCAATGGCTAAAATAACAAATAAGGCTTCAGCATCGTTCAGAAGGGCCGGGTATAAGTACATGTTCAGTTACTGATATAAGCATTCTTCTCTTTTCTTTTTTTCCTTTTTCTTTTTTTTGAAAGATAATAAAATGAGAATTCTAATTATAAATGAATAGTACATGATTGGTAACTCTGAGCATCAGAGTTATATGTTGGTTCCTACTGCTTGTGAAACTTCAGTGCCACCATAAATATTACTAATCATGTACTATTTATTTATATGCCAAAATGTCATTCATGTCAGTATTTCGAGTAATCATGGCAAAAATACGCTAGCCTGTTAGCATGTAAATATAACACAAAGTACAGGTGCAACCTAGGGGAAATCATCTACTATAAGAAATTACTGCATTTAAATAAATGTAGGCAGGTCGATCAAAACAGTTATATCTAAACTCTAAGCAGAAATGATCGTTGTGTTTCAAAGAATGTATGATATTTCCCGACAAATAGGCATAGTCAAGATGTGATTAAATAGCAAATTTTAGATAAGTATGGCCAAGAAAAAGTTGGTTTGTGAGCACTATGAGATTAAGAAGGGAATGAAACAACATCTATGAGAGATTAAAAAAACAAAATGAATAAAAAGAAAAATAGTGAACCTCGCCAGCTCCAAGGAACAAGAACTTGTGGTCTCCCAAGTTTCCACCAACCAATTTCAATGCCGAAACAAGGCCGGCAAGGACTACAGAAGCTGTTCCCTGCAATGATGAAAGCAAACAGATTAGATGTTGTTGTCAAGAGAAGAAATTCCACTCGCTGCAAAGATCAACAAATTTTCCATGCTAATTACCTGAATATCATCATTGAACACAAGATGAGTCTTGCTGTATTTCTCAAGCAATTCAAAAGCATTATGATTTGCAAAGTCTTCAAACTGCATAATACAAAAGGAGTTTAAATAAAAGTTAGATGGATGATTGCACCAAAAAATGTTGCAGCTCTCTCTGGATACTGAGGTATAATAACTGACCTGTACAAGGACTTTTTCACCATAGTTTTGTTTCACTGCAGACATGAATTCATGTAGAAGTTCTGCATATTCCTACACGAAACACATAATTTCTATATTCAGTGTTACAAAAGGTTGAAGATTTCTAGGAAATTCCATATGAACTAAGGCTAAATTTCACCAAGAGAAAAAGAAAACCAAGAGCTTTCAGCATTAATTATTGTACCTTAGACCTTTTGCTACAAACCTTGAACTTAGTAAATTAGGAATAATACTTTTGACTTTTCATATTTTTCAATTTACTACCTCAGGCCGTTTTTTACCAAATTTTGTTACCTTATATTTCAACAAAAACAAAGTAAGGTACTTTATTGAGGAACTCAGAAAATTAAGGTAGGTATTTATTTTGAAAAACACAGAGAAGTTAAAAGTATTTTGGTGGAATTCAGCCTGAATTGAGGTGTTTGATACCTTGCCGGTAGCACGCCTTTGCCTTAACCCAATGTAGAATTCATCATCCAACAACTTCTTATTGTTTGTTCCCACATCAATCGTAACTGGTAAGCACTGTAATGGACGCAAAAAATGGTTTTAAAAGAGAAGGAAGAAACAAAAAACAGCTGATTAATTTTATGAAGTAATGGAATTCTTACTGCAGACGGGCGGAGCCCACCGAGGGCAGTATAGAGAGAAAGTTTACCCACAGGGATTCCCATCCCCTACATAAGTTGCAGACAATTGATCATATCAGAGAGAAATTCCAAAACCAAATATAGTATTATTTTATCAAGATCATAATTAATCTACCTGGCAGCCCAGATCTCCAAGCCCCAAAATACGCTCACCATCAGTAACCACAATAACTTGAATTTTCCTCTCAGGCCAGTTCTTCAACACCCCGAGGATTCTTCCTCTGAAACAGGCATAAAGACCAAAACTTAATTTCTTGGAGTGTGGAGTCCAAACTTCAGATTCTGAAACTGGGTTGAGTTTGGAAACTAAAATAGTTTCCAAACTCTGTATAGGAGCACTCAAAGTTAGTGAACAAGGGATTAAGAAAATCATATTTCACCAAATATTACCAAACTCTAATCCAAACACCAAATTAGCGCAATCGCGGTTTTAGAACTGTATGCATGCACACATCAGTCTCAGTTTTTTATTTACCCAAAACTGTGGTTTCAGAAACCATGCTGACTAACTCCACAAAAAAGAAACAATTTACAAGTGACCAACACAAACAAGAAAGCTTACTTTTCTTTCAAACTGATATATAGCCCCTGGGGTCGTCTAAATATGCTCCCATACTTTTGGCAAGCCTCACCAACTGTCGGTGTATAAACAACAGGAAGCAACTCCTCAACATTATCAATCAATAGTTTATAGAAAAGCCTCTCATTTCTCTCCTGAAACACAAAAGATAAGAACCGTGTTATTAAAATTTTAATTGATAGAATAATTACATGTCAAAGAAAATACCTGAAGATCCATCATAGCCATGTAACGTTGCAGAGGGACTTCATACTGGCGAAGAATGTGCATCAGCTTCTTTTCCTGTAAAAAAGAAATTAAAGATGCATGATTTAATTTTAGCTAGAAATAATGTATCATGGAAACGTTTTGTAAATTGAGTGAGTGAGGAACCTGAAGTTCTTGAAAGACGATTACTGGAGGCAAGAGGCCTGTGAGGTAATGAGAATCCCTCTCTTTATCATTGAATGCAAGCCCTTTGTTGTGGTGTGGATCTCTCAACAAAGAGTAACCACTGACGAAGAGGGGAAATGTATGTTAATAAAAATTGCTTGTTTAATCTTGTGAGATATGTAATTTTATTTACAAGTAGTTTGGCCGGCACCAGCGGATATGATGAACAATGACAGCATGCTACTGTCGCGGTTTTTCGCCTAAACTACCTTCAAGTTTTTTAATTACCGTAAATTCCTTAAACTATGGTTCTCAAGGGATTTTTTCACTAAAATATCCTCAAAAGTAGCACTAAATGTATTTTACTTTGATAAAAACTTTAAGGCAGTTTAGAGAAAAATGATACTTAAGGGTATTTTAGTGTAATTTATCCATAAATCTCTACTACTCCTTATGATGGCAACTCCACGTGAAGAATCCAAATTGATTTTGTAGTTAAGACATCCTTAGATTTCATAGAAAAACAAGAAGAAAAAGAAAAAGAAAAATATCACCAGTTATTCTCAATTATAGAGTGTCATATCATCCATAACAATATAATAAATTTGTACACTTCTTTTAAGAAATAAAATAATACATAAGAGAAAAGAACCTTTCCTTCCAATTTCAAAATTCAAAATTCAAACCTAAAAGATAACTATCATCTAGAGTTTTCTTCATAACAAATTAAGTTATTAATTTGTCATGCACTATGATAGTTTGGCTAAAATTTTATTATATACCTTAATAATTAAATAACATATTATTTATTCAATACATAACTGTACTATATATGCAATGTATGTGCAAATTACTAGTATATGGTAATTTAATTATGTATACCAGATATTTTAAGGAATTAAGGGCACACCAAAACTAAATAAGGTAATTCTATTACATGTGTCAGATCATTTCAGTGCATCATCGGGAGCCCAATACAAAAAGGAAAAAAAAGGCATTAACTAAGAATTATTTTCAGCTAGAGATAATTATAATATATCCCAAAATTTATTTACTCCTTGTCGGTAGCCATTTTACCAGAATCCAGCTAACAGAGAGTTTGTTATAATTAACCCTACGCTTTTCAAAATTAATTCTTCATATTATTGATAAAATAATTTTCACTGAAATACCTAAATTATTGTGTTTTCTCAATAACAAAATCTTAAGTTGCACTTGGTAGCAAGTAATCTAGATGGTAATCCTAGATTACGATGATATATTACCATTCTTGTTTAGGTGTAAAAGATATTAAATAGTCCTGCCTAGCATCAAATGAGCCATGACCATTCACCGCCAGCCTCTCTCGCCACACGCCGGCCGGTCCACCGTCCTTTGGCGGCCAGCCGCCACCGATCATCGCCGATCGTTCACCGGCCGGCCCGTCTCTTATCATCGCCAATCATTCATCAGTCGGCCTTCCGCTGATCGGCCGTTCGCCGCCGGCCGACTAAAATGCCCACCGTCTTTCGGCGGCCGTCTGCCGGCCGGCCACCAGTCATCACCGATATATTACCGAAAATGATTAAAATATACCAGACATTAATACAAAATTCCTTAGAATTTGATGCCCGGTCATCCCATTCCCAGGAATGTAAGGATTCCCAGTAATCTTTCATTCCATGAACCAAGCGCAACCTTAAAGTTCTTGTATCAAGGTATTTCTCACTAAAATACCTTGAAGTTCTTTCATTAAGGTAAAATACCCAAAGTGCTCCTTTTGCAGTATTTTTTAATGGAAAAATTCTCTTAAGAACCTTAGTTTAAGTTTAAGGTATTTTAGTGAAAAACAAAAAAGGTACGGTATGTTATTGTAGTTACACCATCTAAAAATTAAGATCTAACGTCAAGTTTTCCACAACATTCACCAACCCAACGTAGATTCAAGAATCCTATGAACATTGTTTTTATAAAAAAAATAAAAATCTCCAACGACTCCATTTCTTTAAGATGAATTAATTAAATAAACAACATAACAAGAAAAAGAATAATTAAATTAAAGAAATTAAAGATAAAGCGTGATATTTCTCATGCTCACACAAACTAGGGCGCACACAATAAAATAACTCCCAAAAAAAAAGTCATTCAACTTCACCAAATCGGTTTCAAGGAACTATTTAAAACACAAAATATTCAAAAACTTTAACATATTCCAAACAATAAATAAATAAACTCAAAGTAAAAATAAAAATAAAATCAGACAACTTATTATTTATTAGGCTTAATGGTCCCATAAATCAGGAGGGATGCAATAAACTATATAAGCACTTACAAAAAGACAAAAAAACGAGCTAAAAATGTCATTTTTAAATTAAAAAAGGAAAAAAATCTAAATCGCCGATTTTCTACTTGAATCCATCAAAATTTTGTCCTATCAATCGAATAAAAAAACACAACAAAAAAACTTAAGTAATCGATTCAACAAACAAATGTCACGAAAATCACATAAAATAAATTTGACAAAAATGACAAAAAAATCTTCAAAAAATAAAAAATAACAACTAAACAGTATCAAAAGCCAAGCTGCTGCTATCAAAAAAACCCTTAAAAGAAGGGGGGAAATGGATCGAACCTGGCAATGGTGACGCTCCAAGGAGTCACCGCCTCGTCCTCGGTGGCGCGATCCTCGCCGTGCGGGTCCTGGACCCCACCTGCGACCGGCGTTCGCGGGTCAACGACCTCATCGATCATGTGATTCTCCATTTCCCTCTCCTTCTGCGATCTAAGAGACGAGCCAGCGACAAGAAAAAGCTCACGCTTTGGGTACCCTTTTATAATCTGAGGTGAATAATTCGAAAGGGCGTGAGCGGTACGATGTCTCGCGGGGGTTTGAATCTGAGCCGTTGGATCGAATGGAAAAGGGGCTTGTTAAAGCGAGGCGAGGGTACAGCAGAACGGTGAGGTCATTTCTCGTCTGCGATCGTGACGCCAGATCTGGAGCCTTGTAAGAACGCGGCGAATATACATTTTTTTGTTTGGCACGCGCGATCTTTTTTTTTGTGTAAAATAATAACACATGGGGTTTTTTCATATTACAAATAAATTCCGCCAACCCAAAAATTAGAAACCAAAGAAGCGGAAAAAGGAGTAATGAACAGGAAAAAACAACATATGATAATTACCTGCAATCAACATATGTATAAAAGTCGTGGAATTTATTTACGCTGAATCAAGTATACGGTAATGAAAAAACATGGTATATCAGTGTAATTTAGCCTTTAGTATTTTTTTCAGGTCTTGTTGAAAAAGAAAAGGAGTCGACATATTGATTTTTTTTAATTCACACTCAGGAATTAAGGGTGCCTACATTTAACATGTAAGAGTCCATTTATTTTCTTCATTTATATAAGGACCACCTACTACTGGCACGCGCTATTTTGTTGATAAATAAATAATGTTGGACGTATTTGTTTAGCTTATTTGACTGGTTAATAATGGTTTTGGTCTTGGCTTTGATGAGAGATTTGATTAAGAAGTGTTAATTAAGCTTGAAAATGTTCTTATTATTGACAAACAACTTTGCCTAATTTCTCTTGCATATGCCACTTCTTCTAGAATATTTGAATATGGTTTCTTCGGTTCAAACTTGAAATATAAAAGCGAAATCAGAACAATGTCGGTTACCAGAAGTTATATAAAAGCAAAATTTATAAAGTTATCTACCTCTAAGGCCGAACAAACCTATCAAAGTAGCAATTTTGGGTTTTTTCTATATTCAACCTTCAAATCTTCCTTATTTTTTAATAAGACCTCCCAAATCTTGGTATTTCGAAATAAAACCCTAAAATTTCCAAAGCTATTCATTTTAATCCTCCAACCGTTAAGCTTAGCTGTTAGGATGCCATTTTTACTGCTCGTTAATTTTAGAAAATTATTCATAGCATGAGGATGGTTTAGAAATAAACAACGAAACTAACCAACCAAATCAGTTAACCATGAAAGTAACGGGAACTAAATTTGGTAACAAGATTTGGAAGTTTGCTTAGAAATAAGGAAGATATGGAGGTTGGATATAGAAATAATTTTAAATTTTTAAGCAGGACCTTGCGCTCCGGAATTTGCATTAACTCTATGGCTCTGCCTAACTCTACTTGAAAATAAACTCTTGTTATCTAGCTGAAAACCAAATAAGGCCCCATGAACTTTAGTAATAGGCCATAACTTGATGCAAGAGGGGTCTAGATCCCTATCATCTCAACATTAATTATATTTTAAAGCTATTACAGGTAATTGATACCAATTACTTTGTTTAATATTCCAACTATTTTTTTAATTTTTGTTATCAAATGCTATAATCGATAATTTGATTGGAGATGTATAAAATCAGCATTTTTGCATCATCTGCTGCAAAAAAAAAATGTATTGATCCAACATGCAAAATGAATATGAAAGCAATAATTTTATGACAACGAATCTATATAAATTGGATGTATTGTTTGGGTCCATGCATGCATGAGATCCCCTTCCAATTAGCTCTAGGTCCCGATTATTTGTGGCCACGCATGTTGGCTTAGCAACGGTTTTCCAATAATTAATTTGGCCATTATTGTTGGTATCCAAATTATATTTATCACGAGGGTTGCCGACTTAGCAAAGTATAGACCTCATAAAGATGTACAGAGGGCGTCCGAAAAATTCCATAATATTCTTTTTTCTGTCCATACGCATTCCATGCCGTCTGATTCTTGCTTCCCAAAAAGAATTTTCCCTAAATAAACATGGTGTCATTCTCCGAGTAGATTTATATATGGCATGGCATGGCATGACAGGATACAATATAATGTACAGAGCAACCATAAAAATTATATGGGATATGCGTTTTTTGATGTATTGTATATTTGTATTAATGTTTTTAATACGGTTATGATTATAGTGATTGCCACGCTCATGTGCCTCCATCAAATCACTCGTTACCAAAATGAAAGCGGTGCCAATATATATCAAAGCCAATTAACAGTTTGCCTCTATAGTTTCGAGTCAAAACTTTGAACAAAGCCTTGATTTAGACCAAAATTTAACAACCAAATTCACTTTTTGAACAAAAAATTAGAGTGGTTCTTAGTGCAGTTGGATCGTCTATATTTATAGGTTCATGCAATTTGTCTCAAAGCTAAGATTTGAAACAATTTGTTTGTTAGGTGTCACTAACAAAACCTAAATTTGTTGGCAAAAATGTGGACCCAGTCTAATGACTTGACAGCTTATGGTCAAAATTAGGTATGACTCACTTTTTGGCTTTCAAGACTGGTCCTTTAAATACAATTTAAAATAATAATATTTGCATATAAATACAGTATTAGGTTAATTTCTTTTATGGTATACTTAAAAGAGAGGTTAACGTGGCTGTGCACATCACGGTTGTGATGCGATGCACACCCATTTTACTGTTTTGGATTCCGTTGTAATTTAAAAGGCGGGGCCCATCCAAACAGTAAAATGGATGTGCACTTCACAGCCAACCTTAGCTGTGAAGTGCTATTGCCGACTGCATTTTTGCCATACTTAAATACATATGGAAAATGAAGTATGTATTGCCAGTTCAGGAATTTCCTATGTTGGTTACTATTCATTGATCCATATGTAGGTCTGTTTTGGGAAGAACAATATTTTACTTGCTAATATCCACAAAGGCAAAGGGTTGGAGTTGGTTGAAGATCTAGGGTAGCTTTGAGCCCCAAAGCAATTCTTCTTACATGCACAATCACCAACCATAGACCCATGATTCGTGAATTATTCGTCGATCTCGCGAATAATTCGCGAATTTTTTATCAGCCGACTTAATCGTCGAATTAATCGGCGGGCCGAATAACTCGCGAATTATTCCCGAATTATGTGAAAAAATAGCGAATAATTCAAAAAATAGCAAATAATTCACAAAATCAAAACCTAGCGTCTCACATATTAATTTCTTATTCGAAATCCTTCCCGAACATTTTCCAAACACTTACCGAATCTTTCCCGAATACCTGCCAATTTTTTCCGAATAGTCCGCCGAATCCGAATTTTCGACCACGCCGAATTATATCCGAATGATAAATTTATGACTGTCATCAACATGGTATTATATCTGGAATCTACCTGCTCAGTAGAAAAAGAATATTTCTTTCGTAAAATACAAGCACTTTAAAGATTAGACGATGTAATGTAATGTGTCTCTGCATTTAATACGTAAGTACGGCAACTTCTAATAAGAAAATCTTTATTGCATACCTAGAATTTAGGGAGTTGCACGTGTTGGTTTAAAAAAATTTGAGAAGAAGAAAAGGAGAGTGATGGGGAAAGTTATATAGTTTTATTTATTTATTTATTTAAAAAAAAGGATTGATAATCTAGAGAGTTCTAGATAAACAATTAATTGTTTTTTGAAAGAAGAGAGAGAGAGAGATGATGATGTGAAGAGCTTAAGAGATGAGGGAGATGATGTGGAGGGCTTGAGAGATAAGGATTTTTCTCATTTTTTCTTTTTTTCTAGAAAAAAGAAGGATGGACGTCTAACCATGGGTATTTATATTATATATAGAGAAGAAGATTATGGCAATTAATTAAATCTTTCGTTCCTTTCGACCTTTTTATACCGGTGCCGTACTTAAATTTTTCTTTCTCGAAAATTTAACAGTAATTTGAAAAAAATGTTGACACTTATGACTGTTTGTTTGCACGGAAGTAACATAAAAGTACCGGAAATAAACTTGCATCATGTAGTTTAGGTGTTTGTTTTGACGAAAGTAGAACTTGGAAGTTACTCCATGCCGATGGGATGAATCCTATGTGATATGGTTACTTCCAAGATTTTCCTCTTCTCATTTTTTATTTGTTTGTCTTATCAAAGAAATATGGGAAATTACTTCGTTTTTTACTTCCTTCTCCAAAAAAAAATTTCAAACAAATATTATTAGTAAGATTTAGGTTTACTTTCATAACATATTTTTTTTTATGAAGATCTTTCAATATTACTTTAGGACCACCAAACTGACCCTAAATATTTGGGTATCTAAGTTTTCTATTCTTGATGCATATATCATAGGAAACGTTTCTAAAAGAAATAAAAATAAGCAAGCTGGAAGTATATTCGGTTAATTGCTAAATAATACCCCAATGTTTCATCTAGTTTCCATTTATATACCTTATTAATTTTTGCGCTGTATTTTGATACCCTAAAGCACACGACGTTAATACTTTGCTCTTTTCAGTTAACCATCAAATTCACCACTATTTTAAACAAAATCAATTCCATTTGCACTTTAGGATATCAAAGTGCACGGAAAAATCAATGAGATATATAAATGTAAAATAGGTGAAATCGTATTATTCAGCAGTTAACCCAAATGTATTTGAAAATATTTATAAGCTGGAAAGATCTTTGAGAAATCAGTTCTTTGATGGAAAATTAAAATCAATTTTATATCAAAACGTGTTGCTATTCTACATGCACGTTGTGGGCGTGGGCCCTAGTAAGCTTGTGGCTTAATTTAAGCCTCATGAGATTTTAAGCCCTTTTGTTTATGGGACCCATTTTTATTTGGGCCCTGAGTTGGTGGTTAATTTATTGCTTTCTAGGACCAGCAGAGACATTCTTCACAAATCACCCTCATATTTTTGCATTGTGCAAACACGACCAACAATAGGTTTTCCTTCTTGTCGACATGTGCATTTCGGCCCCGTTTCGTGGATTTTCCAAAGTCCAAGCATTTAAACCAAGGCCCGGTTAGCAACCAGAAGAAAGTTTTTGAAGCCGTGGTTTCAGAAAGTTTCCGAAGCTCGAAACCTCATTTTCTTGAAAACCAAAATCGATGGAGTTCGTAAATTTTATTGTTTCTCTTTTTTTCTGTCTCTTAGGCTTAGAAAAAATGAACTTGTACAAAATCTTGATTTCATAAATATTAAAATGCCAATTAAGCATCCTATACTTTGTGAAACACTGGTTTTAAGAAATCACGGCTTACATGCGTGCAAACCGTGGTTTTGTTTTAAATTAAAACAAATTCTGGGTATCGGGAATATTGTTGCCAAACTACACCGAAAACTAATGCCACACTGCGCCAATAAATTGGAATAGGATATAATATCAATTTTAAACTAAAAAACCTGATGCCGAAAGCAAGTTTGGGCCGTTGGCCCACGGAAGCGTGTGGCTTAACCTAAGCCTCATGAGCTTTTCAGCCCTTTTTGTTTATGGCGGCCCATTTGTGATCTGGGCCCGCCATGTCGGTGGAGGCTAGTTCAATTCTTCCTCAACTAACATAATAATTCTTTTGGTAAACACCTCTATAATTTTCATTTTGCAGCCTTAACCAGCTAGAATGTACATTTACCACAACCAGCTTGAATAGCTAAAATCCAATTGGGCTCAGCTCAATTTGTACCAATTCCCTCTCCAATATGAGAGCTCACTTGTTCGATCCCTAAAAAGCGTTGATTTCCATATATATATATATATATATATATATAACTTGAATGGCTAAAAAGAACTATAAAGGGTTTCTTTAAAAAAGAAAATGCTAGTTGGATTTATTCGATTGCATTTATGATTTTACCATAATTAGACATTAAGAGACTGCAAGTGCCACTATAGCCCAATAGTAAAACCCTCTTGCAGCTGAGCGAGAGATATGAGGTTCGAACCCCCTTGCATTAGGTTAGGTTACGGCCTATTATATTAAAGCCACCGGGCTCTTAGGCTCTTCTTTCTGCGTCAAGGTTGGGGTCCGAGAAAAAAAGAACAGTTATTGGCAATCTTGAATATATTCACCAAGATAAAATAAATATTTTTAAAACTCAAAATAATATGCCTACTTTATACTTCATGAATTGCCTCTAGGACACCAAAATCGAAAGAAGCATGTAATGTTGCACGGGTAGAAGATCTTTAGCCGGCAATTTTCTGATGTTTGCCTTCTCAGAGCACATTTTCTTTTTAGCTTCAATAAAGATGTAAACAGATTGAATGAATATAAGTGTTACCATACTTAATATTTTACCATAGACTTTTCATCCACATTCTAATTCTTCAAATATCAGATAAATCAAATACAGAGAGCTTTAAAATGTCTAACAGAAATCGCAAGTTTTGAAAATGTGAAAGCGCACATTATTATAACCACAATTGATGCCAACAGTTTAGATGAGATATATCTTGTTAAAAAATAGGCCTTCACTTATAGTAGAACACGGTCTTTCCTTTAAACCCGGGTCATTTTGTGAAGCATTGGCCAAAGGGCAGCCAGCCTCTTGCTAACTTAACTAGTGGGTAGGCTTAGATGTTTATCATATCCTAATTTGATAGGGATGCAAATACGGACACTAATAGTCTTTGAAAATGAAATGTTCTAGTCGTACTTCAGATGACTATACGAAGTCGGCTTAATTCATACGAATGGTTAGTATACTAGATAGCCGTATCTCTCTGTATCCAAAACTTGAAAACTTTTCAGGATGTATTTATGGATCTGCATTCTATCCAAAACTTGAAAACATTTTGGATGAGATGTTAACCCTTCAAACAAGCAATTAGTCATATGACCTCCATAATTTAACTTTTCAGGATGTATTTATGGATCTGCGTACTATCTTTGCAATGCAACACTAAAACGACTTTTGATCTTATGAGCCTCTAGCGAAGCGGTTCTATTCACATGTCTGATAGAAATATTATTTACAGCGATATTTCCAAGTCATTTCATAGCTATCACCAACCACAACTATCACTCTATAAAAAACTTTTTCAACGATTTTTGCCTTGGACACAGATATCCTAGCATTAGGGATTCAAATGTTTTCAATTTGAGACTAAAATGCCGGGTTTATAACGTTAGACATGAAATTTGGAATATGTGATATTTCGGGTTTATAATGTCTAAGGAATTTATATGGTTAGGCATGAAATCCGAAGTATAAGATATTACATGTTTATAATGTCTAAGAATATTGCAGATTCTAATTGTTGTAGTTTTCATTTCTTTTCTGCGACCGTGTGTAATATGTGGTGTATCACCGGTTTCGTTGCTATACATCAACGACAATTGGGATACGCATATTTACTTACGTTGATGACATGTGATGTTATATGTTGCTGTGATATGTTATTGAATCGTCGCGTTTGAATAGCCGGATTTTTTTTTGCGTGAGATGAGAGTTTTTTTTTTCATTTTCATTCATGTAGTTGTATGTAATATTCTTTTATTGGGGCACTTCCGGGTTGAGAATGATATCACCATTGATGTATATTATTTATTTTTCCGCATTAGGATCGACCCAAAGTGAGGAGCATAAGTAACCGAGTTCTAAGGTCCAGTGGGAGACCATCTCGAGGAGTCGAGACAAGGTCTCCTAACTCTAGAATTGGTAAAGTTGCTTACCGCTCTCGTAGGGATCTAGAGATGTGAGTTTGGCTATTCATCACGACCGTAGAATTCGTGTTTTTACTGGCTTGATTTAAAACACGAACCTCATAGAATATCCTATATTTCATGACAGGACCCCGTGGCGAATGTGGATGGTATAAGCGTACGTTATATTTTCGTTTCTTCTGTGATATTTAGGAAACATAAATGATGAGACTTCATTAACGAGATTAATGAAAAGTAAAGAAACCAAAAAATATAGAATCAAATTTGAAACCCACTCGGCCTTTTTATGAAAAAGCAAGTTTCAAAAATGTGGAGCTTAAGCCGCTCCTTTTAAATTATTTGGTTCTACAACGAGATCAAGTTCAAAGTGTTAAAGGTTTTCATAAAAACCATCTGCAACCCTCCGTCATTTTAGGAAGTAAAGTAGTTAGTATTCGAGCTACGTTTGTTGACCATAGTTAAGGCGTAATGTACGGTATCTAAGTGATGTCTTCCTACACAGCATATGATGCGATTAATTAGGACATTTATATGACTTTGTTGACCATAGTTAAGGGTCATATGAGTGGGTCTAATTAATCACAAAATGATAGGTGGAACTTGACTAGTACTTATAATTTGTTGATCATAGTTAAGATCATAAACCGCTAGGGGTAAAAACATTATCAGGAATTTCAAGAGTAAAATTTGCAATGAGATTGCATACGTTCTATATGATAGTTGGATCCCGATACCCACTGCGAGTAAGAGTTACTCCTGAAAGAGTTTTCCACTTTACAATTAGCCGATCTAGTAGGTGTCTAAGAAAGGTGTTAACGGGATTACGTCCTTGCGGAAACGAGGTTATTTAATTAGTTCCATGCGAAAACATGGTGAGACTCCATCTGAGTACCAATACCTGCCTGGCTGAACGATTGGCGAACTTGTAGAGTGTAATTAATCCTGACTAATCTTACCTTTTAGGGTTTGAGGAAGATTTGATAAAAACAGTGGGAGTCTTAATGATTGGATAAAATAATAACCAATCTAATATTGCAAGAGCGCACGCAGTGTTTTCTTCTCTCTCCTGGTAGCGACCATGACATGCCTTAATCAAGATAATAATATTGATGTATTGACCGAACCCGCTTGTTATACTGAGCTGGGGAACATTGGTTCCGCTCTACCTTATAATTGTTATAAGTATGAGAAAGAAATAGGGAAATATCCGGATTCCCACGCAACCCGAACGAGGAATGAGCATGTTGATGCATCTTCTTCGGGTGTGTTCATTACCGAGAACTGTTTTTCAGTACACTCTACGTCCTGAGTATTAGATACCGGATCAGGATCCCACATTTGTAATATGTTACATAGGCTAAAGAAAGGTAGAAAACTGGGAAAAGGTGTCACGACCTGAAATGGCACTTGAGTCATATGAAGTCTATAGGACCACCCCTAATTCAAGTAAACCAAAATCCCAGAAATCTAAACCATTTTAAAGAGAAAGTTAAGAAAAACTTGTTTTAAAGCAAGTGGTTTTAATAAAATAAGTGGCATTAAACAATTTAAAGCAACATCATATTTTCCCGAAAAATTCGGCAGAATCTCCTTTATAAATACTGGTCCCAAACGGGTACAGAGATGCATAATATAAAGGCATCCCCAAACGGGAGCTAGCTCTTCGCCAATTGGCGGACACAACCACGCAATGCAATAATATACAACGCCGAAGGGCGAGAATCAAAACTCATCAAGAAAAGCAATATCCTCAAGAAACCCAGAAAAAAACCATAATAATACAGCGCGCGACTCTAAGGTCGAAAGAATATACACTGGTCTTCTAAGTCTATCAATAATACAAGTCTGGTTGATGGAGTTGCTAGATACAACTGAATATAAATAAAGTACAATGATGGTCACGATGCGAGTGAACCCATCTATCAAAGCAATCACCCGAAATGAAGCAGTGTGCCAGCAAGCCGTCAAGGAAACCTGTACAGCAAAAGCTGCAAGAAACTGTGGCACAACGGGGGTGAGTTGCCAACTCGTGGGTAGAAAATATCACCTAGAAGAAATCGCATGTATAACTCTATCCTAGGTCATACCATAATATATCCTCAATAATATATAACCTGAAACATCTGATAATGGCCAGGGTAAACATCTATACATAAATGTAATACCAAGTGCTCCTGTTAGTAACTCAGGTAACAACATATCATATATATGATGTATGAATGCATTACAATGAAAACAGAATACATCATGAATGAGAGTAAGATTTCTGCATATAAAAATCGAGGTATCATCAATGAAATCAACATAAAATCCGTGTCAAGTATCGACACAAAACATATACCCCAATATCCGATATCTCGGGCTCCGGCAATCCGGACTGGCCCCTGTCATGTAACCTTAATATCTCAATGTCTAAATATCTCGGGCTCCAGCAATTCGGACTGGCCCAAATCATCAAATCTCACGACTACGTCGGTATCCTCCGGATATCCGCCGCGTCACAAATAACTGGTCGGTAGTGCTCCCCTGCCAGGCTTAACGCCATCATCTGCGACAGTGGGAGCGAGGAATGCATCATGAGATGATGACCCAACTTATTTCGAGCTGGCCATCAGGAGTGGGACTCTGTAAGAATGGCTGGATGCTTAGCGATCTGAGATGGAATCCTTACACACCAACAAAGTATGGACTTTAGTTGCTTTATCTGAAGGGTTAAATCCCCATCAGGAGCAAGTATATCTTGAGAAGATTACTTGGTGTACATGGAAAAGTTGAGACTTTCAAAGCTATGCTTAAGTCCATCTAGATTCTACTTGTCACGGCTACATACCATGACAACGATATCTGGCGGTTGGGTGTCATGACTACTTTTCTAAATGATGATTTGGAAGAGAACGTCTATAAGTACACAGCCAGAGGGCTTCGTAAACAGTGGGAGCAGCGAAAACGTGTGCAAGATGTTTTATGAGATAAAGCAGGCATCGCGGAGTTGGAACGTCTGTTTTGATGTGATAGTCAAAGAGTTTGACTTCATCAAAATGGTAGATGAACCTTGTATATACAAAAATGTAGTAGGGAGTATGGTCATGATCCTCGTAGAGTACGTGGATGACATACTCTTGATAGGGAAGGAGTTTTCTATGCTACGCTCGGTCAATCTCCGCTTATCACAAGGATTCTCCATATAGGATCAAAGTGATACCTACTAAATCCTGGGTTTTGGATCTATGAGATAGATCTAATTGGATGTTAGGATACTCACTAGTTGTAGTGAGATAGTATCAATCGATCCTGAGGAGAATCACTGGAAAGGTTCCAGGATGATAAGGACGACTGAATGTCAGTCGCAGGCATTGTCTTTACCCTTAGTGGAGGGACGGTATGTTGGAAGAGTTCCAAACTAGATACCGTGACTTACTAGACGATTAAAGGCAAGATACATCGTTACCAAGGATGCTACCAAAGAGGCAGTCTGGATATATAGTTCATGAGATGAACTTCGTTCCAACCATTGTGTGACAATGGAGTAAAGGCTTTGGCTTAGGAACCCTCGTCCCATCAGAAATCCAGATATAATTCTTAGGCAGTATCACCTGATCATGGAGATGGTTGATCTCCAGGTAGATTGAGGTTAGGAGAGTAGACACAGAGGACAACAGCGCGGATCCACTCACAAAGGCCTTTTTCCCAGTAGAAACTCTTATGGGATGGTTGAGTATGAGATACTTCAACCACAGCTAATTGTTGGGTATGTGATACCACAACAGATGGCCCTAGTGCAAGTGGGAGATTGTTAGTTATATGTATGCCCTAGAGGCCATTACTTTACATATGATGTATATTGTAATGGATGCTTGGACATATATAAGGAGGACTTTCTTGCTCGACATGATAGTATGCTATCTGCTTGTACTTTATCTTAACATGTACTCTGATTGTCTCTATATTACATGTTGATAAAGCCCTTAGGATATGTACTCGACTACTGGGACTATGATGAGATCATACTAGTGGGGCCACGGTAGTCGACGAGTACATCCTATAACTGTTCCTAGTCGAGAGTGTATCGAGACAGGGCATCGATACACCAGAGTAGACTAGCGTATACGCATCTTGACCCATATGATGGGCGATGGATGATCCCATATCCATCGGTGTTTGACATTAAGGATGGTGTACAGGTGCTCAGTAGAGACTGGATACACTGGACGGACTCGCCGAGAACTCCCAGATGGTATTATACCTCACGTCAGATGGCAGTTCTCTGGTGACACTGGTACAAGTTAGTCTGTAGACCCGAGATCGTCATAGTCTTGTGTGATTCCCACTGTGCTTTGATTTCCATCATACCACGTCCAAGAGGGCGTGCAAAAAGGTGGCTTTTGGGTACAGTCCCGAATCACATGGAGGCAATGAGCGATAGGAGGGGATTCGTCTCTCCCGGTATAGGGAGTTGATGACGTGCTGTGTTCGATTGGCTATAACTGGAAATCCCTGGCCAGGGTTGCTGAGATTTACTGGTAAGTGTTATCAGTAGTTTCTTGAACTGTTATAGATCTCATATCGACACGACTTATCTGTAGGGTTCCTAGGCACACAGTAGAGGTCTCACAAGGCATCAACCATGCCATTTTACAAAAATATGGTGCCGAAAAACCCTAGTTAACGGATCGTTGCTAGAAATCTAGGCGAAAAGTTGATCTAGTTAACTACTTAACTAAAAGTTAGGATGCTACAACCTTTGTAGATTCGGATATCCACTTCCTAAGCTCCACGTGGGCGTCCTCTCGCTGTCCATCGTGAATCTTGGACTCTCGCGACGGCTTCATCGGAGAAACGAGCGGAATTGGTCGTCGGCTTCGTGTCAAAGACGATCTACGTCGAGATTGCACAAGTTCAAGCTCCGACTTCACCAAGTTGTGAAACTTGTGAAGAAAACACCCAAAACCACTTGGCAAGAGGTAGAGGATGAAGAAATAGGAGGTGGGTTCACTTTAGATTTGGATTTCTCTCACTAAAACTCAAGTTGCCATTGATGGCATCAAGGTTTCAATCTTGAAGAAGAAGGAAGAAGAACAAGCTAGTTTATGATAAGTTGTTTTAAAAATGAAAAGAAAATTCATACTTATCATAATCTAACTTGGGTTAAGTGTAGAGAATAAACCATGGTAAGTGGATGGGTTAGGGTTAAGCATGAAGACAAAATGGTCTCCTTGGTCAAAGCTTCATGAAGCTTCAACAAGCTTCATGAAAAAAACAAACCTTTATCTCTTCATTTATCCAATAAAATAAATAAAGAAATGAATAAATAAATGATAAGGCAAAACCCTAATTATCATTTAACCATGGTTTAATTCTTCACACTTAACCAAATGATCAAGTATCATCAAACATGATACATATATGTGCACAAAAGTATATCACATATACAACTTGCACATCAAGTGAGAAAATCCGTATAAAGTGAACCAATACTAGTTAATGCAAAGTAATATATCAAATATATAATTATACATTAAATCATTAAATCAACATTTGATTCAATGATCCGGTCATGTCGCACATAACCGACTAGTATTTAATGTATCGATTTATCGAATCAATGATTCGATAACTAGGTCATATCGAATATAACCAATCGAAACATTTATCGCGAGAATGAAATGCGGTATCACATACACGCATTATTCTCGGTCCCGCACATATCTCATATGCGCTCCTATTTCGTTTCGCTTGAACCAGAAAACCTCTGTGTAGGACTCTAAAGACTCGTCAATACGCCGGTAGCAGATGATGATCATATCAAGCACCCACAAGCCGCAAGCGGTCTGCTAAACGTAACGGCCATCCGGGTATTGAGCGATCAGAAGATCGACGAGCTAGCCCGCTCACACTCCTGTGAATCCAACCAGTAACACTTACCGTACAGTCCGGTCTGTTCGTCTGATATGTCGCATATCAAGTCTAGGGGTGGTATACGTCAGACCCCAATAACCGATAAGTCGTGCCGATATAAGGCTCATAACGGGTCGAGAAACTACTGGTAACACTTACCAGCAAATCTCTGATCAGCCCTGGCCAGGGACTTCCCTGTTACGGCCAATCGAGCACAGCGCAACATCAACCCCCAATACCGGGAGAGACGAAACCCCTCCTATCGCTCATTGCCTCCATGTGACTCGGGACTGTACCCAAAGACCACCGTTTTGCACGCCCTCATGGACGTGGTAAGGTGGAGATCAAAGCACAGTGGGAATCACACAAGACTCTATGACGATCTCGGGTCTACAGACTAACCTGTACAAGTGTCACCTGAGAACTGCCATCTGACGTGAGGTATAATACCATCTGGGAGTTCTCGGCGAGTCCGTCCAGTGTACCCAGTCTCCACTGAGCACCCGTATACCATCTCTGATGTCAAACACCAATGGATATGGGATCATCCATCGCCCATCACATGGGTCGAGAAGCGTATACGCTAGTCTACTCTGGTATATCGATGCCCCGTCTCGATACACCCACGACTAGGGACCTTGAAGGATGTACTTATGGACTACCATGTCCCCACTAGTATGATCTGCATCATAGTCCAGGTAGTCAAGTACACATCCTAAGGACTTTACCAACATGTAACTACAAGACAGTATAAAGAGACTAGTGTACATGTTAAGATAAAGAGTAACCAGATAGCATACTATCATATCGAGCAAGAAAGTCATCTCTATATATGTCCAAGCATCCAATATAATATACAACATCTGTACAATACTGGCCTCTAGGGCATACATACAACTAACATTATCAAGCTACTGGGGTCTGACATTTACCATCCCTAAGCGAGATATGCGACATATCAGACGAAGAGACCGGACTGTACGGGAGTGTTACTGATTGGATTCGCAGGAGAATGTACAGGCTTGCTTGTTGATTTTCTGATCGCTCAATAGCTGGGTGGCTGTTATGTTTAGCTGACCGCTTGCAGCTTGTGGGTGTTTGATATGATCATCACCTACTGCCGGCGTATTGACGATTCTTTAAAGTTCTACACAGAGGTTTCTTAGCTCAGGCAAAACGGAGTAGGAGCACATATATGATATGTGCGGGACCGAGAACAATACGTGTATGTGATACCGTATTAGATTCTCATGATATGAGATATCGGCCGGGTATATGAGATATAGCCGGGTCATCGGATCAAGTGTTGATTCGATGAACTGATACAGATTATATTAGTCGGTTATTTGTGAAATAGCCGGATTATCGGATCAAGTGTTGATTTGATAATTTAATGTATAATTATATATTTGATATATTAAATTACATTAATTAATATTAGCTCACTTATTGATTCATTTTCTCACTCGGGTAATACATTGATATATATGCGATATATGTTGACTGTATTATTTTCTTTTGTTACAAAATATATTATATATGTGATATATAATATTGTAATATATTATAATTACTAATGCAACATGATTAGTGGAGATTAAACAAGGTTAGGGTTTGATTTGGGTTAGCTCATTCTTGAAGCTTCTAGAAGCTTTTCTTTATGTCATGAGCTAAGATATTTTTGTATGATATTTTGTAACCCAAACCACACTCTTAACTCAAGTTAATTCTCTACAAAGATTAGCTATTATTTTATTAGCAACCATGGTTGCATAAGGAATTATCACAACATTTCATTATTCATCACAAATGATTATTCATCTTCTTCTTCCTTCTTCTTTCATGAAAAGCTTTCTATCTTTTTATGAAGTGATGAAAATGAGTGAGTTAATGAAAATAAATGAGAGCTAAAATCCTACTTCATCATTCTAATCTATCCTAGCCATTTAGGTTAGGATGTTCACTTCATTTAGTGAGTGAGAGCTTGTGTTAAAGAAACTTCAAGGTAGATTATCTTAATTATCGAAAATCGAAAGCAAGCTTGCATCTTTCTCTTCGTGGAGCTTTTCGAGAGTCCGGATACTCGATGATCGCAGCGAAGGGACTTCAACACGGAGCTTTAGAAGTGAAGGACCGGACTACAAAGCTTCTAATCCCAAACTCTTAGTGTTAAAGTGTTTAACATGCTTTGTTTCGCCTAATCTCTAGTTTAAAGATCTTGGTTAGGGTTGTTCGGCACGTCTAAATTTTAAATCGGGCATGATTGATGCCTTATAGACCCTTGTGAGAGTGCCTAGTAACCCTACACTAAAGCCCATCTTGACAATCATCCACGTATCACAATACACATATTTATATATATAATATAGCGTATTCGTATATTACACTACGAAACTGCGGGGATGCTATACGCCATCCACCCGACTTCCCCCGTAGATATATATCTACTCACCTTGATCGTTGCTTTCCGAAATCGATGACGCTCGTTTTACCTTGTCATCCTGAAGTCCACGCGAAATACCTACATATCACAAAATACATCATATCGCATCAAAATCCAACTCAAAAACCAACACGACACGCGGGATGCTCATAGGTTGGAACCTATAGCCTACGCATGCAAAAACAACCAAACAACTCTCGTCGTTGACGTACAAACATCAAACAACCAAATCTCATAACTAATATCAAAACCAAGAATTCCAAAATACGGAAAATATAACCCAAAACCATCCCAAAATGCTCCCAGATTTTGGCTCAGATAATCTGGGACAAAAAGAAAAATACAGTAGTTATGTTATAAGGTATGTGAGCTACAACCAAAACTACAGCACCAAAACTGCTACAGTAACCGACCAAAGTGGCTACAGTAACCGCTGGGGCCGGCCCTACCTTGGAATTTGGGCCTCGTCTTCTCATGGTGGTCTCCTATTGGTCTAACTAGGTTAATGTATATTTTTAATTATTTTATAAAGTTCCCCGGTTGCTCCAGATTCCCTGTAGACCCCCAAAATCTCACAAAACCGACACGGAAAGTTTAAATTTCAAGTTTTAGGGTTAGTCACTGGTTTGATCTGGATTTTTAACATTTAAAGGGGGTTTGTAGTCACCAATTACCCTCAATACACAATCACAATTCATAATACCACTCTAAACCTCAACTTGGAATTTTCCGACATCACTAAACCTCACTTAATCACTTCTAAACTAATATGGATGCTAAAGGAAATGAATAACTACACTAAAGGTGAAAAGAATACCTCATTTGGCAACTCAAGAAAATTCTTGAGGTACCCCAAGTGCTCAAAATCCAATTTTTCTTGATCTCTCATGCTTGTAGTGAGCTTGTGCATGTTTTTAATGAAAGGAATGAGGTATTTTGGGGTGTTTTTGGGGGTGAAGTGAGGTGTAGGAGGTGGTGGAAGGAGAGGACAACCATGGATGAGGGAAGGGGTGAGAATAATGAAGAAAAATGAAGGGAAGACAAATGGGAGCCAAGATCAAAAGACCCTCACCTCTCTCTCTCTCTCCTCTCTCATGCCCATACTTCTTTCTTTAATCTTTTCTTTTCCAAAATAATAGAAAACCCAAATACATGTAAAAGAAAACAAGATGCCATGGTTAAAAAATGAAACAGGTTTTGTTGCATGTCATGATGCAAAAATCAAGTTTAATGCAAGATTAGCTAAAATTAACCGATTTTAGCATTAACATAGAATATAATTAATTATATAAAAATCTATGAATGCTCCATTCTCACAATCTCTTTCAAAATCAAAAATTAATATAAATTTCCGAATATTTCCCAATTTATCGGTATTTAATTATACCATATTATTTAAAACTAATCTCCACAACTTAAAATATTCTTCATATTTATTATTCAATTATATAAATTTCCCAAAAATAATATTTTGTTTTTCTGAAAGGTTACAAAAGGTGATCATTCTCTCATAGTAGGGAATGGTGCAATTGTTGTAGCCAAAACAGTTGGTGAATATCACATTGTATTACCAAATAGAAATATATTGATCTTGAATGACTGTTATTACGTACCATCTATGATGTGCAATTTAATATCAATTTCTTTATTAGATAAAGAAGAATATAACTTTGTAGTAAAGAAAAAATGTTATGAACATTTTTCTAAATCAAGTGTTGATTGGGTTTGGTGCGTTATGTAACGGTTTATACGTTCTAAATCAAAATACAGTTCTTAACGTACAGAACACACACAACAGCAAAAGTTCAGAAATAAACGAATCTTTCTTGTGGTATTGTAGACTAAGTCATAACAATGCGACACGACTAGCTAAGTTACTTAAGGATGGATATTTGAATCCGTTCGAATTTACATTTAATGAAATTTACCAGTTATGTCTCAAACGCAAAATGACCAAAACTCCGTTTACTGGACACGGAGAAAGAGCTACTGAACTCTTAGGACTGATACATAGTGATGCATGCGGTCCTATGTTTACACATGTCAGGAATGGTTCCGCATACTTTATCATATTCACCGATGATCTCTCAAGATTCGGACATGTGTACCTGTTGAAACACAAGTCTGAAACTTTTGAGAAATTCAAGGAATACGAGTACGAAGTAGAGAACCAAATGGGTAGAAGTATTAAGATCCTTCGATCTGATCGGGGAGGAGAATACTTAAGCACGGAGTTCCTGAATTATGAGATTCTCTCTCAGCTTACTCCTCCGTAATACACCACAGCATAACGGTGTATCGGAACGGAAGAATCGCACCCTGTTAGATATGATGCGCTCTATGATGAGTACTACCGTGTTGCCTATTTCCTTTTGGTATTATGCGCTTGAAACAGCTGCATACCTATTGAATAGAGCTTCAACCAAATCACTGCCTACCACTCCATATGAGATATAGAATAGGAAAAGACCATATCTTAAACGAGTTAAGATATGGGGTTGTCCGGCCTATGTTAAAAAACAAAATCCGGACAAACTTGAGGCAAAGTCAGTTCTGTGCAAATTTGTAGGATATCCCAAACATTCGTGAGGGTATATCTTCTACTACACCGAGGAACAAAAGATGTTTGTTTCTCGGCATGCCACCTTTTTAGAAAAGGAATTCCTTTAAAAAGAAATTAGTGGTCATAAGGTAGAACTGGAAGAAGTTCCAGCTATACAAACTACGACGGATGATATGATAGAACCAGAGGATTCGGTAGTCCCACTCCGTAGATCTCGTAGGGTTCCTCACCCACCTGAAAGATACCACGGTTTTCTTGTAGATGGTGGGAGCGAGAATTGCATCATGGAAGGTGATGACCCAACTAGTTTCGAGCAGGCCATCATAAGTGGGGATTCTGTGAAATGGCTGGATGCAATGCGATCTGAGATGGAATCCATGTACACCAACAAAGTATGGACTTTGGATGTTGCTCCTGAAAGGGTAAAACCCATCGGAAGCAAGTGGATCTTTAAGAAAGAAACTTGATGTAGATGGAAAAGTTGAGACTTTCAAAATTAGACTTGTAGCAAAAGGTTTTCGTCAAACGACCAAGTGTCGATTATGATGAAACCTTTTCTCCAGTGACCATACTTAAGTCCATCCGGATCCTACTTGTCATCGCTACATACCATGACTACGAAATCTCGCAGATGAACATCAAGACCGCTTTTCTAAATGGTGATTTAGAAGAGAGCGAGTACATGACACAGCCAGAGGGCTTCGTGGACAGTGAGAGCAGCGGAAAGGTGTGCAAGCTACTTACGTTAATCTACGGATTAAAACAGGTATCGCGGAGTTGGAACATTTGTTTTTGATATAGCAATCAAAACGTAGATTGACCTTGTATATAGAAAGGTTGTAGAGAGTAAGGTTGTCTTCCTCGTATTGTACGTGGATGACATACTCTTGATAGGAAATAATGTTCCTATGCTACACTCGGTCAAGCTCTTCTTATTAGAAAGGTTTTCCATGAAGGATATGGGTGATGCCTCTTATATCCTGGGAAGAATCACTGAACAACTGTGAAGAACATTCTTAAGTACTTGAGAAGGACTAAAGAATTGTTCTTGGTGTATGGTAACGGTGAACTCCATGTCGAGTCCTTTACCGATTCAAGCTTCCAGAATGATAAGGACGACTGTAAGTAGGTCTCGGGTTTTGTCTTTACCCTCAGTGGAGGGACGGTATGTTGGAAGAGTTCCAAGCTAGATATCGTAGTAGCAAACTTGACGATGGAGGCTGAATACATCGCTACCAACGATACTGCCAAAGAGGCTGTCTGGATGAAGAAGTTCATGAGATGAACTTAGTGAGGTTCCTACCATTAAGCATCCAATACTTGTATTGTGATAACAATGGAGCCATGGCTTTGGCCAAGAAACCTCGGTCCCATCAGTGATCCAGACATATTCTTAAGCAGTATCACCTGATCAGGGAGATAGTTGATCTCCGGAAGATCGAGGTCAGGAGAGTTAACAGGAAGAATAACACGGCGGATCCACTCACGAAGGCCATTTGAAAGACTTTTTGGGATGTTGGGTATGAGATACTACAACAACTGGCCTTAGTGCAAGTGGGAGATTGTTAGTTATATGTATGTCCTAGAGGCCATTATTGTACATGATTGTATATTATAGCGGATGCTTGGACATATATAGAAAGGACTTTCTTGCTTGACATGATAGTGTGCTATCTGGTTACTCTTTATCTTAACATGTACACTTGTATCATTATACTGTCTCTCCGTTACATGTTGATAAAGCCCTTAGGATGTGGACTTGACTACCAGGCTTATGATGGAGATCATACCAGTGGGGCCAGGGTAGTCCATAATAGACTAGTGTGTACGTTTCTTGACCCTGTATAGGGGCGATGGTTGATCCCACAGCCATTGGTGTTTGACATCAAAGATTGTACACAGATACTCATTAGAGAATGTGTACACTGAACAGGACTCACCGAGAACTCTTAGATGGTATTATACCTATCGTCGGATAGCAGTTCTCTGGTGACACTGGTATAGGTTAGTCTGTAGACCCGAGATCGTCATAGAGTCTTGTGTGGCTCCCACTATGCTTTGATTTCCTCCCTACCACGGCTCAAAAGAGTAGTGCAAACAGGTGAATTTTAGGTACAGTCCCGAGTCACATGGAGGTAATGAGCGATAGGAAAGGTTTCGTCTCTCCCGGTATTGAGAGTTGATGTTGCACTATACTCGATTGGCCATAACAGGAAGTCCCTGTCTAGGGCTGATGATGAGATTTACCGGTAAGTGTTATCAGTAGTTTCTCGACCCGTTATGAGCCTTGCATTGGCATGACTTATCAAGTTATCGGGGTCTGACGTTTACCACCCCCAGACTCGATATGCGACATATCAGACGAAAAGACCAGACTGTACCGTAGTGTTACTGGATTCACGAGAGTTTGGACAAGCTTGCTTATTGATCTTCTGATCGCTCAATACCTGGGTAGCTGTTACGTCCAGCTAGTACCGCTGACGGCTTGTGGGTGACCGATATGATCATTACCTACTGCTGGCGTATTGACGAGTTTTTAGAGTCCTACACAGAAGTTTTCTAGCTCAAGCGAAACGAAATATGGCACATATATGATATGTGCGGGATCGAGATTAATACGTGTATGTGATACAGTATTCTAATCTCGCGATATAGGTTATATATGATATAACCGGATTATTGAATCAAGTGTTGATTCAATAATTTGTTATATATATATTTGATAAACATATAAATGATATTAGTCGGTTGTATGTGATATAGCCGGATTATTAAATCAAGGATTGATTTAATAATTTAATATATAATTATATTTGATATATTAATATATATTAACTAATATTTGCTCACTTAAGAATTTCTTTTCTACAAATACATTTAAATATATATGAGATATATATGAATGTATTTACTATTGTGTCATGCTAGATGATACAATGGACATGGGTGTATGAGACTCGTACCAAACTAAAAATAATTTGGGTGATTAATTATTAAGGGAAAAATCAAAATTTGGTGGAAATTAGCAAGGCTAAATATGCTTGTGGAAGCATGTAGAAGCCTTGACTTAGTCCACTAATTTTGTTTTACTCTAGATATTTATTAACCCAACTATTATCTTTAGCCATGGTTAACTCTCTACTAATATCTCTTGAGATTTTCTCATCCAAGGGTTCACACTTATCATCTTCTTCATCTCTTTCTTTGCTCTCTAGTTTTGAGTGAGGTGAGAAAGAAAGAGAGAAAAATAATTCTAAAGTGAGCAAAACACCTACTTCATCAATCTACCAAACTAGCCATTTAATATAGGTTGTTTACTTCACTAATTCCTCAATTAGTGAAGAGATAGCTTGAGTCAGAGATTCTTCAGTGTAAATCCTCTTCAGCCTCGAAAATCCTTAAGCAAGCTTATTCTTTTCGCCTAGTGGAGCCTAAGAAGAGTTCGGGGACCACTACTTGGAGCTAAGGAACTACTACACGGAGCTTTTGAAGTGAAGGACCGGTGTACAAAGGTTGTATTTTTTGTTCACTTAGTGTAAAGTTTGTTTGCATGCTTCATAAAACCCTAATTCTCTAGTTCGATTCTACGTTTGTGTTCTTTAGCACTCTAGATTTTTTAAAATTGCATACTCGGTGCTTGCTAAAACCTAATGGTCGTGTTAAGAAACTCCAACACTCAGCAACCGACTGCTATTCCTATTGCGGGTACTAATGATGATGATGACGGCGCCGGTGAGGATGCCGAACCTGCGCACAGACGCCGAAAGCGTTTGCGAAGGGTGTTCCAGCCTATCATGCCTAGGAACCTTACTGAGGGGTATCGCCCCAGAGAGGCTGCCCATCGTCGCTTCTGGTCTCTTCCTGAGGGGACGGAAAGCTTCTTCACCTCTTTGTTTCATAATCTTTCCGCTTTGTATCTTTTTATAGTCGTTCTGGTGTATTGACTTGATTGATTTGCAGGACCCACGCCTGGTAGGCATGAAGAGTCCCTGGCAGCAGTCTCATCTATGGTTCCACCAGCCTTCTCCTGTTTCGCAGATGCTGGTGATGCAGATGGGCTTCAGCTGCTTCTTTGAGATCCTAATGTCATACAGGATTGTGGCGTATCTCGTGATTCACTTCAATTCGACGACCCAGACGTTCATTACCCGGGTAGGTGAGCTTAGGTTCACGTTTAGCGACGTGATCTGGATTTTAGGTGTTTTGGTGCATGGCCGCCCAGTTCACGTTAGGGCCCTCATGGGTGAATATCGAGAGTTATGCCAGCGTCTTCTGGGCTACGTTCCAGCAGCGAATCTTTAGACTGGGACAGTGACGCTCTTTCGGCCTTGTCTCCTTCTTAAGTTCTACGAGACTAGTGCGGGCAAGGACTTGCCGGATGAGTACCACGTGCGCGCTTTTCTGCTCTACATCATCTCCGTCTATGTGTTCGACACTTCGACAAATCTGGCTTCGCTCCGCCTTCTTCCTTTGCTCGAGAACTTGGACGAGCTTCGTACCTATTCCTGGGGTAGTGCGCTTCTAGCCTATCTCTTGGACCAGTTGGCGAGGTATAGCGTGGGTTGCCAAATCCTTTGCGGTGCCATGATGCTTATTCAGGTATGACATTTTAGATTTTTATTTTAAGTTCCCGTCTTTGCTTTGCTATGATATCTGATACGATCTTTGTTTATCACAGCTCTAGGCTTACGAGCATTTTCCAGTTCTTCGTCCACCTGCTGATGATGCTACCTTTCCTCGAGGCATGAGATGGGGACGAGCTCTTCTGCCCATACTGGTTCGATCAAGGAGATCGAAATCTTTAGTGCGGACTGGTTGGATGAGCTGACTATCGAAAGGGTTATCTGGGACCCGTTCTTAGAGTACAGCTGGGTTGTCTATCCTGAGCTTGCCCTTAGTGCGCCTCTGGTGGATCGCGACTGTTGGATTCACCTTTGCGATGTGACTCAGGCGGTACACATGAGTTACGTTCTTCGCCAGGTTGTTCGTGAGTAGGGAGTGCCAGGTTTGCTTCACCTTTGTAGTGATGAGCAGGGTTATTTGGATGCAATCGAGGCGTATGCCACTGAGTGGGATGCCGAAGGGACGGTAGTTCCTGAGGCGACGCTCGAGTCAGTAGGTTGCTACTGGCACTGGTTTCGTTGTGCCTTCCTCCCGTACCTTCAGTTGTACCCTGACACACGGAGTGGAGTCAGGAGCTTGACAGTTAGGGGGAGACCGGTGGTAAAGGTTGTGGCACCGCCTTCTATTAGGACGACTCGACACTTCGGGAGCAGTTGACTGCGGCGCGGGCAAATGCTGAGAGATCGCAACTGCTCATCGAGTGGCTGCCGAGGCTAAGGCAGCTGATCTTCATCAACGAGTTAGGCACCTTAAGCCCAAGCTGGTACGTTTTATCGTTTCGTTTTGTTTCGCCTTTGCTTTTAAAATAGGATGTTGAATAGTTTCGACTTCTTAGTACAGGATTCGATGTTATCTCGCCGGGAGGCCACCGGTGGTGCTTCTTCCTCTTCTGATCCTCTCCCAAGGATATTGACGGAGCGAGATCGTCTTAATCGGGAGGCTCTAAAGGCACAAGCCGAGGCTGTTCGTTTGCATGAGGCAGAGGCGGCGGCGAGGCAGGAGCTGAGGACGCTACGTCAGGAGTACGATCGTCTTCTTTCGGAGGTACGGGACTTGTGTGCGGAGCAAGTGATGAGCGCATCTGAGGAGATCCGCTACTTGAAAGCCCAGCTGGCAGAGCGGGATGTTCGAATCGAAGAGCAGTGGGTGACGATCGGCACGGTAAGTCTCTTAGATTTTAGCCTTTGTTTCTTTTGCTTATTATGATGATTTGGTCTTGTGCAACTTTCTCATCAGACGGCAGCTCCTTCCAGGGGTCGTTCCATGAGTCATCGTACTCACCATCCTGAAGGGAGCCATGGGAGTATTGTTGGAGCTGTGCATCAGGCGCCGCCTGCCCTTAAGGGTTCGATAGCTGCCAGAGGTGGAGGAGATGCGGCGACGAGCCAACCTGTGAGAGGCACGACATCGCAGAGAGATGAGTGAGAGTGACCCCTCCCCTTTTGATATATTTTTTGAGATACGTTTTTGGGCCCAGACTTTTATATTCTTTGACTCGTTTGTATATATGATGCTCTGATTTTGCTTTCATTCCAGTTGCCTGCACAATTGCACACTTGTCAAAAGGTTCAGTAGGATAAAGGACCACATAAATTGTTCAACTATTTTGCCTCAAGAACCCAGTTAGGGGTGCGGGTAATCGACAATAATTTGTGGGTCATCATTCCGTCCTAAGCAAACCATTTGAACTCTTTAAGGGCCTCGTCTACGCGGGTAGCAGAGAAGTAGAATTAGGGAAGTTCGTTTAGCTCAAGACGTCTAAGATTACCCCTCGACTTAGTTTAATCGGGTTGGTTAACCATTCTATCATAACTAAAAGAAAGGCTCTTGTTCTTAGCATTTGCTTGTGACGAATGCTTAGGACAAGAGTGCGAGGATGGTTTGGGTGGAAGGAAAACTCTTTGTCGAGCTCAGAAATCCAGAGACATGCGAACGTGCCCCAACGGACCTCTTTGGCTGGTTTCTACCAAACGGTACATCCCTGCTTAGATAAAAAGGTTCTCGTAAATGTTGTTTTGTGTAAATGATCTTTCGAGGATGGTTTCTTTCCTTAGTACCGGCTGGGTTTTGCCATTCAGTCAATGACAACGGGTACCTCTCACCCCGTTAAAGGTCGTAGTTTAACGTCTTCGGACGTAAAAGGAATATGTGCAAGTATGTTATTTTTGTAAGAAATCTTTCCTATCCGAAAAGTTGACAATTGTCGTCATAATTTCCTATTTGTATAACTTACAAATTTCAGGTAGGTTACCATTGTTTGTCTGCTTTGGGAACGTTTTCTATCGTTGTTTTATCTCGTAACAAATTTAAGACTTCATTGTTACCCATCAAAACATCTTTCGGTCATTATGCGGTTATCTTGACTGGTATGGATAGAAATGGACAACTCTTGAGTTTTGCATTTTTAGATTTGGAATTTTTTTTCCTTTTTTTTTTTTGGGGCGTTGCTGGCTCTTTTACCATCAGGCGAAGTCCCTGTTGGAGGACAAGATTATCTTTACGGGAAAAACCGTTAGCACTTTTAACCCGAAGAAAACACTTGCTTGGCGGGAGTGAAAAGAAAAAACATCCACATGCATTTACTCCCTAACTAGTAAAATTTTATTTTTTAAAAGGGATTGAGATATAGCACTTCTGATTTCAAACTAAAATGCTCCGCTTAGGTGTTGTAATATGAAAAGGTGGAAATCAGTTGACTATCGTCGTTTTGACCTTCGTGATGTTTGATTTTTGGTGATTCTAGGAGTTTTGGACTTATCTAGAGGTGTGACAAAGATAGTGACGTCTTAAGCGAACTACTCAAGCGGACTATTGCATCCCTAATCTTTAGGCTCACACTCCATAATTAGTTATGACTAGACCATGTCCTTCTTCGATTTTGAAAGTGCTTTTTTAGAATTTTCTAGACGTAAACTGTGGCACAAAGCTTTGGTTACGTCCATGTTTATTAACCAACTTATGCACATTCCCTTCAAGGACCATTTTGATGAAATCCAGGCCCTCCCATGTAGTCCCATCGGGCATGGTTGTTCCTCTTACAACCATCTCACCTTTGTCATACCTGGCTTTCTTTCTTGCGTGTATTGGCCTAGCGGTGATTTCTGAAGCCAATGTTTTCAAACAGGATCGACTTCTTCTGGTTTTGGTGCGATGATGCATGGCTCTTCTATCTTATATGGAGTAGTCCTCTGGCAGTTCGAGGTCCTTCTCTCTTTACCGTTTTAACATACCTGAGCCACTAGCGTTAGAACGTACATTGTCTTTCCTCCTCCTCTTCTGAATCGGATCCCAGAGGTCCGCAATCAAATTCATCGAGTATCATGTCACATTCAATTTGCACATTTAATACATGCATCGAGCGATGCATTGGCAATTCTCTCTACTTTCCTACCATCTTCCTATCCTACGTTCTCCTCTTAGCCGCCGCCTCCTCTCTTCTAATGTATCTTTTCCTTTCCTCCTCTACTGCTTCCACCTCTTTTCCTCGGCTTCTTCTTCACATTCACCTATCCTTAACCATCCTCTTCTACATCCGCCATTCCACGATCTCATTCTTTCCCTCCATGCTTCTCAATATCGACGTGTTCGTCAAAGTCAATTATCATGTCCCGCCTCTTCTTCTAGCACTCCCACCTCATGGAAGGTATATTTAACATATCGAGGAGCTAAAGGGTAGAACCCAAAACTTTGTTAACACTGTCAAGGTATTTTATTGCAACATAATTAGTTTAAGGTATTTTAGTGTAAATAAAATTGTTTAAGGTATTTTACTCAAAAACAAGGATAGGTGAAGGTAATATCCCCGGAATTTAGGGTGGGTGTTGTTACTAGAGGTGTCAAAATAATCCATGACCCATTTGACCCGTGGGTCGACCCGTAAAATACCGGTCATGGGTTAAAAATTTACAGCCCGTTTAAAAATTACCCATAGCTAACCCATTCGTTTAAAAGTATCACCGGGTCGACCAGGCTCGTGGGTTTACCCGTTTGTTGACCCAACTCGCGGGTTCATGGGTTTACTTGGCCCGCAACAAAAATAAAAAATAAAACTTATCATGTTGTTTTTCTAGTCATTTTCAATAAACTTTTCTTGTTAAAGTTATATCATGAATATTAAATCGTTCTTAGAATGTAAATTTAAATACAATTATCATCTTTATGATAGTTAATGGGTAAATTGTCAAAAAGCCCCCGGCCTGTTCATTAATTGTGTAAAAAACCCTGGGCTTTTTGGCCTTGTCAAAAGACTCCTGGGCCCATCGTAAACCCTTAGTATACTAATTGCCTGCAATATCTGAGCAATAAGCAAGCAGTTGCCTGTAATATTTAAGTAGTGTGAAAGATATACATGCCTTAATGAAATCCAACACAGGGATTTTTCATAAAGATTTTCAACAGTAAGCCCTTCCCAGCAATTTCGAAAATTATAAGGGTTTTTAAACAACTCCCGAGTAGGCTGGGGGCTTTTTGACAATTTACCCATAGTTAATATGTTTAAACCCCATAAACTCTAAAATCAAATTTCTTAAATTAAATTGCAAACTACCTTGAAAACAAACATAAAACGATATAAGTTATCTATTAACCTGTTAACCCGTTTATGGATAACCCGTTTATCCACACACGGGTTACCTGCACACCCGCCTGCCATATACGAGTCGGGTGTCGAGCACAAAAATTATGACCCGTTTAAATCCAGGCATTTTTATTCACACCATTTTTACCCGCTACCTGCAATGACCCGCTCGTGGGTGGCCCGACCCATCCGTTTGACACCTCAGCTATTACTTCCATTCTATTTTGATGCTCTTCATGAATTCTAGTCTCATATCAAGATCACAAGACCGTAGCCCTCCCTGTTTGACCCTATTGGTCACCGTTGGATGATGAATAGCATCAATGCTATGCGCTCAAAATAGTATCATTCTTTGTCCTTAAACCCTAATTTTTCTTCTCTCTGATCTCTTTTACGCACGATTTCGAAACCATATACGCCGAAGAAACACGAAGGCATTCCCAAAACCCTAACTTGAACACAGATGCGAAAACTTGGGCGCTTTCTCACCGCTTGTTTAAAGCCCTAGCCTTTAACATGTTAGCCCCTCTTCTTTTTTTCTTCCCTTAAATAAGATAAATTTGGGATTTTGATGCAAATTGTGTGTTCTTAGCGTTGAATGCTTCATTTTACTGTTAAAAAGAACTTATCTTGTCGCTTAGATTTCTAGGGATTAATGGGAATTATCTAAAGTGCTGAGGAATTAAAATTTGCATATTTATTCAAATGCTCATTGATTTTGATGCAATTTTTTGTGTTTTTAGTGATGAATGCTTCATTGTTATGTAATAAAGAACTTTGCTTGTTGCTTAGATTTTTAGGGATTAATGGTAAGTATCTAAATTGCTAGGAAGTTAAAATTTGCATGTTTATTTATATGATTATTTATTGGGATTTAAGTATTTATGCAACTCAGGTGATCTACCAATTCCCATTTACATCATTTTGTATATACTTAATTTTGTGTCGTTGATTTTTCTTCTTCATTCTTACAGAAACAGCTCTACAGGGATAATAGCTCATAAACGGATTAAATGCCTTGTTCTAGGAGCGGGGCAAGTAGGAAAGAGCTGCGTCAAAGTCTCGATCGGGGGAAAGGATAATGTTCATGCGGAATGCACATAGGCCATGTCGTTCACCTTCGGTACCCGAATTTCTCGCTCATATCAGAAACCAAAGACTTCGATTCTTATCTCACCGGCATCATCATCACTCACTTCCATCCCGGTCACATCAGAGCACTTCCTTATTTTACGGAAGTCTGCGGAAACAATGGCCCTGTATATATGACATACCCAACCAAGGCTTTAACCCCACTAATGTTAGAAGACTGTCGAAAAGTGATGGTATATCGAAGAGGAGAGGAGGAAAAATTTACGTCTAACGATATAGCTAATTTGGATTGAAATTTCAATCCTCAAAATTCTGCCAACCAATATTCGTTCCAAATTTATCCCAAATCCCTCAATTTCATTTCAAATTTCAAACCCGTTCCAAATTTCTCGATTTCATTCCAGATTCCAAATTCATTACAATTATACGCACACGTACAATAATTCAAAGATCTCAATATAACAAAAATAATAACTAGAAATGCTTTATAAATTGAAAATTTTAAAAAATAACTTACCGAATTTGTCACCGAACTATCTTTCGAGTTAGCTAGTGCTCGGTAGCCACGTGAAGGAGGAAGAGGGGATCCACCTCGGGTGGAGAAGGAGGCTTGGATTTTTGGGTGGAGGACGACTAGGGGCTCGATCTCGGAGGAGGAGAGGGACTCGATCTCAAAGGATGAGGGTTCTCAATGGAGGAGGGTCAAGCTCGAGAGGAAGAGGTCTCGATCGGGCTTGAGTGGAGGAGGGGGTTGGCTCGGGACCAAGTGGAGGAGGAGGAGGAGGAGGAGGAGAGTGGAAGATGGAATTTTGGGTGGAGGAGCGAGGCGGGAGATGAAAATTGTGTGATAGATGAAAATTTGGGGGGAAATGCAGAGGGGAGAGGGGCAAAAGAGGGATCTGGGGTGGCTGCCATAAGGACACATGCTATTAGATCCAACGGTTCGGATTCAACCAAAATCGTAATTAATGGTCAAGATTTGTGTACAACAGGGGATTTTGGTATTGGTGTATCGCACACGCTTTGCACGTAGGATATGTGGCCAAGATGGGAGAATAGCATGGGTGCTATTATCTTATAATAGCCGCCATTCTTTTCCCGGAAAAGAGTGGCTGCTATGTGCCAAATAATAGCATGGGTGCTCTGGAACAATCTGAGTCGCACGTAGGATACACCAATACCCAATGCCCATGTTTTACACAAATCTCGACCGTTCATTTCTGTCTTGGATGAATCTGGATCGCTGGATTTATTAGCATTGGTGCTGTTATGCATTTAATTGCAGCCACTCCGGATTCGAGAGAGAAAGGGGTAAACGAGGTTTAGGATTGTTGACTGGTCAACCGACCAAACTCGATGCAAGAATGGCATCTAGGTTTGTTGAAAAGTTGGCATTTTCTTGAATAAGGGGACAAAACTCGACACAAGTATTGCATCGAGTTTAACCGCCCCGTTAAGCTAGGGGCATTGTTCTTGTAATGTTACTTCTTGAATGTTCCGCTCATTTGATGGTTAATCAATGTTATATGGCTTACAACATGAGTTAAATCTTTTTTAAGAGAAACAAAGTCTATCTATCTATCTATCTATCTATATCTATACTACTCTCATAACCAAATTGACATTTTTTTTATTATCCGTATGTTTACTTAAGATCTGGCATAAACTAAAATATCCTTGCTATAACAAATTTATACATAAGATTTATTAAAATAAGAAACATAAATTTATTAAAAAAATTATATGTTGTAATTCCCTGTTTACATTGATTGAGCATCTTTTCAAAACAAACCAATCAATCATGTGGGAATAAATGTGTGAATTTTAAATATACAGAACTTTTTAAATTTTAACCATGTTACATATGCAATGATCTGTTTTGTTTTCAAATAATAAATACTTTATCAATTTCTGTGTGCAGCATGAGAAAATATTTATCTATTTGTATAATACTATACTTACTGCTCTTATAAACAAATTAATCTAATTTTTCGTCTGTTATATCCTAGCTAATTTCATATCCCAATTAAAATTATTTTCTTAAAGATACTTTGCAGTGGGTTGAAAATAATCATATATAAGATATCATATTAATCTTTCAATATATAAGGTACATATCAACCGTTTCAATTTAAAGTTCAAACTCAGACTCTGTTTTTATAAAGTAATTTATTTAAATATAAATTAAGTTATTAGCTAAGATTTTTATCGTTTACTTTTCTTATGTATATATAAAAAACAAACCAAGATTTATTTATAATATTTTTCAAAAAGAATTTTTTTAATAAACAACTCTAAAATTTATTTACGATCTCTTATCTATAATTTATCTATTTCTATATTTATCTGCATCTATATTTATAGTACTCTTAAATGCAAATGCATTTTATTTTACCCTCAGGTTATGGATTAAGCTAAATTTTTATTTTTGAATTTTTTAAAATTAGAGATAAAATTTAATATTATTAGTTTATTTGAATTATTTGGTTTACATATTTTGTTATGTCCATAATGTATCTACAAATCATGTTTTTTTATTCAAACAAACTCATGCGCTATATAAACACCCATCGTCTCTCCTCTATCTGTGCTTTATGCTACACATGATGAATAATGATTTCTTTTTAATTCCATGCGATTATTTATATATCTATTTTTTATTATTGAAATTTTTTCATATTGATCTTAGAAAAGATTCAGTGTTTAATTTACCCTTTCTTATTTTATAGTTTTTTCCCCAAATGATATGAAGGTGGTTGTTACATAGGCTAAGCAGGATTATACTAATCTTATTCTGATAATAATTTATTAGAATCTTTATTAAATAAATTTTTATTTGGTTTATATTTACATAAATTCGATATATTTTTATATATGTTGTTTATTTATCCTTTATGGAAAAGTTTGCATTTTTCTATCTTTTTGTATATTTCAAAATATATGAAGTTTATTGTTGCATAATTCAGATAGATTACTCATATTTAATCCGTTAATTGCTAATTAATTTTTTTCTTTTTTCGGAAGATAGATATCTTATTATCCTTATCTGATTTCATTTATTATAAATTTTAAATAAAAATATTATTTGTTAGACTTGTCCCGTTATAGTTTTGATTATTGATAAATATATCGTCCCATGTTTATGCTAACTATTTTTGTAGATTTGATATATCATGAAACATTTAAAGGAAGTCAGAGGTATCAAGCTAAATTTTCATATCCGAAAGAGGTTGGAGGTATCGAGCTAAAATGTTGTGACGATCCCAAATCCCATGTATCACCCCTTTCGTTTTAGTATTCTGTTCTGATTTCAAGTTATAAGAAAATTCTTATGAAATAAATGTAAGAAACTAGCTCACTGGTTAAGACTCTCCGTTGCTGTTCTATAACCTTTGTGTTTGAATCTATCGGCCCTAGTTTTTTATATTATTTTTCTTTTTAATGTTTCGGAAACCCAAGAGTTTGCATGAGCATTACACGGAGATACCAAATATTGCAACATAAACAATTTATATAAATGAGTTATTTAAACCCAGTGTAGTAAATGTCACGAATCCAAAGGAATTTGGCCATGGCTTTGCCGCTTTTTCAAAGCTGGCGGCCCATCTTGCCCCGAAACTTCCCATCTTTTGCACATGTATCCCTTCAGATCCCCTCTAATCTTTTAATACTTTAAAACATTTGTTTTAACCCAGAGATTCTGCGGCCTCTTCATCTCCTCCACAAATCCTATTTTATTACAATTTATCTCACTTTAATTAAACATACCCTTCTCTTTTTCCCTATAAATACCCAACCTATTCCCAAGTTCTCCTCTCAAAACCATACTGAAATATCTCCTCTCTAAAACCATACTATCAAGTTCCTTTCAAGTCTCAAGTTTAGCTCAAGCTCTCTCAAGCCTCAAACATCGACGCTCCGCTTAATTGTACATACTTCCTTGCAATCGATGAATCAAGTCGAGCATACCAAGTTCTCCCTAAGGTCTAGGACATCGAAGCTCTCCGCTCTCTTCGTTGCTCCGCAAATCACGAAAGGGACACCGGTAGATCAACTCGCTTTCCTATTCACATTTTCAGTCTCGGTTCTTCAAACCGAGGCTTCTCTCTCTCTTCATCTATCACCGTATTCGTACGAGCGGAAAATCCGCAAGTCTCCCTTCCCCTTCTTTCTTCTCACCTTGAATCCAACTATTGTCATCAAACTACGTAAATAAATTCTAACTCTTTTCCTTTCGCTCATCGCTGATTGAAATCAAGATTTAACTTGTGCAAATTTCTGAAATCATTATAACTACATTATCATGACATAGTACCCCATAACTTTCCACTCTATGACATTGCTAAATATTGTTAAATAGAATTTCAATACATGTTGATAAAAATCTCTTTGATCGTTATATGCCAATTTACGTTTTAATACCATGCTGGTAGATATAATTCATTCTCGTGACATAATAACTTAGTACGGGATAATGACCTACCCTACACGCATACACCTTTGATCATAGCACGATATCATATTTTGCAGCGTTTTGCTAAAGATCCGAATTTACACTAAAATACCATTAAGTTAAAATATGAAATTAACCCCACCTTTTTATCCTTTGCAAATACGCATTTACAATCCTCGTTAGGAGACCCATTTATGGATGGTGTGGATTATCGCACATCCTGCGGATGGTAGAGTGAGATGCAAAACTCCTCACGGAGAATTCCGTATCGAAAGGAATAAAATACGGTTTTAAAGAAAATACAAATTTTAAAGCAAAGTTAAACAAATTGAAAATAAATTAAATCATATATTCATAATTTCAAAGAAAAACAAATTTGTGAAAATTATAGTTCATACATGTTGGCTATAGTGCCATTAAGGTAATTATTGTAATCGCAGGCAGGCGATTATAATAATTGCGGGAGGATCTATACAGGTAGAACAGTCTTACTCGAGATGATAGTATACTATCTGGTTTGTCTTTATCATCATGTACATATATTATGTGGTATTACAGACCACTATTACATGTTGATAGAGCCCATAGGATTCGTGTTTGACTACCAGCATTATGATGGCAATCATATACGTGGGAGCTGGGTGGTGTGTAAGCACATCCTTAAATGTCCCTAGTCGAGAGAGTATCGAGACTGGGTATCGATACTCCGGAGTAGACTAGTGTATACTTTTCGAGACCCCGACGAGAGGCGGTGGCCGGTCTCATAAGCCATTGGTGTCAGTTAGTCACCTAAAATAGTATACAGGTGCTCATTGGGTTATGAGTTACACTGGACGGACTTGCCGGGAACATGCTACATGGTATTATACCTATTGTCAGATAGCAGTTCTCAGGTGACATGAGTACAGGTTAGTCTGTCGATTTGAGATCGTCATTTGTCTCGTGTGAGTCCCTACTGTGCTTTGATTACTATCCTACAACGGCTCAAAGGAGTCGTGCAAACAGGTTTTAGTTGGGTACAGTCCCTAGCCATATGGAGGCAGTGAGCGGATCGTCGGGGATTCGTCTCTCTCGGTATTGGAGGTTGATATCACATTGTACACGGGTGGCCATCACCAGAAATCCTTGGCCAAAGTAGACGAGAATTACTGATTTGGATCAGTGGTTTCTCAGTGGGTGATGAGCTTCACACTGGACACGAAATATCGCTTATTATAGGTCTGACTTTATCCACCCTCTAGACCCCGATATGCGATACTCTTAGATGAACAGACCGGACTGTTTGGAGATTGTCAAAGACAGGCTCGTAGGGGTTCGGATGAGTTTGCTCGTCGGCCTTTCTTTCACTTAATACCTGGGTAGCCGTTACGTACAGCTAGTGCCACTGACGTGCTTGTGGTTAATCCCACTGCCAGCGTATTGATGAGTCTTTAGAGTCCCACACAGAGAGTTTCCTTGGTTCAGGCGAAATGATGTAGTAGCCGTATTTTGATATGTGCAGGGTTCCGGTCGAATGATTGTACTAGTTACCCCGGACTTTCGATCGGACGGTTGATAATACTAGCCGGCTCGAGATTGAGCCAGATTATTAAATCAGGTATTGATTTAATAATTTACGTATATGTATTTCGATATGTATATTCTAGTATTATGTTCTTTGTGGTTATTCTATCTTTTTGGGTATTCGTATTTTGGTACGAATACATGTATGTATATACAATTGAGTGTAATCAGTATTTATACGGAAACATTCTAGAAGGTGGACACCTCATTTTGAATTATCCATTTATTTATTTAAATGGAAATGATGTGTAAAGGTGATGAAGAGAGATGGTGAGAACCATGTTTGAATAGTGTTGACAAATGAATTATTAATTCATTGTGCAAACTATTCAAGTATGGTTGCATTATATTTATTGAAAAAATGGTTTTACAAAACCTTGTTTCATATTTTCTCTCACTTGATGGATGGTCATTTTGAAAAAGACTCTCATTATTTGCTTCTTCTCTCTTCGCTACTTTTCTTGAGCTCCTCCTCCTTCTTCTTCATCTTCTACCCTACCATCTCATGTGTTGAGAATTAAGAGTAGAAGATAGATAGATACACACTTAGAGCAACTCACTACATCCCTAGACACTCTATATTAGCAACCTAGAGTCTCTAGTTTCTTCATTAGATTCTTAGCGTGGAGCTAGAGCCACGAGCTACATCTCTCGGGTGGATCATCTTCAACGGAGGAAGATCGGCAGCCAAGCTCGATCGAGGAGACCGCAAGGAGCCAAAGAAGAGGATAGAAGACCGAAAGACACGTATCATTCGGTATAACACTTCTATCCTTTAGCTGCTAGTTTTAGGTTTATGGTTTCGATTCTAGGACGGGGTTTTTAGCGCCAAATGTTTTAAACACCATTTTTGTTTCGCATCGGCCATGGTAGATGGCCAGGCGCTATCAAACCCCAACATGGTATCAGAGATACTAGGCAGGGATGCCGACCCATGGGGGTTCTCATTGTGGTGACAGTAGTGGCAAAGCACGGGCTCTTACCCCCAGGATGCCCCATACGGTTATATGGTCCGACGGGTTGTAGTCCGTTGCGAGGGGATTACGTAAAAAGTAGCTGCTGAGGGACCTATTAGCGCCACGGCCTGTGCTGACTGACCCAACATGGTATCAGAGCCATCCCATAAACCTTTACTAGCTAGTTTGCACAAGTTTAAAATATCGATCGACAGAATTTTCGAATCGTATTTCCAAAACTGTTGCTTGCTGTTCGAATTTCAAAGTTGTTCAAAAAAATTTTCTGGTTGTATTAAAATTATGTGCAGGCAAAACTAGAGCTAAGAAAAAATTTTGGGCACCTAATCCCAAAAAACGACCGCGGAACAGAAGTAAAATGGAACATTCGGCGGCTGAATCGCGGCCTTTTTTGGGCTACAGTGCTCCAAATTTTTTCTGGAGCTCTAGTTCATGGAAATATAATTTTTGGGATATTTGGTTTTGGCCCAGATTTATTTGAGTGCTGGTTTGCATTTGGGGCCAATGTGGAAAAGTTTTAGTCGACCGAAATTTTGAATACGTGTTTATCAGTGCATATGTTAATATTTGCGACCGTGAATATCATTGAGCGGTATAACCTGACTAATTGCTATATGTTCAATTAGACGGGTTTACGAACATGATATTTACGTTAATGTTCTGTGATTGTGCTGATATTGTGGATGGATTGTCGTGGTGGATAGCCTATATTGCAATGGTAGTAGTATAGTTCAGATTCATTTATATATTCATTATTGCGGGGCGAGCGTCCGACATGTGGACAGCCGTCTCTGCCAGATTGTATATTCTTTTACTGGGGCACGACCGGGTTGAGGTCGATGCCGCTATTGTATATATACTTTTCTTTTCTGTACTAGGATTACCCCGAGGTGGAGTGCTCGAGTAGTCGGGTTCTAGAGGGCAACGGGCCCGCATATCATGGCGTTGAGACGGAGGGGGCCTTACTCTAGAATTGGCGGGCTATTCGCCGCACTCGTAGGGGGTATAGGATGACCCACGGTGGGGTACTCAAGTTTCAGGATTCCGTGAAGTGCTGGGTGGCCCATTCACTTTGTTGATTGGTGTTGCCTCACTTCTGAGATTGGTGGGTAACTTGCCGCACTCGTAGGGGTCTTGGTTTTTCATTGCACAGGCTATCCACATGACCGGGGAACGTCAGGTTTCATTTGCGGCTCATGTGAAACCCGGGACTCCTAAATTATCCATTATTCTGTGATGCTTATCGCTCTTCTGTGATGTTGCTTATATCATGCCTGGGACGAATGTTACACACACACACACACACACACACACACTAGTAGATGTTGTATATGTTTTGCATCCGTGCTAGTCCGCCCCCCCGCTCTGCCGTTAGTTAAGTAACCTAACGGTGCATGACGGAGCCCCGTGGCGAATGCGGATGGCATATACGTACATTGTATTTCGTTCTTTTCTGGTGTGATATGGATTAATTGGTGGGACTGCGTTAATTTTGATTAATGCAAGGAAAAATAAACCTAAATGATATTGTTAGAACCAAGTTTTTTTAAAAACTGAAATTACAGACGTTTTCTTTTATTTTACACAGCGGTATTCGGTACTGAATATTCAGCACCTCATTCGACGAGGCAAGAGCCGAGATCCCTTCATGGGGAGTGACCTCTTGGGCAAAAGTTTGCGTCATTGTAATAACTTCACTATAGTCGATTCTTTTGTTTTGCATCGTGGTATTCAGTTAGGAATATCCCGCACCTCATTCGATGAGGAAAGAGCTGAGATCCCTTCACATGGAGTGAACTCTTTAGCAAAAGTTTATGCCACTATATATTTTTAAAACCACTCGGTTCCTTCAACGATATCAAGTTCATTACGTTAATGGTTTTTCGCCGAAAACCAATCGTAGCTCTCCGTCATTTCAGATTAGTATTGTTTAGTATTCATGCTACGTATGTCGTGCTCAGCTGAGGCATAGTGTTCGGTAGCTATATAGTCCTTTTCTGTTACATGGAGATGCGATTGGTTAGGACAGTCGTGCGGTCATTTTGGCTCAGTCAAGGACTCGTACGGGTGGGTTTTGTTCGCTATAGTGCCCTCAAAGCAATTATCGTAATCACAGGAAGGTGATTATGATGATTGAGGGAGGACCTATACCGGTAGAACAGTCTTACTCGAGATGATAGCATGCTATCTGGTTTGTCTTTATCATCATGTACATGTTGATAGAGCCCATAGGATTCTTACCTGACTACCAGTATTATAATGGCGATCATATACGTGCGAGCTGGGGGTCTATAAGCACATCCTTAAATGTCCCTAGTCGTAGGAGTATCGAGACTGGGTATCGATACTCCAGTGTAGACTAGTGTATACTGATCGAGACCCTGATGAGGGGCGGTGGCCAGTTCTCACAAGCCATTGGTGTTAGTTTGTTCACCTAAGATAGTATACAGGTGCTCATTAGGTTATGAGCACACTGGACGGACTCACCGAGAACCTGCTAGTTGGTATTATACATATTGTCAGATAGCAATTCCCAGGTGACATGTGTACAGGTTAGTCTGTCGACCTGAGATCATCATTTGTCTCGTGTGAGTTCCCACTGTGTTTTGATTACTACCCTACCACGGCTCAAAGGACTCGTGAAAATAGGTTTTAGTTGGGTACAGTCCCGAGCCACATGGAGGCAGTGATCGGATCGTCGGGGATTCGTCTCTCCCGGTATTGGGGGTTGATGTCGCGTTGTGCACGGGTGACCATCACCAGAAATCCGTGGCCATGGTGGACAAGAATTACCGATCCAGGATCGATAATTTCTCAGGTGGTGATGGGTTTCATGCCGACACTAAATGTCGCGTTGTTAGGGGTCTGACTTTATCCATCCCCCTAGACTCGATATGCGATACTTTTAGACGAACAGACCGGACTGTACGGATATTGTCACTGTCAGGCTCAGTAGGGGTTCAGGATGAGTTTGCTCGTCGGCCTCCCTTTTGCTCAATACCTAGGTAGCCGTTACATACAGCTAGTGCCGCTGACGTGCTTGTGGTTAAACCCACTGCCAGCGTATTGACGAGTCTTTAGAGTCCCACACAGAGGGTTTTCACGGTTCAGGCGATATGGTATAGATGACGTATATTGGTACATACAGGTGTCCGATTAAATATGTGCACATGCTGCACAGACTTTAATCAGACGATTGATAATACTAGCGGCTTAGGATTAAGCCGGATTATTAAATCAAGTTTTGATTTAATAATTTATATATGTATATATATATATATGTATTCTAGTATTATTATTCACTATTCATTTTTTCTCTTGGCTGTTCGTATTTCTGTACGAATACGCGTATATGTATTTCGATACATGTACCGGGAAGTATTCCGTATTTATACGGAATAGCTTCTAGAAGTGGACACCACATTTGTATGATTTTCCATTTTTGGAAATTCATTTGTTTCACAAATGAGGTGGAGGAGTGAGGTGGAATGAGTTTGGGTCATAGGTATGACTTGGAATTGTTTATTTGCAAATGGAAATGAGATATTTTTATGATGAGAAAGAGAGAGAGAGGGCAGCCACAAGTTTTGGTATGGGTCTTGCTCATTTTCTTGTGTTTTTTTTCACTTGCTTGCTTGCATCCTCACTTCAACACTTAGCATTTTTCTTGAGTTGCTTATGCCATTGCTTCCTCACCTCCTTCATCTTCTATGGTTGCTCCCTTGAGCAATAGTGATGAGAGAAAAAAATATAGTGACACATTCCTACACCTCCACTCTCCATTGCTAGCAACCTTGGAGCGTCGGTTACTTCGTTTGGCGAGGTTGAAGCTTGCGCCGTTTTCCTCAGGTGGATCATCGTAGATGGAGGAAGACCGGCAACTAAACTCGATCAAGGAGCCACTAGAAGATTGGGGATGATGGTTGAAGACGAAAGGACACAGATCAACTCGGTATAACCTTTCTAACTTCTTATATATAGCTTGGTAGTTTAGGGTTTAGGGTAGATCCGGGCATCGGGTAATGGTAGCGCCAGTTTAGAAAATTTTTGTTCCATATTTAGCCACGGTTTGATGGCCAGGGCGCTGCCGTAACCCAATATGGTATCAGAGCCAGCCTTTAAACCCTTAACTAGCAGTTTTAGACAATGTTAAACTATCGAAACCGAAACAACTCCGAAATATTAGTCGATGCATTGCAGTTTTTGTCGATTTTCAAAGTGTCTTCAAAAATTATTTAAACAACCGCAGAAAACTACTTAAGTGATCTCTAGACTACACCCCAAAAACGAGACACTTCCACCAAAATTTGGCCAAGCACATCATGCTCAAAACCAAGGAGGACGGCCATTTTAGGGAGTTTGGGTTTCATTTTTTGGGTCTGGTCTGGTCTCTGGAATGTTGGGTCAGTGGTATTGTTTGTTTAGCCCAGTTTGGATATGGTTTTATGTAGTTGTTTCGGGCTATTCGGGGTTATTTCGAACTCGATAATTTCTAACATTGTTTAAAGTTTGCAGTACATACATTTCTATCTGCGACCATGAATGTCATTTGAGCGGTACAACTTGTCTAATTGCTATATGTCTTTTAGACGGGTTTGCGAACGTGACATTCACGTTGATGTTCTGTATTGTGCTGTGTTGTGGTTGGATCATCGTGGTGGATAGCTATGGTGGAATGGTAGTACAGTTTAGTTTCATTTGTACATTTGATATTGCGGAGCGAGCGTCCGACATGTGGACTGCCGTCACTGCCAGTTTGTATATTATTTGTTTGGGGCACGACCGGGTTGAGGTCGATGTCACCCTTGTATATTTTTTTCTTTTCTGTACTAGGATTACCCCGCGGTGGAGTGCACGAATAGCCGGGTTCTAGAGGGCAACGGGTCCGCATCTCATGGTGTTGAGACGGAGGGGACCTTACTCTAGAATTGGCGGGTTATTCACTGCACTCGTAGGGAGTATAGGTTGACCCAGGAGGAGTGCTTAAGTTACCGGATTCCAAAAAGTGCTGGGTGGCCCATTCACTTTGCTGAAGGGGGCTGCCTCACTTCTGGTTTTGGCGGGTAACTTGCCGCGCTCGTAGGGGTCTAGGTTTTCATTGCACAGGCTATCCACACGATAGGGGACCGTCGGGTCTCATTTGCGGCTCAAGTGAAACCCGGAGATCCAGGATTATCCACCAATCTGTGTTGTTGCTTCTGTGATGCTTCTGTGATGTTGCTTTATATCATGCCTGGGACGATTGTTATATATATTTATATATATACTACTAGATGTTGTATATGTTTTGCACCCGTGCTAGTCCAGTCCCCGCTCTGTCGTTAGTTAAGTAACCTAACGGGCGATGACGCGACCCAGTGGCGAATGCGAATGGCATATACGTACATTTTATTTTCGTTCTTTTCTAGTGTGATTAATTGATGGGACTGCATTGATTCTTATCAATGCAAGGATAAAACAAACCTATATGATGTTGTTGGAACCAAGTTTTTTAAAACTGACATTACATACGCTTTCTTTTGCTTTGCACAGTGGTATTCGGTTATGAATATCTAGCACCTCATTCGACGAGGCAAGGGCCGAGATCCCTTCATCGGGAGTGACCCCTTGAGTAAAAGTTTGCGTCAACGTAATAATTTCACTATAGTCGTTTCCTTTTGCTTTGCATCGTGGTATTCAGTTTGGAATATCCTGCACCTCATTCGATGAGGAAAGAGCCGAGACCCCTTCACTGGGAGTGACCTCTTTAGCAAAAGTTTTCGCCACCATATATTTGTAAAACCACTTGGATTCCTTCAACGAGATCAAGTTCATTACGTTAAATGTTTTTCGCCAAAAACCAGCCGTAGCCCTCCGTCATTTCTTACGAGTATTATTTAGTATTCGTGCTGCGTTTGTTGACCTAGTCAAGACGTAGTGTTTGGTAGCTAAGTGGTGCTTGTTTGTTGCATTTTAAATGCAATTGGTTAGGACAGTCGTGCAGCCTTGTTGACCTAGTCTAGGTCACGTGCGGGTGGGTTTAATGCAATCTAGGATAATGACGGGTTGAACTTGACTAGCGGTTTATGGTTTGTTGACCTAGTCAAGGTCATAAACCGCTTGGGGTAAAAATCACATCAGGAGTTTCAAACATACAGGAAACTTGCCAGGCATGCGCATACCTTCTGAAGTGTGGTGACTTGAGTGGCTTCTATCAAGTTATCATGCGATGAGAGTTGGATCCCGATTCCCACTGATGAGTAGGTTTACTCCTCGGGTGATTTTAGATGATCCCGACTAATTATTCTTTTGGGTTTAGAGGAGAATTCGAGGAAACAGTGGGAGCCATCCTGATTAGATAAAATGATTAACCATTCTGATTTAGGTTAGAGCGCACGCTGAGTGTTTTTTTTCTCTCTCTTTGGCAGCGACCGTGGCCCGACCCTAGACTAGAACTCATAAACCAAGTTAACCGAAGTCGCATACATCATTGCCACTTCTATATCACCTTTGCATTTCTCCAGAACACCCCGTATCACTACGAACATCCACTTCCATTGGATAAATCCATCGTATAGTTACATACGAACTCGAAAGAACTTGTTTCAGATTCGAGAATGGATTCTGGTTCTGGAGAAATTGAATAAGATTATTCGGTTGTCTTTTCCATTTACCTTCTCTCAGGTTGTAAGGGCTCTTAGGATTAAGAGAGGGTACACCTATTGAGCTTATTGGACAGTCTTCCTCCAGACCATAGGCAGGTGCCATACGGTAGGGAAGGAAGAAAACCAACAAGCCTAAGTATGGTATACAGAAGGTAATAACTAAAGACATAATAAAGGGATTAGAATAACGGCAAAGAAAATTGCGACTGCTATCATTCACGACAAAACCATGTATGCCCCTGCCACTCCCACATCCACTTTGGATTTCTCCAGAACACTTCGTATCACTACGAACGTCCATAAGGCTTGGACATGCCATCGTATAGTTACATACGAACTCGAAGGAATTCGTTCCAGATTCGAGAACGGTTTCCAGTTCAGGATAAATAGAATAGAATTATTCAGATGTCTTTTCCTATTACCTTCTCTCAGGTTGCGAGGGCTCCTGGCATAAGGAGTGTACACCTATTACGCTTATTGGATAGTCTTCTTTCAAACCTTAGGCTGGTGTCGAAGGGTAGGGAAGGAAGAAAACCAATTAGCCTAAAGAAGGTGTACAGAAGGTAATAAGTAAAGACATAATAAATGGATTGGAGTGAGGGCATGGAAGTATACGGCTACAGTCATGAATAAGGATAGTGGAAGAGGCGTTACTAGGAATACCCGGTTACCCCTTCGAAATATTTTCATGTTTTAGTTTCACTATGCGGTATTAATTGAAAACTGTTTTCCCAATTGGAATTTAACTCCAGAGTATGTATTTACCAGATTTGTTTCTCACATCTGTATGTTATTACAGATGGTGAGTGGGAATAAGATATTGGGAATTGGGTGATTAAATCCTCATTATATCAAAATTCGTTGTAATTGGTGATATTTGAGAAAATCACCTGGGTTTTTGCCGGACGATAAATATTTGGTTTTGAATATCTGTAGTTATGCACCAATTTCGAACTGATATATCTGCATGTTTATTTTATAAAGTGAGATATAACTTTTTGATATTTTGTCTATGACATTTACCTATATCAGTTGGTGATTAGGTAAGATGCACTCAACAGCGGTGTAATTCTTTTTAACCATAGTACAGTTTTTCAACCTACGACGCACAGGGTTTGAGTTATTGAACTCAGGGGACTTATACAAAGTATTGTATATTGTCCAGTGTCCATTAAGACAATGGGGTTGGTACTCATACTATATTCTGTTTACTCATAATTTCTCTAGTTCTCGACAAGTATTTCGTTGAAATATAAGGTTCGGATTTTGAGAAGTTACAGGTATAAGAATAAAGTAGAGAACCATTTGTTGGAAGTATCAGGATTCTTCGAGGAAGTCGAAGATGTAGATACTTGTGTTTGGTATTCCATTGATAGTAATGGTTTTGAGAACTTGCTTCTCTTTCGGATTACTCATATATGGATGCACTCCTAGTTGAGTAATGCTGATTGGCCTCATTCCATTTGTTTGATATGCACTGGAGACAGCTGCATGATTTTGAATCTGGTTCCAATTAAATTAGTGCTTTTGTTTCTATTGGATATATAGAATCAATTTATATCTTAACGATATTAAGGTATATGGAGTTGTCCGGCTGATGCTTAAAACTAGAATCCGGATAAACTCGAGCCACGTTTCAGTAATGGCAGTTTGTGGGTTATCCCGGGATTTGACGAGGGTTAACTTTCTACCATCAGGAAGATCAATAATGATATTGTTCTTGACTCCCCACAGTTTTAGTAAAATGGATTTTTTCAGAAAACAGAAGTGGGAGTATGGTAGAACTGGAAGTGATTCCAGAACCATAAACGATCACTGAAGATTTAATACAACCTGAAGATTCAATTGGATTTGACATTCCATTAGCCACTCCACAGATTTGGTGGGTAACCTCATGCACCCGGGAGGTACTTCGGTCTTCTCAAAGACGGTGACAGGGAAGTTCTTGTTTACCCAGACTTACCATTGCTGCTGTTCTAGACTATAAGACCCGGCAGGAGGATGAGTATAGCGTCGTTCTAAACTAGCCTTAGAAGTGCACATGTATATGACTCTGCCAGAGGGTTGTTGTAGTCAGTGGAAGCAGCGGAAGTATAGTGGGCAAGTAGCTTATGTCTATTTATAGACTAAAGCAGGTATAGCGGAAATAGATCATCTATTTTTGATGTGACAGTCATAGGCTTTGACTTCATCAGAATAGGAGATGGATCTGCTAAGAAGGTAGTAGAGAGTGATGTCTAGGTATTAGGATGATATGCACTTGATAGAAAGAGATATTCCTATACTACGATCGGTTATACTGTGGTTGTCACAAAGTTGTTTCTCCACATAGGATATGGATATAATATCAGGGTTTCTGGTTACTAGATCTATGGTTTTAGATCTAGATTTGGGAAGTATTCTAATCTGAGTACTTTGACATTATTCTAAAGATATTTTAGAATGGACGACTCCTGGTATGGTGGTCTACCTGCAGGTAATGGAGTCACCCTCTCTAAAGGTGTCTTACAGACTAAAGGGGAGAGGGATCTGCATGATTAGCATATCACTTGCTTAGGCAATTGAGTTAATCATGAAATATCAAGTATCACACCAGATGTTGTTTTTGCACTAGCTGCAATAAACATATATTAATCCAATCCTGGAGAAACATTGGGAATCAGTTATTGAACATAAATGGATATTCTTGGGAAATGATTACGGCAGCCTCCTTAGGGGGACGATTATCATTTCAGACTTTCAAGGTGATCTGGATGACAGAGTGACTGTCAGAGTTATAGTTTTCCCTCTTTTAAGGGACAATATGTTGGACAGGTGGTCCAAGCGGATACTGAGGAAAGGCATAGCGCAGGATACTGATTGAATTCAGTGGACGGTTCAGTCTAAGAAGTTTGCTGGATTTGGAGTTCATTTGTGAACTGGGTCCCATCAGAAATCCAGACAAATTCTAAGACGGTATTGCTCATTTCGGGAGATAGTTTTCTCCGCGCAGTTGAGATATAAAGAGATACAGAAAGAAACAATGGAGAGAATCCACTCACCGAGGATATTTCTCGAACGCAATAGTTTCGCAAACGGGCTTTGCGAAACTTATTAGTAGAGAAGTTGGGTGTTCGGTATCACACGGGCTGTGAGTATGCGACATCGCAATAATTGGCCTTAAGTGCAAGTGGGAGATTGTTGGCTATAGTGACCTCAAGGCAATTATCGTAATCACAGGAAGGTGATTATGATGATTGAGGGAGGACATATACCGGTAGAACAGTCTTACTCGAGATGATAGTATGCTATCTGGTTTGTCTTTATTATCATGTACATGTTGATAGAGCCCATAGGATTCTTGCTTGACTACCAGCATTATGATGGCGATCATATACGTGGGAGCTGGGGGTCTATAAGCACATCCTTAAATGTCCCTAGTCGTGGGAGTATCGAGACTGGGCATCGATACTCCAGTGTAGACTAGTGTATACTGATCGAGACCTCGATGAGGGGCGGTGGCCAGGTCTCACAAGCCATTGGTGTTAGTTTGTTCACCTAAGATAGTATACAGGTGCTCATTGGGTTATGAGTGTACTGGACGGACTCGCCGGGAACCTGCTAGTTAGTATTATATTTATTGTCAGATAGCAGTTCCCAGGTGGCATGTGTACAGGTTAGTCTGTCGACCTGAGATCGTCATTTGTCTCGTGTGAGTTCCCACTGTGCTTTGATTACTACCCTACCATGCTCAAAGGAGTCGTGCAAACAGGTTTTAGTTGGGTACAGTCTCGAGCCACATGGAGGCAGTGATCGGATCATCGAGGATTCGTCTCTCCCGGTATTAGGGGTTGATGTCACGTTGTGCACGGGTGGCCATCACCAGAAATCCATGGCCACGGTGGACGAGAATTACCGATCCAGGAACGATAATTTCTAGGGTGGTGATGGGTTTCATGCCGACACTAAATGTCGCGTTGTTAGGGATCTGACTTTATCCACCCTCTAGACTCGATATGCGATACTCTTAGACGAACAGACCAGACTGTACGGATATTGTCACTGTCAGGCTCAGTAGGGGTTCAGGATGAGTTTGCTCGTCGGCCTCCCTTTCGCTCAATACCTGGATAGCCGTTACGTACAGCTAGTGCCGCTGACGTGCTTGTGGTTAAACCTACTGCCAGCGTATTGACGAGTCTTTAGAGTCCCACACAGAGGGTTTTCACGGTTCAGGCGATATGGTGTAGATGACGTATGTTGGTACATACAGGTGTCCGATTAAATATGTGCACATGCTGCACAGACTTTAATCAGACGGTTGATAATACTAGTGGCTTAGGATTAAAGCCGGATTATTAAATCATGTTTTGATTTAATAATTTATATATGTATTTATATATATGTATTCTAGTATTATTGTTCACTATTCATTTTCTCTCTTGGCTGTTCGTATTTTTGTACGAATACGCGTATATGTATTTCGATACATGTACCAGGAAGTATTCCGTATTTATACGGAATAGCTTCTAGAAGTGGACACCTCATTTGTATGATTTTCCATTTTTGGGAATTCATTTGTTTCACAAATGAGGTGGAGGAGTGAGGTGGAATGAGCTGGGTTATAGGTATGGCTTGGAATTGTTTATTTGCGAATGGAAATGAGATATTTTTGTGATGAGAGAGAGAGAGGGCAGCCACAAGTTTTGGTGTGGGTCTTGCTCATTTTCTTGTGTTTTTTTCACTTTCTTGCTTGCATCCTCACTTCAACACTTAGCATTTTTCTTGAGTTGCTTATTCCATTGTTTCCTCACCTCCTTCATCTTTTATAGTTGCTCCCTTGAGCAATAGTGATGAGAGAAAAAATATAGTGACACATTCCTAAACCTCCGCTCTCCATTGCTAGCAACCTTGGAGCGTCGGTTACTTCGTTTGGCAAGGTTGAAACTTGCGCCGTTTCCCTCAGGTGGATCATCGTAGATGGAGGAAGACCGGCAACCAAATTCGATCAAGAAGCCACTAGGAGCTTGGGGCTGATGGTTGAAGACCGAAGGACACGGATCAACTTGGTATAACCATTCTAACTTCTTATATATAGCTTGCTAGTTTAGGGTTTAGGGTAGATCCGGGCATCGGGTAATGGTAGCGTCAGTTTAGAAAATTTTTGTTTCGCATTTGGCCACGGTTTGATGGCCGGGGCGCTGCCGTAACCCAACAGGTTTAATGTAATCAGGATAATGACGGGTTAGATTTGACTAGGACCCTTTGATATGTTGGCTCAGTCAAGGTCACTTGGGTCCTAGGGTTAAAAAGCATATCGGGAGTTTCAAACATAAAGGAAACTTGCCAGGAATGCGCATACCTTCTGGAGTGTGGTGACTTGAGTGGTTTCCATCACGTTATCATGTGATAATAGTTGGGTCCCGATTCCCAATGATGTATAGGTGTTACTCCTCGGGTGATTTTCAGATGATCCCAACTAATTCTCCTTTTAGGATTTGAAGGAGAATTCGAGGAAACATTGAGAGCCATCCTGATTAGATAAAATGATTAACCAATCTGATCTAGGTTAGAGTGCACGCTGAGTGTTTCTTTTCTCTCTCTCTTTGGCATCAACTATAACCTGACCTTAAAGTAAAACTCATGAACCAAGTTAACCGGACCTTCTTAAAACACTTTGGCTTTTGGATTGTCATTAAGTCGCATATATCCCTGCCGCTCCTACTTTCCCTTTGCATTTTTTCCAGACCACTCCGTATCCCTACGAAGATCCATATTGCTTAGATATTCCATCGTATAGTTACATACGAACTCGAAGAAACTTGTTTCAGTTCGAGAATAGATTCCGGTTCTGGAGAAATTGAATAGGATTATTCGGTTGTCTTTTCTCTTTATCTTCTCTTAGATTGCGAGAGCTCCTAGTGTTAGGAGAGTACACCTATTACGCTTATTAGATAGTCTTCTTCCAAACCATAGACAAGTGCCGAAAGGTAGGGAAGGAAGAAAACCAATTAGCCTAAGTGTGGTGTACAGAAAATAATAAGTAAAGACATATAAAGGGATTAGAGTGAGGGCAAAGGAAATTACGACTACTATCATTCACGACGAAGCCGCGTATATCCCTGCCACTCCTACTTCCCCTTTGCATTTCTCCATAACACTCCATAACACTACGAAGATCCATATTGCTTGGGTATGCAATCGTATAGTTATATACGAACTCGAAGAAATTTGTTTCTGTTCGAGGATGGTTTCCGGTTCTGGAGAAATTGAATAGGATTATTTGGTTGTCTTTTCTCTTTACCTTCTCTTAGGTTGTGAGGGCTTCTAGTATTAGGAGAGTACACCTATTACGCTTATTGAATAGTCTTCTTCCAAACCTTAGGCTAGTGCCGAAAGGTAGGGAAGGAAGAAAACCAATTAGCCTAAGTATGGTGTACAAAAGGTAAGAAGTAAATACATATGAAGGGATTGGAGTGAGAGCAAGGAAATATACGGTTGCTGTCATGAATCCGGATAGCGGAAGAGGCATTACTAGGAATACCCGGCCACCCCTTCGAAACATTTTCATATTTCAGTTTTACAGTGTGGTGTTAATTGAAAACTGTTTTCCCAATTAGATTCTGACTCCAGGGTATGTATTTACCATACTTGATTCTCATATCTGTATGGCGTTACAGATGTTGAGTAGGAGTAAGATATTGGGAATTGGGTGATTGGATCATCAATATATCAGAATTTTTTGTAATTGATGATATTTGAGGAAATCACCTGGGTTTTGCCTAACGGCAAATATTTGGTTTTGAATATCCGTTGTTATGCACCAGTTTCAAACTGATATATCTGTACGTTTATTTTATAAAGTGAGATATAACCTTTTGAAATTATGTTTATGATATTTACCTATATCAGTTGATGGTTAGGTAAGGTGCATTCAAGAATGGTATAATTCTTCTTAACCATAACACAGTTTTCAACCTACAATGCATGAGGTTTGAGTTATTAAACTCAGAGACTTATACAAAGTATTGAAAGTTGCCCAATATCTATTAGGACAAAGGAGTTGGTACTCGTACTATATTCTGTTTACTTGTGAATTCTCTAGTTTTAGACAAGTATTTCGTTAAAATATAAGGTCCAAATTTTGAGAAGTTATAATTATAAGAATAAACTAGAGAACCATACGTTGCAAGTATCAGGATTCTTCGAGGTGATCGAAGGTGTAGATACTTATGCTAGGTATTCCGTTGTAAGTAATATTTTTGAGAACTTCCTTCTCTCTCAGGTTACTCATCCGTGAGTAAGCTCCTTGATGAGTAATGCTGCTTGGCCTTCTTCCATTTAGTCGATATGCACTGAAAACAGCTGCTTGATTTTTGAATCTGGTTCTAATTAAATTAGTGCTTTTGTTTCTATATTGGATATAGAATGGATTCATATCTTAACGATGTTAAGGTATATGGTTGTTCGGCTTATGCTTAAAACTAGAATCCGGATAAACTTAAGGCACGTTTCAGTAATGGCAGTTTGTGGGTTATCTTGGGCTTTGACGAGGGTTAACATTCTACCATTTGGAGGATCAATAGTTATATTGTTCTTGACTTGCCACCCGTTTTAGTAAAATGAATTCTTTTCAGAAAACATTAGTGGGAGTATGGTAGAACTGAAAGTGATTCCAGAACCACAAACGATTACAAAAAATTTAGCAGGACCTAATTGGATTCGACATTCCATTAGACATTCCACAGATTTGGTGGGTAATCTCAGCCACCCGAGAGGTATTTCGGTCTCCTCAAAGACAGTGACATGGAGGTTTTGATGACCCAAGTTTACCACTACTGCTGTCCTAGTGTAAGACCCGGTTCTTTTGTACGCCTAAAATCCGTATTTCCTTTTTAAACCAAAATTTTATTATTTTAATAAAACCCAAATCCCTTAGTATCCAAAATTGTCCCAAGTTATTTCCATCAAGCCGGCCCCATTTTTTCCCTTAGTTTTGATTCACTCAGCCAACACATGGGTCAACCCAGAAAGATTAAGGAAATGGAAATTTAGTTGTATTTAAACCAAAACCCCAAATTCTCCTTTCGTTTCCATTATTTCCTTCATTATTCTCCAAGTCCCATTTCGTATATGTAATTAAAACCAAATCCTTTATTTTCCCACTCTATTCTCCAACCACAGCCCAGCCCTCCAATTCTTTTTCGTTTTTTTATTTATCCCTGGCCCAACGCCTAAGCCCAGCATCCTCATTTAACCTAGCCCGTTTCCTTTTCCTCCAGCCCACTCCCTCTTTCAGCCCACTCATGTTTCTGTTGCGCCACGGCAGCGCCCCGGCCTCGTACTCTAGGCCAAAATGCGGAATCAAAATTTTTCCTTACTCGGAAACCGGCGCTACCGCGGACAATGAAAACCCGGATCGTTTACCATTAACCTAATGCTAGCAATCAAGAGATAGGGTGAGAAGTATACCGAGTGATCCGAGTCCTCCGGTCTTCTCTTCATCGTCCCGATCTCCCGCGGAAAGTCTTGTCTCCATATCGTCGCCTCCTCGCCGGAAAGGGCACCACATCGCCTGCGTCTTTTACGGGCTCCCGCCTCAATACCGAGGCAACTCGAGCATGAAGCCGGCAACTCGACATGCTCAAGATATGCTGTAGAATGTAGTGTAGAAGATGCTTGTCTCATTTGGGGTTTGTTGCCATGGTGATGGAGGAATCAAGAATAGAAAAATGGTGCTTGCATTTTTCTAGCAAGAAAATGAGATCATGAATGAAACTCTCAAGATGAAGCTCTCTTCTTCTTCTTCTCTCTTTCTTTTTTTCTCTCATGGAAAAACTTATTATCTAAATGAGAATGGTGGAGGAGGTAATATGAAGAAAGAAGGGAGGTGAGTGTAGGGTAAAGCAAGTGGTGACCACATCAAGACATAATCATCATCAAACTTACATCAACCTCAAATCCAATCTTTTCACAATAAAGCATGAAAGGAATGGTATCTAAAAAGGTTATCATAATAAATCATCTTACAAATAAAACCTCCACCAAAAGTTATTTGCAAAACTGCAAATAACCCCCTCCATCGGAAAAGTCCGGCCGGGAAAGAACAAAGGAAAACCGGCCGGAACGGAATGCAAACAGGCAACTCCAGAAAACTGGTCCCATAATAAATTACAGGAAAACCCCGATACTGTGCATACACACCCGCATCTGTATTCCGTCCGGATACAAATGCAAAGAGACAAAATCTACACTGTACTAAACTAGGATCCGGCTTAAACCAAAGCCGGCTAGTAATATCCGTTCGATCCTGATGCGTGCAATACCGCACGTATCTGATCGAACCCTGCCATATAACCATACGGCTACTAGTACAAAACTGTCCGATCCTGATCCGTGCAATACCGCACGTATCTGATCGGACCCTGCCATATCTCCATACGGCCTCTACAGCGTTTCTCCCGAAAGCTTGAGTAACTGTAAGTGTGGTGGACTCTAAAGACTCGTCAATACTATGGCTGTGGATTTAACCACTAGCACGTCAGAGGTATTAGCCAATACGTGACGGGCCACCAGCTATTGACCAAGAGGGACGTCGATGAGCGAACTCATCCTGACACCCTACTGAGCATGTCAGTGACAATATCCGTACAGTCCGGTCCGTTCGTCTATGAGGATCGCATGTCGGGCCTAGGGGGTTGGTAAAAGTCAGATCCCCAAAGGCGGTACAAGTCGTGTCGGAGTGTAGCCCAGAACGCCCTGAGATACTACTGGAATACCTACCAGTAAATCTCCTGCCTCGGCCGAGGGCTTTGCGTAATGGCTCTCCTAGACACAGCGCGACCTCACCCCCAATACCGGGAGAGACGAACCCCTGCAGATCCGCTCACTGCCTCCATGTGGCTCAGGACTGTACCCAACTAAAACCTGTTTGCACGACTCCTTTGAGCCGTGGTAGGGTAGTAATCAAAGCACAGTGGGAACTCACACGAGACAAATGACGATCTCAGGTCGATGAACTAACCTGTACACATGTCACCAGGGAACTGCTATCTGACATCTGGTATAAGACCAACTAGCAGGTTCCCGGCGAGTCCTGTCCGGTGTACTCATAACCCAATGAGCACATGTATACATCTTAGGTGAACCAACTGACACCAGTGGCTTGTGAGACCGGCCACCGCCCCTCGTCGGGGTCTCGACTGTATACACTAGTCTACTAATGGAGTATCGATGCCCAGTCTCGAAACTCCCACGACTAGGGACCTTTTAAGGATGTGCTTATAGACTACCAGCTTCCACGTATATGATCGCCATCATACTGCTGGTAGTCAAGCAAGAATCCTAGGGGCTCTATCAACGTGTAATAGCGACATGTCAGGTCACCTAAAGCAGTACACGATGATAAAGATGAACCAGATAGCATACTATCATCTCGAGTAAGACTGTCCTACCGGGATAGGTCCTCCCTCAATCATTGCAATCACGAGCCTGTGATCCAATAATTGACTCTGAGGGCACTATCTCCAACAATCTCCCACTTGCACTCAAGGCTAATTATTGCGATGTCGCATACTCACAGCCCGTGTGATACCGAACACCCAACTCCTCTACTGGTCAGTCTCACAAAGCTCGTTTGCGAAACTATTGCGTTCGAGGAATAGCCTCAGTGAGTGGATCCGCTGTGATGTTTCTTTCTATGTCTCTCTATATCTCAAATTCGCGGAGAAAACCATCTCCCGAAATGAGCAATACCTGTCTTAGAATATGTCTGGATATCTGATGGGACCTAGCTCATAAATGAACTCCAAATCCAAACTTCTTAGACTGTATCGATAACTGAACTTAATCAGTATCCTGCGCCATGCCTCCCTCAGTATTGCCTTGGATCACCTGTCCAAAATACTGCCCCTCGTCAGAAGGAAAACTATAACTCTGACAACCTCCTTGTCGTCCATGTCACCTTGGAAGCCTGGAGTGATAACCGTCTCCTAAGAGAGGCAGCCGTTATCATATCCCTAGAACATTCACTTATGTTCTAAAACTGCTTCCGACTGTTCCTCCAGGATTGGATCAATATCAACTTATTGCATCTAGTGCAAGAACAACATCTGGTGTGGTACTTGACATCTCATGATTGACTCAATTGCCTAAGCAAGTGATCTGCCAATCATGCACACCCCTCTCTACTTTTGTCTATAAGACACCATTAGAGAGGGTGACTCCATTATCCGCAGGTACACTACCATGCCAGGAGTCGTCCATTCTAAATACTCTTAGAATGCTGTCAAAGTACCCTGATTGGGAAACCACCCAAATCTAGATCTAAAACCATAGATCTAGTAACCAGTATGTCTGATATAATGTCCAAGTCCCTTGTGGAGAAACCACTGTGTGACGACCAAAGTATAACCGATCGTAGTATAGGAATGTCACTTCCTACTTTGTGTATGTCATCCAAAACCCGGATATCACACCCTACTACCTTCTCAACAGATCCATCTCCTATTCTGATGACGTCAAACCTATGACTGTCACATCAGAAATAGATGATCTATCTCCGCTATATTTGCTTTAGTCTATAAATAGACATAAGCCACCTGTCCACCAATGCTTCCGCTGCTCCCACTGACTACGACAACCCTCTGGCAGAGTCATATAGACGTACACTTCTAAAGCTAGTTTAGAACGACGCTATACTCATCCTCCTGCCGGGTCTCACAGTCTGGAACAACAGCAATGGTAAGTCTGGGTAAACAAGAACCTCCCTGCCACCGTCCTTGAGCATACCGAAGTACCTCTCGAGTGCCTGAGGTTACCCACCATATCTGCGGAGTGGCTAATGGAATGTCAAATCAGATTGAATCTTTAGGTTCCTTATCAAATCTTCAGTAATCGTTTGCGGTTCTGGAATCGCTTACAGTTCTACCATACTCCCACTACTGTTTTCTGAAAAATAACCATTTCCTTTTAAAATGTGGCGAGTTAAGAACAATATCACTATTGATCTTCCAGATGGTAGAAAATCAACCCTCGTCATAGCCTGGGTCAACCCACAAACAGCCATTACAGAAACGCGCCTTGAGTTGTCCAGTGTCTGGTTTTAATCATAAGCCGGACAACTCCCCGTACCTTAACATCGTTAAGATATGAACTGTTCTATACCCAATATAGAACCAGAGGCACTGATTTAATTGAACCAGATTCAAATCATGCAGCTGTCTCCAGTGCATGTCAACTAAATGGAAGGAGGCCTATCAGCGTTACCCAACTTAGGAATGCTTCCAATTATGAGTAACCTGAAAGAGAAGCAAGTTCTCATTACTATCAACTGAATACCATACACAAGTATCTACATCTTCGATCACTTTGAAGAACCCCGATACTTGCTAGACCTAGTTCTCTACTGTATTCAAATACCTATAACTCCTCAAAACTTAGACCCTGTGTTTCCACGAAACACATGTCTAAGAACTAGAGAAGTTAAAAGTAAACAGAATATAGTATAAGGACCAACCCCTCTGTCCTAATGGACACTGGACAACATACAATACTCTGTATAAGTCCGCTGAGTCTAACAACTCTTTCACTGTGTGTCGTAGGTTGAAAACTGTACTTATGGTTAAGAAGAATTACACCGCTGTTTGATGCTCATTAGAACATGATATCGTTGAATGAAACTCTCAAGATGAAGCTCTCTTCTTCTTCTTCTCTCTTTCTTTTTTTCTCTCATGGAAAAACTTATTATCTAAATGAGAATGGTGGAGGAGGTAATATGAAGCAAGAAGGGAGGTGAGTGTAGGGTAAAGCAAGTGGTGACCACATCAAGACATAATCATCATCAAACTTACATCAACCTCAAATCCAATCTTTTCACAATAAAGCATGAAAGGAATGGTATCTAAAAAGGTTATCATAATAAATCATCTTACAAATAAAACCTCCACCAAAAGTTATTTGCAAAACTGCAAATAACCCCCTCCATCGGAAAAGTCCGGCCGGGAAAGAACAAAGGAAAACCGGCCGGAACGGAATGCAAACAGGCAACTCCAGAAAACTGGTCCCGTAATAAATTACAGGAAAACCCCGATACTGTGCATACACACCCGCATCTGTATTCCGTCCGGATACAAATGCAAAGAGACAAAATCTACACTGTACTAAACTAGGATCCGGCTTAAACCAAAGCCGGCTAGTAATATCCGTTCGATCCTGATGCGTGCAATACCGCACGTATCTGATCGAACCCTGCCATATAACCATACGGCTACTAGTACAAAACTGTCCGATCCTGATCCGTGCAATACCTCACGTATCTGATCGGACCCTGCCATATCTCCATACGGCCTCTACAGCGTTTCGCCCGAAAGCTTGAGTAACTGTAAGTGTGGTGGACTCTAAAGACTCGTCAATACTATGGCTGTGGATTTAACCACTAGCACGTCAGAGGTATTAGCCAATACGTGACGGGCCACCAGCTATTGACCAAAAGGGACGTCGATGAGCGAACTCATCCTGACACCCTACTGAGCCTGTCAGTGACAATATCCGTACAGTCCGGTCCGTTCGTCTATGAGGATCGCATGTCGGGCCTAGGGGGTTGGTAAAAGTCAGACCCCCAAAGGCGGTACAAGTCTTGTCGGAGTGTAGCCCAGAACGCCCTGAGATACTACTGGAATACCTACCAGTAAATCTCCTGCCTCGGCCGAGGGCTTTGCGTAATGGCTCTCCTAGACACAGCGCGACCTCACCCCCAATACCGGGAGAGACGAACCCCTGCAGATCCGCTCACTGCCTCCATGTGGCTCGGGACTGTACCCAACTAAAACCTGTTTGCACGACTCCTTTGAGCCGTGGTAGGGTAGTAATCAAAGCACAGTGGGAACTCACACGAGACAAATGACGATCTCAGGTCGATGAACTAACCTGTACATATGTCACCAGGGAACTGCTATCTGACATCTGGTATAAGACCAACTAGCAGGTTCCCGGCGAGTCCTGTCCGGTGTACTCATAACCCAATGAGCACCTGTATACATCTTAGGTGAACCAACTGACACCAGTGGCTTGTGAGACCGGCCACCGCCCCTCGTCGGGGTCTCGACTGTATACACTAGTCTACTAATGGAGTATCGATGCCCAGTCTCAAAACTCCCACGACTAGGGACCTTTTAAGGATGTGCTTATAGACTACCAGCTCCCACGTATATGATCGCCATCATACCGCTGGTAGTCAAGCAAGAATCCTAGGGGCTCTATCAACGTGTAATAGCGACATGTCAGGTCACCTAAAGCAGTACACGATGATAAAGATGAACCAGATAGCATACTATCATCTCGAGTAAGACTGTCCTACCGGGATAGGTCCTCCCTCAATCATTGCAATCACGAGCCTGTGATCCAATAATTGACTCTGAGGGCACTATCTCCAACAGTTTCTATTTAAAATAAATTTCGCATTTAAAATCTCGGCCCATTCCTACTTCAGCCCACGATTTTTTTTATAAGGGAATTTTGTTTTTTAAGCTTTCCCAAGCCCGGCCCGCCGCTACTGTTCTTCTCCTTTCCTCCAACGGCTCTCCCCCAATTCCCGCGCGCGTTTCCTCCGCCGCGCTCTTCGCCTCCGCCGTCGCCCACGCCAGCTCTCGAACGTTACTCGTGACGCTCGCCTCGTATTCATTTCCCTCAACCCTCACTCTCGCAACTTCTTCCGCCCTTCTCTCCTTCACCCACGTCCCCAAGTTTTCCCACGTCGGCCACGTCTCCGTGCTCGTCGCCACGACCGCGCGCCTCGCAAGCTCCACAAGCGCGACCCCTCCTCCTCCTCTCTTCCTCCACTGCCCCCGAGCGACTTCGCCTGCATCCACTTCGCCTACACCCGCCTCGCCTGCACCCACTCGCCTGCTCACCGAGCTCGCCTCCCTCGACCACCATCCTCGACTCTCTCTCTCTCTTGATCTCTTCCTCACTCCCAGCACTCAAACTTCTCTCCCCCTCTCTCTCTCACTCTGTCTCTCTCCCTCTCCCTCTCACTCTGTCCCCCTCTCTCTCTCACCCTGCATCTCTCTCTCTCCCCCCCATTACTACCCCCCTCTGTTTCTTTCTCTCACTCTCTAGCTCTAATCTCTCACTCCCTCTCTCTATCTCTCTGTTTCTCTCTGTGTTTCTCTCCCTAAGTCTCTCCCTCTCTCTAAATATTCTCTCTCTTCCCTCTCTCGGTGTCCCACAAAATCTTTCAAGTCTCAATTCTCTCCAATAGCGTCCAATATTTTTCTGAGTGGCCAAGCATCAAGTGTCCTCATCTCAAGTGGCAAGAGAAACCCCGGCTCCTCCTCCTCTTCATTTTGCTTATTGAATGCAACATCATCTTCATTTTTGACCTTCTAGCAAAAAGGTTAATATGAGGAAGCCTCTTCGTGTTTATAGTTTATTTGGAGGAAAGAAGGATAAGAGTGAGGGCGATGATGCACCATCCAAGTCAGGAATTCTGGGAAGTCTAGGAAACATGCAAAATCTGTATGAAACTGTTAGGAAGGCTCAAATGGTTGTCCAAGTTGAAGATGCTCGTGTACAAAAAAAAAAGAACTAGCAGCAGTGGAGTTTGATGGGTATTGTGAAGGTGAACTAATCAAGGCTACACTTTCTGGTAACCAGCCACCATCCAAGAACCCCATCGCCTGAGCTCGCAACCGTCACTGCCATTGCACAGAGCCCAAGTCAAACCTCCTAGCTCTCGAGCCCAAGCTCCACTAAAGCTCTAACCCAACCGATTTACTGCCGTGACGGATACAAGTCGTCGTACTAGCCGCTGCCGTGTGCCCCAAAACGTATCCAGGCAAGTTTTTACTTGCTTTCATGCTATTCTATATATGTTACAAATCAATATCGTATATGAATTATGCTTTTCTTTTCCGTAAGATTATTCAACACAACTGTTCGATACTTGTTCTCTAAGGAAATCTTTCCCCAATTTGGCGGAACTAAACAGTATTGGTTGGCCCGTATAACTGTGAACTTAGTGTATGAATTTTGCTGTATAATTTGATCGTTAAAGGTTAAAACGACTACCCCCAAGTTTAACCGTAAAACTGAAATTCTATTGTACCTGAAAACCGTTAAATTCACCATAAATCATATACATATTAGAATGGTGCGTTCGAGGGCTCAATTCGAAGCCGACTCGACGAAATTTAACCCTATACCAGTTTCCGGACATTCCTGTACTTAAATTGTAATGATAATCAGATCGGAGTGCGACTCTGGACTGCAGTCCAGAGCGACTCCAGTTATTGGTTGCTGTTCCGTATTGAGTACCACAGGATTTACTTAACTCGTAGGTTGCGGAACTCCACTGTTCATTGTAGGTGAACCTGTTAGCTAGACAACATGATTGGCTTCATTCTGTTTCGTTACCGTTTGATATTTAATCTGTAATTTAATAGATTGGGACACATAACAGTCCCAGCAGAATCAGAATTGACATGTTAATATTAAACAGATTATAACTCCTAACGTACAAACGCGATTGAAGATCCGTCTGTTGCGTTGAAAACCTTACTGAAAACCCTAGAATTCTTCCAACTGTAGCGTTGCTAAATTATGATCCCAACTGGGGTTAAAATGCGTTGCGAAATGGATTTCTGATTCTGAAACCGGATTTCCAGCCGCGTGCGCTTAAAATGAAATAGTTATAACTAATGATCCTGGAACCCGATTGGCTTGAAATAAAATTCTAGGGATGGATAACTGAACATATTAAATACTTTATCATTTCGCTAAATTATATACATATGTTTCATGATAAATCGTGCAAGTGATAGACTGTTTTTTTTTTTTGATACCTGAGTTGTGCTTCTTATACTGTTCATGCATCATATCATACATATATCATTGTAGTGATAACCTAATGACATCGTGCATTTACCCAGTGATAGATTTTAGTGGTGATTGTTGCAAGTACGTCAGTGTTCGTGTATCCGTGATTAAGTGAAAGTGATACGTACTGGTACACAATCAGCGATCCTATTATTTCATTGCATTGTCGACGTCTGTGAGATGCGTGCACGTGTGACTATAAGTGGAATGGGACATTTATGGAAGCGTTACACGGGTGTCACAGATAAGACACCAGACACTACCGTTTATCTTAGGTATTAGTCGGGACGTGCTTGATGGAGGTCCTGCCTCCAGTTCTCGCGCAGACTTGTCACGGATCGATTAGTATTTAGGTTGATGGTTAGCGTTTGATGTAGACCTCGGGGTGTGGGGTAGTTTAAGTGTGAGTTCAACAGAATCTCGGGAGTCCCATGCCGGCTTATATATTTAGGGAGTTATATGGAGATTTACAGGGTACGTGATATATACACCGTGATACACTCGTTACATGTTGGGCCCGTGGTCCCTTGCCCTTGGGTCCTACCCTTAGGTGGAGGACACTCGCGAGTGGTTGACTCTCACACTTGGACTGACGATAGGCTTATTGACCTGTACAGTGAGACTTAGAGACTGATAGGGTTACTGTCATTTATATTCCTTATATACTGTGTTGACATACATGACATATAGTTCTATTGCTTTACTGCTCCGCTGCATTGATTACTGCACATTCATATTCATGCTGTTTTACCGTTATTCACATCTATTACCACTGTTAGAACTGTCACTTGATTTCATATATAAAATTATTGCTATTGTGTCGCTCTGACGACCTGAGTATGCATGCTCAGTGTGAGGAGAAGATTTAGCCTGGACCAGAACTAGACGTGCATCACAGACTTCTTGGCTTGCCGTTCCGAGTTACAATTGTTTGTTCCACTTCAGGTCAGTCTTTACATTGTTTCTTTCAGTTACTGCATTTCTCATTACCTGCGCGTCATTTACTGTTTACCATGAAAAACTAGAAGCCGAAGTGTGACTACGGCAGGACATTCCTTGACCGTAGGAGCATGGCTGGCCTTGTCTACCCCTCGTATTCCGTATTTTGGGAAGCGGGGCGTGACACCTAGACTATGAGATCTGGCAGGTGGATGAGTATTCTAAATTAGCTTTAGAAGTGCATGTGTATATGACTCTGCCGGAGGGCTGTTGTAGTCAGTGGGAGCAGCGGAAGCATGATGGGTAAGTAGCTTATGTCCATTTATAGACTAAAGCAAGTATAGCGGAGATAGATCATCTATTTTTGATATGACAGTCATAGAGTTTGATTTCATCAGAACAACAGATGGACCTGGTAAGAAAGTAGTAGGGAGTGATGTCCTGGTATTTGGATGACATGCTCTTGATAGAAAGTGATATTCCTATACCACGATCGGTTATACTGTGGTTGTAGCAAGGTGTTTCTCCACATAGGATCTGAATAAAATATCAGGGATTCTGGTCACTAAATCAATGGTTTTAGATCTAGATTTGGGAAGTGTTCTAATTTGGGTACTTTGACACTATTCTAAAGTGTTTTAGAATAGACGACTCCTGGCATGGTGGTGTACCCGCAGGTGATGGAGTCACCCTCTCTAAACAAATATCTTCTACACTGATGAGGAGAGGGATTTGCATGATTGGCACATCACTTGCTTAGGCAATTGAGTTAATCATGAAATGTCAAGTACCACACCAGATAATGCTTTTGCACTGGCTGCAATAAGTATATATTAATCCAATCCTGGAGAAACGTTGGAAAGCAGTTATGAACATAAGTGGATGTTCTTGGTATATGGTAACGGCAACCTCTTTCAGGAGGCAGTTTTTATTTCAGGCTTCCAAGGTGACCTGAATGACAGAGTGACTGTCAGAGTTATAGTTTTCCCTCTTTTTTTTGAGGGGTAGTATTTTGGACAGGTGGTCCAAACGGATACTGAGAAAGGCATGGCGCAAGATACTGATTAAATTCAGTGGAAGATACAGTCTAAGAAGTTTGTTGGATTTAGAGTTCATTTGTGAACTGGGTCCCATCAGACATCCAGACAAATTCTAAGACATGTATCGCTCATTTCGGGAGATAGTCTTTCTCTGCAAAGTTGAGATATAGAGAGATAAAGATAGAAACATTGGAGCGGATCCACTCACTGAGGCTATTTCTCGAACGTAATAGTTTCACAAATATGCTTTGCGAGACCGATTAGTAGAGAAGTTGGGTGTTCGGTATCATACGGTCGATGAGTATGCGACACCGCAATAATTAGCCTTAAGTTCATGCAGGAGATTGTTGGTGTTTACCCCAATCAGAGTAGAGCTCTGTTCAAATTCCGAGGCGGGAGATGAAGCAACGCTTCATCTTTCCCCCAATCAGAGCAAAACTTTGCTTTGAAAATTTAAACTTTAATAAATGAAACAACGCTTCAGATCCTTTGCGCTGCGCGCAACGCGCCACGTGTTTGGCGCAGATGCATTAGCGCAGCGCCCAAAGCAGTGCACCCAATCAGAACAAAGCTCTATTTTAAGCAAAATTAAAGGAAGCAACGCTTCAGTTGCGCAAGCACTGCGCTGCGCGACACGTGTCAGCGCAGATGCGCTAGCGCAGTTGCGCTGTGCTGTGCGCTGCGTGACACGTGTCACGCGCTGGGGCATCTGCGCCAAACAGAATTAAAATTCTAAAGAAATCTTTTCTGTTCTTGTTAAAATAAGAAGATTTTCTTCTGTAAAACAGAAGCGCTTGGATCAAAGATCCAACGGTGGGGAAAATTCCCCAAATCACTCAGAGAAAGATCTCTTAAACAAATTTAACTAATTTATGGGCGCTATAAAAAGGACCCTAGACCTCAATTCAAAGGCATGAACATTTTTGAGAAAAATCAAACAGAGAGAACTCTGAAGAACTTCTCAAGAACAAAAAAGATAAAAAGCCTTTAGAAAAAAGAGAAAATTCTCTTATGAACAGATCATGGATCTAAAAACAAGATCAATGATCTTGAATAAAAAAAAATAGTGCTTTGCACTTCTTTTATGAACCTCTGGTTCTTGAATCTAAAAGATTCTCAAATTTAGAGTGCTTTGCAATTGCAAACTGCGCTGTTGCGCTCTTGGGAGAGCGCCACGTGTCAGCGTCTGAACCATTTGCACTATGCGCTTTTGAAATAGAGCTTTGCTCTCTGAAATTGGCGCAACTCACCAAAGCGCGCCACCTGTCAGCAGTGCAAGCGCAGCGTACTGCGCTTGCATGACACGTGTCGTCACCGCAAGCGCTTGCGCTCTTTGATTGGCGCAAAGCGCCTAAAATGCAATGCATTATTTAAAAGTGGGCCAAGCCCAAGTTAAAAAGACCTAACAGGCCAAATTAAATTGCAAAGCAATAAAGGGCAGAGCCCAAGTAAAATTGATGCTGCGCATCATTTATAAATGGGCAGAGCCCAAAACAAATTGATGCTCTGCATCCTTCATGGGTAGAGCCCAAATAAAAATAAAAAGACATGCAATGCAAAAGCAGATAAAATGCTGAACATCTTCAATTGGACTTAGCCCAATCGTGGCCGTAAGTCCTCAAATTAAATTGACTGAGCAAGTTTGCTCTCTTAAATCAATTTACGACCGGTTCGGGGGTACATCTCCTAACTCCTTTGACACCCATCGTTGTAATCCTTCAACGACGTCAGAGAGGTGACGGGTCCCGACGACCACACATCGATACGGACTGCGGGGTCCGTAAACTCATGGACTGAAACGTCCTTAAACTAACATTGGACCGAAACGTGCTTAAACTAATGATGGACCACTACGTCCTTAAACTGGCGATGGACCGAAACGTCCTTAAACTAATGTTGGACCGAAACGTCCTTACACTAATAGCGGACCACCACGTCCCTAAACTGAAATATAGACCACCACGTCCCTAAACTGGAGCATGGACCGCAACGTCCCTAAACTGGAGCATGGACCGCAACGTCCCTAAACTACCTATGGACCACTACGTCCCTAAACTGGAACAATAGAGCCTCCAAATGCTCTTTTGCCGGATCTAAATGATCCCGTTTATGTTGATCTTAGCCCCCAAACACGGCTAACGTATCCTTAAACATTCAAACGGACTATAAAACTCCAAATCAACCTTGGTTCAAGGGTACATCTCTGAACTCCTCTGACATCTGCCGTTGTAATCCTTCAACGACGTTAGAGAGGTGACGAGTCCCGACGGCCAGATATTAAATGGATTATCACGTTAAGTTGATCTTAGTCTCAAACAGGACTATCGTATCCTTAACGAACATTTAAGTTGATCTTAGCCGCAACGCGACTAATGCATCCTTAAACTAAAAACACCAAACCCAAATCTAAGTAAATACGGATTTGGACTAATCCACGTCCTACGGGCGACGGCATTACTCAGTCTCCGTATACAATCCACGGCCAACCACAAACAAAACAAACACACACGACACGAAGTGAAATTCTGGAGAAGGAGAAAGTTGTTACCGCGATGCTGTAGCGTAATTAACTGCAGGGGCTTACGCCTGCAGGGAAGAGCGTCCCCACAATCAAAACCCCCTCAAGCGAGGGGGAATCTGACAAAGTCTGCTACATCGGCCGCATCCTTCTAAACCTCCGATACACGGTGCCATAAATCAACTTGGCATCTTCGGAGAGGTGGACGGATAAAACCAAATAGTATCTGCCCCGAATCTCAGCGTCAGGACATCGCAGTCTTGTGCGCCGTCTTTCGGAGGGGAACAGATTCTGGCACGCCCGGTGGGACATTTTCCTCTTTCCACTCCACACTTCGTGTGTCGTGTTCGCGAACGAATCGCGGTTTGATATGGTTGCCCGTGGATTCGAGGTACTTAGATTTGGTGTCTTGCTCCGTGCAGAAAGAAGAAGATCAATGGCTTCAAACTGCACTAACGGCAATAACTCTCACTCCGTCCTTGCTGGAGGAGTGACTTACGGGCCTCGAGCGACCTCCCTTTTCAAGATGCCAGTGGAGCAGGTAACTCAAGCCACCACTGGACTATTCTTCGGGACCATGCTCCCACCCATAAGCTTCAACGCCCCTGTACCGTCACATGAAGCTCCCAAGAAGTCGGTATTCGATCGGCTTGCTACTACTGCGGCCCCTCTCAACGGGTCGCCCAACTCCACTGCCTCGGTTTTTAACAGACTAGGCCAGAGCTCCAACGGGCCCATGAAGAAGCCTGCAATACCAGAAGGCGTTATCCCGAAGCGGATAGCCATCCCTGCTCCCAAAATCGTCAAGGCGGTTTCTCCTGTCAAAGGGTCGGTCTTCACAAGACTGACTATTTCTACTCCCGCTCCAGGCGAAATCACCAAGGTTGCTTCCCCTACTCGGAAGTCTGCTTTTGACAAGTTGACTATCCCCATTCAACAGACGTCGGTCTTTAAAAGGCTGATACCAGCGAATTCTGACCAACACAGGGGGCATGAGGAGGTCGCCCCTACGGCTAAACCAACTCCAATCGCGCGACATGCTCGCCGCCGTCACTGGCACCGGGTAAGGAAAACTGGGGGCAATTCCCCCTCTGGGATAACTCCGCCAGCTCCGATGGTGGAAATCAATGCCGCTGTTCCGACCGGGAATAGTTTTGAACCGCTAAGAAGGGTGCGCAAAAACTCACCAACTGCCGTATTGAAAAGATCTCCTACACCTATGGATAATGCCCCAAAGGTGAAGCTGGAGCAGCCCCCTCAACGGCTGTCCTCTGAAATTTACAAGGTCTGGCGTCAAGTCCAAGACTCCGTAATGGTTCATGACTATCTCCGCCGACAGAAAAAGATGAAGGTTTGGCAAGAGAAGGACTACTCTGTCAAGCCAGAAAAAGCAACAGCTGGCTGGGTGCCCACTGCAACGGCTCCCTCAACGTCAATCACTCAAAAGAAAAGGAGGCCACAAAAAGCCCTTATGAACATGGCGAACCATAAAAGCGATGGGCACAAACGCCCCAAGTCTGGGGGCATGGTGGTGCACACTATTTATATGGCTTCTGGAAAGGAGGAAAGCCGTGCTTCGGCGGGTCACCGACCACTCACCCGATCCGTGACCAAAGCTCAGGAGCAGCAGCAAAAGTTTCAGGAGATGATGACTGCAATGGCCGCACTTACAGAGCCAAGAGAAAGCTCAGAGGCATCATCGGAGCAGCGTCATGAACAAGAAACTGACGCTGATTACCTACGCAGAGTCCTTGAAAAGAAGGACAAAGAAGCCGCAGAGCAAGCGGCTAATATAAAACAAATGGCGCTTCTCTTCCAAGATATGGTAGGGATGATGATTCAGCAGAACCCTCCTGCTAAAGATCCTCCGGTTGTCCTGAAAGACGACAGGGGAGAAACGTCAAATCCTCCACCGGCACTGTCAACAGCCAAGGAGGAGGCAATCTTCAAAGCTGACCTAGACGAATACATAGCCCAACAGATCCGGGTTCATCAGGCGACTGAAGCAACCGGTCAGCTTGTAAAAACGGGGCGACCATATCCGGGCTGGTACGATCAGATACAATACCCTCCAGGTTATACAATACCTAAGTTCCACATATATAAAGGGACAGGGAATCCGCATCAGCATGTCGCTCAATTCAGGGCCTTATGCGGCAATACTGGAGGCGATGACAAATTGATGCTTCGCCAACTCGTCGGCAGCTTGTCAAATACAGCGTTCGAATGGTATTCCGAACTCCCGAACGATTCTGTCAAGACGTTCACTGAAATGGAGTTGCTATTCATTCAGCGATTCGCGAGCGCCAGCGAACGGGCCCCGATATCAGCATTGATTAATGCCAGGGTAAGGCCGGGCGAGACGTGGGTTCAGTACGCTATACGCTGGCGAAACTTGTGGTCAAAATGCGAACAACGCATTGAAGAAGCGCCCGCGGTGGGCATGTTCGTGGGTACCCTTGACCCTCATGCCACTATCTCACAGTTCATGATGTTCTTTAAGCCGACCACATTCCAGGCTTTGATCGACAAGCTGGCCCAGATGGATCAAATGGGTCACAGACCTTCTCCCCCAAAGCCAGAACTGCGGAACGACAAGGGTAAAGGGAAGACAACCTTCGTTGCGAATGCTCATCAACAACCTAGCACCCCAAAGCTAGCAGATCAATCGGGAGAGAGACGGCGGTTCTATATTGAGAAAATGAGGCGCCCCTACTCATTCCCGCGGGATAAGACGAAGAAGCCGTTCGAGCTGGCTATGCACAACAGGCTTATCAACTTGCCGAATCTAAGGCAACCGCTACAACCCAACGAGGCGAATAACCCCAATTATTGCCCCTATCATCAAACGGCAAGCCATCCGATTGAGGATTGCTTTGTCTTCAAGGGATGGATTGAAGATCAATACCTACAAGGTAAGTTTGCCCTATCTGAAAAGTGGAAGGTAAATCCACCCCACCCGCACACTCCAAAGAAGACGGACACGATGGGGGCAGCTTGTTCTTTTGTCAAGGACGAAAACGATGGGGAAAACTCATCAGACGAATCCGAAGACTACGTAGCGACTTGTCATGTGATCTCTCATTCACTGGCGAATGATGAAGAGGCTCCTCGTGCCGAGAAACCAAGTGCGAACCCTGAGCCGGAAGTTCTACGGCCATCAGACGAGTTGATCGATATCTTCTTAAATGAAATTCGTCTGAAAGCAAAAGCCAATCAAGAGCGTGATATGGCCATACTGGAAAAAGCCAAGACACTCCCGTCAAATCAAAAGCCATCCACTGCAGATAAAAACAAATTCAAGACGAGGAAAAGGTTCGCCAAAGCCCTATCAGCGGGAATGAAGCTACCGCCCTCTGAAGAAAATACTTTCGGTGGAGTAGAGATACATCCTAACTTCTGCTTATATCATCAGAAGATCATACATCCTACTGAAGACTGCGAATCCTTTAACTGTTGGTGGCAAGGGTATGTCGCTCAAAAGCAACACTTCGACGGGACAAAATGTGAAGCTCGTAGACGTCAAAAAAATGCGATAGATGAGCGCAAAGGAGCCGCCGCCGACTGTCATATAGCCGACTCCAAGGGATCGCAAATTATCACCTTTGGAAGTGACTCTGAGGAAGAAGCTGCCCTCAACCATCTCCTCAAGGAATCTATTTCAAAAATGAAAGAATTGAGGAGTTGCGAGAACGTTCAGCCGTGCAATCGCACGCTGCTCAAAAAAAATCTCGGCCCCGCAAATAAAGGATCGAGCACAAAAGATAAAGGAAAGGAAAAAACAGCGCTCGAGACCAACATTCAACAGCAATCGAGTGGCCCTAGACCGGTTGTTCGCCAAAACAATCTGCGACCACGCCCGTCCCTCGAAGAGAGGTTGAAACGTCCTTACTCGTTTCCGCAAGATAAAACAAGGGGACTGTTCGAGCTGGCGTGGCGCAACCGACTTATAAATCTGCCGGAGCCAAAACGTCCGTCGCAACCAAATGACGTCAATGAGCCCAACTACTGTCCCTATCACTGAGTACTGGGTCACCTGATCGAGAATTGCTACGTCTTCAAAAACTGGGTTGAAGATCAATACCAACAAGGAAAGTTCGTCATCCCCGAAAACTGGAAGGTAAGCCCGCCACAACCGCACGCATCGGGAAAGATGGAGACGCCGGGGGCATCATGCTCATTAATAGGGAAGGCCCCAGAGACCGAAAAGTCAATAAACTAGATGTTCGCCTCAAATACGGCAACGGCGGACCGAAACGTCCTTAAACTAATGGCGGACCGAAACGTCCTTAAACTAACGGCGGACCGCAATGCCCTAAAACTTGCAAACGACCGAAACGTCTTTAAACTACTACCGCAGCATCCGTAGGCTGACGAGATTAAAAAAAGGAGGAAAATATAATAAATAAAAACGGTATGTCCATAAGCGAAATGGGCACGGATGAAAACCCGAAAGGGCTCCGTGAGTAAAAACAGCAGGGCTACCGGCGAGAGTTCGTGAAAACCCGAAAGGGCGCGACCTCGTTAAAAAAAAAAAAGGTATGTCCATAAGCGAAATGGGCACGGATGAAAACCCGAAAGGGCTCCGTGAGTAAAAACAGCAGGGCTACCGGCGAGAGTTCGTGAAAACCCGAAAGGGTGCGACCTCGTTAAAAAAAAAAGAAAAAAAAAGAGAGAGACGGTATGTCCATAAGCGAAATGGGCACGGATGAAAACCCGAAAGGGCTCCATGAGTAAAAACAGCAGGGCTACCGGCGAGTGTTTGTAAAAACCCGAAAGGGCGCAACCTCGTTTAAAAAAAAAACAAAAACTTATAGGGTCCTCTCGACCTTGTGAGGAGAAACCACCCGCGTGAGATCCTTACGACTCACAAGGGAGCAACACACTTAGGGATCCCCACGATTCTTAAGGAGAAAATACACTTGCGAGATCCTCACGACTCGTAAGGAGAACTCTCTTATGAGACCCTCACGGCTCATAGGATTTGAAAGTCTTAAGTTACAGAGACCTGAACCTGTTCTTAAGCAAACCCCCCACAACCTTCGATATTGCCCTACAAGTGGCTCAGCACTGACCCTTGTATACAATCCACGGGCACGAAAAAACATTTCCCTAACCAAGTCCCATCCGTGACTGGGGATATATACGCATGGTGAACAACCCTTGTAAATCCTCTTGACTTACAAGGAGAAAATCCTTTTGTAAGATCCTTACGACTTACAGGGGAACATACACTTAGGAATCCTCACGATTCCTAAGGAGAAAATACACCTATGAGATCCTCACGACTTGTAAGGAGAAATACCTTTGTGAGACCCTTACGGCTCATAAAGTTAAAAGCCTTAGTCGACAGGACCCTAACCCTGTTCACTAAGCCACCTTTGTTCGACATCGACAGAGGCAGATGATGATTCGCTCCTGGCAATATCCCAGTAGTAGCGGTGCTGATGCCGAAATTGGTGTCTAATTTCAGATTCACGGCAAAAAGCCAGCGAGCCGCACATGCATACGAAAGAGCCGAAATGATGGGGCAACTTGCAATAAAAATCAGCAAGTAAGAATGTATGCATGAAATAGCCGAAATGATGGGGCAACTTGCAATAAAAATCAGCAAGTAAGAATGTATGCATGAAATAGCCGAAATGATGGGGCAACTCGCAATAAAAAGCAGCGAGTAAAAATAAAATAAATAGCCGAAATGATAGGGCACCGCGAAAAATAGCCGAAATGATAGGGCAATCACGACCTTCGCGTTATAAAAGCTGAAATGATAGAGCATCGCGGAAAAAGAAACAAAATGAAAAATGAAATTTATGCCCTACAGGTGATGTTACATCAAACCCTGTATACAGTCCAAGGGCGTAAACAAAGAAGGGATCATACTCCCCTCCCAGGTTTCATCATAAGAAGAAGCCAAATCTCGACAGGTCGCAAATGACCTAGAGGTGATCTCAACACTCGTCTCGTAACAATGGATACAACTTTAAGCGAAGCGGAACAGCGGCAACTCCCAGTTCCATGGCTCGGCGATATACAAATCATCCAGAGTCAAACCCTCATTCCATTAGATACGGATACAATAAAAAAAAATTCCTGGCTACGTGGAACGCGGCTTATGTCAATCCTGACCCCGTGTGAAACATCCAGAGCAAAAATTCCTGGCTACGTGAAAAGCGGCTTATGTCAATCCTGACCCCGTGGAAAACGTCCAGAGCGGATCCTGGTCCTCGCAGAGCACGGCAGTGAACCCGTGCGAAGCATCCAGAGCGGAACCTAGTCCTCGCCGAACACGGCAGTGAACCCGTGGGAAGCATCTAGAGCAAAAATTCCTGGCTACGTGGAACGCGGCTTATGTCAATCCTGACCCCGTGTGAAACATCCAGAGCAAAAATTCCTGGCTACGTGGAAAGCGGCTTATGTCAATCCTGACCCCGTGGAAAACGTCCAGAGCGGATCCTGGTCCTCGCAGAGCACGGCAGTGAACCCGTGCGAAGCATCCAGAGCGGAACCTAGTCCTCGCCGAACACGGCAGTGAACCCGTAGGAAGCATCTAGAGCAAAAATTCCTGGCTACGTAGAACGCGGCTTATGTCAATCCTGACCCCGTGTGAAACATCCAGAGCAAAAAATTCCTGGCTACGTGGAAAGCAGCTTATGTCAATCCTGACCCTGTGGAAAACGTCCAGAGCGGATCCTGGTCCTCGCAGAGCACGGCAGTGAACCCGTGCGAAGCATCCAGAGCGGAACCTAGTCCTCGCCGAACACGGCAGTGAACCCGTAGGAAGCATCTAGAGCAAAAATTCCTGGCTACGTGGAATGCGGCTTATGTCAATCCTGACCCCGTGTGAAAGATCCAGAGCAAAAAATTCCTGGCTACGTGGAAAGCGGCTTATGTCAATCCTGACCCCATGGAAAACGTCCAGAGCGGATCCTTGTCCTCGCAGAGCACGGCAGTGAACCCGTGCGAAGCATCCAGAGCGGAACCTAGTCCTCGCCAAACACGGCATTGAACCCATGGGAAGCATCTAGAGCAAAAATTCCTGGCTACGTGAAACGCAGCTTATGTCAATCCTGACCCCGTGTGAAACATCCAGAGCAAAAATTCCTGGCTACGTGGAAAGAGGCTTATGTCAATCCTGACCCCGTGGAAAACGTCCAGAGCGGATCTTGGTCCTCGCAGAGCACGGCAGTGAACCCGTGCGAAGCATCCAGAGCGGAACCTAGTCCTCGCCGAACACGGCAGTGAACCCGTGGGAAGCATCTAGAGCAAAAATTCCTGGCTACGTGGAACGCGGCTTATGTCAATCCTGACCCCGTGTGAAACATCCAGAGCAAAAAATTCCTGGCTACGTGGAAAGCGGCTTATGTCAATCCTGACCCCGTGGAAAACGTCCAGAGAGGATCCTGGTCCTCGCAGAGCACGGCAGTGAACCCGTGCGAAGCATCCAGAGCGGAACCTGGTCCTCACCGAACACGGCATTGAACCCGTGGGAAGCATCTAGAGCAAAAATTCCTGGCTACGTGGAACGTGGCTTATGTCAATCCTGACCCCGTGTGAAACATACAAAGCAAAAATTCCTGGCTACGTGGAAAGTGGCTTATGTCAATCCTGACCCCGTGGAAAACGTCCAGAGCGGATCCTGGTCCTTGCAGAGCACGGCAGTGAACCCGTGCGAAGCATCCAGAGCGGAACCTAGTCCTCGCCGAACACGGCATTGAACCCGTGAGAAGCATCTAGAGCAAAAATTCCTGGCTACGTGGAACGCGGCTTATGTCAATCCTGACCCCGTAGAAAACGTCCAGAGCGGATCCTGGTCCTCGCAGAGCACGGCAGTGAACCCGTGCGAAGCATCCAGAGCGGAACCTAGTCCTCGCCGAACATGGCATTGAGCCCGTGGGAAGCATCTAGAGCAAAAATTCCTGGCTACGTGGAAAGCGGCTTATGTCAATCCTGACCCCGTGGAAAACGTCCAGAGCGGATCCTGGTCCTCGCAGAGCACGGCAGTGAACCCGTGCGAAGCATCCAGAGCGAAACCTAGTCCTCGCCGAACACGGCAGTGAACCCGTGCGAAGCATCCAGAACGGAGCCTAGTCCTCGCCGAACACGGCAGTGAACCCGTGGGAAGCATCCAGAGCAACTCCTGACTCCGTGAAATGCGGATAAGGACAACTTCACCCATCACTTGCGGGTCCTCACGACTCGCAAGGGAATAAATTCTCTCGTAAGATCCTTACGACTTTCAAGAGAACACACTTAGGAATCCTCACGATCCCTAAGGAGAAAAACCCACCTACGAGATCCTCTCGATCCGTAGGGAGAAAATTCTCTATGAGACCCTCATGGCTCATAGAGTTGAAAAGTCTTGGGCGGCAGATTTGAACCTGCGGCCTAAGCCATCGCTATCTCGTGAAGAAATCAAGGCGCTTACTCTATTATCTGCTAATTGTGACAACATGCTGATAATAAGAGAAAGAAGGAAGCGACAGAAAGAGCATCCAATTTACATTTGATCAGGCGTTCGAGACACACTCATTCATGCATAAGCAAAAGACTCAGGACAAAAGATATATAATAAAGACAAGCTGGGATAAAAAAAATTTTCCATTAATGTTGCCCGAAGTTCTTACAGTCATAAAAACAATAAACGAAAGTTACAATGGAATAACCTCAGATCCAGGGCATGGATTGAGGAATTCAAAAGCGACCCTATCTATGACTTTCCAGGCCTCACGGACCATCCTAGTGTGCTTTCTTTCGCGAGCACAAGCGTCAGGGTCCCCCCTGATGTCTTCCACCCTCCGATAAGCAGCGAGTATGGCAGACTATTGAAAGATCTCGTGCAAGAGATCAATAAGACTGTCCCGCCGTCTCTTTGAGATAAAGTTCAACAGGTACACCGAGTGCACCTTATCCTCAGCGGCATCCAGCGCCCTAAGCGGCACACCGGAACAGAACAGGGGAAGCGCTTCCTAGATGGCTCCCACGATAAGCTTAAGAAGGGAGGAACGCCGGGGAAGCAGAGGACCGTTGTACGCGTCGAAGCGGCTCATGATTTCAGCACACTCCGCGTTTGTGAACTCTCGATTTTGAGAGCGGCCAAGTCGGCGTATGTCCCCGTAAGAGATGATCTCGTTAAGAGCATACATATGGGCGTTCATTGTTCCTGTGAAAGAAGATCAGCAAAATTAGCAGACCGACTGATTAGGCGAATTCTTGTTAAAAAATGAGCACAAAGAGTTAAACTCCTCGAGAGCAATGCTCTGCGAATAGGGTGACTCCTATCAAATTCCATAATAATGGAAATTTGAAGAAGTCCCCCAAGAACTCTGAGATCATTATTATTAAAAGATGATATAATCCTTTAAATACAAAACTCCATTTTTAATTTTCATTATCCATACTCAAACTCTTAAGAGTTCATCTCATTTTTAGATCAAAGAGATCTATGTTTTGACAAAGATGCAAGGTTCTGTTCATGGGTCAAGAAACCTCGAAACAGGTTCTTGAGAGCAAGGCTCTATTGGTGAAACCTCAGAAGGGTTTTCTTTAGATCAAAGATCTATGAGAGCAAAGCTCTATTAATTGAAGTTAATTTAATTCAAGGTTAATTTTTACCTATAAAGTTTCTTTTGAGTAAAATTTAACTCTGAGAGTTCCTAAAGGCAAGAGCAAAGCTCTGGAGTTTTTGAAAGTAAAAGTCTTAAGGATGATAATCATCTGCTGAGGACCAAAGGTCCTATTTATAGGCATCAAGTGCCCTTTCAGCTTCCAAATTTGCCGCAACGATTGGAATTCCGCCACCGTTGCGCTCACGTCTGGCGCCACGTAAGCGCAATGGTGGGGGGGCATTTGTTTACCCCCATCAGAGCAGAGCTCTGTTCAAATTCCGAGGCGGGGGATGAAGCAACGCTTCATCTTTCCCCCAATCAGAGCAAAGCTTTGCTTTGAAAATTTAAACTTTAATAAATGAAGCAACTCTTCAGATCCTTTGCGCTGCGCGCAACGCGCCACGTGTCTGGCGCAGATGCATTAGCGCAGCGCCCAAAGCAGCGCACCCAATCAGAGTAAAGCTCTATTTAAAGCAAAATTAAAGGAAGCAACGCTTCAGTTGCGCAAGCACTGCGCTGCGCGACACGTGTCAGCGCAGATGCGCTAGCGCAGTTGCGCTGCGCTGTGCGCTGCGTGACACGTGTCATGCGCTGGGGCATCTGCGCCAAACAGAATTAAAATTCTAAAGAAATCTTTTCTGTTCTTGTTAAAATAAGAAGATTTTCTTGTGTAAAACAGAAGCCCTTGGATCAAAGATCCAACGATGGGGAAAATTCCCCAAATCACTCAGAGAAAGATCTCTTTAACAAATTTAACTAATTTATGGACGCTATAAAAAGGACCCTAGACCTCAATTCAAAGGCATGAACATTTTTGAGAAAAATCAAACAGAGAGAACTCTGAAGAACTCCTCAAGAACAAAAAAGGTAAAAAGCCTTTAGAAAAAAAAAGAAAATTCTCTTATGAACAGATCATGGATCTAAAAACAAGATCAATGATCTTGAATAAAAAAAAAGTGCTTTGCACTTCTTTTATGAACCTTTGGTTCTTGAATCTAAAAGATTCTCAAATTTAGAGTGCTTTGCACTTGCAAACTGCGCTGTTGCGCTCTTGGGAGAGCGCCACGTGTCAGCGTCTGAACCATTTGCGCTATGTGCTTTTGAAATAGAGCTTTGCTCTCTGAAATTGACGCAACTCACCAGAACGCGCCACCTGTCAGCAGCGCAAGCGCAGCGCACTGCGCTTGCATGACACGTGTCGTCACCACAAGCGCTTGTGCTCTTTGATTGGCGCAAAGCGCCTGAAATGCAATGCATTATTTAAAAATGGGCCAAGCCCAAGTCAAAAAGACCTAACAGGCCAAATTAAATTGCAAAGCAATAAAGGGCAGAGCCCAAGTAAAATTGATGCTGCGCATCATTTATAAATGGGCAGAGCCCAAAACAAATTGATGCTCTGCATCCTTCATGGGTAGAGCCCAAATAAAAATAAAAAGAAATGCAATGTAAAAGCAGATAAAACGCTGAACATCTTCAATTGGACTTAGCCCAATCGTGGCCGTAAGTCCTCAAATTAAATTGACTGAGCAAGTTTGCTCTCTTAAATCAATTTACGACCGGTTCGAGGGCACATCTTCGAACTCCTCTGACACCCATCGTTGTAATCCTTCAACGACGTCAGAGAGGTGACGGGTCCCGACGACCACACATCGATACGGACTGCGGGGTCCTTAAACTCGTGGACCGAAACGTCCTTAAACTAACATTGGACCGAAACGTCCTTAAACTAATGATGGACCACTACGTCCTTAAACTGGCGATGGACCGAAACATCCTTAAACTAATGTTGGACCGAAACGTCCTTAAACTAATAGCGGACCACCACGTCCCTAAACTGGAATATAGACCACCGCATCCCTAAACTGGAGTGCGGACCACCACGTCCCTAAACTGGAACATGGACCACCATGTCCCTAAACTGGAGCATGGACCGCAACGTCCCTAAACTGGAGCATGGACCGCAACATCCCTAAACTACCTATGGACCACTACGTCCCTAAACTGGAACAATAGAGCCTCCAAATGCTCTTTTGCCGGATCTAAACGATCCCGTTTAAGTTGATCTTAGCCCCCAAACACGGCTAACGTATCCTTAAACATTCAAACGGACTATAAAACTCCAAATCAACCTTGGTTCAAGGGCACATCTCTGAACTCCTCTGACATCTGCCGTTGTAATCCTTCAACGACGTTAGAGAGGTGACGAGTCCCGACGGCCAGATATTAAATGGATTATCACGTTAAGTTGATCTTAGTCTCAAACAGGACTATCGTATCCTTAACGAACATTTAAGTTGATCTTAGCCGCAACGCGACTAATGCATCCTTAAACTAAAAACACCAAACCCAAATCTAAGTAAATACGGATTTAGACTAATCCACGTCCTACGGGCGATGACATTACTCAGTCTCCGTATACAATCCACGGCCAACCACAAACAAAACAAACACACACGACACGAAGTGAAATTCTGGAGAAGGAGAAAGTTGTTACCGCGATGCGGTAGCGTAATTAACTGCAGGGGCTTGCGCCTGCAGGGAAGTGCGTCCCCACAATCAAAAACCCCTCAAGCGAGGGGGAATCTGACGAAGTCTGCTACATCGGCCGCATCCATCTAAACCTCCGATACACGGTGCCATAAATCAACTTGGCATCTTCGGAGAGGTGGACGGATAAAACCAAATAGCATCTGCCCCGAATCTCAGCGTCAGGACATCGCAGTCTTGTGCGCTGTCTTTCGGAGGGGAACAGTTGGCTATAGTGCCCTCAAGGTAATTATTATAATCGCAGGCAGACGATTATGATGATTGTGGGATGATCTATACAGGTAGAACAGTCTTACTCGAGATGATACTATACTATCTGGTTTGTCTTTATCATCATTTTCATACATTATGCGGTATTACAGATCACTATAACATGTTGATAGAGCCCATAAGATTCTTGCTTGACTACCAGCATTATAATGGTGATCATATATGTGGGAGCTGGGTGGTCTGTAAGCACATCCTTAAATGTCCCTAGTCGAGGGAGTATCGAGACTGGGCATCGATACTCCAGAGTAGACTAGTGTATACTTTTCGAGACCCCGACGAGGGGCGGTGGCCGGTCTCACAAGCCATTGGTGTCAGTTAGTCACCTAAGATAGTATACAGGTGCTCATTGGGTTATGAGTTACACTGGACGGACTCGCCGGGAATATGCTAGATGGTATTATAGCTATTGTCAGATAGCAGTTCTCAGGTAACATGAGTACAGGTTAGTCTGTCGACCTGAGATCGTCATTTGTCTCGTGTGAGTTCCTACCGTGCTTTGATTACTACCCTACCATGGCTCAAAGGAGTCATGCAAACTTGTTTTAGTTGGGTACAGTCCCGAGCCACTTGGAGGCAGTGAGCGGATCATCGGGGATTCATCTCTCCCGGTATTGGGGATGATATTGCGCTGTGTACGGGTGGCCATCACCAGAAATCCTTGGCCAAGGTAGACGAGAATTACTAATTTGGATTAATGGTTTCTCAGTGGGTGATGGGTTTCACACTGACACGAAATATCGCGTTATTAGAGGTCAGACTTTATCCACCCCTGGACCCGATATGCGATTCTCTTAAATGAACAGACCGGACTGTATGGAGATTGTCATAGACAGGCTCAGTAGGGGTTCAGGTGAGTTTGCTCGTCGGCATTCCTTTCACTCAATACCTGGGTAGTCGTTACGTATAACTTATGCCGCTGACGTGCTTGTAGTTAAACTCACTGTCAGCGTATTGACGAGTCTTTAGAGTCCTACACAGAGGGTTTCCTTAGTTCAGACGAAATGATGTATTAGCCGTATTTTGATACGTGCTGGGTTCCGATCTAATGATTGTACTAGTTACCCGAACTTTCGATCGGACAGTTGATAATGTTGGATATAGTGCCCTCAGAGTCAATTATTGGATTACAGGCATGTGATTGCAATGATTGAGGGAGGACCTGTACCGGTTGAACAGTCTTACGCAAGATGATAGTATGCTATCTGCTTTATCATCGTGTACTGCTTTAGGTGACCTTACAGGTCGCTATTACACGTTGATAGAGCTCTTAGGATTCTTGCTTGACTACCAGTAGTATAATGGCGATCATATACGTGGGAGCTGGGGTCTATAAGCACATCCTTAAAAGGTCCCTAGTCGTAGGAGTTTTCAAGACAGGGCATCGATACTCTGGAGTAGACTAGTGTATACAGTCGAGACCCCGACGAGGGGCGGTGGCCGGTCTCACAAGCCATTGGTGTCAGTTGGATCACCTAAGATGTATACAGGTGCTCATTGGGTTATGAGTACACCGGACAGGACTCGCCGGGAACATGCTAGTTGGTATTATACCTGACGTCAGATAGCAGTTCCCTGGTGACATGTGTACAGGTTAGTTCATCGACCTGAGATCGTCATTTGTCTCGTGTGAGTTCCCACTGTGCTTTGATTAGTACCCTACCACGGCTCAAAGGAGTCATGCAAACAGGTTTTAGTTGGGTACAGTCCCGAGCCACATGGAGGCAAGTGAGCGGATCGGCAGGGTATTCGTCTCTCCCGGTATTGGGGGTGAGATCGCGCTGTGTCTAGGAGAGCCATTACACAAAGCCCTCGACCGAGGCAAGAGATTTACTGTTAGGTATTCCAGTAGTATCTCAGGGTGTTCTGGGCTACACTCCGACACGACTTGTACCACTTTTGGGGGTCTGACTTTTACCAACCCCGTAGGCCCGCCATGCGATACTCATAGACGAACGGACCGGACTGTATGGATATTGTCACTGACAGGCTCAATAGGGTGTCAGGATGAGTTCTCTCATCGACCTCCCTTTTGGTCAATACCCGGTAGCCCGTTACGTACGGCTAATACCTCTGACGTGCTAGTGGTTAAATCCACAGCCGAAGTATTGACGAGTCTTTAGAGTCCCCCACAGACAGTTTCTCAAGTTTCGGGCGAAACGTTGTAGAGGCTGTATGATATATGGCAGGGTCCGATCATATACGTGCAGCAGTGCACGGATCATGATCGGACGGATCATACTAGTGGGCTTTGGTTTAAGCCGGATCCTAGTATTAGATTTGTTGGATTACTTTAGTCTCATCGCATTCGCATTCGGTCGGAATGCGGATGCAGGTATGTATATACAGGTGAGGGGTATCCTTGTGATCCGTCACGAGTTTACTTTAGATGTTGCCGTATCTTTTTATTGTTGCAAACATTTGGATTAATATTTGTTAATGGAAATTGTGAGCTTAAGCCATCATTTTGTGCATTAAATGATACATGTAATTCATGGGTGACTCATGGTATCATTTCTTGTGAAAATGTCATATATTGTGATTGATTTGTGTTGATATGATAACAAGAGAGAGAGAGAGAGGGGCTGCCATGAGATAAGGTTGGTCTTGTATTGTTTCAGATCTCATACTTTCTCTTTTTATCATAAGAAACACATAAGAAAAAAGGAGAGCTCTTCTTCTTCTTCTTCCTCTCTTTTCTTCTCTTGAGCTCACAACTTCCATCAATGGCAATACCTTTAACCTCCATCCAAGCCATGGATGCAAGAGACAAAGTGATCACAAACATTCTCTACAACACCTTGGACACGTCGGCTAGCACACTTCATGCCCGAGTTGCTTCGGATGAAGCGGGAGCCCATAAAAAGAATCGATGATGTGGTGCCCTTTCCGACGAGGAGATCGAGACCGGAGTTGCCGCGAGGAGCTTGGGATGGTGGCCAAAGACCGAAGGACACGGATCGATCGGTATAGCCTTCTATCCCTTCTCTAGATTGCTAGTTGTAGGTTAATGGTTCGATCCGGGTTTTAAGCATACGATAGCGCCGGTTTTCAAGTTAGGAAAAATTTCCGTTTCCGCATTTTGGCCTCGGAAAGACGGCCGGGGCGCTACCGTAGTCTTACATGGTATCATAGCCATGCCATTAACCTTTTCTATCTTGCTCTAGCGTGTTTAGAACTTCGATCGGACGAAATTTTCAAAAACCGCGTTTCCAAGTCATCAGTTTCTGTCGAAATTTTTTTGTTGTCAAAAAATTATTTGGTGTATTGCAGAAATATGTGCAAGCTTTTCTAAGACTTCTGAGAAAATTTGGTATATTGATTGCACTGTAGCGCGGCGGAACCGTGGCCGTACCCACGTTTTGGCCGCGGTTCCGCGGCTGTACTGTAGCAACACTGCACCAAATTTTTTCGGTTGGTCTCTGACTTGAAAAAGGGGTTTCTGGTAATTTTATTTTGGGTCCAGATTTATTTGAGTACTGGGTACTGTGCTTGGGGCCTACTTCGGGAAATTTTGTCGATCGAAAATTTTAAACATGTTAGTTCACAGTATTTACATTATATCTGCGACCGTGAATGTCATTTGATCGGTAAATCTTGTCTAATTGCTATAGCTCTTTTAGACGGATTTGCGAATGTGACATTCACGTTGATGTTCTGTGTTGTGCTGTGATGTTGCGGATTTATCGTGGTGGATAGCCTGGATGCAATGGTAGTACAGTTTGGTTATATTTGTACATTTGATATTGCGGGGCGAGCATCCGACATGTGGACTGCCGTCACTGCCTGTTTGTATATTATTCTTTTGGGGCACGACCGGGCTGAGGTCGATGTACCCATTGTATATATTTTACTTTCTGTACTAGGATTATCCCGCGGAGGGGTGCACGGATAGCCGGGTTCTAGAGGGCAACGGGCCCGCTTCTTATGGCTTTGAGACGGAGGGGGCTTCACTCTAGAATTGGCGGGCTATTCGCCGCACTCGTATGGGGTACAGGTTGACCCAAGGAGGGGTGCTCAAGTTACCGGATTCCGTGAAGTGCTGGGTGGTCCATTCACGTTGTTGAAGGGGGTTGCCTCGCTTCAGGTTTTGGCGGATAACTTGCCGCGCCCGTAGGGGTCTAGGATTTCATTGCACAGGCTATCCACACGACCAGGGGAACGTCGGGTTTCAGTAGCGGCTCTATGAAACCCGGGGATCCCAGATTATCTGTATTGTTCTGTGATGCTTATTACATTTCTGTGTTGTTGCATTTTATCACGCCTTGAGCGATTATTATATATTGATATATATATACTAGTAGATGTTGTATATGTTTTACACCCGTGCTAGTCCAGTCCCCGCTCTGTCGTTAGTTAAGTAACCTAACGGGTGATGACGGGACCCAGTGGCGAATGCGGATTGCATATATGTACATCATATTTTCGTTCTTTATTGGTGTGATCAATTGATGGGACTGCATTGATTCGGATCAATGCAAGCTAAACAAACCTATTCTGATGTTGTTGGAACATTTTTTAAAAAGCTGTTATCACAAGGACGTTCTCTTTTGTTTTGCACAGTGGTATTCGGTTATGAATATCCAGCACCTCAGTCGACGAGGCAAGGGCCGAGATCCCTTCACCGGGAGTGACCCCTTAGACAGAAGTTTGCGTCAGGGTAATAACTTCACTATAGCTGATTGCCTTTTGCTTTGCATCGTGGTATTCAGTTGGAATATCCTGCACCTCATTCTACGGGGAAAGAGCCGAGATCTCTTCACCGGGAGTGACCTCTTTAGCAAAGGTTTTCGCCACTATATTTTTATAAAAGGTTATCCGGTTCCTTCAACGATATCAAGTTCATTACTTTAAAGGTTTTTCGCCAAAAACCAACAGTAGCCCTCCGTCATTTCAGATTAGTATTGCTTAATATTCATGCTACGTATGTCGTGCTCAGCCGAGGCGTAGTGTGCGGTAGCTCTGTAATACTTTTCTGTCTTATGGATATGTGATTGGTTATGACAGTCGTACGGTCATTTTGGCTCAGTCAAGGACTCGTGCGGGTGGGTCTAATGCAATCAAGATAATGACGGGTTGAACTTGGCTAGGATCCTTTGATATGTTGGCTCAGTCAAGGTCACTTGGGTCCTAGGGGTAAAAACACACATCGGGAGTTTCTAAAGAAACTGAAACTTGCCAGGCATGCGCATACCTTCTGGAGTGTGATAACGTGAGTGGATTCCATCACGTTATCATGCGATGATAGTTGGATCCCGATTCCCATTGACGAGTTGGTTTACTCCTCGGGTGATCCCGACTAATTCTTCTTTCAGGTTTGGAGGAGAATTTGACAGTACAGTGGGAGGTTTCCTGATTAGATAAATTGATAACCATTCTGATCTAGGTTAGAGTGCACGCTGAGTGTTTCTTTTCTCTCTCTCTGGCAGCGACCATGACCCGACCCGTGACTATGACTCAGTGACCAAGTTGACCGAACCTTCTTATAACACTGGCTTTTGGATTGTCGGAGTTGCATACCTCATCGCCACTCCTACTTTTACCCTTTTCTCCAGAACACCCCGTATTACTACGAACATCCACTTCCATTGGATAAAACCATCGTATGGTTATATACGAACTCGAAGGAACTTATTCCAGATTCGAGGATGGTTTCCGGTTCTGGAGAAAATGAATAGGACTATTCAGTTGTCTTTTCCTTTTACCTTCTCTTAGGTTGCGAGTGCTCCTTGGATTAGGACAGTACACCTATTACGCTTATTGGATAGTATTCTTCCAAACCATAGGCAGGTGCCGAACGGTAGGGAATGAAGAAAACTAATTAGCCTAACGATGGTGTACAGAAGGTAATAAGTTAAGACAAATAAAGGGATTAGTAAGAGGGCAAAGTAAATTGCGACTGCTATTCACGACCAAACCAAGTATTTCTTCGCCAATCCTACATCACCTTTGTATTTCTCTAGAACACTCCGTATCACTACGAAGATCCACAGTTATTTGGATACTCCATCGTATGGTTATATACGAACTCGAAAGGAACTTGTTCCAGTTCGGGGATGGATTCTGGTTCAGGAGAAATAGGAATAAGGTTTATTCAGTTGTCTTTTATCCCCACCTTCTCTCGCGTTGCGAGCGCTCCTAGGATTAGGACAGTATACCCATTATGCTTATTGGATAGTCTTCTTCCAAACCATAGGCTGGTGCCGAACGGTAGGGAAGGAAGAAAACCATTTAGCTTAAAGGGGTGTACAGAAGGTAATGACTAAAGACATATAAAGGGATTTGGAGAGATGGCAAAGAAATGTACGGTTACAGTTGTGAATCTGGATAATGGAAGAGCCATTACTAGGAATACCCGGATACCCCTATGAAACATTTCAATGTTTCAGTTTCATTGTGTACTGTTAAAAGAAAACTGATTTCCCAATTAGCCCTTACTCCAGGGTATGTATTTACCAGGTTTGATTCTCACATCTGTATGGTTTTACAGATGATGAGTGGGAGTAAGTTATTGGGAATTGGGTGATTATCCTCATTATATCGGGATTTGTTGTAATTGGTGATATTTGAGGAAATCACCTGGGTTGTTTGCTGGACGGCAAATATTTGGTTTTGAATATCCGTTGTTATGCACCAATTTCAAATTGATATATTTGTACGTTTATTTTAATAAAGTGAGATATAACTTTTTGAAATTATGTCGATGACATTTACCTATATCAGTTGATGGTTAGGTAAGGAGTATTAAACAGCGGTGTAATTCTTCATAACCATAGTACAGTTTTCAACCTACGACGCATAGGGTTTGAGTTATTAGACTCAGGGGACTTATACAGAGTATTGTATGTTGTCCAGTGTCCATGAGGACAGAGGGGTTGGTACTCGTACTATATTCTGTTTACTTGTGATTTCTCTAGTTCTTAGACATGTGTTTTGTAGAAATGCAAGGTCCAAGTTTTGAGAAGTTACAGGTATAAGAATGAAGTAGAGAACCAGGTGTCGCAGGTATCAGGATTCTTCAAGGTGATCGAAGATGTAGATATTTGTGTATGGTATTCAGTTGATAGTAATGATTATGAGAACTTGCTTCTCTTTCAGGTTACTCATATCTGGATGTATTCCTAAGTTGAGTAATGCTGATCGGCCTCTCTCCATTTAGTTGACATGCACTGGAGACAGCTGCATGATTTGAATCTGGTTCCAATGAAATCAGTGCCTCTGTTTCTATATTGGATATAGAATAGTTCATATCTTAACAATGTTAAGGTACGGGGAGTTGTCCGGCTTATACTTAAAACCAGACTCTGGATAACCCAAGGCACGTTTCTGTAATGGCTGTTTGTGGGTTGACCCGGGTTATGACGAGGGTTGATTTTCTACCATCTGGAAGATCAATAGTGATATTGTTCTTGACTCACCACAGTTTTAATAAAAATGGATTTTTTCAAAAAACAGTAGTGGGAGTATGGTAGAACTGAAAGTGATTCCAGAACCGCAAACGATTACTGAAAATTTGATAAGAACCTAAAGTTTCAATCTGGATTGACATTCCATTGGCCACTCCGCAGATATGGTGGGTAACCTCAAGCACCCGAGAGGTACTCCGGTAGCCTCAACGACGGTGACATGGAGGTTCTTGTTTACCCAGACATGACACTACTGTTGTTCCAGACTGTGAGACCCGGCAGGAGGATAAGTATAGCGTCGTTCTAAACTAGCTTTTAGAAGTGTACGTGTATATGAATCTGCCAGAGGGTTGTCGTAGTCAGCGGAAGCATAGTGGACAAGCAGCTTATGTCTATTGTTCATATCAGATTTTTGCATTTTTATACCGCCCAATTTTTATCACATTGCTTATCGGTAGGTACTCTTGAGCCGTGTTTGCTAGTTAATTGCAGGATACAGGTTCTCAGCTCTAAACAGTGAAATTCATGGAAAAACACGACAAATTCCGGATTACTGCCAACCACAAATAAAACACGGGTCTCCGCTCTCTATCCGTATGTTGCCGCACACCAGTTTAAGGGACAAAATGGCAAATCAATTGTCATTTTCATGCACAAAGCTCAATGTCAACACAAGATCCAACATATCTACGCGGAGCTCAAGAAAAATCATGACAAAAGATCCACATCACATCACCTTTTGATCTGCTGAAATTCTGGAAAAATTGTGAAGAGATTCTGAGAAAAAACATATACCACACTGAAGAGTACAGACAACCAGGGAATCCGACAAAAGATGAAGGCCCAAGCCTTCTAATTGGCCGTGGAACCGCGGCATAAGCATGCTTAGGCCGCGGAACTGCGGCCATGCTGGCTCGTCAGAAGGAGATCTTTTAGGGGCAGTTTGGTAATGTTATATGGGTCATGGATGTTGCCCTAGAATTTTAGTTTCCTGCCTATAAATAGCCTAGAACTTGCCAAACCAAAGGGTGCTTATTTCTTGTGTAAAATTTAGGATATGTTTTGTAGTTCTTCTTCCTCTTTTCATCTTTTCTCCATTAAAACTTTGCTGTGAGCTTTTTATGAGTGAAAGATGAATAAAAGAGTTCTTTTTGTTACCATGCTTGTCTTGTTATGTTGTTAATGATAATTACTTGTATTTTTCATTTGCTAATCTAGTTGTTGTTATTTGTTGTTTGTTTGTTTCTTGTTCTCTTTTTCTTTATCCTTAACAACAATGATGCTTAAGCTTGATCCTTGCCAAGGTGAGGTCTCAAATAGCTAGTTGTAATCTTCTAACCTCCTTCTTTCTATCTTCCTCCTTTTGTTGTATTTTCTTTTTCTTATAATGGGTGAGTAGTTTTCTTAACTTGTTAGGGTAGGATAAGGAAAGTTTGAGAGAAGGAAATCTCTCTCACTCTTTCCTTGCCCAACATCTTAATTCGGACTTCCGTTAATTGAACCACAATCCGCTCCCTACGGCACCCTATCCTACATGATAGCGGTGATTCCTTAGTAAGACCGGTTGTGGTTGAATTAACCGGAGGTTAAGGCTAAGAGCCAAGAACGGACGGACAAGCACCAAAAGGAAGAACTTAAGCGTTGGAAAGCCTAGCTTATACTCGCAAGTTCCTTCCTAGTCGTGCTAATCCCTGTTGTTGCCGATTACCGTAACACCGATATTAAGAGTGGCAACGAAAGAAGTGAGCGACTCCTAACTCAAACTAACCTAATCCTAACCCTAACAAGCTCTCTTTATATATCATTTTAGCACATGGTTAATCTCAAAACAAACCTGGACATTTGGACTTAACTCGTTAAAGCACATAGAAAAAGATTCTCATCTCCCTGCGGACGACCCGTACTCAACCGGCTAGCTACAAGCGAAACCATCTTAATTGCGGTAATTAACTAAGCACGCAAAAACTCTACCAATCAAATGGCGCCGTTGCCGGGGAGACGGTAGTTTATTTCTTTGTGTAATTTCGGGTTAATTTGTGAATATAAACATAACCGAAAAAAAAACAAAAAAATATACATTGTAAAAAAAAAAACCATCTTGTTATTTTTGATTAGTTTTTGTGCAAGTGTGCAGGATAAAAAGAAGGGTCGAGTTCAGTGCCAAAGACGTAGGAAATTAGACCCATATCTCGCGGCTACACCGCGACGGATCAAGACGGAGCCAACGGTCTACTGTAAAATTCTGGAGCAGATCCAGTGACCAAAGCCAGATTCAGGGGCTTCAAAACTGAAGAGGACACCCATACCAGCACCTGCAAGAAATTTGAAGGCCCAACTCACCATTCCTGCCGCGGAACTGCGGCATAAGAGCCCTCTGGCCGCGGAACCGCGGCCATTTGGTGCCGTCAAATCCCAAAATTCACTGTGAGTCCTTCTGCTCTCCTCCTCACTCCTCTGAACTCCACTGAACTGTATTTTCTGCAGCATTCTTTGCGCAAATTCTCTTCCCCCTTCCAATAAACTGTTTTTTGTGCAGGATTCTTTGCGCAGCGCTAAAAAATAAAAAAATTGATTGCAGTTGATTGTTACTGCTTTGCATATATTAATACGGACTTTAAGGGGCTTGAAACCAATCCAGATTGGATGGGGATTTCATCACCCTTCCCAGGACCCCAGAAATCACAAAAAGCATATGCATCGACCATTGTTTAATTAAAAAATACTAGACTCAGCCCTAAGGACTTCACGCTCAATAGGACAGAGGACTAGTTACAGGCATCGGCCGTTTATCCTATCCTGACTTTGCGGTGTCTAGGCAAGTGTGTCCAAGGCAAGTGGTTACTTAATTAGGACTACTACTTACGTAGTGGGGAGGCTCCCACTTACCTGGCACTTACCTGGCCGCAATTGGTGGAGAAGAGGCGGTTTGAGGTCCTATTTCTAGCCCTTTGGAACAGTTAGGAGCTGTCTAGCTGATCTAGGTGACCCTAAATCTAGGTGTGATTGCGCATATTTTGTCTGTGATTGTTTGAAGCCGTAAGTCCGTACATATTTCTGTAAAGCTCTTTCTAAAAAAAAAGCAAAAAAAACACAAAACAAAAACTTTTATAAAAACTTGCCCTTTGTCGCCCAAAATCCCATTTTTTTCACCCATCACCCATCGTATTTCTCCATTGACGTTTTCTTACCCTCACTTTCTCCGCTTTGACTGCACTAAACTAGTTTAGTGTATGTCCGCTTGGACTCGGGACACTAGCACCCGCATAGTCCGCGTTACGTTAGTCGCTACCGATTACGCGATCGACTCAGACGTCGAAACTCCGTCCACGCCTCTTTCACCCTTGCATTTGCCGGCCAACTCCGACGTTGACCGGAATTCTGTTCATACATCCTCACCTTCACCATCACCAACCTCTTCTTCCGCGATGTCAGGATTTAATCCAAACATCCCTTTGACTCCCCCGGGATTGATTCCACCTCCTATGGATGCGAATAACCCACCACCACCGCTTGTTGTAGCGCCACAGCGAATCGCGCTTCAGGATCGTTTCTATCCCACCCGTTCTGCACTTCCCACCTGTCTTTCCCTTCCACCGGCCAATGGGGATAATTTTGAAATTAAGCCCCACTTCATTAACATGCTTCCGAAATTTCATGGGCTTGAATCTGAAGATGCTTATATCTTCATCAACAAGTTTCAAAATGTTTGTGCCATGATGAAAACGACCCAGCTGTCGGACGATGCTATACGGCTACGGGTCATTCCGTTCACTTTGTGCGATCTTGCTGAAAAGTGGCTGTATAGCACTGCTTCCCACTCCATAACCAGTTGGGACGAGTTTGTGAAAGCGTTTCTCAAGAAATTCTATCCGAATTATAAAACCGCGAGGATCCGTAACAAAATCAACCAATTCTCCCAGCTTCCTACTGAACCCTTCTGGAAGTGCTTTGACCGGTATAAAGACCTTCTTGTTCAGTGCCCTCACCATGGTATTGTGAAATGGCAACTTTGCCAAACCTTATACGAGGGCCTGAACCCAGCAACCAAGCAGTTGTTGGAAACCATTTGTCAGGGCCACTTCCTATCGAAATCTGACGAGGAAGCGTGGCAATTCTTCGACGACCTTGCGGAACAAACGCTTCAATGGGAGAGCACCAGACCAACTTCTTCTTCTTCTTCCTCCACTTCTGCTGGTCAGTCTAGGGTAGGAATTCACCAACTCGATGTCTCTATTGCGATGAAAGCTGAAATGGCTGCAATAATGAGAAAACTTGAAGCGATAGAGAGCAAATTTTCATCTCCTGCTCCTGCCCCTGTTCTTCCCCTTCGTACCATTTGTGCTTGCTGTTCCGATCCTTCTCACTTAACTGAAGAGTGTCCTTATAACCCACCATTTCAAGGACAGGATCAGGTTAATGCTGCATTTCAGCAAAGACCGAGAAATGATCCATACTCTTCCACCTACAATCCCGGTTGGAGGAACCACCCCAATTTCGCTTGGAATCAGAATCAGCATCAATTCCAAGGCAACAATTTCCAGAGGCCCCCTCCTCCGCAACAACAAGCGCAACAACAAACTCAACATCAGTTTCAGCAGCCCTTCCAACCCCAACCTTTTCAAAATCAGACGAACAACTTTGCACCCAACAATTCTTTTCCGCAAAACAACTTTGTTCCGTCAAACAACGATAAGGTTTCCTCGCTAGAACGAAGTCTGGAGGCATTCGTTAAACAATCGACACAATCCACCGCAAATCCAGTCGTCTATTCAGTCTTTGGTGCAACACACTGCTGCACACGGGCAAAGCATCAAGACCATCGTAGCCCAGATTGCACAGCTGAATGCGGCGTTAAGCGAGCGAGAAAAAGGGAAGCTTCCATCTCAACCACTCCCAAATCCCGGTCACCCACATAATGTACATGTTGCTCTTGAACAACAGAACCATAATGTGAGTGCCGTGACTACATTGAGATCGGGAAGGATGCTGCAAAATAATATTGGCACACGGATCGACGATGACACCCCGGCCGCTTCTTCTTCTTCCTCCTCCTCTTCTTCTTCTCCTTCGTCTTTTGAGCCTAATCTCCATCCTTCAAAAGGCTCTTCTTCTGCTCTAAACAGACCCATTTCTCACTCCACGAAAACACCAGCTCTGGGATCCGTTCCAACTCCACAATCTCCTCCACAAGCATTGGATTCAACCAATTTTAAAAATGTTCCATTTCCAAACCGGTTGAAGTCCAATAAACAAAATCCACAAATGGAGAAGATTCTGGAGTTGTTTAAGCAGGTTAACATCAACATTCCCCTTTTAGATGCTGTCCAACAAGTCCCGTCTTACGCGAAAATCTTAAAGGACTTGTGCACGAAAAAGAGGAAATCTCAGGTATCCAAGAAAGTTTTCTTGGCTAGTGCTGTGAGTGATGCTCTTACCCAATCTTTACCTCAAAAACGGAAGGACACTGGCTGTCCTACGATTTCTATTACCATTGGGGATAAGAACATCAACCGCGCACTATTAGATCTTGGTGCCAGTGTTAACCTGCTTCCGTACTCAGTATATGAGCAACTAGGTGTAGGAGAGCTGAAACCCACACACTGTACTTTCCAAATGGCCGACCGATCAATCACCCATCCTAGAGGTGAGCTAGAGGATGTGTTAATCAAGGTTGGGGACTTCATATTCCCCGTTGACTTCATTGTATTAGACACACAGCCTGTAGCTAACCCCCAGAATCAAATTCCGGTGATTCTCGGTCGCCCATTCCTTGCAACCTCAAATGCTGTAATCAATTGTCGAAATGGTTCGATGAACCTATCTTTTGGAAATATGACAATTGAACTCAACATTTTTAGGTTGGGGAATTAGCCCTCCGAACCTAATGCTCATATACTAGACGTTTGCTCAATCCAGGAGATCACCCCGGAAGAGTGTGAATTCGAGGAGTTTTTGTTCGATCACGACAACCTTAACGCCACTAGTGCGTTCCTCTTCGAACCTGCTGCTGTTTCTGCGCCCGACAATGACTACGAGTGTTTCACTTTCTCGAACGATCTTAGCCACTCACCACCCGAGTTTGAATCCTTCGAATTTTCGGATGAGTTACCTGAACCATCCGACTCGGTCGCTTACACTCGTTTTGAACCTCTGCTGGAATCCTTTGAGTTCGAGACCTTTTCACTAATCTTGCCTTCAATCGTTTCACCTCCAACGCTCGAACTCAAGCCCTTGCCGTCTCACCTTAAGTGCGCTTACTTGGGTGAGAACGAGACCCTCCCTGTTATCATCTCGGCTTCTCTAGCTCCCGAGCAAGAGAGAGCCCTTCTTGCGGTCTTGCACAGCAATAGGCAAGCTTTTGGCTGGTCCATGGTGGACATCAAAGGGATTAGTCCCTTGATCGTTGAACATCACATTCATCTGATGGATGATGCCAAACCAGCCAGGGATCCACAAAGGCGACTTAACCCAGTCATGAAGGAGGCTGTAAAAAAGGAGATTGTAAAGTGTCTGGATAGTGGTATCATTTACCCTATCTCTGATAGCCAGTGGGTTAGCCCCATTCACGTTGTCCCTAAGAAATCAGGCATAACGGTCATAACCAACGAGGCGAACGAGTTAATCCCTACTCGCACCCAGACTGGGTGGCGAGTTTGCATCGATTACAGAAAACTCAACGCCGCAACGCGGAAGGACCACTTTCCGCTACCTTTCATTGACCAGATGCTTGAACGATTGGCCGGACACGAGTACTACTGCTTTCTTGATGGCTACTCGGCTATAATCAGATTCCCATCGCTGAAAAAGACCAGGACAAGACTACATTCACTTGTCCTTTCGGCACATTTGCATATCGTCGCATGCCCTTTGGGTTATGCAATGCGCCCGCTACCTTCCAGCGGTGTATGATGGGAATCTTCTCAGACATGGTGGAAAAATTCCTGGAGATCTTCATGGACGATTTCTCTATCTTCGGCGATTCCTTTAATGAGTGTTTGCTGCATCTCGACGCTGTCCTTACCCGATGTAAGGACAAGAACCTCACTTTGAATTGGGAGAAATGCCACTTCATGGTGCGCGAAGGTATTGTTTTAGGACATATCATTTCGCAAAATGGCATAGAGGTTGACAAAGCGAAGATTGAGGTTATTTCTAATCTCCCTCCTCCCAGATGCATCAGAGACATCCGAGCCTTCCTTGGCCATGCCGGTTTCTATAGACGGTTCATCAAGGACTTTAGCAAGATTGCTAGACCCTTGACTCTTTTGCTGGCCAAGGACACGCCATTCGACTTCAACTCGAGCTGTGTGACAGCGTTCGAGTCATTAAAAAGCTCACTCACTTCTGCTCCCGTTCTTTCTCTCCCGACTGGACGCACCCATTTGAGATTATGTGCCATGCATCCGACTTTGCCATTGGTGCTGTCCTTGGACAACACATCAACAAGATGCCGCATGTAATCTATTATGCTAGCCGAACCCTGAACGACGCCCAACTTAATTATACAACAACTGAGAAGGAATTCTTGGCTGTTGTATTTGCTTTAGAAAAGTTCAGGCCCTACCTCATCGGCTCTCCAGTTATTGTCTACACAAACCATTCTGCTCTGCGCCATCTTTTTGCGAAGAAAGATGCAAAATCTCGGCTGATACGTTGGATCCTCTTGCTTCAAGAGTTTGACCCTGTCATCAAGGACAAAAGAGGATGTGAGAACGTAGTCGCCAACCATCTCTCACGACTTCCTTCTTCGCCGTCGCTTCAAATTCCGATCAACGACGTTTTTCCGGATGAACAACTCTTGACAGTATCTTACGAACCCTGGTTCGCAGATATTGTGAACTATTTGGCCACAGGATTACTACCGACTGAATGGTCAAGTCAGGACAGACTTCGATTCTTATCCCAAGTAAAACACTTTTACTGGGACGAACCCTATCTGTTCAAGTACTGTCCCGGCCAGATTATTCGTCGGTGTGTCCCTGACGATGAATTCAAGAGTGTGCTGTCATTCTGCCACGATCAAGCATGTGGCGGGAATTTTGGCCCCAGAAAGACAGCTGAGAAGATCTTGCAGTGTGGTTTCTACTGGCCACAACTCTTCAAAGACGCTCATGACTACTGCAAGACTTGCTCCCGGTGCCAACACTTGAGCCGGATATCTAGGAGGAACGAGATGCCGTTCCAACCAATCTTGGTTATGGAGATTTTCGATGTTTGGGGGATCGATTTCATGGGGCCGTTTCCCAGCTCTTTTGGGAACTTGTACATCCTTCTCGCTGTTGATTACGTCTCTAAGTGGGTCGAGGCTGTGCCCAGCCGGACTAACGACAACAAGGTTGTCGTTAGGTTTCTTAAAGACAACATTTTCTCCCGGTTTGGGCACCCACGAGTGATCATTAGCGACAATGGAACTCATTTCTGCAATAAGACTTTCGAGGCCTTGATGCGGAAATATTCCATTAATCATAAGCTATCTACGACCTACCACCTCCAAACTTGTGGGCAGGCCAAAGTTTCAAATCGGCAAATCAAGCAGATACTGGAGAAGACGGTTTCCAAGAACCGTAAGGATTGGTCGTTGAAACTCACTGATGCCCTTTGGGCATTTCGAACTGCTTATAAGACCGATCTTGGTATGTCTCTCTATTGGCTTGTGTACGGAAAGGCTTGCCACCTCCCTGTGGAAATAGAGCATCGCGCATTTTGGGCGATAAAGGAGCTGAATCTGTCTCTCGAAGATGCGGGCAGCCACCGGAAGCTGCAGTTAAACGAATTGAGCGAGCTTAGGGATGAGGCTTACGAAAACGCGGTTGTCGTTAAGAACCAAACGAAGGTGTTTCACGATAAACACCTTTTGCGCAAAACATTCGTACCTGGTCAACAGGTACTGCTTTACGACACCCGGCTACATTTCTATCCAGAAAAGCTCAGATCTCGCTGGAAAGGGCCATACTTTGTGCTGAATGTGTATCCGCATGGCGCTGTGGATCTGGAGAATCCAAAGGACGGTTTATTTTTCAAAGTAAACGGACACCGACTAAAACCGTACCTTAGCGCCGAACCAACAGAGGAGCTCCTGGTCTTACAGGAGCCGGTTTATCCTGCATAATCTTCTTCTGCCTACCACCAAACTTCGGTTATCCAGCCAAGAACAGTGGACACTGTTCCAAATAAGTTTGGGGGTATGTATATACCATTTTATATATATTTGTGGATATTCTTTTCCATTTTTACTAATTTTCTTTTCTTTAAAAACAAAAACAAAAAAAAATTGTGTATATCTAACCGACAATTTTGACCCTTCAATAATCTCTTCATGCAATGACAGTGTGGACACTGTCCAGTTTAAGTTTGGGGGTACGCTCGGTACACATTTCTAACCTTCGCATTCATATGTATATTTTGCATCTGCATACTAAAATCCATAAAAATCAGAAAATTTTCTAAAAACATAAAAACTTTTTTTTTGTCAAGTTAGCTAGTGGGAGAACTCAGATTCAACATTTTGACGGTTTTGTTTGATAAGATAAGAATAATTAAATCTTAAAGTTTAGATTTTGAAAACCTGAAAGATAACTCTCCTTTGAAGTTAACTATAGCTGATATACGTTTTTACATCACACTACACGTATCGTGAGTTTTGGAAATTAGATGACAAGTCTATTATGTCTAAAAACTTTTATATGGATAAATGATTTTCGGAGGATCAAATAGGTTTGTTCTGAAATAAGTAATATCAAGAATAGTTTATGAAGTGAAGCGAATATGAAGGAATGTTATTGATGCCTTAATTGGAACTAATTCTGAAAAATAAACCATCTGAAACTTGATTGGAATGATTTCACACCTAACCCACTAAACACGTCTTTTATCCAAAAAATAATTGAACTGCCGATTATATTTCCTTTCGTATTGAATCATCATGATTTTCACGCTAAATTGTCTTTTGTTTTTGGACCTAGGTAACTTGAGTAATTAAGTCCGCTGGAGTGTCTCTACACCTAATGCCCTAAAGCCAACTGGTTTGGGTGTATTGGCCCAAAGCTCGTTAAGAAGCCTAGAAAGTCCAGATTAAAACAAAGTCAAGCAAGTGTTCTCTCCGAGTTAAAATTCCTAACGGTTCTTTGTGTGAGAATAATCTTGACAAAAGACAGGTTTTTGTAAAAAAAATATTTCTAGCGCAAAGATATGAAGGTTTTATTCTATGATAAAGACTATTGCACGTTCACAGAGGTGTGTATGAAATGAAAACAAGAAAAAGGTGGAGTGAAAAAGAAGACCTAGTTTCATGTTAAGGAAGATAGAAATTCTGAAGTTGAAACCTTACTGGAAAACGAAACTTGAAAAATACTTAACTCTTTATAAAACTTATGTGATCCTTTTAAAATTTTTATTTGGGTTTTATTGTGTGACATGATGACTTTAATCGATCCTTCTGGAACTTAACGACACTATTTGCACTGTACGTAAAGACATATAAAATCTTAAGTTAAATAAGAAGCGATGTGTGAAAAATAAAGGTTCGATAGTCTAGACTTAGGATAATAGAATTGTTATTTTCTGAAACAAAACCCTTGGGTTTGGATCATAGTTATTTTGCAAAACTAAGCTTGACGGGATTTTGTGGGTAGTATCCGCTGAAAACCCTCAGGAGACAACACTCCTCCTACTAGGGACACCTAGAGGTTTAACGGCTTGTTGCACATGCTCAGTGCAATCGCGTTCCCTGCGAAAGTGAGGTTAGGAATTTTTGTGAATAAATTGGCTTTGCTCGGGACGAGCAAATGATAAGTTTGGGGGTATTTGTTCATATCAGATTTTTGCATTTTTATACCGCCCAATTTTTATCACATTGCTTATCGGTAGGTACTCTTGAGCCGTGTTTGCTAGTTAATTGCAGGATATAGGTTCTCAGCTCTAAATAGTGAAATTTATGGAAAAGCACGACAAATTCCGGATTACTGCCAACCACAGATAAAACACGGGTCTCCGCTCTCTATCCGTATGTTGCCGCACACCAATTTAAGGGACAAAATGGCAAATCAATTGTCATTTTCATGCACAAAGCTCAATGTCAACACAAGATCCAATATATCTACGCGGAGCTCAAGAAAAATCATGACAAAAGATCCACATCACATCACCTTTTGATCTGCTGAAATTCTGGAAAAATTGTGAAGAGATTCTGAGAAAAAACTTATACCACACACTGAAGAGTACAGACAACCAAGGAATCCGACAAAAGATGAAGGCCCAAGCCTTCTAATTGGCCGCGGAGCCGCGGCATAAGCAAGCTTAGGCCGCGGAACCGCGGCCATGCTGGCTCGTCAGAAGGAGATCTTTTAGGGGCAGTTTGGTAATGTTATATGGGTCATGGATGCTGCCCTAGAATTTCAGTTTCCTGCCTATAAATAGCCCAGAACTTGCCAAGCCAAAGGGTGCTTATTTCTTGTGTAAAATTTAGGATATATTTTGTAGTTCTTCTTCCTCTTTTCATCTTTTCTCCATTAAAACTTTGTAGTGAGCTTTTTATGAGTGAAGGATGAATAAAAGAGTTCTTTTTATTACCATGCTTGTCTTGTTATGTTGTTAATGATAATTGCTTGTATTTTTCATTTGCTAATCTAGTTGTTGTTATTTGTTGTTTGTTTCTTTCTTGTTCTCTTTTTCTTTATCCTTAACAACAATGATGCTTAAGCTTGATCCTTGCCAAGGTGAGGTCTCAAATAGCTAGTTGTAATCTTCGAACCTCCTTCTTTCTATCTTCCTCCTTTTGTTGTATTTTCTTTTTCTTATAATGGGTGAGTAGTTTTCTTAACTTGTTAGGGTAGGATAAGGAAAGTTTGAGAGAAGGAAATCTCTCACTCTTTCCTTGCCCAACATCTTAATTCGGACTCCCGTTAATTGAACCACAATCCGCTCTCTACGGCACCCTATCCTACATGATAGCGGTGATTCCTTAATGAGACCGGTTGTGGTTGAATTAACCGGAGGTTAAGGCTAAGAGCCAAGAACGGACGGACAAGCACCAAAAGGAAGAACTTAAGCATTGGAAAGCCTAGCTTATACTCGCAAGTTCCTTCCTAGTCGTGCTAATCCCCGTTGTTGCCGATTACCGTAACACCGATATTAAGAGTGGCAACAAAAGAAGTGAGCGACTCCTAACTCAAACTAACCTAATCCTAACCCTAACAAGCTCTCTTTATATATCATTTTAGCACATAGTTAATCTCAAAACAAACCTGGATATTTGGACTTAACTCGTTAAAGCACATAGAAAAGATTCCATCTCCCTGCGGACGACCCATACTCAACCGGCTAGCTACAAGCGAAACCGTCTTGATTGCGGTAATTAACTAAGCATGCAAAAACTCTACCAATCATTTATTTATAGACTAAAGCAGATATAGCGGAGATAGATCATCTATTTCTGATGTGATAGTCGTAGGTTTTGACTTCATCAGAATAGGGGATGGATCTGTTAAGAAGGTAGTAGGGTGTGATGTCCTGGTATTTGATGACATACACAGAGTAGGAAGTGAAATTCCTATACTACGGTCGGTTATACTTTGGTTGTCATACAGTGATTTCTCCACAAAAGATATAGATATAATATCAGACATTCTGGTTACTAGATCTATGGTTTTAGATCTAGATTTGGGTAGTTTCCCAATATGGGTACTTAGACAGTATTCTAAAGGTGTTTTAGAATGGACGACTCCTGACACGGTACTGTACCTGCAGGTGATGGAGTCACCCTCTCTAAAGGTGTCTTACAGACTAAAGGGGAGAGGGATGTGCATGATTGGCAAATCACTTGCTTAAGCAATTGAGTCAATCATGAGATGTCAAGTACCACACCAGATGTTGTTTTTTTGCACTAGATGCAATAGAATGATATTAATCCTATCCTGGAGAAACGTTCGGAAGCAGTTTTAGAATATAAGTGGATGTTCTAGGGATATGATAACAACAGCCTCTTTCTGGGGACGGTTATCATTCCAGGCTTCCAAGGTGACCTGGATGACAGAGTGATTGTCAGAGTTATAGTTTTCCCTCAGAAGAGGGGCAGTATTTTGGACAGGTGGTCCAAGGGGATACTGAGGGAGGCGCAGGATACTGATTAAGTTCAGTTGTCGATACAGTCTAAGAAGTTTGGATTTGAAGTTCATTTATGAGCTAGGTCCCATCAGATATCCAGACATATTCTAAGACAGGTATTGCTCATTTCGGGAGATAGCTTTCTCCGCGAACTTGAGATAAAGAGAGACATAGAATGAAACATCAGGGCGGATCCACTCACTGAGGCTATTCCTCGAACGCAATAGTTTCGCAAACGGGTTTTGTGAAACTGATTAGTAGAGGAGTTGGGTACTCGGTATCACACGGGCTGTGAGTATGCGACATCGCAATAATTAGCCTTGAGTGCAAGTGGGAGATTGTTGGATATAGTGCCCTCAGAGTCAATTATTGGATCACAGGTATGTGATTGCAATAATTGAGGGAGGACCTGTACCGGTAGGACAGTCTTACTCAAGATGATAGTATGCTATCTGGTTTATCTTTATCATCGTGTACTGCTTTAGGTGACCTTATAGGTCGCTATTACATGTTGATAGAGCCCTTAGGATTATTGCTTAACTACCAGCAGTATGATGGCAATCTTATACGTGGGAGCTGGGGTCTATAAGCACATCCTTAAAAGGTCCCTAGTCGTGGGAGTTTTCGAGACAGGGCATCGATACTCCGGAGTAGACTAGTGTATACAGTCGAGACCCCGACGAGGGGCGGTGGCCGGTCTCACAAGCCATTGGTGTCAGTTGGATCACCTAAGATGTATACAGGTGCTCATTGGGTTATGAGTACACCGGACAGGACTCGCCGGGAACATGCTAGTTGGTATTATACCTGACGTCAGATAGCAGTTCCCTGGTGACATGTGTACAGGTTAGTTCATCGACCTGAGATCATCATTTGTCTCGTGTGAGTTCCCACTGTGCTTTGATTACTACCCTACCATGGCTCAAAGGAGTCGAGCAAACAGGTTTTAGTTGGGTACAGTCCCGAGCCACATGGAGGCAAGTGAGCGGATCGGCAGGGGATTCGTCTCTCCCGGTATTGGGGGTGAGATCACGCTGTGTCTAGGAAAGCCATTACACAAAGCCCTCGGCCGAGATAGGAGATTTACTGTTAGGTATTCTAGTAGTATCTCAGGGTGTTTTGGGCTACACTCCGACACGACTTGTACCGCTTTTGGGGGTCTGACTTTTACCAACCCCCTAGGCCCGCCATGCGATGCTCATAGATGAACGGACCGGACTGTACGGATATTGTCACTGACAGGCTCAGTAGGGTGTCAGGATGAGTTCTCTCATCGACCTCCCTTTTGGTCAATACCTGGTAGCCCGTTACGTACGGCTAATACCTCTGACGTGCTAGTGGTTAAATCCACAGCCAAAGTATTGACGAGTCTTTAGAGTTCCCCACAGAAAGTTTCTCAAGTTTCGAGCGAAACGTTTTAGAGGTCGTATGATATATGGCAGGGTCCGATCATATACGTGCAGCAGTGCACGGATCATGATCGGACGGATCATACTAGTGGGCTTTGGTTTAAGCCGGATCCTAGTATTAGATTTGTTGGATTACTTTAGTCTCATCGCATTCGCATTCGGTCGGAATGCGGATGCAGGTATGTATATACAGGTGAGGGGTATCCTTGTGATCCGTCACGAGTTTACTTTAGATGTTGCCTTATCTTTTTATTGTTGCAAACATTTGGATTAATGTTTGTTAATGGAAATTGTGAGCTTAAGCCATCATTTTGTGCATTAAATGATACATGTACTTCATGGGTGACTCATGGTATCATTTCTTGTGCAAATGTCACATATTGTGATTGATTTGTGTTGATATGATAACAAGAGAGAGAGAGGGGCTGTCATGAGGTAAGGTTGGTCTTGTATTGTTTCGGATCTCATACTCACTCTTTTTATTATAAGCAACACATAAGAAAAAAGGAAAGCCCTTCTTCTTCTTCCTCTCTTTTCTTCTCTTGAGCTCACAACTTCCATCAATGGCAATACCTTTAACCTCTATCCAAGCCATGGATGCAAGAGACAAAGTGATCACAAACATTCTCTACAACACCTTGGACACGTCGGCTAGGACACTTCGTACCCGAGTTGCTTCGGATGAAGAGGGAGCCCGTAAAAAGAATCGATGATGTGGTGCCCTTTCTGACGAGGAGATCGAGACCGGAGTTGCAGCGAGGAGCTTGGGATGGTGGCCAAAGACCGAAGGACACGGATCGATCGGTATAGCCTTCTATCCCTTCTCTAGATTGCTAGTTGTAGGTTAATGGTTCGATCCGGGTTTTAAGCATACGATGGCGCTGGTTTTCAAGTTAGGAAAAATTTCCCTTTCCGCATTTTGGCCTCGGAAAGACGGCCGGGGCGCTACCGTAGTCTTACAGATAATACTAGCCGGCTCGGGATTGAGCCGGATTATTAAATCAGGTATTGATTTAATAATCTACGTATATGTATTTCGATATGTATATTCTAGTATTATGTTCTTTGTGTTATTCTATCTCTTTGGGTATTCGTATTTTGGTACGAATACTGTAATGACCCTGAACTTTCTGTACAGAATTTTTTTCACAATACAGAAGGAGCACCTAAGTCCGAGCACAAGTTATAAATTTAGTTTGCTTTTGAATAGCAAGAAAGCACTTGTAGATCATTAGTAAAGCCTTGCACTGCTGTGACGTAGCCCCTGTGATCGAATCCCCCTAGCCATATATATTTTTATTGACTTTTCTTTTAAACTTTTAGAAGCCCAAAAATTTGCACGTGCACTGCACGTAAAATGAAAAGTTACAAAGTAAACAAACATGTGAAAAATGATATACCAACAGATTTGGACACGTGGCAGAGATCCACACCCCAACCCACCGGATTGGACCGGCGAGAACATCCCAGGGGCCGGCGCCGCTGGGCCCCCCGTGCCTAATGCCCCATTTTTTCTTTGCCCTAGTCTCTTGGCCTTCCCCGCTTAACTCCTATTATGTTTGTTTACTCTGCAATTATCCAGAGAATTAAAAATCACCATTAAACCATATTTTAATGCATTTTTAATTCTCAATTCATCACCCAAAACCCTAATTCTATCCTATAAATACGCCCCTACACCATAGTCATCTCCATTCTGAAAATTATCATAAAAACTCTCTAAAATTTCCAAGTCCAAAGTTATACAAGTGGAGTTAGCAAAGGTCGAAGTTCCGGCGACGTTTCGGAAAGAAATCGGCGATGAAACGACTCCCCGACGATCCCAAAATCTCCCCTACCTCTTCTCTTTAATTCCAACCTATAAGTCCCCTCTCCCCTTCTCAATCTCTAGTCTAAAACTTCCACTTTTCAAAACTCGTCGGAAGCGGAGTTATTCCGACTTCCGATTCTCTTTTCTTTAAAAACTCAAATTTTTCTTAAACAAAAAATTACCCAATCTTCTTATATTATTTAACAAACATAAAACAACATTCACAACAAGTTTCAATTCAAAATAATATATATTGTAACTTCTATTTCATTTTTACGGTAAAATACCATCATGTTTACACACAACATTGCTTATTCATTTTGATCATATTACCTTTAGAAAACTCATGAGGTAAGGCCTACCGCATCACAACACACATTTTTGACATAGCACGATGACTTTTGAAACATTAAATTGTGGGAATTTACAAGGTTACAATAAAACACCATAAATATTCAAAAACCGTTTTCTTTAAAAGTGTATTATTTAATTCCTTGCAAATGCGCCTTTACAACCCATTTTAGGGAATCCCGATCGGGATGGTGTGGATTATCGCACATCCTCAGGCCTAGTAGAGCGAGATGCAGATCTCTTCACGGAGCATCCGATCTCGATGGAATTTTTAATGCAATTTTTAAGAAAAATGAGATTTCTACTTAATAAATAAAATTTATTTTTACTAATATATATATATATGAATATTATAAAAATACATACTTTAAATATATTATATATATTCCATGTTTTTTCTAAATCAAAAGAATCACAAATTTCATGAAACTATCATTACAAATCAATACAATTCCAATATTACACTAAAATACCATATACAATGAAATCTAGGTTATATCCACTAGAATATTTCACTTTATAAAAATTACAATTATGAAAACCCTAAAGACGATAATTAAATACTTGAGGTGTATTTTGAAAATATATCAAAACTATTTTTCATAAAACCTCCTCAATTTATATTAATTTACAATAAGGACCCTAGTAAATATAGGTTTAAGCGGGACCAGTTCTCTTGAGCCTCAGGGAGCCAGAGAATATGGGTCTTGCCTATCTAAGGTAGACAAACTAAAAACGGTGTTATTAATACGGTAACTGTCTTGGAAAAAGACACAAATCCTGCCGTCCATGTGCAGCAGTTACCGATAACACCAAAACTAATTCAGGACATCAATTCTGTTTAAGTGTCTGACTCAGACAGAGTCTGAGTCTAATCTAAAACCAATCTATCCTTGAATATGATTCAAGTATAACTCCATTTCAACATAAATCCGTTTATACCAGAATTCAATTTATATCAACATGACTCGACTGAACCGAACAATGGATATACTCTGATTACATAACTATCCATTTATATCCAGTCCATTTGCATGATATCATGGTTTTGGCAAGTCTTTCATCTATAAAACAAAACAATACAATCAATACAAAAGACATTTTGGGGTTTTAAAGGGGTAGACTAGTACGGAATGTGTTAGAAGTGGCACGAGACGGTCACTTTAATACACCTAACCTGAATATCCATTGCTGTTGTACCGTGGCTTAATAGTTCCTTGTTCTCCGTATACCTTAGTCTCCGGAATAGTGAGACTCCTCTCGTATACACTGGCAAATTCTGTACCAACCTACAAACAACTGCGTTACCAGAACAAAAAGATTACAATATACCAGTTATATTCTCATATACCTATTCTTACCTATCTTTGGGACTTACTGAGCGATTGTTCGCTGACGACATTCCTTCTCTTTTTCTTTGGAATGTTGTCAGGTGGATCGGATTCTTTGGAGGTCGAGCCCAGTACTGAAGACCTGGAGCAGTTCTCCATTGACCCAGAGCTCTAAATACCTGTATATATTTTCTTTTCAGTTCATGCCATTATTTAGGCATTGCTTTCCATTCCTGTATTTACATTTTCAGTTGTATTTGTAAAGAAATGTTTAATAAATGAAAGTTGATGTTCAGTTACGTCTTTTGTCATTTTTTTCATGTGTACATTCATTATATTGCTTAGTTACGTATAGCGTGTTTACTTCTGAGTAAATACGTAGCAGGCCTCGTCGCGTCTTCTTACCCGTACACCGGGAAGCGGGGCGCGACAGGTTTTGTTGGCGGCCCATACAGGTCAGTTCTGCATGGACATGCAGATCAATTTTGCATGAAGTCCTAAGCAATAAAACACAAGAATCAGCAACTAAAAACATTATTTACATTTCATATTTCTTGAATCTTACAATTTCATATTCTTTGAATTTATCCTAACCCAAAATTTTCTTTCAAGGTTATGGATTCTCCAAACAATACCAACACAAACTTCAACAACACACCACCACCTCTACCGCTTACGTTCACCATTGCAGCTCCGATCAACGAGCAAACGGTACTGCTTGAGGCAATCCGAAGCCTCCTGAAGGACAGCAGCAGCAGACTGGTATCTTATTGAACCTCCCAGAAGCGGAAACGCTCGGAGTGAAGCAATTTCGGGCATTGCATCCGAAGCAATTTTCTGGGAAAGAGAGCCCTTTAGAATCTGAGGAATGGGCTCAGAGCATTGCGGACGATCTGGCAGCAGCACAAGTGCCAGACATCGCTTGGGTACGGGTTGCGAAGCTGCAACTCACCGACAACGCCCGAGTATGGTGGAAGGCAGAAGAAAGCCGTTTTGCCCAGCCTATCGAATGGATGACTTTTCGCGAGACGTTCGACGCGAAATATTTCCCCGAGACTGTCCGATTTGACATGGAGCAACAATTCATCCACTTACAATAGGGTTCGATGTGGACCAAATTTTTGGATAAGTATGATGCTGAGTTTACCATACTCAGTAGGTAAGATATGTCTCAATATTCGATTTTCAAATATCACATACTACACAGCTAACACAAGACCTTAACAGGTTCGCGGCACACTTGATACCGACGGCTGAGATCAGAGCTAGATGATTTCAGTAAGGGTTGGACTAGGAAATCCAAGCTGCCTTAACTGCAGGGGATTTCCCAACCTACGATTTAGCACTGAAAGCTTTCCGTCGATACGAGGCAGTAGTGAAGAAGAAGGGCAGACCTCAATCTGCCGGTGTGAAGCGCCCTGCCACCCAGATGGCAGGAGGAGCCTCTTCAATACCAACTCATGAACCCAGGGGACCGGAAGTAACAAATAACCGGCCAAGTCCAGATTTTTGCTTCTACTGCAAGAGGGATGGACACCTGTGGAAGGACTGTAGGCGCGCAAAAGGCCTGTGCTTAGTTTGTGGCGCATCCACTCATGGAATTGGAACATGTCCTTATAGATGCAACCCAGTTCCAACTCACAACACTTATCCACAGCGGCCAGCTATCCAACCTCCTGCACCTCGTCTTGCTCTCCCAGCTCCACCTCCATGTGGACCTCCTCCAGCCTAATTGCCAATTCCATCACGCACTGAGGAACATTACTTAGGGGCAGAGAAACATGCCCCAAGGACAAAGGAATGTGCCTCCAGCTAGGAGGAATGTACCCCGGCGTCAGGCTTTCACATTAGCGGCCGTAGAAGCCGAGACTGTAGACTAAGGTAACCCTGATAATTTCCGTACATCTTTTTCAATCTTTCCAAAACTTTTGCATTCTTTCGTTCTTCCAAATATTTTTCATGCACTATCAATAGTTCAATCACCAAACTTTTCTTGAAACTGTTACACTTTCCTTTTATAAATTTCGAGGACGAAATTTTTATAAGGAAGGTAGAATGTAATGACCCTGAACTTTCTGTACAGAATTTTTTTCAAAATACAGAAAGGAGCACCGAAGCATGAGCACAAGTTATAAATTTAATTTGGTTTTGAACAGCAAGAAAGCACTTGTAGCTCATTGGTAAAGCCTTGCACTGCTGTGACGTAGCCCCTGTGATCGAATCCCCCCAGCTACATATATTTTTATTGACTTTTTTTTTAAACTTTTAGAAGCCCAAAAGTTTGCATGTGTACTGCACGTAAAATGAAAAGTCACAAAGTAAACAAACATGTGAGAAATGATATACCAACAGACCTGGACACGTGGCAGAGATCCACACCTCAACCCACCGGATTGGACCGGCGAGATCATCCCAGGGGCCGGCACCGCCGGGCCCCCCGTGCCTAATGCCCCATTTTTTCTGTGCCTTAGTCTCTTGGCCTTCCCCCCTAACTCCCATTATGTTTGTTTACTCTGCAATTATCCAGAGAATTAAAAATCACCAATAAACCATATTTTAATGCATTTTTAATTCTCAATCCATCACTCTAAACCCTAATTCTATCTTATAAATACCCCGTGCACCATAGTCATCTCCATTCTGAAAATTATCACAAAAACTCTCTAAAATTTCCAAGTCCAAAGTTATACAAGTGGAGTTTGCAAAGGTCGAAGTTCCGGCGATATTTCGGGAAGAATCCGGCAACGAAACACCTCCCCGATGATCCCTTAATCTCCCCCTACCTCTTCTCTCTAATTCCAACCTGTAAGTCCCCTCTCCCCTTCTCAATCTCCAGTCTAAAACTTTCACTTTTCAAAACTCGTCGGAAGTGGAGTTATTCCGACTTCCGACTTTCTTTTCTTTAAAAACTCAATTTTTTCTTAAACAAAAAATTACCATATCTTCTTATATTGTTTAACAAACATAAAACAATATTCACAATAAGTTTCAATTCAAAATAATATGTATTGCAACTTCTATTTCATTTTTACGGTAAAATACCAACATGTTTACATACAAGATTGCTTATTCATTTTGATCATATTACCTTTATAAAACTCATGAGGTAATGATCTAGCTCATAATAATACACATTTTTGACATAGCACGATGACTTTTGGAACATTAAATTGTGGGAATTTACAAGGTTACAATAAAATACCATAAACATTCAAAAACCGTTTTCTTTAAAAGTGTATTATTTAATTCCTTGCAAATGCGTCTCTGGCCGAGACCGCACAGTTTTTCCCTTTAGAGCGAACCGGACCCGACTAGGGGCCACTTCCCACGAGGTCACCCATCCCAAGACTTCCCTGGCCCGAGCACGTTTAACTACGGAGTTCTCAAGCTCCTGTAGTTCCAGTTCACTTAAAAGGCGCATCTGTAATTGAGGGTGGTATCATTACATTTATAATGCAGTTCGGTCCTCTTTCGGAATGTATTCCAAAGATTCCCCATTGTTCTACAGTGGGTCCCATGGACTCTAGAGGTGGCCCCCACAGATTCAAGAGGTGGCCCCCGCCCTCTTGGTATGACAATTGGCGTGGCACTTTGTTCTGTGTGGCACTTTGCTCCGTGAACAAGAACCGGGTCCCGACATTATATTAATTTACAATAAGGACCCTAGTAAATATAGGTTTAAGCAGGACCAGTTCTCTTGAGCCTCAGGGAGCCGGAGAATATAGGTGCTTGCCTATCTAAGGTAGACAAACTAAAAACGGGGTTATCAATACGGTTATTGTCTTGGAAAAAGACACAAATCCTGCCGTCCATGTGCAGCAGTTACCGATAACACCAAAACTAATTCAGGACTTCAATTCTTTTTAAGTGTCTGACTCAGGTAGAGTCGCAGTCTAATCTGAAACCAATCTATCCTTGAATATGATTCAAGTATAACTCCATTTCAACTTGAATCCATTTTGTCACGACCCGTAATTTAGCACGTGACCGTCACTTAAATTACGCAACGTCTAAAGGCGTGACGTAAATCAAGTAAGCCGAAGCCCAGAAAAATCTAAACCTTTTTGCGGAAAATAGTGGGGGTGCAGTTTTGAAATAAAGGTATAATGAATCATGTTTCGTCTTTTAAATATTTGGGCAGTACCTCCCTTGTATATTTTGATCCAGAAATTGATATACAACAATATATAGGCATCACCAAGCGGGAGCTAGCTCTTCACCAACTGGCGGAATCACAACCACGCAATAACATAAATACGACGCCCAACGGTGAAGAATCAACCCAGAAAGAAGAAATAAAGAAGCAAAACATCAAAACTCAAGAAAACGATCATAAACCCATCGCTCTAAGTCTCGCACAAAACCCAAGTCTGACTAGATCTACCAATATACAAATTCTAGTCTCTGATTTGATCTGATCTGATGGAGTTTATCTAGATACAATAGAGTATAACAGTACGAGAGTGGGCACGATCCAATATGTGTCCCACCTACCCATGCAAAACACCCTGGATGAAGCTGTGTGCAAGCGATATCGCAACTGATCCGATGCGGTCAAACCTGCAAGAAACTGCGGCACAACGGGGGTGGGTTGCCAACCCGTGAGTAGAAAATATCAGCAAGTAGAAATCGAATAAAACAATGATTTTCTTGGTCACTATATCCTGAAGGTAATACTATGATATCTAGGGTGACCAAGTACGCATATATGTCAACAATCGAGTCAGTGCAATGACATACATAAATAAATATCTGACATCATATGCATGTATGTATGTGGATATCATCCACGTGTCCATCAACGACACAAACAATATCATGGAACCTGAGTGTCCCACACTGACACTCGAACATCATGAAAACATAAGCCTGTATATATATATATATGAGGATATCTACCACGTGTGTCCATCAGCAACACAAACAATATCATGGAACTTGAGTGTCCAACACCGACACTCGAACATCATGAAAACATATGCCTATATATATGAGGATATCAACCCCGTGTGTCCATCAACGACACATCAAAATCATGGAACCTGAGTGTCCAACACCGACACTCGAAACATTATGAAACCCGTGTCCAGTATCGACACGTAAATCCTCATATCTCAGGCCCCGCATACTCAGATCGGCCTTCATATCTATCTCATCTCAGGCGCCACATCTTCAGATCGGTCCTCATATCCATCTCATATCATAACTCCAAAACGGTATCCTCCGAATATCTACCGAGTTCTATACAATCACCGGTAGGTAGTGCTCCCCTGCCAGGCTCACCGCCTAACAATACGAGTTTTCTTGCCCAGGGGTACCTCACCGGGTCCACCATGTACCCACAGACGATGCCTACCGCTCCTCGAATCGGGTATACTCACTGCTCAGAACCGAGAAAACTCATGGTGGATACCTCGAAATATCATATCAAGAGAAACCACATTTTTAAAACAATACACAATTTCCTTTGAAATTAAACTGCGATTCTCAAATCCAGAGATCTCATAAAAACATTATTTCAATGCATATAACCATAAAGTACGATGTATGCAACATAGAGTAGTAATATGAGCATATCAGGTATATCATGTAAGCATATCAAGTGATAGTACTGAACAATGAATGTACTTTTACTTTTAAAATTAATATCATGATAGGGCAGTTCTCCTGTGTAAATGGCACGACAATTCTACTGTATAAGTGACATGACAATTCTACTGTATAAGTGGCATGGCAATTACCGATGAAGAATGTGTGTGAGCCGGCAAATCTGTGTATGTGTAACATGCGCATCAACGGTAATTGTGCAGGTGTACTAGCAAATGATATCATATAGCATTAAATACCGGCATATGGTATGTACATCACGAGGGGTAATATCCTACACAAAATGAACAATAAATGGGTGTATCTATCTACATAAGAATCATACAGTCACTTTTTAAACGATACACATTGTCGTTTTGACAATAGGTATGGTACAGGTGGAAATCTTTATATCGGCGATCCCGCCTCATAACATCCGATATGACAATAACCTTCAATCATCATCCTCAAATCACTAGCGAGAATCAATCATGCGGTACATCTCATCGCATACGGTAATCCATCGTACGAGGTCAAACAGAATAGGGAATCTATTGACCTATACAATAATGAGGGTACAGATCTAAAGTCTCGTAAGGCATATTACTCATTATACTCATAAATACACACACACACACACACACACACATATCTCAAATCACATTTGTATAAACGTCATATCTTATTAATTCCACCACACCTCTATCTCAATCTCGTGTCGTGCTTATCGATCTCGATCTCATATCATACAATTAACAACTTATACTTATCCTCTTTCTATTCATACCATTAACAACTCATATATCAATCAGTGTCAACTTTTATCATATTATATCTTATTTAAATCCTATAACCATGTCCGTAAGTTCGTAGCATATCCTTTATCAAATTATAACTTAAAACACAATCTTCCATATCGATGGTTGCGGGGGTGCTATACGCCATCCACCCGACTTCCCCCGTAGATATAAATCTACTCACCTGCTAAACTCCTCGCTTAGCCGAAGTCGATGTGCTTCGTCGTCTCAGAAGTCTATGCGAAGGTACCTACAATCAATACACAATCGTAATGCTATTAAAACCAATATCCGAAAACCGATACGGCATACGAATTGCTTATAGGTTAGAACCTATAGCTTACGCATGAAAGATCAACCAAACAACCCTCGTCGTTGACGTACAAACATCCAACGACCAATTCAAATCTCAAATATAAAAATCAAGAATTCATATATCGGAAAACATAGCCAAAACACTCTCAAGTACTTCCCAGATTTTGGCTCAGGTAAATGGGAACTAAACAAACAAGTACAGGGGATAGGTTATAGGGTAAGTGAGCTACAGGAAAACCACATCATCATAGGAGATAGGGGGTCCGGCGACATCATCCAAAAATCCGGTCTCCCCGGTCAAAGTATGGTGAAATGGGTTCGTGTTTTTGTGGTGGTCTTCTAGTGGTCTATCTAGGTTAATGGACTTGTTTGATTTTCTCATAAATATCCAATATTACTCCAGATACCCTGTAGGCTAACAAACTCCACAAAACCGACACGAAACAATTTCTAAGTTCGTGTATCGGGTTCTAAACTCGTTTCCAGGCCAGGAAATCAATCTCTAAGGTCTTTTAAACACTCACTACACCTCAATTAACCACTTAACAGCAACTTGGAATTTTGTAAGATCACATATCCTAATTATATCGATTTCTAGCTAAACTAGGATATTTAAACATGAACACTAATTTAAAAGTGAAGGGATTACCTCATTTGGCAACTCATGAAAATTCTTGAGTTGCCCAAAGTTTTCAAAATCCAAACTTGGATGGTTCAAAGGGTTTAGAATAGGTTTGTGCATGTTTATTGTGAAGGGGGTATGGGGTTTTGAGAAGGAAATTAAGATGATGCATGGAGGTAGAGTGGGAATGAAGAAGCATGGAGAAGATGAAGAAAAACAATGGGGAATGAAGGAATGGGCAACCAAGTCTCACTCTCCCTCTCTTATGCTCACTCTCTCACTCACAAATATCTCTTTTGTTTTCTTCTCCTTTTGTTTTTCACTCACTAACCATGGCATCTATTATATTCTTTTCACACTCATAACTCTTTCTCTCTTTTCCTTTCTTTTATTTTCCTTTCTCTTTCTCACAAACTCACAAATTCACAAGTCATAAACACAAAAACAACATGCATATGATATGGTGCACCAGCCATGGAAAATGTAAAAATACGGATTTGACCAAAATCCGATAAATATCATTATAATAAATAAATAATTTTAATCTCCGATAAATTTCCAAATATTAATATATACTTATACCATTTTACGAAAAACCCCTATTCGAAAATCGAATAGTTTTCGCGAAATATGTTATTTTAATATTAAATTTCCAAAAATAATATTTTATATTTCTGAAATATTACAGTCTTCCCCCCTTAAATAAATTCGGTCCCTGAATTTAAATTTAAATCCTCAAATGCTAAAATATTTCAATAATCAGCTTAAATCAACGGGATTCCGAAATCACGGAAGATACAGAAATACCACAGTGCATCCTGTGCACCTGAAAATGAGTACGAAACTCAAAATCAAACTCCGTCAAGTATCACGCAATCACTGGAGTTATGAAAGTGATGCAAATCTCAAAATCAAATACCATACTCAATGATGCTATAGTCAAAATCATAATACATATATAGTACGCATCCTTGCAAAACTATTTTAAAAGCTGAATAACTCATGCCAAATCTTCTTTTTATATCGCCGTGTGATGCATAGCTCAGGACACAAGTGGCGGACGATCATTTGTAAGGCAGTAAATATATACTTATATATGTTTTGCTCAATTTATACGTCCTGCCTTTTTGAAATATCCCAGAAGGTTTTCTTTGTAAAATTTCGTGTCACTCGCGGACATGTAGGAAATAGCGAGACTATAGCTCCTTTTTGAAAACCTCTTGGTAACTTTTTCATGCATGCAAAAGTACTCAGGCACTGTTCTCAGACCAGCCCTGCTCGGCTACTATATAATATAGTATCCATCATCAAAACACGATACTCATAAATACAATCGGCCTCAAAAAGCGTATCCAACATCACATGCGTCTGGTGCGCACTGAAATCAAATCCAATATAAGTGCCACGAATATGCACAAAAGCAAACTAAGTGCAACGGGTGTGCATGAAGGCATCTGTCCAGTGCAACGGATGTGCACGACAACAATATCATGTGCATCTATAGTGCACGAATATCTCAACCCAGTGCAACTAACATGCACGAATGAAAATCCCAATCAAGTACATCCAACATGAACGAATAAAAATATCAATCAAGTGCATCCTGGTGTGTACAAAATCTCATATCATGCGCCCAATATGCGCGAAAATCCAAATCAAGTGTGTCGGGTCCGTATAAAAACATCCAGTGCAATAGTATGCACGATAACGAACATCAAGTGCAGATGCGCATGAAAACATAATCTGGTGCAACCAATGCACGAAATACAAATCTGGTGCAACAAATGCATGAAATACGATCTGGTGCAACAAATGCACGAAATACGATCTGGTGCAACAAATGCACGAAATACAATCTGGTGCAACAAATGCACGAAAACTCATCAATATTTCAAATGCTCCCAAAAACAACACCGAGTATATCAATGTGTATAGAATCATAAACGTGTGCAATTGCGTGCACAAAATCCATCTCAATGTACTACAAGCACATATAAGCTATACCGAGTGCAAAAATCAAGTCAAGTGCGTATGACATGCACGAAATCGAAATAGACAGTACCGAATCCATGAAACCATAAATATGTGCAACGAAGGAACAATCGATACCAAGTGCAATAGATATGCACAAGTCATAAACCAATGTAGCGGTGTATATAACATAAATCAAGTGCAATAACTGTGCACAAAATATAAATCCCCAATAGGTGCAGCCATGGTGCAAAAAAATATAATCACGAAACCCAATCATCGAAACTCAAGTCTAAGCGATAAAAGTGTGATACTCGGATCACAAAACATAAATCGTAATAACTGACATTGAGGTACACCTACTACAATGTCGAAAAATATGCCGTTGCGCCCAAAACTGGCAGAGCAAGATCATCTACTTGCCTCCTGCTCACAATATGGCGTCTTCGGTCTCTGGGTTCTCATTTTCTCTGTGGATTACAAATCTCACGATCCTTCGGCTCGTCGACTTGGTCAAGTGTACTAACGGAACAGTCCCTCCCTGGAACTCCTCTGATCATTGTCTGGCCAATCAACATGACCACTCTCAAACGGCACATTACTGACGGCGGCATCTGGCCCTCTAAATACGCACGATATAACCGATCCTGGATACAAGTCTCTATCGCTGCGGTGTCCTAGAAAGAACCTACTCATGGCTTCTTCCGATCTCACCTATGCCGAACTATACGAAAGTTGGCACTCTTGCTTAACTCTTTTCTCATAACCGGACAACTACGTCCTCAGCACGACTTTCATCTGAAATTTGGATGTATCTAACGCCTCTGCATACATATCAATCCTCTGGCATCAACGGAGAGTAACAACCGCTCGTTAACATCTCGCACGAACCTTTTGTTCCACTCGTCTTTATTATCGTCCACTTCGACGTCATCTCTTGCTGTCTGCATATTGCAATTCATTCTCGGCTACGGTCAATCCGGAGTCTCTCACATGGACTCGAAATTATGAACTCGGTATCTTCATCACTCTGTAGAAGATATATAGCCGAACACATTCTCGGGAACTCATCCAATCATCAGAGGAATACACTTTATTCATCCGTTCTCGTTCAACTCACAACATATCTGGTGAGGTCCTTCTATCTGAAACTGGTCAACTTACCGATCTCACATCGGAGCATCCAACGACAACGTCCTCTCTTAATCGATCTACTCTAGATCTGAGTAAGATCCTTGTTTCCCCCAATCAGAGAGCAAAGCTCTATTCAAAATTTGAAATTTGAACTGAGGCAGCGCCTCATGAGAGTGCTCGCGCCAAGAGCGCTAGCTCTAAGAGTCAAAGACTCTGAGGTAGCGCCTCACGTGCAAAGTACGAGAGCGCTGGCGCCAAGAGCGCCAGCGCTAAGAGTCAAAAGACTCTGAGGCAGCGCCTCACGTGCAAAGCAAGAGAGCGCTGGCACCATGAGCACCAGCGCTAAGAGTCAAAAGACTCTGAGGTAGCGCCTCACATGCAAAGCACGAGAGTGCCAGTGCTAGAACTAAATGTTCTCCACCCTTGGATCAAAGATCCAACGAAGATGATAAATCATCAGAGCACAGAATCAAATTCTGACTGGCGAAATACTCTTCAAATCTTTCTAAATAAGAAAGATTGTGCTCTGTAAATCAGAGCACCATTGGATCAAAGATCCAATGGTGATTAAACATCACCAAGATACAGAATAAGTTCTGTATGGGAAAATATTTTCCCAATCTTGCTAAAACCAAGAAAGATGTATTTTGTAAAACAGAAACCCTTGGATCAAAGATCCAATGGTAGGAAACATCCCCAAATCAATCAGAGATCTCTCAATAAGAGATTTCCTTAATTGATTCAACAAATCAGCCTCCCCTATATAAAGGACCCAAGACTTCAAGTCTAGTACAGAAGAACCCCCCTAAACTTCAAGTTCTCAAAAAAGAAAAAGAAAAAGAAAAGATCAAGCTCTAAGAAGAAGAATTTTCTTCAAGGTAAAATAACAATAAGTGAGATCATAGCATCTCCTCTATATTTGAGAGTTTAATTCTCACATCAGAAGAACTTAGTTCTTTTTCCAGATCACAGATCTATAAGACAAAATATTTCATAAAAAGAAGAGAGATCATAGCATCTCCTCCACATCTAAGAGTTTAACTCTCACATCAGAAGAACTTAGTTCTTTGCCCAGATCTTAGATCTATAAGACGAAATCTTTCACAAGGGAGAACCAAATTCTCAGAGAATTGAATTGGGCAGAACGAAAAACTCAGTGGTTAGCACTCAAATCTGGCGCTCAACGCTGAGTGCTCCACGTGCTCCTCACATGGGCGCTATTTAATAAAGAGTGCTTAGGACTCAAATATGGCGCTCAGCGCCGATCGCTCTATGTGCTCCTCACGTGGACGTTATTTAATAAGAGCGCTCAATGCTTAAATGCTGGCGTTCAGCGCCAAGCGCCCCACGTGCCCCTCACGTAGGCGCTACTTAACACAGAGCGCTCTGTGCTCCTCAAGAAGAGCCTAGCGCCATGAAGAGTGTTCAACACTCATAAAATACATAAAAAAAGTGGGTGTCAGTATTCACATAAATATTTAGTATTATGTGCACAGAGAAAGGACCGTGTCCTAACAAGTGTCTAACACTTTATAAAAAAGGGAAATGACAAAGGCTAAGTGGGCTGAGCCCAAAGTTGGCCAAACTCTAAAATCGACCGAGCCCATAGGACTTCTTCTAAATTGGACTTAGTCCCAGACAAGGTTATCAAATCTTTGATGAACATTCATTGGTTCAAGGGTACATCTCTCCATACCTCTGATACATGTCGTTGTAATTCTTCAACGTCTTCAGAGAGGTGGAGGGTCCCAATAACCAATAATTCTTGGTATACCCCCCAAACCAACAACCCAGTGGACCACAACGTCCTTAAAACTAAATTGTGGACCGCAACGTCCTTAAAAGTAAATTGCGGACCGCAACGTCCTTAAAAGTAAATTGCGGACCGCAACGTCCCTAAAAACTAAATTCCACGGACTATGACGTCCTTAAACTTTGGACCGTAATGTCCTTAAAACTAAACCCTTTGGACCACAATGTCCTTAAAACTAAATTGCGGACCGCAACGTCCCTAAAAACTAAATTGTGGACCGCAATGTTCTTAAAACTAAATTGCGGACCGCAACATCCCTAAAAACTAAATTGCAGACCGCAATGCCCCTATAAACTAAAGAAAATCCTGTTGAGTAGATCTTAGTCTAAAATTAGACTAACGTATCCTCAACAAGCGTTTAAGTTGATCTTAATCTAAAACAAGATTAACGATCCTTAAACCAACCCAAACCCAAATCTAAGAAAATATGGATTTGGACTAATCCACGCCCTATGGGAGACAACACAAATTAGTCTCCGTATACAATCCACGGGCAACCTAAAGCAAAACAAACATACACGACACGAAGTGAACATCTGGAGAAGGAGAAAGTGGTTATCGCTACGCGGTAACGTAATTAACTGCAGGGGCTTGCGCCTGCAGGGAAGAGCGTCCCCACAATCAAAACCCCTCATAAATGAGGGGAAATCTGACGAAGTCTGCTACAATGGCCGCATCCGTCCAGACCTCCGATACATGGTGCCATAAATCAACTTGGAATTTTCGGAGAGGTGGACGGATAAAACCAAATATCATCTGCCCCCAAAATTCAGGCCGAACGTCCCAACGTCCAGGTCGCGTCTTTCGGCGGAGAACAGATTCTGGCACGCCCGGTGGGACCTTTTCCTCTTTCCACTCCACACTTCGTGTGTCGTGTTCGCGAACAAATCGCGGTTTAATATGGTTGCCCCTGGATTCGAGATACTAAGATTTCGTGTCTTGCTCCGTGTAGAAGAGAAGATGGCGTCAATAGCTTCCAACTGCACCAACTGCAACAACAACTTCCACTCCGTCCCTGCTGGAGGAGTGACTTACGGGCCCCAAGCGGCCTCCATCTTCGCACTGCCGGTGGAATAGGTGACACAGGCCACCACTGGATTGTTCTTCGGGACTATGCTCCCGTCAATGAGCTTCAACGCTCCAGTGCCGTCGTAGGAAGCTCCAAAGAAGTCGGTTTTTGATCGGCTTACCACTACCACGGCCCCTCTCAACGGGTCATCCAAGTCCAATGCCTCGGTCTTTAACAGCCTAGGCCAAATCTCAAGCGGGCCTGTGAAGAAGCCTACAATACCCGAAGGAGCTATCCCAAAGCGGATAGCCATTCCAGCTCTGGTAAACGAAGTCATCAGAAAAGCTTCTCCTACTAAGGGGTCGGTCTTCGCAAGACTGGCCGTTTCAACTCCCGCTGCGGGTGGAGTCGTCTAAACTACTTCCCCCGCTCGAAAGTAGGTCTTCGACAGATTAGATGTCCCCCCTCAACGGACGTCAGTCTTTGACAGGCTGGCACCAACAACAACCTCTCCTCAAAGCAGGGGGCATGATGAAGCCACCCCCATAACTAAGCCAGTCCCATCTGTAAGACATGCTCGACGTCGCCACTGGCGTCGAGTAAGGAAAACTGGGGGCAGCTCTCCTTCTAGACTGACTCCACCAGCCACAATGGTGGAAATTGATGTTGTTGTTCAACTGGAAACAACTTTGGGCCGCTCAGGAGGGTGCGCAAGAACTCTCCAACCGCCGTATTGAAAAAGTCTCCTCCACCTGTGGAGAATGTTACTAAAGCAAAGCCGGAACAACCCCCTCAGCGGCTGTCCTCCAAAATCCATAGGGTCTGGCGAAGAGTCCAAGACTCTATAGTTGACCAGACTACCCCCGCCGATAGACGAAAATGAAGGGTCGACAGGAGGGGGACCATCTCGCCGCCATGCCACGGAAGGTATCGTCTATATGGGTGCCCGCTGCAACGACCCCCTCAACTTCGACCGCCCATAAAAGGAGAAGGCCGGAGAAGATCCCTGTGTCTGCGACAATCTCAAGGGTGCTGAATCCAAAAACGCCCCAAGTCTGGGGCCATGGTAGTACACACCGTCTATACGGCTTCCGGGAAAAAGAATAGCCGTATCTTCACGGGTCATCGACCACTCACCCGGTCTGTGACAAAGGCTCATGAGTAACAGCAAAAGCTCCAGAAGATGCTAACGAAGATGGCCACGCTCACTGGGCCGAAAGAAAGCCCGGAGACGTCGTCGGAGCAGCGCCTAGGAACAGGAAACCAATGCCAAGTTCCTTCGAAGAATGCTCGAGAAGAAAGACAAAGAGGCTGCGGAACAAGCGGCCAACATAAAACAAATGGCGCTCTTGTTCCAAGATATGGTCAGGATGATAATACAGCCGGATTCTCCAGCTGAAGACCTTCCAATAATCCTTGAAGACGACAGAGGGGAGACATCAAACCCTCTTCCGGCTCTATCAGCAGCCAGGGAAGAGACCATCTCCAAAGCCGCCTTTGATGACTATATAGCTTAACAGATACGAGCTCATTAGGCGAGCGAAGCGGCCGGCCAAATCGTCAAGACTGGACGACCCTATCCGGCTTGGTACGATCAAATAAAGTACCCGCCAGGATATACGATCCCTAAATTCCATGTGTTAAGGGGACGGGTAATCCACACCAGCACGTTGCTCAATTCAGGACTCTGTGCGGTAATACTGGGGTGATGACAAACCGCTGCTTCGCCAGTTTTTTTGGCAGCTTGTCGGAGACAGCATTCGAATGGTACTCCAAGCTCCCGAATGACTCTGTCAGACATTTGCAGAATTGGAGCTACTGTTTACACAAAGATTCACGAGCGCTAGCGAGTGCACCCTGATCACTGCACTAATTAACGCTTGAGTGAAGTTGGGAGAAACCTGGGTTCAATACGCATTCGATGGCGGAACCTGTGGTCGAGATGCGACAACGCATAGAAGAATCTCTTGCCGTTGGCATGTCGTGGGGACCCTTGACCATCAGGTAACCATTTCCAATTCATGATGTTCTTCAAGTCGACCACTTTCAGGCCTTGATCGACAAACTGGCCTAAATGGACCAGATGGCCATAAGCCGTCCTCCTCAAAAATAGATTTTCAAAATGAAAATGGGAAAGGGAAAGCGACCTTCGTCGCCAACGCTCAGCAACAACCGAGTGGCCCGAAGCCGATTGCTCACCAAAACGATAAACAACGATCACTCGGAGAAAAGATGAGACGCCCTTACTTGTTCCCTCGGGATAAGACGAAGAGATTATCGAGCTAGCGCTGTGCAATAGGCTCATCACTCTGCTAGAGCCGAGACGCCCAACGCAATCAGGTGACGTTAATAGCCCCAATTACTGTCCTTACCACCGAATATTGGGTCACCCAATTGAAGACTGTTACATCTTCAAAAGTTGGATCGAAGACCAGTACCAACAGGGCAAGTTCGTACTGTCCGAAAACTGGAGGGTGAACTCGCCATAACCGCACGCTCCTAAAAAGGTGGACATGCCGGGGGCATCATGCTCACTTATAGAGGAAGCCCCATGGGAGGTGGCCCTTTCAGCTAAGACTAAAAGAATGCTGAAGGGCTTTCAAGCATGTCCGGTGATTAGGTGAAAGAGCCCGCTGGAGCCTGAGATTATTGAGGGGATGCTGAAGCCGCGCCCAACGCTGAAAGTTGGTGACGGTGGACAAAACCATCAAGCAAAGCCTTCGAAGTCTTCAAAGAAAAAGAAGAAGGCTAAGAAGCCAGTCCAACCCGACGACAACCATACAAGGTTGCAGAAACATATCGATGTACTGGAAGAATATAACCAGAGGGCACAGACCCCAATTACATTGGACGAGTTCCTCAAGCATGTTCTTGAGAATAAAGACGACGACGCTGATGAAGGAGACGATTCTTCAGAAGAGCCCGAGGATTATATGGCGAGTTGCCACATGATCTCTCACTCGTCAATAAAGGGCAAAGGAGCTCCTGATGCAGAGAAACTGGGGGTAGATCCAGAACCGGGACTCTTGGAACCGTCAGACGAGATGATTGACATGTTGCTGAACGAGGCCCGTCAGAGGAGCAAAGCTGATCGAGAGCGCGAAATGGCCATATTCGAAAAAGTCAAACGTCGGCGATAGGATGAAAAGGTTGAAGCACTCTAACCAGATCGAAACATACCCGTGGCAGACAGAAGCAGGCTTAATACGAGGAAACGGTTCGCTAAAGCCCTGCCGATGGGAATGAAGCTGCTACCTTCTAAAAGAAATACTCCTGGTAGAAAAGACCTTGACGAAGCGGATGGGCATCCTAGCTACTGCTTATACCATCGGAGGATTACACATCCTACCGAAGAGTGCAACACCTTCAAGAAATGGTGGCAGGGATACGTTGCACACCGACAACATTTTAAGCGATTGAAGCGCAAAGCTCGTCGGGAACAGAGAAGCACGACAGATGAGCGCAAAAGAACTGCCAGCAACTGTCACATGGTGGATTCCAGGAGATCGCAAGTTCTCACCTTCGGAAGGGATTCTGATGAAGAAATAGCCCTCGGCTTTCTCTTCAAAGAATCCACCTCAGGAAAAGAGGAAGAAATGAAGAACTATGAGAATATTCAGCTGCGCAACCATACATTGCCCGAAAAGAATCTTGGACCTACAAACAAGGTATCGAACAAAATAGATAAGGGGAAGGAAAAAGTCCCTGAGGATATCGCCCTCGATGATCGAGTCGTCGAAGAGCTGACAGCCAAGGACCCGCCGAAGAAAAGCAAAGTGTATTACAACGTTCTGGTACACCTGAGGAAGATACCCTCGCAGCTAAGCATTCTGGATGCCCTTCTTCTATCTAAAGAGGCGAGAGATTATCTGATCAAGGCACTACAAGAGCCCGACCAATTCTAAACTTTCCTTGCCGAAGAAAAGATGAAGGACGAGCTGGAAGAAGTGCACACAGCTGACATCACTTTCGGCGATGAAGATCTCCTCCTTGGAACGTATGAGCACAACCGTCCCCTGTATATCACTGGCTACTGCCATGACATTAAGATAAGGAAGATCTTAGTTGATAATGGGTCCTCTGTCAACCTCCTAAATGTGAGGGTGTTAAAAGAAATGTGCATGAGCGTTCAACACCTCGCTCGGGATAAAATCACCATCTCCGGATTCGACTCCCAGTCATCACGGACACTCGGGTCTGTGATTCTGACGTTACGCTTTAGGCTGCTCATCACTGACATCAAGTTTCATGTCATTGACGCCAAGACCTGCTACAACGCTTTGCTCTGCAGACCTTGGTTACACGAATACAACATCATCCCTTCTACACAACATCAGTCTATGAAGTATTTTAAAGATGGTCTCGAGTATACAGTGACGGTGGAACAGAACCCATTTTCCATAAATGAAGTCCGAAAGTACGAAGTATTTCCTGCCAGACTTTGAAGACATGGAAAGATGCCATAAACTGGAGAACAAGCAAAAAGCTATCACCACTATCCCGGTCTTCGGGAGCGATACCGAGGAGGAAGAAGAGATAGTTTATTCGGGGCCGCCCCAATACAACAGGCCGGGACCATCTACCCCTATTCTGGTCTTTGGCAGTGACTCTGAAGACGAAGTCAACGCAGTATTCTCGGTCCGTCCATCAATGCAGGCCCTCACTGGAGATGATCAGAGTTTGCAAATCGCCATGGATCCGCGACTACACTACAGAGAGCTTGATGCGCTCGAGACATATAGTGTGCACGAGCTACAGACATTCAACGTCCCTCCCAGGCGAAGAGGTGAAAAGGCGATCCTATTCTATCGATCCGGGAAAACCAAAGTCGAAAGGGAAGTTTGGCGTGGTTCCGAACCTGCGCTTGGCAGGCTCCAACCAATCCGTCGGCCCAGATACTACGCAGAAGGATTGAAAAGGTTATTGAGGTGCCAAGGCGTACCTTTAAGCAAACCGCGTGACAGGCCCAATTCTACAACAGGATTTGGAACGTCCCCGGAACTCAGCGAAATTTGCCCAATGGAAAAATGGAAGCGATCGGGCTTGGATATGTTCAGTCCAAGAAACGGGAGCAGTTCCATGGCTGCCATGTCATTATGGCTCTTGATGAAGAAAATGATGCTCTTTTAAAAGACGCTGACGCTGAACCAGAACAAGGTCTCGTCTAAAAATGTTGAGTCCGTCGTTTGAAGAACAGATGGACAAGCTAGTACGAGAAGCGAGTCAAAAGGTTCAGAACCATCATAGCCGCGAAATGGCCATTTACGAGAAAGCCAAGATGCAATGTCTCCTTCAGCATGCTACGGAGTATGACCATGCCCTTCGCCGTCAGCCCGCCATGCATTCCCAAGATAAGAAAAAGGCCCGACGCAGAGGCAAAAACAAGTTAAAGAATGGAAAAAACGTTCGGCAACGGCAAAACGGATCCAAAAGGCCACGTAATCGAGAAAATGTCAGCCGGAATCAGTCTCTTATGAAAAAGATGGTGAACCTCATTTGCTTGAAGACTAGGAGAATCTTTGACCTTGTCATGAAACATCAGACGATGACACTCCCGGAGTCTCGGCACCCCGATCATGCAAATGAGGTTCACCACCCGGATTATTGCTCCTATCACAGAGCGATAAGACATCCTCTTGAAGACTGCTTCACTTTCAAAAACTGGGTCGAAGACCAATATCAGCTCGGCAGATTCGCTCTGTCCGACAGTTGGAGGGTAGCCCCACCGCAAAAGCATGTGCCAAAAGCAACTTATATAGCAAGAGTAGAACCAGATCAATATCGGTCTTGGAAACGATCTTGTACCTGTCACGTGATAACGCTGTCAGAAGAAGGAGATCTCGAGAATATGGATGACCTCTCCTGGTGCTTCGGAAACGATGATGAAGAGGAATTGATCTCAGAATTTCCACCAGCGCTAAAAGAGTTGGAAGATGGAATACATATTACTGCGGACAAGCTAAAGAAAATCGACTTGGGGACGGCAAACGACTCGCGACCTACGTTTGTCAGCGAGCTGCTGTCTAAAGAACAGGTAGCTATGCTACAAGACGTGCTCATGCAGTATAAAGACTGCTTCGCATGGAACTATTCCGAGATGCCGGGGCTAGATCCAGAAATAGCTATGCATAAATTGGCGATATCTCCGGACGTCAAACCAGTCAAACAAGCGCCAAGAAGAATGCGGCTCGAACTTGAAATGAGTATCAACGCCGAAGTCAAGAAGCTAATCGACTCCGACTTCATCCAAGAAGTTCAATACCCCGACTGGATCGCCAACATTGTCCCAGTGATGAAGAAAAATGGGACGGTGTGCATCTGCGTGGACTTTCGGGACCTCAACAAAGCCTGTCCAAAGGATAATTTTCCCATACCGGTTACCGAGCTGATGATAAACAATACGTCCACTCATGAAGTTTTCTCCTTCATGGACGGGTCATTGGGGTACAATCAAATAAAGATGCATTCCGAAGACCAGAAGCATACTGCCTTCTAGACTCTTCTGGGCATATTCTTCTATAAAGTGATGCCTTTCGGTCTGAAGAACGCCGACGCTACCTATCAGAGGGCCATGACGAAGATTTTCGATGATCTCATACATGAAATTGTCGAATGCTATATTGACGACCTCGTAGTGAAAAGAAAATCGCATGAGGAGCATTGGGAGCATCTGAAGATAGTGTTCCAACATTTTCGGAAATACAACCTGAAGATGAACCCTCTCAAATGCGCGTTCGGAGTTTCCTTGGGCAAATTCCTAGGATTCATCATACGACACCGGGCATCGAAATAGACCCGTCAAAGATCAAGGCGATTATGGAAATGCCTCCGCTAAGAACCTTTAAGCAACTACGATCTCTCCAAGGAAAGCTCGCATATATCCGAAGATTCATAGCCAATCTCTCCGGCAAGTGCCGCCTCTACATCCATTTAATGAAGTAGGGGACCCCGTTCGTCTGGGATCGCAAATGCCAAAGCGCACTGGATGAAATCAAGCAATACCTGCAAAATCCGCCGGTACTGACCACTCCAGTCAAAGGAAAGCCCCTCATCCTGTACACAACAGCCCTTGAAAGTTCTTTAGGATCGTTATGGGCACAGGAGAACGACCAAGGGAAAGAGAGAGCCCTCTACTATTTGAGTCAAGTTCTCCTGGGGGCAGAAAACAACTACTCCCCTATCGAAAAACAGTACCTGGCGTTAATCTTCACGATAACGAAGCTCAGACACTATGCATTAGCGCATGAGATCCATCTCATATCAAAGGTGGATCCTCTCAAGTATTTGATGTCAAGAGCCATACTAACGGGGCGGCTCGCTAAATGGGCCCTACTCTTAATGGAATTTTCGATAATATACCGACCGCTCAAGGCAGTGAGAGGCCAGGCCATCGCCGACTTCTTCGCTGAGCATCCGATACCTGCTGATTCACCTATAAACTGCGAATTGCCAGACGAACACGTGTTTGACACGATCGACGGGGAGAAAGGAGGGAGTGATACCTAATGGGAACTCTATATCGATGGAGCATCTTCTATAAAGTAGCGACAACACAACACCCCTATAATCAAATCGGGGGTAGGCCTTATCTTCGTGACTCCGCAAGGAGGGATAATGCGCTTTGCCTTTTCCCTGACAGAGCCGAAGACAAATAATAAAGCGGAATATGAGGCTTTGATAGCAGGTCTTGAGATCGCTGTCGACATGGGAATCGAAGACCTCCTCATATACGGAGACTCCAAGCTGGTCGTTAGTCAAGTAAACGGCGACTATCAAATGTGCAAACCAGAGTTGGTGAAATACGGCGAAAGAGTACAGCAACTGCTTACTCAAATTCCCTCCTACGCCCTAGAAAGCATACCGCATATAGAAAATAGCAAAGCGGATGCATTAGCCAAACTCACTAAAGAACTGGCTGATGAAAACCTCGATGACGTGAGAATCATTGTACAAAGCCGTCGGGTTCTCGCACCGGCAGAAATACCCCCGGGGTCGTCTAAAGAAAAGGAAGCGACCAATCAAACAACCCTACAAATAGAGGACCAAGAAAAGGCTAAGGATTGGAGAGAAGTCTTTATAGACTACTTTAAATCCCGTCAAACACCGGAAGATGCATCCTCAAGACATCACCTCATGAAACGAGCTTTGTCTTTCGCCTTCGTCAATGATACTCTATATAAGAGATTGTTCAACTCTCTATAGCTGACATGCCTGGGACTGGAAGAAGCAAAGAGAGTCGTCCAAGAAACTCACGACGGACTCTGCAGTTCTCATCAAGCCGGGCCAAAGATGAAACTGAAGATCAAAAGAATGGGCTACTATTGGCCCACGATGATTCAAGACTGTCTCGAATATGCGAAGCAGTGCCACTCATACCAAATTCATGGAGACTTCATCCACCAGCATCCAAACCCGCTACACCCAACAATGGCTAGCTGGCCGTTTGAAATGTGAGGAACCGACATAATTGGGCCCATCGAACCAGCGTCATCCAGAGGACATCGGTTCATATTGGCGACAATCGATTACTTCTCTAAGTGGGCAGAAGCAGTACCGCTAAGGGAAGTGAAGACGGAGAATATTCTCCATTTCTTTAAAACACACGTCATCTATCGGTTCAGCACTCCGCGACGGATTATCTCCGATAACGGGCAGGCCTACAGAAGTCACAGAATCAGCCGCTTCGCACAACTGCATAATATGGACTGGAGATTCTCTTTGGTCTATAATCCCCGAGCTAACGGTCTAGCTGAGGCTTTCAACAAGACCTTGATGAAGATCATAAAGAAGACTGCGTCCAATAATAAGAAGGACTGGCATGAGAGACTGTATGAAGCTCTCTGGGTGTATCGAACCATATTCAAAACGGCCACAAACACAACGCCGTATGCATTGGTATTCGGCGGCGAAGCAGTACCCCCTTGGAGATAGAGCTACCCTCTCTACAAGTGGCGGTACATTATGAGCTAACAGACGAAGAGAATGCTCATCTTCTACTTGGGGAGCTTGATGCCCTCGATGAAACTCGTCTCATGGCGCAGCAAAACCTAGAAGCTTACAAAGCAAGGATGATGCGCTCATACGAAAGATTAACTAGGCCGAGAACATTTCACCAAGGAGAACTCGTGCTAGTGGTCAAGAGACCTATGATCCCCAATCGTGCCAAACGGGGAAAATTCGAGCCGAACTATGAGGGCCCGTACATCATAGACAAAGTCTACCAAGACGAGGCTTACTTGCTCATGGATATGCATGGCGAAAGACCCTTCAGGCCAATAAACGGCCGGTTTCTGGAAAAATACTACGCCTGACAAGTTACGGCCTAGGTCAACGATAGATAACGACGCCTATGTCCGCTCGCTATCTTCCAAAACCCAAACTCTATTAGTTGTATCCAGCGAAGTCGTTGTCTCCAAAATGGCAACAACGGACCGAAACGTCCCTAAACTAGCAACGGACCGCAATGTCCTGAAACTAGCTACGGACCGAAACGTTTTTAAACTACTACAAACCGCAGCATCCTTGGGCTGACGCAAAAAAAAAATGGTACGTCCACAAGCAGAATGGGCAAGGATGAAAACCCGAAAGGGCTCCGTGAGTAAAAACAGCAGGGCTACCGGCGAGTTTGTGAAAACCCAAAAGGGCGCAGACTTGTAAAAAATTCATGCACACTTGTAAGGTCTTCTCGACCTTGTAAGGAGAAAATACCTGTGTGAGATCCTTACGACCCACAAGGGAGCAACACACTTAGGGATCTTTATGATTCCTAAGGGAAATTACACTTACGAGATCCTTATGACTCGTAAGGAGAACCCTCTTACGAGACCCTTACGGCTCATAAGGTTCAAAAGTCTTAAGCTACAGCGACCTGAACTTGTTCTTAAGCCATCACATTTCCTAGATTGCCCTACAAACGGTTCAATGTTGACTCTTGTATACAATCCATGGGCACAAATAAACGCCTCCCCCACCAAGTTCCACCGACGGCGCGAAACGTTCTCACTTGGTGAACAACACTTGTAAGTCCTCTCGATTTACAAGGAGAAAACACTCTTGCAAGATCCTTACGACTTATAAGAGAACATACACTTAAGAATCCTCATGATTCCTACGGAGAAATTGCACCTATGAGATCCTCACGACTCGTAGCGAGAAACACCTTTATGAGACCCTTACGGCTCATGAAGTCAAAAGCCTTAGTCGACAGGATTCTAATCCTGTTTGCTAAGCCATTTTTGTTTAAATCGACAAAGGCAAATGATGATTCGCTCCTGGAAATATCCCAGTTGTAGCGATGCTGATGCCTAAATCGGTATCAAATTCCAAGTCCTTTCACGGCAAATGATGATTCGCTCCTGGCAATATTCCAGCCGCAGCGATGCTGATGCTATGATTGGTATCAGATCTTGAGTTCCATACTCGCAAAAAAATGCATATGAAATAGCTGAAATGTTTGGGCAAATCGCAATAAAAATCAGTCAGTAAAATATATGCATATGAAATAGCAGAAATGTTTGGGCAACTCGCAATAAAAAGCAGCGAGTAAAGAAAAAGAAAAATAGCCGAAATAATTGGGCACTGCGAAAAAATAGCCGTAATGATTGGGCAATTGCGACATTCGCGATATAAAAAGATGAAATAATAGAGCATCGCGGAAAGAAATAAAAAAAATGAAAGAATGAAACTTTTGCTCTACAGACGAGTTTATACTGACCCCTGTATACAATCCATGGGCATAAACGAAAAGGGAACCATATTTCCCGACAGACTCTGTCAAAGAGAGAGTCAGATCTCAACAGCGACATCTGCATCCCAGGAGATCAGCAACGGCGTTCATCCTCATCCCAAGACTCTACGGTTCACAGATAACCTAGAGTCAGCCCCGACACTGCAGAAAGCGGAGCAAGTCAACCCGACACCGCAGAAAGCGGAAACACGTCAGCCAATGACCTCCGTATCAAAAACATGTCAGCCAATGACCTCCGTCTCGGAAACACGTCAGCCAATGACCTCCGTTTCGGAAACACGTCAGCCAGTGACCTCCGTCTCGAAAATACGTTAGCCAGTGACCTCCATCTCGGAAACACGTCAGCTAGTGACCTCCATCTCGGAAATAGGTAAGCCAATGACCTCCGTCTCGGAAACACGTATGCCAATGACCTCCGTCTCGGAAACACGTCAGCCAATGACCTCCGTCTCGGAAACACGTCAGCCAATGACCTCCGTCTCGGAAACACGTCAGCCAATGACCTACGTCTCGGAAACACGTCAACCAATGACCTCCGTCTCGGAAACACGTCATCCAATGACCCCGTCTCGGAAAGACGTCAGCAAATGACCTCTGTCTCAGAAACACGTCAGCCAATGACCTTCATCTCGGAAACATGTCCGCAAATGACATCCGTCTCGGAAACACGTCCGCCAGTGACCTCCGTCTCGGAAACACGTCAGCCAGTGACCTTCATCTCGGAAACACGTCAGCAAATGACCTCCGTCTCGGAAACACGTCAGCCAATGACCTCCGTCTCAGAAAAACGTCAGCCAATGACCTCCGTCATGGAAACACGTCAACTCACCAACCATTTACGAGTCCTCTCGACTTATAAGGGAGAAAATTCTCTTGTGAGATCCTTACGACTCTCAAGAGAAAACGCACTTAGGAATCCTCACGACTCCTAAAGAGAAAATACACCTACCAGATCCTCTCAACACGAAGGGAGAAAAATATTTATGAGACCCTCATGGCTCATAAAGTTGAAAATTCTTAGGCAGCAGACCCGGACCTATTTCCTAAACCATTGCTCCCCTATAAAGGATTCAAGATGAACTGTTATCTATCATCTACAGGCTACACTTGCTAGAGTAACATGCCAACGACACAGCAGAGAAACGAAAGCGATAATAGGAGATAAAAAACATGTCTTTTATTCATGAATTCAATTGAGTACAAGATACATCATATAAAAAAATGAATGAAAGCATGTTATTCATAGACTATAAATTTTCGGTCGATACAAAGATGGCTACTAAGAAGGATGCGTTTTTAATAAATCAACAAGCCGCTCGCGCACTCCTCTCAACTCCTTTTCATGATCAGCCACCGCGGCCAACTCCGCTTCAATTCGAGCCCGTTGCTGCAAACAAGATGAAAGCCTTTCATCGATTTCCTGCTGAGCGACTTCATAACTCTGCGTAACCTGCTCAGTGAAGTCAAGCTTCTTCCTCAGCACCCGTCCGTCAGAAATACATCGTTGGAGGTTTTCAAAAATAGCTTTCAGCTGTGTAACATTTGCTTTGACCTGGGCACGCAATTGGACAGACTCGGTGGAAGCCGCTTCATGTTCCTTTCGCCTCAGGGTCGCCTCTTGTTCAAAATGGCGAAGGAAAGGAACACTCTGCTCGACCCATGTAGCTCGCTGGGAGTTCAAAGCCGATACTTCCGGAGCGGGACGCTTGAGCTCAATCTCATGCAGGCAAGCCTCGATCTTTCTGTAATAATTAACCCAAGACTCGACGACGCCTTCGTCATGGAAGTTCACGAGCGTCGCCAGCATAGGATTAACCTCAGCAGCAAAGTTTGCAGCAAATGCGAGGGCCTCGGCATCGAGATCCTTGATGAACTCGCTCAACATTCGCAGGCTAGTCGCAGCGCCCGTGGAAGATGGGCGTCTAGCAAAAGGCCTTGCCGGCATTGGGATCCGAGACTCGAAGGGAGCTGGAGCCGGTGCTATTACTGCAAAACAAATTGTGGTCAAATGTCGACCCAGGAGGTAAAGAAAAATACATGAGTAATAGAGTCTACTCTACCGGTTGTAGCAGATGGCAAGATTAGGAGTGCCGGAGGCGTGACTATTCTCTCGTCCCCTCCTCCAATCCATGACGCTGCGACCAATACAAGGAAGACTTAGTAAAAGCACGGCTATTTGTAAAAGAAAGAAAGAAACAATAGCTGAAGGATATACTAACCAACACCAGTGGGCGGAGTGACTTCCGACTGGAAGGAGAAATGCGGGTTCAGCACCTGATACAGATGATCAAAGAGGACTACTGCAAAATTGCGACAATACACGGTCAGTACAAGGAAGACGGTGTTCATAGTTCAACTAAATAAATCGCGAATCTATACCTTCCAGTATTTCAGAGGACATAGGAGGAGGCGGGGGAACAACAACCATCATGGCAGCGACCGGAGGTGCTTCAGATGGAACAATTTCTACGTTCACTGCACCTACAAACAAAAATCGTCAGAAGAAGCTGAACGGGATTGTAAAATGAAAGGAGAACAATGACTCAAGACTTACCTGATGGGTCATCAACCAGAACCGCGACGGAAGCATCACCGGGCGTTGCAGCTTCTTCGCTCTCCTTCAGAGAAGTAGTCTCTGCGCCCATGGCTTCGTCCCTTGATTCGACGAGGGCCGTTGTGACACTCGCGATGCCCGCCGATAGCAAGGAACCACAAGGGGAAAGAGCGGAGGTTTAGGCAGTCCCAGACTCCCGAGAGAAAGTAGCCACTTCGGGCTCTGTGGTCGCCATCGTCTCGCCTACAGTCCCATCATCAGGACTTAGCCCTGTGATTGTTGGAGAATTTGGTGCTTTCGCTATTTGTGATCAAAAAATTAACCGCAATCAATAACGGTGTTGCTTGGTAGCTAGCCGGTTGAGTACGGGTCGGTCCACAGGAAGATGGATTCCTTTTCTTTATATTCTTATGAGTTAATTCCAATTGTGGTAGGTTTGATTATCAATAAAAACTAAAGTTGAATTAGGATTAAAACCTTGCTAAGGTTAGGTTTAGGTTAAGTTTGGAAAGTCAATATGTCTCACCGCTTTCTATGCCCTAATTAAGAACTATTTAGGTGTTAAGGTAATAATTAACAAAGGGGATTAGCACGATCGAGAAGAAACTAGGTTTCTTCCTCTTGGTCCTTGTCTGTCCTTTCTTAACTCATACCTTAACCTCCATGGAAATCATACACAACCGGTCTTTAACTATGGTATCACCGCTACCTCTTGGGATAGGGTGCCGTTGTGAGCGGTGTGTGTATGTATGCATAGAGTCCTATTTAAAATGTATAACGGGCAAGAAAGGGGTGAGAGATTTTCATCTCTCAAACCTTCTCCAAACCTAACCCTAACAAGTGAGGAACTACTTACTCATTAGGGAATTGATAAATGAGTTCACTTTTTTGTTTATTTTTAATAACCTAATTAACTAAACTACGGCAGATAAATAAAATTTATAACTAATTAACTAGGGCAGAAAAGAAATTAAAGTAAGGCAAGATAAAGAAAAACTTACTTTTTATTTGATGCACTCTTTGAACATTTACAGAGAATGAAAATTCTAAAATTAGGAATTAAAAAGAGGCATCTCAAAAGAGGCACCCAAAAAGAGGCACGAGAATTATTGGCCTTTTGCTCTCCTATTTATAGATACAGGAAACCCTAGGTTACATTCTGATCCATTCATAAAGTTACAAATCTACCGTAAGAAGACCTGGTCAACGCACCGTCTTATCCACCGACACGTGCATTGCATGTCCGCGGATCCGCGGCCAAAAGCCTTGTTTGGCCGCGGTTTCACGGCCGTTTGATGGGCTATTGGGCTCATTTCTTTAGGGCTGCTTCATGTTGCATTTTACTTCTGGTTTCTTCACTTGGTCTCTCAGAATATCTTCTATTTTCTTCCAGATTCCACAGTGCAGAATGTTGTGGACTTTTACCGTTAATTTCGTGTTGAAGTCTTGAATCTTGTGCTGCCCTCATACGTTGTGCAATCGAACTGTTCATTGATCTTCATTTGTTCCTTAAACTGGTAGGCGGTATCATATAGATTCATCTATTTATTGGTCGTAGTCTCACATTTATAGCGTCTTTTCACCATTTTCACAGTATTTGTTCTGAGAACCTGTAACCTGCAACTATTTAGCAGACATGGATCAAAAGCACCTATTTATTTGCAATATGATTAAGAATGGGGAATATAATAATGCAAAATTCTGATATGAACACCCTGCAGGATATGATGTATCAGAATTTGCGGATCGAGTTCTAATAAAAAAAGACCGGGCATTACATTACCTTGCGTTGGATTCTCGGTTGCCTCTCGAGAAGCGCGTGCAACCTGTCTATGGGCGGTAGACAGGGCAACAGGAGCACCCTCTAAAAGAATAGCGACAGGGGAGTGGTGCTTGAGCCTGCACCAACAGCCAAGGCGACATCACGTTCTTTCGCTGCACGCCTCCTGTGCTTCCTTTTGGCCTTGGCCATGAGAGCTGACCTCCTAAGGACTTTCGACATGGGTATACCGTCGTCTGAACCAAGATCTTCTTCTGGCGCCGTTACGACGTCCATCATCGGCTGCTTTAGCGAGACCCCTTGTGGTGGCTCGGAGATAGCCGTGGCTGTGGTAGCCGACTTTAACGATGCCGCTGCATCACCACTCACGATTGGCGCTACATTTGGGATAACCCAAGTCGAGGTAGTCCCTGAAACAGGAGGGAAGGAAGAGTCAGAGCACGAGTAAAGAAATGAATAAATGCATAATGAACAGAATTTTACCAAGGTTCAGAGAAGCGCGGAGCTTCTCTTCCTCTTCGAATGTCTTGAGGGAAGCCGCGAGAGCCTCTTCGGCGGATATACCTGTTGAGGAAAAAAATGTCAGTGAAAGCATAATAATAAGGAAGGAATGAAAGGGAAAAATACAACTGAAGCATACCTGACTTCGCGATGGTGATCAGCGCCGCTTCTTCGCGAGCCAATCGCTCGGAGGCCACAAGGGCAGCCTGGAGATCAGTATCATCTGCAGGCATGATAAATAAACCCTCATTGGTGCCATACTCACTTAAGCCTTCGCTGTAGGGAGCATGGGGCTCCTGGCCGAGCACAACGTCGGCAGAAAATAACGACTTCTTCTTCTTTTGTGAGCAAGTGCCGGCAGCCGATGACAGGAGTTTGCGCTTGGCGGGAAACTTTGGGCGACGAGTCCCGATCTCTGTACCCATGCCAGACTCAGGAGACGCTGCAGCCACCACTTCTACAGGAACACGAGGTAGAGGCTTATCAGGAAAGGCGCACGGGACCACGACTGCAGCAGCGGTCTCTCAAGGAAGGACGAACAATGGTCCGTCGCTTCAAAGGGACAGCTGGATTACCAGCAGGGACAACACCCTTGCGATCTAGTAGTAACCGCTTTTCTTCCCTAATAAAAGCACCCATCACATCTTGGTACCATGCCACATATACGTTCAAGACTTTCGGAACACATCTCGGCTCACTGATAAAAAAGCCGGACCCGGTGTTAAGCCGCATGAAATGGTGCAGCGCGCCGCAGATACCCTCTTCCGTAGCAACCGGTTCAGCTACAAAAGCCTCAAGCGGGACATCCTGATTGTAGCTCAATTGTTGAGCAAAACGGTACGGGTTGTATCTCATGAACAGCGCTGAATCGTTCTGCCTAAACACTAAAAAGCCCGGCCTGATTGAATATAAATGAAGAATCTCCCGAGCTTTCAAGGTAGAAGCCCCGTCTTTGAAGGTGTCGCGCAGCGGCCGCACCATTTTTGTGGATTCCTTGCCGATGGTTAAGACCTTATCAACGAAGGTCATGCCATCCCCGACCACACGCGGGCGAAGAACCAGCCCCGAGCCTCTCGCTGAGTCGGTTCCAAAGCGGAAGCGTCAACTAACAGCATAACCCGAGGAAAGTTATAACTGTGGTAGAAACGGGGCCGCTTGTGGACTCCAAAAGCGCCGAGCACATGCAGCTCGATCCACGAAGTGAAATAGTACAGCGGGAAATTTAAGGGCTGCACCCCCGGCTGAGTGGTGTCTGCCGCTAAGCTGAGGCCATGATACAAGTGAGCCAGCCAAGCGACCCCGACGGCAACCCGCATCCCTTCAACCATTCGGTGAGCCGGGTAGAAAACGGACGGCCTCATATAGCGAGGGTGCGTTGGAAGCACAAACCAGTTTAGCCATAACCCGAGGAACCCCAAAAAGAACGTCTCTTCGTCGACGACAGAAGCTGCAAGCTCTGTGAAAGAAGCGACAGGGGTGTCCGGGAGAAAGAAATTTCTCTGATCCTCTTCCGCTTCCGGTTGGTTTTCCAAACCAAAGCCAAAGGGATCGTCGAGTTTGGCGAATTTCTCATCTTTCTTCGATAGGACTTCTGGGTGGAGAAAGCGAGCGATAAAATCTGTGAAGCTGACGCCGTGCCTTCCGGACTCCACGAACCGACTTTCATAAATTTTTAACACCTTGATTAAGCTTAGGAAGCGGTGTTGAATGGCATTCTGTGGAGTCAGACCCATCACTACTGATCGGGTGGCGAAGATGTACTCGTCGGAGGGAAGTATTTCCTCATAATGTTCCCCTCTGACGGGTAGGCCCGAAATCACTACAAATTCATCCAAAGAAATCGAAACCTCCCGATCCGATAAGAAAAAGGAGTGAGTCGGGATGTTCTATTATTCTAAGAAAGCCTTAATCCACCACATGGGAGGCACCGGATACTGGAAAAGAGATGCGTAGATGGCAGGTTACTGTTAGTGTATATGCCCTAGGGGCCATTATTGTATCATACTAGGTTGTATATTATTTAATGGAAGCTTGGGATATTCACAGTTGTAAATACAGTCTTGCTAAACATGGTAGTATGCTACTTGGTTTGAGTCTACTTTAATATGTGCATATGTTTCTTATTACGTATCAGTTATACATATTAGTAGAGCCCATAGGATCTTTGCTTGATTACCAGCGTTGTGATGGCAGTCACACTAGTGGGGCTGGATAGTCTGTAAGCAACATCCTATACAGGTCCCTGGTCGTTGGATTATCGAGATAGGGCATCGATATTCCGGAGTAGACTAAGTGTGTACGCTTCTCATCCCAGTTGAGGAGATGGTCTGTCTCACAGCCATCAGTACGTCGTACTGGAGATAGTATACAGGTGCTCGTTAGGTTACGGGTACACCGGACAGGACTCGCAGGGGAACTGATTGGTTGGTATTATACCCATCGTCAGTTAACAGTTCCCAGGTGACATGAGTACAGCATAGTCCGCAGACTTGACACTGCTACTTCGCCTTAAGTGTGTCCCACTGTTCTTAGATTGCTACCCTACCACGGCTCAAAGGAGTCGTGCAAACAGGTAGCAGTTGGGTGCAGTCCCGAGCACTTGGAGGCAGTAGTGGTTAGACAGGATTCGTCTCTCCCGGTATTGGTAGATGATATCGCGCTGTGTCAGAGAGCCATTACGCAAAGTCCCTGGCCAGGGCAAGCGAGATTTACTGGTAGGTTCCAGTAGTTTCTCAGGGTGTAATGGGCTTCGCTCCGACACGACTTATACAGCTATTAGGGGACTGACGCTTGCCGCCCCCTAGGCTTGATATGCGATAGTCTTAGACGAACAGACCGGACTGTACGGAGATTGTCACATTAGGCTCAGTGGGAGTTCGGATGAGTTTCCTCATCGGCCTTCTTATCGACATCTACCTGGGGACCGTTACGTACAGCTAGTGCCGCTTGCGGTCTGTGGTTAAACCCACTGCCAGCGTAGTGTCGAGTCTTTAGAGTCCCACACAGAGAGTTTCCCTGCTCTAGGCGAAACGATATAGAGGTCGTATGGTTTTACGACAAGGGTTCGGACGCATACGTGTGTTTACGCAAGTACGACTTTTCGGACAGTTTTTACTAGCCGACTTTGGTTTAAGCCAGATTCTAATATCAGGTTATTGGATTTATACAGTCTAAAGTTTTTCCGTGTTTTCACGGATTGTAGGGGCGTTCTCGTAATTTGTCGGGAAGCTTCTAGAAGGAAGATGACATGGAGGGTAAGGTGGCATTAGCATTTAATGAATTTGTGACTCACTTAGATGAATCATTCAAGTGAGTTAATGAAGCATTTATTGCTAAATGACTCACTTGAAGATTCATTGTATCTATTTAATGAAGCATGGTGATAATGCATTTGAATTATTCATTTGATAAATTTTTATGCTTCATTATATATTAGAAGTGAGAAGGATTTTCATTCACTCTCTTGCTTATCTTCTCTCTCCTCAAGCTCTCTCTCTTGAAACCCTAATCCTCCCCTCTCATGTGTTGAGATCAAGAATTAGCTAGACTAATACATCCATAACCTCACTCTATATCCCCCAGGTAGCTTAGATTAGCACTTTAAGCAACTTAGTTATCTCAAGTTAGAGATTAAGCTTGGCGTAGGAGATTTCGGGTGGATCGTCTTTGACTCGAGGAGGCCGTTGAGGTGCCGATGTTCCAAGGAGCCTACGAGGAGTGGAGGACAGCGATGAAGACCCGAAGGACATGTAATGTGAGGTATAACTTCGAATCCAAGTAGTTAAACCTCTAGTATTTAGTTAGCAATGGTTTAGATAACGATTCATGCGCTCAAGTCCGTGTTACGAAGCTTTGATAATCGTTTTTCATATATTCTGCCTCCCCGCAAGTTCGTGGGGTGCATGACATGGACTTACAGTGGTATCAGAGCCAACTAAACCATTACTAGCTTGTTAGCAACTAATTAGAAGTTCGATCGACGGAAAACACGAAAACAAAACCCTAACCCCTTAACAGTTTCTGTTAATTTTAAACATGTCACAAATTTTTTTTGACATACCTTAAAATTCACAGCAGGGTATTTTAAGAATACTGGGAAAATACGAGCCAGCAACTCGGCAAAACAGCCGCGGATCCGCGGCAATAGAGTGCTTGTGCCGCGGATCCGCCGCCGAGTCAACTCCGAGTTGACTCGGATTTGCTCTGTAATTCTTATTTTTTGGTGTTTTGGTTCTCTGTTTGTTCTGTTTATACCCAGGTTACATCAGTGCTGCTTTGCTTTTGGGGTAGACACGGAATATGGTAATCAATCGATGTTCTAAGATATTTGCTAATTGGGTTTTTATCTGTAATGTTTAATATGTTCGTAAACCTCCCCTAACTACTAGTATGTCGGTTGGCAGGGGGTTGCACATTTCTGAAATGTTTACTGTTTGTGTATATGAACTGTGTTGGACTGTTGTGATGATTAGCCGGGGTTTGAGATGTGTTTAATATTCATTCATTCGATGTAAATGTAATATGATGTAATATTCTTTTGCGGGGCACATCCAGGTTGCGGTTGTAGTCACCGTTGTATTATTTTCTTTTTACTGTTTTTTTTTGCTCCTAGGATGGACCCAAGGTGGGGTACACAAACTACCGGGTACGTCAAAGTGTTTAGTGGCCAACTCACGTTGTTGAGGGAGACCGCTTCACTTCGGGTACTTGGCGGGTAGTTTGCCGTACCCGTAGGGGTCTAGGGTGGGGTAATGGCTATTCATCACAACTGTGTAATCCGTATTGCAGGCTCAAAGCAAATGCGGATTGCTAGTAAATCCAATAAAGTTTATCTGTGATCTGTAATGCTTATTATTGCGTCTGACGAATGTACAATATCTATATATGATAGCTATTAGACGTCACTTATGTTTTACACCCGCGCTAGCCCAGCCCCGCTCTGTCGTTAGTTAAGTAACCTAACGGGTGATGACGGGACCCAGTGGCGAATGCGGATGGCATAAGAGGACGTGGTATTTTCGTTGTTTTCTGCAATGATAGGATAAAAGATGGGACGCATTATTATAATGCAAAGAAAATAAACCAAAGTTAAATCGTTGGAACAAATTTAAAAGAAACCACTCGGTTATTTTAAAAAGAGCAGATTTTTTAATTGCGGAGCTTTAACCACTCCTTTTAAAAAGCTATCAGGTTCCTTCGATTATATCAAGTTCACTACGTTCACGGTTTTGCCAAAAACAGTCATAGCCCTCCGTCATTTCTTATGGATGGTCAGTAGTATTCAAGCTATGTATTTTGACCTAACGCCAAGGTATAGTGTTTGGTAGCTGCTGGGTATTCATTTGTTGCATAGATAGATGTGTTAGTTTGGGACAGTCGTATTATCATTTTGGCCTAACGTCAAGGATATGTACGGATGGGTTCAAATTAACAAGGATAATGATGGGTAGAACTTGACATGTGACTTATGAAATTTTGACCTAACGCCAAGGTCATAAGAGCATGGGGCAAAAATCTATATCGGGTATTTCTAAAGAAACTGAAATTTGCAGAGAGATGCATACCATTTTGGAGTTTGATGAATGTTGGTAGGATTCCTTCAACATTATCATACGATAATATTTTGGATCCCGATCCTACTGTGAGTATATACTACTTATCAGGAGATTTGTCACTTAACGATCAATGCTATAAACCAAGTAGGTGCCTAGAAAGGTGTCAGCGGGGTTACGCCCCCAGAGAAAAGAGGTTATTTAATTAAGGAATTTCGCGAAAGCGTTGGAAAACCTCCTTCGAAGTATCGACACTGGCCTGGCTGAACGGTTAAGCAAGTATTGTACAGTGAGAATTGTCCTGGCTAATTCTTCTTTTATGGTTTGAGGAAGGATTCGAGAAACAGTGGGAGCCATCCAGTTTAGATAAATTAAAAACCACTCTAAATTTGCAAAAGCATCATGCTAATAGGTTTTTCTTCTCTCTCTCTTAATTGCAGCGACGTTGTGACCACACATAGGTTACATCTAGACAACAATTTGACTGAATCTGACTTCTATGACTGGCAAAAATCTGTCTAGATGTCCATTGCCTATGACAAGCTAGAACACCCTATTACTACTCAAGATCCCGCCGTCCCAGGTCCAGTTTCCACCGTCACGGATATGGATATCCGTCAGACAAGGGAAAAGGATAAAACGAAAGCCAAGTGCCTCGTGTCAGCTTCAGTTGATGGTGTATACCAGAAGCAGCACGAGAAGATGGACTTAGTTTCCATCTTTCTCCATAACAAAGATTTTTATGGAGAGCAATCTCATATCGCAAGATATGAGACCTCGACCGAATTAAATCAAGCGAGGTTGGCCGTTGGGTCATTTGTAGGGGACAACGTCCTTACAATGACTAACTATATTGATGAGCTCCAGGACCTGGAGACCACGTTGGGAAACAGGTCAGATACTGACTTGATTCTACAGTCTCTACCTTCTACCCTGAAGGAAACCAGGGAAGCAGAAGGAAAGAGAAGGGCAAAAGTTTCGGGACTTAATGTAATAAAAGAGGGTAGTTCCTATTATTATGGGATTGAACATTGGCAGAAAGATTGCAGGGCTTTAGAAGCCAGTAACCAGGATACGAAGCATGTTGTGGCTTCAGCCTCAAGTGTGTTTGTTATTGAGAACTGTTTGTCAATTAACTCTACTTCCTGGGTATTAGATACCGGAGCAGGATCTCATATCTGTAATTCATTACATGCTTTGAGAAACCGTAAAGTTATAAAGATAGGTGATTGGTCTTTCAAAGTTGCAAAAGGAATGACAGTGAACGCTGAATCCGTGGGAGAATATCGGCTAGGTTTGACAAGTGGGCATATATTGATTTTACGTAACTGTTTATATATACCTAGTATGACTTGTAATATCATATCAGTGTCCTCTCTTTCGAGAGAGGGATATGATTTTACATTCGTAAGCGATGTAGTTAACATCCACCTAAATCAAGTTCTGATTGGGTCAGGTACATTAGATAACGGTATATACGTATTAAGTCAAGCTCAGGTTTTCAATATCCAGAATACACTTAAAAGAAAGTCTCCGGAATTTAATCAGGCTTTCTTATGGCATTGTAGACTAGGTCACATCAATGAGAGAAGGTTGACTAAGTTACATAGAGAAGGATATTTGAATCCGTTCGAATATCAATCTTATGCTACTTGTGAATCTTGTCTCATAGGAAAGATGACAAAGACTCCGTTTTCTGGACACGGAGTAAGAGCAAGCGAGCTCTTGGGACTCGTACACAGTGACGTGTGCGGTCCAATGTCTACACATGCGCGAGGTGGTTATTCCTACTTCATTACTTTTACGGATGATTTCTCTAGGTATGGATATATCTTCTTAATGAAACATAAATCCGAGGCTTTTGAGAAATTCCAAGAATACAAGAATGAAGTGGAAAAACAAATCGGCAAAAGTATCAAGACACTGAGATCTGATCGAGGTGGTGAATACTTAAGCACCGAGTTCCTGGGTTACTTAAAAAAGAATGGAATTCTCTCTCAGCTTACTCCTCCATACACACCACAACACAACGGTGGATCAGAAAGGAGGAATCGAACCCTATTGGATATGGTTCGTTCCATGATGAGTAAGGCTGAGTTACCGCGATCATTCTGGGGATATGCACTAGAATCAGCTGCATATCTTTTGAACATAGTTCCTACCAAGACTGTGCCTACCACACCATATCAGATGTGGAGTGGGAAGAAACCCTATCTTCAGTATCTGAAGATTTGGGGATGTCCAGCTTTTGTTAAAAAGCAGCATGCGGACAAGCTCGAGGCACGATCAATACAGTGTAAGTTTGTGGGATATCCAAAGAACTCCAGGGGTATCTATTCTATTACGCAGAGGAACAAAAGGTTTTTGTTTCTCGTAATGCCCATTTTCTAGAACATCAGTTTTTAGAAAAGGAAATAAATGGGAGCGAAATAGAACTGGAAGAAATTCCAGAACCACAAGCTGTTACTGAAAGTATGGTAGAACCAGAGGTTCAAGAAGAACCGGACATCCCAGCGCCACTCCGCAGGAGTAGTAGGCAGTCTCATCCGCCCGAGAGATACTACGGTTTTCTCATAGACGGGGATAGAGATGATTGCGTCATTGATAATGATGACCCTACTAGCTTCCAGCAATCCATTCAGAGCGGTGACTCAATAAAATGGCTGGATGCAATGCGGACCGAAATGGAGTCCATGTACACTAACAAAGTATGGACTTTGGACACTGCTCCAGAAGGGGTAAAACCCGTAGGATGCAAATGGATCTTCAAAAAGAAGATTGGTGTAGATAGACAGGTTGAAACCTATAAAGCTAGACTTGTTGCAAAGGGTTTCCGTCAAAGACCTGGTTTGGACTATGACGAAACCTTTTCTCCAGTGGCTATGCTCAAATCTATTTGGGTCCTTCTTGCTATTGCTGCCTTCCACGATTATGAAATCTCGCAGATGGACGTAAAGACGGCCTTTCTAAATGGAAATTTGGAAGAAAGCGTCTATATGGATCAGCCAGAGGGATTCATTCAGAGTGGGAGCAGCGGTAAAGTATGCAAGTTGCTTAAGTCCATTTATAGACTAAAACAGGTATCGCGGAGTTGGAACATCTGTTTTGATGATACTGTCAAGGAATTTGACTTTATCAAAAATCCAGATGAACCATGCATATACAGTAAGATTGTAGGGAGAGCTGTAGTATTCCTCGTCTTGTACGTGGATGACATTCTCCTAATAGGAAATGATATTCCTATGTTACAGTCAGTCAAAAGTTTCTTGTCACATAAATTCTCCATGAAAGACCAAGGTGATGCCACCTACATTCTGGGGATCCAGATCTATCGTGATAGATCTAAAATGATATTGGGACTTTCGCAGTCCAGGTACATAGACACCATATTGAAAAGATTCAGTATGGAAGATTCTAAACGCGGTAACCTACCGGCTTGTCACGGAATCACCCTCTCCAAAGATATGTCTCCCAAGACTGATTTGGAAAGGGATCGCATGTCGATTATACCCCACGCTTCAGCGGTAGGCTCTATAATGTATGCGATGTTATGTACCAGACCAGATGTAGCATACGCATTGAGCGTAGTAAGCCGGTATCAAGCAAACCCAGGGGAGAATCACTGGATAGCAGTAAAGAACATTCTCAAGTACCTGTGAAGGACTAAGGAGATGTTATTGGTGTATGGCGGAAAAGACCTCCAGATGGAGGCCTTTGCCGACTCCGCCTTCCAGAGTGACAAGGATGACTCCAAATCCATGTCGGGTTATGTCTTTACCCTCAATGGAGGGGTGGTCTGTTGGAAGAGTTCCAAGCAGGAGACCGTTGCTGACTCAACAATGGAAGCGGAGGACATAGCTGCTTGCGATGCCGCAAAAGAAGTTGTCTGGATGAAGAAGTTCCTCACAGAACTTCAGGTGGTTCCTTCCAGTGTTGGTCCAATACCTCTGTATTGTGACAACAACGGCGCTATAGCTTTAGCGAAGGAACCCAGGTCCCATCAGAAGTCCAGGCACATCGGCGGTATCACCTGATCAGGGAGATTGTAGATCGCCGGGAGATCGAGGTGAAGAGAGTAGAGACGGAGAATAACATTGCTGATCCATTCACAAAGGCCCTTCCTCAGACGCAGTTCGAGAGGCTATTCGAGATGATAGGTCTACGATATGCCAGCTCATGGCCCTAGTGCAAGTGGGAGATTGTTAGCGTATATGCCCTAGGGGCCATTATTGTATCATACTAGGTTGTATATTACTTAATGGAACCTTGGGATATTCACAGTTGTAAATACAGTCTTGCTAAATATGGTAGTATGCTACTTGGTTTGAGTCTACTTTAATATGTGCATATGTTTCTTATTACGAATCACTTATACATATTAGTAGAGCCCATAGGATCTTTGCTTGATTACCAGCGTTGTGATGGCAGTCACACTAGTGGGGGCTGGGTAGTCTGTAACCAACATCCTATACAGGTCCCTGGTCGTTGGATTATCGAGATAGGGCATCGATATTCCGGAGTAGACTAAGTGTGTACGCTTCTCATCCCAGTTGAGGAGATGGTTTGTCCCACAGCCATCGGTACGTCGTACTGGAGATAGTATACAGGTGCTCGTTAGGTTACGGGTACACCGGACAGGACTCGCAGGGGAACTGATTGGTTAGTATTATACCCATCGTCAGTTAACAGTTCCCAGGTGACATGAGTACAGTATAGTCCGCAGACTTGACACTGCTACTTCACCTCAAGTGTGTCCCACTGTTCTTAGATTGCTACCCTACCACGGCTCAAAGGAGTCGTGCAAACAGGTAGCAGTTGGGTGCAGTCCCGAGCACTTGGAGGCAGTAGTGGTTAGACAGGATTCGTCTCTCTCGGTATTGGGAGATGATATCGCGCTGTGTCAGAGAGCCATTACGCAAAGTCCCTGGCCAGGGCAAGCGAGATTTACTGGTAGGTTCCAGTAGTTTCTCAGGGTGTAATGGGCTTTGCTCCGACACGACTTATACAGCTATTAGGGGACTGACGCTTGCCGCCCCTAGGCTTGATATGCGATAGTCTTAGACGAACAGATCGGATTGTACGGAGATTGTCACATCAGGCTCAGTGGGAGTTCGGATGAGTTTCCTCATCGGCCTTCTTATCGACATCTACCTGGGGACCGTTACGTACAGCTAGTGCCGCTTGCGGTCTGTGGTTAAACTCACTGCCAGCGTAGTGTCGAGTTTTTAGAGTCCCACACAGAGAGTTTCCCTGCTCCAGGCAAAACGATATAGAGGTCGTATGGTTTTACGATAAGGGTTCGGACGCATACGTGTGTTTACGCACGTACGACTTTTCGGACAGTTTTTACTAGCCGGCTTTGGTTTAAGCCAGATTCTAGTATCAGGTTATTGGATTTATACAGTCTAAAGTTTTTCTGTGTTTTCACGGATTGTAGGGGCGTTCTCGTAATTTGTCGGGAAGCTTCTAGTAGGAAGATGACATGGAGGGTAAGGTGGCATTAGCATTTAATGAATTTGTGACTCACTTAGATGAATCATTCAAGTGAGTTAATGAAGCATTTATTGCTTAATGACTCACTTGAAGATTCATTGTATTTATTTAATGAAGCATGGTGATAATGCATTTGAATTATTCATTTGATAAATCTTTATGCTTCATTATATATTAGAAGTGAGAAGGATTTTCATTCACTCTCTTGCTTATCTTCTCTCTCCTCAAGCTCTCTCTCTTGAAACCCTAATCCTCCCCTCTCATGTGTTGAGATCAAGGATTAGCTAGACTAATACATCCATAACCTCACTCTATATCCCCTAGGTAGCTTAGATTAGCACTTTAAGCAACCTAGTTATCTCAAGTTAGAGATTAAGCTTGGCGTAGGAGATTTCGGGTGGATCGTCTTTGACTCGAGGAGGCCATTGAGGTGCCGATGTTCCAAGAAGCCTACGAGGAGTGGAGGACAGCGATGAAGACCCGAAGGACATGTAACGTGAGGTATAACTTCGAATCCGAGTAGTTAAACCTCTAGTATTTAGTTAGCAATGGTTTAGATAACGATTCATGTGCTCAAGTCCGTGTTACGAAGCTTTGTCAATCATTTTTCATATATTCCGCCTCCCCGCAAGTTCGTGGGGTGCGTGATATGGACTTACAGTTACAGCCCGAGCTTCAGCAGCAACGACTTCTTGGCTGATAAGATATACCGGGTCCACTGCAGGTATCTGGCCGAATGGCAAGGAGTCAAGCCAATCATGTACACCTGTCCCCACAGGCGCGACTCGCCTTGGCATATGTGTCGCCCCAAGATATCTAAAGCCATTGGAGGCTGTACGGGTATTGAAGCCATAGAGGGCTGAAGGCGACCCTCCGAAGTCCAGTTGACCTCCTCTATGGTATAGTTCATTTGGGGTGAGTCGGCATAGTGAATAGCGGAGATAGGCTCTGAAGGCATCGCACAAGAGAAACTGCGTCGACTCTGAATGATTGGTTGTACCATAATGTCACGACCCGAAATGGCACGTGACCGGCACTTGAATCATATGAAATCTATAAGACCCATCTGATTCAAGTATGCCAAAAATCCCAGAAATCTAAACCATTTGAAAGAGAAAGAAGGAAAAGTTCAATTTTAAAGCAAGTGGTTTAACAAAATAAGCCGAAGTATGCATTTTTAAAACCTTAAGTCCTTTCTGAAAATTTCGGCAGAGTTTCCTTTGTAAATACTGGCCCCAAAAGGGTACAACACATAAAATATATATAAAGGCATCCCCAAGCGGGAGCTAGCTCTTCGCCAATTGGCGGTCACAACCACGCGAGCAATATAATATACAACACCGAAGGGCGAAGATCAAAACTAAAAAGGAAACTAATATCATCTAGAAAACAATAATAATATAAGTGCGAATCTGAGGTCGAAATAATATACACTAGTCTTCTAAGTATAATAATAATATAAGTCTGGTTGATGGAGTTACTAGATACAACTGAAATAAATAAATGTACAATGGTGGTCACGATACGAGTGAACCCACCTACCAAAGCAATCACCCTGAAAGAAGCAGTGTGCCAGCAAAACCGCCAAGAAAAACCTGTACGGCAAACCTGCAAGAAACAGTGGCACGACGGGGGTGAGTTGCCAACTTGTGAACAGAAAACATCATAGAGCAGAAATCGCATGTATGACTCTATCCTAGGTCATACCATAATATCCATATAATATATAACCTGAAACATCTGATAATGGCCAGAGTAAACATCTATACATAAGTGTAATACCAAGTTCTTGTGTCAGTGCCTCAGGTAACAACATATCATAAATGTGATGTATGAATGCATGAAAACAGAATACATCTAAATGAGAAAACTGTTTTCTTATCTCAGTGATATTTCTGTATAAAAATCGAGTATCATCAATGAAATCAACAGAGAATCGGTGTCAAGTATCGACATGAAATATATATATCTCAATATCTCAATATCTCAGGCTCCGGCTATTCGGACTGGCCTGTATCATCAAATCTCAATATCTCAGGCTCCGGCTATCCGGACTGGCCTGTACTCCGATCGGTATCCTCCGGATATCCGTCGAGTCACATAAAATCACCGGTCGGTAGTGCTCCCCTGCCAGGCTCAACGCCATCATATGCGACCATTTTGTCCCGGGGTACCGCACCAGGTCCACCATGCACCCACAGACGGTTCCTCCTCCTTCTTGAATCGGGTGTATGATATTGCTCAAGAGCCGAGAAAACTCATGGTGGACATATCTCAATCATATCATGAGAAAACCATAATTTTCTATCTTTAAAATGATAATAAGTTTATAAAATCCTTACGGTTTCTCCAAATCCAGAAATCTCATGGAAATCCGAAATCCCAATCTCAAGAGTAAATAAACAATGAATTATCGGCAATAAGCTACATAATTGCATGACAAATGAATATATGAATGCATGGGATATCAAGAAAAGGATGCAATAATTAAACTAGCATATAACAGCAAGCACACTAGTACTATGTCGAAACTATCAGCTAGCAATTTATACAATGAATTAGTGTTTTCTAATGTGTACGTGACATGGCAATTTCCGATGATGATGTGTGTGAACCGACAAGCAGGTGTACGTGGAGCATACGCATCATCGGTAATAGTGCTGGTGTCCTGACAGCATGATTTTAATAATAGCTAACGAAAATACATAAACATGCAATGTGATGCGAACAACAAGAATAAATGGCAAATGAATAGTAAATGCAACAATAAGGGAATAAACGTTCCTATATACGAGACATACAGTTTTTGGCATCTGAAATCGCACGAATCGTGGTGTTTAAAAAATAGGGGCTACGATGTTTTTAAGAAAATACACGTCCTTTGAAATATCCATATTATCCCTTAGCTTGTCTTTAAAATACTCACGATTCGTTAGTTTTGGAAATAAGTATGACTCGCATAGATCTAACCTCTACTAAGTAAACTACATAACTAAACTAAGAGACTAATCGAAAGGGTAAGGAAATCCACCTAAGTCTGAGTCGATATCCATATCTAGTAGTCGGTAATCCCGCCTCAATAGTATCACGCACGATACAACATATAATATGATATTCTCGAGTCAAGAGTGCGGATCTATCATCATAATAATATCTCGTACGGTAAATCCATCGTACGACATCCCAAATCAGGGTATGGGGTCAATATCACATATAACTCATAATTTATATGGTATCACTATCATCATATTCTGTGTATCATTATCATCATATTCTGAATTAGGGGTATTGATCTAATGTCTAGTACATTCAGATACCATCAACATATATATATATATATATATATATATATATCTCTGTGTGTGTGTGTGTGTGTGTGTGTGTGTGTGTATGACAACACATCGCCTAAGGATCCGCTATAATATCATGTCGTATCTCACAATACGAACCAAGTCACATCACCGATCTCGTGGCATCATGCCCAATCACATCGACTCACCTCCAAGTACCATATACTATCCTCATCATCTATGTATATGTATACGTATATATATACATACTCACATACCTATATGTATATATGTATATATACATATACATATCCCCATATACGTATAAGAAAATAAAATGTATGCATGTGTGTGTACGCGCGCGCAAATCATTACTCTAGGGTTTCGCGACTAAGAAGCTAAACTAACTTACTTCTAATTACACTAAAACTAACTCATGAACACCTAAAACCTATCTTGATAATCATCTAGTCTCACAATAAACATATTTATATACATAGGTATACGTATTCGTATACTACACTATGAAACTGCGGGGGTGCTATACGGCATCCACCCGACTTCCACCGTAGATATATATCTACTCACCTTGATCCTTGCTTGCCGAAGTCGATGATGCCACGCTCGTCCCTATCGTTCAAGTCCACTCGAGGGTACCTACATATATACACACAAAGTATTGTAAACCGAAATCGCACACGAAAACCAAAACGGCACGCATATCACACATAGGTTAAAACCTATAGTCTACGCATGCAAGAATAACTGAACAACCCTCGTCGCTGACGTACAAACGTCAGACGATGGGACACAATATCAAATACCAAATCCTAATTCATTAAAAGCCGCAAAACAAAATCAGAAACCATGAAAAACACTTCCAGATTTTACCCCAGGTGAAATTAGCCAATTTTGCATATGTGGAGGGTCTAATTATCTAACATAGGAACCACAGACCAAGCACGAGGCCTGGGGGTCAAGTCCTGGCCGCAATTTATGGCCAGAAGGGTTATATTTGCGGCCCTTCAGTGGAAATGGGGTCCCGGGTTTCAGTGGTAGCTTCTAGGATGCCTGCACATCTCTCAGTCTTCGCTAAATATTTTTCAGATGCCCCGGGTGATAGCAGGTCTCAAAACAACGTCACAAAAGTCACTAAAATTCGATATCGGGGTTTCTAAGTTTGGGTTAAGGGGGTTTAGCCTCTGGTTTTAGTCCAAAATACAATCACTAAAGGGGTTTGTGGCCTCTACTAACCTCAATTACACTTTTGGATTCAATTCAAACCCTAACCTTAACTTGGAATTTTCAAAGTCCACCAATCTACACTAAAACACTTCTAAACATGTATGGATTCTAAAGTGAATGAATTACTATACTGAGGGTGAAGGAAATACCTCATTTGGCAACTCAAGAAAATTCTTGAGTTGCCCCAAGTGCTCAAAATCCTAACTTTCTTGGTCCAAAATGCTTGTAGTGAGCTTGTGCACATTTTTAATGAAAGGGAGATGATATTTTGATGTGGGATTGATGGTGTTTGTGAGGGTTTAGTGGAGGTAGGAGATGAGGGCAGCCATGGAGATGAAAGGGGGGAGAATGATAAAGAAAATGGAGGGAAACAAATGGGAGCAATGGTCAAAGACCCCTCACCTCTCTCTCCTTTCTCTCTCATGCCCATACTCTATTGTTTACTCTTTTCCTTTTCCTTTTCTTTTCTTTTCTTTCTCATTTTAGAAACAAACCATGCATGAAAATAAAGAAAAGATCCATGGTAGAAAATGTAAAAATGTGAAATATGATATGGTGCATGTCATGTGCACAAATCAAGCTTAATACACGATTAATGATATTTAATCGCGATTAGCATTAAAATGGAATATAATTAACCATAAAGAATTTATAATTTTCTTAAATCATATAAAACACCCTCATTTCAGTAATTCCTATAATTTTCCAAATATTTCCCGAATTATCAGTATTTAATTATACCGTACCATTAAAATATTCGTAATATTTATCATTTTAATTATATAAATTCCCAAAAATAATATTTTATTTTTCTGAAATGTTACAATCTCCCCCTTTAAAGATATTCGGTCCCCGAATTTAAATTAAAACCCCTCAAATACTAAAACATTTCAGTAAAATGATCAAGTCGTCGGGGCTCCGAAATCATAAATATATAAAATACATCATAGCGCAATGCATGTGCATGAAAAAAGAGTATATAAACCAAAATCAAAACTCCGTCAAGCATCACGCAATCATCGGAGTTATGGTGAAGACACCAATGTCAAAGTCCAATACGAAAACCAACATGATATACATCTAAACTATACATGTATGCATCGTTGTAAATTCGTCAAAATATCTGAAAGAAATGCATGCCAAACCTTTTTCCAATCACTGTGCAATGCGCGTATCACGGCACATGTGGCGGACATCTATTGTAAGAAAATAACTACACACACCCTTTGTTTAACATACATGTCCCGCCGTTTTGAAAAATAATTTAGAGGGGTTTCCTTTGTAAAATGTTTCGTGTCATCTCGGACAAATAGGTAAATACTGAGACTATACCTCCCTTTTGGAAATCCCTTCGATAACTATCAATGCATGCAAAAATATATTCAGGTACTGTCCTCGGACTGGTCATGCTCAGCTACTATACCAAATAGTAAACATCATAAAAACATACTGCTCAAAGGAAATCAATCCCAAAATGTATATAAGATGCCGCGTGCGTCTGTTGCGTACGGAAATCGAAATCAATGAATGTGCCATACATGTACACAGAAACAAAATTTAAGTGCAACGGGTGTGCACGAAAACACCTGTCAAGAGCAACGGGTGTGCCTGACAGCAATATCAGGTGCATCTGATGTGCACGAAGAATCCCGATTTAGTGCATCTGGCATGCACCAAAAATCGCATCAAGCGCGTCAAGTATACACAAGAATCCAAATCAAGTGCACAAGGGGCACAAAAACAATGTCGAATATCATAATCGAAATCGACGGTATACAACAAAGCTCAATCCAAATCAGGTATACCGTGGTATATAATCTCGCAACCATGTGCATCAGCGTGCACAAAATCGAATCAAAATACTAAAAGTGCATGAAAACTATGCCGAAAGCACAAGTCAAATCATATGAATACCATAGGCGTGAAATCCAAATCAACATCTCGAATGATATCAAATCGAAGTCAAATGCAACTGTGGTGCACAAAATCTCAGTCATGCAAATAAATCGCCCAAATTACCGAAATCCGAAATAACAGACACGTGATATTTGAACCAACAAATTAAAAATCGTGAACACTGTCGTCGATATGTCCTTCCTTCAAAGTCGAGAAGGTGTCGGTGCATCCAAAGCTAGCAGAGCAAAATATCTACTTGCCTCCTGTTCATGGCCTGGCGCCTTGTGCTCTTAGGCTCTCATCTCTCACTGTGAATTGCCAGTTACATAACTCTTTGGTTCAACGGCTCAATATGGAAATGATGACGGAAACAATTTCCGCTCTGGCACATCCTCTAAAAGATTCTGGCCAACTATCATTGTCGCTCATAACATATCTCATCAATGATGCCGAACTCTGGCCTACTGGGTGTGCGTAATACGTCCGATCCTGGGTCTAAGTCTTCTCGTGAAGTATCTCATCATATGATATCCGGATGACGTCGAAATTTTCGATCGATTCATTAAAGTCCCATAATTTCCCGAAAGATCATCACTCGTGCACAGTTTAATAATATCCAGTACTTGCTACAGTACCTATGGACTAGCCGTAGAAGGGCAAACCCAAGCCTCACTAATGGCACCGCGGAACTGCCGCCAACCCTAAGGTTCAAAAGCGTTCCCATGGTCATTATGTCGAGTTAGGGTTTGATTCTTCTAGAGGGTCCACAGCATTACTTGCATGTTTTTCCAAATACTTTAAACTTGAAAAAATGGGTTCTGACATTCGTTCATTTTCTATCGACTCATCATCGTACCCGCATGAAGTCTTCTCTAGCTGAAATCCATCAATCTGATGACCTCGCATCGGGGTATGCAACTAACCACATGTCCTAGTCGTTCTTCCATGGGTGACTAGCGATCTTCTATTATATCTCTAATTGCAACTCGTGCTGCAATAGCTTCAAACATCTGGAGCGAAATCTTGTCAGTCACCGCAACAACTGGCTCATCCGTCTGCATGCTAAACAGTACCGCAATCATCAAGAATAATAGTGCATTGACGGTCATCATATTCTGGCTGGTCTCTAGCGGTAGCCTGATCCTCTGGTGCTGATATGCACGTTCGAGAAATTTTAGTAAAAGCAATCCATCAAACGCTCATGGCGCGAAAAACATAAAAAAAACGACACATCTATATAATCGTGTGTCGCCGGAATTACGCCATGGTCAGTCCTCGTCCATGACGAGCTCGTGCTGACCGCAACTCTAACCGCAGCTCTCATGTCCATGTAATCGTGGTAGCAAAACCATAAACTTATATTGATGAGGATAGATCATAGGAATGAATATAATACTGTGCAAGAAAATGTACATCCTAAGGCTTCTTAAGCGGAGTAGCGTATCGTAAGTATGCCGCGGAACATACACACGGTATGTCACTCTACTTAAGTCACCTACTCTATCAACCAAGGTCAACCTACGCGACGAAATTTTGGGTCTAATACCCCTTCGACTAAGTCTAAGTTCCATAAGGTCAAGCCTATATTCCGAATATATATAAACGCCCTAGACTCCGCATAGTCAAACATAGACTCGAATCAAGGTCAAACCTAGCGCTCTGATACCAATTTTGTCACGACCCGAAATGGCACGTGACTGGCACTTGAATCATATGAAGTCTATAGGACCCATCTGATTCAAGTAAGCCAAAAATCCCAGAAATCTAAACCATTTGAAAAGAGAAAGAAGGAAAAGTTCAGTTTTAAAGCAAGTGGTTTAACAAAATAAGCCGAAGTATGCATTTTTAAAACCTCAAGTCTTTTCTGAAAATTTCGGCAGAGTTTCCTTTGTAAATACTGGCCCCAAAAGGGTACAACACATGAAATAAATATAAAGGCATCCCAAGCGGGAGCTAGCTCTTCGCCTATTGGCGGTCACAACCACGCAAGCAATATAATATACAACATCAAAGGGTGAGGATCAAAACTAAAAAGAAAACTAATATCATCTAGAAAACCATAATAATATAAGTGCGACTCTAAGGTCGAAATAATATACACTGGTCTTCTAAGTATAATAATAATATAAGTCTGGTTGATGGAGTTACTAGATATAACTGAAATAAATAAATGTACAATGGTGGTCACGATACGAGTGAACCCACCTACCAAAGCAATCACTCGGAAAGAAGCAGTGTGCCAGCAAAGCCGCCAAGAAAAACCTGTACGGCAAACCTGCAAGAAACTGTGGCACAACGGGGGTGAGTTGCCAACTCGTGAACAGAAAACATCATAGAGGAGAAATCGCATGTATGACTCTATCCTAGGTCATACCATAATATCCATATAATATATAACCTGAAACATCTGATAATTGTAGGGTTAGCTTAGCACCTTAGCAAGGTTTTGGCAAGCATCAATCATGCTACTTTAAAATTTTTAGGGTGCTAAACAAACCCGCCAAGATCTTAACTAGAGACTTAGGGTTAAACATGATATGTAAACTCTTTACATCTAAGTGATCAAGGAATACAACCTTTGTAGACCGGTCCTTCACTTCAAATAGCTCCGCGTTGAGGTCTCTTCGCTGCGATCATCAAGTACCCAGACTCCTGAGAGGCTCCATGAAGAGAAAGATGCAAGCTTGCTTCCAATTTTTAACTACTAAGATGATCTACCTTGAGGAATCTTAAACCAAAGCTCTTGCTTCACTAATCAAGTATTAGTAAAGCAAACACCCTAATCTAAGTGGCTAGAATAGATGAGGATGATGATGTAGGAATTTAGCTCTTTTTTTCAATTTCTCACTCATTATCATCACTTATCAAAAACCTAGTGAAGGTTTTCATCAAAGAAGAAGGAAGAAGAAGATGAAGCAAATCCTTTTGTGATGAATAATGAAATCATTGTTGTGGTTACAAATCAACCATGGGTTAAGAATGATAGAGTTAACCCTTGTAGAGAATAAACTAGAGGCTAAGGTTTGGGTTGGGTTAATAATTATCAACACAAAATATCAAAGGTCAAAGTCAAAGCTTCATGAAGCTTCATGAAAGCTTCATCCAAGCTTAACCCTAATCCAAACCCTAACCATGTTTAAACTCCACAAAACATGTTGCATTTGTAACCCTAACATGTTACAATATTATATATCACATATACAATATTTATTGTAACAAAATAAAATAATACATTTAACATATATCACATATATATCAATGTATTATCCAAGAGAGAAAAAGAATCTTTCTGTGAGCTTATATTAGTTAATGCAATATAATATATCAAATATATAATTATAAATTAAATTATCGAATCAACACTTGATCCGATAATCTGGTTATTTCATAAATAACCGACTAATATAATCTGTATCAGTTCATCGAATCAACACTTGATCCGATGACCCGGTTATATCACATATACCCGGCCGATATCACATATCGTGAGAATCTAATACGGTATCGCATACACGTATTATTCTGGGTCCCGCACATATCACATATGTGCTCCTACTCCGTTTTGCCTGAGCAAGGAAACCTCCGTGTATGACTCTAAAGAATCGTCAATACGCCGGCAGTAGGTGATGATCATATCAAACACCCACAAGCTGCAAGCGGTCAGCTAAACGTAACAGCCACCCAGGTATTGAGCAATCAGAAGATCAACAAGCAAGCCTGTACATTCTCCTGTGAATCCAACCAGTAACACTCCCGTACAGTCCGGTCTCTCCGTCTGATATGTCGCATATCCAGTCTAGGGGTGGTAAACGTCAGACCCCAGTAACCGATAAGTCGTGTCGATATGAGGTCATAACAGTTCGAGAAACTACTGATAACACTTACCAGTAAATCTCAGCAACCCTGGCCAGGGATTTCCAGTTATAGCCAATTGAACACAGCGCAACATCAACTCCCTATACCGGGAGAGGAGAAACCCCTCCTATCGCTCATTGCCTCCATGTGATTCGGGACTGTACCCAAAAGCCACCATTTTGCACGCCCTCTTGGACGTGGTTAGGTGGAAATCAAAGTACAGTGGGAATCACATAAGACTCTATGATGATCTCGGGTCTACAGACTAACCTGTACCAGTGTCACCAGAGAACTGCCATCTGACGTGAGCTATAATACCATCTGGGAGTTCTCGGCGAGTCCGTCTAGTGTACCCAGTCTCTACTGAGCACCCGTATACTTTCTCTGATGTCAAACACCAATGGATATGGGATCATCCCTCGCCCATCTACATGGGTCAAGAAGCATACACTAGTCTACTCTGGTATATCGATGCCCTGTCTCGATACACCTGCGACTAGGAACATTTGAAGGATGTACTTAGTAACTACACTGTCCCTACTAGTATGATCTGCATCATAGTCCTGGTAGTCAAGTACTCATCCTAAGGGCTTTATCAACATGTAATATAGAGACAATCAGAGTACATATTAAGATAAAGAGCAACCAGATAGCATACTATCATGTCGAGCAAGAAAGTCCTCCCTATATATGTCGAAGCATCCACTACAATATACATCGTATGTACAGTAATGGCCTCTAGGAAGTACATATCACTAACAATCTCCTACTTGCACTAGGGCCATCTGTTGTGGTATCGCATACCCAACAATCAGCTATGGTTGAAGTATCTCATACTCAACCATCCCATAAAAGTCTCTACTGGGAAATAGGCCTTTGTGAGTGGATCCGCGCTGTTGTTCTCTTTGTCTACTCTCCTAACCTCGATCTCCCTGGAGATCAACCATCTCCATGATCAGGTGATACTGCCTTAGAATATGTCTGGATCACAGATGGGACGGTGGTTCCTAGGCCTAAACCACAACTCCTTTGTCACACAATGGTAGGAACGAAGTTCATCTCATGAACTTATATGTCCAGACTTTCTCTTTGGTAGCATCCTTGGTAACGATGTATCTTACCTTTAATTGTCTAGTAAGTCACGGTATCTAGCTTGGAACTCTTCCAACATACCGTCCCTCTACTGAGGGTAAAGACAATGCCTGTGACTGTCATTCAGTCGTCCTTATCACCCTGGAACCTTTCCAGTGATTCTCCCCAGGATCGATTGATACCATCTCACTACAACTAATGAGAATCCTAACATCCAATTAGATCTATCTCATAGATCCAAAACTTAGGATTTAGCAGGTATCAACTTGATCCTTTATGGAGAATCCTTGTGATAAAAGGAGATTGACCGAGCGTAGCATAGGAAACTCCTTTCCTATCAAGAGTATGCCATCCACGTACAATATGAGGATTACCACCATACTCCCTACTACCTTTTTGTATATACTAGGTTCATCTACCATTTTGATGAAGTCAAACTCTTTGACTACCACATCAAAACAGACGTTCCAACTCCGCGATGCCTGATTTAACTCATAAAGCAACTTGCATACATTTCCACTGCTCCCACTGTCTATGAGGCCCTTTGGCTGTGTACTTATAGACGCTCTCTTCTAAATCACTATTTAGAAAAGCAGTCATGACACCCAACCGCCAGAAATCGTAGTCATGGTATGTAGCAATGGCAAGTAGGATCTGGATGGACTTAAGCATAGCTTTGAAAGTCTCAACTTTTCCATGTACACCAAGTAATCTTCTCAAGATATACTTGCTCCTTGTAGGGATTTAACCCTTCAGATAAAGCAACCAAAGTCCATACTTTGTTGGTGTATATGGATTCCATCTCAGATCGCTGAGTATCCAACCATTCTTACAGAGTCCCCACTCCTGATGGCCTGCTCGAAACTAGTTGGGTCATCATCTCATGATGCATTCCTCGCTCCCACTGTCATAAAGAAAACCGAAGTATCTCTCAAGTGGGTGAGGAACCCTACCAGATCGGCGGAGTGGCTGAGGTTCGTCGGGAAATATTGAATCCTCCGGTCCTACCAAATCATCAGCTGTAGTTTGTATAGCTGGAACTCTTTCCAGATCTACCTCATGACCACAAATTTCTTCATAAGAAAATCCTTTTCTAAAAACGTGGCATGCCGAGAAATAAAACACATTTTGTTCCTCGGTGTGGTAGAAGATATTCCCTTGCGAATGCTTGGGATATCCAACAAACTTCCACAAAACTGACCTTGCCTCGAGCTTGTCCGGATTTTGCTTTTGACATAGGCCGGACAACCCCAAATCTTAACATCTTTAAGAGATGGGCTCTTCCCATACCATATCACATATGGAGTGGCAGGCACCTGATTTGATTGGAACCCTATTCAATAGGTATGCAGCTTCACAAGTGCATAACACCCAAAAGGAAATAGGCAACTCAGTAGTACTCATCATAGAGCACACCATATCACATAGGGTGCGATTGCTCCAACCCGATATACCTACGTGCTGTGGTGTATACGGAGGAGTAATGCTGAGAGAGAATCTCATTCTCCTTTAGAATAGTCCAGAAATTCCGTGCTCAAGTATTCTCCTCCTTGATCACATCAAAGGACATAATACTTATACCTTTTTTGGTTCTTTACTTCTACCTTATATCCATTGAATTTCTCAAAAGCTTCAGACTTGTGTTTCAACGAGAACATATGTCCGAATCTTGAGAGATAATCAGTGAATGTAATGAAGTACAAAGAATCGGTCCTGGCATGTGTAGACAGGAGACCTTACATACATCATCATGTATCAATCCCAAGAGTTCACTGACTCTTTCTCTGTTTCCAATAAACGGAGCTATGGTCATTTTATCTTTGTGACATAACTGGCAAGTTTCACAAGATGTAAGTTTAAACTGATTTAAATATGCTTCTTAATGTAACTTAGCTAGTCGGGTCGCATTGATATGACTTAGTCTACAATGCCTCAAAAAGGATTCGTTCATTTCTGAACTCTTCCCCTTGTCTGTGTTCCGTACGTTAAGAACTGTAGTTTGATTTAGAACGTATATGCTTTTAGATAACGTGTCTGAACCGATCAACTTTTGATATAGGAAATGTTCAAAACATTATCCAACAATACAAAATTATATCCTTCTTTACTAATAAAGAGACTGATATGATATTGTATATCAGGTTCGGTATCTAATAACATTCGTTCAGAATCAATGTATTTGGCAATACAGGGAGATAACTGCCAACTCACTTGGCTTGCAACAATTGCACCGTTTTCAACTCTTGAAACTTATCACCCGTTCTCAGTTCTCTACCTATCTGTAGCCCATGTAACAAATTACATTTGCGGGATTCTGATCCGGTATCTCATACCCAGGACGTAAAGGATACTGAGAAACAGTTCTCGGTAATGAACATACCCGAAGAAGATGCATCAGCATGCACTTTCTTCGTTTGGGCGGCACGGGAATTCTGGTAATCCCCTATTTCTTGCTCGGTCCTATAACAATTATAAGTTGGAGCGGGACCAACGTTCCCTAGCGCAGTATAACAAGAGGGTTCGGTCAATACATCCGTATTATTATCTTGATTAAGGAGTGACATGGTCGCAACCTGGAGAGAGAGAGAGAAGAAAACACTCAGCGTATGCTCTTGCAAGATTAGATTGGTTATTAATATATCAAATCAGGATGTCTCCCACTGTTTTAGTCGAATCTTCCTTCAAACCCTAAAAGGTAAGACTAGCCGGGATTAATTACACTCTACAAGTTCGCCAATCTTTCAGCCAGGCCAGTGTCGGTACTTTGAGGGAGGTTCCCCGTGCTTTCGCACGGACCTAATTAAAATAAACCTCGTTTTCCCAGGGGCGTAACCCCGTTAACACCTTTCTAGACACCTACACGATCGGCTAATTGTAATGTGTAAAACTCTCCCAGGAGTAAGTCTTACTCGCAGTGGGTATCGGGATCCAACTATCTCATAGAAGGTATGCAATCTCATTGCAAATTTCAACACTTGAAATTCCCGATAATATTTTGCCCCTAGTACTTATGATCTTAACTATGGTCAACATATCATAAGCACTAGTCAAGTTCTTCCCGTCATTTCATGATTAATTAGACCCACCCACATGACCCTCAACTATGTCGACATAATCACATGACTGTCCTAATTAATCGCATTATATGCAGTGTAGGAAGACATCACTTAGCTACCGTACACTACGCCTCAACTATAGTCGACATACGCAGCACGAATACTAAGTACTCTACTTCCTAAAATGACGGAGGGCTACGACAGGTATTTTAAGAAAACCTTTTGCGTAATGAACTTGATATCGTTGAAGAATCGAGTTATTTTTGAAAAGGAGTGTTTTTGAGGCTTTTACTAGTTTTGCGAAAGAGGTCACTCCCGGTGAAGGGATCTCGGCTCTTTCCTTATCGAATAAGGTGCTGGATATTCTACAAGGAATACCGCTCTGCAAAGCAAGAACTATAAAAAGCAATCAAAAGACAAACCGAATTTGTAGCATCTGCTAGTTTTGCTAAAGAGGTCACTCCCGGTGAAGGGATCTCGGCTCTTTCCTTATCAAATAAGGTGCTGGATATTCTACAAGAAATACCGTTATGCAAAGCAAGAACTACTATCAGTTTTCGAAACAAGTTTCTACAATATCTTTAGGTTTCTTTTATTTCATTAATCTCATTAATGAAGTTCCATTTTATTATGCTTCACAAGCATCACATTTGAAACGAAATCAACAATATACAATATATATATCATATATATAATATAAATATTCGTCTCAAGCAGTAATATGATCTCATCACAGAACATGGCAGCAGAAGAACATATATGAAATATTGGATATACTAGGAGGTCCGTGTTTTAATGCGAGCCTGTATAAAACACGGATTCCACAGTCACGATGAATAGCCAATCCCACAACCCTAGATCCCTACGAGAGCGGCAAGCAACCCTACCAGTTCTAGAGTTAGGAGACGCGGTCTCGACTCCTCGAGATGGTCTCCCACTGGACCTTAGAACCCGATTACTTGTGCTCCCCGCCTGGGTCTATCCTAATACGGAAAAGTAAATAATATACAATGGTGACATCATCCTCAACCCGGAAGTGCCCCAATAAAAGAATATTACATACAATGAATTTTACATGCATGAAAATAAAAACTCTCATCTCACATAAAAACCCCGGCTATTCAAAACACGACGATCCAATATAACGTATCACAGCAACACATAACATCACATGTCATCAACGTAAGTAAATATGCGTATCCTAATTGTCGTTGATGTATAGCAACGAAACCGGCGATATACCACATATTACACTTACGGTCGCAGAAAAGAAAGTGTAAAACAATAACAGTTGGAATCCACAATCACTTTAGACATCTTAAATCCGAAATATCACATACTTCGCATTTCATGCTTAACTATATGAATTCCACATATTGTATCACATTCTAGATAAATAGACAATGTTAAACTTTCCGATCGAATAAACAAACACCCAAGATTTCCCAAATAGCTCAACACTTGAGCGGAGTTCAAAAAATCCCAGAACATGTCACAGTCGCTATGAACCAGCCATAGAAGGGTCAAACCAACGCCTCACATGTGGTAACGCTAAACTACCACAAACCATATGGTTCAGTGGCGGTTTTGACGGTCACATAATCGAGTTAATGTTACGTTCTTCTAGAGGGTCCACAGATGCGCTTGCATGATTTTCTGAAAGTTTTAAACTCAGGAAAAATCCAACACTTGAAAGTTTTCCGACAAGGGAAAAAGTGAGTTATTGATATCCGTTCGAATCTTTTAACACGTTCTAAATTACCCGGAAAAACTTAAACGAAGTTAAACTTTCCGATCGAATCAACGAGTTCCCAATATTTCCCAGAAAGCTCAACACTTGAGTAGAATTAAAAATTTCCAGAAACATGAAAAAGTACCCAAGAATAAACCCGTGAAGTATTAGCCCCTAACTCCAAAAGTTGGCCGCGGAACCGCCGCCAAACGCATAGTTTGGCCGCAGTTCCACGGTCACTTGAGTGAGTTATGGCTTCGTACTTCACAGTAATCCTTAGAATTCCCTGCATGATTTTCTGAGTATTTTTAATATGAAAATTTTCAACTTTTGAAATTTTTTCCAGAAAGTGGGATTTTTCGGGGTTTCGGAGTTCGATCGGACTTTAAACTTCACCTACACGATGCCTAATGCTCTAGCTTGTCTCTGATACCACTGTAGGGTTAGCTTAACACCTTAGCAAGGTTTTGGCAAGTATCAATCATGCTACTTTAAAATTTTGGGGTGCTAAACAAACCCGCTAAGATCTTAACTAGAGACTTAGGGTTAAACATGATATGTAAACTCTTTACATCTAAGTGAACATGAAATACAACCTTTGTAGACCGGTCCTTCACTTCAAATAGCTCCGTATTGAGGTCCCTTCGCTGCGATCATCAAGTACCCGGACTCTAGAGAGGCTCCATGAAGATAAAGATGCAAGCTTGCTTCCAATCTTCAACTACTAAGATGATCTACCTTGAGAAATCTCAAACCCAAGCTCTTGCTTCACTAATCAAGTATTAGTAAAGAAAACACCCTAATCTAAGTGGCTAGAATAGATGAGGATGATGAAGTAGGAATTTAGATCTCTTTTGTTTTCAATTTCTCACTCATTATCAACACTTATCAAAAACCTAGTGAAGGTTTTCATCAAAGAAGAAGGAAGAAGAAGATGAAGCAAATCGTTTTGTGATGAATAATCAAATCATTGTTGTGGTTACAAATAAACCATGGGTTAAGAATGATAGAGTTAACCCTTGTAGAGAATAAACTAGATGCTATGGTTTGAATTGGGTTAATAAATATCAACACAAAATATCAAAGGTCAAAGTCAAAGCTTCATGAAACTTCATGAAAGCTTCATCCAAGTTTAACCCTAATCCAAACCCTAACCATGTTTAAACTCCACAAAACATGTTGCATTTGTAACCCTAACATGTTACAATATTATATATCACATATACAATATTTATTGTACCAAAATAAAATAATACATTTAACATATATCATATATATATCAATGTATTATCCAAGTAAGAAAAAGAATCTTTAGGTGAGCTTATATTAGTTAATATAATATAATATATCAAATATATAATTATACATTAAATTATCGAATCAACACATGATAATCCGGCTATTTCATAAATAACCGACTAATATAATCTGTATCAGTTCATCGAACAACACTTGATCCGATGACCCGGCTATATCACATATACCCGGCCGATATCACATATCACGAGAATCTAATACGGTATCGCATACACATATTATTCTCGGTCCCGCACATATCACATATGTGCTCCTACTCCGTTTTTCCTGATCAGGGAAACCTCTGTGTAGGACTCTAAAGAATCGTCAATACGCCGGCAGTAGGTGATGATCAAATCAAACACCCACAAGCTGCAAGCGGTCAGCTAAACATAACAACTACCCAGGTATTGAGAAATCAGAAGATCAACAAGCAAGCCAGTATATTCTCCTGTGAATCCAACCAGTAACACTCCCGTACAGTCCGGTCTCTTCGTCTGATATGTCGCATATCCAGTCTAAGGGTGGTAAACAACAGACCCCTGTAACCGATAAGTCATGTTGATATGAGGTCCATAACAGTTCGAGAAACTACTGATAACACTTACCAGTAAATCTCAGCAACCTTGGCCAGGGATTTCTAGTTATAGCCAATCGAACACAGCGCAACATCAACTCCCTATACCGGGAGAGACGAAACCCTTCCTATCACTCATTGCCTCCTTATAATTCGGGACTGTACCCAAAAGCCACCGTTTTGCATGCCCTCTTGGACGTGGTTAGGTGGAAATCAAAGTACAGTGGGAATCACACAAGACTCTATGACGATCTTGGGTCTACAGACTAACCTGTACCAGTGTCACCAGAGAACTGCCATCTGACGTGAGGTATAATACCATCTGGGAGTTCTCCGCGAGTCCGTCTAGTGTACACAGTCTCTACTGAGCACCTATATACTTTCTCTGATGTCAAACACCAATGGATATGGGATCATCCATCGCCCATCTACATGGGTCAAAAAGCATACGCTAGTCTACTCTGGTATATCGATGCCTTGTCTCGATACACCTGCGACTAGGAACATTTGAAGGATGTACTTAGTGACTACACTGTCCCCACTAGAATGATCTGCATCATAGTCCTGGTAGTCAAGTACTCATCCTAAGGGCTTTATCAACATGTAACATAGAGACAATCAGAGTACATGTTAAGATAAAGAGCAACCAGATAGCATACTATCATGTCAAGCAAGAAAGTCCTCCATATATATGTCGAAGCATCCACTACAATATACATCATTTATACAGTAATGGCCTCTAGGGCATACATATCACTAACAATAATGGCCAGAGCAAACATCTATACATAAGTGTAATACCAAGCCTCAGGTAACAACATATCATAAATGTGATGTATGAATGCATGAAAATAGAATACATCTAAATGAGAAAACTGTTTTCTTATCTCAGTGAGATTTCTGTATAAAAATCGAGTATCATCAATGAAATCAACAGAGAATCAGTGTCAAGCATCGACACAAAATATATATATCTCAATATCTCAGGCTTCGGCTATCCGGACTGGCCTGTATCATCAAATCTCAATATCTCAGGCTCCGGCTATTCGGACTGGCTTGTACTCCGATCGGTATCCTCCGGATATCCGTCGAGTCACATAAAATCACCGGTCGATAGTGCTCCCCTGCCAGGCTCAACGCTATCATATGCGACCATCTTGTCCCGGGGTACCCACCAGGTCCACCATGCACCCACAGACGGTTCCTCCTCCTTGAATCGGGTGTATGATATCGCTCAAGAGCCTTGAAAACTCATGGTGGACATATCTCAATCATATAATGAGAAAACCGCAATTTTCTATCTTTAAAATGATGATAAGTTTATAAAATCCTTGCGGTTTCTCCAAATCCAGAAATCTAATGGAAATCCGAAATCCCAATCTCAAGAGTAAATAAACAATGAATTATCGGCAATAAGCTACATAATTGCATGAAAAATGAATATATGAATGCATGGGATATCAAGCAAAGGATGCAATAATTAAACTAGCATATAACAACAAGCGCACTCGTACTATGTTGAAACTATCAGCTAGCAATTTATACAATGAATTAGTGTTTTCTAATGTGTACGTGATATGGCAATTTCCGATGATGATGTGTGTGAGCCGGAGAGCAGGTGTACGTAGAGCATACGTATCATTGGTAATGGTGCTGGTGTCCTGACAGCATGATTTTAATAATAGCTAACGAAAATACATAAACATGCAATGTGATGCGAACAGCAAGAATAAATGGCAAATGAATAGTAAATGCAACAATAAGGGAATAAACGTTCCTATACACGAGTCATACAGTTTTTGGCATATGAAATCGCACAAATCGTGGTGTTCAGAAAATAGGGGCTACGGTGTTTTTAAGAAAATGTACGTCCTTTGAAATATCCATAGTATCCCTTGGCCTGTTTTTAAAAAACTCACGATTCGTTAGTTTTGGAAATAACTATGACTCGCCTAGATCTAACCTCTACTAAGTAAACTACATAACTAAACTAATAGACTAATCGAAAGGGTAAGGGAATCTACCTAAATCTGAGTCGATATCCATATCTAGTAGTCGGTGATCCCGCCTCAATAGTATCACGTACGATACAATATATAATATGACATCCTTGAGTCAAGAGTGCGGATCTATCATCATAATAATATCTCCTACGGTAAATCCATCGTACGACATCCCAAATCAGGGTATGGGTCAATATCATATATAACTCATAATTTATCTGGTATCACTATCATCATATTCTGGGTATCATTATCATTATATTCTGAATTAGGGGTACTGATCTAAAGTCTAGTACATTCAGATACTATCAACATATATATATGCATGTGTATGAAAACACATCGTCTAAGGATCCGCTATAATATCATGTCGTATCTCACAATATGAACCAAGTCACATCACCGATCTTGTGGCATCATGCCCAATCACATCGACTCACCTCCAAGTACCATATACTATCCTCATCATCCATGTATATTTATATGTATATATATATACATACTCACATACCTATATGTATGTGTGTGTGTGGGTGTGTATGTGTGTACATCCCCATATACGCATAAGAAAATAAAATGTATGCATGTGTGTGTGTGCGCGCACAAATCATTACTCTAGGGTTTCGCGACTAAGAAACTAAATTAAGTTACTTCTAATTACACTAAAACTAACCCATGAACACCTAAAACCTATCTTGATAATCATCTAGTCTCACAATAAACATATTTATATACATAGGTATACGTATTCGTATACTACACTATGAAACTGCGGGGGTGCTATACGCCATCCACCCGACTTCTCCCGTAGATATATATCTACTTACCTTGATCCTTCCTTGTTGAAATCGATGACGCCATGCTCTTCCTTGTCATTCAAGTCCACTCAAGGGTACCTACATATATACACACAAAGTATCGTAAACCGAAATCGCACACGAAAACCAAAACGGCACGCGTATCACACATATGTTAAAACCTATGGTCTACGCATGCAAGAATAACCAAACAACCCTCGTCGCTGACGTACAAACGTCAGACGATGGGACACAATATCAAATACCAAATCCCAATTCATTAAAAGCCGCAAAACGAAATCAGAAACCATGAAAAACACTTCCAGATTTTACCCCAGGTGAAATTAGCCAATTTTGCATATGTGGAGGGTCTAATTATTTGACATAGGAATCACAGACCAAGCACGAGGCCTGGGGGTCAAGTCCTGGCCGTAATTTGTGGCTAGAAGGGTTATATTTGTGGCCCTTCAGTGGAAATGGGGTCCCGGGTTTCAGTGGTAGCTTCTAGGATGCCCGCACATCTCTCAGTCTTCGCTAAATATTTTTCAGATGCCCCGGGTGATAGCAGGTCTCAAAACAACGTCACAAAAGTCACTAAAATCCGATATCGGGGTTTCTAAGTTTGGGTTAAGGGGGTTTAGCCTCTGGTTTTAGTCAAAAATACAATCACTAAAGGGGGTTTGTGGCCTCTACTAATCTCAATTACACTTTTGGATTCAATTCAAACCCTAACCTTAACTTGGAATTTTCAAAATCCACTAATCTACACTAAAACACTTCTAAACATGTATGGATGCTAAAGTGAATGAATTACTATACTAAGGGTGAAGGAAATACCTCATTTGGCAACTCAAGAAAATTCTTAAGTTGCTCCAAATGCTTAAAATCCTAGCTTTCTTGGTCCAAAATGCTTGTAGTGAGCTTGTGCATATTTTTAATGAAAGGGAGATGATGTTTTGATGTAGGATTGAGGGTGCTTTTAGGGTGCTTTTCCTTTCCTACAGGAGTTGTTTAGCTTGACTGAGATTTGTGAGGGTTTAGTGGAAGTGGGAGATGAGGGCAGCCATGGAGATGAAGGGGGAGAGAATGATAAAGGAAATGGAGGGAAACAAATGGGAGCAATGGTCAAAGACCCCTCACCTCTCTCTCCTTTCTCTCTCATGCCCATACTCTATTGTTTACTCTTTTCCTTTTCCTTTTCTTTTCTTTCTCATTTTAGAAACAAACCATGCATGAAAATAAAGAAAAAAGCCATGGTAGAAAATGTAAAAATGTGAAATATGACATGGTGCATGTCGTGTGCACAAATCAAGCTTAATACACGATTAGTAATATTTAATCACGATTAGCATTAAAATGGAATATAATTAATCATAAAGAATTTATAATTTGCTTAAATCATATAAAACTATTGGGTTTACCTAGCGCCTAATCAAGAGTTTGGAAGCATCACACATGCCACAATTCAATTTTTTAGGTGCTAAGTTAACTAAACTAGAATCTTAACTAGAATTTTAGAGTAACAATGAACAAGTATCACATACAAAGAATATATTATCACTAAGTGAAGAGATTACAACTTTTGTAGACCTCTCTTGGTGACTCCTTGGACCTTTGAGAGTATGGAACGGATCGCTAGAGGCCTTCCTCGTCCTCGATGATCCACCTGAAATCCCTTTGCCCAAATCTCCTTACTTTACTAGATTTGTGAAAGAAGTATAGCAAACACTGTAACAACTCCATTTTTAGTGTACAAAAATTTGGTCTAAATTTAATGTATACTTGGAGTATTTACTTTTAATGTTACCAGTTTAAGTATTTATTTCACCCCTTAATTACAAGAAAGAGCTTGTAGCTCATTGGTAATACCTTGCACTGCTGAATCAAGCCACCAGAGTTCAAATCACATACCCCACATTATTTTTAATATTATTTTGTTTTAAATTTTATAGAAGCCCAACAGTCAACACGTGATAACTCCAGAATTTTCCAATACACCCACTAAACTAAATGCACCAGAGGACTAATCCAGCGACCCCCCACCTTCTGAGTACTCGACTGCGCCGGCGAACCGGCCGACTCGGGCCGGCTCCGTCGGCCGGACTCGGCCGGTCGGCCGAGTCATCAACAAGTGAAATGTGCCTTTTCCACTTCCTTACACCCATGCATACTTTAAATATTGAGATCGTTTCCAGAGAGCCCATTAACACCCATTTACTCCATTTTAATACATTTTTCCCTACATTTTTACATTTTTTAAATTAAAACCCTTCATCTACCTTAACCCTAGCCTAACCCTATAAATACCATCCCTACCCTCTACCCTCTCACCCAAAAACTTTGGGCCAACTCTCTAAAATTTTCAAGAAACTTGTGTACTTTGAAAACGAGCACGAAGCGAAGCTACGGCAAAATTCCCGGCGAACTTCCGGCGATCGTTTTAGGAGCTCTCGGCGATGAAGCGACGCAACGGCTATTCCTCTCCTTCCATCTCACTCTCGTTATTGTCCAAAACCCGTAAGTCCCCAAATTCTACCTCTCTTTTTTTTCCCTAAAATACGGATTTACAAAACCCGATGGAATCGGAATAAATCCGATTTCCAATTCGGTTTCTTCATAAAACTTCACTTCTCGTTAATACAATTATGCTTAAACTCTCTCATGTTGACTATTAAACACTAATCAACCAAATTGATCAAGTTTCATATCACAAAATAATTGCTAGTTTCTTTTACCGTATTTTTTCATTTAAATACCACATAGTTCCTTTTGCGACATTTAAACCATTAAACTTGTTATACCTTTAAGTAGATCACGAGGTAACGACCTACCTCCTCACACACTCATATGCAACATAGAATATGGAAAATCGACATCTTTACAAATAAATAATCTTTGAGCTAAAAAAAATATCTAGACTCAGCCAATTAAGGACTGTCGCGCTCATTAGGACAGAGGAAGGTTGTAGGCATTCAGTCGTTTATCTAAACCTGATTTTGTGGTGCCTAGGCTAGACAAGTGACAAAGGTAACTTTAAAAGGCCTGTCTCACGGTGATTCGTGAGCGGAACCCTCCTTTCTTCACGTGTACTTACCTGGCCACAATTGGCGGTAAAGAGGCGATTTGAGAGATATCTCACAACTTGTCGCTTTGAACCAGTTAGGAGCAGTCTAGTTGACTTAGGAGACCCTAGAACATAGAATACGGGAAATCGACATCTTTACAAATAAATACTATAATTAATAAAACCGTTTTTTCATAATAATTAGTATTTATACAAATCTTTGCATAGCGCCGCTACAACCCATTTGGGGAACCCGTTCGGGATGGTGCGGATTATCGCACATCCTTGGAGTTAGTAGTGCGAGATGCAGACCTCCGTAAGGAGCATTCGGTCTCGAAAAATTTAAAATACGACATCTTAAGAAAACGAGATTTCTAGAATATTATATATATACTAAAATTATTTTCATATAAATATATGTATATGTAACATAAAATTATCTATTTTGAATTATTTCAAATATTCCACTTTTTCTAAAAATGTCACAAGAATCATTTTACACTAAAATACCATGAATTCCATACAAAATCAATATTACCAATAAATACCATTTATTATGAAAATAGGATATTCTCAATAGAAATATCACAATATAAAATCTACATTCATTACAACTCTAAAGACGATTAATAAATACTTGGGGTGTACTTTGAAAAGTATATAAAAGTATTTTTACATAAAACCCCCTCAAGTTCTATAATTTACCATAAGGACCCTAGTAAATATAGGTTTAAGCGGGACAAATCTCTTGAGCCTCAGGGAGCCGGAGAAGTGGGTGCTTGCCTATCTAAGGTTGACAACTTAACAACGATGTTATCAATACGGTAATCGTCTTGGAAAAAGACACACATCCTGCTGCCCATGTGCAGCGGTTACCGATAACATCAAAACAATCAGGACTTCAATTTACTTTTCTAATTGTCTGACTCAGAGTGAGTCTCATTATAATCTGACTTGAATATGATTCAAGTACAATCTACAATCTACAATTTACAATATTACAATTCAACATGAATCCATGAATCCATTATCAATCTATCAACTTGACTAAACCGAACCATGGATATGCATCCATTTACATGATTCTACAGTTATAGCATTTATATAATTATATAGTTACATCCGTTTATTGATATCATGGTTTCAGTCAGTCAATCAATTATACAATCAATACAATATACAATACAAACAAGACATCTCGGGGTTTAAGGGGTAGATTGGTACGGAAGGTGTTAGAAGTGGCATGAGACAGTAAGACTTAATACACCTAATATGAATCCAGTTGCTATTGTACCGTGGCATAAACGGTTCCTTATACTATACTTGCCTCTAGTCTCTGGTATATAGAGACTCCTCTCGTATACACTGGCATTCTTCTGTACCAAGTTACAAACAACAGCGTTAACACAACATTACAACGATATAATACAACTTTAAAAGATAGCTTCTTATTCTGTCTATTTTACTTTTCTCTTATCTTTGGGACTTACCGAGCGATCTGTTCGCTGACGACATTCTATTTCTTTCTTCTTTGAATGTCGTCAGGTGATTTGGACCCGTCAGAGATCGAGCCCACTGCTGAAGACTTGGACCGGTTCAGTGAAGACTCCGAACTCTAGTACATTGTACATTTTCCATTTCAGTACTCTTCTTTTCTGTTATGCCATTGTTTAGGCATTGCTTTTTATCAGTTGTATTTACTTTCCATGTATTGTACAAAAAAATGTTAATAAATAAAGTTGCTGTTTTGATTATATCTTGTCTCTTGTGCATTTATTTTTTATATTGTTTAGATACGCTTAGCGTATTTACTTCACAGTAAATACGTAACGGACCAGTCACGTCCCCTTCGCCGTATACCGGGAAGCGGGGCGTGACAAACACCCTACACAAATAGGCTAGATGTGTGTAGAATGATAAGATGGTTTGTATTTTATAATCAAAACCTATTCTTTTTATCAAGCTCATTCAAATGAAAATTCAAGAGAGAAAGAGAATGAGGAAGAAGATGATGGTGGCTAAGCTTTGAGCTCAAGAGATAATGATAATGATGAATGAATTAAGTGAGAATGAATAATCAATATTAATCCTTCTCACTTCAAACCATGGTTAACTAATATCTCGATATTATTGTGTTGAGTTAAAGTCCAAATGAAATTTAAACCATGGTTTGAATTAGGTCAAAGAATAGTCAAGTTTGGATAATTATCAACCATGATTTAATTTTCATTGTCTTTTTCTTTTTCTCAAAACTAATATATATCTATATATAAATGAACCATGTGAGTCTTGCATTGCCACCATTTGTGTATTAACAATCATGATACAATGTATGTATATATATGTCCATGCACATCATCATGTGCATACATGCATGCATACATCAACAAAGAAAAGGGTTTAATAAAGAATTAATCTAAAAGTCAAATGTTAAATCAACACTTGATTAACAAACCGGTCATATCACATACGACCTGACCAATAAAAAAACGCCCGATTAATATACGGTATCACATATGCGCGTTTAATCGAGTCTCCGCGCATATCTTATATGCACACATCTTTTCGCCTGAGCTAGCAAACTTCATTGTGGGACTCTAAGACTCGTCAATATGCCGGCAGTAGGTGATGATCATATCAAACACCTACAAACCGCAAGCGGTCAGCTAAACGTAACGGCCACCCGGGCATTGAGCGATCAGAAGAAAACCAGCGAAGCTGTCAAAATTCCCGTCGAGCCACCTGGCAACACTTACCGTACAGTACGGTCTCTTCGTCAGATTTGCTGCATATCTGTAAGTCCACGTTGCCGTCCCCGGTTCTTGCGGGGAGGCGGAAACGGTATAAAAATCAAATTTTTAGCGCAAAGGGCAACATGGACTATCAAAGTCGGGATCTTTTCTAAACTAAACTAGCTATCATGCTAAAGAGAGTTAGCTACTCGGATAAAAGGTTATACCTAACTTGAACTCCTTCTTCTTGAAACCTTTGTAGGGTTTGATGGTGCTTTCCTCGTCGCCTTCTTCCGTCAAAGATGGATCCACCTGAGGGTTCGACCTTCGGGCTCCTTTCTCGAACTTTGAGAGAACTAGGATCTTTGGCTTGCTAAACCTCTAACCCTAGAGTGAGTAGAGAGTGGCTTTGGGGTGTTTTTATCTCAAGGAGAGGGATTCTCAACACATGAGAAGGGATCTCCTTGAACTAGAGGAGGAAGAAGAAGAAGTGAGGAGAGAGAAGAGTTATGATAGAATGAGCCCTCTTTTCTTTTTACAACCATAACAAAAAGAAAAGAATTATCAAATTAACAATAATAATAAAAATGAAATAGTTGATGGATGGTTTGGAATGACCATTATCATTACATTCATTAAATGAATTTTGCTAGAATCAAAGAGCATCTTTGTAAAGTAATGATGATGGTCAAACTTTCAACTATGGTCAACTAGTCAACCTTGGTCAACAAGTCAATAAACCCAACCATGACACAATTTCATTTAATTAATATTATTAATTGATATTTCATAAATTCATTAGGGTTTGGAAAAAGACGACTGTCAACTATGCATACGCACCTGTTCCGAAACCCTAATGAAAATCCTCTTCCTCCGCCTCAATCAACTGTGCATACAAACCCGCATTCTTGTTCCGAGGAACATGAATACAATGAGATAAAATCAACCCCAAAACATATACCAGTATCTGGCTCAAACCAGAGCCAGCTAGTAATATCTGTCCGGACTCCAAACGTGCACAAGTGCGCGGATGAGAACGAACCCTGTCGCAAAACCATGCGACCTCTACTCTGTTTTGCCCAGAGGCGAATAGCCCTCTGTGTGGGACTCTAAAGACTCGACACTACGCTGGCAGTGGGTTTAACCACAGACCGCAAGCGGCACTAGCTGTGCGTAATAATCCCCGGGTAGATGTCGATAAGAAGATTGATGAGGTGAACCCCATCTGAACTCCCACTGAGTCTGAATGTGACAGTCTCCGTACAGTCCGGTCTGTTCGTCTGATACATCGCATGTCGGGCCTAGGGGGCGGTAAACGTCAGTCCCCTAATAGCGGTACAAGTCGTGTCGGAGTGAAGCCCAAAACACCCTGAGATAACACTGGAAGCCTACCAGTATATCTCGCTTGCCCTGGCCAGGGACTACTCGTGTAATGGCTCTCCTAGACACAGCGCGATGTCAACCCCCAATACCGGGAGAGACGAATCCTGTCTAACCGTCACTGCCTCCAAGTGCTTCGGGACTGCACCCAACCGCTACCTGTTTGCGTGACTCCTTTGAGCCGTGGTAGGGTAGTGATCAAAGTGCAGTGGGAACACACTCGAGGCGAAGTGCCAGTGTCAAGTCAGCGGACTAAGCTGTACTCATGTCACCTGGGAACTGATAACTGACGATAGGTATAATACCAACTTGTCAGTTCCCGACGAGTCCTATCCAGTGTACTCGTAACCTAACAAGCACCCGCATACTATCTCAAGTACGACGTACTGACGGCTGTGGGACAGACCTTCTCCCACACTGGGATGAGAAGCGCATGCGCCAGTCTACTCCGGAGTATCGATGCCCTGTCTCGATAGTCCTGCGACTAGGGACCTGTATAAGGATGTGCTTATAGATTACCCAGCCCCCACTAGTGTGACTGCCATCACAACGCTGGTAATCAAGCAAAGATCCTAAGGGCTCCACTAATGCGTATAAGTGATATGATAAAATAAACACATGTACACATTGAAGTAGAAACAAACCAAGTAGCATACTACTATTTTGAGCAAGATTATATATACAAGGTGAATATCCCAAGCTTCCATTAAGTAATATACAAACCAGTATGATACAGTAATGGCCTCTAGGGCATATACACTAACAATATCGAGTCTAGGGATGGAATCGTCGACCCCAATAACTCAATAAGTCATGCCGGTGTATGGCTCATAACAGATCGAGAAACTACTGATAACACTTATCAGTAAATCTCAGCAGCCCTGGCCAGGGACTTCCTATTATAGCTAATCAAGCATAGCACAACATCAACCCCAAATACCGGGAGAGACGAAACCCCTCCTATCGCTCATTGCCTCCATGTGCCTCGGGACTGTATCCAAAGACCACCTGTTTGCACGACTCAGTAGAGCCGTGGTAGGGTGGAGATCAAAGTACAATGGGAGGACACACAAGACTCTATGACGATCTCGGGTCTACAGACTAACCTGTACTAGTGTCACCTGAGAACTGCTATCCGACGATAGATATAATACCACATAGGAGTTCTCGGCGAGTCCGTTCAGTGTACCCAGTCTCCACTGAGCACCCGCATACAATCTTTGGTGTCACCACACCAGGTGGATATGGGATCATCCATCGCCCATCATATGGGACAAGAATGGTATATGCTAGTCTACGCTGGAATATCGATTCCCCGTCTCGATACACCCACGACTAGAAATAGTTAAAGGATATGCTTATAAACTACAGGTGTCCCACTAGTATGATCTGCATCATAGTCACAGTAGTCAAGCAAATATCCTATGGGCTTTATCAACATGTACCAAATGAATAAGATGCATGATCAAATGAACATATCAAGATAAAGTAAACCAGATAGCATACTATCATGTCGAGCAAGAAAGTCATCTATATACATATATATATATATATATATACATATATATATATATATATATATACATATATATATATATATATATATATATGTCCAAGCATCCACTATACATATAATGACCTCTAGGGCATACATATATCCAACAATCTCCCATTTGCACTAAGGCCAATTATTGGCGTATCTTATACCCAACATCTCAAAAATTCGCTCATGCTACGGCTGTGGAAGGGCCTTGGTGAGTGGATCCGTAGTGTTATTCTTTGTATCTACTCTCCGAATCTCGATCTCCTGGCGATCTACTATCTCCCGGATCAAATGATATCGCCTCAGGATGTGTCTGGACTTCTGATGGGACCTAGGTTCTTTGGCTAACGCCATAGCCCCATTATTATCATAATACAATGGTATTGGATCAACAATGGATGGAACTGTAGGGTTCCTAGGCACGCTAATGAGGTCTCACAAGGCATCAACCATGCCAATTTAAAATTTTACGGTGCCGAGAAACCCTAGACTAGACGTTAACTAGAATTTTAGGCGAAAACAATAAGCAACTAGTTAACTACTTAACTAAAAGAACGAAAATACAACCTTTGTAGATCCGGTGCTCCACCTCCATAGCTCCGCGATGAAGTCTCCTCGCTGTCCAAATCAAATCCCGGGCTCTAGCATCGGCTTCATCGGAGAAATGGGCAGGCTAGGTCATCGACTACGATGCCGAAGATGATCTACGTCGAGGCATCGCTAGATCAAGCTCCCACTTCACCAAGTCATGAAAATTGTGAAGAGAACACCCTATACTACTTGGCAAGAGGTAGAGGATGAAGAAATAGGAGGTGGGATCACTTTAGAATTGGATTTCTCACCCTTTTTCATCAATCACCATTGATGAAGCAAGCTTTCTTCTTGAAGAAGAAGAAGAAGAAGATGATAATGTTATGATAAGAACATTCAAAATAGAAAAGAAAAATGAATTCTTATCATAAGCAAAACATGGTCAAGTGTAGAGAATAAACTAGGGTTAAGTGGAATGGTTAGGGTTAAGCATGAGACAAAATGGTCACTTAGTCAAAGCTTCATGAAGCTTCAACAACAAACAAATGAAGCCACCATTCTTTCTCTTTATGCTTATCATTTTCAAAATGAATAACTAAAGATAAATGAAAAAGAAAACAAAACCCTAACCATTCATATAACCATGGTTTAGACTTTACACAAACCCAAGTTAGCATGCATCATCAAACATGATACAAACTTGTGTACAAAAGTATATCACATATACAATGTGCACAATAAGTGAGAAAATCCATTTAAAATGAACCAATACTAGTTAATGCAAAGTAATATATCAAATATATAATTATGCATTAAATCATTAAATCAACACTTGATTTAACGATCCGGTCATATCGCATATAACCGACTAATATACAATGTATCAGCTTATCGAATCAATCCTCGATTCGATAACTAGGTTATATCGCATACAACCATTCGATACAATCATCGCGAGAATAGAATAAGGTATCACATACACGCATTATTCTCGGTCCCGCACATATCTCATATGCGCTCCTATTTCGTTTCGCTTGAGCCAGGAAACCTCTGTGTAGGACTCTAAAGACTTGTCAATACGCCGGCAGCAAGTGATGATCATATCAAACACCCACAAGCTGCAAGCGGTCTGCTAAACGTAACGGCCACACGGGTATTGAGCGATCAGAAGATCGAAGAGCAAGCCCGCTCACACTCCAGTGAATCCAACCAGTAACACTACCGTACAGTCCGGTCTCGTCGTCTGATATGTCGCATATCTCGCCTAGGGGTGGTAAACGTCAGACCCCAATAGCTCGATAAGTCGTGTCGATATGAGGTCTATAACAATTCGAGAAACTACTGGTAACACTTACCAGTAAATCTCAGCAACCCTGGCCAGGGATTTCCTGTTATAGCCAATCGAACACAGCGCAACATCAACCCCCTATACCGGGAGAGACGAATCCCCTCCTATCGCTCATTGCCTCCATGTGATTCGGGACTGTACCCAAAAGCCACCGTTTTGCATGCCCTCTTGGACGTGGTAAGATGGAAATCAAAGCACAGTGGGAACCACACAAGACTCTATGACGATCTCGGGTCAACAGACTACTCTGTACCAGTGTCACCAGAGAACTGCCATTTGACGTAAGGTATAATACCATCTGGGAGTTCTCGGCGAGTCCATCCAGTGTACCCAGTCTCCGCTGAGCACCCGTATATCATCTCTGATGTCAAACACCAATGGATATGGGATCATCCATCGCCCATCTGTATGGGTCGAGAAGGTATACGCTAGTCTACTCTGGTATATCGATGCCCCGTCTCGATATACCCACGACTAGGGACTTTGAAGGATGTACTTATGGACTACCATATCCCCACTAGTATGATCCGCATCATAGTCCAGGTAGTCAAGTACACATCCTAAGGGCTTTACCAACATGTAACAGAGAGACGATCAGTGTACACGTTAAGGTAAAGATCAACCAGATAGTATACTATCATGTCGAGCAAGAAAGTCCTCCCTATATATGTCCAAGCACCCACTACAATATACATCCTATGTATAGTAATGGCCTCTAGGGCATACATATAACTAACAATCTCCCACTTGCACTAGGGCCATCTGGTAGCAGTGGTTGCAGTATCTCATACTCAACCATCCCTTAAAAGTCTCTCTCTAGGAATAGGCCTTTGTGAGTGGATCCGTCGTGTTGTTCTCTGAGTCTACTCTCCTAACCTCGATCACCCTGGAGATCAACTATCTCCATGATCAGGTGATACTGCCTTAGAATATGTTTGGGTCACTGATGGGACCGGGGTTCCCTGGCATAAGCCACAACTCCATTGTCTCACAATGGTAGGAACGTAGTTCATCTCATGAACCAATATACATCCAGACAGCCTCTTTGGTAGCATCTTAAGTAGCGATGTATCCAGCCTTTATCGTCTAGTATGTCACGGTATCTAGCTTGGAACTCTTCCAACATACCGTCCCTTTACTGAGGGTAAAGACAATGCCTGCGACTGACATTCAGTCGTCTTTATCACCCTGGAACACTTCCAGTGATTCTCCCCAGGATCAACTGATTCGATCTCACTACATCTAGTGAGTATCCTAACTTCCATTTAGATCTATCTCATAGATCCAAACACCAGGATTTAGGAGGTATCACTTTGATCCTATATGGAGAATCATTGTGATAAGCGGAGATTGATCGAGCGTAGCATAGGAAACTCCTTCCCTATCAAGAGTATGTCATCCACGTACTCTACGAGGATCGTCACCATACTCCCTACTACCTTTTTGTTTATACAAGGTTCATCTACCATTTTGATGATGTCAACTTCTTTGACTAATCCATCAAAACAGATGTTCCAACTCCGCGATGCCTGCTTTATCCTATAAAGCATCTTGCACACGTTTCCGCTGCTCCCACTGTCTACGAAACCCTCTGGCTGTGTACTTATAGACGTTCTCTTCTAAAACATCATTTAGAAAAGCAGTCACGGCACCCAACCGCCAGATATCATAGTCATGGTATGTAGCCGTGGCAAGTAGGATCTGGATGGACTTAAGCATAGCTACTTGAAAAGGTTTCATCATTATCCACACCTGGTCAATGATGCAAACTTTTAACAAGTCTAGCTTTGAAAGTCTTATCTTTTCCAAGTACACCAAGTAATCTTCTCAAGATATACTTGCTCCTGAGGGGGATTTAACCCTTCAGATATAGCAACCAAAGTCCATACTTTGTTGGTGTACATGGATTCCATCTCAGATCGCTAAGCATCCAGCCATTCTTACAGAGTCCCACTCCTGATGGCCAGCTCGAAACTAGTTGGGTCATCATCTCATGATGCAATCCTCGCTTCCACTGTCATAGAGTAACCTTAGTATCTCTCAGGTGGGTGAGGAACCCTACTAGATCGGCGGAGAGGCTGAGGTTCGTTGGTAACTATTGAATCCTTTGGTTCTTTCAAATCATCAGCTGCAGTTTGTATAGCTGGAACCTTTCCAGTTCTACATAACTGACCTTGCCTCGAGCTTGTCCGGATTTTGCTTTTCAGACATAGGCCGGACAACCCCAAATCTTAACTAGCTTAAGACATGGGCTCTTCCCATACCTTATCTCATATAGAGTGGTAGGCTGTGATCTGATTCGAACCCTATTCAATTGGTATGCAGCTTCTCAAGTGCACAACTCCCAAAAGGAAATAGGTAACTCAGTAGTACTCATCATAGAGCACACCTTATCATATAGGGTGTGATTGCTCCGCCCCGATATACCATCGTGCTATGGTGTATCGGAGGAGTAATGCTGAGAGAGAATCTCATTCTCCTTTAGAAAAGTCCAGAAATTCCGTGCTCAAGTATTCTCCTCCTTGATCACATCAAAGGACATAATACTTGTACCCGCAATTTGGTTCTCTACTTCTAAATCATATTCTGTGAATATCTCAAAAGGTTCGGACTTGTGTTTCAACAGGAACATAGGTCTGAATCTCGAAAGATCATCAGAGAATGTAATGAAGTACAGGGAACCATTCTTGGCATATGTAGACAGGGGACCTTACATACATCAACATGTATCATCCCAAGAGTTCACTAACTCTTTCTCTGTTTTCAGTAAACGGAGCTATGGTCATCTTATCTCTGTGACATGACTGGCAAGTTTCACAAGATGTAAATTCAAACTGATTTAAATATGCATCTACATGTAACTTCAGCTAGTCGGGTCACATTGATATGACCTAGTCTACAATGCCTCAAGTAGGATTCGTTCATTTCTGAACTCTTCCTCTTGTGTGTGTTCCGTATACTAAAGAACTGTAGTTTGATTTAGAACTACAATGCTTTTAGATAACGTGCCTGAACCGATCAACTTTTGATATAGGAAATGTTCAAAACATTATCCATCTATACAAAATTTTATCATTTCTTTACTAATAAAGAGATAGATATGATTTTGTATATCAGGTTCGGTATCTAATAACATTCGTTTAGAATCAATGTATTGGTAATACAGGGTGACAGTGACCAACAGACTTGGCTGCAACTCTTGCCCCGTTTTCTGCCTCATGAAACTTATCACCCTATCTCAGTTCTCTACCTAGCAGTAGCCCTATGTAACAGATTACATATCTGGGATCCTGATCTGGTATCACATACCCAGGACGTAGAGGATACAGAGAAACAGTTCTTTGTAATGAACACACCCGAAGATGATGCATCAGCATGCACTCTCTTCGTTTGGGCGGCACGGGAAATCTGGTATTCCCCAATTTCCTGCTCAGTCTTATAACAATTATAAGTTGGAGCGGGACCAACATTCCCCAGCTCAGTATAACAAGCGGGTTCGGGCAATACATCCATATTATTATCTTGATTAAGGCGTGATATGGTCGCTACCTGGAGAGAGAGAGAAGAAAACACTCAGCGTATGCTCTTGCAAGATCAGATTGGTTATTATTTTATCTAATCAGGATGGCTCCCACTGTTTTTATCAAATCTTCCTTCAAACCCTAAAAGGAAAGACTAGCCGGGATTAATTACACACTACAAGTTCGCCAATCTTTCAGCCAGGCCAGTGTCGGTATTTTGAGGGAGGTCCCCCGTGCTTTCGCACGAACCTAATTAATGTAAACCTCGTTTTCCCAGAGGCGTAACCTCGTTAACACCTTTCTTGACACCTACTTGATCGGCTAATTGTAATGTGAACAACTCTCCCACGAGTAACTCTTACTCCCAGCGGGTATCGGGATCCAACTATCTCATAGAAGGTATGCAATCTCATTGCAAATTTCAACACTTGAAATTCCCGATAATATTTTGCCCCTAGTACCCTATGACCTTGACGGAGGTCAACAAACCATAGGCTACTAGTCAAGTTCAACCCGTCATTTCTTGATCGAATTAAACCCACCCGCACGACCCTTGACGGAGGTCAACAAGGCCGCACGACTATCCTAATCCAATCTGCATCATATGCATAAGCAAATAAATACTAGTTAGCTACCGCACACTACGCCTTGACGGAGGTCAACAAACGTAGCACGAATACTAAATAGGACTTATCTGAAATGACGGAGGGCTACGACAGGTTTTTCTGAAAACCTATTGCGTAATGAACTTGATATCGTTGTAGGATCGAATGAATTTTAAAATGGAGTGTCTTTGAGGCTTTTCTAGTTTTGCTAAAGGAGTCACTCCCGGTGAAGGGATCGTCGGTCCTTTCCTCGTCGAATGAGGTGCGGGATATATCATATATATCACTGTGCAAAGCAAAAACTCTTAAAAGCAATTAAAAGACAAACCGAGTGTGTAGCATCTGCCAGTTATTGCTAAAGGAGTCACTCCCGGTGAAGGGATCTCGGTCCTTTCTTCATCGAATAAGGTGCAGGATATATCATATATACCGCTGTGCAAAGCAAGAACTGTAGCTACCTGTTTTATTTTGAAATTCGATTCTACAACATCTTAGGTTTCTTTTATTTCATTAATCACATTAATGAAGTCCCATCATTTAAGTACCTAAACATCACAGATAAATACGATGTACACTTATGCCATCCGCATTCGCCTCGATGTCCCCTCGTGCACCGTTAGGTTAGGTAACTAACGGCAGAGCGGGGCAGGGCTAGCGCGGGTGTAAAACATAAGTAACATCTATATAATATATCATATATACTATATACAGTATCCATCACAGAACATCACATGATCACATCACAGATATAGCAGCAGAAGAAACATATGAAATATTGGATATCCTAGGACGTCCGTGTTTTTAATACGAGCCAGTATAAAATACGGATTCCACAGTCGCGATGAATAGCCAAACCCACACCCCTAGACCCCTACGAGAGCGGCAAGCAACCCTACCAATTCTAGGGTTAGGAGACCCGGACTCGACTCCTCGAGATGGTCTCCCACTGGACCCTAGAACCCGGTTACTTGTGCTCCCCTCCTTGGGTCTATCCTAGTGCGGAAAAGTAAATAATATACATCAACGGTGACAACTTCTGCAACCAGGAAGTGCCCCAATAAAAGAATATTACATACAAGTTTTTACATGAATGAAAATGAAAAACACTCATCTCACATAAAAACCCCCGGCTATTCAAACACGACGATCCAATATAACATATCCAGCAACACATAACATCACATGTCATCAACGTAAGTAAATATGCGCATCCCAATTGTCGTTGACATATAGCAATGAAACCGGCGATATCACATATTACACTTACGGTCACAGAAAAGAAAGTGTAAAACTACAATAGTTGGAATCCGCAATCTCCATAGACATCGCATGCCTAATCAAATGAATACCTTAGACATCACATGCCTAACAATTATAAACCCCGCATTTTAGTCTCAAAATCGAAAACACTTTTCAATATCAAGTCGGGAATTCAACAGGATTCCCGATGTTCTGATCGAATGCTCGTCGCAAACTTTACTAGACGGCCGCACCCCCGATGCCGTCGACGAAGTGCACCAAGGTGGAACACCGCTGCCGCGAGCACCCGAATGGATGCTTTCGGCGACGGGGTTCTCCTACAGTCACTTGGTCGGGGCTATGGAGTGAGGCTGTCTATTAAGTTTACCCGGCGAGTATCCGCGTACGCTACGTGATTGCGACGGACTTTTGATCACATCAAAATTCCGTGGCAACCGATCAAGTGAGACTAAACCGCAAGATTTATAACATTCATTCAGTTATCTCATAATTTATTGTGAATTCCAATTATTGTATCCCATTCCAGATAAATAGAAAATGTTAAACTTTCCGATCGAACATCCAAACACCCAAGTTTTCCCGATGCAGATCAACACATGAAATAAGTTCAAAGACATTCACTTCATGTCTCAGTACCAACGGTCCAGCCGTAGAAGGGTCAAGCCAACGCCTCACATGTGGCACGCCGTACTGCCCCAAACCCAAAGGTTCAAAGGGCAGTTCAAGACGGTCACATAATCGAGTTAAGGTTTGTTGTCTTCTAGAGGGTCCATCGCGTTACTTGCACTACTTAGAACGTCTTTAAACTACGGAAAGATCCAACACTTGGAAATTTCCCGATAGGGGAAAAAGTGGATATTTTTATCCGGTCGAACTTTATAACATATTCAAAAATTATCCGGAAAACCGCACAGAAAAAATTTGATAATCCGATCGAATAACCGAATCCCCAAAACAACCCCAGAATACTCAACTCTTGAGTCAAATTAAAAATTCCCAGAAAACTCAGCATAATAAAATAGGAGTTACTGTGCAAACAGGGAAGTATGACGTCATCATACGGCCGCGGAACCGCCGCAGAAGCCAGGCTTCTGCCGCGGTTCCGCCGCACTTTGGAGGATTCATGGACACGTGTTGCACAGTAATTCTTAAGATTCCCTGCTGATTTTTCTGCATATTTTTAATTGACAAAAATCCACAAATTCGAAAAATGTCCAGAGAGCATTATCGGGTTAGGGTTTCGGGTTCGTTCGGGTTTCAAACTTCGTCTACGCATCGCCTAAGGCTTTAGCTAGGCTCTGATACCACTATAGGGTTCCTAGGCACGCTAATGAGGTCTCACAAGGGATCAACCATGCCAATTTAAAATTTTACGGTGCCGAGAAACCCTAGACTAGATCGTTAACTAGAATTTTAGGCGAAAACAATAAGCAACTAGTTAACTACTTAACTAAAAGAACGGAAATACAACCTTTGTAGATCCGGTGCTCCACCTCCATTGCTCCGCGATGAAGTCTCCTCGCTGTCCAAATCAAATCCCGGGCTCTAGCATCGGCTTCATCGGAGAAATGGGCAGGCTAGGTCATCGACTACGATGCCGAAGATGATCTACGTCGAGGCATCGCTAGATCAAGCTCCCACTTCACCAAGTCATGAAACTTGTGAAGAGAACACCCTATACTACTTGGCAAGAGGTAGAGGATGAAGAAATAGGAGGTGGGTTCACTTTAGAATTGGATTTCTCACCCTTTTTCATCAATCACCATTGATGAAGCAAGCTTTCTTCTTGAAGAAGAAGAAGAAGATGATGATAATGTTATGATAAGAACATTCAAAATAGAAAAGAAAAATGAATTCTTATCATAAGCAAAACATGGTCAAGTGTAGAGAATAAACTAGGGTTAAGTGGAATGGTTAGGGTTAAGCATGAGACAAAATGGTCACTTAGTCAAAGCTTCGTGAAGCTTCAACAACAAACAAATGAAGCCACCATTCTTTCTCTTTATGCTTATCATTTTCAAAATGAATAACTAAATAAGATAAATGAAAAAGAAAACAAAACCCTAACCATTCATATAACCATGGTTTAGTCTTTACACAAACCCAAGTTAGCATGCATCATCAAACATGATACAAACTTGTGTACAAAAGTATATCACATATACAATGTGCATAATAAGTGAGAAAATCCATTTAAAATGAACCAATACTAGTTAATGCAAAGTAATATATCAAATATATAATTATGCATTAAATCATTAAATCAACACTTGATTTAACGATCCGGTCATATCGCATATAACCGACTAATATACAATGTATCGGCTTATCGAATCAATCCTCGATTTGATAACTAGGTTATATCGCATACAACCATTCGATACAATCATCGCGAGAATAGAATAAGGTATCACATACACGCATTATTCTCGGTCCCGCACATATCTCATATGCGCTCCTATTTCGTTTCGCTTGAGCCGGGAAACCTCTGTGTAGGATTCTAAAGACTCGTCAATACGCCGGCAGCAGGTGATGATCATATCAAACACCCACAAGCCGCAAGCGGTCTGCTAAACGTAACGGCCACCCAGGTATTGAGCGATCAGAAAATCAACGAGCAAGCCCGCTCACACTCCAGTGAATCCAACCAGTAACACTACCGTACAGTCCGGTCTCGTCGTCTGATATGTCGCATATCTCGCCTAGGGGTGGTAAACGTCAGACCCCAATAGCTCGATAAGTCGTGTCGATATGAGGTCTATAACAATTCGAGAAACTACTGGTAACACTTACCAGTAAATCTCAGCAACCCTGGCCAGGGATTTCCTGTTATAGCCAATCGAACACAGCGCAACATCAACCCCCTATACCGGGAGAGACGAATCCCCTCCTATCGCTCATTGCCTCCATGTGATTCGGGACTGTACCCAAAAACCACCATTTTGCACGCCTTCTTGGACGTGGTAAGATGGAAATCAAAGCACAGTGGGAACCACACAAGACTCTATGACGATCTCGGGTCAACAGACTACTCTGTACCAGTGTCACCAGAGAACTGCCATCTGACGTAAGGTATAATACCATCTGGGAGTTCTCGGCGAGTCCGTCCAGTGTACCCAGTCTCCACTGAGCACCCGTATATCATCTCTGATGTTAAACACCAATGGATATGGGATCATCCATCGCCCATCTGTATGGGTCGAGAAGGTATACGCTAGTCTACTCTGGTATATCGATGCCCCGTCTCGATATACCCACGACTAGGGACTTTGAAGGATGTACTTATGGACTACCATGTCCCCACTAGTATGATCCGCATCATAGTCCAGGTAGTCAAGTACACATCCTAAGGGCTTTACCAACATGTAACAGAGAGACGATCAGTGTACACGTTAAGGTAAAGATCAACCAGATAGCATACTATCATGTCGAGCAAGAAAGTCCTCCCTATATATGTCCAAGCACCCACTACAATATACATCCTATGTATAGTAATGGCCTCTAGGGCATACATATAACTAACAGGAACTACCCCTAGTTCCGCGATGAACTTCCTCATCCAGACGGCTTCCTTGGCATCATTATTTGCAGCAATATACTCAACTTCCATCGTAGAGTCTGCAATGGTATCCCGTTTGGAACTCTTCCAACTAACCGCCCCTCCAATGAGGGTAAATATAAACCCTGAGATAGATTTGCTGTCATCCTTATCACTTTGGAAGCTGGAATCGGTAAAGGCCTCCATTTGGAGATCTCCATTACCATACACCAAGAACAGTTCTTTAGTCCTTCGTAAGTACTTAAGAATGTTCTTCACTGCTATCCAATGTTTCTTCCCTGGGTTGGATTGATACCTGCTTACTACAGCCAGTGCATAAGCTATATCAGGGCGGGTACATAACATCACATATATTATAGATCCCACGGCTGAAGCATAGGGTATAATGCTCATGCGAGCTCTCTCTTCATCGGTCTTCGGACAGAAGTCCTTGGAAAGAGTGATTCATGGCAAGCGGGCAAGGCACTACGCTTGGAATCTTCCATACTAAAGCTTTTTAGGATGGTGTCAATATACTTTGATTGGGACAATCCCAATAATCTCTTGGATCTATCTCTATAGATCCTTATGCCAAAAATGCACAAGGCATCACCCAGGTCCTTCATGGAGAACCTTTATGATAAGAATAGTTTGACCGAGTGTAGCATAGGTATATCATTTCCTATCAAGAGAATGTCATCCACGTTCAATACGAGGAATGTGACAGTACTCCCTACAATCTTCTTATAAATGCATGGTTCATCTATATTTTTGACAAAATAAAACTCTTTGATTGTGTCATCAAAGCAGATGTTCCAGCTCCGTGAGGCCTGCTTTAATCCATAAATGGATTTAAACAACCTACATGCTTTCCCGCTGCTCCCACTGTCAATGAAACCCTCTGGTTGATCCATAAAAACGCATTCTTCTAAATCACTATTTAGAAATGCAGTTTTAACGTCCATCTGCCAGATTTCATAGTCGTAGTGAGCAGCAATAGCAAGTAGGATCCGAATGGATTTAAGCATTGCTACTGGAGAGAAAGTTTCATCATAGTCCAATCCTGGTCTTTGACGAAAACTTTTCGCTACAAGCCTTGCTTTAAAGGTCTCTACCTGTCCATCTACACCAATCTTTCTCTTAAAGATCCATTTGCACCCAACAGGTTTTATCCCAGGAGGTGCAACGTCCAAAGTCCATACTTTGTTGGTGTACATGGACTCCATTTCGGATCTCATGGCTTCCAGCCACTTCACTGAGTCACTACTCGTGATAACTTGCTGAAAACTAGTAGGGTCATTATCATCTATGATGCAATCTTCTCTATCACCATCAATGAGAAACCCATAGTATCTCTCTGGTGGGCAAGAAGTTCTACTAGATCTCCGAAGCGACTGAGGTTCTTGAAGTTTTACTGCAACATCAGTTTCAACCAATTCGTCCTGAGTAATTTGTGTCTCTAGAATCTCTTCTAGTTCTACCGCATTGCCATCATCACCTTTTGTAAAAATCTCCTAAAAATGTGGCTGTTGAGAAACAAACACTTTTTGTTCCTCCTTGTGGTAGAATAGATATCTATATGAATGTTTCAGATATCTCACAAATTTACACATGACCGATCGTGTCTCGAGTTTGTCTGGATTCTGCTTTTTGACAAAAACCGGACAACCCCATATCCTAACTCTTTTAAGAGATGGTCTCTTTCCACTCCATATCTCATATGGTGTGGTAGACACGGTCTTGGTTGGAACCCTGTTTAACAAATACATTGCTGTCTCCAATGCATGTCCCCAAAAGGAAAGCGGTAACTCAGCATCACACATCATGGACCGTACCATATCAAATAGGGTATAATTCCTCCGTTCTGACACACCGTTGTGCTGTGGTGTGTAAGGGGGAGTGAGCTGAGAGAGAATCCCATTCTCTTTTAAGAAGTCTGAAAACTCTGTATTCAAATACTCTCCAGCTCGATCTGATCGAAGTTTCTTGATACTCAAGCCTGTTTGTTTTTCTACTTCAAGTTTGTACTCCTTGAATTTCTCGAAAGTTTCGGATTTATGCTTTAACAAAAACACGTGTACGAACCTTGAAAAATCATCAGTAAAAGTAATGAAGTACGAAAAACCGCCTCTAGCATGTGTAGACATTGGTCCGCATATATCACTATGTATGAGGCTTAAGAGTTCTACAGCTCTTTCTCCGTGTCCAGTAAACGGAGTTTTGGTCATTTTACCTTTGATACAAGACTGGCAAGTTACATAAGATTTATATTCAAAAGGATTCAAATATCCATCTTTATATAACTTGTTTAGTCTTGTTTCATTAATATGACCAAGTCTACAATGCCAAAGAAAAGCTTCATTTATATCTGAAAACTTTCTTTTATTAGTATGTTGTATATTGAAAACCGTGTGTTGGTTCAGGACGTAAATACCGTTATTTAATGTACCATACCCAATCAACTGTTGATTCAAATTAATATTCATAACATTATTCTGCAACACAAAATGATATTCTTTATTGTCCAACAAAGAAACGGATATTATATTACATAGCATACTAGGTACATAATAACACGGGTTCAAAACCAAAACACAACCCGAAGGCAATCCCAGATGATACTCTCCTACAGATACAACATGTACATTGGAACCATTTCCAACCCGCAGAATATGGTCACCAGTCTTCAAAACTCTATTGTTTCTCAATCCCTGCATATAATTGCAGATGTGAGAACCAGAACCGTATCTAATACCCAAGATGCAGAGTTTATTGAAAAACAGTTTTCAGTTACAAACACACCTGAAGCGGAAGCATCAGCATGCTTCTTCTTCTTGAGATCAGCAAGATATAGAGCACAATTGCGTTTCCAATGTCCCAACTTGTGGCAGTAAAAACATTCTCCTTTTCCACTTCCCGCGGCCCCGGATTTTTCTTTCCCCTTCGCCTTTTGAACTCCACCTTTCGGTTTGATGGGTTTCTTCTTCTTCTTCTTTCCCTTGGCCTTGGCTTTTGGGATGGAAGAAGAAGATGGCCTAGCACGTAGAGCGGGAGTTTTCACTGTCTTAAGCGTGCTCTATGTACTTCTCAACATATTGAGAAGTTCAGGCAATGATTTCTCCAAATCGTTCATATTGAAATTCACTATGAATAGAGCAAAGGCGGGGGAGGGGGGGGGACTGCAGAACAATATCTGTATATTGCTCATTATCCATGGTCCATCCCAGTTCCTCGAGTTCTTCTATAAGACCAATTATCTTCAGAACATGTTCTCCTACTGATGTACCAGGGGCCATCCGCATCTGAAACAACTTTCGAGAAGCCTCGTATCGTAAATTCCGAGATTGCTCTTCATACAACTCCTTTGTATGAAGAAAGATAGATTGAAAGTCCATATTCTCGTGCTGCTTCTGATGTATACTGTCCATAGAAGCAAGCGCGATGCACTTGGTCTTGTTACAATCAATAACCCATGTTTTTCGGATCTCTCTATTCGAAACAGATGATTCAGGTCCTGGGACGGGTGGGGCTTTGGTAATGAGGACATATGATACTTTATCATATATGAGTGCAATGTTCAAGTTTCTCAACCATTCTTTATAATTCGGTCCTGTCAGTTTATTTTTCTCTAAAAGAAGCTTAAGTCCCGTCATCGGTATCTGCCATTAGGAGAGAGAAAAGAAAACACTCAGCGAAATGCTCTTGCAAAGATTTAGATTGGTTATTATCTTATCTAATCGATGTCTCCCACTGCTTTTATCAAATTTTCTTTCAAAACCTGAAAAAAAACTACCCAGAATTAATTACATTCTATAGTTTCGCTAACCGGTCAGCCAGGTCAGTGTCGGTACTTTGAGGGAGGTTCCCCGTGCTTTCGTACGGACCTAATTAAAATAAATCTCGTTTTCCCATAGGTCAAACCCCATTGACACCTTTCTAGACACCTACTGGATTAACTAATTGTAAAGTGCAAAACTCTCCTGGGAGTAACTCTTACTCACAGTGAGATCGGGATCCAACTATCATATAGATGGTATGCAATCTCATTGCAAATTTCAACTCTTGAAACTCCCGATATAGTTTTTACCCCTAGCTGCTTATGACCTTGGCTATGGTCAACATATCATAAGCACTAGTCAAGTTCTACCCGTCATTTCGAGATTAACTAGACCCACCCATATGACCCTTGACTATGATCAACATAATCACATGAATGTCCTAACTAATCGCATCATATACTTTGTAGGAAGACATCACTTAGCTACCGTACATTACGCCTTGACTATAATCAACATACGTAGTACGAATACTAAGTACTCTGCTTCCTAAAATGATGGAGTGTTGCGGATGGTTTTTATAAAAACCTTTAACGCTTTGAACTTGATCTCGTTATACAATCAAAACAGTTTAGAAAAGGAGTGGCTTAAGCTCCGCATTTTTTGAAACTTGCATTCTTCATAAAAAGGCCGAGTGGGTTTCAAATCTGATTCTACAACATCTTTAGGTTTCTTTTTCTTTATATTAATCCTATTAATGCAGTCCCATCATTTAAGTTCCTAAACCATCACAGAAAAGAAAAGAAAATAGAACGTACACTTATGCCATCCGCATTCGTCACAGTGTCCTGTTATGCACCGTTAGGTTACTTAACTAACGGCATAGCGGGATGGGACTAGCGCGGGTGTAAAACATAAGCAACGTTTATTATATATCATATATATAATAATAATCCATTCATCTAAGATACTAAGTAATCACATCATAGAATATCAACAACAGAAGCATATATGAAAATAAAAGGATATCTAGGATGTATGTATTTTGTACTTAGCCAACAATAGAAAATACGGATTCCACGGTCGTGATGAATAGCCAAGCCCATACCCCTAGACCCCTATGAGAGCGGCAAGTGACCCTACTAATTCTAGATTTAGGAGACCCGGTCTCGACTCCTCGAGATGGTCTCCCACTGAACCCTAGAACCCGGTTACTTGTGCTCCCCTCCTTGGGTCTATCCTAATGCGGAAAAGTAAATAATATACAATAATGGTGACATCATCCTCAACCCGGAAGTGCCCCAAATAAAAGAATATTATATACAATTAAATTTTACATGATTAAAAAATAAAGCTCTCATCTCACATAAAACCCCCGGCTATTCCATCACGACAATCCTGCATATTATATCTCAGCAACACATAATATCTTATATCATCAACGTAAGAAAGTATGCGTACCCCGATTGTTGTTGATGTATAGCAACGAAATCGGCGATACACCACATACTACACTTACGGTCGCGGAAAAGAAATTGAAAAACTACAATAATTGGAATCATAACCGCCCTTGACATCAAAAACCCGGGATATCACATATCAAAGATTTCATGTCCAACAAATATAAAGCTCGCGTTTAGGTCTCACCCATGAAAACACTTTTTCAAATTAAGTCGGATAATTCAACAATATTTCCGATTAATCCCGAGACCGAAATGTTAGATTTTCACGCAACAAACAAATTTGTAGATTCCAATTATTGTATCACATTCTCAAACACTAGGCGCAGTTAAAACATTCGATCGAACGATCAATTATCCAAATAATTCTCAGAAAGCTCAACACTTGAGCAATATTAAAATACACCAGAGACTGCTACAAGCTCATACGGGCCAACACAAGAAGGCACAGTCCATGTCTCACCAACGGCGCCGCGGAACCGAAACAAAATGACCATTTTGGCTGCGGTTCCGCGGTCGTTAAGTCGAGTTAGGGCTTCGTTCTTCCTGTGGTCCCATACAATTCCCTGCACGTTTTTCTGAGTATTTTTAATGTGAAAAAAATCCAACTTTTTGAAAATTTCCAGAGAGCTTGATTCGGGCGACATGTTTCGTTCGTTCGAGATTTTTAACGTCGTCTAGGTTACTCTAAAGCTCTAATTTGGCTCTGAAACCATTGTTGGGTTTACCTAGCACCTAATCAAGAGTTTGGAAGCATCACACATGCCACAATTCAATTTTAAGGTGCTAAATTAACTAAACTAGAATCTTAACTAGAATTTTAGAGTAACAATGAACAAGTATCACATACAAAGAACATATTATCACTAAGTGAAGAGATTACAACCTTTGTAGACCTCTCTTGGTGACTCCTTGGACCTTTGAGAGTATGGAACGGATCGCTAGAGGCCTTTCTCGTCCACGATGATCCACCCGAAGTCCCTTTGCCCAAAGCTCCTTACTTTACTAGATTTATGAAAGAAGTATAGCAAACACCCTACACAAATGGGCTAGATGTGTGTAGAATGATGAGGTGGTTTGTATTCTATAATCAAAACCTTTTCTTTTTATCAAGCTCACTCAAATGAAAACTCAAGAGAGAAAGAGAATGAGGAAGAAGATGATGGTGGCTAAGCTTTGAGCTCAAGAGATAATGATAATGATGAATGAATTATGTGAGAATGAATAATCAATATTAGTCCTTCTCACTTCAAACCATGGTTAACTAATATCTAGATATTATTGTGTTGAGTTAAAGTCCAAATGAAATTTAAACCATGGTTTGAATTAGGTCAAAGAATAGTCAAGTTTGGATAATTATCAATGATTTAATTTTCATTGCCTTTTTCTTTTTCTCAAAACTAATATATATCTATATATAAATGAACCATGTGAGTCTTGCATTGCCACCATTTGTGTATCAACAACCATGATACAATGTATGTATGTATGTGTCCATGCACATCATCATGTGCATACATGCCTGCATACATCAACAAAGAAAAGGGTTTAATAAAGAATTAATTTAAAAGTCAAATGTTAAATCAACACTTGATTAATAAACCGGTCATATCACATATGACCCGACCAATAGAAAAACGCCCGATTAATATACAGTATCACATATACGCATTTAATCGTGTCCCCGCGCATATCTCATATGCACACCACATCTTTTCGCCTGAGCTAGGAAACTTCATTGTGGGACTCTAAGACTCGTCAATACGCTGGCAATAGGTGATGATCATATCAAATACCTACAAGCCGCAAGCGGTCAGCTAAACGTAACGGCCACCCGGGTATTAAGAGATCAGAAGAAAACCAGCGAAGCTGTCAAAACTCCTGTCAAGCCAACTGGCAACACTTACCGTACAGTCCGGTCTCTTCGTCAGATATGCTGCATATCGAGTCTAGGGATGGAATCGTCGACCCCAATAACTCAATAAGTCATGCCGGTGTATGGCTCATAACAGATCGAGAAACTACTGATAATACTTATCAGTAAATCTCAGCAGCCCTGGCCAGAGACTTCCTGTTATAGCCAATCAAGCATAGCACAACATCAACCCCCAATACCGGGAGAGACGAAACCCCTCCTATCGCTCATTGCCTCCATGTGTCTCAGGACTGCACCCAAAGACCACCTGTTTGCATGACTCAGTAGAGCCGTGGTAGGGTGGAGATCAAAATACAGTGGGAGGACACACACGACTCTATAACGATCATGGGTCTACAGACTAACCTGTACCAGTGTCACCTGAGAACTGCAATCTGACGATAGATATAATACCACATAGGAGTTCTCGGCGAGTCCGTTCAGTGTACCTAGTCTCCACTGAGCACCCGCATATAATCTTTGGTGTCACCACACCAGATGGATATGGGATCATCCATAGCCTATCATATGAGACAAGAATGGTATACGCTAGTCTACATTGGAATATCGATACCCCGTCTCGATACACCGACGACTAGGAACAGTTAAAAGATATGCTTATAAACTACAGGTGTCCCACTAGTATGATCTGCATCATAGTTCCAGTAGTCAAGCAAATATCCTATGGGCTTTATCAACATGTACCAAATGAATAAGATGCATGATCAAATGAACATGTCGAGATAAAATAAACCAGATAGCATACTATCATGTCGAGCAAGAAAGTCATCTACAAGCATCCACTATACATATAATGGCCTCTAGGGCATACATATATCAAACAAAAATACCCTCATTTCAGTAATTCCTATAATTTTCTAAAAATTTCCCGAATTATCGGTATTTAATTATACCGTACCATTAAAATATTCATAATATTTATCATTTTAATTATATAAATTACCAAAAATAATATTTTATTTTTCTGAAATGTTACACACAACCCCAATAAATGAAGAGACTTCTGCTCCGGGTCGTGATCTTTGATCAGTGCAAAAACTTCCCGGTCTACGAGCGCGTCAGCAAATGCGCTCTCTGGACGAACAAACGGGAAAGAAGTGTCAAAAGACATAGTGCCTGCGCGAAAAAGAACAAGGATTAGCTGTTAATGCTACAGTCCAAATTCTGACACTTGGTACTTTAAATTTGTATCACACTGCAATGCTGTGGAAAGGGACCAAAGGGGACCCACAAAATCAAAGTGACGGCTCATCATTGATGAGACAGTCACCCATTAAAGGGGAAATCGTAAAAGGATTCTCATTTAATGAGAGGCTCATTGGGCCAAGGAGTTAAACTCCCTCGAGAGCAACGCTCTGCAACAGAAATCAAATTTGTCATTATGAGGGGAATAAAAATTCCCCAAGAATTCTAAAAGAGCTATGCTCTATGAAAATGATGGAGTAACCCATCAAAAACCCTAAAAAGTAAAGCTTTACTGAGTTAAAAAACTCCAAGATCTTCAAGATCTGTGAACAAACTCTAAGAGTTCTTCATGGAAGATGAACAGTGTTCCAATTCATGGGTTAAAATCACCCTAAAAAAATTATATCTTGAAGATCTATGATCTAAAGATGAACACGGTTTTGTTAATGGGTAAAACCCTAAAACATTTTTTTATGATCTACGATCTGAGAAGAGCAAAGCTCTGTTAATGAGTTCAATCCTTACCAAATTTGGGCAGAGTTTTGACTCTAAGAGTTTCTTAAGGCAGAGAGCTAAGCTCTGAAAGGGGGAGAATTATATTCTCAGGAGAAACAAAATGAACAAAGCAAGAAGATGAACAACGGTCATCTCAAAAGGCCAAAGGCCCTGTTTATAGGCGCTGGAAGTCGATCCAACTTCCAAGTTGATCTAACGGTGGAAAGGTTGCCACCACTACACTCACGTGTAAGCCACGTGAGCGCAACGGTAGGGAGGTATTTGTTTCCCCCAATCAGAGAGCAAAGCTCTATTCAAAATTTGAAATTTGAACTGAGGCAGCGCCTCATGAGAGCGCTCGCACCAAGAGCGTCAGCGCCTCACGTGCAAAGCACAAGAGCGCTAGCGCCAAGAGCGCTAGCGCCAAGAGCGCCAGCTCTAAGAGTCAAAGACTCTGAGGCAGCGCCTCACATGCAAAGCACGAGAGCGCTAGCGTCAAGAGTACCAGCTCTAAGAGTCAAAAACTCTGAGGCAGCACCTCACGGGAAAAGCATGAAAGAGCCAGCGCCAAGAGCGCCAGCTCTAAGAGTCAAAAACTCTGAGGCAGCGCCTCACGGGCAATGCACGAGAGCGCCCGCGCCAAGAGCGCCGGCGCTAAGAGTCAAAAACTCTGAGGCAGCGCCTCACGTGCAAAGCACGAGAGCGCCAGCGCTAGAAATAAATGTTCTCCACCCTTGGATCAAAAATCCAACGAAAATGATAAATTATCATAGCACAGAATCAAATTCTAAATGGGGAAATACTTCTCAAATTTTTCTAAACAAGAAAGATTGTGCTTTGTAAATCAGAGCATCATTGGATCAAAAATCCAATGGTGATTAAACATCACCAAGATACAGAATAAATTCTGTATGGGAAAATATTTTCCCAATCTTGCTAAAAACAAGAAAGTGTCTTCTGTAAAACAGAAGCTCTTGGATCAAAGATCCAATGGTGGGAAACATCCCCAAATCAATCAGAGATCTCTCAATGAGAGATTTCCTTAACTGATTCAACAAATCAGCCTCCCCTATATAAAGGACCCAAGACTTCAAGTCTGGTACAGAAGAACCCCCCATAAACTTCAAGTTCTCAAAAAGAAAAAGAAAAAGAGAAGAGCAAGCTCTAAGAAGAAGAATTTTCTTCAAGGTAAAATAACAATAAGTGAGATCATAGCATCTCCTCTATATTTGAAAGTTTAACTCTCACACCAGAAGAATTTAGTTCTTTTTCAAAATCACAGTTCTATAAGAAAAAGTCTTTCATACAAAGAAGAGAGATCATAGCATCTCCTCCATATCTAAGAGTTTAACTCTCACATCAGATTAACTTAGTTCTTTTTCCAGATCTCAAATCTATAAGACGAAATCTTTCACAAGGGAGAACCAAATTCTCAGAGAATTGAATTGGGCAGAACGAAAAACTCGGTGCTTAGCACTCAAATCTGGTGCTCAGCGCCGAGCGCTCAACGTGCTCCTCACGTGGGCGCTATTTAATAAAGAGTGCTTAGCACTCAAATCTGGCGCTCAGCGCCGAGCGCTCCACGTGCTCCTCACGTGGGCGCTATTTAATAAGAGCGCTCAACGCTTAAATGCTGGTGCTCCTCACGTGGGCGCTACTTAACACAGAGCGCTGTGCGCTCCTCAAGAAAAGCCTAGCGCCATGAATAGTGTTCAACACTCATAAAAAACATAAAGAAAGTGGGTGTCATTATTCACATAAATGTTTAGCATTATGTGCACAGAGAAAGGACTGTGTCCTAGAAAGCGTCGAACACTTTATAAAAAAAAAGGGAAATGACAAAGACTAAGTGGGCTGAGCCCAAAGTTGGCAAAACCCCAAAATCGACCGAGCTCATAGGTCTTCTTCTAAATTGGACTTAGTCCCAAACAAGGTTATCAAATCTTTGATGAACATTCATTGGTTCAAGAGTACATCTCTCCACACCTCTGATACATGTCGTTGTAATTCTTCAACATCTTCAGAGAGGTGGAGGGTCCTAATAACCAATAATTCTTGGTATACCCCCCAAACCAACAACCCAGTGGACCGCAACGTCCTTAAAACTAAATTATGGATCGCAACGTCCTTAAAACTAAATTGCAGACCGCAACGTCCCTAAAAACTAAATTCCACGGACTATGATGTCCTTAAACTTTGGACCGCAATGTCCTTAAAACTAAACCCTTTAGACTGCAATGTCCTTAAAACTAAATTACGGACCGCAACGTCCTTAAAAACTAAATTGTGGACCGCAATGTCCTTAAAACTAAATTGCGGACCGCAACGTCCCTAAAAACTAAATTGCGGACCGCAATGTCCCTATAAAGTAAAGAAAATCCTGTTGAGTAGATCTTATTCTAAAATTAGACTAACATATCCTCAACAAGCGTTTGAGTTGATCTTAATCTAAAACAAGATTAACGATCCTTAAACCAACCCAAACCCAAATCTAAGAAAATACGGATTTGGACTAATCCATACCCTACGGGCGATAACACAAATTAGTCTCTATATACAATCCACGGGCAACCTAAAACAAAACAAACATACACGACACGAAGTGAACATCTGGAGAAGGAGAAAGTGGTTATCGCTAAGCGGTAACGTAATTAACAGCAGGGGCTTGCACCTGCAGGGAAGAGCGTCCCTACAATCAAAAACCCCTCATAAATGAGGGGGAATCTGACGAAGCCTGCTACAATGGCCGCATCCATCCAGTCCTACGATACATGGTTCCATAAATCAACTTGGTATCTTTGGAGAGGGGGACGAATAAAACCAAATAGTATCTGCCTCCCAAAATTCAGGCCGGATGTCCCAACGTCCCGGTCGCGTCTTTCGGCGGCGAACAATCCTTCAATTGGAATTCTTCAACTCAAATGAGCCTGCATCGGCACATCAAATCTGACGAATCACATCAGTCACTCAACTAGAGATAGTCTAGCTATCTCCTGTCACATCTTTATCTGGAAGCTCCAGCGGTTTCTGCTCATAAACTCTGGAAACGACATCCCCTCAATCTCAGTCATCTGTCTGCACAGTAGACAACATCACGATCTCTGAGGTATACTGTATATCAACAGTCCTCTCAATCCAGCAGCCTCTATCAATGGCCCGATCATCCGGTGCAAAGACAAACACTCTCCTCAAACAAAAGATCATAACACAACACTATACATACACGTCCCTATGTCACCAGAAAACAACATGGTCAGTCCTCGTCCATGACGAGCTCGCCCTGACCGCAACACCAGCAGCAGCTCAATCTGTGCTCAAACCATGGTGACAGGAACCTCAATCAGGTATCGAAGAAGATAGATCAATGAATGAAAGAATCAACAGATCCCAAATGGATATATGATCAAAGGAACGAACAGTATCACAGATCTCAAGATAAGTATATCCTAAGGTTTCTTAAGTGGAGTATCGTATCATAAATATGCCATGGAATACACATACGGTATGTCACACTACTCAAGCTACCCACTCCATCAATCAAGGCCAACCTATGAAATGAAAGTTCGGGTCTAATACCCCTCGTTAAGTCTAAGTTCCGTAAGGTCAAACCTAGGTTCCGAAATACATACGCCCTAGACTCCGCATAGTCAAACTCAGACTCAAACCAAGGTTAAACCTAATGCTCTGATACTAACTTTGTCATGACCCGTAATTTAGCACATGGCCGGCACTTAAATTACGCAACATCTAAAGGCGTGACGTAAATCAAGTAAGTCAAAGCCCAGAAAAATCTAAACCTTTTTGCGGAAAATAGTAGGGATGCGGTTTTGAAATAAAGGTATAATGAATCATGTTTCGTCTTTTAAATATTTGGGCAGCACCTCCCTTGTATATTTTGATCCAAAAACAGATATACAACAATATATAGGCGTCCCCAAGCGAGAGCTAGCTCTTCGCCAACTGGCGGAATCACAACCACGCAATAACATATATACGACGCCCAACGGCGAAGAATCAACCCAGAAAGAACAAATAAAGAAGCAATACATCAAAACTCAAGAAAACGATCATAAACCCATCGCTCTAAGTCTCGCACAAAACCCAAGTCTGACTAGGTCTACCAATATACAAATTCTAGTCTCTGATTTGATCTGATCTGATGGAGTTTATCTAGATACAATAGAGTATAACAGTACGAGAGTGGGCACGATCCAACATGTGTCCCACCTACCCAAGCAAAACACCCTGGATGAAGCTGTGTGCCAGCAATACCGCAACTGATCCCAAGCGGTCAAACCTGCAAGAAACTATGGCACAACGGGGGTGAGTTCCCAACTCGTGAGTAGAAAACATCATCAAGTAGAAATCGAATAAAACACCGATTTCCTAGGTCACTATATCCTGAAGGTAATACTATGATATTTAGGGTGATCAAGTACGCATATATGTCAACAATCGAGTCAGTGCAATGACATATATAAATAAATATCTGACATTATATGTATGTATGCATGTGGATATCATCCACGTGTCCATCAACGACACAAACAATATCATGGAACCTGAGTGTCCCACACTGACACTCGAACATCATGAAAACATAAGCCTGTATATATATATATGAGGATATCTACCACGTGTGTCCATCAGCGACACAAACAATATCATGGAATCTGAGTGTCCAACACCGACACTCGAAATATCATGAAAACATATGCCTGTATATATGAAGATATCAACCCCGTGTGTCCATCAACGACACATCAAAATCATGAAATCTGAGTGTCCAACACCGACACTCGAAACATCATGAAACCCGTGTCCAGCATCGACACGTAAATCCTCATATCTCACGCACCGCATACTCAGATCGACCCTTATATCTATATCATCTCAGGCGCCGCATCCTCAGATCGGTCGTCATATCCATCTCATATCATAACTCCAAAACGGTATCCTCCAGATATCCGCCGAGTTCTATACAATCACCGGTAGGTAGTGCTCCCCTGCCAAGCTCACCGCCTAACAATATGAGTCTTCTTGCCCCGGGGTACCTCACCGGGTCTACCAGTACCCGCAGACGGTGCCTACCGCTCCTCGAATCGGGTATACTCACTGCTCAGAACCGAGAAAACTCATGGTGGACACCTCGAAATATCATATCAAGAGAAACCGCATTTTTAAAACAATACACGATTTTCTTTGAAATTAAACTGCGGTTCTCAAATCCAGAGATCTCATAAAAACAGCATCGCAATGCATATAACCATAAAGTATGATGTATGCGACATAGAGTAGTAATATGAGTATATCGGGTATATCATGTAAGCATGTCAAGTGATAGTACTGAACAATGAATGCACATTTACTTTTAAGATTAATATCATGATAGGGCAGTTCTTCTGTGTAAATGGCACGACAATTCTACTGTATAAGTGACATGGCAATTCTACTGTATAAGTGGCATGGCAATTACCGATGAATAATGTGTGTGAGCCGGCAAATCTGTGTATGTGTAACATGCGCATCAACGGTAATTATGCAGGTGTACTAGCAAATGATATCATATAGCATTAAATACCGGCACACGGTATGTACATCAGGAGGGGTAATATCCTACACAACATGAACAATAAATGGGTGTATCTATCTACACAAGAATCATACGGTCACTTTTTAAACGATACACATCGTCATTTTGACAATAGGTATGGTACAGGTGGAAATCTTTATATCGGCGATCTCGCCTCATAACATCCGATATGACAATAATCCTCGATCATCATCCTCAAATCACTAGCGTGGATCAGTCATTCGGTACATCTCATCGCATACGGTAATCCATCGTACGGGGTCATCAAACATAATAGGGAATCTATCAACCTATACAATAATGAGGGTACGGATCTAAAGTCTCACACGGCATATTACTCATTATACTCATAAATACACACACACATACACACACACATCTCAAATCACATTTGTATAAACGTCATATCTTATTAATTCCACTACACCTCTATCTCAATCTCGTGTCGTGCTTATCGATCTCGATCTCATATCATACCATTAACAACTCATACTTGTCCTCTTTCAATTCATACCATTAATAACTCATATATCAATTTGTGTCAACTTTTATCATATTATATCTTATTTATATCCTATAACCGTGTCCGTAAGTTCGTAGCATATCCTTTATCAAATTATAACTTAAAACACAATCTTCCATATCAATGGTTGCGGGGATGCTATACGCCATCCACCCGACTTCCCCCGTAGATACAAATCTACTCACCTGCTAAACTCCTCGCTTAGCCGAAGTCGATGTGCTTCGTCGTCTCGGAAATCTACGCGAAGGTACCTACAATCAATACACAATCGTAATGCTATTAAAACCAATATCCGAAAACCGACACGGCACACGAATTGCTTATGGGTTAGAACCTATAGCTTACGCATGAAAGATCAACCAAACAACCCTCATCGTTGACGTACAAATATCCAACGACCAATTCAAATCTCAAATATAAAAACCTAGAATTCACATATCGGAAAATATAGCCAAACCACTCTCAATCACTTCCCAGATTTTGGCTCAGGTTAATGGGAATTTAACAAGTACAGAGGATAGGTTATAGGGTAAGTGAGCTACAAGCAAAACCACATCACCATAGGAGATAGGGGGTCCGGCGACATCATCCAAAAATCCGGTCTCGCCGATCGAAGTAGGGTGAAATGGGTTCGTGTTTTAGTGGTGGTCTTCTAGTGGTCTATCTAGGTTAATGGACTTGTTTGATTTTTTTTCATAAATATCCCATATTTCTATAGATACCCTGTAGGCTAACAAACTCCATAAAACTGACATGGAACAATTTCTAAGTTCGTGTGTCGGGTTCTAAACTCATTTCCAGGCCAGGAAATCAATCTTTAAGGTCTTGTAAGCACTCACTACACCTCAATTAACCACTTAACAGCAACTTGGAATTTTCTAAGATCACATATCCTAATTATATCGATTCTAACTAAATTAGGATATTTAAACATAAACACTAATTTAAAAGTGAAGGGATTACCTCATTTGGCAACTTAGGAAAATTCTTGAGTTGCCCAAAGTCTTCAAAATCCAAAATTGGATGGTTCAAAAGGTTTAGAATAGCTTTGTGCATGTTTATTGTGAAGGGGGCATGAGGTTTTGAGAAGGAAATTGAGATGATGCATAGAGGTAGAGTGGGGATGAAGAAGTATGGAGAAGATGAAGAAAAACAATGGGGAATGAAGGAATGGGCAGCCAAGTCTCCCTCTCCCTCTCTTATGCTCACTCTCTCACTCACAAATATCTCTTTTGTTTTCTTCTCCTTTTGTTTTTCACTCATTAACCATGGCATCTATTCTATTATTTTCACACTCATAACTCTTTCTCTCTTTTCCTTTCTTTTCTTTTCCTTTCTCTTTCTCACAAACTCACAAATTCATAAGTCACAAACACAAAAACAACATGCACATGACATGGTGCACTAGCCATGGAAAAATGTAAAAATACGGATTTGAACAAAATCCGATAAATATCATTATGGTAAATAAATCATTTTAATCTCTGATAAATTTCCAAATATTGGTATATACTTATACTATTTTACGAAAAACCCCTATTCGCAAATCGAATAGTTTTCGCGAAATATATTATTTTAATATTAAATTTCCAAAAATAATATTTTATATTTCTGAAATGTTACACATTTATACCAGAATTCAATCTATATCAACATGACTCGACTGAACCGAACCATGGATATACTCTGATCACATGACTATCCATTTATATCCATTCCGTTTGCATGATATCATGGTTTCGGCAAGTCTTCCATCTATAAAACAAAACAATACAATCAATACAAAAGACATTACGGGGTTTTAAAGGGGTAGACTGGTACGGAATGTGTTAGAAGTGGCACGAGACGGTCACTTTAATACACCTAACCCGAATATCCATTGCTGTTGTGCCGTGGCTTAACGGTTCCTTGTGCTCCGTATACCTTAGTCTCCAGAATAGTGAGACTCCTCTCGTATACACTGGCATATTCTGTACCAACCTACAAACAACTGCGTTACCAGAACAAAAAGATTACAATATACCAGTTTATTCTCATATGTCTATTCTTACCTATCTTTGGGACTTACCGAGCGATTGTTTGCTGACGTCATTCCTTCACTTTTTCTTTGGAATGTTGTTAGGTGGATCGGATTCTCTGAAGATCGAGCCCAGTTCTGAAGACTTAGAGCAGTTCGCCATTGACCCAGAGCTCTAGATACTTGTATATATTTTCTTTTCAGTTCATGCCATTGTTTAGGCATTGCTTTCCATTCCCGTATCTACATTTTCAGTTGTACTTGTAAAGAATGTTTAATAAATAAAAGTTGTTCATATACATCTATTGTCATTTTTTTCTTGTGTACATTCATTATATTGCTTAATTATGCTTAGCGTATTTACTTCTGAGTAAATACGTAGCGGGCCTCGTCGCGTCTTCTTACCCGTACACCGGGAAGCGGGGCGTGACAGGTTTTGTTGGCGGCCCATGCAGGTCAGTTCTGCATGGACATGCAGGTCAATTCTGCATGAAGTCCTAAGCAATATAACTCAAGAATCAGCAACTAAAAATATTCTTTACATTTCATATTTCTTGAATCTTACAATTTCATATTCTTTGAATCTATCCTAACCTAAAATTTTCTTTCAAGATTATGGATTCTCTAAACAATACCAGCACCAACTTCAACAACACATCACCACCTCTACCGCTTACGTCTACTGTTGCAGCTCCGATCAATGAGCCAACGGTACTGCTTGAGGCAATCCGAAGCCTCCTGGAAGGACAGCAGACTGCTATCTTATTGAACCGCCCAGAAGCGGAAGCACCCGGAGTGAAGCAATTCCGAGCATTGCACCCGAAGCAATTTTCTGGGAAAGAGAGCCTTTTAGAAGCTGAAGAATGGGCTCAGAGCATTGAGGACGATCTGGCAGCAGCACAAGTGCCATACATCGCTTGAGTATGGGTTGCGAAGCTGCAACTCACCGACAACGCCCGAGTATGGTGGAAGGCAGAAGAAAGCCGTCTTGCCCAGCCTATTGAATAGAGGACTTTTCGCGATATATTCGACGTGAAATATTTCCCCGAGACTGCCCGATTTGACATGGAGCGGCAATTTATCCGCCTACAACAGGGTTTGATGTGGACCTAATCTGTGGATGAGTATGATGCTGAGTTTACCATGCTCAGTAGGTAAGATATGTTTCAATATTCGATTTTCAAATATCACATACTACACAGCTAACACAAGACCTTAACAGGTTCGCAGCACACTTGATACCAACAGCTGAGATCAGAGCTAGACGATTTCAGTAAGGGTTGGACCAGGAAATACAAGCTGCCTTAGCTACAGGGGATTTCCCAACCCACGACCTAGTACTGAAAGCTGCCCGTCGATACGAGACAGTAGTGAAGAAGAAGGGCAGACCTCAATCTGCCGGTATGAAGCGCCCTGCCACCCAGATGGTAGGAGGAGCCTCTTCAATACCAGCTCATGAACCTAGGAGACCGGAAGTAACAAATAACCGGCCAAGTCCAGAATTTTGCTTCTACTGCATGAGGGATGGACACCTGTGGAAGGACTATAGGTGCGCAAAAGGCCTGTGCTTAGTTTGTGGCGCATCCACTCATGGAATTGGAAGATGTCCTTATAAATGCAACCCAGTTCCAACTCACAACACTTATCTGCAGCGGCCAGCTATCCAGGCTCCTGCACCTCGTCTTGCTCTTCCAGCTCCACCTCCACCTGGGCCTTCTGCATAGCCTAATCGCTAATTCCATCAGACACTGAGGAACATGCCTCGGGGGCAGAGAAACATACCCCAAGGACAGAGGAACGTGCCTCCAGCTAGGAGGAATGTACTCCGGCGTCAGGCTTTCACGTTAGCGGACGTAGAAGCCGAGACTGTATACTAAGTTAACCCTGATAATTTCCTTATATCTTTTTCAAGAGAGGATGAGGAAGAAGAAAAAGAATGAAGAGGATGACTTCTTTTTATCTCTTTATTTTTTCTAGGAAAAAAATATGTTAAGAGAGAAAAATGAGTGGACCCTCTCATTTATCTAATCCCCTCTCATTCTCTTTCTCTCTCTCTCAGTATGTGTCAAGTGAGAAGAATAAGTGGCCCTCACCATTCACATGCACACACCATGTCATGACAAATGACAAATATATGTATCAATATACAAAATAAGTAGAGAGAGAGGGAAAAAATGTATCATATACATACCTCACATATATATGTATATATATACATATCAAATGAGAGATAAAGAGCGAGTGTGTATCATATACACTATACTAGAAACCATATCATATATATATGGTTATTAAGTCAACACTTGACTTAATATTCTGGCTAATAAATAAACTGACTATTATTCACAAACGTCCAATTAAATCACGTATATCAAATACACGTATTTAATCAAACTCATGCACGCATCTCCATACGCACGCCACAACATCATTTCGTCTGGGCATGCACTTTCATTGTGGGACTCTAAAGACCTGTCAATACACTGGCAGTAGGTTAAATAGGATCATATCCGATTGAATATGAAACACTTTCAGATTCACCCCCTCACGGGTTAACCTATCAGCACGTTAGCGGTACTAGCTGCACATAACGGCTACCCAGGTATGATCAAAATAAAGGCAGGTTGACGAGCAAAACATCCGGACCCGACAAAGTCTATAAGCGATGAATACCATACAGTTCAGTTTTTTCTTCAAAAAGTATCACATACCGGGTCTGAGGCTTAGAATTTATCAGACCCCCAATAACCCGATAAGTCATGTTGACAAAGGACTCATAACCATCAGAGATACAACCGATAACACTTATCAGTTATCTCCACTGTCGTGGTCACGGACTTCTATTTATATTCATGTCCTACACAGCGTGATATTGCCTCCCTATATCGGTAGAGACGAATCCCTTCGACCGCTCACTGCCTCCATATGCTTTGTGACTATACCCAACTAAAACCTTTTTGCATGACTCTTTAAAACCGTAGCAGGGTAGTAACTAAAGTATAATGGGAATACATACAAGACATTATGGCGATCTCAGGTCAAAGGACTATCCTGTACTATCGTTACTAGAGAACTGCTATATGATAATAGGTATAATACCATATAGGAGTTCTCTGTGAGTCCGTCCAATGTAACTCATTCTCTAATGAGCATTTGTATACAATCCTCGGTGTTAAATATCAATAGCTGTGGGATTAGCTATTTCCCTCTAACTGGGTCAGGAAACGTATACACTAGTCTAAACTGGAATATCGATGCCCAGTCTCGGTACTCCTAGGACTAGGGATAATTAAGGATGTGCTTATGGACTATCCAAGCACCAATCCCTATCATAATCATGGTAGTCAAGCAAACATCCTATGGGCTTTATCATCATGTATCAACGATACGTGATGACGAGTAAAACGTATACATATGAAAGATAAAGACAAACCGGATAGCATACTATCATCTCGAGGAAGACCGTTCTATCTGTATAGGTCCTCCTTCAATTACAGTAATTGCCTTCCTGCAATTACAATAATTGTCTTGAGGGCACTATATCCAATAAATAATATCACTGTATCTCTCCTCTCTCAAATCAATATCTCCCTCCTCACTATGACTCTTGGGTAGATCTATGTCATCCAAGAATATAGGTTCCCACTTTAGAATTTCCTCAAAAATTTCATCGATCGTTTCAACTAGAAGTATGGGTTCCTTATCAATTATATCTAAACCGTACCCATCAACATCACAAGTTTTCCCCTCAAAATTTTTCAAGCAACAGTCAGTCAGTTTACAAGTTTTGTCTTCAGATATTTCGTTAATTAAATCTTCCTCTAAACAACGAGTCATTGGAGGCCAAACTGGTATTTGAAAGTCAGTATCAGACTGATTCGGAAGCTTTTCTCACTTGTACTTATACCACCCAATCAAATTGAATGTTATATCATCATCTAAGAAATCATCAAACAATGATTGATCATGAAGCTCACTAGATTGGTTTCTTAGATGAAAGATGTTTTGATATGTGGGTTCGGTTTTATTGACAAATGCTCCTTACTCACTCTCGAAAATCTTGACAACCAAATGCTTTACTTGTTCATCAATTCTAGCCAAGGGCTGCGGTTGGGAATGAAATAATTGATCAGATTGTTGTATGAACATAGTTAGAGTCGAAACTGCTTGAGATTCGACTTCTATCAAAACTTCCAAACTTTTCTCCAAAGTGGTTAACCTGGCGTCCATCTCACTATCAACCCCTAAGATGTGAACGTTGTTTCAGATGATGAAGGCTATGAGAATATCGGTGTCAAATCAGAAAGCCGGTTAATCTCTTTTTCCAATTCTTCAATTAGTTGTTCTATGTTGGAAGTGGGTGGCGGACCGATGTCAACATTTGGGTATGGAAGGAATTGTTGACAAACTTGATTCCAAGAAGAATTTTGTAGGGTTGCACCCTAAGAAAGGGCAATTTTCAAAAATGTGGAACGAGTCTGTACAATTGGAACAGAAAAATTGGGGATGAAAGTGTAGATCAACAAAGGAATATGGATCGTAAAGAATCATATTAAAAAACGTGTCACCCATATCTACAGTTATTCACAAAAAATCATAAAAAATAAAATTGTACCTTAGAAGTCTATGTTATATAGTCAACTAGACCTGTTCCAGGACATAATTATGAACTAAAACAGTATCGAGATTCAAACCCAAAATTAAATTAATCTAGATGTCAGGTAAGTGCAAGAGAGGAAGGGAGGTTTTCCAACCCTTTCGCGAAGCTCCTTAATTCTAAGACCCTTCTCTCAACACTTGCCTTAAACACCCCTTTGAATAATAAACTGTTAAGTAGGATTCTAAACACAGTTGACTTTCTTTAATGAGCATGATGTCCTTAGAATCCGAGTCTAATTGATTTTAATTACTGTGGGTATGCAGGATGCTCATTTTGTGATTTGAGGGCTAAGAGAAAGGTGATGAAATCCCTTACCTTATATTATTGGGTTAGTTGTCTTTAATTACGTATTATGATGCAAATGCACAAACAAGATAAAGGCAAATTGATCAAGCAATTCAAGATCAAGTTTTTTTTATTTTTAATTTTAGCGCGATTTTGCAACAAATACTGTTAGTGCTCAGTTTTGGAGGCGTGATTGCAAAGAATCCTGCAAAAGAGTGAGAATAGTGGAAGGCAACAGATTTGAGAAGAAGAAGTTAAGAAATATCATCGATTGTTTGGGCTAAGAAGCCTCGTTACGATGACTTGTGGACGATGAAATGTACACTTGTGAGGGCAAATCTACCCAGCATCTTTGGCACCGACTCCTTTCCTTGTTGCTATCTCTTCCACTTCTTGTATGCGCTTGTGCTACTTGCCACTATCGCCTTTAACTGAAATTCAAGAAAAATAACGTTTCGTGTGCAAAAAGGCGATGCTTTTGTTCAAACAACTTGTAAAAACTCCAATTCTTATGTACATAAAATTGATTTAAAGTTAATGTATACTTAGAGTATTTACATTTCCTGTGAGTAATATAAGTATTTAATTTACTTTTGAACAACAAGAAGGAGCTTGTAGCTTATTGGTAATACTATGCACTGCTGAATCAAAGCACCAGACTTCAAATCCCATCAGCCACATTATTTTTTATTTAGTTTTCTTTTAATATTTTTAAAAGTCCAAGAGTCTACACGTGCATAACTCGTAAAAACCAAGAGTCACACATAAAACAAACGGGTCCACGAGTCAAGACGCAGCATAAGGGGACACGTGGCAGCCTAACTCGGCCCGACTCGGCCAACTCGGGCCGGCGGAATGGGCGACTCGGCCGGCGGCGCTGGGTTAACTCGGCCCAAACCCATTTTTTCTTCAACTCCCAGAGACCTTTGTCCTACCCCACTCCCCCTGCACTATTTAAAATCTCTAAAATTAAACAGAAAATTTAAAACACCCTTTTTAATTTTTTAAATGCAAAATTAAATACAATTTTATCACACCCTTTCATCTACCCTAAACCATAATTTTTCATATAAATACCACAGCTAAACTCACCCCTCCTCACTTCCAAATTTCTGTCCAAATTCTCAAGAAAATTCCCTAGAGTTTTTGTGTGCAAGTGGAGTTAGCGAAGGGCGAAGCTCCGGCGAACATCCGACGACGGTCCGAGGAGATTCCGGCGACGAAACGACGCACCGACACCTCCTACTTCTTCCTTTTCCTCTCCTCTCCACTACAATCTAGTAAGTCCCTTCTCCCCCTTCTCTTTACTATTCTAAAAACTTAGAATTCTAAAATCCGACGGAAGTGGAGTTAATCCGACATCTGATTCGGTTTTTCCTTATAAATCAATTTTTTCTTAAACACAATAATACCAAACTCTCACTTCATGATCATTAAATATTAACAAAACATATTGACAAGTTTCATATCAAAAGAATTTATATTTCAATTTTATAGAACTTTTACAGAAAAATACCATATAGTTTAGTTTCGACATAAAACATCATTACCCCTTACTATACTTTTAGATAGTTTACGAGATAATGACCTACCTCCTCACAACACTCATATGTAATATAGCACGATAATTTTTGGGAACATAGTTTTGCGAAAATACGATTTTACACAAAACTATCTCAAACTTATAAAAACATTTTTCTACAAGATATGTATTTTTAACAAATCTTTGCAGTACGCCGCTACAACACATTTTGGGGAACCCGTTCGGGATGGTGCGGATTATCGCACATTCTAGAGCTTAGTAGTGCGAGATGCAGACCTCCGCAAGGAGCATACGGTCTCGAAAGATTTAAAAATACAATTTTCTTTAGAAAATATGATTTCTATTATAAATCAAACTTATATTTTTAATATATATATATATATATATGTGTAATTAATATCAAAATATCTATTTTTAATATTTATAATATTCCACATTTCCAAAATTCAAGAAAAACATCTCATTTACAAGAAAATACCATACAAATTCCAATATTACAAATAAATACCATATATTATGAAAAATAGGTTTTATTCACTAGAAATATCACAATGATAAAATATACATCAATGAAAACTTTAAATACAATAATAAAATACTTAAGATATATTTTGAAAATTATACAAAATTATTTTTACATAAAACCCCCTCAAGTTATACTAAATTACAATAAGGACCCCAGTAAATATAGGTTTAAGCGAGACCAGTCTCTTGAGCCTCAGGGAGCCGGAGATATGGGTGCTTGTCTATTTAAGGTAGACAACATAATAAATAGTGTTATCAACACGGTAATCGTGTTTGAAAAAGACACAAATCCTGCCATCCATATGCAGCGGTTACCGATAATACCAAAACCTAATTCAGGATTCAATTTCTTTTCTAATTGTCTGACTCAGACTGAGTCTCAATATAATCAAACTGATTTGAATGAGATTCAAGTATATATAACAATTCAATATGAATCCATATATTCAATCTGTTCGATCTATCAATCTTTACAACTTAACTGAACCTAACCATGAATATATTTCCATCTACATGATTCTCCAGTTATATCCATTTACTGATATCATGGTTTCGGCAAGTCATCCATCTATACAAGACAATACAATTTATAATACAATACAAACAATACAAGCAAAATATCACGGGGTTTAAGGGGTAGATTGGTACGGAAGGGGTTAGAAGTGGCACGAGACTGTAACCATTAAAACACCTAATCTGAATTCAATTGCCGTTGTACCGTGGCTGAACGGTTCCTTGTATTCCGTCCACCGTAATCTCTGGTCTAACGAGACTCCTCTCGTATATACTGGCCTCTTCTGTACCAAGCAACAAACAACAGCGTTAACACTAAATACAATATTATAACAATATAATATAACTTTACAAGCTACACACACCCTCTCTCTCTGTCTATTCTACTTCTCCCTTATTTTTGGGACTTACCGAGCGATTGTTCGCTGACGACATTCGTTTTCTTTCTTCTTTGGAATGTTGTCAGGTGGATCGGACCTTCAGGAGATCGAGCCCACCAGCGAGGATTTGGACCAGTTAGCTTTCGACCCGGAGCTCTAGATACTTGTACATTTTATTTCAGTACTTTTCATTTCTGTTATGCCACTGTTTAGGCATTGCTTTCATTCCATATATTTACTTTTCCGATATATTGTAAAAAGAATGTTAATAAATAAAGTTGTTCATTACATTTTGTCTCTTGTGTATTTTAATTATATTGCTTAGTTACGCTTAGCATATTTACTTCTGAGTAAATACGTAGAGGCCTCGTCGTGTTCTCTGTCCGTATACCGGGAAGCGGGGCGTAACACAACTGTAACTGAATAATTATCAATTTCAGGAGACAAATTAGGAATAGTAAAGAAATATATAACAATCTGAGAAAAAACGAGACACCAATTCAAAAACTTAACTGTCGGGGACGGCTACATAACCCCCAGGGACAACAAAAGAGAAAAAAATTGGGGTTTGGCTTTTTTCAGATTACTATATATTCCAAGTGTATCGTATTTCTGTCCCCTAAAATTAAAATTGCATAGCACAATAACAACAGATTTCAAAACAGTGAGCACAAGTGAACTTTTGTTTAGTTAATTTTTTTGTTAGCCTAGTGTTGTTAGTTTGTGTGTTAGTTTTATATACTGAAATGAACTCAAATAACGCCGCCTAAAATACCGTTTCCCCGACAACGGCACTAAAAACTTGTTAGGAATTAACTTGCATGTGTTTTTATGAAAGACCGAGTTAAGTTAGAAATACGGTACCCACGAACTAAATCTCGTTTTAAAATATGAATAACTGCAAGTGCACGGCTCGTTTGTAGCGAGCTAGCAAGTTTAGGTTGATTCACGGATTTATAAAGAGTTCAAAGGAAAGAATTGGGATTGTTGTTTTGTCACGTTTATAAAGATACGAAATTATAGAAAAGGTAAAACCGGTCTTGACTCCGGTTCGGGTTAATGACTCATGGCGATATCTTCGACTTTCTCTTGATCATACAAATGTTTCCTCTCTCTTTGCAAACCGATTATGAAGCATGTCGTATTAAATTGGACCGAAAGCATGTCGTATTCTAACTTTAATATTGCTTAATGAGAGTATTGAAAGGGGAAGGCTATGCCATTCTTCATCCATCCTCACCTTTACCAAGTCAAAGAATACTACTTAAACATTAAATAAAAATAACATATAGAACAATGAAAAATAAAGAACATATAAGTAAAAAGAACAAGAGAAGAAAATTAGCAAGTATAGTAAAGCAACAAATGATGAAGTTGTATTAACAATCGGAGGAGATGGCTATATAATAGATTTAAAACTTGAGCCTCCAAGCGCTCAAATAAGAGCTTCAACATGGAAGAAGAAGAAGCAAACCAAATTTTAAACCCAAAAACTCCACATCCCTCTTTGTTCTGAAATCTGCTATAAATAGAGAATTTTTCAGATCAAAATCACATCTCTAGGGGAACGTGGGACCCAAAACTATGACACCCTCGAACGTAACAGAGAATTTATGACCGCAAATTTGCGGCCATAATAGGGATTTTGGAGGCCATTTTTTGTGTGCTCTTCTGTGAATATTTGAAGCTCCTTGCAACTCCTAGAATTTGATAATTCATTTAGGTTGTTCTCGGGTCTAGAAAGCCAACAATTGTGACTTTTTCGGTATTTTCTTCACATCACATCCGTTTCCCTCTTTTAAGCAATTTGTTTTCTTCATGTCTCATGGCTGTCCAAGACATGAATGACTAGCACTTTTGCTTTGTCCCATACACCCGGGCGTTGCACACAATGGATTTAAGTGTCCGAAATCCGTATTTTGATCGTTTTGTCCGTTCGTCGACAGTTTGAACCTGAATTTGAATAGAATGGGCGTGATTTGCCTTAATTGTGATTCTTCCTATTTAAAACCTGCCTCCTGCACAATTGCAACAAAATACTTCAGTAGCACTTATTTATAACAAAATCGGATAGAAATGGGAAGTATAGAATGCAAATATTTGTGCGGAAAAAAATACCCCCAAACCTGTATTTTGCATGTACACGAGCAAAACAATTATTAAACAAGGAAGAGAAAGTCCAAGCTCGCTTTCGTAGGTGTCACGGTTGCATTTAGCCTTGCAACAAGCCGTTAAACTTCTAGGTTGTTCTAGAGAAAGAGTTTTGTATCATTAGGGTTTTTAGCGGATTCAACTCAGAAAATCACGAATCAAGCTAGTTTATGCAAACTCTAAGTAGTTAGTCCTAGGTTTTCGTATCAAGACTAGAATACCGTATTCACCCTGGAAAGAAACTTCAACCATTATTCTTCACCCCACTTCTTATCGCATTCTCGATCTTATACCTCTACATGTAAGTGTATGCATCGTTCGGTTCTAGAAGTTTTGCGTCTAACTAGAGGGTGTCCTATTTCCGTATCTCCGTACTTAGTATTTTATTTTTGTCTTTATTTATAAGTTTATTTATTTGTCATGTTCCATTTGGCTTTCTAGGAATCTTAGCGAGTATTTAGGCCGATAGATCCTAAGTAAGATGACTTTAGGTCATCGGGTGATAAAGCTTAATAAACCACGAATCACAATGCCACAAAACATGACTTAATTTTATTGTTATTGGTTTTTTTATATCCATTTTTTGTGTCTAATATAATATTAACTTAGAATATTCATCGAAGCTAGGCTGGTACTCCAAATTAGACGGCTTTAGAGTACCAGGTGATAAGGCACCCCTGCGGGTTTAACACTTGAGAACATCTAGGTCATTACAAGACTAACTTTTCTTTTTTTAATCTTTTTATTTCTTTTTATTTTTATAAGACTTTGTAGGGAGATACTTCAACTTAACCCACATCTAGTTATCCCATGCATTTCTAGACTTTAGATACGTGCGCATGAGTTTTTCTAGGGTATATAGTCACTAGAATAGATTTGATGTGCGGTTATTATTCAAATCTAAGTTTAAGTCTAGGGTTTCAACAATGATTTATTCGTATCAACTAAATCATTTGGATGCCACTTTTAGGCTCATCATTCACTAACCCGATCAAAGTTTTTATATATCTTTTTATTTTTTCAAGTTTATATGCTGAAAGGAAACATGCAATGTGGCTATATACAAAATAAAGAAAAAATAAACAAAGAAAAATACTGAAATGCAATACAATGCAACTATATAATTGCAAAAATAAAAAGGAAAACATGCAAAAGTACCGAAATTCAATAAACGTGCAATGCAAATATAGGAATGCAAAAATAAAAGGAAAAACATGCAATGCAAATGCAAATACCCCCAAACCTAAACTAGATAGTGTCCTCACAGTCATTGTCACGTCCCGCTTCCCAAAATACGGAATACGAGAGGTTGACAAGGCCAGCCATACTCCTACAGTCAAGGAAATCTCCTGCCGTAGTCACACTTCGGTTTCTAGTTTTACATGGTAATCAGTAAACAACGCACATGTAATGAGAAATGCAGTATCGAAACAAAACAAATACAAGGAACCGACCTGATGGAGGTAACAAGAATATAGCTCTGGATAGCTGATCAAGATGTCCGCAATGTACGTCTGGTCCCGGTCCAGGCTAGATCCACTCCTCACTCTGAGCATGCATACTCAGGTCGTCAGAGCGACACAATAGCAAAATATATATAGATGCAAGTGGCAACTCGAACAGTAATAATAGATGTATAACAGTAAACCAAGACAGTAAATATACGAACATGGAGTAACCAATGCAGTGTCTAGTAGATTAGGTGAACAGTAAAGCAGTAATATAGTATGCCAGGTATGTCAACACAGTAAGAAATGTATATCAATGCCATCATCCCTATCAGTCTCTAAATCTCACTGTACAGGTCACTAAGCCTGTCGTCAGTCCAAGTGTGAGAGTCAACCACTCGCGAGTGTCCTCCACCGAAGGGTAGGACCCAAGGGCAAGGGACCACGGGCCCAAAATATAACTCACGATAATAATCATGTACCCTGTAAATCTCCATATATCTCCATATATATAAGCCGGCATGGGACTCCCGAGATTCTGTTGAACTCACACTCAAACTACCCCACACCCCGTGGTCTACATCAAACGCCAACCATAACCTCAAATACCGGTCGGTCCATGACAAGTCTGCGCGAGAACTGGAGACAAGATCTCCATCAAGCACGTCCCGACTAATACTCAAGATAAATGGGCAGTGTCTGATGCCTTATCTGTGACACCCATACAAGAGCTTTCATAAGTGTCCCATACCACTTATAGTCACACTTACACGCGTCCCACAGACGTCGACAATGCAATAGAATAATAGGGTTCACTGATTGTGTACAAGTACGTGTCACATTCACTTATCCACTCATGCACGAACACTAACGTACTTGCCACAATCATCACTAATACCTAACACTGGGTAATACACATGATCACTAGGTTATCAATGCAGTGACATATGTATGATATGATGAGTAAAACAGTATGTAAAGCATGATTAAGATGTCATAAATCGGTATTCTGCCACTTGCATAATTTGTCATAAATAATACGTGCACAGTTTAGCGAAACGATGAACTGGGATGAGTAGTATGTTTGATTGTCTATTCAGCAAATTTGGTTTCACGTCAATCGGGTTTCGGGATCACTAGATATGGACATTTCATTTTAAGCGTTTACTGCTGGAAATCCGGTTTCAGAATCGGAAGTCCGTTTCGCAACGCATTTTAACCCCAGTAGAGATCAGAATTTAGGGATGCTACAGTTGAATGATATCTAGATTTTTTAGTAGGGTATTCAACGCAATAGACGGATCCTCAATCGTGTCTGTACGTCGAAAGTTATACACTATTTAACACTGATATGTCACTTCTGAATCTGTTCTGGACTGTTATACGTCCTGCCCTCTTAATTTACAAATTAAATAGAAAACGATGATGAAACGGAATGAAGCCACTTGTATTATTTAGCTAACAAATTTACCTTTAATAAACTATAGAGTTCCGCAACATATGAGTTAAGGAAACAAGGTGGTACCCATTACGGGACAGCAAACAGTAACCAGAGTCGCTCTGGACCGCAGTCCAGAGTCGCACTCCGACCCAAAAGTCGTCACAATTTCAGTACAGAAACCAATAGAAACTTGCATAGGGTTATAGTTCGTCGAGTCGGCTTCGATTTAAGCCCTCGAACGCATCATTTCAATATGTACGTGATTTACGGTGATTTTAACCATTTTAAGATACGGGAAAAATTCTAGTTTTATGGGTATATTTGGGGGTATTCGCTTTAGCCATTAACAGTCGTATTTTCCAGCGAAATTTATACACAGTCATCATCATTACATGGGCCAACATAAACAATCCAATTCCGTCAAATTAGGTGAGTATTTTCATTGGGATCACACATCGAACAGGTATGGCACATAATCGATCTGAAATTGTAAATTTGTAATCTATATAATTTAAGTTTGTATTACGAATATATTAGCATGTAGCAAGTAAAATACTTGCCTGGAGACGTTGAATTGATAGCACGGCAGCGAAGGCAGTGGTGACACGGCTTGGGCACGGAGTAGCAACAACACAACGAGTCTCGGCTAGACTTGGGCTTGGCTCGAGCTTGGTGACGGGCTGTTGCGGCTAGGCATAGGGTGAGACGAGGTGAATGTGCTCGTACGGCAGAGAGAGTGAGAATAGAGAACAGAAAGAGAGAGAGAGAGAGAGAGAGAGAACAGATAGAGAGAGAGAGAGAGAACAGAGAGATTGAGTGAGAGGCAGAGAGAGATAGAGATAGAGAGAAAAGTAAGGAGAGGGAGGGAGAAGAAGGGCTTGGTGGTGGTGAGGAGGTGGTGCTCGGGTCGACGAGGCGGCTCGGGGCAGTGGGGAGCTTGTCGGCGCCGTCGGGGTGCAGGCGGTGGTCGTGGCCGGGTGCAGGCGAGGTTGGTAGGTTGGCGAGAGAGCTCGGGTGTGCAGTGCGGGTTGGAGCTCGAGAGAGGGGCTCGGCAGAGAGGGAGGTGAGGTGATGAGGGAGGATGTTAGGGTGAGGTGATGAGCGAGGAGATCGTGTGATTCGTCGTCGTCGTCGTCGAGGGGAACGGGTGTGTAGGGACTCGGTGATGTGGTGAAAGGAAGGATGGTGGCTTGGGTTTGTGAGAAGGAGTGAGAGAGGGGGAGTACGATGTGGTTGTCGTCGTGGGGTAACGGCGCACGAGCGTGGGCGTGGGCGTCGTGGCCGCGAGCGTTGGCGAAGGAAGGGGATCGTGAGCGGGAAAAGAAAGAGCCGTTGGGGAAGAAGGAGAAAAGGATGTGGGCCGGGTCGGGTAGTGCAAGGGCTGGGCCGGAATTCTTTGGGCCGACTAAAATTTTGTAAAACGAATAAGGGGAAAAAGGAATGGAGTGGGCTTGGGCCAGGGTTTGAATTTTAAATAATTGGGAAATAAAGTGTTGGGCCCACAAAATAATAAAACGGAATTGGTAAAATAAAAGGGCCGGGCTGAAGGAAGAATTTGGGGGAAAATAAGATATAATAGGGTTTGGGTTTTAGGGTTTTATTAAAAAAAAGGAAAATGGGGGTTTTATGGTTGGGCCGGAAAGAAATGAAGTTTTAATTTATATATTCTTTGGGCTGGGGAGGGAAATAGAGTTTGGGCTGAGAAAAATATAAAAAGGATTGGGATTAGGGTTCGGGGTTTAGAAGAAATAAAATTACAAAATAAAAATAAATAAAATTCAATAGTAACAAAATACAGATTTTGGTATAAAAAGGGTCTGGGTATCACAGTCGTGCTGAGCAATGCGACGTGCGGGTTCTAAGAAAAGGAAAATCTAAACAAGAGGAAAAATTTAGCTACAAGGTTAAGAAATTTACCTACCGGTGCTTGCTTCAGTCCATGAATTAGTACCAGCTGCCATTCAAAAAATTCTTTCTCTATATGAAAATGGATAGTAAAACAAAATATTTATTTCAAAGAAAAATGAAATGTTGGTTAGATGCTAGTATCAAAGTTAGTGACAGACATGGGTGGATGAATGCAGAGATCAGAAATGAAGTTTTCCTATGTTGAGTAAAAAGATAAAGTTTTGAAAGAGTCAAATGTGTGGAAACCGGATGTTCTCTATCATTGTGAAGTGTGTGGTGAGTCTAGCTCATCTAAGAGACGGTATTCTTCCTTAAAAAGTTCATCAAATTTTTGGTTCCTAGGATGAATCGGTGTCACAAACGCATCAAGAAACTTGAGTTCATCCGCAAAAATTTTCTAAGCGTAACTAAGCAATATAATAAATGTACACAAGAAAAAAATGACAATAGATTTAACTGAACAACAATTTTTATTTATTAAATATTTCTTTACAAGTACAACTGAAAATGTAAATACAGAAATGGAAAGCAATGCCTAAACAATGGTATGAACTGAAAAGAAAATATATACAAGTATCTAGAGCTTTGGGTCAATGGCGAATTACTCCAAATCTTCAGTACTGGGCTTGACCTCCAGAGAATCCGATCCACCTGATAACATTCCAAAGAAAAAGAGAAGCAATGTCGTCAGCGAACAATCGCTCGGTAAATCCCAAAGATAGGTAAGAATAGACAGATGAGAATATAACTGGTATATTGTAATCTTTTTGTTCTGTTAACGCAGTTGTTTGTAGTTTGGTACAGAATATGGTCTCCGAAGCAGAAGCCCCTTAACCCATGCAAAGAGGGGTCCCCGAAGCGGGAACCCCTGGCCCAAGCGAATTGGGTCCTCGAAGCGGGAACCCTTAACTCAAGTAGAGAAGGGCCCCTGAAGCAGGTACCTTCTAGCCCAAGCAAAGTGGGGTCCCCAAAGCAGAAGCTCCTAGCCTAAGCCAAGGGGGTCTCCGAAGTGGGAACCCCAAATCCCAAGCGCAAGAGGGGGTCCCCGATGGCGGGTGGTACCTACGAATAGAGGGAAGTAGCGAGCTATACGTCCCATGTCCCCAATCGTAGCCCACGTTCAATGCCATAGTCCCAAAATGCCTACAAGGCTATAAAAGCTCCTCTTTTACGCTAAAGAAAGGGCGAAGCACTCATAATCATTTAGAAGCACTCGTAATCATTTCGAAGAACTCAAAATCATTCTTGATCACTAAGCACCGCCACCAGAGTCTGAAGAACATCAAGAAACACATAAGAGTCCAAATTCTGAAGAAGAAGAAGATAAATGCTTAAACAAACATAAATATGGTGCCGTGAATTTCCACTTTTACGCAATTCCCTAAGCTTCTCTGAAATTCCTTATATGCCAATGATGCTCCATATTTCAACTACTTCGAAAACAAATGATTTATAGAATGCTCAAATAAAAGAGTTATCCTTAAAAATTCAAAATAAAATAGCCCTGCTGAGAACTGTTCAATAATATAAAATCTTTTGTTAAGCCTTATGACGGTTTTTTGAAATCAAGTTGCAGGATGCTTGCAGAAGTTATCCTTTCCCGAATGCTCCTCGAAGTTATCCCCATGTATACGGATGCTCGTTCGAGTTATCCCTCATGTGAATGTCCTTTTAACAAACTCCGTGAATGTATACATGGATCGAAATGATGAACAGATGCACATATACATTGAACATGAAACTATGTGATAAAGATTTATCTCCAAAATTGTAACAATCCTAATTTTCTTATACACTTTTTCCTATAAAAAATTTTTCAAATATTTTTTTCAAAAATCCATAAAGGGTTATTTATTGCCTGAGCACAAGATTTAAGTAATTAATTAACAATTTAATTACAAGAAAGAACTTGTAGCTCATTGGTAATACCTTGCATTGCTGAACCAAGCCACCAAAGTTCAAATCCCATGCCCAACATTATTAATATTTAATTTGTTTTAAATTTTTCTTCAATGTTGTGTCTCCTCATCTTCTAAACCCCCCTGTACACTTCAAATTCCTAGATCGGTTTCAGAGACCTTTGAAATCCCCATTTACTCTATTTTAATGATTTTTAATACATTTTTTCATTAAAACCTTACATATACCCTATTTACTCCAATTTTTAATGCATTTTCTATATTTTTATATTTTTTATTTAAAAACCTTTCACCTACCCTACCCATAGCCTACCCTATAAATACACCCCCTCCCCTCTACCCTCTCATCCCAAAATCCTAAACTCACTCTCTCAAAATTTTCCAAGAGTTGTGTACTTTGAAAACAAGCGCGCGGCGAAGCTCCGACGAAATTCCGGCGGAAATTCCGGCGACGTTTTTAGGAACTATCGGCAACAACGCAACGTATCGGCAATCCCTTTAGTCCCCCCTCACTCCTTAGTATAGATCGAAACCCGTAAGTCCCATTCTATCCCCCTTTTTATTTCTCTAAAATACGAAATTACGAAACCCGACGGAATCGGAACAAATCCGATTTCCGAATCGGTTTTCTATAAAATTTCACTTCTAACTAATACATTCATACCTAAACATTTTTATCTTGACTATTAAACTTTTAAAAATAATTTGAACAAGTTTCATCACATGAAATGATAGCCTTTTCAATTTATCGTATTTTCACTTAAATACCACAATGTTTCGATTTCACATTTAACCCCCTTAACCTTGCTATACATTTAAGTAGAGCACGAGATAATGACCTACCTCCACACACACGTATATACAACCTAAAACGATATTATCAAAAAACTTAGAATTTGCGATAAAAACAATACTTTCATTTAAATACCATTTTCTTAATAAAATCAATTCTAAAAGTTTAGGTTTGAAACACTTTTAAATAAATACCTCTTATTAGGAAAACACGATAAGTTGTGGACATCGATCGTTTATCAAAACCTGACTTTGTGGTGTCTAGGCTAAGCAAGTGAGCAAAGGTAACTTTAAAAGGCCCGTCTCACGATTCGTGAGCAGATCCCTCCTTCCTCACTTGTACTTACCTGGCCACAATTGGCGGTGAAGAGGCGATTTGAGGCTTCTAACGACTTGTTGTTTAGACCATTTGGAAATAGGCTAATTGGCTTAGGAAACCCTAAAATCTAAAATACGGAAAACTACACTTTGCAAATAAATACCTTTTACTTTATAAAACCGTTTTCTAAAAGATTAGTATTTTACAATTTTTGCAAAGCGCCGCTATAACCCATCTTTGGGGAACCCGTTCGGGATCGTGTGGTTTATCGCGCACCTTCGGGCTAGTAGTGCGAGATTCAGACCTCCGTAAGGAGCATTCGGTCTCGAAAGGTTTAAAATACGACATCTTAAGAAAATGAGATTTTTTGGAATATAAAATATTTATTAAAATTATTTTTTATATAAACATATGTATATTTATCATTTAAATATTTTTTTTATTATAATATAAATTTTCCACCTTTTCCTAAAAATCACAAGAATAAATTTTACACTAAAATACCATGAACTTCAAATAATCAATATTAGAGATAAATAACCTTATTTATAAAATTAGAATATTTTCACTATAAATGTCACAACATAAAATCCACCCTCATTACAATTCTAAAGACGAACAATAAATACTTGAGGTGTATTTTGAAAAGTATATAAAAGTATTTTTACATAAAACCCCTTCAAGTTTTATAAATTACCCTAAGTACCCTAGCAATTATAAGACTTCGATTCACATTTCTGATTGTCTGACTCGGATTTGAGTCTGATTAATCTGACTTGAATATGATTCAAGTCAATCTACAATCTACAATATTCCAATTCAATATGAACACATGAATCCATGAATCCAATTATCAATTTATACAACTTGACTGAACCGAACTATGAATATATTCCTTTTACATGATTCTCAGTATTCCAATTACATGATTCTACGGTTATAACCGTTTACTGATATCATGGTTTCGGTCAGTTAATCAATCTTACAATCAATACAATTTACAAGATAACAATACAAACAAGACATCACGGGGTTTAAGGGGTAGATTGGTACGGAAGGTGTTAAAAGTGGCACGAGACGGTCAGACTTAAGACACCTAACATGAATCCAATTGCCATTGTTCTGGGCCTTCTAACGGAGCCTTGTACTTACATTTGCCTCTAGTCTCTGGCATATAGAGACTCCTCTCGTATACACTGGTATCCTTCTGTACCAAGCTACAAATAACAGCGTTAACACAATACTACAACAATATAACAATATAATACAACTGTAAAAGCAACTCTCTCTCTCTCTGTAACGTTTTAGAAATCGTTTTGCGAATTTTCCCGTTTTAGGGCAAAATTGTCGGTTTTTCCTGTTTTAACCCGATTTCGATCAAACGTCCGTATTAGCTTACCAGCACCTAGTTTAGCTAAAATAAAGCTTGCACGCGAACTTTGGGAGTATTTGGGAGGTTTTGGTTCAGATAGAATTTTTCCCAAATAAAATATTATTTTAAGCGGTATTTTGTGCACGTAAATCGGGAAAATTTTCCTCTTGTGAATAAATTAATTTTTGTCACTAGAATTATTTTAGAAGCTTCTTTTTAAATATCTAGATATTTCTTTTATGCAAAAGGATTTGGATTGAAAAAGAAAAGAAAAGGGTGTAAAGGTGGCATTTTCATTTAATGTTGCATCTATTGCTTAAGACTAGAATTTTCTTCATTTTAATTACACAAAAACCCCCCTCTCACCTCCTTGGCTGAGCCTCATCCCCCCATTTCTGTCCTCAAAAATTCCAAGCTCATTTCACACTCTTTTTCAATCAAAAACACAAAAAGAATTCCAAAAATAAATCCAAAAATTTCTATATAAAAATTAAACCAATTTTCCTTCACTAATCCTTCATGGATCTTCAACAAAGCTTGGTTTTTGATGCTAAAAAGATGGATTAAGTTTCATTTTGTGTTCTTGGGGAGGTATAATTCTTATCTTAATCCTTATACTTTTGCTTTAATCTTAAACTAGCTAATTTAGTTAGCTATTTATGTGTTTAGTGTAGTTTTTAAATCATGATTAATTCATTATATTTGGTTTAAGAAATTCATGTTTGGGTTAAACCTTGATTAAGTGATTAGTGTTTATTTGAAGTGTTAAATTGTGTTTTGGAAAAGATTAATCTAGTAGAAAATGTTAAATTTTGCTAATAAGTATTTTGTTTAATTAAGCAAAGTTGCTTACTAGATTTTTGCTAAAACATAATTAGCGAGTGTTAAAAATATAGGATTGGTTTGGATAGCTTAGTTAAGCTATTTTAAGGTATTTGTAATCGTTAGATATGCGTTATCTTGAATCTAGTGCGAAATATTGCGATAGGTTGCTTACTAGATTTCGGGGTTTTTCCGACGTAGGGTTCATTTGGTCGTAGCGAGGTTATATCTAGTGTATTCCTCGTAATTTTTGTGTTGTGTGCACAATTGGGACGATCGGGGTCCAGACTTGGTGTTTTTTAGTTTAGCGACCCCAATTATGGTTTTGGCCGGTATCATGCGCGATAAATGCGTTAAGCGCGCAGCGTAATTTTCCGGGCGTTTTCTTCGCGTTTCGTTGTTTTTTCGTCATTTTAGGATATTTAGCTTATGTGTTGTATTTATGAATTTTAGGTTCGCAAGCAGGGACTTCGGGTGCTGCGGACAAGGGGAAGCAGGTGGTCGGATTTTCATAGCTCGAGACCATCGGTGAGTAGATTTAACATCTACGGGAAAATCGCCCGTATGGCGTTATGCGTCGGGGCGAATATGATATGATAGCTGCATGTATTTGCATATTAGTTACTTTCATATGAATATCATTGCATAGCATTATCTGTTGTACTTGACTCGTACCTTTAGATATAACACATTACTGACGGTTCATGTTGCACGAGCGCTAAATTGTATGCAACACCCACACCGTCTGTAATTGCCATGACACGCACAAATACCTACTGGTGATTGTATTTGGACTCGGCGGTTATCGTGGAGATACCGACCGGAGTGATGTACGACATATCATCAGGGCTAGTCGTGGTGACAGCACCGGAGTTATGAGGATTTACGTGTCGATACTAGACACGGGTTTTCATGATATTTCGAGTGTCGGTGTTTGACACTCAGGTTTTCGTGAGGCTTACAGGGTGTGAGGGCCGATCTGAGGATGCGGTGCCTAAGGATTTGGGATTTGATGTGTCAGTGAGGGACACTGGTGTTTTTCCATGCTGATGATTTTGCATGAGATTCTATATTATATATCATCCCACACTCAGGATTATGTTGATATGCATTGCTTCATGTAGTTGTAGTACCCTGATGATGTACCTTTACATGATTGTTGCACTTTCACTTATCATACTTATGTTATCAGATTACTTATGATAGATAGATCGCTATTCGTGCATACTTGCGATTACTGTATGATGTTATTTACTATTCACGAGTTGGCAACTCATCCCCGTTGTGCCACAGTCTTTTGCAGGACTTACCCTCTGAGTAGTCGTGGCAGGGCGTCTTATCATCTCTACTTTTGCGGATACCGCTACGGTTGGCTGTGAGGCCTTGCTTTTAGGTGGGTTGCGGTTATCTGTTTGTACATTGCGTATCTTTTGTTGGATCTAGTATTCTCCATCAACCACTATGTTGTATATGACTTAGAGACGACTTGTGAGGATTCGGTGTTATATTTTTGTGGTGACTTTGGGTGCCGTGCTTGTGGGAGCCGGTTTTGTTGAAAAGTTTTACTTCTTTATGCAGTTTTCTTTTATATTTCTTCGCTTCGGCGTCGTATATTTGTTGTGGTGGTTGTCTCCGCCGTTGGGCGTGATTTGCTCCCGTTTGGGATGCTTTTATTATTATCTATGTTGTACCCGTTTTCGGGGTTAGTTTTTACAAAGGAGGTGCTGCCGAAATTTTTAAGAATGAAAACTAAACTTAAAGATTTTTTTACTTGAAAATTTCCGAATGTTTAAAACTATGTTTTCTCCGTTGATCCAGTTTTGGGTGGTTTAGATTTCTGGGTTTCGGCTTACTTGAGTTGCGTACGCCTGTAGACGTTACGTAGTTTAAGTGCCGGTTACGGGCCAAATTTTGGGTCGTGACAAAGTTGGTATCAGAGCTCTAGGTTTTTACCTTTCGGAGTGTAGGATGACCTTGGTATGATGGAGTAGGTAGCTTAAGCAGAGTGACGTAGCGTGTGTATATTCCGCGGCATACTTACGACACGGTACTCCGCCAAAGTGACCTTAGGACTTATTGGTTGAAATTCCTTCCGTGATTGATATACATCTTTGTGATTCGATTTCCGTTTTCTTATCGAATCTTCTTTCAATTTCCAGCCTATATGCCGCCAAAGACTACGAGGGCACAGAGAGCGGCCGCGAGGGCCGAGGCCAGAGTCGACTCGTCTGAGGCGAGGGTTGACCAGGGCGATACGCCTGTGGTACCGGAGCACATTGCTATGATCGGGGTTGGTATGCAGGACCTGCGTTAGATTGTGGGGACTTTAGTAGAGGCCATTCGAGCACAGGGGCAGGCTGTTGTTCCACCCGTTGCAGGGACCACGATGGTACCTACTGATCCGGCAGTCGCGGTTGCAGCTCTAGAGGTTATTACCGTGTCACTGACGGAGTTCATGAGGCTGAGGCCTCCGGTGTTTACTGGCACAGATGTTACTGAGGATCCGCAATCGTTCATCGACCGGATGGCCAGGATTTGTCGCTCACTCCGATGCTCCGACGAGAGATGGGTAGAGTTTGCGAGTTTCCGGCTGGAGGGTATGGCCCAGAAGTGGTGTGAGTCGTTGAAGAGGGGCAGAGCCGCTGGTCTTGCTCCTATGACCTGGGCTGAGTTTGTGACGTCGTTTCTTGCCCGTTTTCTTCCACCGAGCGTCAGGGATGCGCGAGCGCGCAGATTTGAGTCGTTACGTCAGACGCCGGGGATTACGGTGTCGGAGTATGATGTATTGTTTACTGAGCTGTCGGTGTATGCTCCGTACCTGGTGGCGACTGAGGAGATGAGGGTAAAGAGGTTTGTTCGAGGCCTGCTTACCCAGTTGTTCCTAGCCATCAGCATTCAGCATTGCGACACGTATGCGGCAGCTGTCGATGCAGCCCTATTGGTGGAGGAGCGTCTAGCTGAGTCATCGGTTGTTCCAGAACCGAAGAGGACTCGTACGGATGTACCAGCACGGGGACCGAGGTTTGTCCACAGAGGCAGAGTTCCTTCAGACTCACTGAGTAGCAGAGACGTGGGACGTGGCCAGTTATTCAGTTCTTATTCCCAGGAGGGCCAGCGACCGTCTTATGGATGCTTCGGTTGTGGCAGTTTACATCATCTTGTTCGGAATTGTACTGTGGTGCGTCAGAGAGGGCCAGCGGTACCGCAGGTTACCTTACCACCTTCTCCGCCTCAGAGAGTGTTGCCTCTTATTCCTGTTGTTGCGCCGCGTCAGACTCCTACTCAGAGAGGTCGTGGTCGCGGTGGTTTTGTGCCGAGAGGACGAGGTGGCAGAGGCAGAGGACAGCCAGTAGCCGGTAGAGGGCAGGCACGGGTTTTTGCCTTGACTCACCAGGACGCTCAGGCGTCCAATGCTGTGGTTTCAGGTACCCTTTCCGTATGTTCTTTTGATGCACATGTTCTTTTCGATCCGGGATCTACGCATTCGTATGTTTCTACGCACTTCGTGCCGAGGTTAGGCCGAGAGTCGTGTTTGCTGGATCAGTCGCTAGTCGTGACTACTCCTGTAGGAGAGTCGTTTGTTGTGCGGCACGTGTTCCGATCTTGTGCTGTCCGTTTAGGAGACAGAGATCTGTCCGTCGACTTGATCCTTCTTGAGATGTTGGACTTCGACGTTCTGTTGGGCATGGACTGGCTAGCTACTTGCTATGCGTCCGTGGACTGCCGCGAGAAGACAGTTAGATTTTGTTTTCCCGGCGAGCCAGTGTTTGTTGTGCAGGGAGACCGTGGTGCCGCCCCTCACAGTTTGGTTTCTGTTTTGTGCGCTAGTCGACTTTTGAGGAGGGGATGTCGGGGATTCTTGGCTTTCATTCATGATACTGGAGCTACGGTGGAGTCGTTGGACCAGGTTTCTACCGTGCGGGAGTTTCCCGATGTCTTTCCCGATGAGTTACCTGAGTTGCCGCCAGAGCGCGATATTGAGTTTTGCATTGATCTGATTCCTGACACGGAGCTTATTTCTATACCGCCTTATCGGATGGCTCCAGCAGAGCTTAGAGAGCTTAAAGATCAATTGCAAGAGTTGCTTGATTTGGGACTTGTGCGTCCGAGTGTTTCGCCGTGGGGAGCTCCTGTTCTGTTCGTCAAGAAGAAGGATGGCAGTTTGAGGCTATGTGTGGATTATCGTCAGTTGAACCGAGTTACGGTGCGGAACAGGTATCCTTTACCCCGCATTGACGATTTATTTGATCAGCTCCAGGGTGCGAAACATTTTTCGAAGATTGATTTGCGTTCGGGTTATCATCAGTTGCGGGTTCGGAATGATGACATTCCGAAGACTGCTTTTCGTACGCGCTATGGGCATTATGAGTTTTTGGTGATGTCGTTCGGACTCACCAATGCGCCAGCAGCGTTCATGGATCTGATGAACCGGATTTTCAGGCCGTTCCTCGACCAGTTCATTATAGTGTTTATTGATGACATACTGGTCTACTCTAGGAGTCATGAGGAGCATGAGCAGCACTTGAGGATTACTTTGCAGATATTGAGAGAGCACCAGCTGTATGCTAAATTCTCAAAGTGCGCATTTTGGCTTGATAGAGTTGACTTCCTGGGTCATGTGGTGACTGGTGATGGTATTCTTGTGGACCCGAGGAAGATCGAGGCTGTACAGTTTTGGCCCAGACCTGTATCGGTGACGGAGGTCAGCAGCTTTTTGGGCTTAGCTGGTTATTATCGCCGTTTTGTGCAGGATTTCTCGAGTATCGCTGCACCGCTGACTGGACTGGCCCGGAAGGGAATTTCTTTTCTCTGGACTGATGCGTGCGAGCAGAGTTTTCAGCAGTTGAAGACTCGGTTGACGACAGCACCGGTTCTTTCTTTACCTTCTGGATCGGGCGGCTATGTTGTTTTTTGTGATGCTTCTCGAGTGGGGCTTGTCTGTGTTTTGATGCAGCATGATAGGGTGATTGCATATGCTTCTAGGCAGCTGAAGAAGCACGAGCAGAATTATCCCACTCACGATCTTGAGATGGCAGCGGTAGTCTTTGCCTTGAAGATTTGGAGACACTACTTGTACGGAGAGTCGTGTCAGATCTTCATGGATCACAAGAGTTTGAAGTATATCTTCCAGCAGTGGGATCTGAACCTGAGACAGCGCCGATGGATGGAGCTAATGAAAGATTATGATTGTGAGATCCTTTATCACCCGGGCAAGGCGAATGTGGTAGCTGATGGTTTGAGTCGTAGGCCCGGGGGTAGCTTGTCCCAGTTGAGCGCAGTTCGGCGTCAGTCTTCTGCAGATTGGCAGCTCTTGTGTGATAGTAGAGTGCAGTTCGAGTTCACTCCCGCTGGGGGACAGCTTGCTCATGTCCGCGCCCGTCCACTTCTATTTGATTGTATCCGTGAGGCGCAGCTCAGTGATGCTCGTTTGATTGAGATTCTTGAGCTAGTTCGGCAGGGAAGAGTTTCGGAGTTCATGATTGATGACCAGGGTGTGCTACGATGCTGGACTCGCTTGTGTGTACCAGATGTTGATGGGTTGAGACGCGAGATCCTAGAGCAGGCACATCAGTCGGCCTTTAGCGTTCATCCAGGTTCCACCAAGATGTACCGTGACTTGAGGGACTTCTACTGGTGGGAAGGGATGAATCGTGATATATTGGACTTCGTTTCGAGATGCCTGACTTGTCAGCAAGTCAAGGCTGAGCATCAGAGACTGGCTGGAGAGTTGCAGCCTTTACCCGTTCCGGAGTGGAAATGGGAGCAGATTTCCATGGACTTCATTGTGGGTCTACCCAGGACCAGTCGAGGGTATGACTCAATTTAGGTTATTGTAGACCGGTTGACGAAAGCGGCTCACTTTCTTCCAGTGAAAACCACTTTCGGTTATGGTCAGTATGCTCAGTTATATATAGATGAGATTGTGCGTTTGCACGGTGTTCTCACATGCATAGTATCCGACAGAGGCACCCAGTTTACTAGCCGTCTTTGGCAGAAGCTTCAGGAAGCTTTGGGTACCCGGTTGAGTTTTAGTACCGCTTTTCATCCACAGACCGATGGCCAGTCAGAGCGGACTATACAGACTCTGGAGGATATGCTCCATGCATGCGTGCTTGATTTTGGTGGCAGTTGGGATCGTCACTTGCCGTTGATTGAGTTCTCCTACAACAACAGCTTTCAGGAGACTATTCAGATAGCACCTTTTGAGGCTTTATATGGTAGGAAGTGTCGATCGCCAGTCTGTTGGACCGAGCGTAGTGAGAGTCTAGTTTTGGGACCCCAGCTAGTTCAGGAGACCACGGAGAAGATCCAGCTGATTCAGGATAGGATGAGAGCAGTCCAGTGCAGGCAGAAGTCTTATGCCGACCGTCGTCGTTGCAGACTTGAGTTCGCAGTGGGGGATCATGTATTCCTGAGGATTTCTCCGATGAAGGGCGTTATGCGATTTGGGAAGAGAGGGAAGCTCAGTCCCAGATTTGTAGGTCCTTTTGAGATCCTTGAGCGAGTGGGTTCTGTTGCTTATCGTTTGGCGCTCCCGCCCCGTTTTCTGGATGTTCACCCTGTTTTTCATGTGTCGATGCTTCGTAGATACCTTCATGATCCTTCTCACACGATTCAGCACGAAACCGTTCAGCTTGAGCGCGATCTTTCGTTCATCGAGCAGCCGGTAGTTATTTTGGATCGGCAGGTGAAGAAATTTCGGTCAAAGGTCTTGCCATCTGTGAAGGTTCTTTGGCGTAGCCCGACTAGTGAGGAGATCACTTGGGAGGCCGAGAGCGAGATGCGGAAAAAATTCCCTCATATTTTTGAAGGTACGCTTAGTATGAAATTTTAATTCGGGGACCGAATTTCTATAAAGAGGGGAGATTGTAACGTTTTAGAAATCGTTTTGCGAATTTTCCCGTTTTAGGACAAAATTGTCGGTTTTTCCCGTTTTAACCCGATTTTGATCAAACGTCTGTATAAGCTTACCGGCACCTAGTTTAGCTAAAATAAAGCTTGCGCGCGAACTTTGGGAGTATTTGGGAGGTTTTGGTTCAGATAGAATTTTTCCCAAATAAAATATTATTTTAAGCAGTATTTTGTACACGTAAATCGGGAAAATTTTCCTCTTGTGAATAAATTAATTTTTGTCACTAGAATTATTTTAGAAGCTTCTTTTTAAATATCTAGATATTTCTTTTGTGCAAAAGGATTTGGATTTAAAAAGAAAAGAAAAGGGTGTAAAGGTGGCATTTTCATTTAGTGTTGCGTTTATTGCTTAAGACTAGAATTTTCTTCATTTTAATTACACAAACCCCCCCTCACCTCCTTGGCCGAGCCTCATCCCCCCATTTCTGTCCTCAAAAATTCCAAGCTCATTTCTCACTCTTTTTCAATCAAAAACACAAAAAGAATTCCAAAAATAAATCCAAAAATTCCTGTATAAAAATTAAACCAATTTTCCTTCACTAATCCTTCATGGATCTTCAACAAATCTTGGTTTTTGATGCTAAGAAGATGGATTAAGTTTCATTTTGTGTTCTTGGGGAGGTATAATTCTTACCTTAATCCTTATACTTTTGCTTTAATCTTAAACTAGCTAATTTAGTTAGCTATTTATGTGTTTAGTGTAGTTTTTAAATCATGATTAATTCATTATATTTGGTTTAAGAAATTCATGTTAGGGTTAAACCTTGATTAAGTGATTAGTGTTTATTTGAAGTGTTAAATTGTGTTTTGGAAAAGATTAATCTAGTAGAAAATGTTAAATTTTGCTAATAAGTATTTTGTTTAATTAAGCAAAGTTGCTTACTAGATTTTTGCTGAAACATAATTAGCGAGTGTTAAAAATATAGGATTGGTTTGGATAGCTTAGTTAAGCTATTTTAAGGTATTTGTAATCGTTAGATATGCGTTATCTTGAATCTAGTGCGAAATATTGCGATAGGTTGCTTACTAGATTTCGGGGTTTTTCCGACGTAGGGTTCGTTTGGTCGTAGCGAGGTTATATCTAGTGTATTCCTCGTAATTTTTGTGTTGTGTGCGCGATCGGGACGATCGGGGTCCAGACTTGGTGTTTTGTAGTTTAGCGACCCCAATTAGGGTGACAGCACCTGAGTTATGAGGATTTACGTGTCGATGGTAGACACGGGTTTTCATGATGTTTCGAGTGTCGGTATTTGACACTCAGGTTTTCGTGAGGCTTACAGGGTGTGAAGGCCGATCTGAGGATGTGGTGCCTGAGGATTTGGGATTTGATGTGTCAGTGAGGGACACTGGTGTTTTTCCATGCTGATGATTTTGCATGAGATTCTATATTATATATCATCCCACACTCAGGATTATGTTGATATGCATTGCTTCATGTAGTTGTAGTACCCTGATGATGTACCTTTACATGATTGTTGCACTTTCACTTATCATACTTATGTTATCAGATTACTTATGATAGATAGATCGCTATTCGTGCATACTTGCGATTACTGTATGATATTATTTATTATTCACGAGTTGGCAACACACCTCCGTTGTGCCACAGTGTTTTGCAGGACTTACCCTCTGAGTAGTCGCGGCAGGGCGTCTTATCATCTCTACTTTTGCGGATACCGCTACGGTTGGCTGTGAGGCCTTTCTTTTAGGTGGGTTGCGGTTATCTGTTTGTACATTGTGTATCTTTTGTTGGATCTAGTATTCTCCATCAACCACTATGTTGTATATGACTTAGAGACGACTTGTGAGGATTCGGTGTTATATTTTTGTGGTGACTTTGGGTGCCGTGCTTGTGGGAGCCGGTTTTGTTGAAAAGTTTTACTTCTTTATGCAGTTTTCTTTTATATTTCTTCGCTTCGGCGTCGTATATTTGTTGTGGTGATTGTCTCCGCCGTTGGGCGTGATTTGCTCCCGTTTGGGATGCTTTTATTATTATCTATGTTGTACCCGTTTTCGGGGTTGGTTTTTACAAAGGAGGTGCTGCCGAAATTTTTAAGAACGAAAACTAAACTTAAAGATTTTTTACTTGAAAATTTCCGAATATTTAAAACTATGTTTTCTCCGTTGATCCAGTTTTGGGTGGTTTAGATTTCTGGGTTTCGGCTTACTTGAGTTACGTACGCCTGTAGACGTTGCGTAGTTTAAGTGCCGGTTACGGGCCAAATTTTGGGTCGTGACACACTCTCTCTCTCTCTCTCTTACTCTATGTCTATTCTATTCTACCGTTATCTTTGGGACTTATCGAGCGACCTGTTCGCTGACGACATTCTATTTCTTTCTTCTTTGAATGTCGTCAGGTGGTTTGGACCAGGCGGAGATCGAGCCATCTCAAGAAGACTTGGAGCAGTTTGCCGAAGACCCTGCACTTTAGTTTCATTGTACACTTTTCTTTTCTGAATTTTTCATTTCCTGTTATGCCATTGTTTAGACATCTTTATTTTCAGTTGTATTTCCTTTTCATGCATTGTACAAAAGAATGTTAATAAATAAAAGTTGCTGTTCTCTTTTGTTTCTTGTCTCTTGTGTATTTATTGCATAGATACGCTTAGCGTATGTACTTCTGAGTATATACGTAGCGGACCGGTCACGTCCCCTTCGCCATACACTGGGAAGCGGGGCGTGACAGGTTTTGTTGGCGGCCCATGCAGGTCAGAGCTGTATGGAACCCTAAGCTATATAAAACACAAGAACCAGCAACTAAAACATTCTTTACAATCATGTTCCTTGAATCCCATCATTTCTTATTCTTTGAATCATATATCTTGAATCTGTCCTAACCCAAAATTCCCTCACCTTTTTTACAATTTTACCAAAACCTTCGCATCCTTTCATTCCTTCACACATACTTCACATTTTTAAAACCCTTGCACCACCTTGTTATTTTTCACATACTGTCAGCACACCAGCACCAAACTTTTCTTGGATTTGTTACATTTTCCTTTTATAAATTTCGAGGACGATATTTTTATAAGGAGGATAGAATGTAACAACCCTAATTTTCTTATACACTTTTTCCTATAAAAAAAATTTCAAATATTTTTTTCAAAAATCCATAAAGGGGTATGTATTGCCTGAGCACAAGATTTAAGTAATTAATTAACAATTTAATTACAAGAAGGAGCTTGTATCTCATTGGTAATACTTTGCATTGCTGAACCAAGCCACCAAAGTTCAAATTCCATGCCCCACATTATTAATATTTATTTTGTTTTAAACTTTTCTTCAATGTTGTGTCTCTTCATCTTCTAAACCCCCCTGTACACTTCAAATTCCTAGATCGGTTTCAGAGACCTTTGAAATCCCCATTTACTCCATTTTAATGATTTTTAATACATTTTTGCATTAAAACCTTTCATATACCCTATTTACTCCAATTTTTAATGCATTTTCTATATTTTTATATTTTTTATTTAAAAACCATTCACCTACCTAACCCCTATCCTACCCTATAAATACACACCCTCCCCTCTACCCTCTCATCCCAAAATCCTAAGCTCATTCTCTCAAAATTTTCCAAGAGTTGTGTACTTTTAAAACAAGCTCACGAGGAAACTCCGACGAAATTCCGGGGGAAATTCCGGCGACGTTTTTAGGAACTACCGGCAACGACGCAACGCATCGGCAATCCCTTTAGTCCCCCCTCACTCCTTAGTACAGATCGAAACCCGTAAGTTCCATTCTATCCCCCTTTCTATTTTTCTAAAATACGAAATTACGAAACCCGACGGAATCGGAACAAATCCGATTTCCAAATCGGTTTTCTATAAAATTTCACTTCTAACCAATACATTCATGCCTAAACATTTTTATCTTGACTATTAAACTTTTAAAAATAATTTGAACAAATTTCATCACATGAAATGATAGCCTTTTTAATTTATCGTACTTTCACTTAAATACCACAATATTTTGATTTCATATTTAACCCCTTAACCTTGCTATACATTTAAGTAGAGCATGAGATAATGACCTACCTCCACACACACGCATATACAACCTAAAACGATATTATCAAAAAACTTTGAATGCGATAAAAACAATACTTTCATTTAAATACCATTTTCTTAATAAAATCAATTCTAAAAGTTTAACTTTGATACACTTTTAAATAAATACCTCTTATTAGGAAAACACGATAAGTTGTGGATATCGATCGTTTATCTAAACCTGACTTTGTGGTGTCTAGGCTAGGCAAGTGAGCAAAGGTAACTTTAAAAGGCCCGCCTCACGATCCGTGAGCGGATCCCTTCTTCCTCACTTGTACTTACCTACCCACAATTGACGGTGAAGAGGCGATTTGAGGCTTCTAACGACTTGTCGTTTAGACCATTTAGAAATAGGCTAGTTGGCTTAGAAAACCCTAGAATCTAAAATACGGAAAACTACACTTTGTAAGTAAATACTTTTTAGTTTATAAAACTGTTTTCTAAAGGATTAGTATTTTACAATCTTTGCAAAGTGCCGCTACAACCCATCTTTGGGGAACCCGTTCAGGATCGTGTGGTTTATTGCGCACCCTCGGGCTATCAGTGCGAGATTCAGACCTCCGCAAGGAGCATTCGGTCTCGAAAGGTTTAAAATACGACATCTTAAGAAAATGAGATTTTTTGGAATATAAAATATTTATTAAAATTATTTTTTTGTATAAACATATGTATATTTATCATTTAAATATCTATTTTATTATAATATAAAATTTCCACCTTTTCCTAAAAATCACAAGAATAAATTTTACACTAAAATACCATGAACTTCAAATAATCAATATTACAGATAAATACCCTTATTTATAAAACGAGGATATTTTCACTATAAATGTCACAACATAAAATCGACCCCCATTACAACTCTAAAGACGAACAATAAATATTTGAGGTGTATTTTGAATAGTATGTAAAAGTATTTTTACATAAACCCCCTTCAAGTTTTATAAATTACCCTAAGGACTCTAGCAATTATAAGACTTCGATTCACATTTCTGATTGTCTGACTCGGGTTTGAGTCTGATTAATCTGACTTGAATATGATTCAAGTCAATCTACAATCTACAATATTCCAATTCAATATGAACACATGAATCCATGAATCCAATTATCAATTTATACAACTTGACTGAACCGAACCATGGATATATTCCTTTTACATGATTCTCAGTATTCCATTTACATGATTCTACGGTTACAACCGTTTACTGATATCATGGTTTCGGTCAGTTAATCAATCTTACAATCAATACAATTTACAAGATAACAATACAAATAAGACATCACGGGGTTTAAGGGGTAGATTGGTACGGAAGGTGTTAAAAGTGGCACGAGACGGTCAGACTTAAGACACCTAACATAAATCCAATTGCCGTTGTTCTGGGCCTTCTAACGGAGCTTTGTACTTACATTTGTCTCTAGTCTCTGGCATATAGAGACTCCTCTCGTATACACTGGCATCCTTCTGAACCAAGCTACAAACAACAGCGTTAACACAATACTACAACAATATAACAATATAATACAACTGTAAAAGCAACTCTCTCTCTCTCAATCTTACTCTCTGTCTATTCTATTCTTCCCTTATCTTTGGGACTTACCGAGCGACCTGTTCGCTGACGACATTCTATTTCTTTCTTCTTTGAATGTCGTCATGTGGTTTGGACCCGGCGGAGATCGAGCCATCTCAAGAAGACTTGGAGCAGTTTGCCGAAGACCTTGCACTTTAGTTTCATTGTACACTTTTTCTTTCTGAATTTTTCATTTCCTGTTATGCCACTGTTTAGGCATCTTTATTTTCAGTTATATTTCCTTTTCATGCATTGTACAAAAGAATGTTAATAAATAAAAGTTGTTGTTCTCTTTTATTTCTTGTCTCTTGTGTATTTATTGCTTAGATACGCTTAGCGTATGTACTTCTGAGTATATACATAGCGGACCGGTCGCGTCTCCTTCGCCGTACACTGGGAAGCGGGGCGTGACAAAAATGATGGCGGAAACCCCCTATAAAGATTTGAACCAACCTAAGACGATGACAATGGTCCCTGAAGCTCCAAAAGAATGGCAGAGACCCACCAACACTAAGAACTCTTGGCAGAGACCTCTCAAAAGGGTTCCTGTGGGCGGAGACCTCCCCGTTGGCGGAGACCCTTCAATGGGCTCCGCACCTACAAACACGTGGTGGCACTTCTTTAGCGGGTCCAACATCAATCATAACCCTTTGGTGGCAACCCTAGAAGTCTAAACTCTACTAAACCCATATGGAGGCACCCCTAACAAGTCCCACGCGCATTAGAAATCCATGTCAGGCATCTCAAACCCCCCTGTACTGTTTGTCCAACTTGTTTCAACATCTTTCACATAAAACCAAATCCCTTGCCCTATGGGAAACTGCATCATAGCGGTTAACCATATACAATTCATGGGTATCTATCGTGACATGGAGGTCAATTTATGACACTGAAGTCGAATATATCCACCACCAAACTTGTCCTACGGGCCTGACACTTCAAGCGCACCGTGTACTACCAACGGGCAACCTTCATGACATTGAAGTCAAAAATCCCAAAGATCATAAACACTAACCTATGGGGGATTGCATCATAGCAGTCTACCATATACAATCCACAGACTACCATCGTGACATAGAAGTCAACAAAACAAAATCCCCAAACCCATTCTAATTGGTCCGAGATGGCCTTAAACTAATATTTTGGTCCGAAATGACCTTAAAATAATTTCTCCCACCAAAATCCAACAAACCTTGGTCCGAGACGACTTTAAACTAATATTTACGTTTGAGATGAATTTAAACTAATATTATGGTCCGAGATGACCCTAAACTAATATTCATGTCTGAAATGACTTTAAACTAATATACACATGAAACCCTGCTATGGACCCCCTAAGTCCTTAAAATGGATCCATGGACCACTACGTCCCTAAACTGCAATGCTGCCCTATAAAAAGTAAAATAACTTTTCATATACAATCCACGGACAACCATCATGGTATAGAAGCTAACTGTCTTTTTCTCCCACCAAGTGTGCACCCTGCGACATGCCCCATTGTCACCAAGTCCTACCGGACATGCTAGTCAACCATCACCGTCTTTTAAATATCTATCACGACATAGAAGTCAACCATACCACCGAGCATGCCCTATGTCAGGTTAGCATAATATTAACTTACCATATATTATCCATGGGCTACTTTCGGGACATAGACGTCAAAATGCGACATTGAAGTCAAACACAACTGAAACCATAATAACTTCTGGTCTGAGATGACTTTAAACTGTTGCCAATGTCCGAAACGACTTTAAACTACTGCCCATGTCCGAAACGACTTTAAAGTGCTTCCCATGTCCGAAATGACTTTAAACTACTGCCCATGTTCGAGATGACTCTAAAATACTACCAGTTGACATCCGTGTCACATGATCCTCAATTTTGGTGATTTAGTTCAAAACATTATTTAAACAAATTCATATGTTACTAACGACGTTTTCAAGTTTTAATCTTGAAGTACAATTTGCAACAACATATCCAACATCAAGTAAGATTGCTTACAATGTGATACACACTCAAACCGGCAATATGGCACGATGACTCGATGAAATCGACAACGTGAGTAAGCAAATCCAAGATCCATTCACGTCAAATGTAACAAGTCAAAGGAAATGAAGCTAATTGAAGAACCAAGACTAAGATCGAAGATATGAGTGGTATATATGTAATTAGTAATGATCTCATAAGGTTAGAAACTCCATTCCAACACATTCCTAATGTCCATGACATCATCATCTCCTTTAGAGACGTCAAACTTATCCGTTGGATTTCAAATCCGCCAAAATTCAATTCAAATATTTCATCCATGACAGAACACTGACGTCAGTCATTGACGTCCATGTAAGAAAAATTTGAACCACTAACATCAATAGAACAAATTTCTGAATTTCATCTTTCTGTTTAAGTTCTCAATAATAGCTACCGCTGACGTCACCAAAATAAATTTTTGTATAGCTGACGTCTATCCCTAACGTCAGCACGGGTAGTTTGAATTATAAATTTGAATTTCAAATTTTGAAACGAATGGACACTTACGCCAAATTTGTTCCTGACTTCCTCTAAACGTTTATTAACTGTTTTATGGCAGTTATTGGAAGTTACAATAATTTCCCATTCAATTCTATATAAATACCATTGAGATCTCACAACTCAAAACAACTAATTCATTGAAAATCTTTCTGAAAATCTTCATGTTCTTCGCGCTTTAACTTGTTCAAAATTTTCATTTCCTCAAAACCCTTAAACTTGTCAAAATCCCTCAAAACAATCCTTATGCCAAACCGGTAATAATCTTTGAGATCAATAGGATTGTGAGTGAATGAAATCGTTTGTAATAAAAGTGATTTGTAACTCAAGAAAATGGGTGCTTCTCCTTTCACTTGAATTGTAGATTCAGAATGGAAAAAGAGATCTTTTTAGAAAGATATGGATTAGAGAGGAAAGTGCGGCTTTCCTAGAGAATCATGCACTAGAGAGGAAGAAGACTTGTTTTCTAGGGAATCACAGTTTGAGTGATTGATACTTGTGAAAAGAGATATCTTGTTTTTTCACATCCCTGTGAAGTGGAATTTGTGTACTTCACACATATAGTGGAAAAATTTTGAGTAGGAGACTCAGGCGGGGACTAGTCATAGGAGTTGGTGAACCCTAGTCAATATATCCTTATGTTTGTGATTGATTTCTTCTTTTTATTTTTTTTCAATTTTTGTGATTATCATTCTTAAGTTTCTTTGTTTAAAAACTTGTTTTAAATATATTCCACAGAAACTTAATAATTCTTTTTAAAGTAAGTTAGTAATTTCTTAAATTTGCTATATACATTATAAATACCTTATTCACCCCCTCTAAGGTATTTTCAATTGGCATCAGAGCGAGTTGCTCAGTTTTTAGATTAACATCTAGAATTCATTAGATCCTAATGGAAAACCAACTAGAAGGCCAATCCACCACACGACCCCTACTTTTCAATGGCATCAATTTTCAATATATAGACTTAGATATTTTAGATATTATAGATGAAGCCTTCGTTATTCCTACCACAAAACCATATTCTGATGCAGAAAAACAATATATGAGATTAAATATTAAGTGATAGGGATTTTATTAGTCTCCAATTTTAACCGCAAGTATACGGTGGTGCAATCGTAATACTTAAGGGTCGATTCATAGAGAGGTGTGTTAACCACTTTTAAACTAAGTTAAAGAGTTAGAATTTTTAAAAGTGCAATTAAAAGTGGGCTTCTTATGAATATAGAAAAATCTAGGGTTTTGTATTTATTTATCTCTATTGGTTGGTTTAAAAGATGATACTTCTTTCTATACCTATGTTTAATATGTTTTCTATTAATCCTATAAAACCATAGGTTAATTTAATGTTTTTAAAGTTAATCTATCAAATATAAAAATATCATTTAGATAGAAATATTAGAACACTTTTTCTAGTTAATTAAAAAATAATCTATGTTTAATTTTCGATTAATAGCGGTATGTGATCAATATACTTCTATCATCTTATTGAATAACCTAGATCACCCTTAACTACCTAGTTTAATTTCTTTTAATTAAACTCGTCTCTTACCTTCTCTCATTAGATCTCTAGGGTATCAACCTATCATTTAACCTAATAAGTTTTTTGGTGTTATCATCTTCCCCTAATCTTCTTTCTAGGCGTCAACTATCATTAAAAAGATTAGCTTTTTAGATGATAAACTTAATGAGAAGAATTTAAATAATAAAAGATTAATATTTAAGAATAAGAAAAGAATTCAATAATACATCCAACCAAATAGAGTAAATAATACAAAAACCTAGAAAAGAAATTAGTTATGCTTCATATTAATAAAAAGCAAAAATTTATTCATAAAAAGAACTTACAATGGAGTTGATCTCTCAAAAGAAAACCCTTAAGTTTATTGCCAAAAGAGAGATATGAAATCCTAATACTTTACAAGCGTTTATATAGTCTTTTGTGAGACTTGGAACAAACTCTATAGATAAACAAAGAATAAGAAATCTACCCTGAAAATCCCAATTCAAATCTCCACTAAAAACCGGCCGCATCATCTAGAAATGGAATTTCGGCCGAAATTTTGACACCTGGGATATTTTGGCTTTTTTTTATAAATATTTTTGTTTTAATCTCGAGATCTCCAAACTTTTTTTCAAATTTTCTAATTTGTTCTCGAATTTTCTGATTATCTCCCATTTGATTTTCATCGCACGCACGTGATCTTGTTATTTTGTGATTATCTCCCTGATTTTGATATAGCTCCATGTAGTTCACATTAGAGGCACGTAATCCGTCTTTTAGGACAATTTTTCGTATTTTTGCATCCAAGCCCTATTATCTGCAATAATTTACAAAAGATACCCGAAACATCATAAAATATGACAATAAAATTATAAATGGGTTAGAAAAATATGCAATAAATTGCACCAATCAAATACTCCCATACTTATCTTTTGCTAGTCTTCGTGCAAATTTAGGATTTCAAACTCTAACTAAAGTAAACTACAATCAAGCTAAATCCTACACCTACTCCTACTCCTATGTCTATGCACCTTTCGCGGGCGTGCGACTGCATTAAACACATGCAACAAGTCATTAAACTTCTAGGCGGTCCTAGTAGGAGGAGTGTTGTCTCCTAAGGGTTTCCAACGGACAATACCTATAAAATCCACAAAAACTAAAGAAAATAGAGGAAACGAAAAATAAGAAAATGAAAACTATATATAAAGATAGGAATACATAAGAAAAATATGAAAAATAAGAGTTTAAATCTCACTAGCTTTTTAGTAGTCATGAACCATGCCTTAATAGACTTTGATCTATATCGAAAATTACTTCCTCATCATTCTTCCAATCTTTCATACTTATCTTGCTTCCAAACATGACCATATACCCCTACATGTGTGTAAAATCATCCCTACACTCAGAAAATTCAATTCAAGCTATCATACTCTTTCCTTTAGCTCCTTATTACTTTTTAATCTGCGGATCAAATTGATGGATTTGTTCCCACATTTTTCATGCGACCGTTAATACTGTTGGATATGTATGCCTTAGAGACCATTATTGTGTGTGTGTAGTTGATGCTTGGACATATGTATGTACAGGACAATCTTGTTCGATATGATAGTATGCTATTTGGTTTGTGTTTATCTTAACGTATGTATATATTTTACTTGTTATTACGTATCGTTAATACTTGTTGATAAAGAAAGTAGGATTATTGCTTGACTACCAGCGTTATGATGGAAATCATACATGTGGGGGCTGGGTAGTCCATAAGCACATCCTTAAATATATCCCTAGTCGTAAGAGTATCGAGACTGGGCATCGATATTCCAGAGTAGACTGGTGTATACGTTTCTAGATCTCGACGAGGGGCAATGGTTAATTCCACAACCATTGGTCTCTGGCACCTAAGATCGTATACAGGTGCTCACTAGGGGTGAGTATACTGGACGGACTCGCCAAGAACTTCTAGATAGTATTATATTTATCGTCAGATAGCAGTTCTCAGGTGACATGAGTAAAGGTTAACCTTTAGAACTGAGATCGTTATTTGTCTCGTATGAGTTCCTACTGTACTTAGATTATTATCCTACCACGGCCCTGCTGAGTCGTACAAATAGGTTTTAATTGGGTATAGTCCCGAGCCACATAGAGGCAGTGAAAGATTGTTGGGGATTCGTCTCTCCCGGTATAGGGAGTCGATATTGTACTGTGTTCAGTTGGCCAGCACCATAACACCTTAGCCAATGCAGTTGAGATTTACTGATAGTTAGATCAGTAGTTTCTTAGATTGATCCTGAGCCACATTTGCGCAAATTATCTGGTTATTAGGGTCTGACGTTTACCACCCCTAGACCCGGTATGCGATACTCTTAGATGAATAGACCGGACTGTACATAGATTGTCATGGATAGGCTCAGTAGGGGTTCGAATGAGCTTGCTCGTCGGTCTTTCTTTTCGACAGGTACCTGGGTAGTCGTTAAGTACAGCTAGTGCCACTGACGTGCTTGTGGTTAAACCCACTGCCAACGTACCGTCGAGTCTTTAGAGTCCCACACAGAGGTTTCTATGGTTCAGGCGAAATGATGTAGTTGCCGTATTTTGATACGTGCAGAGTTCCGATTAATTGAGTATACTAGCTACCCGGACTTTTGATCGGACGATTGATATTACTAGCCGGCTTAGGATTAAGCCAGATTATTATATCATGTATTTATTTAATAATTTACATATATATATTTCGATATTTATATTCTAGTATTATGTTCATTGTGTTATTCTATCTCTTTGGGTATTCTTATTTTGATACAAATACGGGTATGTATATACGATAGAGTGTATTTCATATTTATATGAAAAGACATTCTAGAAAGAGGTCACCTCATCATGTATTTTCTATTTTTCACAAAATGGTAATAAGGTGTAAAGAGAAAGTGAGGTGAGAATAGTGAGAGACATATTTGAATAGTATTGACAAATGAATTGTATATTCATTTGTGCAAACTATTCAAGCATGGTTGATATATTATATTTGTAAAAATCATTTATACAAAACCGTGGAAGTTATTTTCACTGATTAGTTTTTTTCATTCTCACCATTTTGTTCTATCTCCTCACTTAGCTCTTCTCTTGAGCTCCTTCTTTATCTTTCTCCCTACACTCTCATGTGTTGAGAATCAAGGGTGGAAGCGAGATAGAAAAACACTAGAACAACTCACTACATGTCAAAGCACTCTAGATTAGTAACCTAAGGTTTCTAGTTGCTCCACTTGATTGTTAGTGTGGAGCTAGAGCCTTGAACCATATCTCTCGGGTGGATCATCTTCGACAGAGGAAGACCAGCGGTCAACCTCAATCACGGAGACCCCGATGAGCTAAGGAAGAGGGTTGAAGACCGAAGGACACGAAGCTTTTTGGTATAACCTTCTAACCGAGTAGATAACTCTTGATAGTTTACTAGTTTAGTGTTTGGTTAGATTCTAGGTTTATGTTTCTAGCGCAAAAAATTTTTAAACCCAAAATTTTTCGTCCCAAAGGCCGCGGTTGTAGCGGCAAGGGCGCTAGGAACTGTAACAAATGCTTCGTGAGGAACTAACCAACCGATTACCGAATGTTATCACTTATTGGGCGTAAATAGTAGTATACTAATCTTGCATCACTTAAGGCACATCAAATGATCCCAAACCATTTGGTCTAAGTCACTAGGTGATGAAGCGCCCTCGCTGAAATTTTTTATGCTACCTTGATAATTGCAAGAAATTGTTCATTTTTTCTTTTCGTATTAGGGTGTTACAGACAAGAGCATGATAGGTCTCTTTTACAATCCCAAGCTTCAAGATGTGTGCATGTGCATATAGTAGGGTATCAATATTCATAAGTTGGACTAAAAAATAGGCTCCACTTATATCTTCTCAAACCTAGTAACTCCTTCATAATACTAGCCTTTTGGGAACGGGCTCATGACAACTTATTACTGGATCCATTTAACCATCTCTTTTTCTTATTTTTCTTAAAATCTATTTCTCGCTTTTATATACATTTTTCATGTTTTCATTTCTATTTTCAAAATTTTCTAATAAATTTTTTAAGAGACTAAAAAGAAAATGAAAAACTATGTACAAAACTACCCTTACACTTAAACTTGACAGTGCCCTCACTGTTTACCACGACCCCTCCTCTGACCATGACTTCGCCTAAGTAATTTCTCTTGGTTTCGCTCAAGACGAGCTAACCGATCGGCATATTGCTCTTGCATATAACTTATCTTCGTATGTGCTTTCCACACTCTCTTGAAAAAGGAATTTGTGATAGGTGCGGGCATATCCCACAAAGGATTATGTTGAATACCTGCAGAGATACCCTCACTGCCATCATTGTCATCTGTGGATGACTCGATGCGAAACCCTTGTTCGTGTTCAGTTCTAAATACCCATACACCCTCGCACTTCTTATACCCTTGTGTGTATCGTTCATATTTTATAGGAATTTGGGTTGAGGTGCTAGCATAAACCATGAAATCATACTTTCCCATCAAAATACGACAAATGTGAATGACAAGAATGGGACGTGGGTAATATTTCTTTTCGTGTGCAATCGCAATCGCACTTGCAATTGATTTCAAAAGTTGTCGACACATGCAAAAATTGTAATCTTTTCTCATAAGTTTGTAACTAAGATACAAAAGTGGGCGGTGAAGTGTGCTTTGATGTTGTATATTTTGTAGCACATTGAAAGTGAAAAATTTGCTAGCCCAAACACATTTTATAAACTGAAGTTGCAACAATACCATCCTCACCACTCTTATGACAACATTCACCCATCCATGGAATATAATCCCCGATTCTTAACAAATCATTCCTACCCACGGATGGTTGAATATGGGTGATATCTCTAATCGTACCCACATCGACAATCCTTTGCTCTCCACGCCACTCAACATAAATGAAACCATCCTCCTCGCTATAATTAACAATACTTTGATAAAATTCATGTACTAGCGATGGTATGGCCGTGGATGCATGATCATAAATAAAAAACTTAGATATAATCTCATCATGATAATAATCACCATAAGGGGTTGACTAAAAATTCTAGAGAAATTCCTCTCTATAATCAATTCAAGTGTACCCATGATTTCAGCTCTGAAAATAAAAATTGAGACAAAGTTTGGAGAAGAGATCAAAAGGACTGACTACCCCTAAGAGCTCGGGGGGCCAATTTCTTAGAACTTCAGCTGAAATTGCCTTTTCTTATGTTTCGGCCGAAAATGTGAAGCTTCAGGGGACAAGGCTTCTATGGTGGCTGCAGCTTCTTGCTAAGTTCAATTCAAATATTTCATCCATGACAGAACATTGACGTCGGTGTAAAAAAATTTGAACCGCTGACGTTAGTAGAACAAATCTCTAAATTTCATCTTTCTGTTTAAATTCTCAGTAATGGCTACCCCTGACGTCACTAGAACAATTTTTTGTATAGTTGACGTCTACCCCTAACGTTAACACGTGCAGTTTGAATCATAAATTTGAATTTCAAATTTTGAAACGAATGGACACTTGCGCCAAATTTGTTCTTAATTTCCTCTAAACGGTCATTAACTGTTTATGACAGTTTTGGCAGTTATTAGCAGTTACAATAACTTCCCATTCGATTATCTATAAATACCATTGAGATCTCACAACTCAAAACAACTAATTCATTGCAAATCTTTCTGAAAATCTTCGTGTTTTAACTTGTTCAAAATTTTCATTTCCTCAAGAGTCTTAAACTTTTCCAAATCTCTCAAAACAATACTTGTGCCAAACCGGTAATAATCTTTGAGATCAATAGGATTGTGAGTGAGCGAAATTGTTTGTAATAAAAGCGATTTGCAACCCAAAAGAAGGGGTGCTTCTCCTTTCACTTGAATTGTAGATTTAGAGTGGAAAAAGAAATCTTTCTAGAGAGACGTGAATTAGAGAGGAAAGTACGGCTTTCCTAGATAATCACTGTCTAGAGAGGAAGAAGAATTATTTCCTAGGGAATCACAGCTTGAGTGATTTATCCTTATGAAGATGGATATCTTGTTTCTTCACATTTCTGTGAAATGGAATTTGTGTACTTCACACATATAGTGAAAAAATTCTGAGTAGGAGACTCTGGCGGGGACCAGACGCAGGAGGTGGTGAACCCTAATCAATATATCTTTGTATTTGTGATTGATTTTTTCCTTTTCTTTTTCTTTTTCAGCAATTTTTGTGATTATCATTCTTAAGTTTCTTTGTTTAGAAACTTGTTTTAAATATATTCCGCAGAAACTTAATAATCCTTTTTAAAGTAAGTAATTTCTTACAATTTTCTATATACATTATAAATACCTTATTCACCCCTCCAAGGTATATTCACTACCCATGTCCGAGAAGACTCTAAACTACTATTCATAGTCCGAGATGACTATAAATTTCAACCTATACCCGAGATGACTCTAAACTACTACACCCAATCCTTATGATGTAGAAGCCAACTATACTTATCCTACAGGATGTGCTGATGGGCGTTACCACCAATCAAGTTCCACCTGGCGTAAACAATCCATAAGCTTCTCCTTTCAAGCACATACTACATGTTCTATCGCAGTAGCCTTACGGTCTGGATAATATATTCTATAAAACTGTATACAATCCATGGGCATGAATAGTGATTCAAGAACATGTTCTCTCAACGGCAGAGGCAAATTGTAAATTGAGATGTGTAACGTTGTATATGATGATTATGAAATAAATATTCTAATCGATGTCTTTATATGCTTTTACTGTTGATTATATGCTACTGCCATTTGTTTTGCTCTCGTATTTAAATGCACTTTGGAATAAACTACTCGTAAAAAGTTCTTTCTGCTTAATACAAAGGGGTAATTAACTACAGAGGTTTGCGCCTATAGGAAATCTAGTCCCCACAATCAAAAAACCCTTCCCGAAGGGTCAATCTGAGAAGTCACACTACATCGGTCATATCCGCTTGAACCCTCAGCCATATGTTGCGTCGCAGCAATGCGTCGCGATGAGGAGCCATAAGGATCTGCATTGATCCGACCCCATAAACATCCCCAAGAGCCCCAAAGGTCTTCTGAGATCTCTTTTCAGAGGCAATCATCCGTGTGTTGTAAGTTGAGAACTGTACTATGGTTAAAATATCTACACCGTTATTTAATAGACCATACCCAATCAACATTTGATGAAGGTAAATGTTCATAGCATAATTTTTAAAATTTATTCATATCCTTCTTTATTAAATAAAGAGACAGATATTATTTTAAAAGTTGATGCATGACAACAGTTATTCAAAACTAAAAGTTTGGCGCTAGGCAAAACCAGGTGACAGTCCCCAATAGCAACATTTGCGTCGATATCTGACTCTGAGGATCATCACCCTTTCCCAATACTCTACCTTTTCTCAGCATCTGTAACAGCTTACAGATGTGAGATCCTGATCCGGTATCATATACCCATGAGGCAGAGTTAATTGAGAAACAGTTTTCAATTACTAACATACTAAAGGATGAAGCATCTTTATACTTCAAAGGGGTGGCCAGGTATTCCCAGTAATGTCTCTTCCACTGCCCAAGCTCAAGACAGTAGTTGCAATCTCCTTTCCCTTCAACTGCAACCCATTTAGTTGTCTCTACGTCTTACCTTCTCTACACCATACTTAGAATGGTTGATTTTCTTCTTTCCCTTCCTTTCAGTTTCAGCCTTAGGTCTAGAAGAAAACTATCCAACAAGTATAACTGGTGTATTCTCTTTATTGAAGGAGCTCTCAACTTGAGAGAAGGTGGAGAGGAGAGACATAAGAATTATATCAATATACAATTCACTTTCATCAAAACTATATCGGTGGCCATTCTCGACTGAAACAATTTCTTCGAGTTCGTATCTAACTATATAAGATGGCCTTCCATGAAATATGGATCTCCGTAATGATATAGAGTTTTTTGGAGTAAGTAAATGTTTCCCCAATCAGAGCAAAGTTCTGTTCAAATTAAGAAATTTGAAATGAAGCAGCGCTTCATAATAGCGCCAGCGTTGAGAGTCAAAGACTCTGTTGCAGAGCTTACGTGCAAAGCACGAGAGCGCTAGCGCTAGTAGCGCCAGTGCTAAGAGTCAAAGATTTTGTTGGCAGCGCACCACGTGCAAAGCACGTGAGCGCTAGCGCTAAGAGCGCTGCACTCCAAGCAGCGCACCACGTGCAAAGCACGTAAGCGCTTGCGATAGAACAAAATGTTCTTGGCCCTCGGATCAAAGATCCAACGAACATGATTAAAAATCATCAATTGACCAAAATAAAATTCTGCTAAGGAAACATTCCTCAGAATCTTTCTAAACAGGAAAGATTATGCTCTGAAGATCAGATCACCGTTAGATCAATAATCCAATGGTGATTAAAAAAATCACCAAAATACAGAATAAATTCTGTATGGGAAAAGATTTCCCAATCTTGTTAAAAATAAGAAGATTGCCTTCTGCAAATCAGAAGCTCTTGGATCAAAGATCCAACGGGGAAACATCCCCAAATCAATTAGAGAAAAGATCTCCTTAACTGATTCAACAAATCAGCTTACCCTATATAAAGGCCCCAAGACTTCAAGTATCATATAGAGGAACCCCCCCAAGCTTTGAGAAATTTCAAAGAAAGGAGAAAGCTCTGAGAAGAACAACTTTTCTTCAAGGTAAAAACAGAGAGATAAAAAAATCTCATCAGAAAAAGAACTTAGTTCTTATGCTAGATCATAGATCTTTAAGACAAATTGTCTTTCACAAAAGAGATTTTAGCATCTCATTATAAAAGGGGGGGAGAATAATTCAATTCTCTTAGGATCACAGATCCATAAAGGTAAAGCCTTTCACCAAGAACATAAGAGATTGAAACATCTCCTATAAAATAAGAATTTTGTTCTTAGATCCATGAGACAAAGTCTCTTATAAGAGATAATTTAATTCTCAGAGCGCAGAAATGCTTAAAAAGAGCCTTAGCGCTCCAAGTTTAAAGAAGCATATCAGCGCTCTAAATCTAGCGCACAGCGCTGCAGAGCCTTAGCGTTCCAAATTTAAAAGAAGCGCTCTGCGCTCATTGACTGGCGCACAGCGCCAAGCGCGCCACGTGCTCCTCACGTGTGCGCTACTTCACCAGAAGCGCTCTGCGCTCATGATCTGGCGCTCAGCGCCAAGCGCACCACGTGCTCCTCACGTGTGCGCTACTTTAACAGAAGCGCTCTGCGCTCATTGACTGGCGCTCAGCGCCAAGCGCGCCACGTGCTCCTCACGTGTGCGCTACCTAAACAGAAGCGCTCTGTGCTCATTAACTGGCACTCAGCGCCAAGCGCGTCATGTGCTCCTCACGTGTGCGCTGAGAGAACATAAATTGTTCTTTAAATGATAAAGCCCAGAGCTACAATGAGTGTTCAGCATTTAATAAAAGACAAAAAGTTGTCAAGACCAATACTCAGCATTGTTAAAGGACTGAGCCTAATTAAATGTCCAACATTTTGAATAAATGGGCCGAGCCTAAGTTGGCCACAGATCTCTAATTAATTGAGCCCATATACTTATAAATCTTTGATCTTAGTCCTAAACTGGACTACAGATCTCCCAACCAATATTGGTTCAAGGGTACATCTCTTCACTCATCTGATATTTGTCGTTTAAATCCTTCAACGTTTTCAGAGAGGTGACGGTCCCGACAACCAGACATTTCACGGACTGTGGGGTCCTTAAACTCATGGACTATGATGTCCTTAAACTTTATAGACTATGACGTCTTTAAACTACGGACTATGGGGTCCTTAAACTCATGGACTATGATGTCCTTAAACTTTATAGACTATGACGTCTTTAAACTACGGACTATGAGGTCTTTAAACTCATGGACTTTGATGTCCTTAAACTTTACAGACTATGATGTCTTTAAACTGGACCGCAAAGTCCTTAAACTAAAACAATAGAGCCGAAATGCTCTTTTGTTGGATCTAAATGATCCCGTTAAGTTGATCTTAGTCTAAAATTAGACTAACGCATCCTTAACAAATTGTTAAGTTGATCTTAGTCTAAAATTAGACTAACGTATCCTTAACAAATTGTTAAGTTGATCTTAGTCTCAAATGAGATTAACGATCCTTAAATCCAACCCAAAACCCAAATCTAAGAAAATACGGATTTGGACTAATCCACGCCCTACGGGCGACAACATAAATTAGTCTCCGTATACAATCTACGGGCAACCAAAAACAAAACAAACACACACGACACGAAGTGACCATCTGGAGAAGGAGAAACTTGTTACCGCGATGCGGTAGCGTAATTAACTACAGGGGCTTGCGCCTGCAGGGAAGAGCGTCCCCACAATCAAAAATCCCACAAACAAGGGGGAATCTGACGAAGTCTGAACGGCCGCATCCGTCTAAACCTTCGATACACCGTGCCATAAATCAACTTGGCATCTTTGGAGAGGTGGACGGATAAAACCCAAATAGCATCTGCCCCCAAATTCAAGCAAGACGAACCTACACAGTTCCGTCTCTGTATTCGGCGGTAAACAGATTCCGGCACGCCCGGTGGGACCTTTTCCTCTTTCCACTCCACACTTCGTGTGCCGTGTTCGCGAACGAATCGCGGTTTGATATGGTTGCCCCTAGATTTAGTGTCTTGCTCCCGTGCAGATCAATGGCTTCCAACTGCACAAACTGCAACAACTGCAACAACTCTCACTCCGTCCTTGCCGGAGGAGTGACCTACGGGCCTCAAGCAGCCTCCCTTTTTACGATACCGGTGGAACAGATGACGCATGCCACCACTGGGCTATTCTTTGGGACCATGCTCCCACCCATGAGCTTCAATACTCCTGTGCCGTCTCAGGAAGCTCCAAAGAAGTCAGTCTTCGATCGGCTTACCACTACCACGGCCCCTCTCAACGGGTCGTCCAATTCCAAGTCTACTGCATCAGTCTTCGACAGGCTGAGCCTGAGTTCCAGTGGGCCCGTAAAGAAGCCTGCAATACCTGAAGGAGTCATCCCGAAGCGGATAGCCATTCCAACCCCGACGGACGAAGTCGTCAAGGGGGATTCTCTTGCTAAGGGATCGGTCTTCACAAGACTGGCCGTTCCAACTCCTGCTGCAGGTGGGGTCGTTAAAAATGCTCCCCTTACCCGAAAGTCAGTCTTCGACAGGTTGAACGTTTCTTCTCAGCAGACGTCTGTCTTCGATAGGCTGGCACCAACAACAGCCTCTCTTCAAAGCATGGGGCAAGATGAAGCTACCCGCGTAACTGAGCTAGTCCCATCCACACGACATGCTCGACGTTGCCACTGGCCCCGAGTAAGGAAAGCTGGGGGCAATTCCCCTTCTGGACTGACTCCGCCAGCTCCAACGGTAGAAGTTGATGTTGTTGTTCCAAGCAGGAATAGCTTTGAACTACTTAACAGGGTGCGCAGGAATTCGCCAACTGTCATGCTTAAAAAGTCTCCTCCGCCTGTTGAAAAGATCATAAAGGCGAAGCCGGAACAGCCTCCTCAGCGGCTGTCCTTTAAAATTTACAAAGTGTGGGGACAGGTCCAAGACTCGGTGATTAACCAAGACTACTCCCGCCGATCGAAAAAGATGAAAGTTCGGCAAGAGAAGGACCACCCTGTCATACCGCAGAAAGTGTCGTCTACTTGGGTGCCCGCTGCAACGGCCCCCTCAACTTTGACCGCTCACAAAAGAAGAAGGCCGGAAAAAATCCCCGTGTCTGCGATGAAATGCACCGAACCTAAATGCCCTAAGTCTGGGGGCATGGTGGTGCACACTGTTTATATGGTATCCGGGAAAAAGAATAGTCGTATCTCCACGGGTCATCGACCACTCATCCGATCGGTAACAAAAGCTCAGGAGCAACAACAGAAGATCCAGGGATGCTAACACAGATGGTCGTACTCATTGTGTCACGCCCCGTTTCCCAGTATACGGCGAAGGGGACGTGACGAGTCCGCTACGTATATACTCAGAAGTACATACGCTAAGCGTATCTAAGCAATATGAAATAAATACACAAGAGACAAGAGATAATAAAAACAGCAACTTTTATTTATTAACATTCTTTTGTACAATGCATGAAAAGGAAATACAACTGAAATAAAAGATGCCTAAACAGTGGCATAATAGGAAATGAAAAGTACTGAAAAGAAAAGTGTACAATGAAACTAAAGTGCAGTGTCTTCGGCAAACTGCTCCAAGTCTTCTACAGATGGCTCGATCTCTGCCGGGTCCAAATCACCTGACGACATTCAAAGAAGAAAGAAATAGAATGTCATCAGCGAACAGGTCGCTCGATAAGTCCCAAAGGTAAGAGGAAAGTAGAATAGACAGAATAAGAAGATATCTTTTAAAATTGTATACTATTGTAATATTGTGTTAACGCAGTTGTTTGTAGCTTGGTACAGAAGGATGCCAGTGTATACGAGGGGGGTCTCTATATGCTAGAGACCAGGGCAAACGGAATGTACAAGGAACCGTTAAGCCACGGTACAACAGCAACGGAATATAGATTAGGTGTCTTAATCTGACCATCTCGTACCACCTTTAACACCTTCCGTACCAATCTACCCTTAAACCCCGTAGTGTTTTATTTGTATTGTTTTGTACTGTAAATTGTATTGATTGTAAGATTGATTGACTGACTGAAACCATGATATCAGTAAACGGTTGTAACCATAGGGTCATGTAAATGGAATAACTGAGAATCATGTAAAAGGAATATATCCATGGTTCGGTTCAGTCAAGTTGTATAAATTGATAATTGGATTCATGTATTCATGTGTTCATATTGAATTGGAATATTGTAGATTATAGATTGACTTGAATCATATTCAAATCAGATCAATCAGACTCAAACCCGAGTCGGACAGTTAGAAGTGTAAATCGAAGTCCTATAATTGCTAGGGTCCTTAGGATAATTTATAAAACTTGAGGGGGTTTTATGTAAAAATACTTTTATATACTTTTCAAAATAAACCTCAAGTATTTATTACTCATCTTTAGAGTTGTAATGAGGGTGGATTTTATATTGTGACATTTTTAATGAAAATATCTTAGTTTTTTTATAAATAAAGGTATTTATCTATAATATTGATTTATTTGAAGTTCATGGTATTTTAATATAAAATTTATTCTTGCGATTTTTTAGCAAAAGGTGGAATATTTATATTATAATAAAATAGATATTTAAATAATAAATATACATATATTTATACAAAAATAATTTTAATAAATATTTTATATTCCAAAAATCTCATTTTCTTAATATGTCGTATTTTAAACCTTTCGAGACCGAATGCTCCTTGCGGAGGTCTGAATCTCGCACTACTAAGCCTGAGGATGTGCGATAATCCGCACCATCCCGAACGGGTTCCCCAAAAATGGGTTGTAGCGGCGCTTTGCAAAGATTGTAAAATACTAATCCTTTAGAAAACGGTGTTATAAAGTAAAAGGTATTTATTTGTAAAAATGTCAATTTTCCGTATTTTAGATTCTAGTGTTTCCTAAGTCAACTAGCCTATTTCTAAATGGTCTAAACGACAAGTCGTTAGATGCCTCAAATTGCCTCTTCACCGCTAATTGTGGCTAGGTAAGTACAAATGAGGAAAGGAGGGATCCGCTCACGAATCACCGTGAGACGGGCCTTTTAAAGTTACCTTTCTCACTTGCCTAGCCTAGACACCACAAAGTCAGGTTTAGATAAACGATCGATGTCCACAACTTATCTTGTTTTCCTAATAAGAGATATTTATTTAAAAGTGTATCAAAGCTAAAACTTTTAGGAATGGTTTTATTAAGAATATGGTATTTAAATGAAAGTATTGTTTTATCGTATTCTAAGTTTTGATGATATCGTTTAGGGTTGTATTTGCGTGTGTGGGGAGGTAGGTCATTACCTCGTGCTCTACTTTAAATGTATAGCAGAGTTAAGGGGATTAAATGTGAAATCAAAACATTGTGGTATTTAAGTGAAAAATATGATAATTTGAGAACGCGGTCATTTCATGTGATGAAACTTGTTCAAATTGTTTTTAAATGTTTAATAGTCAGCATAAAGATGTTTAAGCATGAATGTATTGGTGAGAAGTGAAATTTTATAGAAAACCGAATCGGAAATCGGATTTGTTCCGATTCCGTCGGGTTTTGTAATTTCGTATTTTAGAGGATAAGAAAGAGGGATAGAATGGGACTTACAGGTTTTGATTATATAAAGGAGTGAGGGGGAACTAAAGGAATTGCCGATGCATTGCGTCGTCGCCGGTAGTTCCTAAAAACGTCGCCGGAATTTCCGCTGGAATTTCGTCGGAGCTTCGCCGCGAGCTTGTTTTCAAAGTACACAACTCTTGGAAAATTTTGAGAGAGTGAGCTTAGGATTTTGGGATGAGAGGGTAGAGGGGAGGGGGTGTATTTATAGGATAGGCTAGGGGTAGGGTAAGTGAAGGGTTTTAATAAAAAAATTGTAAAAATATAGAAACTCATTAAAAATTGTAGTAAATGGGGTATATTTAACTTTCTGGAACCCATCCAATAAATTAGAGTGTGCAGGGGGGTTAGGAAGATAAAAAGGCAAAACTTTTCTGTTGGAGACTCGGCCGGCCGGCGGCGCCGGCCCGAGTCGGCCGGTCCGCCGGCCGACTCGGCCGAGTTGGGCCGAGTCAGGGTGCCAGGGGTGGGGGGTCCTCAGGTGGGTCCTCTGGTATATTTAGTTTTTAAAGTGTAGTTCAATTTTTGGAAGTTATGGTGTGTGGACTGTTGGGCTTCCATAAAATTTAAAACAAAATAAATATTAAAAATAATGTGGGACATGGGATTTGAACTCTGGTGGCTTGGTTCAGCAATGCAAGGTATTACCAATGAGCTACAAGCTCCTTCTTGTAATTAAATTGCTAATTAATTACTTAAGTCTTGTGCTCAGGCAATAAATGCCCCTTTATGGATTTTTGAAAAAATATTTGAAAAATTTGTATAGGAAAAAGTGTATAAGAAAATTTGGGTTGTTACACACTGGGCCAAAAGAAAGCCCGGAAACCTCGTCAGAGCAGCGTCATGAACAAGAAACCGATGCTGAGTTTCTCCGCAGAATCCTCGAGAAGAAGGACAAAGAGGCAGCGGAACAAGTTGCCAACATAAAACGAATGGCGCTTTTATTCCAAGGCATGGTCGGGATGATGTTACAGCCGGATCCTCCAACTGAAGACCCTCCGATTATCCTTGAAGACGATAGGGGAGAGACATCGAACCCTCTTCTCGCTTGTTTAGCAGCCAAAGAGGGGACCATTTCTAAAGCCGTCCCGGATGACTATATCGCTCAACAGATACGAGCTCATCAGGAGAACGAAGCGGCCGGCTAAATTGTTAAAACTGAGCGACCATATCCAAGCCGGTATGATCAGATTAAGTACCCGCCAGGATACACGACTCCTAAGTTCCACGTATACAAGGGGATAGGTAATCCCCATCAACATGACGCTCAGTTCAGAGCTCTGTGTGGAAACACTGGAGGTGACGACAAGCTATTGCTTTGCAAATTCGTCGGCAGCTTGGCGGAGATGGCGTTCGAATGGTATTCAGAACTTCCCAACGACTCCGTCAAAACATTTACGGAGATAGAATTGCTATTCACCCAGCGTTTCGCAAGCGCTAGCGAATGCACCCCAATCACGGCATTGATCAATACCAGGGTGAAGCCGGGCGAAACATTAGTGTAGTACGCTATACAGTAGCGGAACCTGTGGTCGAAATGCGAACAACGCATAGAAGAGGCTTCTGCAGTGGGCATGTTTGTAAGAACCCTCGATCCGCAGGCGACCATATCCCAGTTCATGATGTTTTTCAAGCCGACTACCTTTCAGACCTTGATTGATAGGCTGGCCCAAATGGACCAGATGGGTCATAAGACTTCATTTTCAAAGACAGAACCGCGGAATGAAAAGGGCAAAGGGAAAGCCGCCTTTGTCGCCAATGCTCAACAACAGCCGAGCGACATAAAACCTGTTGTTCGCCAAAGCAACGTACGTCCACGCCAATCCCTCGAGGAGAGAATGAGACGTCCTTATTCATTTCCCCGGGAAAAAATAAGGAGACTGTTCGAGCTGGCAGTGCGCAATAGACTCATCAATTTGCCAGAGCCAAGACGTCCGCTGCAACCAGGCGATGCCAACAATCCTAATTACTGCCCCTACCACCGAGCAGTAAGCCATCCAATCAAAGATTGCTTCATTTTGAAAGGCTGGATTGAGGACCAATACCAACAAGGCAAATTCGCACTATCCGAGAATTGGAAAGTAAGCCCGCCCCAGCCGCACGCTCCTAAAAGGGTGGACACACCGGGAGTATCTTGCTCTTTTATAGAAGAAGCTCCATGGGAGGTCGCTCTTTCAGCCAAGACGAAAAAAATGCTGAAGGATCTTCACACATGCCCGGCAATCAGGTGGAAAAGTCCGCTGGAACCCGAGATCATTGAGAGAATGCTGAAGCCGCGCCTTACTCCAAGAATTGGTGGCAATAATCAAAACGCTCAGGCCCAGCCGTTAAAGTCTTCGAAGAAGAAGAAGAAGACCAAAAAGCCCGTCCAACCCGAAGACAGCCGTGCAGGTATGCAGAAATACATCGATGCACTGGAAGAATATAACAAGAAGGCACGGACCCAATCACGTTGGACGAATTCTTTAAGCATGTTCTTGAGAATGAAAACGATGATGCTGATGAAGGAGACAATTCTTCAGAAGGGCCTGAAAACTATGTGGCGAGCTGCCACATGATCTCTCACTCGTTAAATGGCAAAGAAGCTCCTGATGCAGAAAAACTAGGGGTAGATCCCAAAACGGAACTCCTGGGACCATCAGACGAGATGATTGACATGCTGTTGAACGAAGCCTGTCAAAAGAGCAAAGCTGATCGAGAGCGTGAACTGGCTATATTCGAAAAAGCCAAACGCCGTCGACTGAATGAAAAAGTTGAGGTATTCCAACCAGATCGAAGCACGTCTGCCGCAGACAAAAGAAAACTTAAGACGAGGAAACAATTCGCTAGAGCCCTGTCATTGGGAATGAAATTGCCCTCTTTCATAGTAAATTCTCCAGGCGGTATACATCTTGATGAAGCAGACGTACATCCTAACTTCTGCTTATACCATCAGAGGATTGCACACCCTACCGAAGAGTGCATGGCCTTTAAAAACTGGTTGCAGGGATACGTTGCTCACCGGCAGCATTTCAAGCGGATGAAGCGCAAAACTCATCGGGAACAAAGAAGCACGACTGATGAGCATAAAAGAACTGTCGTGAATGTCACATGGTTAATTCCGGAGGATCGCAAGTTCTCACCTTCGGGAGTGATTCTGATGAAGAAATAGCCCTCAGCCCGCTCTTCAAGGAATCCATCTCTGAAACAGAAGAGATGAAGACCTACGAGAACATTCAGCTGTGCAATCGCACGCTACCTGAAAAGAATCTCGAACCCGCAAACAAGGGATCAAACAAAAAGGATAAGGGGAAAGAAAAGGTCCCTGGGGATATCTCCCTTGATGATCGAGTCGTCGAAGAGCTTGCAGCCAAGGACCCGCCTAAGAAAAACAAGGTGGATTACAATGTTCTGGCATATCTGAGGAAGATACCCTCACAGCTAAGCACTCTCGATGCCCTTCTGCTATCCAAAGAGGCGAGGGATTCTCTGATCAAGGAATTACAAGAGCCTGACATGTTTCAAGCTTTACTCGCCGAAGAAAATATGAAGGACGAGCTGGAAGAAATTCACACAGCTGACATCACTTTCGGCGACGAAGATTTCCTCCTCGGAACGTGTGAGCACAACCGTCCCCTATATGTCACCGGATATTGCCATGACATCAAGATAGGGAAGATTCTGTAGGACAACGGTAGCGCCCCGGTCGTCTTTCCGAGGCCAAAATGCGGAAACGAAAATTTTTCTTGACTTTAAAACCGGCACTACCACATCCTAAAAACCCGGATCGGACCATTAACCTACTACTAGCTAACTAGAGATGGGATAGAATGCTATACCGAGCGATCCGTGTCCTTCGGTCTTCGGCCTCTACACCGATCTCCTCGTGGAATCTCCGGTCTTCATCTACTCATCAGAACGGGCACCACATCGCCGGGTTCTTTTACGGGCTCCCACCTCTGGACCGAGGCAACTTGGGCACGAAGTTGGCGAGTCGACGTGTCCAAGAATACTGTAGGCTAGTGTAGAATCACTTGTCTCAAGCGGGTAGTAAAGTTGCCTTTGAAGGAGGGAAGAAGAAAATGAGCTTTTTAGATGGCTATGGATTTTTGTTGCAAACCAAATGAGAATGAATTTCCCCCACAAAAAATTAATCCTCCCCCCTCACCTAGAAGTGGTCGGCCATATATCAAAATGGGAGTAGGAAAAATGCAAGGGAGGTGAGCACAAGAAAAGGCAAGGGTGAGTGTAAGGAAAATGTGATGATAATTAGGAAATTATATCACATCAAAGCCATATCAATTCCCATCTCATAAATGCAAGCAATGAGCACAAGAAAAAGCAAAGATGCTAGAACCATCATAATCCCTCATTTAAAAATAAACCCTCCACAAATGCTAATTTGCATATTTGCAAATTAGCCCCTCCATCAGAAAAATCCGGCCGTGAAGGAACAAAGGAAAACTGGCCGAAACGGAATACAAACTGGCAACTTCAGAAAACTGATCCCATAATAAATTACAGGAAAACCCAACAACTGTATATACATACCCGCATTTGTATTCCGACCGAATACAAATGCAATGAGACAAAATCTACACTGTAAAATACTAGGATTCGGCTTAAACCAAAGCCCGCTAGTATCATCCGTCCGATCTTGATCCATGCAATACCGTACGTATAAGATCGAACCTTACCATATCTCCATACGGCCTCTACAGCATTTCGCCCGAAACTTGAGAAAACGGTCTGTGGGGGACTCTAAAGACTCGTCAATACTTTGGTTGTAGATTTAACCACTAGCACGTCAGAGGTATTAGTCATAGGTAACGGGCTACCAGGTATTGACCAAAAGGGACGTCGATGAGCGAACTCATCCTGACACCCTACTGAGCCTGTCAGTGACAATATCCGTACAGTCCAGTCCGTTTGTCTATGAGTATCGCATGGCGGGCCTAGGGGGTTGGTAAAAGTCAGACCCCAAAAGCGGTACAAGTCGTGTCGGAGTGTAGCCCAGAACACCCTAAGATACTACTGGAATACCTACCAGTAAATCTCCTGCCTCGGCCGAGGGCTTTGTGTAATGGCTCTCCTAGACACAGCGCGACCTCACCCCCAATACCGGGAGAGACGAACCCTTGCAGATCCGCTCACTGCCTCCATGTGGCTCGGGACTGTACCCAACTAAAACCTGTTTGCACGACTCCTTTGAGCCGTGGTAGGGTTGTAATCAAAGTACAGTGGGAACTCACACGAGACAAATGACGATCTCAGGTCGATGAACTAATCTGTACACATGTCACCAGGGAACTGCTATCTGACGTCAGGTATAAGACCAACTAGCATGTTCCCGGCGAGTCCGGTCCGGTGTACTCATAACCCAATGAGCACCTGTATACATCTTAGGTGAACCAACTGACACCAGTGGCTTGTGAGACCGGCCACCGCCCCTTGTCGGGGTCTCGACTGTATACACTAGTCTACTCTGGAGTATCGATGCCCTGTCTCGAAAACTCCCACGACTAGGGACCTTTTAAGGATGTGCTTATAGACCCCAGCTCCCACGTATATGATCGCCATCATACTGCTGGCCATCAAGCAAGAATCCTAAGGGCTCTATCAACGCGCAATAGTGACCTGTAAGGTCACCTAAAGCAGTACACGATGATAAAGATAAACCAGATAGCATACTATCATCTTGAGTAAGACTGTTCTAACGGTATAGGTCCTCTCTCAATCATTGCAATCACGTGCCTGTGATCCAATAATTGACTCTGAGGGCACTATCTCCAACAGATTCTAGTTGACAACAGGTCCTCTGTCAATCTCCTAAATGTGAGGATACTAAAAGAAATCTGCATGAGCGTTCAACACCTCGCTCGGGATAAAATCACTATCTCCGGGTTCGACTCCCAGTCATCACGGAAGCTCGGGTCTGTGATACTAACGTTACGCTTTGGGCTGCTCATCACTAATATCAAGTTCCACGTCATTGATGCTAAGACTTGCTACAACGCTTTGCTCGGTCGGCCTTGGTTACACAAGTACAACATCATCCCTTCTACACAGCATCAGTGTATGAAGACTTCAAAGATGGGCTCGAGTATACCGTGACTGGGGAGCTGAACCCATTCTCCATGAATGAAGTCCGCAAATACGAGGACGCAAACTAATTACTACCAGACTTTGAATACATGGAAAGATTCCATAAACCAGAGAATAAGCAAAAAGCTATCACCACCATTTTGGTCTTCGGGAGCGATACCGAAGAGGAAGAAGAGATAGTCTATTCGGGACCTCCCCGATACAACAAATCGGGACTGTCTACCCCTATTCTGGTCTTTGACAGTGACTCTGAAGACGAGGTCAACGCAGTATTCTCGGCTTGTCCATCAGTGCAAGCCTTCATTAGAGATGATCAAAGTTTGCAGATCGCCATGGTTCCGCAAGAGCATTACAAAGAGCTCGGCGCACTTGATACCTACAGTGTGCAAGAACTGCAGACGTTCTATATCCCTTCCAGGCGAAAAGATGAAAAGGCGATCCTCTTTTATCGATCCACGGAAACCAAAGTGGAGAAAGAGATCTGGCATGGTGCCGATTCTACGCTTGACAGGCTCCAGCCCATCCGTTTGCTCAGATACTACACAGAAGGATTAAAAAGGCTGTTGAGGTGCCAAGGCGTACCCTTGAAGCAGACCGCGCGACAAGCCCAGTTCTACAACAAGATCTGGAACGTCCCTGGAACTCAGCGAAAATTTCCCAACGGGAGAATGGAAACGATCGGGCTTGGATATGTTCAATCCAAGAAACGGGAGCGATTCCATGGCTGCTACGTTATACATGATTTCGATGAAGAAGGAGATGCTCTGTTAAAAGACACTGCAGTTGAACCAAAACGAGGTCCCGCCATGAAATTGCCAAGTCCGTCATTTGAAGAACAGATGGACAAGCTAAAAAGGGAAGTGGGTCAAAAGGTCTGGGATGACCATAGCCGTGAAATGGTCATTTACGAGAAAGTCAGGACGCGGCGCCTCCTTCAGCAGGCTACGAAAAATGACGATGCCCTTCATCCCCAACCGGTCATATGGAAGACTCGACGTGGAGGCAAAAATAAACTGAAGAACGAAAAAAATGTTTGACAGCAGCAAAGCGGGTCCAAGGAGCCTCGCGATCGAAAATTGAGCAGCCGGGATCCATTTCTTATAAAGAAGATGGGTCGAGCATATTCTTTTCCCCAAAACAAGACAAGAAAGATATTCAATCTTGTCATGAAACATCAAATGATTACACTCCCGGAGTCCAAACACCCCAAACAAGCAGGCGAGGTCTCTCACCCGGATTATTGCTCCTATCACGGAGTGATAGGACATCCTCTAGAAGACTGTTTCATATTCAAAAACTGAGTTGAAAACCAATATCAGCAAGACAGGTTCGATCTATGCAGCAGTTGGAGGGTAACTCCACCACAGAAGCATGAACCAAAAACCACGTATACGGTGAGAGTAGAGCCGAATCAACATCGGTCTTGGAAGCGATCTCGTACCTGTCACGTGATAATGATGTCGGAAGAAGGAGTGCCCGAGGATATGAATGACCTCTCTTGGTGCTTTGAAAATGATGATGACGAAGTGATCTCAGAGTTTCCACCGACGCCAAAAGAGCTGGAAGATGGGATACATATTACTGCAGATAACCTCAGAAAAATTGACTTGGGGACGGCAAACGACCCACGGCCGACGTTCGTCAGTGAGCTATTGTCTGAAGAACAGGTAGCTACACTCAAAGACGTGTTCATGCAGTATAAAGACTGCTTCGCATGGAGCTATTCCGAGATGCCAGGACTAGATCCAGAAGTAGCTGTGCACAAATTGGCGATATCTCTGGGCATTAAGCCAATCAAACAAGCATCGAGAAGAATGCGGCTCGAACTTGAAATGAGCATCAATGCTGAGGTCAAGAAGCTAATCGACTCCAGTTTCATCCAAGAGGTTCAGTATCCTGACTGGATCGCCAACATCGTCCCAGTGATGAAGAAAAATGGGACAGTACGTATCTGCGTAGTCTTTTGGGACCTCAACAAAGCAAGTCCGAAGGATGACTTCCCCATACCGATCACCGAGCTGATGATAGACAACACGTCCACTCACGAAGTCTTCTCCTTCATGGACGGCTCATCATGGTACAATCAAATAAAGATGCACCCCGAAGACCAGAAGCATACCGCTTTCCGGACTCCCCTGGGAATATTTTGCTACAAAGTAATGCCTTTCGGTCTGAAGAACGCCGGCGCTACCTATCAGAGGGCAATGACGAAGATTTTCGATAACTTCATACATGAAATCGTCGAATGCTATATCGACGACCTTGTGGTGAAAAGCAAATCGCACGAGGTGCATTGGGAGCATCTAAAAATAATGTTCCAATGTCTTCGGAAATACAACTTGAAGATGAACCCTCTGAAATGCGCGTTCTGAGTCTCTTCAGGCAAATTCCTAGGATTCATCGTACGACATCGAGGCATCGAAATAGACCCGTCGAAAATCAAGGCGATCATGGAAATGCCCCCACTAAGAACTCTCAAGCAACTGCGGTCTCTCCAAGGGAAGCTTGTGTACATTCGACGGTTCATAGCCAATCTTTCCGGCAAATTCCGTCCCTACAGTCACTTGATGAGGAAGGGAACCCCGCTCGTTTGGGATTGCAAATGCCAAAGCGCACTCGATGCAATCAAGCAATACTTGTAGAATCCGCCGGTACTGACCGCTCCGGTCAAAGGAAAGCCCCTCATTCTGTACACAACCGCCCTTGAGGGTTCCTTAGGCACGCTATGGGCACAAGAAAACGACCAAAGGAAGGATAGAGCCCTCTACTATTTAAGTCGAGTTCTCCTGGGGGCAGAAAACAATTACTCCCCCATTGAGAAACATTGCCCGGCGCTGATCTTCACGATAACGAAGTTCAGGCACTATGCGTTGACGCATGAGGTCCATCTCATATCAAAGGTGGATCCTCTCAAATATTTGATGTCAAGAGCCATACTAACAGGGCGGCTCACTAAATGGGCCCTACTCTTAATGGAATTCTCGATAACTTATCGACCTCTCAAGGCAGTGAAAGGCCATGCCATCGCTGACTTCCTCGCTGAGCATCCTATACCTGACGATTCACCCCTAAATTGCGAATTGCCATACGAGTACGCGTTTGACACGATCGATGGGAAGAAAGGAGAGAGTAACACCCGGTGGGAACTCTACTTCGACGGGCATCTTCCATGAATAAGCGAAAGCACAGCTCCCCCATAATCAAGTCTGGGGTAGGCCTCATCTTTGTGACTCCACAAGGAGGGATAATGCGCTTTGCCTTTTCCTTGACAGAGCCAAGGACAAACAATGAAACCGAATATGAAGCTTTGATAGCAGGTCTTGAGATTACCGTCGACATGGGAATCGAAAACCTTCTCATATACGGAGACTCCTAGCAGGTCGTTAGCCAAGTAAACGGCGAATATCAAACGTACAAACCAGAGTTGGTGAAGTACGGCGAGAAAGTGCAACAATTGCTGATTCAAATCCCTGCCTACGTCCTGGAAAGCATACCGCGTGTAGAAAATAGCAAAGAAGATCCATTAGCCAAGCTCGCTAAAGAACTGGCCGACGAGAACCTCGATGACGTAAGGATCGTTGTGCAAAGTAGACGTGTTCTCGCACCGGAAGAAATATCTCCGGAGTCGTTTGAAGAAAAGGAAGCGACCAAGCAAGTGGCCTTACAGATAGAAGACCAGGAAAAGGTCAAGGATTGGAGAGAAGTCTTTATAGACTACTTCAAATCCCGTCGAACATCTGAAGATACGTCCTCAAGACATCAGCTCATGAAACGAGCTCTATCCTTCGCTTTCGTCAATAACACTCTATATAAGAGATCATTTGATTCTCTATGGCTAAGATGCCTGGGACCTAAAGAAGCGAGGAGAGTCATCCAAGAAACTCACGACGGACTCTGCGAATCTCACCAAGCCGGGCCAAAGATGAAGCTAAAGATCAAAAGGATGGGCTACTATTGGCCTACAATGATCCAAGATTACCTCGAATACGCAAAGCAGTGCCACTCGTGCCAGATTCACGAGGACTTTATCCACCAGCATCCAAACCCGCTACACGCCGTTCGAAATGTGGGGAACTGACATAATCGGGCCTATTGAACTAGCATCGTCCAGAGGACATCGGTTCATACTGGCGACAGCTGATTACTTCTCCAAGTGGGCAGAAGCAGTACCACTAAGAGAAGTGAAGATGGAGAATATCCTCCATTTCTTCAAGACACGCGTCATCTATCGGTTCGGCACTCCACGACGGATTATCTCCGATAACGAGTCGGCCTACAGAAGTCACAAAATCAGCCGCTTCACGCAGTAACATAATATAGACTGGAGATATTCTTCGGTCTATAATCCCCAAGCTAACGGTCTGGCTGAGGGTTTCAATAAGACCTTGACGAAGATCTTGAAAAAGACGGTGTCCAAAAATAAAAAGGACTGGCACGAGAGACTGCATGAAGATCTCTGGGCGTATCGAACAACGTTCAAAACGGCCACAAACACAACGCCGTATGCATTGGTATTCGGCACTGAAGCAGTACTCCCCTTGGAGATAGAGCTACCCTCCTTACGAATGGCAGTTCATTACGAGCTAACGGACGAAGAGAATGCTCATCCTCGGCTTGAAGAACTTGATGCCCTCGACGAAACCCGTCTCATGGCCCAACAAAACTTGGAAGCTTACAAAGCAAAAATGACGCGCTCATACGAGAGATTGACTAGGCCGAGAACATTCCGCCAAGGCGAACTCGTGCTAGTGGTCAAAAGACCTATGATCCCCAATCGTGCCAAACGGGGGAAATTCGAGCCGAACTATGAAGGCCCGTACATCATAGACAAATTCTACCAAGGTGGGGCTTACTTGCTCATAGATATGCATGGCGAAAGACCCTTCAGGCCAATAAACGGCCGTTTCTTGAAGAAATACTACGCCTGACCGAGACGTCTATAAACTACTACGGACCGTAGCATCCCAAGGCTGACAAAAAAAAGGTATGTCCATAAGCAAGATGGGCATGGATGAAAACCCGAAAGGGCTCCGTGAGTAAAAACAACAGGACTACCGGCGAATTTGTGAAAACCCGAAAGGGCGCAATCTCGTTAAAAGACACTTGCAATGTCCTCTCGACCCTGTAAGGAGAAAATACCTGCGTGAGATCCTTACGACTCACAAGAGAGCAACACACTTAGGAATCCCCATGATTTTTAAGGAGAAAACACACTTACGAGATCCTCACGACTCGTAAGGTGAATTCCCCTTTGAGACCCTCACGACTCATAGGATTCAAAAGCCTTAAGCTACAAGGATCTGAACCTGTTCTTAAGCCATCACACCCCAATTTTGCCCTACAAGCGGTTCAATATTGACCCATGTATACAATCCACGGGCACGAATAAACATTCTCCTAACAAAGCCCCACTAGCGACTAGGGATATGCTCGCACGGTGAACGACCCTTGTTAGTCCTCTCGACTTATAAGGAGAAAACATTCTTGTAAGATCTATACGACTTATAAGAGAACATACACTTAAGAATCTTCATAATTTTTAAGGAGAAAACGCACTTACGAGATCCTCACGACTCGTAGGGAGAAACACCTTTATGAGACCCTTACAGCTCATTAAGTCAAAATCCTTAGTCGACATGATCCTAACCCTGTTTACTAAGCTACCTTTGTTCGAATCGACAAAGGCAAATGATGATTGTAGCGATGCTGATGCAGAAATTGGTATCGGATCCCAAGTCTAAACTCATGATAAAAATCAGCGAGCCAAAAATGCATATGAAATAGCCGAAATGATGGGGCAACTTGCCACAAAATCAGCAAGTAAAATATATGCATACAAAATAGCTGAAATGATTGGGCAACTCGCAATAAAAAGCAGCGAGTAAAAAATAAAAAAAATAGCCGAAATGATTGGGCACCGCGAAAATAGCCGAAATGATTGGGCAATCGCGACTTTCGCGATACAAAAAGCTAAAATGATAAAGCATCGCGGAAAGAAAACAATAAAAATAATAATACATATAAAATGAAACTTTTGTCCCACAGATGAGATCACATCGATCCCTGTATACAATCCAGGGGCACAAACAAAGAAGGAACCATATCATCCCACCAGGCTCCATCAGAAAGAGAGACAAGTCTCGATGGCAGCATCTAATGTCTAGAGACCTACCACAGCGTTCCTCCTCATTCTAGTAGGATTCGAACGTGACAATCAATCTCGGAGCCGCGGCAGAGTCCCTAGTTCCAAATCTCGACATTCGTCTCGTTACAGCAGACGCAACGTCAGCAAAGCAGAGCCACGACAAAGTCCCTAGTTCTAAATCTCGACTGTTCACAGACAACCTAGAGACCACCTCGACATTCGTCTCGTTACAGCAGGCGCAACGTCAGCAAAGCGGAGCCACGGCAAAGTCCCTAGTTTCAAATCTTGACGGTTCACAGACAACTTAGAGACCATATCGACATTCGTCTCGTTACAGCAGACGCAACGTCAACAAAGCGGAGCCACGGCAAAGTCCCTAGTTCCAAATCTCGACGGTTCACAGACAACCTAGAAACCATATCGACATTCGTCTCGTTACAGTAGACGCAACATCAGCAAAGCGGAGCCACGGCAAAGTCCCTAGTTCCAAATCTCGACGGTTCACAGACAGCCTAGAGACCACCTCGACATTCGTCTTGTTACAGCAGACGCAACGTCAGCAAAGCGGAGCTACGACAAAGTCCCTAGTTCCAAATCTCGACGGTTTACAGAGAACCTAGAGACCACCTCAACATTCGTCTCGTTACAGCAGACGCAGTGTCACCAACGGCGTTTCTTCTCAACTCCAGCAGGATGCAAATGCAACGTCAGCAACTGACCCCAGGGTCAAAACAACGGAGCCATGGCAAAATCCTTAGTTCCAAGCCTCGACGGTTCACAGGCAACCTAGAGACAACTGTGACATTTCTCTCGATACAGTAGACGCAATGCCTGCAAACGAAGCAAAGGCCAAATTCCTAGCTTCAGGGTCTTGACGGCAACTCAAATAAAACTTGAAAAACTATCGGAGATCATCCCACACCAGCGCGGAGTGGTTATGACTCATCGGGGCTCTCCAAACTGAACCTAATCTCAAGTAAATAGCGGCATGGCAAAATTCCTAACACTTGCTCTTCCGACGGTCAAACTGCCTAGGAAGATTGCTTGGAGAAATCTTGTCCATCCCCCGAAGGGATCAGAGACACGACAGTCGCAAGGCTGCTCGAACAGCAAGATTGCCTATCGAGAAATATATCAGCCAACATGATGATACGACGGGCAAAACCCTAGTACCACAGACCCTAACGGACCTTTGTCGTAAAGAGCAGAGGTTTACTATGACGTTAGGACATTCTTGCAAGAACTTCTCGATTCGTCTCGACTTCTGAGGAAATTAGTGTTCTTGCGAGAACTCCTCGATTCGTCTCAACTCGTAGAGAAAAGCCTTAGGCAATGGGGATAAGGACCTGTTTCCTAATCACTGGGACCCTGCAAGTCGGTCCAAGATGGACTATTGCATACTATTCACAGGCCACACTCTCCAAAGTCGAATCTTGACAAGGGGGGAAGCAACCACTTACGAGTCCTCTCGACTTGTAAGCTGTACAAATTCTCTTGTGAGATCCTTACGACTCTCAAGAGAAAACACATACTTAGGAGTCCTCACGACTCCTAGGGAGAAAATACACCTACGAGATCCTCTCGACTCGTTGAGATAAAAATCTTTATGAGACCCTCATGGCTCATAAAGTTGAAAAGTCTTAGGCGGCAGATCTGAACCTGTTTCCTAAGCCATCGCTACCCTGCAAAGAATCCAAGATGGATAGCTACCTACTATCTATAAGCCACACTTACCAAAATTACAGGCCGTCGAAATCGAGGTGCTGTTCAAGAGTACGTCAACTGCTCTGGGCCAAGTCAAAACAGAAAGGCATAACCTACAGACGTCAATCACATATTATGCAAGACAGAAAAAAGAACGTTTGATTCGCATCCGTTTAAGCGTTCAAAGCGTACCCACTCATGCATGTGCAAAAGATTTAGTGCATAAAATAAACACACGGAAACGAGGAATTTGCTATTCATACTTCAAAAGGTTCTTACAGCGATAAAAACAGTAAACAAAAACATCATTAAAATGATTACAATGGCAAGACATCAAATCCAGGACATGGGTGTGTGTATGATTTACACCATGTTTAGGTTAATGGTTAGGGTTTTATTTATTTTATTTATTTTGGCAAAAATAAAATGGTGGCTTTCTTTATTTTATGCTTGAAGCTTCATGAAGCTTTTTAGCATCTTTGGAAAAGTATAACCATTTTGTTTTGTTCTTTGACCTAACCATCAACCTAAACTCTAGTTTACTCTCTACAAAAGTTAACTCACCCATGGTTGCAAGATGATAGACTTCACTTGATTTATTCTTTTTCAATAATTCATTACTCTTTTCTTCTTCTTCATCTTCTTCAAGTGAAGAAAACCTTGCTAGAAAAATTTCAAGTGATGAAAAAGAGTGAGAAATCCAAATCCAAAGTGAACCCACTTCCTATTTTTTCATCCTCTACCACTTACCATGTTGTATAGGGTATTTTCTTCACAAAGTTCATGACCAAGTGAAGATGGAGCTTGAGCTTGAGTCTCCCCGACGTAGATCATCTTCGGCCTCAAAGTCAACGACCTAGCCCGCTCATTTCTCCGATGAAACCAACGCTAGGGTCCGGGATCCTGATGATCGCAGCGAAGGGACGTCAACACGGAGCTTTAGAAGTGAAGGACCGGATCTACAAAGAATGTATTCCTATTCACTTAGTACCAAAGTAGTTTGCTTGCTTGTAGTTTCGCCTTACCTCTAGTAAACGATCTAGCATAGAGTTGTTAGGCACATAAAAATTTGATTTTGGTATGGTTGATACCTTATGGAACCTCTTGAGTGTGCCTAGGAACCCTACAGTGGTATCAGAGCCTAGCTAGAGCTTTAGGCAAAATGTAGACGAAGTTAGAAACCCGATCGAACCCCGAAACCCTAAACTACACCCTTCTCTGTACATTTTTTGAAACAGTGGATTTTTCTTAATTAAAAATCCTCAGTAAATAGAGCAGGAAATTCTAAGAAAAACTGGAGAAAACGACAACCTAACGCTACAGTGGCGCCGCGGAACCGCGACCTTACCCTACTTATGGCGGCGGTTCCGCAGCCGTATATGATGATTAGGCGCTTTATTTTCTACAGTAATACCCGTAGCAGTTTCCTGTTTCTTCTGGGAATTTTTAATCTGTATTAAACAGTTGAGTTTTCTGGGGTGTATTGGGGACTCGATGATTCGATCGGATTATTTAACTTTGTTTATTTTGTTTTTCCGGGTATTTTAGAACGTGTTAAAATGTTCGACCGGATATCAATATCTCACATTTTCCCCTGCCGGAAAATTTCCAAGTGTTGGATTTTTCCGTAGTTTAAGAACGTCTAAGTAGTGCAAGTAACGCGATGGACCCTCTAGAAGACAACAAACCTTAACTCGATTATGTGACCATCTTGAACTGCCCTTTGAACCTTAGGGTTTGGGGCAGTACGGCGTGCCATATGTGAGGCGTTGGCTTGACCCTTCTACGGCTGGACCGTTGATACTGTGGCATGAAGTGGATGTTTTTAAACTTATTTCATGTGTTGAGCTTTTCGGGAAAACTTGGGTGTTTGATTGTTCGATCGGAAAGTTTAACATTGTCTATTTATCTGGAATGTGATACAATATTTGGAATCCACAAATAGTTATGAGATAACTGATTTGAATGTTATAAATCTAGCAGTTTAGTCTCACTTGATCGGTTGCCACGGGATTTTGATGTGATCAAAAGTCCGTCGCAATCACGTTGCGTACGCGGATACTCGCCAGGTAAACTTAATAGACAGCTACACCCCATAGCCCCGACCAAGTGACTGTAGGAGAACCCCGTCGCCAAAAAGCATCCATTTGGGTGCTCGCAGCAACGGTGTTCCGCCTTAGTGCACTTCGTCGACGGTATCGGGGGTGCGGCCGTCTACTGAAGTTTGCGACGAGTATTCGATCAGGATGTCGGGAATCTTGTTGAATTGCCCGACTTGGTATTGAAAAGTGTTTTCGATTTTGAGACTGAAATGCGGGGTTTATAATTGTTAGGCATGCGATATCGAAGGAATTCATTTGATTAGGCATGCGATGTCTAAGGAGGTTGCGGATTCCAACTGTTGTAATTTTACACTTTCTTTTCTGCGACCGTAAGTGTAATATGTGATATCGCCGGTTTCGTTGCTATATGTCAATGGCAATTGGGATGGGCATATTTACTTATGTTGATGACATGTGATATTATGTGTTGCTGGATATGTTATATTGGATCGTCGTGTTTGAATAGCCGGGGGTTTTATGTGAGATGAGTGTTTTTCTTTTTCATTCATGTAAAATTCATTGTATGTAATATTCTTTTATTCGGGCACTTCCAGGTTGAGGAAGATGTCACCGTTGATATATATTATTTACTTTTCCGCATTAGGATAGACCCAAGGCGGGGGGCATAAGTAACCGGGTTCTAGGGTCCAGTGGGAGACCATCTCGAGGAGTCGAGTCCGGGTCTCCTAACTCTAGAATTGGTAGGGTTGCTTGCCGCTCTCGTAAGGGTCTAAGGGTGTGGGATTGGCTATTCCTCACGACCGTGGAATCCGTGTTTTATACAGGCTCAAAATAAAACACGGACGTCCTAGTATATCCAATATTTCATATGATATTTTCTGCTGCGTTATCTGTGATGTGATCATGTGATTTGTTCAGATAGATATTGTATATAGTATATATGATATATTATATAAACGTTACTTATGTTTTACACCTGCGCTAGCCCTGACCCGCTCTGCCGTTAGTTACCTAACCTAACGGTGCAGACGGGACATCGAGGCAAATGCGGATGGCATAAGCGTACGTTGTATTTATCTGTGATGTTAAGGTGGACTTAAATGATGGGACATTCATTAATGAGATTAATAAAAGAAAATAAACCTAAAAGATGTTGTGGAATCGAATTTCAAAAATTAGGTAGCTCTAGTTGTTGTTTTGCATAGCGGTGTTCCTTTTAGAACATCCAGCACCTTATTCGATGAGGAAAAAGCCGACGATCCCTTCACCGGGAGTGACCTCTTTAGCAATAATTAGCAGATGCTACAAACCTCGATTTGTCTTTTGATTGCTTCTATAGTTTTTACTTTGCACAACGGTATATATGATATATCCTGCACCTTATTCGATGAGAAAAGGGCCGACGATCCCTTCACCGGGAGTGACCCCTTTAGCAAAACTAGAAAAGCCTCAAAAACACTCCATTTAAAAACCATTTGATTCCGCAACGAGATCAAGTTCAAAGCGTTAAAGGTTTTCATAAAAACCATCCGCAACCCTCCGTCATTTTAGGAAGTAGAGTACTTAGTATTCGTGCTGTGTTTGTTGACCATAGTCAAGGCACAGTGTACGGTAGCTAAATGATATCTTCCTACACCGCATATGATGCGATTAGTTAGGACAGTCGCGTGACTTTGTTGACCTTAGTTAAGGGTCATGTGGGTGGGTCTAATTAATCACGAAATGACGGGTAGAACTTGTCTAGTGTTTATGATTTGTTGACCATAGTTAAGGTCATAAGTGCTAGGGGTAAAAATCTTTATCGGGAGTTTCAAGTGTTGAAATTTGCAATGAGATTGCATACCTTCTATATGATAGTTGGATCCCGATACCTACTGCGAGTAATTGTTACTCCTGGAAGAGTTTTGCACTTTACAATTAGCCGATCAAGTAGGTGTCTAGAAAGGTGTCAACGGGGTTACGCCCCTGGGAAAACGAGGTTTACTTTAATTAGGTCCGTGCGAAAGCACGGGGAACCTCCCTCAAAGTACCGGCACTGGCCTGGCAGAAAGATTGGCGAACTTGTAGAGTGTAATTAATCCCGGCTAGTCTTTCCTTTTAGGGTTTGAAGGAAGATTTGATAAAAACAGTGGGAGCCATCCTGATTAGATAAAATATATAACCAATCTAATCTTGCAAGAGCGCACGCATAGTGTTTTCTTCTCTCTCTCTCCAGGTAGCGACCATGTCACGTCTTAATCAAGATAATAATATGGATGTATTGACCGAAACCGCTTGTTATACTGAGCTGGGGAATGTTGGTCCCGCTCCAACTTATAATTGTTATAAGACAGAGCAGGAATTAGGGGAATACCAGATTTCCCGTGCCGCCCAAACGAAGAAAGTGCATGATGATGCATCTTCTTCGGGTGTGTTCATTACAAAGAACTGTTTCTCTGTATCATCTACGTCCTGGGTATTAGATACCGGATCAGGATCCCGTATATGTAATCTGTTACATGGGTAAAGAAAGGTAGAGAACTGAGAACGGGTGAAAAGTTTCATGAGACAGAAAACGGTGTAAGTGTTGCAGCCAAGTCTGTTGGTCACTATCACCCTGTGTTTCTAAATACATTGATTCTGAACAAATGTTATTAGATACCAAACCTGATATACAACATCATATCAGTCTCTTTATTTATTAAAGAAGGATATAATTTTGTATTGTTGGATAATGTTTTGAACATTTCCTATATCAATAGTTGATCGGTCCAGACACGTTATCTAAAAGCATATATATTCTAAATCAAACTACAGTTCCTTACGTACAGAACGCATACGAGAGGAAGAGTTCAGAAATGAACGAATTCTTCTTGAGGCATTATAGACTAGGTCATATCAATGCGACTCGACTAGCTTAAGTTACATTTTAGATGTATATTTAAATCAGTTTGAATTTACATCTTGTGAAACTTGCCAGTCATGTCACAAAGATATGATGACCATAGCTCTGTTTACTCGAAACAGAGAAAGAGTTAGTGAACTCTTGGGACTAATACATAGTGATGTATGAAGGTCCCCAGTCTACATATGCCAGGACTGTTTCTTTGTACTTCCTTACATTCACTGATGATCTCTCAAGATTCGGACATATGTTTCTGTTGAAACACATGTCTGAAGCTTTTGAGAAATTCAATGAATATAAGTTAGAAGTAGAGAACCAAAAACGGGTATAAGTATTATGTCCTTTGATGTGATCAGGGAGGAGAATACTTGGCCTGGACTATTCTAAAAGAGAATGGGATTCTCTCTCAGCATTACTCCTCCGTATACACCACAGCACGTCGGTGTATTGGGGCGGAACAATCACACCCTATATGATATGGTGCGCTCTATGATGAGTACAGCTGAGTTACCTATTTCCTTTTGGGAGTTATGTACTTAAGAAGCTGCATACCTATTGAATTAGCTTCGAATCAGATCACTGCCTACCACTCCATATGAGATATGGTATGGGAAGAGCCTATCTCTTAAGTAAGTTAAGATTTGGGATTGTCGGGCCTATGTCAAAAGCAAAATCCGGACAAGATCGAGGCAATGTCAGTTCTGTAGAACTGGAAGGAGTTCCAGCTATACAAACTATAGCTGATGATTTGACAGAACCAAAGGATTCAATAGTCCCCGACGAACCTCAGCTTCTCCGACGATCTGATAGGGTTCCTCATCCGCATGAGAGATACTTCGGTTTCTCGATGACAGTGGGAGCGAGGATTGCATCATGAGATGATGACCCAACTAGTTTCGAGCAGGCCATCAAGAGTAGGGACTGGTTGCTAAGCGATCTGAGATGGAATCCATGTACACCAACAAAGTATGGACATTGGATGCTGTATCTGAAGGGTTAAACCCCCATCAGAAGCAAGTATATCTTGAGAAGATTACTTGGTGTAGATGGAAAAGTTGATATTTTCAAAGATAGACTTGTTAAAGGTTTTCGTCATCGACCAGGCGTGGATAGTGATGAAACCTTTTCCAGTGGCTATGCTTAAGTCCATCCGGATCCTACTTGCCATTGCTACATACCATGACTACGATATCTGGTGGTTGGGTGCCATGACTGCTTTTCTGAATAATGATTTAGAAGAGAACGTCTATAAGAACACAGCCAGAGGGTTTCGTAAACAGTGGGAGCAGCGGAAACGTGTGCAAGTTGCTTTACAGAATAAAGCAGGCATCGCGGAGTTGGAACATCTGTTTTGATGTGGTAGTCAAAGAGTTTGACTTCATCAGAATGGTAGATGAACCTTGTATATACAAAAAGGTAGTAGGGAGTATGGTGATGATCCTCGTATAGTACGTGGACAACATACTCTTAATAGGAAAAGAGTTTCTTATGCTACGCACGGTCAATCTCCTCTTATCACAAGGATTCTCCAAATAGGATAAAGGTGATACCTCCTAAATCCTGGGTTTTGGATCTATGAGATAGATCTAATTGGATGTTAGGATTCTCACTAGATGTAGTGAGATGGTATCAGTTGATCCTGAGGAGAATCACTGGAAAAGTTTCATGGTGATAAGGACGATTGAATGTCAGTCGCAGGCATTGTCTTTACCCTCAGTGGAGGGACGGTTTATTGGAAGAGTTCTAAGCGAGATACCGTGGCAAACTAGACGATAAAGGTTGGTGACATCGCTATCAAAGATACTACCAAAGAGGCAGTTTGGGTGTATATTAGTTCATGAGATGAACTAGGTTCCTACCATTGTGTGACAATGGAAATGTGGCTTTGGCCCAGGAACCCCGGTCCCATCAGTGACCCAGACATATTCTAAGGCAGTATCACCTGATCATGGAGATAGTTGATATCCAGGGTGATCGAGGTTAGGAGAGTAGACTCAGAGGACAACATGGCGGATCCACTCACAAAGGCCATTTCCCAAAGAGAGACTATTATGGGATGGTTGAGTATGAGATACTACAACCACTGCTACAGATGGCCCTAGTGCAAGTGGGAGATTGTTAGTTATATGTATGCCGTAGAGGCCATTACTGTACATGAGATGTATAATGTAGTGGATGCTGGGACATATATAGGTAGGACTTTCTTACTCGACATGATAGTACGCTATCTGGTTGCTCTTTATCTTAACATGTATACTTTCTGTCTCTCTGTTACATGTTGATAAAGCCCTTAGGATTTGTACTCGACTTCCTGGACTATGATGAAGATCATACTAGTGGGGCCTGGGTAGTCCATGAGTACATCCTTCAATGTTCCTAGTCGTGGGAATATCGAGACAGGGCATCGATATTCCAGAGTAGACTAGCGTATATCTTCTCGACCCATGTGATGGGCGATGGATGATCCCATATCCATTGGTGTTTGACATCAGAGACGGTATGCGGGTGCTCAGTGGAGACTGGGTACACTGAACGGACTCCCCGAGAACTCCAAGATGGTATTATACCTCATGTCAGATGGCAGTTCTCTGGTGACACTGGTACAGCTTAGTCTGTTGACCCGAGATCGTCATAGAGCCTTGTGTGTCTCCCACTGTGCTTTGATTTCCACCCTACCACGGCTCTACTGAGTCATGCAAACAGGTGATTTTTGGGTACAGTCCCGATTCACATGGAGGCAATGAGCGATAGGAGGGGATTCGTCTCTCCCGGTATTGGGGGTTGATGTTGCGCTATGCTCGACTGGCCATAACTGGAAATCCCTGGCCAGGGTTGTACTGATTTACTGGTAAGTGTTATCAGTAGTTTCATGCTTGTTATGGACCTTACATCGGCATGACTTATCAAGCTACTGGAGTCTGACGTTTACCACCCCTAGGCGAGATATGCGACATATCAGACGAACAGACCGGACTGTACGGTAAGAGTTACTGGTTGGATTCACAGGAGTGTGAGCAGGCTTGCTCGTTGATCTTCTGATTGCTCAATACCCGGGTGGCCGTTACGTTTAGCAGACCGCTTGCGGCTTGTGTGTTAGTTGTATGTATGTCCTAGAGGCCAGTATTGTACAGATGATGTATATTATATTGGATGCTTGGACATATATAGAGATGACTTTCTTGCTCGATATGATAGTATGCTATCTGATTACTCTTTATCTTAACATGTACACTTGTCTCTTTGCACTGTCTTATAGTTACATGTTGGTAAAGCCCTTAGGATGTGTACTTGACTACCTAGACTGTGATGCAGATCATACTAGTGGGGACATGGTAGTCCATAAGTACATCCTTCAAGGTCCCTAGTCGTGGGTGTATCGAGACGGGGCATCGATATACCAGTGTAGACTAGCGTATACGCTTCTCGACCCATGAGATGGGCGATGGATGATCCCATATCCATTGGTGTTTGACATCAGAGATGGTGTACGGGTGCTCAGTGGAGACTGGGTACACTGGACGGACTCGCCGAGAACTCCCAGATGGTATTATACCTCACGTCAGATGGCAGTTCTCAGGTGACACTTGTGCAGGTTAGTCTGTAGACCCGAGATCGTCATAGAGTCTTGTGTGATTCCCACTGTGCTTTGATCTCCACCTTACCACGTCCATGAGGGCGTGCAAAACGGTGGTCTTTGGGCACAGTCCCGAGTCACATGGAGGCAATGAGCGATAGGAGGGATTTCGTCTCTCCCGGTATTGGGGATTGATGTTGCGCTGTGCTCGATTGGCCGTAACAGGGAATTCCCTGGCCAGGGCTGATCAGAGATTTGCTGGTAAGTGTTACCAGTAGTTTCTCGACCCGTTATGAGCCTCACATCGGCACGACTTATCGGTTATTGGGGTCTAACGTTTACCATCCCTAGACTTGATATGCGACATATCAGACGAACAGACCGGACTGTACGGTAAGTGTTACTGGTTGGATTCACAGGAGTGTGAGCGGGCTAGCTCGTCGATCTTCTGATCGCTCAATACCCAGATGGCCGTTACGTTTAGCAGACCGCTTGCGGCTTGTAGGTGCTTGATATGATCATCATCTGCTACCGGCGTATTGACGAGTCTTTAGAGTCCTACACAGAGGTTTCCTGGCTCAAGCGAAACGAAATAGGAGCGCATATGAGATATGTGCAGGACCGAGAATAATGCGTGTATGTGATACCGTATTTCATTCTCGCGATGGATGTATCGATTGGTTATATTCGATATAACCTAGATATCGAATCAAGGATTGATTCGATAAGCCGATACATAGGATACTAGTCGGTTATATGCGATATGACCGGATCGTTAAATCAAGTGTTGATTTAATGATTTAATGTATAATTATATATTTGATGTATTACTTTGCATTAGCTAGTATTAGTTCACTTTAAATGGATTTTCTCACTTGATGTGCAAGTTGTATATGTGATATACTTTTGTGCACATGTATGTATCATGTTTGATGATGCTTGCTCATTTGGTTAAGTGTATAGAATTAAACCATGGTTAAGTTGATGATTAGGGTTTTGCTTTTTCATTTATTTATTTATTTGTTTATTTATTTATTTGGAAAAGATAAAGATGAGAATGGTGGCTTTCTTTGTTTCTTATTGAAGCTTCATGAAGCTTTGACTTAGTCACCATTCTTGTCTCATGCTTAACCCTAACCATTTGAACTAACCCTAGTTCATTCTCTACACTTAACTATGGTTAAGATTATGATAAGTTTTCAATTTCTTTATCATTTTATAACACTTATCATATTCCTTCTTCTTCTTCATCATCTTCTTCTTCAAGAAAAGCTTAAGTCCATCAATGGCAACTTGAGCAAAAGTGAGAAATCCAATTCTAAAGTGAACCCACCTCCTATTTCTTCACCCTCTACCTCTTGCCAAGTAGTATAGGGTGTTTTCTTCACAATTTTCACAACTTGGTGAAGTTAGAGCTTGAACTTGTGATGCCTCGACGTAGATCATCTTCGACACGAAGCCGACGACCTAGTCCGCCCATTTCTTCGATGAAGCCGACGATTGAGTTCGGGATTCGAGATGGACAGCGAGAGGACGCCTGCGTGGAACTAAGGAAGTGGAGAACCGGATCTACAAAGGTTGTAGCCTCTCTCCTTTAGTTAAGATGTTAACTAGTTTCGTTTTTCGCCTAAATTTCTAGTCGACGATCTAGTCTAGGGTTTCTCGGCACCGTAAAATTTGAAATTGGCATGGTTGATGCCTTGTGAGACCTCTTGAGAGTGCCTAGGAACCCTACAGTGGTATCAGAGCCTAGCTAGAGCCTTAGGCGATGCGTAGACGAAGTTTGAAACCCGAACGAACCCGAAACCCTAACACAAACATGCTCTCTGGACTTTTTCCAAAATCTGGAGTTTTTCGATATTAAAAATATGCAGAAAAATCAGCAGGAATATCTAAGAATTACTGTGAAATTCGACAGCCCAATTCCACAAAGTCGCCGCGGTTCCGCGGCACGAGCATGCCTCGTGCGGCGGTTCCGCGGCCGTACGGCCTCATTATATAATGTATTTTGCACAGTAATTCTTAGTTTCAAGTGCTGGTTTTCCTGGGAATTTTTAATATTTTTTCAAGAGTTGAATTTTCTGGGTTGTTTTGGGGATTCGAATGTTCGATCGGATTATCAAATTTTGTCTGTGTGGCTTTCCGGATAATTTTTGAATATGTTAAAAAGTTCGACCGGATATAAATACCCAATCTTTCCCCTGCCGGAAAATTTCCAAGTGTTGGATTTTTCCGAGGTTTAAAGACGTTCTAAGTAGTGCAAGTAACGCGATGGTCCCTCTAGAAGACAACAAACCTTAACTCGATTATGTGACCGTCTTGAACTGCCCTTTGAACCTTCGGGTTTGGGGCAGTACGGCGTGCCACATATGAGGCGTTGGCTTGACCCTTCTACGGCTGGACCGTTGGTACTGAGGCACGAACCGAATGTTTTTAGACTTGTTTCATGTGTTGATCTGTATCGGGAAAACTTGGGTGTTTAAATGTTCGATCGGAAAGTTTAACATTTTCTGTTTATCTGGAATGTGATACAATAATTGGAATTCACAAACAGTTATGAGATAACTGAATGAATGTTATAAATCTAGCGGTTTAGTCTCACTTGATATTGAAAAGAGTTTTCGGTAATGAGACTAAAATGCGGGGTTTATAATTGTTAGGCATGTGATGTCTAAGTATTTCATTTGATTAGGCATGTGATGTCTAAAGAGGTTGCGGATTCCAACTGTTGTAGTTTTACACTTTCTTTTCCGTGACCGTAAGTGTAATATATGATATCACCGGTTTCGTTGCTATATGTCAATGACAATTGGGATGTGCATATTTACTTACGTTGATGACATGTGATGTTATGTGTTGCTGGATATGTTATATTGGATTGTCGTGTTTGAATAGCCGGGGGTTTTTATGTGAGATGAGTGTTTTTCATTTTCATTCATGTAAAAACTTGTATGTAATATTCTTTTATTGGGACACTTCCAGGTTGCGGAAGATGTCACCCTTTGTATATTATTTACTTTTCCGCATTAGGATAGACCCAAGGAGGTGAGCACAAGTAACCGGGTTCTAGGGTTCAGTGGGAGACCATCTCGAGGAGTCGAGTCCCGGTCTCCTAACCCTAGAATTGGTAGGGTTGCTTGCCGCTCTCGTAGGGGTCTAGGGGTGTGGGATTGGCTATTCATCACGACCGTGGAATCCGTGTTTTATACTGGCTCGTATTAAAAACACGGACGTCCTAGTATATCCAATGTTTCATATGTTTCTTCTGCTGCGATATCTGTGATGTGATCATGTGATGTTCTATGATAGATACAGTATATAGTATATATGATATATTATATAGACGTTACTTATGTTTTGCACCCGCACTAGCCCTGCCCTGCTCTGTCGTTAGTTACCTAACCTAACGGTGCACGAGGGGACATCGAGGCGAATGCGGATGGCATAAGTGTACGTCGTATTTATCTGTGATGTTTAGGTATTTAAATGATGGGACTTCATTAATGTGATTAATGAAAGAAAAGAAACCTAAGATGTTGTAGAATCAAATTTTAAACAAACAGGTAGCTACAGTTCTTGCTTTGCATAGCGGTATATATGATATACCCTGCACCTTATTCGATGAGGAAAGGACCGAGATCCCTTCACCGGGAGTGACTCCTTTAGCAATAACTGGCAGATGCTACACACTCGGTTTGCTTTTGATTGTTTTTTGAGTTTTGCTTTGCACAACGATATATATGATATATCCCGCACCTCATTCGACGAGGAAAGGGCCGACGATCCCTTCACCGGGAGTGACCCCTTTAGCAAAACTAGAAAAGCCTCAAAATCACTCCATTTCAAAACTTCATTTGATTCTACAACGATATCAAGTTCATTACGCAATAGGTTTTCAGAAAAACCTGTCGTAGCCCTCCGTCATTTCAGATAAGTACTAGTTAGTATTCGTGCTACGTTTGTTGACTATGTTAAGGCGTAGTGTGCGGTAGCTAATTAGTGCTTATCTGCATAAGCATATGATGCGATTGGATTAGGGTAGTCGTACGACTTTGTTGACTATGTTAAGGGTCGTGCGGGTGGGTTTAATTCAATCGAGAAATGACGGGTTGGACTTGACTAGCACTTATGATTTGTTGACTATGTTAAGGTCATATAGCTGCTAGGGGCAAAATATTATCGGGAATTTCAAGTGTTGAAATTTGCAATGAGATTGCATACCTTCTATGAGATAGTTGGATCCCGATACCCACTGCGAGTAAGAGTTACTCCTGGGAGAGTTTTACACATTACAATTAGCCGATCAAGTAGGTGTCTAGAAAGGTGTCAACGGAGTTACGCCTCTGGGAAAACGAGGTTTACATTAATTAGGTTCGTGCGAAAGCACGGGGGACCTCCCTCAAAGTACCGACACTGGCCTGGCTGAAAGATTGGCAAACTTGTAGTGTGTAATTAATCCCGGCTAGTCTTTCCTTTTAGGGTTTGAAGGAAGATTTGATAAAAACCAGTGGGAGCTATCCTGATTAGATAAGATAATAACCAATCTGATCTTGCAAGAGCATACGCTAAAGTGTTTTCTTCTCTCTCTCTCCAGGTAGCGACCATTTCATGCCTTAATAAAGATAATAATATGGATGTATTGACCGAACCCGCATGTTATACTGTGCTGGGGAACGTTGGTTCCGTTCTTTCTTATAAGAGTTATAGGAATGAACAGGACATAGGGGAATACCAGGATTCCCATGCCACCCGAATGAAGAAAGTACATGTTGATGCATTTTCTTCGGGTGTGTTCGTTACTGAGAACTGTTTCTCCATTTGCTCTACGTCCTGGGTATTAGATACTGGGTCAGGATCCCATATATGTAATCAGTTACATGGGCTTAGAAAAGGTAGAGAACTTGGAGAAGGTGATAAAGACATTAGAATTGGAAATGGTGCAATTGTTGCAGCTAAGACTGTCGGAGAATATCACCTTGAATTACCTACTGGTAATACATTGGTTCTGAACGAATGCTATTACATGCCGAACCTGATATGCAACATTATATCGGTTTCTTTATTAAGTAAAGAGGGATATAATTTTGTATTACAGGATAATGTTATGAACATTTTCCGTAACCAAAAGTTGGTTGGATCAGGCACGTTGTGCAATGGCATTTATGTTCTAAATCAATCAACAGTTCTGAGCATAACAAACACATACAAGAGGAAGAGTTCAGAACTGAACGAATCCTTCTTGTGGCATTGTAGACTGGGTCACATCAATGTGACACGACTGGCTAAGCTGCATAAGGATGGATATTTGAAACCATTCGAATTTTCATCTTATGACACTTGCCAGTCATGTCTCAAAGGCAAGATGACCAAAACTCCGTTTACGGGACACGAAGAAAGAGTTACCGAACTCTTAGGACTGATACATAGTGATGTATGCGGTCCTATGTCTACACATGCCAAGGATGGTTCTTCATACTTCATTACATTCACCGACGATCTCTCTAGGTTCGGGTATGTGTTCCTGATGAAACACAAATCAGAAGCTTTTGAGAAATTTAGAGAATATAAACAAGAAGTTGAGAACCAAACCGGAAAAAGTATTAAAATCCTACGATCCGATCGAGGAGGTGAATACTTGAGCAATGAATTCCTGGACTTCCTAAAAGAGAATGGGATTCTCTCTCAGCTGACTCCTCCATATACACCACAGCACAACGGTGTATCAGAACGGAGGAACCGCACCCTATTAGATATGGTGCGCTCTATGATGAGCACAGCTGAGTTACCTATTTCCTTCTGGGGATATGCGCTGGAGACAGCTGCATACCTATTGAATCAAGTTCCATCTAAATCTGTACCTACCACACCATATGAGATATGGAGTGGGAAGAGACCATATTTTAAACGAGTTAAGATATGGGGTTGTCCGGCCTATGTCAAAAGGCAAAATCCAGACAAACTCGAGGCACGGTCAGTTCTTTGCAAGTTTGTGGGATATCCTAAGAATTCACAGGGATATTTTTTCTACCATACTGAAGAACAAAAGGTGTTTGTTTCTCAATATGCCACCTTTTTAGAAAAGGAATTCCTTGAAAAAGAAATTAGGGGCAAAGTGGTAGAGTTGGAAGAAGTTCCAGATACACAAACCGTAACTGAAGATTTAGTGGAACCAGAAGATTCAGTAGCTCCAAATGAACCTCAGCCTCTCCGCCGATCTAGTAGGGTTCCTCGCCCACCTGAGAGATACTACAGTTTTCTCATGGATGGTGGGAGCGAGGATTGCATCATGGAGGATGATGACCCAACTAGCTTCGAGCAGGCCATCACGAGTAGGGACTCAGTGAAATGGCTGGATGCTATGCGGTCCGAGATGGAATCCATGTACACCAACAAAGTATGTTCTTTGGAAGTTGCTCCTGAAGGGGTAAAACCCATTGGGAGCAAGTGGATCTTCAAGAAAAAACTTGGTGTAGATGGGAAAGTGGAGACTTTCAAAGCTAGACTTGTTGCAAAGGGTTTTTGTCAAAGACCAGGTGTGGACTATGACGAAACCTTTTCTCCAGTGGCTATGCTTAAATCCATCCGGATCATGCTTTCCATCGCTGCGTATCATGACTACGAAATCTGGCAAATGGATGTTAAGACCTCCTTTCTAAATGGTGATTTAGAAGAGTGCGTGTACATGACTCAGCCAGAGGGCTTCGTAGACAGTGGGAGTAGCGGGAAGGTGTGCAAGCTGCTTAAATCCATTTATGGATTAAAGCAAGCATCGCGGAGTTGGAACATCTGCTTTGACGTCGTTATCAAAGAGTTTGATTTCGTCAAAAACCCAGATGAACCTTGTATTTACAAGAAGGTGGCAGAGAGTAAGGTTGTCTTCCTCGTATTGTACGTGGACGACATACTCTTGATAGGAAATTATATTCCTATGCTGCAATCGGTCAAGCTCTTCTTATCACAAAGATTCTCAATGAAAGATCTTGGTGATGCCTCCTGCATATTGGGAATTAGGATCTATAGAGATAGATCCAAACGGATTTTGGGATTGTCCCAATCCAGGTACATTGACAACATACTAAAGAGGTTTAGTATGGAAGAATCCAAGCGTGGGAACTTGCCCACGATCTCTGGAGTCACTCTCTCCAAAAAGATGTCTCCCAAGACTGATTTGGAGAGAGCTCGCATGCAAGGGATACCCTATGCTTCGGCAGTAGGCTCTATCATGTACGCGATGCTATGTACCAGACCCGATGTAGCATACTCACTAAGTGTAGTGAGCAGGTATCAAGCTGATCCTGGAGAGAATCACTGGACAGCTGTGAAGAACATTCTCAAGTACTTACGAAGGACTAAAGAGATGCTCTTGGTGTATGGTAACGGAGAACTCCAAGTGGAGTCCTTTACTGATTCGAGCTTCCAGAGTGATAAGGACGACTCTAAGTCGCAGTCGGGATTTGTCTTTACCCTTTACGGAGGGGCGGTTAGCTGGAAGAGTTCCAAGCAGGAAACCGTGGCAGACTCGACGATGGAGGCTGAATACATCGCTGCCAACGATGCTGCTAAAGAGGCTGTCTGGATCAAGAAGTTCATTATTGAACTTGGAGTGGTTCCATCCATTGAGCATCCAATACCTTTGTATTGTGATAACAATGGAGCGGTGGCTTTGGCCAAGGAACCCAGGTCCCATCAGCGATCTAGGCATATTCTGAGGCGGTATCACCTGATCCGGGAGATAGTTGATCGCCGGGAGATCGAGGTCAGGAGAGTTGACACGAAGAACAACACGGCGGATCCACTCACGAAGGCCATTCCCCATATACAGTTTGAGAGACTCTTCGGGATGCTCGGTATGCGATACTACAGCAGCTGGCCCTAGTGCAAGTGGGAGATAGTTAGTTGTATGTATGCCCTAGAGGCCAGTATTGTACAGATGATGTATATTATATTGGATGCTTGGACATATATAGAGATGACTTTCTTGCTCGATATGATAGTATGCTATCTGGTTACTCTTTATCTTAACATGTACACTTGTCTCTTTGCACTGTCTTATAGTTACATGTTGGTAAAGCCCTTAGGATGTGTACTTGACTACCTGGACTGTGATGCAGATCATACTAGTGGGGACATGGTAGTCCATAAGTACATCCTTCAAGGTCCCTAGTCGTGGGTGTATCGAGACGGGGCATCGATATACCAGTGTAGACTAGCGTATACGCTTCTCGACCCATGAGATGGGCGATGGATGATCCCATATCCATTGGTGTTTGACATCAGAGATGGTGTACGGGTGCTCAGTGGAGACTGGGTACACTGGACGGACTTGCCGAGAACTCCCAGATGGTATTATACCTCACGTCAGATGGCAGTTCTCAGGTGACACTTGTGCAGGTTAGTCTGTAGACCCGAGATCGTCATAGAGTCTTGTGTGATTCCCACTGTGCTTTGATCTCCACCTTACCACGTCCATGAGGGCGTGCAAAACGGTGGTCTTTGGGCACAGTCCCGAGTCACATGGAGGAAATGAGCGATAGGACGGGTTTCGTCTCTCCCGGTATTGGGGGTTGATGTTGCGCTGTGCTCGATTGGCCGTAACAGGGAAGTCCCTGGCCATGGCTAATCAGAGATTTGCTGGTAAGTGTTACCAGTAGTTTCTCGACCCGTTATGAGCCTCACATCGGCACGACTTATCGGTTATTGGGGTCTGACGTTTACCACCCTAGACTTGATATGCGACATATCAGACGAACAGACCGGACTGTACGGTAAGTGTTACTGGTTGGATTCACAGGAGTGTGAGCGGGCTAGCTCGTCGATCTTCTGATCGCTCAATACCCAGATGGCCGTTACGTTTAGCAGACCGCTTGCGGCTTGTAGGTGCTTGATATGATCATCATCTGCTACCGGCGTATTGACGAGTCTTTAGAGTCCTACACAGAGGTTTCCTGGCTCAAGCGAAACGAAATAGGAGCGCATATGAGATATGTGCAGGACCGAGAATAATGCGTGTATGTGATACCGTATTTCATTCTCGCGATGGATGTATCGATTGGTTATATTCGATATAACCTAGATATCGAATCAAGGATTGATTCGATAAGCCGATATATAGGATACTAGTCGGTTATATGCGATATGACCGGATCGTTAAATCAAGTGTTGATTTAATGATTTAATGTATAATTATATATTTGATGTATTACTTTGCATTAGCTAGTATTAGTTCACTTTAAATGGATTTTCTCACTTGATGTGCAAGTTGTATATGTGATATACTTTTGTGCACATGTATGTATCATGTTTGATGATGCTTGCTCATTTGGTTAAGTGTATAGAATTAAACCATGGTTAAGTTGATGATTAGGGTTTTGCTTTTTCATTTATTTATTTATTTGTTTATTTATTTATTTGGAAAAGATAAAGATGAGAATGGTGGCTTTCTTTGTTTCTTATTGATGCTTCATGAAGCTTTGACTTAGTCACCATTCTTGTCTCATGCTTAACCCTAACCATTTGAACTAACCCTAGTTCATTCTCTACACTTAACTATGGTTAAGATTATGATAAGTTTTCAATTTCTTTATCATTTTATAACACTTATCATATTCCTTCTTCTTCTTCATCATCTTCTTCTTCAAGAAAAGCTTAAGTCCATCAATGGCAACTTGAGCAAAAGTGAGAGAAATCCAATTCTAAAGTGAACCCACCTCCTATTTCTTCACCCTCTACCTCTTGCCAAGTAGTATAGGGTGTTCTCTTCACAATTTTCACAACTTGGTGAAGTTGGAGCTTGAACTTGTGATGCCTCGACGTAGATCATCTTCGGCACGAAGCCGACGACCTAGTCCGCCCATTTCTCCGATGAAGCCGACGATTGAGTTCGGGATTCGAGATGGACAGCGAGAGGACGCCTGCGTGGAGCTAAGGAAGTGGAGAACCGGATCTACAAAGGTTGTAGCCTCTCTCCTTTAGTTAAGATGTTAACTAGTTTCGTTTTTCGCCTAAATTTCTAGTCGACGATCTAGTCTAGGGTTTCTCGGCACCGTAAAATTTGAAATTGGCATGGTTGATGCCTTGTGAGACCTCTTGAGAGTGCCTAGGAACCCTACATTGTGTGTGTTTGATATGATCATCACCTACTGCCGGTGTATTGACGAGTCTTTAGAGTCCTACACAGGGGTTTCCTGGCTCAAGCGAAACGAAATGGGAGCGCATATGAGATATGTGCGGGACCGAGAATAATACCAGTATGTGATACTGTATTCTATTCTCGCGATTTGTATCATCGGGCGGTTATATGAGATATAGCCGGGTTACCGAATCAAGTGTTGATTCGATACATTGATACACTTGATACTAATCGGTTATATGCAATATGACCGGATCGTTAAATCAAGTGTTGATTTAATGATTTAATGTATAATTATATATTTGATATATTACTTTACATTAACTAGTATTGGTTCACTTAAGATTGTCTTTCTCACTTTTTGTGCACAAGTTGTATATATGATATATGTTTGTGCACTAGTTTGTATCATGATTGATGACACATGCAAATTTGGGTGTGTGTATGACTTACACCATGTTTAGGTTAATGGTTAGGGTTTTATTTATTTTATTTATTTTGGAAAAAATAAAATGGTGGCTTTCTTTGTTTTATGCTTGAAGCTTCATGAAGCATTTTAGCATCTTTGGAAAAGTATAACCATTTTGTTTTGTTCTTTGACCTAACCATCAACCTAAACTCTAGTTTACTCTCTACAAAAGTTAACTCACCCATGGTTGCAAGATGATAGACTTCACTTGATTTATTCTTTTTCAATAATGCATTACTCTTTTCTTCTTCTTCATCTTCTTCAAGTGAAGAAAACCTTGCTAGAAAAATTTCAAGTGATGAAAAAGAGTGAGAAATCCAAATCCAAAGTGAACCCACTTCCTATTTTTTCATCCTCTACCACTTGCCATGTTGTATAGGGTATTTTCTTCACAAAGTTCATGACCAAGTGAAGATGGAGCTTGAGCTTGAGTCTCCCCGACGTAGATCATCTTCGGCCTCAAAGTCAACGACCTAGCCCGCTCATTTCTCCGATGAAACCAACGCTAGGGTCCGGGATTCCGATGATTGCAGCGAAGGGACGTCAACACGGAGCTTTAGAAGTGAAGGACCGGATCTACAAAGGTTGTATTCCCATTCACTTAGTAGCAAAGTAGTTTGCTTGCTTGTAGTTTCGCCTTACCTCTAGTAAACGATCTAGCATAGAGTTGTTAGGCACATAAAAATTTGATTTTGGTATGATTGATGCCTTGTGGAACCTCTTGAGTGTGCCTAGGAACCCTACAAAAATCACCCTTAAAAAAAAGATTATCTCTTGAAGATCTCTGATCTAAAAGATGAGCATAGCTCTGGATAAAAAAAAACCCTAAAGTTTTTAGATTTATGATCTAAAGATGAGCATGGCTGTGTTAATGGGTAAAACCCTGAAAATATATATTTTAGATCTATGATCTAAGGAGAGCAAAACTCTGTTAAAAAGTTCAATTCTTACCTAAGTTGGACAGAGTTTTGACTCTTAAGAAATTTCTTAAGGGAAAGAGCTTGGCTCTGAGGGAGAATTAATTCTCAGAAAACAAGAAAGAAAATGAACAGAGATTATCTCAAGGACCGAAGGTCCTATTTATAGGCACTGAGAGCCGTTTCAACTTCTGAGTTGATCCAATGGCATAGATGCTGCCACCGCTGCACTCACGTGTAGGCCACGTGAGCACAACGGTGGGGGGGCATTTGTTTCCCCAATCAGAGCAAAGCTCTGTTCAAATTTTGAAATTTGAAATGAATCAGTGCTTCATAATAGTGTCAGCGTTAAGAGTCAAAGACTCTGTTGCAACGCTCACGTGCAAAGCATGAGAGCGCTCGCGCTAGCAGCGCCAGCGCTAAGAGTCAAAGACTTTGTTGGCAACGCACCGCGTGCAAAACACGTGAGCGCTAGCGCTAAGAGCGCTGCACTCCAAGCAGTGCACCATGTGCAAAGCACGTAAGTGCTAGCGATAAAACAAAATTTCTCGGCCCTCGGATCAAAAATCCAACGAACATGATTAAAAATTATCAATTGACCAAAATAAAATTCTGTTAAGGAAACATTCCTCAAAATCTTTCCAAACAGGAAAGATTATGCTCTGAAAATCATAGCACCGTTGGATCAATGATCCAATGGTGATTAAAAAAATCTCCAAAATACAGAATAAATTCTGTATGGGAAAAGATTTCCCAATCTTGTTAAAAACAAGAAGACTGCCTTCTGTAAATCAGAATCCCTTGGATCAAAAATCCAACGGGGGAAACATTCCCAAATCAATTAGAGAAAAGATCTCCTTAACTGATTCAACGAATCAGCCTACCCTATATAAAGACCCCAAGACTTCAAGTCTCATATAGAGGAACCCCCCCCCTCCCACACACACACAACCTTTGAGAAATTTCAAAGAAAGGAGCAAGCTCTGAGAAGAACAACTTTTCTTCAAGGTAAAAACAGAGAGATAAAAAATCTCATCAGAAAAAGAACTTAGTTCTTATGCTTGATCATAGATCTTTAAGACAAATTGTCTTTCATAAAAGAGATTATAACATCTCATTATAAAAAGGGGGGAGAATAATTCAATTCTCTTAGGATCACAGATCCATAAAGACAAAGCTTTTCACCAAGAACATAAGAGATTGAAGCATCTCCTATAAAATAAGAACTTTGTTCTTAGATCCATGAGACTAAGTCTCTTATAAGAGAGAATTTAATTCTCAGAGCGCAGAACTGCCTAAAAAGAGCCTTAGCGCTCCAAGTTTAAAGAAGCGCATCAATGCTCCAAATCTAGCGCACAGCGCTGCAGAGCCTTAGTGCTCCAAATTTAAAAGAAGCGCTTTACGCTCATTGACTGGCGCACAGCGCCAAGCGTGCCATGTGCTCCTCACGTGTGCGCTACTTTAACAGAAGCGCTCTACGCTCATTGACTGGCGCTTAGCGCCAAGCGCGCCACGTGCTCCTCACGTGTACGCTATCTAAACAGAAGCGCTCCGCGCTCATTAATGAAGCTGAATATTGCGGGGAGCACAAGTAACCGGGTTCTAGAGTCCGGTGGGAGACCATCTTAAGGAGTTGAGACCGGGTCTCCTAACTCTAGAATTGGTAGGGTTACTTGCCGCTCTCGTAGGGGTCTAGGGATGTAGGTTTGGCTATTCATCACGACCGTGGAATCCGTGTTTTACATTATTTGCTAAATTTAAAACACGAAAATCCTAATATATCCAATATTTCATATGTTGCTTCAGCTGCTTGGTTCTGTGATGTTGATCATATAACTGCGTAAGACGAATGTTGTATTATATATATGATATATAATAAACGTTACTTATGTTTTGCACCAGCGCTAGTCCAACCCCCACTCTGCCGGTAATTAAGTAACCTAACGGTGCATGACGGGGCCCAGTGGCAAATGCGGATGGCATAAGCGTACGTTCTATTTTCGTTTCGCTTTTCTGTAATGTTTAGGAAACATTAATTGATGGGACTTCATTAATAAGATTAATGAAAAGAAAGAAACCAAAAGATATTGTAGAATCAAATTTTCAAAAAGGGCTTCTCTATTTTTTACTTTGCATGGTGGTATTCCTTGTTGAATATCCAGCACCTCATTCGATGAGGAAAAAGCCGAGATCCCTTCACCGGGAGTGACCTCTTTAGCAAAACTAGCAAATGCTACAACTCACTCGGTTTTGTTTTTATTGCTTCTCTAGTTTTTGCTTTGCATAGTGGTATTCATGAATATCCAGCACCTCATTCGATAAGGAAAAAGCCGAGATCCCTTCACCGGGAGTGACCTCTTTAGCAAAACTAGCAAAAGCCTAAAAAACACTCCTTTTCAAAATCATTAGATTCTGCAACGATATCAAGTTCATTACGCTCATGGTTCTCTTAAAAATCTGCATAGCCCTCTGTCATTTCAGATAAGTATTATTTAGTGTTCGTGCTACGTTTGTTGGCCTTCGTCAAGGCGTAATGTGTGGTAGCTGATTAGTGCTTATCTGCAGCATGTGATGCAATTAGATTAAGGTAGTCGTCCGACTTTGTTGGCCTTCGTCAAGGGTCGTGCGGACGGGTTTAATTCAATAAAGAAATGAACGGGTTGAACTTGACTGGCGCCCTATGGTTTCTTGGCCTTCGTCAAGGTCATAAAACGTTAGGGGTAAAAACTTTATCGGAAATTTCAAGTGTAGAAATTTGCAATGAGATTGTATACCTTTTATATGATAGTTGGATCCCGATACCCACAGCGAGTAAGGGTTACTCCTGGTAGAGTTTTGCACTTTACAATTAGCTAATCTAGTATGTGTCTAGAAAGGTGTCAACGGGGTTATGCCTCTGGGGAAACGAAGTTTATTTTAATTAGGTTTGTGCGAAAGCACGAGGAACCTCCCTCGGAGTACCGATACCTGCCTGGCCGAACGATTGGCGAACCTGTAGGGTGTAATTAATCCCGGCTAATCTTACCTTTTTGGTTTGAAAGAAGATTTGATAAAAACAGTGGGAGCCATCCTGATTAGATAAGATAATAACCAATCTAATCTTGCAAAGAGCGCACGCTAATACGTTTCTCTCTCTCCAGGCAGCAACCAATGTCACGCCTTAATCAAGATAATAATATGGATGTATTGACCGAACCCACTTATTATACTGAGCAGCTGGGGAACGTTTGTTCCTTAGGAATAGAGGAATATCAGGATTCCCGCGCCACCCGTATGAGGAAACAACATGTTGATGCATTTTCTTCGAGTGTGTTCGTTACCGAGAACTGTTTCTCAGTTTGTTCTACGTCCTGAGTATTGGATACCGGATCAGGATCCCACATATGTAATTTTTTACATAGGCTAAAGAAAGGTAGAGAACTGAGTAAGGGTGATAAATCCCAAACATTAGGGAATGGTGCAATTGTTGCAACCAAGACAGTTGGCGAATATCACCTTATATTACCAACTGGTAATACATTGATTCTGAACGACTGTTGCCACGTACCAAAGATGATGTGCAAAATTATATCGGTTTCTTGGCTAACTAAAGAAGGATATAATCTCACATTAGAAGATAATGTTATGAACATTTTCCAAAATCAAGTGTTGATTAGATTTGATACATTATGTAACGGTATATGCGTTCTTAATTAATGTACAGTTCTTAACGTACAGAACACAAACAAGAGGAAAAGTTCAGAAATGAACGAAGCCTTCTTATGGCATTGTAGACCAGGTCATATCAATGCGACAAGACTGGCTAAGTTGCATAAAGATGGATATTTGAATCTTCGAATTTTCATCTTATAAAACTTTTCAGTCATGTCTCAAAGGCAAGATGACCAAAACTCCGTTTACTGGACACGGAGAAAGAGCTACGGAACTCTTGGGGTTCATACATAATGATGTATGCGGTCCCATATCTATACATGCCAGAAATGGTTTCTCGTACTTTATTACATTCACCGATGATTTCTCAAGATACGGACATGTGTTCCTGTTGAAACACAAGTCTGAAGCTTTCGAGAAATTCAAGGAATATAAGTGCGAAGTTGAAAACCAGACGGGCAAAAGTATTAAAGTCCTTCGATCTGATCGGGGAGGAGAATACTTGTCACGACCCGAAAGTACGGAACGCGACTGGCACTTAGATTACGAGACGTCTAAAGGCGTACCGTAACCTAAGTCAGCCAAAGCCCAGAAGAATCTAAACCAAAATCAAAAGAGAGTGAAGGAAAACCTTTAATGAAAATGGTTTTTAAAAATCATTTAAGTTGCATAGAATCCCTTTTTAAAACATCAAAAATTTCCGAAAATTTCGGCAGAGTCTCCCCTGTATTTTCTATCCCCCCAAAATGGGTACAACAAGATAATAAACCTGTAATCATAAAAATGGCATTCCCAAGCGGGAGCTAGCTCTTCGCCCAAGGCGGATCACAACCATATGCAATATAATAGCAATATCAAGAAAAGAGCATAAAAGAAACGCAAAATATCAGAAAACACAATGCCGGCTCAAGTGAGCTCGACCCAAAAGAAACCACAAATATACAAATCTCTCAGTCTCACCACTAGGTCACATATATAATATAAAATGGTAGATGGAGAATACTAGATACAATGACAAAGCAAAAGAAATAAAGTGTGCTCGCAACCCACCTACGGGCGATGTCGCGAGTCTGAGCAAAAGGAACTTATGATAAGATAGCCGCCGCTACAAGACTGATGAGTCCGACCTGCAAGACACTGTGGCACAACGGGGGTGAGTTGCCAGCTCATGAGTAAATATAACATCTAATAAGGCAATCGTAAGAATGCACGCAATGCACCACAACATGCATGTCCATATGTGATATAATAGCTCTAGTATGCATGCACATGTATGCAATGTCATTTCTAACTCTTTAAGTGTTTTAAATGCTAAGGGTACTGCGTTCTTAACTTTTAGAAAATGAATATCTGTATAATAGCTAAGTACCATCAAGAAATCATCTGAAAACCCGTGTCAAGCATCGACACCAAATAGGAATCATATCTGTCTCAATATCGGGCTCCGTCAGTCCGGATCGGCCCATATCATCCAATCTCACGACAACGGTCGGTATCCTCCGGATATCCGCCGCGCCAGACATCACCGGTAGGTAGTCTTCCCCTGCCAGGCTCATCGTCTACATCTTGATCTTCTTGCCCCGGGGTACCATAGCGCCATGTACCTGAGACGGTTCATCCACTCCTCGAATCGGGTCTCGAAATCCAACAGAAAACATGAAAACTCATGGTGTACAACACATACATCACGAGAAAACCGCAACTTTGTTTTAAAAATGATGAATATAAGTTTTTGTTAAATTCTTGCGGTTTTCCCCAAAAATCCAGAAATCGCAGCAATACTGAAATCCTCAAGAAAATCATAATGTTCACATGTTATATATGATAAATGTCTATGATATCAATGTATATGATGTGAGTTTTGGCTAGAAATCTATGGAGATATGATGGTAATGCGAGGTATATGCATCCTATGCAATTCCATATATCATGTATGAATGCAAATGGCGTTATTAAGTTAAACAGGTTCTATAGTGCACGTGGCATGGCAATTACCAAAGGCGTGTGTGTCACATGAATAGTGCGCGTGCAACAGATGCCAATGGTAATGGTGTTCGTGTCCTACGAAGTGATATCGCATAAGTATAGATGAATGTCCATGCAATCTAATATACTGTTCGCTATAAGGGTATGCAGTGTACATGAATGGATAAGCTAGCTAATAATATAAATCTTGCAAAAAGTAGGGTAATCCTAACTGGGGGGGCGCCTCGCGCCATTCAGACGATTCCCCCATAGATGAATACATCTACTCACCTGAAATCCCCGCTAACCCGATCCGACCACCGCCTTGCCTTTACGTGCCGTGTCCGATGTTTCCCCGACCGATCCTATATTTGCACAACACCAAGTATAAGATTACAAAACCTAAAACGATGCAAGTCACAATATACAATTATCGACGCTCTCGAATTAAACATAACATACACTCGGTGCGCGGAAAACGCACGAAAATCGCTAATCGTTAACTAGAATCGTCATTTCGGGGAAATCGACAAAACTAAAACCCGACTAGACGAAACCCCACGTTCGCGCACTCTAATAGTCCTATACGAAGCTAATTATATCGCTAACATAACACAATTTGATCGCATTCTAATTTTTGTAAAAATCTAGTAAGCAAATTTCAAACCGATTCGATGCAAACGTCGCAATTTAACGACTTAGCGAGCGTAACCCTCCGCAATTTACCACTCTAATCAAATAGGTAACCAAAGCCCTAACTTAACTCTAACAACCATGCTTCAAACCCTAGTTCAACACCAAATCCCATTCTTGATTTTCATGAACAAGAATTTACAACTAAATTAATACTTCAAAATTGAATTTTAGCACACATAAACTACAAGTTAACAAACTAGTTTAGAATTTCACCTCACAAATGGAACCCTCGCATGATCAAGCCACCAAAGAAGTCTCCTTTCTTCTAGTTTTGAACTAAATTTGGTTGAGGAGAGAGTGGATTAGGGTTTAGCATTGAATTGGAGAAGAAAATGGTGAATTTTTATGGATTTTTCATGATTTTTCATGATTTTTGAAGCAAGAATTGAGGTGAAAAGAGGGGGAGCTGCTGCTATTTTCGGCCAGAGGTGAAGAGGAGGAGGGTGTGGGGTTTTTGGAGAAGTTTCTAGGTCAAAAAGATCCCTCACATCTCATTTAATGCATTTCACATCAACTTTTTACAAAAAAAACCCCTTTTTACATCATTTTTTTCATAATTTTCACACCATAAAACTAAAATGTTGCAAGTCATGATACAATTTTATTAACACCGTATTTTAGCTTATAAAGATTCCTAAATATGAAATTTACCTAATTAAATTTGTATTTATCACTAATTTAATGTATTTTAAAAAGCTTAAAATAAAAAAAAAATAATTAATTACGAAAAGAAATTTTATTTAACTAGAAAATTATAAGTGACATTTTAGTGACAAAATTATAGTAATATCTTATCTAAATTTTGTATAATTAGGTCTACAATGAAAAATACCTATTTTGACTTTTTACGGAAAAAGCCGAAAAATTTGCCGATTACCGAAAAACTGCCTAAACGATTTTCGAAGGGTTACAATCTTCCCCCCTTAAAGAAATTCGGTCCCCGAATTTAGAATATAACTACGCGTACCTTCAAAAAGATGGGGATATCTCTTCCTCATCTCGACCTCGGTCTCCCAGGTGACCTCCTCGCTGTTCGGGCCACGCCAAAGGACCTTGACGGACGGTAAGACCTTCGACCTCAATTTCTTCACCTGCCGATCCAAGATGACCACCGGCTGATCGGTGAAAGAAAGATCACGCTCTAGCTGGATCGTCTGGTGCTGAATCGCCTGGGAAGGATCATGAAGGTACTTGCGGAGCATCGAGACATGGAATACGGGGTGAACATCGGGAAAGCTGGGCAGAAGAGCTAACCGATAAGCGACCGGACCAACACGCTCTAGGATCTCGAAAGGACCAACATATCTAGGACTCAGTTTCCCTTTCCGCCCAAATCTCATCACACCTTTCATCGGAGAGACCTTCAGGAAAACATGATCGCCAACAGCGAACTCGAGTCGGCGACGACGCTTGTCAGCATATGATTTCTGCCTGCTCTGTGCCGCTCTCATCCTGTCCCGAATCAGCTGTATCTTCTCGGTCGTCTCCTGTACGATCTGCGGCCCCAAAATACTGCTCTCCCTGAGCTCTGTCCAACATACAGGCGATCGACATCTCCTCCCATATAAAGCCTCAAAAGGTGCCATCTGAATCGTCTCCTGGAAGCTATTATTGTAGGAAAACTCGATCAAAGGCAAATGACGATCCCAGCTACCACCGAAATCTAAAACGCAAGCTCTGAGCATGTCCTCAAGAGTCTGAATAGTACGCTCTGACTGACCGTCAGTCTGCGGATGAAAGGCTGTGCTAAAACTCAATCGGGTGCCCAAAGCTTCCTGGAGTTTCTGCCACAATCGGCTGGTAAACTGGGTGCCACGGTCGGACACGATGCAAGTCGGAACACCATGCAGGCGCACTATCTCATCAATATAAACCTGGACGTACTGAGAAAATCCAAAAGTGGTCTTCACTGGCAGAAAGTGAGCCGCTTTCGTCAGTCGATCCACAATCACCCAAATAGAGTCATACCCTCGACTGGTCCTGGGTAGACCCACAATGAAGTCCATGGAGACCTGCTCCCACTTCCACTCAGGGATGGGCAAAGGTTGTAACTCGCCGGCTGGCCTCTGGTGCTCGGCCTTGACTTGCTGACAAGTCAGGCATCTCGACACAAAGTCTGTAATATCCTTCTTCATCCCGTCCCACCAGTAAACCTCTCTCAAATCACGGTACATCTTGGTGGAACCTGGGTGAACACTGTATACTAATCTATGTGCCTCCTCGAGAATATCACGCCTCAGTCCCTCTGAATCTGGCATACACAGTCGAGTCCCAAATCGAAGTATCCCCTGATCATTAATTACGAACTCAGAAACTCTGCCCTGCCGAATCTGCTCAATAATCTCTAAAATACGGGCATCGCCGGACTGTGCCTCGTGGATACGGTCAAGTAACTGTGGGCGTGCTCTGAAATGGGTCGGCTGTCCCCCCGTAGGAGTAAACTCGAACTGCACTCTGCTATCACATAAAACCTGCCAATCCACCGTCGACTGCATCTGTACTGCGCTCAAACAAGATAAGCTGCCTCCGGGCCTCCTACTCAAAGCATCTGCCACCACATTCGCCTTGCCCGGATGGTATAAAATCTCGCAGTCATAATCCTTCACCAACTCCATCCATCGGCGCTGTATCAGATTCAGATCTCGCTGCTGGAAAATATACTTCAAACTCTTGTGGTCGGTGAATATCTGGCATGACTCACCGTATAGGTAATGTCTCCAGATCTTAAGTGCAAATACCACTGCAGCCATCTCTAAATCATGGGTGGGGTAGTTCTGTTCGTGTTTCCTCAGCTGCCGAGAAGCATACGCGATAACTCTGTCGTGCTGCATCAATACACATCCCAGCCCCACTCTAGAAGCATCACAATATACCACGAACCCGCCTGATCCTGAAGGCAAAGCTAACACTGGTGCAGTAGTCAGACGAGTCTTCAATTGCTGGAAACTATCCTCACATGCCTGGGTCCAATCAAAAGGAACCCCCTTCCGGGTCAACCCGGTCAAAGGTGCAGCAATGCGGGAGAAATCCTGGACAAAACGCCGATAATAGCCGGCCAGACCTAGAAAGCTGCGAACCTCTGTAACTGATACTAGTCTAGGCCAACGCTGAACTGCCTCGATCTTTTTCGGGTCCACACAAATACCATCTCTCGTCACCACATGACCCAAGAAGTCGACACTGTCCAACCAGAATGCGCACTTGGAGAATTTGGCGAACAGCTGATGCTCCCTCAAAGTCTGCAAGGTGATACGTAAGTGCTGCTCATGCTCCTCCCGGCTCCGAGAATAAACCAAGATGTCGTCAATGAACACAATAATGAACTGATCGAGATACGGCCTGAATACACGGTTCATCAAATCCATAAATGCTGCCGGGGCATTGGTGAGCCCGAACGACATCACCAAGAACTCATAATGACCATAACGAGTACGGAAAGCGGTCTTCGGAATATCCTCCTTCCGAACCCGCAACTAGTGATAACCTGACCGTAAATCAACCTTCGAGAAAAACCCTGCACCCTGGAGCTGATCAAATAAGTCATCAATGCGGGGTAGGGGATACCTGTTCCGCACAGTAACCCGGTTCAGCTGACGATAATCAATGCATAAACGCATACTTCCGTCCTTCTTCTTAACAAACAAGACGGGAGCACCCCAAGGTGACACACTCGGTCGGATAAGCCCTTTGTCCAGCAAGTCCTGTAACTGATCCTTTAGCTCTCTCAGCTCCGCCGGGGCCATCCGATAAGGCGGTATAGAGATAGGCCCCGTGCCGGGGATCAAGTCAATACAGAACTCAATCTCGTGCTCTGGTGGCAGACCAGGCAGCTCGTCAGGGAAAACATCAGGAAACTCTCTCACAACAGGGACCTGGTCCAACGGAACCTCTGTGGAGCTAGTATCACAAACATAAGCTAAGAATCCCTGACACCCTTTCCTTAAGAGCTGACCAGCGCGAAGAGAAGAAATCAAGCTGGGAAGGGTAGCGCTACGATCTCCCTGAATAACAAGAACCGGCTCACCAGGAAAACTGAATCTGACTGCCTTTTCACGGCAGTCCACGGATGCATAACAGGTGGCTAGCCAGTCCATACCAAGAAGAACGTCAAAGTCTAGCATATCGAGGAGAATCAAATCTACTGAAGAATCTCTCTCCCCGATACGAACGGAACACGATCGGTACACAAAACGGGCAACAAAAGACTTGCCTACCGGGATAATAACGACAAGCGGCTGATCTAACGGAGAAGACTCTCGGCCCAACCTCGGTGCAAAGTACGTGGATACATAGGAATGTGTGGAGCCTGGATCAAATAATACCCGTGCATCAAAAGAACATACTGGCAGAGTACCTGTCACGACGGCATTGGATGCCTGTGCATCCTGAGGAGTCAACGCGAACACTCGGGCCTGTCCACCACTAATAGCTGGCTGTCCTCTGCCTCTACCTCGGCCTCGGCCTCTGCCTCTGTCGCCTCGTCCTCTCAGAATTGGACCGCCACGCCCACGACCTCTAGAAGCATCTGACTGGCATGGAGCATCATCAGGAGTAGGAAGTAAAGCTCTCTGAGAAGGTGGTGAGGGTGGTAAAGTCACATGCGGGACTGTCGCCGCGCCCGGACGTCCCATGGTACAGTCTCTGACCCACACCGAAAACATCCTGGAGACGACTGCTGGGTCTGTGGATATGAACCAAATAACTGACCTCATCTCAATCCTCTGCCTCCACCATCTCCCAGAAATAATCTATCGCGGTGTCTACCCATCTGCCGCTGAGCTGGCGTATCAGTACGGATCCTCTTCGGCCCAGAAACGACCGGAGTCTCAGAAATACGCTCCTCCAAAAGTAAGGCTGCATCCATCGTGGCAGCGTATGTATCAAAGCGCTGGGTGCCGATGGTAAGGAATAGCTGTGTATCAAGCCCTCGTACAAACCTCTTTATTCTCTTCTCTTCTGTGTCGACTAGGTACGGAGCATATCGAGACAACTGGGTAAACTGTATATCATACTCCGACACTGTCATCCCAGGAGTCTTGCGCAAAGACTCAAAACTACGGGCTCGAGCATCTCGGACACTCTCCGGAAGAAAACGGGCAAGAAATGCAGATGTAAACTCATCCCAGGTCATAGAAGGCAGACCTGCAGCTCGGCCTCTCTCTACTGAATCGTACCATGTCTGGGCAAGACCCTCCAGACGAAAACTCGCAAACTCCACCAATCTATCATCAGAACACCTCAACGAACGGCAAATCCGAGCCATCCTATCAAGAAATGCATGTGGGTCCTCTGTCGCATCTGTACCGGTAAAAGCTGGAGGTCTCAATCTTATGAACTCCTGTAGTGAAACAGGGATAGTCTCCGTAGTAGCAGCAGGAGTGACCATCTGTGCAGCAGGTACGATCGTAGTCTGTGCGGTGGAAGGAACGTCCTCGGATCTCTGTGCCCGGCTGGACTCAACTAAAGATCCCATCATCTGCCGCAACTCTTGCATGCCGGCCTCTAGTCTGGCAATACGATCTGGATAAGGCGGATCAGTATGACCCTGAGGGGTAGGTGTATCATCCCGCTCGATCCTCGCCTCAGACGGGCCCGCCCGAATCTCATCCCTAGCGGCAGCCCGCTGAGCTCTCGTAGTCTTTGGCGGCATCGAAGCTGGAATAAGAAACAGGACTGATAAGGACATTGCAATTGAATCAAGGAATGCAAGGAATCAAGAAAAGAAATACAAGCAATCATGTCCTAAAGTCACTTAGGCGGAGTACCGTATCGTAAGTATGCCGCGGACCATACCCACGCTACGCCACTCTGCTTAAGTCACCTACTCCATCTACCAAGGTCGTCCTACACTCAGAAAGGTAAAACCTACGCTCTGATACCAACTTTGTCACGACCCGAAAGTACGGAACGCGACTGGCACTTAGATTACGAGACGTCTAAAGGCGTACCGTAACCTAAGTCAGCCAAAGCCCAGAAGAATCTAAACCAAAATCAAAAGAGAGTGAAGGAAAACCTTTAATGAAAATGGGTTTTAAAAATCATTTAAGTTGCATAGAATCCCTTTTTAAAACATCAAAAATTTCCGAAAATTTCGGCAGAGTCTCCCCTGTATTTTCTATCCCCCCAAAATGGGTACAACAAGATAATAAACCTGTAATCATAAAAATGGCATTCCCAAGCGGGAGCTAGCTCTTCGCCCAAGGCGGATCACAACCATATGCAATATAATAGCAATATCAAGAAAAGAGCATAAAAGAAAAATATCAGAAAACACAACGCCGGCTCAAGTGAGCTCGACCCAAAAGAAACCACAAATATACAAATCTCTCAGTCTCACCACTAGGTCACATATACAATATAAAGTGGTAGATGGAGAATACTAGATACAATGACAAAGCAAAAGAAATAAAGTGTGCTCGCAACCCACCTGCGGGCGATGTCGCGAGTCTGAGCAAAAGGAGCTGATGATAAGATAGCCGCCGCTACAAGACTGATGAGTCCGACCTGCAAGACACTGTGGCACAACGGGGGTGAGTTGCCAGCTCGTGAGTAAATATAACATCTAATAAGGCAATCGTAAGAATGCACGCAATGCACCACAACATGCATGTCCATATGTGATATAATAGCTCTAGTATGCATGCACATGTATGTAATGTCATTTCTAACTCTTTAAGTGTTTTAAATGCTAAGGGTACTGCGTTCTTAACTTTTAGAAAATGAATATCTGTATAATAGCTAAGTACCATCAAGAAATCATCTGAAAACCCGTGTCAAGCATCGACACCAAATAGGAATCATATCTGTCTCAATATCGGGCTCCGTCAGTCCGGATCGGCCCATATCATCCAATCTCACGACAACGGTCGGTATCCTCCGGATATCCGCCGCGCCAGATATCACCGGTAGGTAGTCTTCCCCTGCCAGGCTCATCGTCTACATCTCGATCTTCTTGCCCCGGGGTACCATACCGGGCCCACCATGTACCCGAGACGGTTCATCCACTCCTCGAATCGGGTCTCGAAATCCAACAGAAAACATGAAAACTCTTGGTGGACGACACATACATCACGAGAAAACCGCAACTTTGTTTTAAAAATGATGAATATAAGTTTTTGTTAAATTCTTGCGGTTTTCCCCAAAAATCCAGAAATCGCAGCAATACTGAAATCCTCAAGAAAATCATAATGTTCACATGTTATATATGATAAATGTCTATGATATCAATGTATATGATGTGAGTTTTGGCTAGAAATCTATGGAGATATGATGGTAATGCGAGGTATATGCATCCTATGCAATTCCATATATCATGTATGAATGCAAATGGCGTTATTAAGTTAAACAGGTTCTATAGTGCACGTGGCATGGCAATTACCAAAGGCGTGTGTGTCACATGAATAGTGCGCGTGCAACAGATGCCAATGGTAATGGTGTTCGTGTCCTACGAAGTGATATCGCATAAGTATAGATGAATGTCCATGCAATCTAATATACTGTTCGCTATAAGGGTATGCAGTGTACATGAATGGATAAGCTAGCTAATAATATAAATCTTGCAAAAAGTAGGGTAATCCTAACTGGGGGGGCGCCTCGCGCCATTCAGACGATTCCCCCATAATTGAATACATCTACTCACCTGAAATCCCCGCTAACCCGATCCGACCACCGCCTTGCCTTTACGTGCCGTGTCCGATGTTTCCCCGACCGATCCTATATTTGCACAACACCAAGCATAAGATTACAAAACCTAAAACGATGCAAGTCACAATATACAATTATCGACGCTCTCGAATTAAACATAACATACACTCGGTGCGCGGGAAAACGCACGAAAATCGCTAATCGTTAACTAGAATCGTCATTTCGGGGAAATCGACAAAACTAAAACCCGACTAGACGAAACCCCACGTTCGCGCACTCTAATAGTCCTATACGAAGCTAATTATATCGCTAACATAACACAATTTGATCGCATTCTAATTTTTGTAAAAATCTAGTAAGCAAATTTCAAACCGATTCGATGCAAACGTCGCAATTTAACGACTTAGCGAGCGTAACCCTCCGCAATTTACCACTCTAATCAAATAGGTAACCAAATCCCTAACTTAACTCTAACAACCATGCTTCAAACCCTAGTTCAACACCAAATCCCATTCTTGATTTTCATGAACAAGAATTTACAACTAAATTAATACTTCAAAATTGAATTTTAGCACACATAAACTACAAGTTAACAAACTAGTTTAGAATTTCACCTCACAAATGGAACCCTAGCATGATCAAGCCACCAAAGAAGCCTCCTTTCTTCTAGTTTTGAACTAAATTTGGTTGAGGAGAGAGTGGATTAGGGTTTAGCATTGAATTGGAGAAGAAAATGGTGAATTTTTATGGATTTTTCATGATTTTTCATGATTTTTGAAGCAAGAATTGAGGTGAAAAGAGGGGGAGCTGCTGCTATTTTCGGCCAGAGGTGAAGAGGAGGAGGGTGTGTGGTTTTTGGAGAAGTTTCTAGGTCAAAAAGATCCCTCACATCTCATTTAATGCATTTCACATCAACTTTTTACAAAAAAATCCCTTTTTACATCATTTTTTTCATAATTTTCACACCATAAAACTAAAATGTTGCAAGTCATGATACAATTTTATTAACACCGTATTTTAGCTTATAAAGATTCCTAATTATGAAATTTACCTAATTAAATTTGTATTTATCACTAATTTAATGTATTTTAAAAAGCTTAAAATAATAAAAAAAATAATTAATTACGAAAAAAAAAATTATTTAACTAGAAAATTATAAGTGACATTTTAGTGACAAAATTATAGCAATATCTTATCTAAATTTTGTATAATTAGGTCTACAATGAAAAATACCTATTTTGACTTTTTACGGAAAAAGCCGAAAAATTTGCCGATTACCGAAAAACTGCCTAAACGATTTTCGAAGGGTTACAATACTTGAGCACAGAAATCCGGGATTATTTAAAAGAGAATGGGATTCTCTCTCAGTTTGCTCCTCCGTGTATACCACAGCATAATGGTGTTTTGGAGAGGAGGAATCGCACCCTATTAGATATGGTACGCTCAATGATAAGTAATGTTGAGTTACCCATTTCCTTTTGGGGTTATGCGTTTGAGACAGCCGCACACCTATTGAATATAGTTCCTACCAAATCTGTACCTACCACTCCATATGAGATATGGAAAGGGAAGAGACCATGTCTTAATATTGTTAAGATATGGGGTTGTCCGGCTTATGTTAAAACACAAAATTTGGACAAGCTCGAGGCAAGGTCAGTTCTATGCAAGTTTGTAGGATATCCCAAGAATTCTCGAGGGTGTATCTTCTACCACTCAGAGGAACAAAAGGTATTTGTTTCTCGACATGCCAACTTTTTAGAAAAGGAATTTCTTGTTACAGAAATTAGTGGCAATGAGGTAGATTTGGAAGAAGTTCCAGCAGCACAGACTACAACTGACAATTTAGTGGAACCAGAGGATCCAATAGTGCCTGACAAACTCCAGCCACTCCGCAGATCTAGTAGAGTTCCTCATCCACCTGAGAGATACTAAGGTTTTCTCATAGACGGTGAAAGCAAGGATTGCATCATGGAAGATGATGACCCGACTGGTTTCGAGCAGGCCATCATAAGTGGAGACTCTGTGAAATGGCTGGATGCTATGCGATCCGAGATGGAATCTATGTACACCAACAAAGTATGGACTTTGGAAGTTGCTCCTGAAGGGGTAAAACCCATTGGGAGCAAGTGGATCTTCAAAAAGAAGATAGGTGTAGATGGAAAAGTTGAGACTTTCAAAGCTAGATTTGTAGAAAATTGTTTTCATCAACGACCTGGCATCGATTATGATGAGACCTTTTCTCCTGTAGCTATGCTTAAGTCTATCAGGATACTACTTGCCATTGCTGCATACCATGACTACGAAATCTGACAGATGGATGTCAAGACCGCTTTTCTAAATGGTGATTTAGAAGAGAGTGTGTACATGACACAGCCATAGGGCTTCGTAAACAGTGGGAGCAGCAGAAAGGTGTGCAAGCTGCTTAAATCCATCTGCGGATTGAAGCAGGTATCGCGGAGTTGGATCATCTGTTTTGATAAAGTTGTCAAAGAGTTTGACTTCATCAAAAATGTAGATGAACCTTGTATATATAAGAAGGTTGTAGAGAGTAAGGTGGTCTTCCTCGTATTATACGTGGATGACATACTCTTGATAGGAAACGATATTCCTATGCTACACTCGGTCAAGCTCTTCTTATCATACAAGTTCTCCATGAAAGATCTTGGTGATACCTCCTACATCCTGGGAATAAAGATCTATAGAAATAGATCTAAACGGATGTTGGGATTGTCCCAATCCAGGTACATAGACACCATACTAAAGAAGTTTAGTATGGAGGATTCCAAGCAGAGTAATTTACCCACCTGCTCAGGAATCACTCTCTCCAAAGATATGTCTTCCAAGACTGATTTGGAGAGGGCTCGCATGCAAGGGATACCCTATGCTTCGGCAGTAAGCTCTATCATGTATGTGATGTTATGTACCAGACCGGATGTAGCTTACTCACTAAGTGTAGTGAATAGGTATCAATCAGATCCTTGGGAAAACCACTGGACAGCTGTGAAGAACATTCTTAAGTACTTGAGAAAGACTAAAGAAATGTTCTTGGTGTATGGTAACGGTGAACTCCAGGTGGAGTCCTTTACCGATTCGAGCTTCCAGAGTGATAAGGACGACAGTAAGTCGGTCTCGGGTTTTGTCTTTACCCTCAATGGAGGGGCAGTGTGTTGGAAGAGTTCCAAGCAAGACACCGTAGCAGACTCGATGATGGAGGCTCAATACATCGCTGCCAACGATGCTGCCAATGAGGCTGTCTGGATGAAGAATTTCATTGCTGAGCTTGGTGTGGTTCCATCCATTGAGTATCCAATACCTGTGTGTTGTAATAACAATAGAGCTGTTGCTTTGGCCAAGAAACCCAGGTCTCATCAGAGATCCATACATATTCTTAGGCAGTATCACCTGATCAGGGAGATAGTAAATCGCCGGGAGATCGAGGTCAGGAGAGTTGACACGAAAGACAACGTAGCTAATCCACTCACGAAGGCCATCCCCCAGATGCAGTTTGAGAGACTTTTTAGGATGTTGCGTATGAGATACATCAACATATGGCCTTAGTGCAAGTGGGAGATTGTTAGGAATATGTATGCCATAGAGGCCATTATTGTACATGTAATGTATATTATAGTGGATGCTTGGACATATATATAGAGGAATTTCTTGCTCGACATGATAGTATGCTATCTGGTTACTCTTTATCTTAACATGTAGACTGGTATTCTTTACTGTCTTGCTCTCACATGTTGATAAATCTCTTAGGATATGTACTTGACTACCAGGATTATGATGAGATCATACTGTGGGGCAAGGGTGGTCCAAAAGTACATCCTTTAATCAGTTCCTAGTCGAAAGAATATCGAGACTAGGGCATCGATATTCCAGAGTAGACTAGTGTGTACGTTTCTTGTCCCTTAGAGAGTGATGGTTGATCACCCAACCATTGGTGTGTGACATCAAAGATTGTACACAGGTGCTCATTAGAGAATGGGTAAACCGAACAGGACTCGCCGAGGACTCCTAGTTGGTAGTATACCTATCATCAGATAGCATTCCTCTGGTGACACTGATACAGGTTAGTCTGTAGACCCGAGATCATTATAGAGTCTTGTGTGGCTCCCACTGTGCTTTGATTTCCTCCCTACCATGCACAAAGGAGACGTGCAAACAGGTGGATTTTGGGTACAGTCCCGATTCACATGGAGGCAATGAGCGATAGGAGGGATTTTGTCTCTCCCGGTATTGGGGGTTGATGTTGCGCTATGCTCGATTGGCTATAACTGGAAGGCCCTGGCCAGGGCTACTGCTGAGATTTACTGATAAGAGTTATCAGTAGTTTCTCAAACCGTTATAGACCAAACATCGGCATGACTTATCACGTTACTAGGGTTTGACATTTACCACCCCTAGACATGATATGCGACATATCAGACAAAGAGACCGGACTGTATGGTAGTTTTACTGATAGGCTTCATGGAGAGTATGAACAATCTTGCTTGCTGATCTTTATATCGCTCAATACCCAGGTAGCCGTTACGTCCAGCTAGTACCGCTAACGACTTATGGGTGACTGATGTGATCATCACCTACTACTGGCGTATTGACGAGTCTTTAGAGTCCCACACAGAAGTTTCCTGGTTCAACCGAAATGAAGCAGGATACATATGTGATATGTGTGTGGGCCTGATTAAATACAAGTATGTGATACCGTATTGTAATCTGGCAGTTATCTGTTATTGGTTCGGTTATATGTGATATAACCAGATTGTCGAATCAAGTATCGATTTGATAATGTGATATACAGATAAATGATATTAGTCAACCATATGTGATATAACCGGATTATTAAATCAAGTGTTGATTTAATAATGTGATATATATTATATTTGATATAATTATATCTTGACTAATATCATTAGCTCACTAAATATTTTATTGTATGTATTAATATATATATATATGATATATATATATAAATAATGTACGTAGAATTACATAAATTTCTATTTTATGAAAATAGAATTGAGGTGGAAAATGGGAAAACTTTGGGAGCATGGTTGCAAGCATGGGCTTTTATCATTGTTTATTCATCTTGACTCACTATTCAAGCATGGGTGCAATTTTATATTGCAATAATTTCATGCTTGAATGAGTGAGGTCAAAGGGTTAGCCATTCACTTGCTCATTCTAACGCTTAGCCATTTTTCTTTAATTGCTCCCATATTCTCTCTAGCTTCTTTATCTTCCTCATTGTCATGATTCAAGTTTCAACCCTCACATGTGATGTGAACCATGAAGCTTGAACATAAACTTGTGAGCTTTCTTATCCCCTACTTCACCATCCTACACTTAACTAGCTATCAAGTGTAGAATGTTTCTTACACTAAAGAGTTTAGTGTAGAGGTGGCTTGAGTTGGAGGGACTTCGCGTGGATCATCTTCGGCATGAAGGTCATCGGAGGCTCGTCCAAGCTTGAAGTGGAGTCTAGCGGAGTCAAGTGGACCACAACCCGGAGCCTAAGAAGAGAAGGACTAAATCTTCAAGGGTATAACCTTCTTTCTCTTAGCTAGTTTTGTGATGATATCAATCTAAACCCTAATCGTCTAGTTAGTATCCTAGTTTAGTCTAGCTTAGCACCATGAAAATTTTAATTTTGTCATGCTTGATGCCACTAAAACCCCATGTTGGTGCTAGGGTAGATCTTCACTATAGCCAACAATCTCCCACTTGCACTTAAGGCTAATAATTGCGGTGTCGCATACTCACAGCCCGTGTGATACCGAACACCTAACTTCTCTATTAATCAGTCTCACAAAGCTCGTTTGTGAAACTATTGTGTTCGAGAAGCATCCTCTGTGAGTGGATCTGCTCCAGTGTTTCTATCTTTATCTCTCTATATTTTGTTGGCTATAGTGGCCTCAAGTCAATTATTGGATCGTGGGAACGTGATTGCAATGATTGAGGGAGGACCTATACCGGTAGAACAGTCTTACTCGAGATAATAGTATGCTATTTGGTTTGTCTTTATCATCGTGTACATACTTCAGGTGAAATTACATATCACTATTACAGGTTGATAGAGCCCATAGGACTCATGCTTGACTACCAGCAGTATGATGGCAATCATATACGTGGGAGCTGGGTGGTCTATAAGCACATCCTTAAAAATGTCCCTAGTCATGGGAGTTTCGAGACTGGGTATCGATACTCCAAGAGTAGATTAGTGTATACTGATTGAGACCCCGACGAGGGGCGGTGGCCGGTCTCGCGCGGATCATCAAGGGATTCGTTTCTCCTGGTATTAGGGGTTGATGTCGCGGAGTGCACGGGTGGCCATCACCAGAAATCCTTGGCCAAGATAGTCGAGAATTACCGATTCGGATCAGTAGTTTCTCAGGTGGTGATGGGCTTCATACCGACACTAAATGTCGCGTCATTAGGGGTCTGACTTTATCCACCCCTAGACTCGATATGCGATACTCATAAATGAATGGCCCGGACTGTACGGATATTGTCACTAACAGGCTCGGTAAGGTTTCAGGATGAGTTTGCTCGTCGGCCTCCCTTTCGCTCAATACCTGGGTAGCCATTACGTACAGCTAGTGCCATTGACGTGCTTGTGGTTAAACCCACTGCCAGCGTATTTACGAGTCTTTAGAGTCCCATACAGAGGGTTTCACTACTTTGGGCGAAACGTTGTAGAGGCCATATGGTTTTATGGCAGGGTTCGATCATATACGTGCACTTGTGCACGGATCATGATCGGACGGATAATACTAGTAGGTTTTGGTTTAAGCCGGATCCTAGTATTATATTGTTGGATTATTTTTGTCTCGTTGTATTCATATTCAGTAGGAATACGGATGCGGGTATGTATATACGGATGAGGGGTATTCTTGTAATTCATTACAAGTTTACTTTATGATATGCCATCTCTTTTTAGATTAAATCATTTTAGGTTAAATGGTTTGTGAGTGGAAGTGTGGGTCATTGATTCATGCATGACCACATAGGTGTGACTCGTGGTGGCATGATGTTGTTTTGTTTGTGGTGTAGGATATTTGTTGTGAGCAAAGGAGATATTTTTTCTTGAGTTGGTTTTCTTTAGTTGCTAGCTTGCTTCATATAAAACACTCACAACAAATAACTCACTCACAAGACAACACCAAAAGAAATAGGCAGCCACCTTTTTTTTCTTGCCTTGCTCTTTTCTTTTGCTCACACTCTTCACACATGGTATCTTCTTCAACCTCCACCCAAACCCTCTCATGAGTTGAGAATCCTTAGGTGTATTGAGACAAAGTAATCATAAACTCTCTCTACTTCATCTTGGCTATCTAGGCTAGCAAACTAGATACCCGAGTTGCTTCGGTTTTGAGGTCAGAGCCCGTATTAAAACCCTCGACGTGGATCTTCTTCGATGTGGGGAGACCGGAGATCAAACATGATCAAGGAAGCCGCGAGGAGCTTGGGACAGAGGTTGAAGACTGAAGGACACGGATCGTTCGGTATAACCTCTCTAAACTCCTTTATCTATAACTAGTTTAGGGTTAATGGTACGATCCGTAGATTAGGGTTCCGTTAGCGCCGGTTTCTAAAAGTTTTTGTTCCGCATTTGGCCACGGATTGATGGCCGGGACGCTGGCGTAACCCAACATATCTCAACTTCATGGAGAAAGACTATCTTCCGAAATGAGCAATATCTGTCTTAGAATTTGTTTGTATGGATATCTGATGGGACCCAGTTCACAAATGAACTCCAAATCCAACAAACTTCTTAGACTGTATCATCCATTGAATTTAATCAGCACCCTGCGCCATGCCTTCCACAGTATCCGCTTGGACCACATGTCCAACATACTGCCCGTCAAAAAAGGGAAAACTATAACTCTGACAGTCACTCTGTCATCCAGGTCATCTTGGAAGCCAAAAATGATAACCGCCTCCGAAGGAGGCTGCCGTTACCATATACCAAGAGCATCCACTTATGTTCATAACTGCTTCCCAATGTTTCTCCAGGATTGGATTAATATATACTTATTGCAACCTGTGCAAAATCAATATCTGGTGTTGTACTTGACATCTCATGATTGACTCAATTGCCTAAGCAAGTGATATTCCAACCATGCAAATCCCTCTCCTCATTAGTCTAAAAGACATCTCTTTAGAGAGGGTGACTCTATCACCTGCGGGTACACTACCACGCCAGGAGTCGTCCATTCTAAAACACTTTAGAATAGTGTCAAAGTACCCGAGTTGGGACACTTCCTAAATATAGATCTAAAACCATAGATCTAGTCACCAGAATCCCTGATATTTTATCCATATCCTATGTGGAGAAACTCCTTGTGACAATCACAGTATAACCAATCGTCGTATTGGAAGATCTCTTCATATTAAGAGCATGTCATCTAAATACCAGGACATCTCTCCCTACTACCTTCTTACCGGATCCATCTCTTATTCTGATGAAGTCAAACTCTATGACTGTCATATCAAAAATACATGATCTATCTCCGCTGTACCTGCTTTAGTCTATAAATAGACATAAGCTACTTGCCCACTATGCTTCCACTGCTCCCACTGACTATAACAACCCTCTGGCAGAGTCATATACACGTGCATTTATAAAGCCAATTTAGAACAATCCTCCTTCCAGACCTCATAGTTTAGAACAGCAATAGTGGCAAGTTTAGGTAATCAAAAACCTCCCTGTCACCATCTCTGAGGAGACCGAAGTACCTCTCGGGTGCTTGAGGTTACTGTTCCCCCAATCAAAGCAAGGCTCTACTTAAGTTTTGAAAATTCAAATTGTGAAGCAACGCTTCAGTTACCGTGCGCTGCGCGCAACGCGCCACGTGTCAGAAGTTGACACGGCAGCACAACGTCCAAGACAGTGCGTCCAATCAGAGCAAGGCTCTTTAAAAAACCAAAAGCAACGCTCAACTGCGCAAGCGCACCGCTGCGCGACACGTGTTTATGCAGTTGCGCAAACGCTGTTGCGCAAGGGCACCACAGCGCGCCACGTGTCTGCGCAGTTGCGCAAGCACAACTGCGCAAGCGCACCTCTGCGCGACACGTGTCTGCACAGTTGCGCAAACACTATTGCGCAAGTGCACCACAGTGCGCAACGTGTCTGCGCAGTTGCGCAAACACTGTTGCGCAAGTACACTGCAGCGTGACACGTGTCTGCGCAGTTGCGCAAGCACAACTGCGCAAACGCACTTCTGCGCGACACGTGTCTGCGCAGTTGCGCAAATACTGTTGCGCAAGTGCACCGTTGAGCGACACGTATCTGCGCAGTTGCGCAAGCTCAGTTGCGCAAGCGTCTTACTGCGCGACACGTGTCTGCGCAATTGCGCAAATACTGTTGCGCAAGTGCACCGTTGAGCGACACGTGTCTGCGCAGTTGCGCAAGCTCAGCTGCGCAAGCGCCTTACTGCGCGACACGTGTCTGCGCAGTTGCGCAAATACTGTTGCGCAAGTGCACCGTTGAGCGACACGTGTCACACGCTGGTGAGTTGCGCAACAACAGAATTAAGATTTAAGGATATTTTTCTGTTCTTGTTTAAACAAGAAGATTTCTTCTGTAAAACAGGGGCCTTTGGATCAAAGATCCAACGGTGGGGAAAATTCCCCAAATCACTCAGAAAAGGTCTTTTTAACAAATTTAACTGATCTTTGAGCACTATAAAAGAAGACCCCAGACCCCATTTCAAAGATATAGAGAATTGGATTAAAAAAAAAGAAGAGAAGAGAACTCTTGAGAATTTCTGGAGAACACAAAAAAAAAGGTAAAAACCTTTGAGATAAGAGAAAATTCTCTCTTAGGAATAGATCATTGATCTAGAAAACAAGATCAGTGATCTTCAACAAATAGATAAATGAATAAATAAATAAATAAAAATAATAAAAATAGTGCCTTGCACTTGCTATGAACCTTTGGTTCTCTTAAACAGAAAGAAAGAAAAGATTTCTTTCTTTTCTTTTCTTTGATCTAAATTTAGATCAAGAAATTAAAAAGTGCTCTGCACTCCTTTCCTTGAATCTAAAAGATTCTTGGTGCTTTGCACAAATGCAATGCATTACTTGAAGGGCCAGGCCCAAATCAAAAAGGCCTAGCAGGCCAAAATAAATTGCAAAGCAACAAAAGGGCTGAGCCCAAATAAAATTGATGCTCTGCATCATTCATAAAGAACAGAGTTCAAAACAAATTGATGCCCTGCATCTTTTCTGGGCAAAGCCCAAAAATAAAAGAAAATGCAAAAGCAATGTTGGACATTTTTTTTTGGACTTAGCCCAATCGTGGCCATAAGTCCTTAAATTAAATTGGCTGAGCAAAATGGCTCTCCTAAATCAATCTACGTCCGGTTCGAGGGTACATCTCCGAACTCCTTTGACATCCATCGTTGTAATTCCTCAACGACGTCGAAGAGGTGACGGGTCCCAACGACCACAAACCAATCTCGGACCGAAACGTCCATAAACTAATATCGGACCGAAACGTCCCTAAACTAATATCGGACCGAAACGTCCCTAAACTAATGTCGGACCACCACGTCCCTAAACTGGAATACGGACCACCACGTCCCTAAACTGGAATACGGACCACCATGTCCCTAAACTGGAGCATGGACCGCAACGTCCCTAAACTACCTATGGACCACTACGTCCCTAAACTGGAATAATAGAGCCTCCAAACGCTCTTTTGCCAGATCTAAACGGTCCCGTTTAAGTTGATCTTAGCCCCAAACACGGCTAACGTATCCTTAAACATTCAAATGGATTATAAAACTCCCAATCAACTCTGGTTTGAGGGTACATCTCCGAGCTCCTCTGATACATGTCGTTGTAATCCTTCAACGACGTCAGAGAGGTGACGAGTCCCGATGGCCATACATTAAATGGCCAACGTATCCTTAAACATTCAAATGGATTATAAAACTCCCAATCACTACGTTAAGTTGATCTTAGTCTAAAACAAGACTAACGTATCCTTAACGAACGTTTAAGTTGATCTTAGCCGCAATACGGCTAACGTATCCTTAAACTAAAAACACCAAACCCAAATCTAAGTAAATACGGATTTGGACTAATCCACGTCCTACGGGCGACGGCATTACTCAGTCTCCGTATACAATCCACGGGCAACCACAAACAAAACAAACACACACGACACGAAGTGAAATTCTGGAGAAGGAGAAAGTTGTTACCGCAATGCGGTAGCGTAATTAACTGCAGGGGCTTGCGCCTGCAGGGAAGAGCGTCCCCATAATCAAAAACCCCTCAAGCGAGGGGGAATCTGACGAAGTCTGCTACATCGGCCGCATCCGTCTAAACCTCCGATACAAGGTGCCATAAATCAACTTGGCATTTTCGAAGAGGTAGACGGATAAAACCAAATAGCATCTGCCCCGAATCTTAGGCGAGACGCAAAGTCCAGGCCGCCATTCGGAGGGGAACAGATTCTGGCACGCCCGGTGGGACATCTTCCTCTTTCCACTCCACACTTCGTGTGTCGTCTTCGCGAACCAATCGCGGTTCGTTAAATGGTTGTCTTCGGATTTCAAGTTACTAAGATTTGGTCTTTTACCTGGCGCAGAATTCAAGATTCAATGGCCTCTAGCTGTACCAACTGCTCGAAATGCCGCTGCAACGGACGCTCCACCTCACCAGGAGGTGTAGCATATGGGCCCCAAGCGGCTTCCTTCCTTACTCTGCCGGTAGACCAGGTGACCCAAGCCACCACCGGCTTGTTCTTCGGGACTATGATCCCACCTGCAAGCTTTTCTGCACCAATACCTACGCCGGAAGTGGGTAAAGAGTCGGTCTTCAACCGGCTCACTGTTTCGACAGCCTCTGTCAACGGGTCGCCCGCTACTAAACCGACAGCCTCCGTTTTCACCAGGCTAGGTCAGAACTATAAAGTGGCCGTCCCAAAGAGGGCAACGGCCGCTGCTTCGGAAGTCGTTAAAACGACCTCTCCTATCAGAGAGTCGGTTTTCACAAGATTGACGATTCCCACTCCTCCCCCAGCTGGTCAAAAGGCATCAGTCTTCGACAGGCTGACATCGGCAGTTACCCCACACTCAAACAGGGGGCAACAAGAACCATCTCGATTTCCGAGCCAGTCCCAACGGCTCGTCGTGCGCGACGTCGCCATTGGCGACGAGTGAGAAAAGCAGGGGGCAACTCCCCCTCAGGGATAACTCCACCCGCTCCAATGGTGGAAGTCAACGCTGCTGTTCCAACTGGGAACAGCTTTGAACTACTGAGGAGAGTGCGTAAGAACTCTCCAACCGCTACCTTGAAAAGATCTCCTCCACCTGCGGAGAGAGTTCCAGAAACAAAACAAGAACAGCCCCCTCAACGGCTATCGTCAAAGATATACAAGGTTTGGCGGAGGGTTCAAGACTCTGTGATTGACCCAGATCACTTTCATCGCCAGAAAAAGGCAAAGGTCGAAAAGGATAAAACCCGCCCCGTTAAACAGCAGGGGGCAACGGTTGCTAGGATGCCCACTCCAACGGCTCCTTTGACCTCGTTGGCCCACAAAAGAAGGAAGCCAGAGAAAACTCCCGCGTCACCAGCAAAGTTTAAAAGCAGTGAACCTAAACGCCCTAAGTCAGGGGGCATAATTGTTCATACGGTTTATATGGCTTCTGGAAAGGAAGAAAGTCGTACTGCTACGGGTCACCGACCGCTTACCCGATCAGTGACCAAGGCTCAGGAGCAACAACAAAAGCTCCAGGAGATGATGACCACAATGGTTGCACTCACTGGGCCGAAAGAGAACCCTGAGACGTCCTTAGATGAGCGCCAGGAGGAAGAGACCGACGCTGAGTTCCTTCGCCGAGTACTGGAAAAGAGGGACAGAGAGGCTGCTGAACAAGCAGCCAACATACAGCGGATGGCCCTCCTGTTCCAGGATATGGTGGGTATGATGATTCAACAGGATCCAACTGCTGGAGATCTCCCGATCATTCTTGAAGACGATAGGGGAGAGGAATCAAATCCGCCACCGGCTCTATTAACGGCTAAAGAGGATACAATCTCTAAGACTGATCTGGACGAATATATAGCCCAGCAAATAAAGGTTCATCACGCGGCCGAAGCAGCCGGCCACGTCGTAAAAACGGGGCGACCGTATCCAGGCTGGTATGACCAAATCAAGTACCCGCCGGGTTACACAATTCCCAAGTTTCATGTCTACAAAGGGACCGGCAATCCCCATCAACATGTTGCCCAGTTCAGGGCTCTTTGCGGTAACACCGGCGGCGACGACAAACTTTTGCTTCGCCAGTTTGTTGGAAGCTTATCAGATACAGCGTTTGAATGGTATTCTGAGCTTCCCAATGACTCTATTAAAACCTTTGCGGAGATGGAGCTGCTCTTCACCCAACGTTTTGCAAGTGCCAGTGAGCGTACCCCGATGACGGCACTGATTAATGCCAGGGTAAAACCCGGTGAGACATGGGTTCAGTACGCTATACGGTGGCGAAATCTATGGTCGAAGTGCGAACAGCGCATAGAAGAAGCTCCAGCGGTGGGGATGTTTGTTGGAACCCTTGATCCACAGGCAACCATCTCGCAGTTCATGATGTTCTTCAAGCCGACTACCTTCCAGGCTTTGATCGACAAACTAGCGCAGATGGACCAGATGGGCCATAAACCCCCTCTCCCGAAGCCGGACTCCCGAAACGACAAAGGAAAGGGAAAAGCGATCATTGTCGCTAATGCCCAACAACAACCGAGCGACTCGAAGCCGGTTGCTCGTCCAAACAATACGCGCCCATACGTACCCCTTGAGGACAGGATGGGACGTCCTTACTCCTTCCCCCGCGATAAAACGAGGAGGCTATTCGAGCTGGCGTTGCGCAACAGACTCATAAATCTGCCAGATCCAAAACGTCCGTTGCAACCGAACGACGTCAACGAGCCCAATTACTGCTCTTACCATCGAGTGCTAGGCCACCCCATCGAGGATTTCTACGTTTTCAAGAATTGGCTTGAGAACCAGTACCGTCAGGGCAAATTTGCGCTATCTGACAAATGGAAGGTGAATCCCCCGCAGCCCCACACTTCTAAAGGGACGAACACGCCAGGGGCAACATGCTCCGTCATAGAGGAAGCTCCTTGGGAGGTTGTATTATCAGTCAAGACAAAGAGGATGCTAAACAATCTTCAGACCTGTCCAGCGGTCAAGTGGAAGAACCCCTTGGAACCGCAGGTTATTGAGGGGATGTTGAAGCCACGACTGACTCCGAAGACTGATGGTGGTGGTTCAAGCGTTCATAGCCAGCCGTCAAAATCTTCGAAAAAGAAGAAGAAGAAATCTAAGAAGCCCGTGAAGCCTGGCGACAAGCGCACGGACCTACAAAAGCAGATCGACGCGCTGGATGAATATAACCAAAAGGCGCGGACTCCCATTACGCTCCAAGATTTCCTTGATCACGTCTTTCAAAAGGAAGATGAGGGAGAAAGTTCATCGGACGAATCCGAGGAGTATGTGGCGAGCTGTCATATGATCTCTCATTCGGTCACGAATGATGAAGAGACCTCTGGCACTGAAACGCTGGGGGCAAATGCCGAATCAAGAGCTCCAGGGTTATCAGTTGAGATGATTGGCGCGTTTCTTAATGAAGCTCGATTGAAAAGTAAAGCTGATCGAGAACGCGAGACGGCTATATTCGAAAGGGCCAAGCGCCAGCGACTTGATGAAAGAGCTGAGATGATCCCGCTGGAGCAAGATGCCTCCACCGCTGACAAAAGCCAATTCAAGATAAAAAAGAGGTTTGCTAAGGCCATATCAATGGGCATGAAGCTACCATCCTCTGAAGGAAAAATTACTGGTGTGGTAGAAATGCACCCCTCTTATTGCTTATATCATCAGAAGGTCTCGCATCCCACTCAAGAGTGCAAGGCTTTCGATAGATGGTGGCAAGGATACGTCGCTAATCAACAACGCTTTAAACGGGAAAAGCGTAAAATTCGTCGGGAGCAAAGAAACACGACCAAAGAGCTTGAAAGAACTGCCAGCAATTGTCACATGGTTAACACTGCTGGGTTACAAGTGCCTACATTTGGGAGCGATTCCGATGAGGAGCTAGAGCTTGGCCCCCTCTTCAAAGAATCCACTTCGGGAAAAGAAGAAGAACCGAAGGCCTGCGAGAATATACAGCTGCGCAATCGTACATTACCCGAAAAGAACCTCGGACCCTTGAACAGAAAAGACAAAGGGAAAGAGAAGGTCTCTGAAGATATCTCCTTGGATGACCGAGTCGCGGAAGAGTTAACCGCCAAGAATCCCCCAAAGAGGAATAAAGTAGATTACAATGTCTTAGCGCATCTGAGGAAGCTACCCTCACAACTCAGCATTCTCGATGCCCTATTACTATCAAAAGAGGCGAGGGATTCTTTAATTAAGGCCCTACAAGAGCCGGACCAGTTCCAAGCCTTCCTAGCCGAAGAAAAGATGAAAGACGAATTAGAGGAAGTGCACACAGCCGACGTTGCTTTTGGTGATGAAGACCTTCTCCTCGGGACGTGTGAACAGAATCGCCCCCTTTATGTCTCAGGATACTGCCATGACATAAAGATAGGCAAAATCTTGGTCGATAACGGATCGTCTGTCAATTTACTCAATGTGCGAGTGTTAAAGGAGATTTGCATGAGTGTCCAACACCTCGCCCGAGACAAAATCACTATCTCCGGATTCGACTCTCAATCATCAAAAACACTTGGATCTGTGATATTGACGCTACGCTTCGGGTTGCTCGTCACAGACATCAAATTCCATGTTATAGACGCCAAGACGTGCTACAATGCTCTGCTCGGCCGACCATGGCTACACGAGTACAATATCATCCCTTCTACACAGCATCAGTGCATGAAGTATTCTAGGGATGGCCTCGAGTACACAGTGGCGGGAGAGTTGAATCCGTTTTCCGTAAATGAAGTTCGCAAGTATGAAGATGCCAAATACTTCTTACCGAGTTTCGAAGACACGGAAAGGTGTCACAAACCGGAGAACAAAACTAACGCCACCATCCCTGTCTTCGGCAGTGACACCGAGGAGGAGGAGGATATAATTTATTCAGGTCCTTCCCAATCCACCAGGCCAGGACCATCCGTTCCTTCATTGATCTTCGGTAGTGATTCAGAGGATGAAGTTCATGCTGTATTCCCTGCTCGGCCTTCAATACGGGTTTCCGCTGATGAAGAGCGAAGTCTGCAGATAACCATGGTGCCGCTTGAACATTACAAAGAACTGGATGCACTCGACACCAACAGCGTAGAAGAATTGCAGACATTCTATATCTCTCCCGGACGAAAAGGCGAGAAGGCAATCCTATTCTACCGTTCTGAAGAAAACAAGGTGGAAAAAGAAATTTGGCATGGCGCGGATCCCACGCTCGACAGGCTTCAGCCTATCCGTCTTCCCAGATATTATACCGAAGGTTTGAAGAAACTGCTGAAACGCCAGGGGATATCCTTCACACAGACCATTAGAAAAGCCAAATTCTATGACAAGATCTGGAACATTCCCGGGACTCAATGCAAACTGCCTAACGGGAGAATAGAAACAAAAGGGCTTGGGTACATCCGGTCAAAGAAACGGGAGCTAGTAAACAGCTGTTATGTCATGTATGACTTCGATGAAGAGGCGGACGCTCAATGGGAGGACGCTAATCCTGAGCCAGCAAAAGTTCCTGATGCAAAACCGCCCAGTCCATCATTTGAAGACCAGATGGGCAAACTTATAAGGAATGCGGGTCAAAAAGCCCGAGATGATCACAATCGTGAAATGGCAATCTATGAGAAAGCCAAGACACAGCGCCTCCTTCAACAGGCGGTGAAGGATGAAAATGCCGCTCCTTGTCAACCTGCTACAAAAGAGATTCAACGCGAAAGCAAAAACAAGTCGAAAGGCAAGAAAGGCGCTCGACAACCACAAAGCAGAGCTAAGAAGCCACGCATCCGAGAGTCGAGCGTTATTGACTTAGCCCTCATGAAGAAAATGGGTCGAGCATACTCATTTCCTCGGAACAAAACAAGGAAAATACTTGATCTTGCTCTAAAACATCGAATGCTTACACTGCCAGAGTCTAAACACCCTGAGCAAGCGGGCGAAGTCTCCAACCCAAATTATTGCTCTTACCATCGAGTAGTAGGGCATCCGCTTGAAGATTGCTTCACCTTTAAGAATTGGGTTGAGGACCAATATCAGCTTGGCAAATTCGCGTTGTCTGACAACTGGAGGGTAGCACCACCACAAAAGCATGAGCCCAAGGCCACGAAAGAAGAACCAGTTCTGCATTGGGATTGGAAGCGAATTCATACTTGTCACGTGATAATGATATCAAGGGAAGAGCCCGAGAACGTGGATGACCTTCCCTGGTGCTTTGAAAACGGCAGCGATGAAGTAATCTCAGAATTTCCACCAGCGCCAAAAGAGCTGGAAGATGGAATCCATACTACTGCAGATAACCTCCAGAAAATCGAGTTGGGGACAATAAATGATCCGCGACCGACATTCGTCAGCGAGCTGCTGTCTGAAGAGAGGGTGGCTGCGTTAAAAGACGTCCTTGTGCAGCATAAAGATTGCTTCGCATGGAACTATTCCGAGATGCCGGGATTAGATCCAGAAGTTGTTGTACATAGACTAGCAATATCCCCGAACATCAAGCCAGTCAAACAGGCGCCGAGAAGATTGCGACTCGAGCTTGAGATGAGCATAAATACCGAAGTCAAAAAGTTAATCGACTCTGGCTTCATCCAGGAAGTTCAGTACCCTGAATGGATCGCCAATATCGTCCCAGTGATGAAGAAAAATAGGACAGTGCGCATATGCGTAGACTTCCGGGATCTTAATAAAGCTTGCCCGAAGGATGATTTCCCAGTGCCAGTCACTGAACTGATGATAGACAATACATCCACTCATGAAGTTTTCTCCTTCATGGACGGCTCATCGGGGTATAACCAGATAAAAATGCATCCAGAAGACCAGAAGCACACAGCCTTCAGGACTCCTCTTGGTATATTTTGTTATAAAGTGATGCCCTTCGGTTTGAAGAACGCCGGTGCTACTTATCAGAGGGCCATGACAAAGATCTTCGACGACCTTATACACGAAATCGTTGAATGCTATATCGACGATCTCGTGGTTAAAAGCAAATCATACGAGGAACATCTCGAGCATCTGAAGACTGTATTTCAACGCCTTCGGCAATACAACTTGAAGATGAATCCTCTTAAATGTGCGTTCGGGGTTTCCTCGGGCAAATTCCTGGGATTCGTTGTTCGACACCGAGGTATTGAAATAGATCCGTCAAAGATTAAAGCGATCATGGAAATGCCTCCGCCGAGGACTCTCAAACAGCTACGGTCTCTCCAAGGGAAACTCGCATACATACGGCGATTTATAGCCAACCTTTCAGGAAAGTGTCGTCCTTATAGTCACCTGATGAAGAAGGGAACCCCATTCATTTGGGATCAAAAATGCCAAGGCGCACTGGATGAGATCAAGCAATACCTGCAGAACCCGCCGGTGTTGGCTGCTCCGGTTAAGGGGAAGCCCCTCATTCTTTATACAACCGCCCTCGAAGGTTCCTTAGGCGCATTATGGGCACAAGAGAACGATCAAGGGAAAGAAAGAGCACTCTACTACTTAAGTCGAGTTCTGCTGGGGGCAGAAAGCAACTACTCTCCCATTGAAAAACACTGCCTGGCGTTGATCTTCGCAATAACAAAGCTTAGGCACTATGCGTTGGCGCACGAAGTCCGTCTTATTTCAAAAGTGGACCCTCTCAAATATCTAATGTCAAAAGCCATATTGACAGGGCGACTCGCTAAATGGGCCCTGCTCTTAATGGAATTTTCGATAACATATCAACCTCTCAGGGCAGTAAAAGGCCAGGCCATCGCCGACTTCCTTGCTGAGCACCCGATACCAGCCGACTCTCCTTTAAACTGCGATCTTCCGGACGAACATGCGTTTGATGCGATCGATGGTGATAATACCCGATGGGAGCTTTATTTTGACGGAGCATCTTCCGTGAAGAAGCGAAAACAAAGTACCCCTATAATCAAATCGGGGGTAGGACTCATCTTTATAACTCCACAAGGAGGGATAATGCGCTACGCGTTCTCCCTGACGGAACCGAGGACAAACAACGAAGCCGAATACGAAGCTCTGATAGCAGGTCTCGAGATCGCCATTGACATGGGAATTGAAAACCTCCTCATATACGGAGATTCGCAACTGGTCGTTAGTCAAGTAAACGGCGATTACCAAACATGCAAACCGGAGTTAGTAAAATACGGTGAAAAAGTGCAACAACTGCTAACCCAAATTCCCTCCTACACTTTGGAGAGCATACCGCGCGCGGAAAACAGCAAAGCGGACGCACTAGCCAAACTTGCTAAAGAACTGGCTGATGAGAACCTCGATGACGTTAGAATCGTGGTACAAAGCCGTCGAGTGCTAACCCCAACAGAAATACCTCCAGAATCATATAAAGAAAAGGGAGCAGCTGAGGAGACAACCCTGCAAATAAAAGATTGGGAAAATACTGAGGACTGGAGAGAAGTCTTCATAGATTACTTCAAGTTCCACCGAATGCCTGAAGAAGCGTCCATAAGACATCAGCTCGTGAAACGAGCTCTGTCTTTCGCCTTCGTCAACGATACTCTATACAAGAGGTCATTCGATTCTCTGTGGCTGAGATGCCTAGGACCTGACGAAGCGAGAAAGGTCGTCCAAGAAGTTCATGACGGAATCTGAGGGTCTCACCAAGCAGGTCCAAAGATGAAGTTGAAGATCAAACGGATGGGCTATTACTGGCCCACGATGATTCAAGACTGCATCGAATATGCGAAGCAATGTCACTCATGCCAGATTCATAGGGATTTCATCCACCAGCACCCAAATCCGCTGCATCCAACGGTAGCTAGCTGGCCATTCGAAATGTGGGGGACTGATATAGTCGGCCCCATCGAGCCAGCATCGTCTAAAGGACATCGTTTCATCCTAGCAACGACTGACTACTTCTCTAAGTGGGCAGAAGCAGTACCATTGAGAGAAGTGAAGACGGAGAATATCCTCCATTTCTTCAAAACGCACGTCATATATCGGTTTGGAACTCCGAGGCGGATCATCTCCGATAACGGGCCAACTTACCGAAGTCATAAAATCAGCCGCTTCGCACAGCAGCATAACATAGACTGGAGATATTCCTCAGTCTATAATTCACGAGCTAACGGTCTCGCCGAGGCCTTCAACAAGACCTTGACGAAAATTATAAAGAAAACAGTGTCCCGAAATAAGAAAGACTGGCATGAGAGACTGCAAGAAGCTCTTTGGGCGTATCGAACCACGTTCAAGACAGCTACAAACACAACGCCATACGCGTTGGTGTTCGGTACGGAAGCAGTACTCCCTCTCGAGGTAGAGTTACCCTCTCTACGAATGGCAGTCCATCACGAGCTAACGGACGAAGAAAATGCTCACCTTCGGCTTGAGGAGCTTGATGCCCTTGATGAAACTAGGCTCATAGCGCAACAAAATCTGGAAGCTTATAAAGCAAAGATGATGCGCTCATACGAAAGATTGACCCGACCGAGGACATTCCACCAAGGCGAACTCGTGCTAGTGGTCAAAAGGCCTATGATCCCCAATCGCGCCAAGCGGGGAAAATTCGAGCCGAACTATGAAGGCCCGTACATCATAGATAAAGTTTACCAGGGTGGGGCCTATCTACTCATGGACATGCACGGTGAAAGGCCTTTCAGGCCGATAAACGGTCGCTTCCTAAAGAAATATTACGCTTAATGAGTCACAGCCTAGGTCAATGATGGATGACGACGACTAAGTCCGCTCGCTATCTTCCTAAGCTCAAACTTTATAAGCAGTAGCCAGCTTCTCAACAGCGGACCGAAATGTTCTTAAACTAACAGCGGACCGAAATGTCCTTAAACTAATAGCAGACTGAAACGTCTTTAAATTACTACCGCAGCATCCTTAGGCTGACGAAATAAAAAAAATGGAATGAAAATAAAATATGAAAATAAAATAAAATAAAAACGGTATGTCCATAAGCAAAAAGGGGCACGGATGAAAACCCGAAAGGGCTCCGTGAGTAAAAACAGCAGGACTACCGGCGAGTGTTCGTGAAAACCCGAAAGGGCGCGACCTCGTAAAAAAAAAGAGAAAAAGGAAATAAAAAGGATGAGAAAAAGGAAATAAAAAGCATAAAAAAAAAGAAGACGGTATGTCCATAAGCAAAAAGGGGCACGGATGAAAACCCGAAAGGGCTCCGTGAGTAAAAACAGCAGGACTACCGGCGAGTGTTTGTGAAAACCTGAAAGGGCGCAACCTCGTTAAAGAACACTTACAAGATCCTGTCGACCTTGTAAGGAGAAACCACCCGCGTGAGATCCTTACGACTCACAAGGGAGCAACACACTTAGGGATCCTCACGGTTCCTAAGGAGAAAATACACTTGCGAGATACTCACGACTCGTAAGGAGAACGCTCTTATGAGACCCTCACGGCTCATAAGATTTGAAAGTCTTAAGCTACAGAGATCTAAACCTGTGCTTAAGCAGCCCTCACAACTTTCGATAATGCCCTACAAGTGGCTCAGCATTGACCCTTGTATACAATCCACGGGCGCGAATAAACATTTCCCTAACCAAGGTCCATCCATGACTGGGGATATGTTCGCATAACCCTTGTAAATCCTCTCGACTTACAAGGAGAAAGCCCTCCTGTAGGACCCTTACGACTTACAGAGAAACAAACACTTAGGGATCCTCACGACTCCTAAGGAGAAAATACACCTACAAGATCCCCACGACTTGTAGGGAGAAATACCTTCACGAGACCCTTACGGCTCATGAAGTCAAAAGCCTTAGCCGACAGGACCCTAACCCTGGTCGCTAAGCCTCCATTGTTCGACAACGACAGAGGCAAATGATGATTCGCTCCTGGTAATATCCCAGTTGCAGCGGTGCTGATGCCGAAATCGGTGTCCAATTTCAGGTTTACGGCGAAAGCCAGTAGGCCGCTCATGCATACGAAATAGCCGAAATGATAGGGCAACTTGCAATAAAAAGCAGCAAGTAAAATGTATGCATGTAAAGTAGCCGAAATGATTGGGCGACTCGCAATAAAAAGCAGCGAGTAAAAATGAAATAAATAGCCGAAATGATTGGGCACCGCGAGAAATAGCCGAAATGATTGGGCAATCGCGACCTTCGCGATATAAAAGCTGAAATGATAGAGCATCGCGGAAATAAAATAAAAAAAATGATGATGATGATGATAAAACTTTGGCCCTACAGTTAAGATAACATCGATCCCTGTATACAATCCAAGGGCGTAAACAAAGAGGGAACCATACTTTCCCAACAGGCTCCGCCAGAAGACGAAGCCAAATCTCGACAGTTCAGTCCAACTCCGAAGAAATCAATATCTTCATTAAATTCCTCGACTCACGGATACAAACACTCCTTGACGAGAGCACTGATCCGCGTCGACCCGCAGAGCCACCAGAGCCTCTATGGGAACCCTCGACTCATTTCAAACCCTAAGGAAACAAATAATCCTTGGCGCTTGGGAAACAAATAATCCCTAGCAAAATTCCTCGACTCACGGATACAAACACTCCTTGACGAGAGCCTCCTGATCCGCGTCGACCCGCAGAGCCACCAGAGCCTCTATGGGAACCCTCGACTCGTTTCAAACCCCAAGGAAACAAATAATCCTTGGCGCTTGGGAAAAAAATAATCCCTAGCAAAATTTCTCGACTCACGGATACAAACACTCCTTGACGAGAGCCTCCTGATCCGCGTCGACCCGCAGAGCCACCAGAGCCTCTATGGGAACCCTCGACTCGTTTCAAACCCCAAGGAAACAAATAATCCTTGGCGCTTGGGAAACAAATAATCCCTAGCAAAATTCCTCGACTCACGGATACAAACACTCCTTGACGAGAGCACTGATCCGCGTCGACCCGCAGAGCCACCAGAGCCTCTATGGGAACCCTCGACTCGTTTCAAACCCCAAGGAAACAAATAATCCTTGGTGCTCGGGAAACAAATAATCCCTAGCAAACTCCTCGACTCACGGATACAAACACTCCGTGATGAGAGCCTCTTAAACTCATGTCAACTCGCAGAGCCATCACCCTCTCCGCGAGCAAATTCCCGATTCGTCTCAATTTGTAAGAAGAAGTCTCAGACAGCAAGGATTGAAAAGCTTGCTTCTTGAGCAATGGGGCCCTGCAAGTCAATCCAAAATGGTCTCTTGCATACTATTCACCGGTCTCACTCTCCGGAGTCGAATTTCGACGAGGAGGGAAACAACCGCTTACGAATTCTATCGACTCGTAAGAGGGAAAATTCTCTTATAAGATCCCTACGACTTATAAGGGAAAACTACACTTAGGAATCCTCACGATTCCTACGGAGAAAATCCACCTATGAGATCCTCTCGATCCGTAGGGAGAAAAGCCTCTATGAGATCCTCACGGCTCATAGAATTGAAAAGTCTTAGGCGGTAAACCTGAACTTGCGGCCTAAGCCATCGCTATTTCCTGAGGAAGTCAGAATACTCGTTTTAGACATCCATCAACCATGATTATTAAGACAGCCTACTGACATAGAAAGAATATCCGTTCTACATTTGATCTGGCATGCGTAACGCATTCATTTATGCATCGACAGAAGACTCAGGACGAGAAATAAGACAGGCTGAAATAGAAAAGAGGAGGGTTTTCATTCATACCACTAAAAGTTTTTACAAGCATAAGAATAATGCATAAGAAACATTGTTCAAAATATTACAACGGTATAACCTCGGATCCGGGGCACGGATTGAGGAAATCAAAAGTAAGGCCATCCAGCGTTCTTCTGGCCTTTCTAATTATTCTTATGCGCAGTCTTTCGCGCTCCTCGGTGTCGATATCATCGGCAAGCCCTTCCGGCCTTTGATAAGCAGCGACAATCGTCGTCTGCTGAAACACTTGATGCAGGATGTAAACGAGGTCGTTCCGTCGCTTCTTTGAGATCAGCCCTGTCAGGTGCACTGAATGCACCTTGTCCTCGGCATCATCCAGCGCATTGAGTGGTAAGGCCTCGTGAAGACCCGGAAGTGCCCTCCATATTGCTCCCAGCACGACTTTCAAAAGAGCCGAACGCCGAGGCAACAGCCAACCACCGCTTGCGTTCAGACGACCCATAACTTCTGCACATTCGGCATCTGTAAACTCCTGGTTTTGTTGACGACCCTGAGCGCGGATATCACCGTAGGTAATGAACTCGTTCAGACTGTATAGATGCACCGCCGCCATTATGCCTGGAGAAAATATTACAGGAAGATCAACAATAGAAAAGCAATAATATACATGGATGACTAAATTCCTAGAGAGCAAAACTGTGTTCAAAGATGAGACCCACTAGACGAGAGCTCTGCTATTTAAGATTGATCTAAGAATCGATCTTACCTCAAGTTTTTCTAAAAAACCTTTAAAAAAAAATTTTTTTTAAAAAGGAGCAAGGCACCGAAGTTCTTAAAGGCAAGAACAAAGCTCTGAAGTCTTCAAAATGGAAATCTGGAAGATGATAAATATCTGGAGGGGACCAAGGGTCCTATTTATAGGCCTCAAGTGCCTCTTCGGCTCCCAAGAGTCGTCACGGCAGTTTACCCTAATTGGAGCGAATGTCCGTTCGAATTCCGAGACAGAAGATGAAGCAACGCTTCATCCTCCCCCGATTAGAGCAAAGCTCTATCTTGAAGAAGCGACGCTTCAGCACGGAAGCGCTAGCGCAGTTGCGTTGCGCTGCGCGCTACACGCCACGTGTCCAGCGCAAACGCATCAGCGCAGCACCCCAAAGCAGCGCACCCAGCCAAAGCAAAGCTCTATTTCAAGCAAAACCAAGGGAAGCAACGCTTCAGCGGCATATGCGTCGTGCGCTGCATGACACGTGTCGGCGTGGATGTGCTAGCGCAGTTGCGCTGCACTGTGTGCTGTGCGACACGTGTCATATCCTGGAGCATCCGCGCTAAACAAAAAAGGCTCTGAAGAAATCTTTTCGGTTATTATCTTCTATAAAACAGAAGCCCCTAGATCAAAGATCCGATGGTGGGGGAAATCCCGCCAAATCTTTCAGAAGAGGGATTTCTTCAACAAATTGGACTTGCTTCTTAATCTACAAGATGAAGCCTCAGGCATCAGAGGTAGGAGAACTTGCTTCCTGAACAATGGGGCCCTGCAAGTCAATCCAAACTGGTCTCTTGCATACTATTGACGGGTCTCACTCTCCGAAGTCGAATTTCGACGAGGAGGGAAACAACCACTTACGAATCCTCTCGACTCGTAAGAGGGAAAATTCTCTTATAAGATCCTTACGACTTATAAGAGAAAACCACACTTAGGAATCTTCACGATTCCTAAGGAGAAAATCCACCTATGAGATCCTCTCGATCCGTAGGGAGAAAAGCCTCTATGAGACCCTCACGGCTCATAGAATTGAAAAGTCTTAGGCAGTAGACCTAAACCTGCGGCCTAAGCCATCGCTATTTCCTGAGAAGGTCAGGGATACTCGTCCTAATCATCCATCAATCATGGTTACTAAGGTGGCATACTGATAATAAAAGAAAGAAAAGACGGAGAAATGACACAAGACATTACAAAAATGTACATCTTTTATTCATAAATATTGAGCGAGTACAGGATACATTGTGCTAAAGAATAAAAAATATATACATATACTTTACAAAGACAAATGGTACAAGGAGAATTATTGGGAAGGAAGCGTCTTGCATAGGTGTAGCAATTGCTCGCATATGTCCTTCCATGCCTTCTCTTGGTCAGCTACCACCGCCAGCTCTGCCTCCACTTAGGCTCGTTGCTGCAAGACCGACGCAAGCTGCTCCCTGACGACCTGATAGGCAGCTTCCCGACTTGGGATATTGCGCTCAACTACGTCAAGCTTCCGCTTCAAGTTTAGCCCATGGGAGATGCGCTCCAAGAGACCCTCAAAGATAGTCTTCACTTGGGCAGCATTTGCCTCAACCTCAGCGCGCAGATGGGCCGTTTCGTTCGAGGTCTTTTGGCATTCCCTTAGTCTTAAAGCTGCTTCTTGCTCCAAGTGGCGGGAGTGCGAAGTGCTTTGCTCGAGCCAAGTCGTGCGTTGGGTGCTCAGGGCTAAAACTTCGGGAGAAGGGCGCGTCGACTCCAGCCGGTATAGACAGGCCTCGATCTCCCTGCAGTGATTAACCCAAGATCCGACGACGCCTTCGTTATGAAAATTTACGAGCGCCGCCAACATTGGATTAACCTCCACAGCGAAATCTACGGCAGAAGGGAGAGCGTCCATGTTGAGCTCTTCGATGTACCCGCTCAGCATACCCAAACTCATCACAGCACCCTTTGAAGACGGGCGTCTCAAGAAAAGGCCTGCCGGTGGAAGGACGCGAGACTCAAAAGGGACCGAAGCCGGAACAATAGCTGCAAAACAAAACATGGTTAAACGATGGTTCAAGAGATGTTTAAGGGTTACCAAAAAAGGAATTTGCTATACCAGCAGCAATAGACGGCAAAGCCGGAAGAGCCGGTAGCGCGGCAGGTATTGCATCCCCTCCTTCGATTTGTGGCACTGCAATAAAGAAAGGGAAAAGTCAGAAATCATTCAATTGCTAGAAAAAAGGGGATGAACAAAGATATTGTAGTGAACGTACACTCACCAGCGCCACTAGAGGGAGAAGCAAGTTCGAATGGGAAGGAGAAGTGTGGGAGCAACACTTGATATAGATGATCAAAGAGCACTCCTGAAAAGATGCGGTGATATAGCGTTAGTCCATGAACTACACGTTTAAAAGATTAACTTGTGAGTCGCAAATCCATACCTTCCAACATCCGCGATGGCACGAGGGAAGACGGGGAAGTGACCACCGCCAAAGCAGTAGTTGACGGTGCTCCTTCAAGCAATGGAGCGTCGGCACTGGCCGCACCTGCAAAGACAAGCTTATTAGAAGAGATCGCAAGATATATAAAAAGGGGGGGAAACGATAGTAACCCGAAACTTACCCGACGAACTGCCAGCCGAGACTGAGGCAACTCCTTCCTCCATTGACATCAGGCCACCACCCGTAGCCTCGTCACCCGACTCAATAGGGACCGTTGTTACACTTGCAGGCCCTAGATAAGGCGGGGGAATATAGGCGGAGAGGGTCATGATTGGAGCGTTGCCAGATTCCTGAGAAAGAGCAGCTGGCTCGTCCTCAGGAATCGTGGCGACCTCAGCCGCTACTCCTACGGATCCTGCGGTCACGGTTGTCTCATCCACCGTCACCGCGAGGTCTCCAGCCTTGAGCGCTTCGCCTTCTACCGCCTTCGCCTCGGTTAAGACAATCATCTCATCTACCGCCACGTCAGGAGCGGTATCAATGACCCTCTCGGCGGCAGACCCCTCAACCTCTGTAACAGATCCCGTGGTCCCGATGACGCGCCTCACGGTCGGCTCAGGTTCGGTAGGCGCCGCTTCCGCCGTTCCCCTGGGTTCGACGGTCTCCGCCTCCCCCTCAGTCGGACTAGGCCCTGCCAGATGAAACGCATATGAGCCAATGGCTTTATATTTCTTACAACAAAGCTCTGAAAGAAGTACTACCTGAAGAGGACTTGTCGTTTGCACTCCGAGCCGCGCGCGCCACTTGCCTATAAGCAGTAGACAGGACGGCAGGGGCCTCTTCAGAAGGAGTGTTGGCACGAGAAACCGTGCTAGGGCCCACTCCCGTGGCCAAAACAGCTCTGCTCGCCTCTGCTTCAGAAGGAGTGTCGGCACGAGGAAGAGTGCTAGGGCCCGCTCCCGCAGCCAAAGCAGCTCTGCATGCCCTTGCTTCGCGTCTCAACCGCTTCCGCTCCTCTCGAGCCGTTGAGACGGATGTCACTAGGGCTTCCTTGAGTGAGGCTCCCTCGTCCGTATATAGGGATGCCTCTAGATTCTTCAGGGCATCCCTCATCGTCTTGTCAAGCCGGGGCTCTTGTGGCAACTTCGATGAAGCTGGGACTTCAGTAACAGGCTCAGGAAGGATCCCCGCGCCAACTGATATAACCTCTGCAAAGAAACAAAAGAAGGTTAGGTTGACCATCAGAGAAGATGACAAACTTTCATTATGAAAGGGAAAAGGGTAGGACATACCAACGCCTGCTGGGACACGCTTCTTCTCCTCCTCCTGGAAGGTCTTCAAAGAGGCAGCAATGGCCTCTTCAGTAGAAATGCCTGTTAAGAACGAAGCAAATATTAGCTAAAGATAATAATAAAAATGCAGTAAAATGACAAATAAAGCGTCTGATGATTACCGGACTCAGCGAGTTTGCTTAACATCGCTTCAAGCCTCGCCGATCGCTCCGAAGCTGCAATGGCGGCAGCTAAATTGGTGTCCTCAGGGTCCACCACAAAGCCCTCATTGCTGCCATACTCACATATGGCCTCGGCAGGAGGCGCCCCAGGCTTTGAGCTGAGGATCGCATCGAGGGAAAGGGCAGATTTCTTCTTTTTCTGCTGTCCACCAGCTTTAGATCCACCCGGAGCGGATTTGCGCTTGGCAGCCACTTTAGGGCGGCGAGTCCCGATCTCTGCCCCTCCGCTAGACCCTGGTGATACCACATTAACCGTCTTCGTGGGAGCACGGGGCGCCGGCGGTGCATCCACCGTAGTAGGCAATGGCAATCCCCGCGGGGGGCTCAGCACGCGCGGTCGGTCAGCCCTGGCATCTTTTATCGGGGGGATGACCTGGATCCTTGGCTGCAAGGGAGCCTTGCGATCACCACCAGGAGGCGCACCCCTACGGTCAACCAGCAGGCGTTTCTCCATTAAAATGATTGGGCCCATAGCATGCGCATACCAGGCTACATACGGATGGATTATTTTAGGAACACAGCTAGGCTCACTGATAAAAAAATAGGATCCCGTATTAAGCCGGACGAAATGATGCATCGCATTCCTTATCCCCTCTGGGCTGACCGCGGGTGTTTCCAGAAAGGCCTCCATCGGGATCCCTTGATTGTAACTCGATTGTCGGGCAAATCGATGTGGGTTATACCTCATAAAAAGAGCCGTCTTATTCTGCCTAAATACTAGGTAGCCCGGCCGAATGGAGTAAAGGTGAAGGATTTCCCGAGCCTTCAGTACAGAAACCCCGCCCTTAAAGTCGTCACGCAGCGACACCACTGACTTAGCAGTCTCGGAGCCTATGGTGATGACCTTATCCACAAAAGAGGTCTTCGCTCCGACTAGATGTGAACGCAGGAGCAGTCCCCTAGACTCCCGCGGAGGTGCAACCACAATTGAAGCCCCGACCAACCGCATGATTCTTGGGAGTCCGTATTTCTCAAAGAATAGAGGAGTCTTATGGGCACCAAACACCCCTCGCACATGCAGCTCCATCCAAGAAGTGAAGTAGTGCATCGGAAAGTTAGCAGGCTGTACTCCAGGCTCATTAGCGTCCGCTGCTACGCTAAGTCCATTATAAAGGTAAGCCAGCCCAGCAATCCCTACCGATAGTTGCAAACCAGCCGCCATTCGATGTGCCGGGTAAAAGACGGAGGACCGCATGAGGCGTGGATGCATGGGAAGCGCGAAGCTGCATAGCCATAGACCCAAGAACCCTATGAAAAAAGTCTCCTCGTCCATGCCAGGAACGGCGATCTCTGAGAAAGGGACACTGGCAGTGCCGGGGAGATAAAAATCCCGCTGCTCATTTTCCGATGAAGGTCGGCGGTCCAAGCCGAAACCAAAGGGGTCAGCAAGCTGAGCAAACTTCTCGCCCTGCTCTGATAGGAACTCCGGGCGGATAAAACGAGTGATGAAATCCGCGAAACTGACGCCCCGGTCGCCCGATTCCAAATGGAGTTCCTCATAAATCTCCAACACCTTCACCAAGCCCGGGTGCTGATGCTGAATGGCATTTTCCGGAGTTAAGTCAAATACAACCTGCTTGGTGGCAAAGACGTACTCATCAGGAGGAAGCAGCTCTTCGTAGTGCTCCCCCTCACTGGTAGACCTGAAATCTCAACAAATTCTTCCAAAGAGATGGAGACTTCCCTATCCGCTGTCAAGAAGGTGTGGGTGGGGATATTCCATTGTTCAATAAAGGCCTTTATCCACCACGTCGGAGGAGAGGGATACTCGAAAAGCGAAACGTAGACGGCCGAATATAAACCAATCTTCATTAGGTGAGTCCTTTTCGCCGATAAGATGTACCGGGCCCATTGCAGGTATCCGGCAAGCGGTCGCGGGATCAGTCCAATATTATAAGCCTGTCCCCAAGGGCGTGCTTCACCCTGACAGATTCGCCTCCCCAAGATATCTATAGCCGGCGGCGGCTGCACCGGAATGGCACCGATTGCAGGCTGAAGGAGGTCGTCGGCATTCCAATTTTTAACCTCCACGGCATACTCCACCGGGGGCTTGTCCGCATAAGGGATCGTAACTATGGGCTCAGAAGGCGAAGCGGAGCTGAAGCTGCGACGGCCTTGGATGATTTGGCTGTACCACCTTCCCCACAAATGGAGTCTCTTGTACTCTGGATCATGATCTTTAATCAAGGCGAACGCCACCCGGTCCACTGGTGCATGTGGGAACCCTCCTTCTGAGCGAACAAAAGGGAAAGACAAATCTTCAGACATGTTCCCTGTAAAAAAAAATAATAATAAATATAACCGTTAGCGTTCCAATGCTTCACATGTCAAAGTCCTACATCACACTACAGTGCAGTGAGTAAGGGACCAAAGGGGGACCCACAAATTCTAGATGACGGCGCATCATTTGATAAGACAGTCCCATCATTGGATGAGACTGTCAGTCAATGAAAAAGACCCCCAAAAAGAATACCCTTATTGGGGGGATCCCTAGAGACAAGGAGAAAATCTCCTCTTTTTAGAGCAAAGCTCTATCACAGAGTGACATTTGTCAAACCCTGGTCTCAAAGGAATAAAACTTCTTAAAAAGAGCCTAGCTCTGTAGTAGTAATGAAAAATTATAACTCCTAGGAATTTAAATTTTTGGGATCTTAAAGATCCATGAAAACTTTTAGGAGTTCTCTATTTTATGAGCATGGCTCTGTTCATGGGTTAAAACCCAGGAACCAGATTTCTGTAAATTTTTGATAGCAAGGCTCTGTGGATGAAACCCCAAAGGGGTTTTCTTTAGATCAAAGATCTATGAGAGCAAGGCTCTGTTGAAGAAACCCCAAAGGGATTTTCTTTAGATCAAAGATCTACAAGAGCAAGGCTCTGTTAATTAAAATTAATTTAAATTAATTTAAATTTTTACCTAAGAGTGATTCTAAGTTCTGAACTTCAAAGTTCTTGGGAAAAAGCAAGAGCAAGGCTCTAAGAGTTTTTAAGCAAGAGCAAGGCTCTGAAATTCAAATTCTTGAAATTGGTAAAGAATTACCAAGGACCAAGGGTCCTATTTATAGACGCCTGCGTCTCTTCAAATGACCCCCATGATCCAACGGTTGGGGTCTTGCCACCGCTGCACTCACGTGCGCGCCACGTGAGCGCAACGGTGGGGGGCATTTGTTCCCCCAATCAGAGCAAGGCTCTACTTAAGTTTTGAAAATTCAAATTGTGAAGCAACGCTTCAGTTACCGTGCGCTGCGCGCAACGCGTCACGTGTCAGAAGTTGACACGGCAGCACAACGCCCAAGACAGTGCGTCCAATCAGAGCAAGGCTCTTTAAAAAAGCAAAAGCAACGCTCAACTGCGCAAGCGCACCGCTGTGCGCCACGTGTCTGCGCAGTTGCGCAAGCACAACTGCGCAAGCGCACCTCTGCGCGACACGTGTCTGCGCAGTTGCGCAAGCACTGTTGCGCAAGTGCACCACAGTGCGCAACGTGTCTGCGCAGTTGCGCAAGCGCAGCGCTGCGCGACACGTGTCTGCGCAGTTGCGCAAACACTGTTGCGCAAGTACACTGCATAGTGACACGTGTCTGCGCAGTTGCGCAAGCACAACTGCGCAAACGCACTTCTGCGCGACACGTGTCTGCGCAGTTGCGCAAATACTGTTGCGCAAGTGCACCGTTGAGCGACACGTGTCTGCGCAGTTGCGCAAGCTCAGCTGCGCAAGCGCCTTACTGCGCGACACGTGTCTGCGCAGTTGCGCAAATACTGTTGCGCAAGTGCACCGTTGAGCGACACGTGTCACACGCTGGTGAGTTGCGCAACAACAGAATTAAGATTTAAGGATATTTTTCTGTTCTTGTTTAAACAAGAAGATTTCTTCTGTAAAACAGGGGCCTTTGGATCAAAGATCCAACGGTGGGGAAAATTCCCCAAATCACTCAGAAAAGGTCTTTTTAACAAATTTAACTGATCTTTGAGCACTATAAAAGAAGACCCCAGACCCCATTTCAAAGATATAGAGAATTGGATTAAAAAAAAAGAAGAGAAGAGAACTCTTGAGAATTTCTGGAGAACACAAAAAAAAAGGTAAAAACCTTTGAGATAAGAGAAAATTCTCTCTTAGGAATAGATCATTGATCTAGAAAACAAGATCAGTGATCTTCAACAAATAGATAAATGAATAAATAAATAAATAAAAATAATAAAAATAGTGCCTTGCACTTGCTATGAACCTTTGGTTCTCTTAAACAGAAAGAAAGAAAAGATTTCTTTCTTTTCTTTTCTTTGATCTAAATTTAGATCAAGAAATTAAAAAGTGCTCTGCACTCCTTTCCTTGAATCTAAAAGATTCTTGGTGCTTTGCACAAATGCAATGCATTACTTGAAGGGCCAGGCCCAAATCAAAAAGGCCTAGCAGGCCAAAATAAATTGCAAAGCAACAAAAGGGCTGAGCCCAAATAAAATTGATGCTCTGCATCATTCATAAAGAACAGAGTTCAAAACAAATTGATGCCCTGCATCTTTTCTGGGCAAAGCCCAAAAATAAAAGAAAATGCAAAAGCAATGTTGGACATTTTTTTTGGACTTAGCCCAATCGTGGCCATAAGTCCTTAAATTAAATTGGCTGAGCAAAATGGCTCTCCTAAATCAATCTACGTCCGGTTCGAGGGTACATCTCCGAACTCCTTTGACATCCATCGTTGTAATTCCTCAACGACGTCGAAGAGGTGACGGGTCCCAACGACCAGAAACCAATCTCGGACCGAAACGTCCATAAACTAATATCGGACCGAAACGTCCCTAAACTAATATCGGACCGAAACGTCCCTAAACTAATGTCGGACCACCACGTCCCTAAACTGGAATACGGACCACCACGTCCCTAAACTGGAATATGGACCACCATGTCCCTAAACTACCTATGGACCACTACGTCCCTAAACTGGAATAATAGAGCCTCCAAACGCTCTTTTGCCAGATCTAAACGGTCCCGTTTAAGTTGATCTTAGCCCCAAACACGGCTAACGTATCCTTAAACATTCAAATGGATTATAAAACTCCCAATCAACTCTGGTTTGAGGGTACATCTCCGAGCTCCTCTGATACATGTCGTTGTAATCCTTCAACGACGTCAGAGAGGTGACGAGTCCCGATGGCCATACATTAAATTAATCACTACGTTAAGTTGATCTTAGTCTAAAACAAGACTAACGTATCCTTAACGAACGTTTAAGTTGATCTTAGCCGCAATACGGCTAACGTATCCTTAAACTAAAAACACCAAACCCAAATCTAAGTAAATACGGATTTGGACTAATCCACGTCCTACGGGCGACGGCATTACTCAGTCTCCGTATACAATCCACGGGCAACCACAAACAAAACAAACACACACGACACGAAGTGAAATTCTGGAGAAGGAGAAAGTTGTTACCGCAATGCGGTAGCGTAATTAACTGCAGGGGTTGCGCCTGCAGGGAAGAGCGTCCCCATAATCAAAAACCCCTCAAGCGAGGGGGAATCTGACGAAGTCTGCTACATCGGCCGCATCCGTCTAAACCTCCGATACAATGTGCCATAAATCAACTTGGCATTTTCGGAGAGGTAGATGGATAAAACCAAATAGCATCTGCCCCGAATCTTAGGCGAGACGCAAAGTCCAGGCCGCCATTCGGAGGGGAACAGTTACCCACCAAATCTGCGAAGTGGCTAATGGAACGTCGAAACCATTTGAATCTTTAGGTTCTATTAAATTTTCAGTAATCGTTTATGGTTCTGGAATTACTTCAAGTTCTACCATACTCCCACTAATGTTTTCTGAAAAGAATCCTGTCACGCCCCGCTTCCCAGTGTACGGAGAATGGGACGTGACGAGGTCCGCTACGTATATACTCAGAAGTACATACGCTAAGCGTATCTAAGTAATATAAAATAAATACACAAGAGACAAGGGATAATAAAAACATCAACTTTTATTTATTAACATTCTTTTGTACAATGCATGAAAAGGAAATACAACTGAAATAAAAAGATGCATAAATAATGGCATAACAGGAAATGAAAAGTACTGAATGGAAATGTATAATGAAACTAGAGCTCCGGTTCTTCAGCAAACTGCTCCAAGTCTTCTGCAGATGGCTCGATCTCTGCCGGGTCCAAATCACCTGACGACATTCAAAGAAGAAAGAAAGAGAATGTCGTCAGCGAACAGGTCGCTCGGTAAGTCCCAAAGATAAGAGGAGAATAGACAGAGAGTAAGATAGAGAGAGAGAGTAGCTTTTACAGTTGTATTATATTGTTTTAGTGTTAATGTTGTTGTTATCGTAAGTTCAAGGGTGAATGTCAACTAATCTCAAGAGTGTTCTCAAACCCAACAGGCCACAGTCCAGGGGTAGGGAACCACGGGCCCAAATGATATGTTAGTAGCGGGACTTCGACCGTCGCCGAAGTATTCCAAACTCAACAGGCCACAGTCCAGGAGCATGGAAACACGGGCCCTCATGATTACTTGCTTGCGTTAGTAGACATGGATTCATGATCTAGGGGGACTCTTGAGATTATGTTGGATTCACGAATGAACTACCCCAATACCCCGTGTAGTTATGTTATTGATGGTACTGTATTGCATTGTATTGTCTTGTAAATTGGATGATATAATTGGATGACTGACCAAAACTATGATATCAGTAAACGGATGTAACTGCATAATCATGTAAATGGAATAACTGGATAATGGATGTATATCCATGGTTTGATTCAGTCAAGTTGTATAGATTGATAGCTGGATTCACGGATTCATGTGTTCATATTGAATTGGAATCTTATAGATTATAGATTGACTTGAATTATATTCAAGTCAGATCAATCAGACTCAAATCCGAGTCAGACAGTTAGAAGTGTAAATCGAAGTCCTATAATTGCTAGGGTCCTTAGGGTAATTTATAAAACTTGAGGGGGTTTTATGTAAAAATACTTTTATATACTTTTCAATATACACCTCAAGTATTTATTACTCGTCTTTAGAGTTGTAATGAGGGTGGATTTTATATTGTGACATTTCTAGTGAAAATATCCAAGTTTTTTTTTATAAATAAAGATATTTATCTATAATATTGATTTATTGAAGTTCATGGTATTTTAATGTAAAATTTATTCTTGTGATTTTTTAGAAAAAGGTGGAACATTTATATTATAATAAAATAGATATTTAAATGATAAATATACATATATTTATACAAAAATAATTTTAATAAATATTTTATATTCCAAAAATCTCATTTTCTTAAGATGTCGTATTTTAAACCTTTCGAGACCGAATGCTCCTTGCGGAGGTCTGAATCTCGCACTACTAAGCCCGAGGATGTGCGATAATCCGTACCATCCCGAACGGGTTCCCCAAAAATGGGTTGTAGCGGCGCTTTGCAAAAATTGTAAATACTAATCCTTTAGAAAACGGTTTTATAAATTAAAAGGTATTTATTTGTAAAAATGTCAATTTTCCATATTTTAGATTCTAGGGTTTTCTAAGTCAACTAGCCTATTTCTAAATGGTATAAACGACAAGTCGTTAGATGCCTCAAATAGCCTCTTCACCGCCAATTGTGGCCAGGTAAGTACAAATGAGGAAAGAAGGGATCCGCTCACGAATCACCGTAAGACGGGCCTTTTAAAGTTACCTTTCTCACTTGCCTAGCCTAAACACCACAAAGTCAGGTTTAGATAAACGATCGATATCCACAACTTATCGTGTTTTCCTAATAAGAGGTATTTATTTAAAAGTGTATCAAAGCTAAAACTTTTAGAAATGGTTTTATTAAGAATATGGTATTTAAATGAAAGTATTGTTTTATCATATTCTAAGTTTTGATGATATCGTTTAGGGTTGTATTTGCGTGTGTGGGGAGGTAGGTCATTAGCTCGTTCTCTACTTTAAATATATAGCAAAGTTAAGGGGATTAAATGTGAAATCGAAACATTGTGGTATTTAAGTGAAAAATACGATAATTTGAGAACGCTATCATTTCATGTGATGAAACTTGTTCAAATTGTTTGTTAAATATTTAATAGTCAACATAAAGATGTTTAAGCATAAATGTATTGGTGAGAAGTGAAATTTTATAGAAAACCGAATCGGAAATCGGATTTGTTCCGATTCCGTCGGGTTTTGTAATTTCGTATTTTAGAGAATAAGAAAGAGAAATAGAATGGGACTTACGGGTTTTCGATTACACAAGCGAGTGAGGGGGAACTAAAGGGATTGTCGATGCGTTGCGTCGTCGCCGGAATTTCCGCCGGAATTTCGTCGGAGCTTCGCCGCGAGCTTGTTTTCAAAGTACACAACTCTTAGAAAATTTTGAGAGAGTGAGCTTAGGGTTTTGGGATGAGAGGGTAGAGGAGAGGGGGTGTATTTATAGGGTAGGCTATGGGGAGGGTAGGTAAAAGGTTTTTGATAAAAAAAATTGTAAAAAGTGTGAAAAAATCATTAAAAATGGTTTAAATAGGGTATAAATCATTCTCTAGAACCGATCTATTAAATTAGTGTGTGCAGGGGGTTATAGAAGACCAAAAGACACAATTTCACTGTTGGGGACTCGGCCGTCCGGCCGAGTCCGGCCGGCGGCGCCGGCCGACTCGGCCGAGTCGGGTGGTCGGTGGGTGGAGGGTCGTCAGGTGAAGGCTCTGGTACATTTAACTTTTCAGGTGCAGTTCAAGTTTTGGAAGTTATGGTGTGTGGACTGTTGGGCTTCCAAAGAATTTAAAACAAAATAAATACAAAAATAATGTGGGGTATGGGATTTGAACTCTGGTGGCTTGGTTCAGCAATGCAAGGTATTACCAATGAGCTACAAGCTCCTTCTTTTAATTATTTGTGTGAAATAATTACTTAAAGAGATATCAGCAACATTAAATACTCCAAGTATACTTTGAATTTAAATCAATTCTTTGTACTTTAAAAATGGAGTTATTTAATTACTTAAGTCTTGTGCTCAGGTAATAAATACTCCTTTATGGATTTTGAAAAAAATATTTTGAAAAAAATTTGTATCGGAAATTTGGGGTTGTTACAAATCCATTTTACTAAAACTGTGACGAGTCAAGAACAATATAACTATTGATCTTCCAGATGGTAGAAACTTAACCCTCATCAAAATCCGGGATAACCCACAAACTGCCATTACTGAAACGTGCCTTGAGTTTGTCCAGATTCTAGTTTTAAGCAACAACCGGACAACTCCATATACCTTAATATCGTTAAGATATGAATCCATTCTATATATCTAATATAGAAGCAAAGACACTAATTTAATTGGAACCAGATTCAAAAATCATGCAGCTGTTTCTAGTGCATATCAACCAAATGGAAGGAGACCAAGCAGTATTACTCATCAAGGAATGCATCCATGTATGAGTAACCTGAAAGAGAAGCAATTTCTCAAAACTATTACTTATGACGGAATACCTGACACAAGTATCTACATCTTCGATTATCTTGAAGAATCCTGATACTTGCAACATATGGTTCTCTACTTTATTCTTATAGCTATATCTTTTCAAAACCTGGACTTTGCATTTCAACAAAATACTTGTCTAAAACTAGAGAAGTCATGAGTAAACAGAATATAGTACGAGTACCAACCCCTTTGTCCTAATGGACATCGGACAACATACAATACTTTGTATAAGTCCACTGAGTTTAACAACTCAAACCCTATGCGTCGTAGGTTGGAAATTGTACTCTGGTTAAGAAGAATTACACCGTTGTTGAATGCACCTTACCTAACCATCAACTGATATAGGTAAACGTCATAGACATAATTTCAAAAAGTTATATCTCACTTTATAAAATAAACGTATAGATATATCAGTTTGAAATTGGTGCATAACAACGGATATTCAAAACCAAATATTTGTCGTCAGGCAAAACCCAGGCGATTTCCTTAAATATCACCAATTACAAAGAATTCCGATATATAGAGGATCTAATCATCCAATTCCCAATATATTACTCCCACCTACCATCCGTAACGCCATACAGATATGAGAATCAAATCTGGTAAATACATACCCTGGAGTTAGAATCTAACTAGGAAAACAGTTTTCACTTAACACCGCACAGTAAAATTGAAACATGAAAATGTTTCGAAAGGGTAGCCGGGTATTCCTAGTAATGCCTATTCCTCTATCCAAATTCATGAATGTAACCGTATACTTGCTTGCCATGACTCCAATCCCTTTATATGTCTTTACTTATTACCTTCTGTACACCGCACTTAGGCTAATTGATTTTCTTCCTTCTCTACCCTTCAGCACCAGCCTAAGGTTTGGAAGAAGACTATCCAATAAGTCCAATAGGTGTACTCTCCTAATATCAGGAGCCCTCGCCACCTGAGAGAAGGTAAAGAGAAAAGACAACTGAATAGTCATATTCTATTTCTCCTAAAACAGAACCCATTCTCGAACTGGAACAAGTTCTTTTGAGTTCGTATGTAACTATACGATGGAATATCCAAGCAATCTGGATTTTCGTAGTAATACGAAGTGTTCTAGAGAAATCCAAAGATGAAGTAGGAGTGGCAGGGTTATACGCGGTTTTGTCGTGAATGATAGCAGTCGCAATCTTCCTTTACCCTTACTCTAATCCCTTTATATGTCTTTACTTATTACCTTCTGTATACCACACTTAAGCTAATTGGTTTTCTTCCTTCCCCACCTTTCGGCACCTGCGTATGGTTTAGAAGAAGACTATCCAACAAGCGTAATAGGTGTACTCTCCTAATCCTAGGAGCTCTCGCAACCTGAGAGAAGGTAAAGGGAAAAGACAACCGAGTAATCCTATTCAATTTCTTCAGAACCACAATCCATCCTCGAACTAGAACAAGTTCCTTCAAGTTCTTATGTAACTATATGATGGAATATCCAAGCAATATGGATTTTCGTAGTGATACGAAGTGTTCTGGAGAAATGCAAAAAAGGGATGTAGGATTGGCAATGATATATGCAACTCCATGACAATCAAAAAGCCAAAGTGTTTTAAGAAGGTTCGGTTAACTTGGTTCATGAGTTTTTAAAAGTCAGGCCATGGTCGCTGCCAGAGAGAGAGAGAGAGAAAAGAAACACTCAGCGTACACTCTAACCTAGATTAGATTGGTTAATCACTTTATCTAATCAGGATAACTCCCACGGTTTTCTCGAATTCGCCTTCAAACTCTAAAAGGAGAATCAGTCGGGATCATCTGAAAATCACCCGAGGAGTAACACCTACTCATCAGTGGGAATCGGGATCCAACTATCATCGCATGATAACTTGATGGAATCCACTCAAGTCACCACACTCCAGAAGGTATGCGCATGCCTGGCAAGTTTCCTGTATGTTTGAAACTCCTGATGTGGTTTTTACTCCAAGCGGCTTATGACCTTGACAGAGGTCAACATATCATAAATTGCAAGTCAAGTTTAACCCATCATTGTCCTGGATTAACTTAGACCCACCCGCACGAGCCCTTGACAGAGGTCAACATGACCATGCGACTGTCCTAAATAATCGCATATCTATGCAACAAACAAGTTTTACCCAGCTACCAATCATTGTGCCTTGACAGAGGTCAAAATACACAACATGAATACTAAGTAATACCTGTAAGAAATGACGGAGGCCTACGACTTGTTTTTGGCAAAAACCTTTAACGTAATGAACTTGATATCGTTGAAGGAACCAAGTGGTTTTACAAATATATAGTGGCGCAAACTTTTTCTAAAGAGGTCACTCCCTGTGAAGGGATCTCGGCTCTTCCCTCATCGAACGAGGTGTAGCATATTCAAAACTGAATACTACGATGCAAAGCACAAGAATCGACTATAGTGAAGTTATTACGATGACGTAAACTTTTGCTCAAGAGGTCACTCCCGATGAAGGGATCTCGGCTCTTGCCTCGTTGAATGAGGTGCTGGATATTCATAACCGAATATCACTGTGAAAAGCAAAAGAGAAATGTAATGTCATTTTTCAAAAAACTTGATTCCAACAACATCATATAGGTTTGCTTTCCTTGCATTGATCAGAATCAACGCAGTCCCATCAATTAAACCATATCACACCAGAAAAGAACGAAAATACAATGTACGTATATGCCATCCACATTCGCCATGGGGTCCCATCATGCACCGTTAGGTTACTTAACTAACGGCAGAGTGGGAGCTGGACTAGCACGGATGCACAACATATACAACATCCATTAGTATATATATATATATAAATATATATAACATTCGTCCCAGGCATGATATAAGAAACATCACAAAATCTCAGCAAGCAACACGGAATGGTGGATAATCTTAGAGCCTCGGATTTCATTTGAGCCGCAAATGAGGCCCGGCGTTCCCTGTCGTGTGGATATCCTGTGCAATGAAAAGCTGGACCCCTACGAGCGCAGCATGTTACCCGCCAATCCCAGAAGTGAGGCAACCCCAATCAACATAGTGAATAGACCACCCGGCACTTCACAGAATTCGGTAACTTGAGCACCCTTCCGTGGGTCAACCTGTACCCCCTACAATGCATCAAATAGCCCTCCAATTCTAGAATGAGGCCCCCTCCGTATCAACGCCATGAGATGCGGGCATGTTGCCCTCTAAAACCCGGATATCCGAGCACTCCACTGCGGGGTAATCCTAGTACAGAAAAAGAAAATATATGTACAAGGGTGGTATCGACCTCAACCCGGTCATGTCCCAAAAAAATAATATACAAACGGGCTGAGACGGCAGTTCACATATCGGATGCTCGCCCCGCAATATCAAATGTACAAATGAATCTGAATTGTACAACTATCATTGCACCACTGGCTATCCACCACGACAATCCAACCACAACCTCAGCACAACACAGAATATCAACATGAATGTCATGTTCGCAAACCTGTCTAAAAGAACAAATAGTAGTTAGACGAGTTATACCACTCTAATGATATTCACGATCGCGGATAGTAATGTATGTACTAAAAACTTTTAAATGGTGTTAAAAATAGCGACTTCGAAATACTCCATATTGCTCCGAAACCAAAGATAACATAACATGTAATCTGGGCAAAAAAAAAATACCAAAAACCCAATATTCAAGATCCAAGAACACAGGAAAAAACCCAAGACCCAAATCCCTTCACAAAACCGGCGGCGCCGGGCTTTCAACTGTTCTCGCCGGCCGTACTAAAGAATTTGGGGCTCGTTTTTGGACGGTGTTCTAGTTGTCTAAAGAGTAGTCTTCTGCAATTGTTTTAAAAAAAATTAGAAGACTAGAAAAAATCGACAGAAACTTGAATATATTGCGTATTGTTTCGAAATTGTTTCGGTTTCGTTACTTTAACATCGTCTAAAACAGCTAGTTAAGGGTATATGGGTTTGCTCTGATACCATGTTGGGTTATGCCAATACCCTGGCCATCAACCGTGACCGAATGCGGAACAAAAATTTTATAAAACGGGCGCTAGAACAACCCTATAATACGGATCGACCATAAACCCTAAAAGCTAGCAAACATATAGAGGAGTATAGAAAGGTTATACTGAATGATCTGTGTCCTTCGGTTTTTAACCATCATCCCAAACTCCTAGAAGCCTCCATGATCAAGCTTGATCTCCAGTCTCCCTCCATCGAAAATGATCCACCTGAGGATTTGTATTCCGAGCTCCTACCTCATAGCCGAGGTAACTAGGGTACCTAGTTCGCTAAACTAGATAGCCTAGAAGATGTAGAGTCCAGAAATGGATTGATTTGTCTCTAAACACCCTAAATTTCTCAGCACATGAGACTTTTAGGACGGAGGTAGAGGAAGAAGAAGCATGAGGATATGAGAGTGTGAAGCATGAAGCAACTCAAGAAAAAATGGTTAAGTGTTGTGAACTCAAGATAATGAATCAAGCCTCACAAAATATCTCACAACACCAAATATCAAGCATGCCACAATAATAACTCATGAGTCACCCCATGAGTCACCAAGTGAGCCATGCTTCATTTAAAGCCAATCAATACCTCATCCTCCACCCCATTAACCATTTATAAAAACTAAATGAGATGTCTTCTTCTAGAAACACCTTGTAATAAATTACAAGAATACCCCTCATCCGTATATACATACCCGTATCCGTATTCCGAAAAATACGAATACAAAGAGACGAAAAATAATCCAATAATATAATACTAGAATGTGGCTTAAACCAAAGCCCATTAGTATCATACATCCGAATCATGATACGTGCATAAATGCACGTATATGATCGAACCCTGCCGTAAAACCATACGGCCTTTACATTGTTTCGCCCAAAATAGGATAAACCTCTGTGTGGAACTCTAAAGGCTCGTCAATATCCTCGCAGTGGGTTTAACCACAAGCACGTGAGTGGCACTAGCTGTACGTAACAGAAGGAAGGCCGACGAGCAAACTCATCCGAACCCTACTGAGCCTGTCTGTGACAAGCTCCGTCCAGTCCGGTCTGTTCGTCTAAGAGTATCGCATATCGAGTCTAAGGGGCGGATAAAATCAGACCCCTAATAACGTGACATTTCGTGTCGGTATGAAGCCCATCACCAACTGAGAAACTACTGATCCAAATCAGTAATTCTCGACTACATTGGCTAAGGATTTTTGGTGATGGCCACCCGTGCACTACGCGACATCAACCCCCAATACCGGGAGAGACGAATCCCCGACGATCCGCTCACTGCCTCCATGTGGCTCGGGACTATACCCAACTAAAACCTGTTTGCACGACTCTTTTGAGCCGTGGTAGGGTAGTAATCAAAGCATGGTGGGAACTCACACGAGATAAATGACGATCTCAGGTCGACAAACTAACCTGTACACATGTCACCTGGGAACTGCTATCTGACAATAGGTATAATACCAACTAGCATGTTCCCGGCGAGTCCGTCCAGTGTACTCATAACCCAATGAACACATGTATACTATCTTACGTGACAAACAGAAACCAATGGCTTGTGAGACCGGCCACCGCCCCTCGTTGGGTCTCGATAAGTATACACTAGTCTACTCTGAAGTATCAATACCCAGTCTCGATACTCCCTCGACTAGGGATATTTAAGGATGTGCTTATAGACCACCCAGCTCCCACGTATATGATCGCCATCATAATGCTGGTAGTCAAGCAAGAATCTTATAGGCTCTATCAGCATGTAATACTGATCTGTAATACCATATAAAATATGTACATGATGATAAAGATAAACCAGATAGCATACTATCATTTTGAATAAGACTGTTCTATCCGTATAGGTCCTCTCTCAATCATCATAATCACTTGCATGTGATTACAATAATTGCCTTGAAGGCACTATAGCCAACATTGCGGGCAAAACAAATAAATTGGCGGTTGGGATATGGAATTGGGGGCTCGGGTTTTGAAGGTAGTCTTCTACAGGTCCAAACATCTCTCTGTATTCTCTATAAAATTTTCACAGTTCCCAAGTAATACAATATTCCATTTGATCATCAGAAGTTCCACAAAACCGACATTTGAATTTTCTAAACTCGTCTTTGAAACTTCTAACCTCATCTAGACCAGAGATACAATCATTACTAAGCTTGTAAACACTCACTACACCCTCTACTACACCCTCTACTACAAGTTTTACCCACTAATTCTCACTTTAGAAAACTTAAGTTTAGAAAAACCTACACTTTAAGCTCTAAACTAACTCTAAATAGTTTATGAGGATAGGAAATCTAAATATAAGATTAAAAGTGGGATTTTTACCTCACAGGAGCATCCCAAGAAAATTCCTAGATGGCCAAAACTTCCCAAAATGAAATCTTGAACATGCCATGAGGTATAGGATGAGGTGAGAAACATTTTTAATGAAGGTTTTGTGTGGTTTAGAATTGATTTGGGAGGTGTTTTATAGTGGTGGTGAGGTAAGGAGGAGGTGATGAAGAAGAGGAGGAGAGGGTGAAGATGATGGAAAATGAAATGAAGAAGATAACAAATAGTTGATACAACCATCCCCTCTCTCTCATACACTCTCTCATGATCATACCCTTTGTCCCCCTTGTCTCCTCTCTCTCATTTTCCTTTTTTTCTCATCTTTTCTTTTTCTAAAAAAAAAACCATAATATGAATAAAACCATGCAAGAATACAAGTGTAATGTGTTAACTCCTATAAATAAATGTATCATGGCATATTAACACATGGTTAACAAAATGGACTTGGTTTAATACATAATTAAGAAAATACTAATCAAGTTTAGCACTAAACTTGTATGGAAATAATTATATATTAATTTATAAAAAAAACTCAATTAAATAAATGCTTCCATAAATAATAATTCATTTTAAAATTCCAATTAATTTCCTAAAATATAGGTATATAATTATACCAATTTACGAAAACCCAAATCTTTATTCATATAATATCCGTGAAATTTATTATTTTATTATTTAAATTCCAAAATAATATTTTCTATTTTCTTAAATGTTACAATCTTCCCCCTTTAAATAAATTTAGTTCCCAAATTTAAATTTAAACCCTGAAGTCTTAAAACATTTCAGTAAATCAAATCAAATCAAATATCATAGCGCAGTACGGGCGCATGAAAACAAGTGCAAAACTCAATACTCCAAACTCCGACAGTGTCAAGCAAATCATAAAAGCTATGATGAAAATGCAAGTTGCGAAATTTAATGTTAAAATCAAGTACAATATAATCAAGGTTACAATATATATAGTACACATCCTTACCAAATCATTTAAATAACTGAAGGATGTATGCATGAAAATCCTTTTCAAATCGCCGTATGATGCGTATATTACGGCACAAGTAGCGGACGTTCACTTGTGTGTGTATGTACGTTTTGCTTAAGATATACGTCCCGTCTTTTTGAAATTAACTTAGAAGGGTTTTCTTTTTGAAAAATCTTGTGTCGCTTCCAGACACGTAGGAAAATAATGAGACTGTAGTTCTTTTTTTTTGAAAACCTCTTCGGTAAATATCGATGCATGCAAAAAACACTCAGGTACTGTTCTCAGACCAGTCCTGCTCAACTACTATATAACATGATAAATATCATAAAACATGATACTTGAAAGAAATCATCCTAATCGGTGTGCGTGAAAATAAATCCACGTGCGTCTGGTGCGCACGGAAATCGAAGTCGAAACCAAGTGCCATGAATGTGCATGAAAACGAAAACTAAGTGCAACGGATATGCATGAAAATATCTGTAAAATGCAACAGGTGTGTACAAAAGTATATGTCCAGTACAACGGGTGTGTATGATAACAAAATCAAGTGCATCTATAGTGCACAAAAATCTCAATCAAGTGCATCAAATGTGCACAAAACCACATCAAGTGCACCGAGTGTGCGCGAAAATCTGAATCAAGTGTATCGTGTCTGCACAGAAGCGTTTAGTGCAATAAGGTGCACTAAAATCAATATCAAGTGCAACTAGGTGCACAAAAACATAAATCTAGTGCAACTGGCGTGCACGAAAACCATATCAATGTATCGAAAACACATGTAAACAACATCGAGTGCACAAGTCAAAATCAGGTGCATACAACATGTACGAAATCGAAATCAAATATATTGAAGTGCACAAAGTCATCAATATGTGCAACGGCATGTACAAAACAATATCGATTGTAATGGATATGCACAAAAATGTAAATCATGTATAAAGGATGTATAAAAACATAATTCAAGTGAAATCGCTGTACACAAGGAAAGTATCCATCGGGTGCAGCTACAGTGCACGGAAATATCAATAATGAAATTCAATTATCAAAACACAAAAGTCAAAATGACAAAAACGTGATACTCGAATCACGAAAACACAAACCACAATAAATGACATTGAGGTACACCTCTTTCAATGTCGAAAGGTGCCAGTGCATCCGGAGCTGACAGAGCAAGAATTTCTACTTGCTTTTCGCCCATGGTCTAGCGCCTTCTGCCTCTGGGTCCTTATTTTCTCTGTGGATCACCAAATCCATGACCTTTTGGCTCGACAGCCTGGTAAGAAGTAGCGACGGAGACAGTCTCGCTTTGATGCCTCTCGGAACATCTCCTGACCAAGTAACCTGACCATTCGCAACGTAGCATGTCAACGACGGCGGCCTCTAGCCCTCTGAATATGTGCCATACAACCGATCCTGGATCCAAATCTTTATCGCTAAGATATTCCGAAAAGAATCTGCCACGATCTCTTCCGATATCATCTTTGCCGAACTACCCGAAAGTTGGCACTCTTCAATTAATCCGTTTTTGTTCCGGAACAGCTGCAATCTTATCACAACTTTCCTCTGGAAAGGTGGCTTTATCCAACGCCTCTGCATACGTATCCAATCTTTAGCATCAACGAAGAGGAACAACTGCTAATTGAGATCTCGCATGAATCTCTTAATCCTCTCTCTTTATTATTGTCCAAATCGGAATCATATCTCGATAGCCGCGTAGACTGCAATTCATATTCGGCTACGGTCATATCTGGAGTCTTACACAAGACTCGTAGCTACGAACTCGGGCATCTCCAATACTCGGTGGAAGAAATTTGGAGAAATCCGCCCTCGAGAACTCATCCAAAATCATCGGAGGAATACGCACTGCTCGTCCTCTCTCGATCGACTCACGCCATGTCTGAGAAAGACCCTTCGAACTGAAGCTAGCCAACTCACTGATCTCGCATCAGAGCATCCAAACGAACGAAATATCCTAGTCACTTTATCTAAGAATGACCAGGGATCTTCTGTCACATCCGTGGATGTAACTCATATGGCTTCAACTTCATGAACCCTAGAAGCGACGTCTCGTCAATCTCAGCAACGGCTAGTATGTCGGTCTGCACGATAGACAACACAACAATCCCCGGAGTAGGCTGTACATCAACAGTCCTCTCAATCTGACTGGACTCAAGCAATGGTTCGATCATCTAGTGCAGATCCTGAACACTCGCCTCAAACAAGAAATCCTAACAAGAAATTGTTTATCGCCGAAAGCCGGGAAGCCGAACCACGTAGGTCATCTTGCCTGAATTTGGAGGCAGATGCCATTTAGGTTTATCCATTCACCTCTCCGATGATGCCAAGTTGACTTATGGCATCGTGTATCGGAGGTTTTGATGGATGTGGCCATTGTAGCAGATTTCGTTAGATTCCCCCTCGTTGTGAGGAGTTTTTGATTGTGGGGACGCTCTTCCCTGCAGGCGCAAACCCCTGCAGTTAATTACGTTACCGCGTAGCGATAACCACTTTTTCCTGCTCCAGATGTTCACTTCATGTCGTGTGTGTTTGTTTTATTTTTGGTTGCCCGTGGATTGTATACGGAGATTAATTTATGTTGCTACCCGTAGGGCGTGGATTAGTCCAAATTCGTATTTTCTTAGATTTAGATTTGGATTGATTTAAGGATCGTTAATCTCGTTTGAGATTAAGATCAACTTAAATGTTTATTAAGGATATGTTAGTCTAATTTTAGACTAAGATCTACTCAACAGGATTTCGGGATCATTCAAACCCAACAAAAGAGCATTTGGGCTTTATTGTTCTAGTTTAAAAACGTTGCGGTCCATAGCTAGTTTAAGCACGTTGCGGTCCGTTGTAGTTTAAGAACATTACGATCCATTGTTAGTTTAAGGACGTTTCGATCCATAGCTAGTTTAGGGACGTTGCGTTCCATTGTAGTTTAAGGATGTTGCGGTCCGTAGGTCATCATTTTTGGGATGAGAGTCTAGTTTAAGGACGTTGCAGTCCACAGCTAGTTTAAGGACATTGCGATTCATAGCTAGTTTAAGGACATCGCGGTCCGTTGTTAGTTTAAGGACATTTCAGTCCATAGCTAGTTTAAGAACATTGCGGTCCGTAGATTATGTGCTCATGGGTTTGAGAGTGCGCCAAAGAGTTGTTGATTGTCAGGACCCTCCACCTCTCTAACGACGTTGAAAAATTACAACGACATAAATCAGAAGTGTGGAGAGATGTACCCTTAAACCAAATTCCATATTGAAGGAAGAGATGGGATGAACATCGTTTTAGATACCATCTGTTAGTAGATCATTAGTCATCTTTGGGACTGGGATCAATTTGGGGAGACCTGAGCATAGGAGGGCTCGGTTGATTGGTGAACAAAAGGGTTTTGGCCTCGGGAGACTTGGCTAATTTGGGCTAAGGTTGGCCTCTCATAGTGTTAAACACTAATATCTACTCGGCGCTCACGTGCTCCCACGTGAGATTCTAAAGCAGTGTTAAACATTGAAACTTGTGACGCTCATGTGTGGCACGTGAGGTGCCTGAGAATTGGGCACTGCTTCTTTGGGTTTATTTCCTTTTTCTTGTATAAGTCCTAAGCACTATTAGGGGGTCACGTGAGACCACGTGAGGCTCCCCAAAAATGGGAACTGTCTTTGATTTATTCCCCTTTCATTTTATAAGTGCTAAGCACTATTAGGGGGTTACGTGAAGCGCCCAAAAGTGGGAACTGTTTTTGATTTATTCTCCTTTTCCTTTTATAAGTGCTAAGCACTTGGACCCTGTGATGCTCACGTGCGAACACGTGAGGCGCCTTCAAAATATAAGCGATGTTTTTTGATCTATTCCATTTTCTATATAAGTGCTTGTTCGGGGGTCACGTGGGAACATATGACTGCCCTAGGAGGCACTTCTGATTCTTCTTTTAAGTGCTCACGTGTGAAACACGTGACACGGTCTCAACCATTCTTTTATTGTTCGTCAGAGGCGCTCACGTGGGAAACACGTGAGGTTCCATTATAGTGTTAAACACTAATGAATCACCAGACTGTTCTTCTGTGGTTCTGAGGAATCAAGTTCTCCTTTTGTTCTTTACAAGGATTAAATTCTTTTTAAAGGGTTAAACCTTAGTTTCAGAGGAATTAAATTCCCATATGTTTTATAAGAGTTAAACTCTTTTGAACTCAGTTCTTTCCCTTAGATTTTGAATCTGCATGACAAAATCTCCCCGATGAGAATTAAATTCTCAACTTGTGGGGAGATCTGCTTCTGCAGATCTTAACCAGAGGAAGAACTAAGTTCTTTGTGAAGAGTTAAACTCTTGGTTGAGAATTAAATTCTCTTTTTGTTTTGTTGGAGCTTTTGGGAGGGGTTCCTCTTCTTTTGGAGAACTAAATTCTCTCTTGTATTTTTCTCCCCTCTCTCTCTCTGTGTGTATATCTTCCTTCTTTTTTCTCCTCTCCTTGCTCCTATTTATATGAGAAGAAAAAGAATCAATTTGTTAGGGGAATCCCTCATTGAGTGATTATGATTGATTTCATGATCTTTTAGATCAATCGGTGAATTTAATCACCGTTGGATTTTTAATCCAAAGGCTCTCTGTTTAACAGAGAAGATTTCTTGTTTTTTTAACAAAATTATGAATATATTGTTAGTTTTAAAAAGATTAGAATTTTATTCTATCATATCTTTTTAGTTTAACAAGATCATAAATATATTTTCTTAATATAGAATTTAATTATATCATATAGATATCTCGTTAGTTTAATAAGATTGGAATTTTTTTCTAACATAGAATTCTGATCATATGAATATCTTGTTAATTTAAAAAGATTGGGAAAATATTTTCGTATGATAGAACTTTATTCTACCAGATGATCACCATTGGATCTTTGATCCAAAGGTCCTCTGTTTAACAGAGAAGATTTTTCTAGTTTGAGAAAGATCAGGAAAATATTTCCCAAATAGAATTTAATTCTAGAATTTGACAAGAGCATTTTAAATTGGGGCGCTCACATACTTTGCACGTGAGTAGTAAGACCACGTGTTTAACACATGACCCCTAGTGTGGTTTTTAGCCTATTTATTTTCAGCGCTCATACGCTTTACATATGAGCGCTCACGTGTTTTACACATGAGGCCTGTTTGGCCATTAGTTGTTTTATTTGGTTTATTTTCAACGCCCATATACTTTGCATATGAGCGCTCACGTGTCTAGCACGTGAGGTCTGTTTGGCCATTAGTTGTTTATGTTCAGCGCTCATACACTTTGCATATGAGCGCTCATGTGTTTTACACGTGAGGCTTGTTTGGCCATTAATTGTTTTATTTTTAGCGCCTATATGCTTTGCATATGAGCGCCCACGTGTTTAACACGTGAGGCCAAATTTTGAGGACTCTCCCCCTATTTTATAAGGGAATAAGTAGCTCTTGGTCGAAAATTTTAGCGGGAACAGAAATCAATCTACTCTTGTGTCACCAGAATAATACCCTGATCAGTCCTCGTCCCTGACGAGCTCATTCTGACCGCATATCTAGCCGCAGCTCTCTCAGCTCGCGTAGCCATGGTGACAGGAACCGCAAACAAATATCGATGAGGATAGATCACAAGAACAAATAGAAACACGGATCTCATGATATGTACATCTTAAGGTTACTTAAGAGGAGCAGCGTATCATAAATATACCGCGGAACATACACACGGTACGTTACTCTACTTGAGTTATATACTCTATCAACCAAGGTCAACATACGTAACGAAAGTTCGGGTAATACCACCTCAGTCAAGTCTAAATTCCGTAAGGTCAAACCTACGTTCCGAAATATACGCTCTAGACTCCACAAAGTCAAACCTAGACTCGAATAAAGATTAAACCTAACACTCTGATATCAACTTTGTCACAACCCGGAAATAGCACATGACCGGCACTTGAATTACGTGAAGTCTATAAAACTCCACTGTAACCCAAATAAGCCGAAAAACAGAAATCTAAACCTTTTTAAGTAAAATAGTAGAGGTGAAATTTTGAAAAAGTGTATAAATGAAATCATGTTCTTTCTATTAAAATATAAATAAGGTCCGTTTGAAATTCAAGTGGATTATATACTATAATTTGAAAATATTTTCGTCATTTGAAATTTGGGCAGCACCTCCTTTATAAATTTTGATCAAAACAAGAACATAATAAATAATAATATATGCATCCCCAAGCGAGAGCTAGCTCTTTGCCAATCAGTGGAACACAACAACGCAAGATGAATATACGACGCCCAAGGCGAAGATGAATCACATAAAAGAATGTAAAGAAAACCAAAATATCATCAGATCAACTATATCCAAATAATATACAAGCCACGACTCTAAGTCTACAGCCGGTATCTAAGTCTACCAAATATATATAGTTTTTGATTGATGGAGGTTTTAACTATATTACAACTAAATAAATAATATACAAGTGGCGGTCACGATCCGAAGTGTAACCCACCTACCAAGCAAACCACCCAAAAGAAGTAATGTGCCGGCAATCCGTTACTGATCCGAGTGGTCGATCCTGCAAGAAAACTATGCCACAACGGGGTTGAGTTGCCAACTCGTGAGTAGAAAATATCATCAGGTAGAAATCGAATGTATGACGATCTGCTAGATCATACAGCAATATAATAATATCATACCGTGTAGTATCGAAAGTAGTCATGTATACATACATACATACATACATATATATATATATACATACATACATATATACATACATACATACATACATACATACATACATATATATATAGATATATATCTCGTGCATATGTCAATATATGATACCATGTCATCCATATCATGTATATATACATATCATCCAAGAAGTTTCCATCAACGACACTCAAAATTATCATAAAATCCTAAGTGCCCAGTATCGACACTCGAAATCATCATAAATCCGGTGTCCAATATCGACACGTAAATCCTCATATCTCAAACGCCGTCTCATCGGATTGGCATTCATATCTCAGGCATTGTCTCATCAAATCGGTCCTCATATCCATCTGTCTTATATCACTTTGGTCGGTATCCTCCAGATATCCGCCGAGTCCAATATTGTCGCCAGTATGTTGTATTCCCCTATCAGGCTCAACACCTTTCTATACAATCTTCTTGCCCCGGCATACCGTAGCATGTCCACCATGTATCCGCAATCGATTCCTCCCCCTGCCTCGATTCAGATAATCATCATTGCTCAGCACTGAGAAATCTTATGGTGGACATCGAAAAATTATATCAAGAGAAACCGCGTTTTTAAAACAATCATAAGTTTTTAAATAATATCTGCGGTTTCTCAAATCCAGAAATCTCATGAAAACAGAATCTCATAAAACATGGAAATAATGAAATAATATGTACAGGCACAGAACAATATTGTAATGCACAGTAAGAGTGTTCATATGAGTGTGTCGTGTAGCGGGATAAAGAAAGTGCAATATCTGAAATAATATGTGGTGTTGGGTACTAAACAGTAAATAAAATGCTAACAGGTTATAAGGTGATACGGTGACATAGCGAGTTCTAATGTGTACGTGGCATGGCAATTATCAATGATGTGTGTGTGAGCCGGCAAGTATGTGTACGTGCAACATGTGCATCATCGGTAATGGTGCGTGTGTCCTAGCAAACGAAGTCATGTAAAATAGAAAAAGATATCATTTGAAAAGTCGTAGCGTCCCTTGAAGTTATCATTTAAAAGTGTGTAACGATTCGTTGGTTTTGAAAATAGGTATGGCTCTAAACATATTGTAATATCTACTATGTGAATTTAAACAAGCTTTTCTCGAGTCGATATATAAGTCGGCGATCCATCCTCATTATATCACGTACGGAATATCCATCGTACAATATCATTAAATCAATCGTACGAATCTATAGTCACGTACATCATCTCATCTTATATCATCATGTATCATCTCATGTTCTTATATATCATTTCATATAGCATCGCCTCATATCATCATATCCAATCATATCGACTCGTGTCATCATATCAGATCAGATCATAAATATCCTCATGTGTGTGTGTGTGTGTGTGTTTACATGAGTAGATATAGTTAATGGGTTAAGGAATAGTACTAAGGGTATAACTTATATAAGTATACTACTATGGTATGGTATTCTAGAAAACTTATTAGCTAAGTATACATACCTAATGTGTGTGTGTGTGTATAACTACATATCTAGTATCCTAGTACTACAGTTGCGGGGGTGCTATACGCCATCCACCCGACTTCCCCCGTAGATATATATCTATTCACCTAATATCCTCGCTCTAACTGACGTCGATGAACGCCTTTCTGACCTTCTTCGTCTCAGAAGTTCACGCGAGTGTACCTACAATCGAAATCCATGACAAAAATCTAATAAAACCCCGAATCAAATTTCATAGAAATCCACATCCAAAACCGATACGACAAGTGAAAGGCACATAGGTTAGAACCTATAGTCAACGCGTGCTAGAACAACAAAATAACCTCCGATATCGACGTATGAACATCGAATGACCAAGTCACATCATGAAAACCCAAAAACCAAGTTTCAAATATCGGAAAATATTGACAGAAAACAAGTAAAACGACTCTAGATTTTACTTAATATGATTTTAAACTTTTTAGCGTATAGGGTAGTCTTAATTATCTAATAAGTCTACAAACCAAGTTTCAGAGCCTAATTCCAAAATCGAACCGATAATTGCGGTCAAAACGAATAAATTAGCGGTTAGAATATGGAATTGGGGGCTCGGGTTTTGAGGGTGGTCTTCTACAAGTTCAAACATCACTCTGTATTCTCTATAAAATTTTCAGAGTTTCCAAATAGTACCAGATTCCATTCGATCATCAAAAGTTTCACAAAATCGACATTTGAAGTTTCTAAACTCGTCTTTGAAACTTCTAACCTCACCTAGACCAAGGATGCAATCACAGCTAGGTTTGTAAACACTCACTACACCCTCTACTACACTACTGCTTCAAGTTTTACCCATTAATTCTTACTTTAGAAAACTTAAGTGTAGAAAAACATACACTTTAAGTTCTAAACTAACTCTACATTGTTTGTGAGGTGAGGAAATCTAAATATGAGATTAAAAGTGAGTTTTACCTCATAGGAGCAGCCCAAGAAAATTCCTAGATGGCCAAACCTCCCCAAAACGAAATCTTGAACATGTCATGCCATGAGGTGTAGGATGAGATGATGAACATTTTTAGTGAAGGTTTTGTGTGGTTTAGAGTTGATTTGGGAGGTGTTGCATGGTGGTAGTGGGGTGGAGAATGAGGTGATGAAGAAGAGGAGGAGAGGATAAAGATGATGGAAAATGAAATGAAAAAGGTAGGGGATGGTTGATACAACCATCCCCTCTCTATCTTATACACTCTCTCATGGCCATACTTCTTTGTCCCCCCTGTCTCCTCTCTCTCATTTTCCTTTTCCTTTTCTCATCTTTTCTTTTTCTAAAACAAAATCTATAATATGAATAAAAACCATGCAAGAATACAAGTGTAATGTGTTAACTCCTACAAATAAATGTATCATGACACATTAACACATGGTTAACAAAATGGACTTAGTTTAATACATAATTATGAAAATACTAATCAAGTTTAGCACTAAACTTGTATGGAAATAATTATATATTAATTTATTTAAAAAACTCAATTAAATAAATGCTTCCATAAATAATAATTCATTTTAAAATTCCAATTATTTTCCCTAAAATATAGGTATATAATTATACCAATCTACAAAAACTCAAATCATTATTCATATAATATCCGTGAAATTTATTATTTTATTATTTAAATTCCAAAATAATTTTTTCTGTTTTCTGACATGTTATAAGTCCTCCTTCAATTATCATAATCGCCTACTTTCGATTACAATAATTGCCTTGAGGGCATTATAGCCAATACTAATTCACCTTTCTACTTGTATCTCGTGGGTCTATTAGTTCAGCTGCATAGAGTATCGATCGACGGGGCTCGAAAACAACATGCTAAAATATTTTCCTTAGCTTTTCCCGTGCCTTAATGCGGTGTACTTCTTAAGAGAATTTCGGGGATGAAATTCTTTTCAAAATGGTAGACTGTAATATTTGCACCATGATTTCATCCTTTTTAATCTTTTCTTGTTTTCCCCAATAATCGTGTCTCGACGCAAAGAAAACGAAACCGCAGACTCTTCATCTCCGTTTGATCTTATTTTATAATTTTCTTGATTTCTTATTATTTTCTTAAATTTTATCCCATTGACTTTAATAGTAGGATTTGGATGACTTAAATGGAGTTATGTGATTATAATTATGAACTGCGGTATAGTTACAATGAGGTACTCTATTTGAGTGGCTTAGAGGTTTCTACCTTTGATTCCATTTTCTCTTGATTTAGTTATGTTCTACCGCATATCCTTATTCTTGATTATCGAATTCTATTTTCTTTGTTAATTTATATCCTTCCCTGATTTTAAAATTGATTTTCATTCTTTATCTTTATACCATTCTTGATAATCCAATTGCTATTTACGTTTCTTCTATTCGAGTGTTTGCTCGCGGCATTCTTGAAAACTACTCTTGCTTATCCTAATAACATATATTCCAATTTTCGAAACTTCTCATCTTTCTAGTTGTATCATCGTGATTTACTTAGAGTACCGACTGATGGAACGCGACGACGAAATACGACTGCTTTATCCTGACCCTGTTTTTTTTCTCTGTTGCAGCATTTTTCTTGAGTAATTTCACGTACGAAATTATTTTTAAGAAGGTAGAATGTAACGACCCCAAAATTCATATATTTTCTTATTATTTTTCTTTAATATGTTTTGTATTCTATTAAAGAAAGATAATACGAAGGTATAGGAATTTTCGGCTCGTTGCATCAAAACTCTTTGCTCTCTCAATAGATGGTCAGAGATTTAACAGGCCTGCCGATAATAAACATTTTCCATCCCTAATTAAATCAGCATTCAAACGGCATTAAATCTAATTACATAAATGGCTCGAATACAATCAGATATAGATATCATCGCGTGTGTACTGTAGTCATCAATTGATGCAAATAAGCCAATAAATAGTTAGCATAAACAACCGACGAGTAAAACGCATTTAATAAAAAGTACATGAAAATACTCTACATATATTTAGTTCGTAAAAATAAAAGGTCTTTTTCATGTATCATCTCAAAACTCAGGTATTTCCATATTTCATCCATAAAAGTTTGAAACTTCAAATTTGCACCCTCCAAAAATACTCTGTGAACCAAAAATACTCACGTTATATACTGTTCCGTCAAACTGTAACTCGAATTAGAAATTTTTAAGAGGGCTTCATGGTAATAAATTGGGATTTATGCTTGCTCCTCTAATTAATGTCCTTTACTCAATGATATATTTGTAAACGTATGTTGAGTAAAAGCAAGTGAGACCGGTATTTTGAGTAATTTAAAACTTTTGGATGAAAAATATGAAATTTCAGACTTTTTTGGATGGAATATGAAATTACATTTATTCCAGGGGTGGCATATTAAAGGGCAAAAATGTACCGTATCAATTATCAAAAAAAAAGATTACGAAGAGTTGGATTTGTTGATGGACTCACTAGGCTAGATGATCAATGATACTGAACTTTTCGAAAGTATACATACGCATAATATATTTCCGCAGGCCCCATTAATCTAACAAATATTTCATTAAAAAATGAAATGGATATTTTGCAGAAAAGTTCTTCAGTTTGAAAAGGTGTTTAAGGAGATAATTTTACACCTTGCCTTCAAAAAAGGCGAGATACACGCATCCTTTTTTCCCCTTTTTTCCAGCAAAACCAGCAAATGACCAAAATACCCTTATCCATTCCTTCCATCCAGAGCCATTTCCTCCGTAAATAGTCACTGATCCAGGGGTATTTATGTAGCTGAACACATGCTCACTATATATCAACAGAAGCTAAAACCTCAAATTTTGTTCGAAGATGAAGCCAAATTTCACCAAGATTTAAATCCTTTCCACTTACCAAAAAAAAACCCATTTAATTATTTTCCATTCTCAAAATCAGAGATTGCTGACAAATTGAAGAGGAGTTGTTGCTTCAGCGATCAGAAACAGAGTGAGTCAAAATCTGCCCATTTTTATATATTCATTTATTTATTTCTATATTGATTTTCTCATTGAAAGCTCTCATTTTGAGCCAGAAGATTAATGGGTTGCCTTCTAATGGTAATCAAAGCAAAACCAATCAAAAAATTGGGATCTTTTTATTTATAGAGAGAAAAGGATAAGTTTTTGGTTAAGTTTTGTAGCATTTTTTTGTCATTTATCCCATTTTTAATGGGGATTTTAGAGAGAATATTTGGAGAAATGGGTTCAGTTTGAAGCTAAAAACATAGTGGGTGGCCCTACCTTTGTTCTTCCATCTCAATCAGCTTTTTTTGAATCTTGAGATTGATCACATCATTGTTCTGTTTTCAATTACTTTAATGATTTAGAGCCATGGTCTTTTCCTGTAATTTATCATTTGTTACATTCTTGCCTTTGTTCTTACCTTTGTCATGCTTTTTGTCTTGTAATGCTCTTCTTTCACGAGGGCCTGCCAGTAATTATTATTTTCTCTCTTTTAAAAAGATCCCTTCTTTATTCAATTATAATCTTTGATGCAAATCATCCCATAAATTAGGTTTCTATGATAAATGGAATAAGAATTCTATATTTGAGATTGTAAAGGCAAATGATTCTTCAATTGTATTTCAAAAGGTCAACTCTTTGTAATTTCTTGACCATGACCATCGCTGGAATCAAGATAGTACTCACATTTACGCTGTTTCAATACCCTTTACACTTTACAACACTTGATGCAAGTAAATTTATTAACATCACATCCAGTAAGTTTGTCTGTCTATGTTTGAGATTGCAACGATGAAGCTGATCGGTGTCGATTATGCGGAAAAATTATAAAAATGTATTTATTTTCCTGTGCCACATGTTAACCACATGCCCCTTTCATATGTTAAATAGGTAATGTATAATTTTATACACAATACATTTACCATATTTTCCCTCTCTTTTCAAAATCTCAAACAGAGGCACTCTCCAAAGCCAATGGGGAGAGCTACAAGATGGCTGAAGAATCTCATGACAGGCAAAAGCAAAGACACCACCAAGGAATCAAACACCACCATCAACGGATTCCCTGAGAAAAGGCGGTTCAGCTTCAAGTCCGTCCGCAGCTCCGCTGACTTGACGGCGGAGACTCGGCTTCCTCCGGTGACCTCCAAGGAGAATAATTTCGGGTCGATTTATTCGGAGGAGGGCGACGAGAGGCTGGATCAGAGCAAGCACGCCATAGCGGTGGCAGCGGCTATGGCGGCGGCGGCAGACGCTGCAGTCGCGGCAGCGCATGCCGCGGTGGCGGTGGTGAGGCTGACCAGTTCCCATGGGAGGGGTGGTGGTTCTTTGAGAGAGAGGGAGAGGGCTGCTTTGAAGATTCAGGCTGTTTTCCGAGGCTTTTTGGTAACTTCACTTCTCAATATTCACTTGTGGGGTTTTTGAATTTTGTTTTATGATGTAGGTTTATGAAGTAGAAAGTGTTTTTAAATGTTATCTGGTAGCTTTTTTATTTTTTGGAGTCAACCCCACATTAGGGAATCAAACTTAATATTATATATGATGTTTTTTCTTTAAAAAAAATTATATGTCAAGATTTTAGTTGTCCTCACCTCTGCTCTAATAGTGAATGTTCAATCCTTGTATGGAATTAGCTTAGTGTATGTTTCTATATTCTTTTTGTTATCAGGGGCAATTTTTTAGTCAACATTTAGTTCTGATATAATGTGAGCGTTTATATTACATATTATAGAGTAATTTATTCCTTTTATATGCTCTATTAAATGCCCTTCTTTGCATTGGTGTTTAATGTTTAATCCTTGTATAGAATGAGCCTTCTATTTTTAAATTTATTTGTTCATTTTGTCCCAAATGTGCATTCATATTCATTATCTACGTAAAGATTCTATGAATCAATGGTGAATTGATTCGATATTTTTCCAATCTGAGTTCTTTCCTCTGCTCTATTGAATGCTCAATCCTAGTATACAAACATCCAATGAATCTTATATTTTTATATAGTCATTTATGGTTTCTCTCATTGTAAATCTTTTGGCTCAATCCATCTTCATTTCTCATTTTGGTCACATTCAATGCAGGCCAAAAAAGCTTTGAGAGCTCTGAAAGCATTGGTGAAGTTGCAAGCTCTAGTGAGGGGGTATCTGGTTCGACGACAGGCTGCTGCAACTCCTCACAGCATGCAGGCTCTTATCCGAGCTCAGGCGACTGTTCGTGCCCATACATCTCGCCCTCGGAAATCTCTTGTAAGATCAGTTCACTAAAGAGTAATGCAAATTCTATACCCAGCAATTAACTGTTTTTCCTTTTATGTGTTTTAATCTGGGTTTTTTTTCCTATTTTTCAGGAAAGGTTCGATGAAACAAGAAGCGAACACATAGCATCATTCCACAGTAGGAGAATGTCTGGTCAGTTTCTGACATAATGCAAAACTCTTTACGACTTTCCATTTTATCGCCATATGCATTTTTCTGAGTGTCATAACTCCTTCGGTTATATGTAGCTCATTCACCTTCAAGTTTTTCCTATTTGCAAGAAGTCCTCAAGAATTCATGATAGAAATATTTTTTTTAAATATATATAACAGTGGGCAGCAGAATAACCAATACACAGTAGCATATTTTAGTTGTATGTAAGGAAATGTTTGAGGTATTTATATGTAATTTTTAAACATTAAGGTATTTAAGTAAAAAAGACAAAAAAAAATAGGTATTTTTAGTGAAACATGGCCTTCATTCTTTAGGGGCTGTTTGGTTGCAGGATTATGGAATTTGGATTCCAAAAATAGTACGGTTGAAATTTCTGGATTTGGTAATTTGTTGTTTGGTTGGTTTTGGATTTGTAGACCTGGATTTGTAGATCCTTGTAATCTTTCTTTGGTTGTTGGAAAAAAAATAGGATTTGGATTTGAGGATTTTAGAGAGAGATAGAGAGAGAGAGGATTGTTAAATAAATAAAGTGCATGGGCCCCATCTAAAAGTACAATGAATAGTGCCAAATCCTTGAGAATCCATGAAAATTTTTAGGATTCATGAATCCTTCTTTTGTGGTGGGCCCCCCATATAAAACAAAGGAATCCTAGAAATCCTAATCCTGCAACCAAACACAAAATTGTGGAATCCTAGGATTCCACAATCCAAAATCCTAATCCAAACCCATAATCCAGCAACCAAACAGGCCCTTAAGCAAATACGAACATTGGATTTTTATACTGCACGAACACAATGGCTTTGACAGAAGCCGTAAAATAGCCAAGTTCGATGCTTGTCGACCCAAAATTTACTGTGTTTATGTTTTTATGTCTAATGTCCTATGTTTATGGTAGTTTTGAAAAAGCTTGACAGTTTATCTTAGTGAGCCTATCTTTTTTCGGTTTTCTTAAGATAAATTTCTGGCTCCATCATTGCAGGTAACCTAGACAACACAAGCACCGGCTTTGACAGAAGCCCAAAAACAGTCGAGATCGACACATATCGCCCCAAATCAAGACCGTCTCGTCCCAAAACCGCCCCTTGTCCGTTCGACATGTCAAATGATGAAACTACCCTCAAACCAATCTCCATCCCGGATTTCCGACGCAATTTCAACGACCACGACTGGTTCCGGTACCCATCAACGGCCCAAAGCACGCCTCGGTATGTGAATTACACGTGCTTCACCCCTACGATGCCTGCAAAGAGCCTGATCTCCGCAGACAGGGGCTTGCCGCAGTTCCTCCCTAATTGTGCTCCAAATTATATGAGCAACACACAGTCGTTCGAAGCGAAGGTGAGGTCGCAGAGCACGCCAAGGAAGCGGCCGGAGACAGCAGGGCCCACAAGGAGGCGGGTGCCGCTGAGTGAGGTGTTGACGGGATCAAGGGCGAGTTTGAGTGGAGTAGGGATGCAGAGGTCTTGTGCTAGGGCTCAAGAGATTGCGAATGATGCAGGTTTTGTTTATCATAGAAGTGATGAGATTGAAAGGGATTTTTATTTGCAGAAGAAGTGGTGATGTTATAGGATTTGAAATATTCCAAATAAGAGGGAAGGGTTTCCTTTCCTTGTTTTTACTTTTTTTTTCTCCCTATTTTCTTTTTGATGGTAAAGAATTTGAGCTGTTTGTGTGTGTAAATTATTAGTTTTATGATTTGAAATGTTTCTTTGTTGAAGGTGGAAATGTTAATACTTTTTTTTTGCGTTTACTTATGGTTTTTATCTCCCATGACAACTTTTTTATAAAAAAAAATTACTGCTGTTGTCCGCTCTATAAGAAATTTGATATTTCAAATAGTAATAAATATAGTGTCGATATGCTCACAGATGGTGTCTTCTCAGATTACGACACGTAGGTGGTGTCTTCTCAGATTACGACACGTGGCGGAAAACGTGTCCCGAAGGCTACGGAGGTGGAATAAACGAGTTGCATTGTGAAGATTTCTAGGGACTTCGTCTCGGGGAACGTGTCCGACGTTTCAGAAGACCTCTCTGAATACGTTCCGCCTTCGCAGGGGAAACTACCAACAGCTCGTCTCCGAGCTATCTCAACTTCCTGGCTCGTCTCCGAGCCCCTGACGTGCCGAGCTTCCTCGGCCTCCCGGCTCGTCTCCGAGCCCCCGACATGCCGAGCTTCCTCGGCCTTCCCCAATCAACCAGGAGCACGGATCCCATGCGTCCCGCAACGGTTCCGCGTATATCGCCAGGGCGAGATATCCGTCTTCCCACGATCCGCGTCCCACGCTAGCGCATCTCTCTATTAATGGGCGTATCCCGCCATTCAAGGCGAAAATAACGCTGGAGCGTAACTGACGGCGATGATCTCGTGCCCGCTCGCTCCACGCGGCCCCTACATAAATCCCTCTCTCAGACGACTCAGGTAACGCGAATTATCTCAATACGCCGCTACTCTGCTCCTATTTCTCGGCTCTAACTTGATCGTTGGAGGGTTCTCCGGTGGTTACCCACCTCGGGACTTCTTTGCAGGTATCTCGGCATCCAACACCAACCCATTGAGATCCACACCCAAAAACTCCAAAACCAAATCACAGCCGTCCAAAATAGTCATCGCAGGATCAACGAAGGACAGCATATGAAGGAGATCCGAAGCCCCATCGGTTGGCGCCGTATGTGGGAACGAAAGACTTATTTCATTCCACCAAAAAAGTTGATATTTCGCCCTCAATCCAATGGCGAGCGATTACCGCAACGATCCAAACACTAGCTGCCACAACGGAGGCGGGAGCGGCTCGCCTCCCCCTCCTAATGCCATCCACGCCTTGTCTTCACGGATAGACCGGCTCACGACGCTATTAGATGCCCTCGTCCAAGTTCAAGCGGCGGGCCCTAACCACTAGAGCGCGGCTCCGCCTCCCCGGGATAACGACGTCCGCCGAAGGACGGACTGGCACACTCAAGTCCCTGATCTACCTCTCCCTCGTCACAGCGTCACTGACCGCCGGTGGGCCGACTCCGGTCACCTTCACCGTTACACGGCGATTGATTCTATGACCCGCTGGACGCCGGATAGCTCCACGCTACGGTCCCAGGGAAGACTGGGCCGTCACCCCAATGCCTGTTGCGCGTTCTCTCTTCCTGAGGAGGTGTCGGTCAGCTCGCCTGCTTCCAAGCATGATCGGCGCCCCCACTCTCGCCGAGATCGGAATATGGTATCATATACACGTATCAATCTCGGTCCCGCACATATCACATACGTGCCCTATTTCGTTTCGCATGAGCTAGAAAACCTCTGTGTAGGACTCTAATGACTCGTCAATATGCCGGCAGTAGGTGATGATCATATCAGTCACCCATAAGCCGTCAGCGGTACTAGCTGGACGTAACGGCTACCCGGGTATTGAGCGATCAGAAGATCAACAAGCAAGTTTGTCCATACTCTCATGAATCCAATAAGTAACACGACCGTACAGTCCGGTCTCTTCGTCTGATATGTCGCATATCTAGTCTGGGGGTGGTAAACGTCAGACCCCGGTAACTTGATAAGTCATGCCTGATATGAGGCTCATAACGGGTCGAGAAACTACTGATAACACTTACCAGAAAATCTCAGCCCTGGCCAGGGACTTCCTGTTATAGCCAATCGAGTACAGCGCAACATCAACCCCCAATACCGGGAGAGACGAATCCCCTCCTATCGCTCATTGCCTCCATGTGAATCGGTACCGTACCCAAAAATCACTGTTTTGCATGCTCTCTTGAACGTGGTAAGGTGGAAATCAAAACACAGTGGGAATCACAAAAGACTCTATGACGATCTCAGGTCTACAGACTAACATGTACCAGTGTCACCAGAGAACTGCTATCTGACGTTAGATATAATACCATCTAGGAGTTCCCGGCGAGTCTTGTTCAGTGTACCCAGTTTCCACTGAGCACCCGTATACCATCTTTGATGTCAAACACCAATGGATGTGGGATCATCCATCGCCCATCAAATGGGTCAAGAAGCGTATATGCTAGTCTACTCTGGAATATCGATACCCCGTCTCGATACACTCTCGACTAGGAACAATTAAAATTAAAGGATGAAATTATGGACTACCCTGGCCCCACTAATATGATCTCCATCATAGTCCTGGTAGTCAAGTACACATCCTAAGGGCTTTATCAACATGTGAGAGTAAGACAGTATCACAATACAAGTCTACATGTTAAGATAAAGAGCAACCAGATAGCATACTATCATGTCGAGCAAGAAAGTCCTCTCTCTATATGTCCAAGCATCCATTATAATATACAATCATGTACACCAATGGCCTCTAGGGCATACATACAACTAACAATCTCCCACTTGCACTAAGGTCAGTTGTTATAGTATCTCATACCAAACATCCCGAAGAGTCTCAAATTGTATCTGGGGAATGGCCTACGTGAGTGGATCCGCCGTGTTATTCTTCGTGTCAACTCTCCTGACCTTGATCTCCCGGCGATTAATTATCTCCCGGATCAGATGATACCGCCTCAGAATATGCCAGGATCGCTGATGGGACCTGGATTCTTTGGCCAAAGTCACAGCTCCATTGTTATCACAATACAAAGGTATTGGATGCTCGATGAATGGAACCGCTCCAAGTTCAGTTACGAACTTCTTCAACCAGACAGCCTCTTTGGCGGCTTCGTTGGCAGCGATATATTCAGCCGCCATTGTCGAGTCTGCTATGGTTTCTTGCTTGGAACTCGTCTGACAAACCGCCTCTCCATTGAGGGTGAAGACAAAACCCGAGACCGACTTAGAGTCGTCCTTATCACTCTGGAAGCTCGAATCGGTAAATGACACCATTTGGAGTTCACCGTTACCATACACCAAGAACATTTCTTTAGTCCTTCTCAAGTACTTAAGAATGTTATTCACAGCTGTCCAGTGATTCTCTCCAGGATCTGCTTGATACCTACTCACTACACCTAGTGAGTATACTATATCGGGTCTGGTACACAACATTGCATACATGATAGAGCCTACTGCCAAAACATAGGGTATCCCTTGCATGCGAGCCCTCTCCAAATCAGTCTTGGGAGGCATCTCTTTGGATAGAGTGATTCCTGAGATCGTAGGTAAATTCCCACGCTTAGAATCTTCCATACTAAACCTCTTTAATATGGTGTCAATGTACCTGGATTGGGACAATCCCAACATCCGTTTAGATCTATCTCTATAGATCTTAATCCCTAAGATGTAGAAGGCATCACCTAGATATTTCATTGAGAATCTTTATGATAAGAAGAGCTTGACCGAGTGCAGTATAGGAACATCATTTCCTATCAAGAGTATGTCATCCACGTACAATACGAGGAAGACGACCTTACTCTTTGCAACTTTCTTGTATACACAAGGTTCATCTACGTTTTTGATAAAGTCAAACTCTTTGACTGCTATATCAAAACAGATGTTCCAATTCCGCGATGTCTGTTTTAACCCGTAAATTGATTTAAGCAGCTTGCACACCTTTCCGCTGCTCCCACTATCTACGAAGCCCTCTGGCTGAGTCATGTACGCGCTCTCTTCTAAATCACCATTTAGAAAAGCGGTCTTGACGTCCATCTACCAGATTTCGTAGTCATGGTATGCAGCAATGGCAAGTAGGATCCGGATGGACATAAATATAGCCACTGGAGAAAATGTTTCATCATAATCCACACCAGGTCGTTGACGAAAACCTTTTTCTACAAGTCTAGCTTTGAAAGTCTCAACTTTTCCATCTACATCAAGTTTTTTTTTGAAGATCCACTTACTCCCAATGGGTTTTATCCCTTCAGGAGCATCTTCCAAAGTCCATACTTTGTTGGTGTACATGGATTACATCTCAGGCCGCATTGTATCCAGCCATTTCACAGAGTCCCCACTCGTGATGGCCTGCTCGAAGCTAGTTGGGTCATCATCTTCCATGATGCAATCCTCACTCCCACCATCAATGAGAAAACCGTAGTACCTCTCAGGTGGATGAGGAACCGTACTAGATCGGTGGAGAGGCTGAGGTTCGTTGGGGACTATCGAATGCTCTGGTTCCGCTAAATCTTCAATTGTAGTCTGTGTAGCTGGAACTTCTTCCAGTTCTACCTCTTTGCCACTAATTTCTTTTACAAGAAATTCATTTTCTGAAAAGGTGGCATGTTGAGCAACAAACACATTTTGTTCCTCACTGTGGTAGAATAGATATCCATATGAATTCTTTGGATATCCCACAAACTTGCAAAGAACTGATCGTGCCTCGAGTTTGTCCGGATTTTGCCTTTTGACATAGGCCGGACAACCCCATATCTAAACTCGTTTAAGATATGGTCCCTTTCCACTCCATATCTCATATGGTATTGTAGGCACTGATTTAGATGGAACTTGATTCAATAGATATGCTGCTTTCTCAAGCGCATAACCCCAAAAGGAAATAGGTAACTCAGCGGTGCTCATCATAGAGCGCACCATATCCAATAGGGTGCGATTCTTCCGCTCTGATACACCGTTGTGCTATGGTGTATACGGAGGAGTGAGCTGAGAGAGAATCCCATTCTCTTTTAGATGGTCCAGGAACTCTGTGCTCAAGTATTCTCCTCCTCGATCAGATCGAAGGATTTTAATACTTTTACCCGTTTGGTTCTTGACTTCGCACTTATATTCTTTGAATTTCTCAAAAGCTTCAGACTTGTGTTTCAACAGGAACACATGTCCGTATCTTGAGAGATCGTCAGTGAATGTGATGAAGTACAAGGAACCATTCCTGGCATGTGTAGATATGGGACCGCATACATCACTATGTATCAGTCCCAAGAGTTCTGTAAATCTTTCTCCGTGTCCAGTATACGGAGTTTTGGTCATTTTGCCTTTGAGACATGACTGGCAAGTTTCATATGATATAAATTCGAACGAATTCAAATATCCATCCTTATATAACTTAGCTAGTCGTGTCGCGTTGATATGGCCAAGTCTACAAAGCCACAAGAAGGATTCGTTCATATCTGAACTTTTCCTCTTGTGTGTGTTCTGTACGTTAAGAACTGTGTTTTGATTCAGAACGTATAAACCGTTACATAACGTACCAAACCCAATCAACACTTGATTTAGATAAATGTTCATAACATTATTCTCTGCTACAAAGTTATATCCTTCTTTATCTAATAAAGAAATTGATATTAAATTGCATATCATAGAGGGTACATAATAACAGTTGTTCAAGATCAATGTATTCCCATTTGGTAATATAAGATGATATTCACCAACTGTTTTGGACGCAACACTTGCACTATTCCCCACTTTTAGAGAATGATCACATTTTCCCAGTTCTCTACCTTTCTTTAGCCTATGTAACATATTATATATTGAGGATCCTAATTCGGTATCTAATACCCAGGACGTAGATTGTACTGAGAAACAGTTCTCGGTAACGAACACACCCGAAGAAAATGTATCAACATGCTCATTCCTCGTTTGGGTGGCGTGGGAATCCGGATATTCCCCTATTTCCTGCTCAGACTTATAACAATTATAAGATAGAGCGGAACCAATGTTCCCCAGCCCAGTATAACAAGCGGGTTCGGTCAATACATCCATATTATTATCTTGATTAAGGCATGTCATTGTCGCTACCTGGAGAGAGAAAGAAGAAAACACTTAGCATATGCACTTGCAAGATTATATTGGTTATTATCTTATCTAATCAGGATGGCTCCCACTGTTTTTATCAAATCTTCCTTCAAACCCTAAAAGGTAAGACTAGCCGGGATTAATTACACCCTACAAGTTCGCCAATCTTTCAAATCAGGCCAGTGTCGGTAGTTTGAGGGAGGTTCCCCGTGCTTTCGCATGGACCTAATTAAAATAAATCTTGTTTTTCCAGGGGCGTAACCCCATTAACACTTTTCTGAACACCTATTTGATTGGCTAATTATAATGTGCAAAACTCTCCCAGAAGTAACTCTTACTCACAGTGGGTATCAGGATCCAACTATCTCATAGAAGGTATGCAATCTCATTACAAATTTCAACACTTGAAATTCCCAATAATATTTTGCCCCAAGCGATTTATGACCTTGACAAGGTCAACAAACCATAAACCGCAAGTGAAGTTCAACCCGTTCATTTCGTGATTGAATTAAACCCACCCGCACGATCCTTGACAAGGTCAACAAGGCCGTACGACTAGCCTAATCCAATCGCATCATATGCTTTGCAGATAAGCACTAATTAGCTACCGCACACTACGCCTTGACAAGGTCAACAAACGCAGCACGAATACTAAATAGTCCTTATCTGAAATGATGAAGGGCTACGACAGATATTTAAGAAAACCTTTTGCGTCATGAACTTGATATCGTTGTAAAATCGAGTGATTTGAAAAAGAGTGGTTTAAGCTCCGCTTTTAAAATCATGTGTTTTTAAAAATAAACCGAGTGGGTGTAGCATCTGCTAGCTTTTGCTAAAGAGGTCATTCCCGGTGAAGGGATCTCGGCTCTTTCCTCATCGAATGAGGTGCTGGATATTCATCAAGAAATACCGCTATGCAAAGCAAGAACTAAAGCTACCTTTTTGAAAAATTTATTCTCCAACTTCTTTAGGTTTCTTCCTTTTTCATTAATCTCATTAATGAAGTCCCATCATTTATGCTTCCTAAGCATCACAGATAAAGAAACGAAAATACTTATACAACGTACACTTATGCCATCCGCATTCGCCACGGGGTCCCGTCATGCTCCGTTAGGTTAGATAACTAACGGCAGAGCGAGGGCAGGACTAGCGCGGATGCAAAACATAAGCAACGTTTATTATATATCATATATATAATATTAAGCATTCTTCTCAGGCAGTTATGTGATCTCATCACTGAATATTACAGCAGAAGTCAACATATGAAATATTGGATATACTAGGAGGTCCGTGTTTTAAATTAAGCCAGTAAAAAACACAGATTCCACGGTCGTGATGAATAGCCAAACCCACATCCCTAGACCCCTACGAGAGCGACAAGCAACCCTACCAATTCTAGAGTTAGGAGACCCGGACTCGACTCCTCGAGATGGTCTCCCACTGGACTCTAGAACCCGGTTACTTGTGCTCCCCGCCTTGGGTCTATCCTAATGCGGAAAAGTTAATAATATACAACAATGGGGACATCATCCTCAATCCGGAAGTGTCACAATAAAAGAATATTACATACTAGTTTTTACATGAATGAAAATGAAAAACTCTCATCTCACGCAAAAACCCTCGGCTATTCAAACACGACGTTCCAATATAACATATCCAAGTAACACATAACATCACATGTCATCTGTTGGAGATAGTGCCCTCAGAGTCAATTATTAGGTCACAGGTACGTGATTGCAATGATTGATGGAGGACCTATCCCGGTAGGACAGTCTTACTCAAGATGATAGTATGCTATCTGGTTTACCTTTATCATCGTGTACTGTTTTAGGTGACCTGACAAGTTTCTATTACACGTTGATAGAGCCCCTAGGATTCTTGCTTGACCACCAGCAGTATGAGGGCGATCATATAAGTGGGAGCTGGGGTCTATAAGCATATCCTTAAATGGTCCCTAGTCGTGAGAGTTTCGAGACAGGGCATCGATACTCCAGAGTAGACTAGTGTATACAGTCGAGACCCCGACGAGGGGCGGTGGCCGGTCTCACAAGCCATTGGTGTCAGTTGGATCACCTAAGATGTATACAGGTGCTCATTGGGTTATGAGTACACCGGACAGAACTCGCCGGGAATATGCTAGTTGGTCATATACCAGACGTCAGATGGCAGTTCCCTGGTGACATGTGTGCAGGTTAGTTCATCGACCCGGGGATCGTCATTTGTCTCGTGTGAGTTCCCACTGTACTTTGATTACTACCCTACCACGGCTCAAAGGAGTCGTGCAAACAGGTTTTAGTTGGGTACAGTCCCGAGCCACATGGAGGCAGTGAGCGTATCTTCAGGGGTTCGTCTCTCCCGGTATTGGGGGTGAGGTCGTGCTGTGTCTAGGAGAGCCATTACACGAAGCCCTCGGCCGAGGCAAGGAGATTTACTGGTAGGTATTCCAGTAGTATCTCAGGGTGTTCTGGGCTACATTCCGACACGACTTGTACCGCTTTTGGGGGTCTGACTTTTACCAACCCCCTAGGCCCGCCATGCGATGCTCATAGACGAACGGACCGGACTGTACGGATATTGTCACTGACAGTCTCAGTAGGGAGTCAGGCTGAGTTCGCTCACAGACGTCCCTTTTGGTCAATACCTGGTAGCCCGTTACGTATTGGCTTATACCTCTGACGTGCTAGTGGTTAAATCCACAACCAAGGTGTTGACGAGTCTTTAGAGTCCCCCACATTCAGTTACTCAGCTTTCGGGCGAAAGGTTGTAGAGGCCGTATGGAGATATGGCAAGGTCCGATCAGATACGTGCGGTATTGCACGGATCAGGATCGGACAGTTTGTACTATAGGCCGTATGGATATATGGCAGGGTTCGATCAGATACGTGCGGTATTGCACGGATCAGGATCGAACGGATATTACTAGCCGGCTTTGGTATAAGCCGGATCCTAGTATAGTACAGTGTAGATTTTGTCTCATTGCATTTGTATTTCGGTCGAAATACAAATGCGGGTGTGTATGCACAGTATCGGGGTTTTCCTGTAATTTATTATGGGACCTGTTTTCTGGAGTTGCCAGTTTGCTTTTCGTTTCGGCCAATTTCCTTTGTATCGTTCATTGGCCGAAGATTGGTGGAGGAGAGCTTATTTGCATTGTTGCAAATAAGTTTTTGTGGAGGGGTTCTTTGCATATTCTTGTATCATGATGGTGCACCATCCTTTGACCTTACTTGACTTTTGCTTCATGATAGTTTTCATGATGGCTTGACTTTGCATATCATGATGGTTGTGGTGGAGTGTTGGTTTTAGTTTGTTATCATGTTTTTGCATGATAGTTTTTCTCCCTCTCTCTCTCTTGCATTTTGAGGTTGATTATCTTTTGATACACTCACTCTCTCTCATTCTCTCCATTCACCTCTCCACCATGAAATGGCCGGCCTCTAGTGGGGTGGGGCTGTCCCAAAATTTTAGTGGGGGTTTTTGGTTCATTTCATGTTCCAAAAATCCCCAAGTTCCTCTACAAGATTCTTGTTTTCATCCCTCCACCAAAAGGCAATTCCGATAACCCCAAATGAGACACAAGCCTCTACATTATATTCTACAGTAAATCTTGGGCACGTCGAGTAGCCGGCTTCATGCCCGAGTTGCCTCGGCATTGAGGTGGGAGCCCGTAAAACATGGAGACGATGTGGTGCCCTTCCGGCAAGGTGGCGACGACCGGAGATTCCGCAGGAGATCGGGACGATGATGAGAAGACCGGAGGACTTGGATCGTCGGTATATCTCTATTCCCTTTCTTGTAGATAGCTAGGACTAGTTAGTGGTTCGATCCGGGTATTAGTGCGCAGCGGTTTGCCTATTCAAGAAAAATTAAAGTTTATCACCGCTTCCGCATCTGGCCGTCGGATTGACGGCCGGGGCGCCGCCGTGCACTTACAGTGGTATCAGAGCCTCGCCATTAACTTCGTCTAGCTTCGTTTGATGTGTTTTTCAGTTCCGATCGACCAAAATTCCAAAAACCCAATTTTAGTTCACATCAGTTTTCTGTTAAGATTTTTTGGTGTCCAAAATTTTTTCAGGTTACAGAAAAGTGATCTACCAAAAGATATAAGAATTCTGCAGAAATACGATAAAGTGATTCCTCTGTCAGAGCGCGGAACCGCGGCCAAAACCCCCATTGGACCGCGGTTCCGCCGCACTGTAGCGAGATCATGTTATCATGTTTCTTCAGTTTCTTTCTGGAATCAAAATAGGGGTTTTGGAAAAATAATTTTGGGCCCAGAATTTCTGTGAGTGCTACAGTATTGCTTTGGGGCCCACTTGTTAATTTTTGGTCAATCGGAAAATTTTAAACACATTTTTCACAGTTTTTACATTATATCTGTGACCGTGAATGTCACTTGATCGGTAAATCCGGTCTAACTGCTATAGCCCGGTTAGACGGATTTGCGAACGTGACTTTCACGTTGATGTTCTGTTTTTGCTGTGATGTTGCGGATCGGTCGTGGGGGATAGCCTGGATGCAATGCTAGTACAGTTTTGTTGTATTATGTACATTTGATATTGCGAGGCGAGCGTCCGACATGTGGACTGCCGTCACTGCCTGTTTGTATTATTATTTTGGGGCACGGCCAGGTTGCGGTCGATGTACCCGTTGTATGTATATTTTACTTTCTGTACTAGGATTGCCCCGCGGAGGGGTGCACGGATAGCCGGGTTCTAGAGGGCAACAAGCCCGCATCTCATGGCATTGGGACGGAGGGGGCTTCGCTCTAGGATTGGCGGGCTGTTCGCCGCACTCGTAGGGGGTACAGGTTGACCCAGGAGGGGTGCCCAAGTTACCGGATTCCGTGAAGTGCTGGGTGGTCCATTCACGGAGCTGAAAGGGGCTGCCTCGCTTCAGGTTTTGGCGGGTAACTTGCCGCGCCCGTAGGGGTCTAGGATTTCATTGCACAGGCTATCCACACGACCAGGGGAACGTCGGGTTTCAGCAGCTCTGTGAAACCCGGGGATCCCAGATATCTGTATTGTTTCTGTGATGCTGTACATTTCTGTGATGTTGCATTTCTTATCACGCCTTGAGCGAATATAATATATTGGTATATATATTAGTAGATATTGTATATGTTTTACATCCGCGCTAGTCCAGTCCCCGCTCTGTCGTTAGTTAGCTAACCTAACGGGTAATGACGGGACCCAGTGGCGAATGCGGATGGCATATACGTACATCAGTATATTTTCGTTCTTTGTGGTGTGATCAATTGATGGGACTGCGTTGATTCGGATCAATGCAAGTTAAAACAAACCTAATCTGATGTTGTTGGAACACTTTTCAAAAAGCTGTTATTGCAAGGACGTTCTCTTTTGTTTTGCATCGTGATATTCAGTTGGAATATCCTGCTCCTCAGTCGACGAGGCAAGGGCCGAGATCCCTTCACCGGGAGTGACCCCTTGGACAGAAGTTTGCGTCAGGGCATTAACTTCACTATAGCCGATTACTTTTGCTTTGCACCGTGGTATTCAGTTAGAATATCCTGCACCCTATTCTACGGGGAAAGAGCCGAGATCCCTTCACCGGGAGTGACCTCTTTAGCAACGGTTTTCGTCACTATATTTTTAAAAGCTATCAGTTCCTTCAACGATATCAAGTTCTTTACGTTAAAGGTTTTCGCCAGAAACCATTCGTAGCCCTCCGTCGTTTCATATGGGTGGTCAATAGTATTCAAGCTGTGTTTGTTGGCCAAAGTCAAGGCACAGTGTTTGGTAGCTATTGGGGTATTCATATGCAGCATAGATAGATGCGTTGGTTTGGGGCAGTCGTACAGCCTTGTTGGCCAAAGTCAAGGGCTTGTGCGGGTGGGCTCAAATTAACCTGGAGAATGACGGGTAGAACTTGACATGTGACTTATGATTTGTTGGCCAAAGTCAAGGTCATAAGAGCATGGGGCAAAAATCACATCGGGAGTTTCAAAAGAACTGAAACTTGCCAGATATGCGCATACCTTCTGGAGTGTGATACCGTGAGCGGATTCCGTCACGTTGTCATGCGATGATAGTTGGATCCCGATTCCCACTGATGAGTTAGTTTACTCCTCGGGTGACCCCGACTAATTCTTCTTTCAGGTTTGGAGGAGAATTTGAGGTACAGTGGGAGGTTTCCAGATTAGATAAATTGGTAACCATTCTGATCTAGGTTAGAGTGCACGCTGAGTGTTTCTTTTCTCTCTCTCTTTGGCAGCGACCATTGACCCGACCCTAGACTATGACTCAGTGATCAAGTTGACCGAACCTTCTTAACACTGGCTTTTGGATTGTCAAAGTTGCAGACCTCATTGCCACTCCCACTTTTACCCTTTTCTCCAAGACACCCCGTATCATTACGAACGTCCACTTCCATTGGACAAAACCATCGTATGGTTAGATACGAACTCGAAGGAATTTATTCGAGGATGGTTTCAGGTTCTGGAGAAAACGGATAGGATTGTTCAGTTGTCTTTTCCTTTTACCTTCTCTCAAGTTGCGAGTACTTCTTGGTTTAGGAGATAGTACACCTATTACGCAAATTGGATAGTCTTCTTCCAAACCATAGGCAGGTGCCGACCGGTAGGGAATGAAGAAAACCAATTAGCATAACGATGGTGTGCAGAAGGTATTAAGTTCAGACAAAGTAAGGGATTAGTAAGAGGGCAAAGTAAATTGCGACTGCTATTCACGACCAAACCAAGTATTCCTTCGTCAATCCTAAATCACCTTTGTATTTCTCCAGGACACTCCGTATCACTACGAAGATCCACAGTTTATTTGGATAATCCATCGTATGGTTATATACGAACTCGAAAGGAACTTGTTCCAGTTCGGGGATGGATTCTGGTCCAGGAGAAATAGGAATAAGGTTTATTCGGTTGTCTTTTATCTTCACCCTCTCTCATTGCGAGTGTTCCTAGGATTGGGACAGTACACCCATTATGCTTATTGGATAGTCTTCTTCCAAACCATAGGCTGGTGCCGAACAGTAGGGAAGGAAGAAAACCATTTGGCCTAAAGGGGTGTGCAGAAGGTAAAGACTAAAGACATATGAAGGGATTTGGAATTATACGGTTACAGTCGTGAATCTGGAAGAGGCATTACTAGGAATACCAGGAAACCCCATCGAAACATTTCAATGTTTCAGTTTCACTGTGTAATGTTAAAGGAAAACTGATTTCCCAATTAGTTCTTACTCCAGGGTATGTATTTACGAGGTATGATTCTCACATCTGTATGGTTTTACAGATGATGAGTGGGAGTAAGTTATTGGGAATTGGGTGATCATCCTCATTATATCGGGATTCGTTGTAATCGGTGATATTTGAGGAAATCACCTGGGTAGTTTGCCGGTCGGCAAATATTTGGTTTTGAATATCCGCTGTTATGCACCAATTTCAAATTGATATATCTGTACGTCTATTTTCATAGAGTGAGATATACCTTTTTGGAATTATGTCTACGACATTTACCTATATCAGTGGATGGTTAGGCAAGGAGCATTAAACAGCGGTGTAATTCTTCTTAACCATAAGTACAGTTTTCAACCTACGACACACAGTGAATGAGTTTTCAGACTCAAGGGACTTATACAGAGTATTGTATGTTGTCCAGGGTCCATCAGGACAGAGGGGATGGTCCTCGTACTATATTCGGTTTACTTATGACTTCTTTAGTTTTTAGACAGGTGTTTCGTGGAAACACAGGGTCCGAATTTTGAGAAGTTATAGGTATTTGAATAGAGTAGAGAACCAGGCATAGCAAGTATCGGGATTCTTCAAAGTGATCGAAGATGTAGATACTTGTATATGATATTCAGTTGATAGTAATGATTAAGAGAACTTGCTTCTCTTTCAGGTTACTCATAATTGGAAGCAATCCTAAGTTGAGTAACGCTGATCGGCCTCTCTCCATTTAGTTGACATGCACTGGAGACAGTTGCATGATTTGAATCTGGTTCAATTAAATCAGTGCCTCTGGTTCTATATTGGATATAGAACAGTTCATATCTTAACGATGTTAAGGTACGGGGAGTTGTCCGGTTTATGATTAAAACCAGACACTTGACAACTCAAGGCACGTTTCTGTAATGGCTGTTTGTGGGTTGACTTTCTACCATCTGGATGAACAATAGCAATATTGTTCTAGACTCGCCACAGTTTTATTAAAAATGGATTTTTTCAGAAAACAGCAGTGGGAATATGGTAGAACTGGAAGTGATTCCAGAACCACAAACGATTACTGAAGATTTGATAAGGAACCTAAAGATTCAATCTGGATTGACATTCCATTGGCCACTCCGCAGATACGGTGGGTAACTTCAGGCACCCGAGAGGTACTACGGTAGCCTCAAGGACGGTGACAAGGAAGTTCTTGTTTACCCACAATTACCATTGCTGTTGTTCCAGGCTGCGAGACCTGGCGGGAGGATGAGTATAGCGTCGTTCTAAGCTAGTTTTAGAAGTAGACGTCTATATGACTCTGCCAGAGGGTTGTCGTAGTCAGTGGGAGCAGCGGAAGCATTGGTGGACAGGAAGCTTATGTCTATTTATAGACTAAAGCAGATGTAGCGGAGATAGATCATCTATTTCTGACGTGACAGTCATAGATTTGACTTCATCAGAATAGGGGATGGATCTGTTGAGAAGGTAGTAGGGTGTGATATCCTGGTATTTGGATGACATGCACAGAGTAGGAAAGGAAACTCCTATACTACAATCGGTTGTACTTTGGTCGTCACACAGTGGTTTCTTCATATGGGACTTGGACATTATATCAGACATTCTGGTTACTGGATCTATGGTTTTAGATCTAGATTTGGGTGGTTTCCCAATCAGGGTACTTAGACAGCATTCTAAGAGTATTTAGAATGGACGACTCCTGGCACGGTGGCGTACCTGCAGGTGACGGAGTCACCCTCTCTAAAGGTGTCTTATAGACTAAAGGGGAGAGGGATGTGCATGATTGGCAGATCACTTGCTTAGGCAATTGAGTCAATCATGAGATGTCAAGTACCACACCAGATGTTGTTCTTGCACTAGATGCAATAAGTTGACATTGATCCAATCCTGGAGAAACAGTCGGAAGCAGTTTTAGAACATAAGTGGATGTTCTAGGGATATGATAACGACAGCCTCATTCGGGAGAGAGTTATCATTCAAGGCTTCCAAGGTGACCTGGACGACAGGGAGGTTGTCAGAGTTATAGTTTTCCTTCTGACGAGGGGCAGTATTTTGGACAGGTAGTCCAAGGCAATACTGAGGGAGGCATGGCGCAGGATACTGATTAAGTTCAGTTGACGATACAGTCTAAGAAATTTGGATTTGGAGTTCATTTATGAGCTATGTCCCATCAGACATCCAGACACATTCTAAGACAGGTATTGCTCATTTCGGGAGATGGGTTTCTCCGCGAACTTGAGATATAGAGAGACATTGAAAGAGACAACAAAGCGGATCCACTCACTAAGGCTATTCCTCGAACGCAATAGTTTCGCAAACGAGCTTTGTGAGACTGACCAGTAGAGGAGTTGGGTGTTCGGTATCACACGGGCTGTGAGTATGCGACATCGCAATAATTAGCCTTGAGTGCAAGTGGGAGATTGTTGGAGATAGTGCCCTCAGAGTCAATTATTAGGTCACAGGTACGTGATTGCAATGATTGATGGAGGACCTATCCCGGTAGGACAGTCTTACTCGAGATGATAGTATGCTATCTGGTTTACCTTTATCATCGTGTACTGTTTTAGGTGACCTGACAAGTTGCTATTACACGTTGATAGAGCCCCTAGGATTCTTGCTTGACCACCAGCAGTATGAGGGCGATCATATAAGTGGGAGCTGGGGTCTATAAGCATATCCTTAAATGGTCCCTAGTCGTGAGAGTTTCGAGACAGGGCATCGATACTCCAGAGTAGACTAGTGTATACAGTCGAGACCCCGACGAGGGGCGGTGGCCGGTCTCACAAGCCATTAGTGTCAGTTGGATCACCTAAGATGTATACAGGTGCTCATTGGGTTATGAGTACACCGGACAGGACTCGCCGGGAACATGCTAGTTGGTCATATACCAGACGTCAGATGGCAGTTCCCTGGTGACATGTGTGCAGGTTAGTTCATCGACCTGGGGATCGTCATTTGTCTCGTGTGAGTTCCCACTGTACTTTGATTACTACCCTACCACGGCTCAAAGGAGTCGTGCAAACAGGTTTTAGTTGGGTACAGTCCCGAGCCACATGGAGGCAGTGAGCGTATCTTCAGGGGTTCGTCTCTCCCGGTATTGGGGGTGAGGTCGTGCTGTGTCTAGGAGAGCCATTACACGAAGCCCTCGGCCGAGGCAAGGAGATTTACTGGTAGGTATTCCAGTAGTATCTCAGGGTGTTCTGGGCTACACTCCGACACGACTTGTACCGCTTTTGGGGGTCTGACTTTTACCAACCCCCTAGGCCCGCCATGCGATGCTCATAGACGAACGGACCGGACTGTACGGATATTGTCACTGACAGTCTCAGTAGGGAGTCAGGCTGAGTTCGCTCACAGACGTCCCTTTTGGTCAATACCTGGTAGCCCGTTACGTATTGGCTTATACCTCTGACGTGCTAGTGGTTAAATCCACAACCAAGGTGTTGACGAGTCTTTAGAGTCCCCCACATTCAGTTACTCAGCTTTCGGGCGAAAGGTTGTAGAGGCCGTATGGAGATATGGCAAGGTCCGATCAGATACGTGCGGTATTGCACGGATCAGGATCGGACAGTTTGTACTATAGGCCGTATGGATATATGGCAGGGTTCGATCAGATACGTGCGGTATTGCACGGATCAGGATCGAACGGATATTACTAGCCGGCTTTGGTATAAGCCGGATCCTAGTATAGTACAGTGTAGATTTTGTCTCATTGCATTTGTATTTCGGTCGAAATACAAATGCGGGTGTGTATGCACAGTATCGGGGTTTTCCTGTAATTTATTATGGGACCTGTTTTCTGGAGTTGCCAGTTTGCTTTTCGTTTCGGCCAATTTCCTTTGTATCGTTCATTGGCCGAAGATTGGTGGAGGAGGGCTTATTTGCATTGTTGCAAATAAGTTTTTGTGGAGGGGTTCTTTGCATATTCTTGTATCATGATGGTGCACCATCCTTTGACCTTACTTGACTTTTGCTTCATGATAGTTTTCATGATGGCTTGACTTTGCATATCATGATGGTTGTGGTGGAGTGTTGGTTTTAGTTTGTTATCATGTTTTTGCATGATAGTTTTTCTCCCTCTCTCTCTCTTGCATTTTTGAGGTTGATTATCTTTTGATACACTCACTCTCTCTCATTCTCTCCATTCACCTCTCCACCATGAAATGGCCGGCCTCTAGTGGGGTGGGGCTGTCCCAAAATTTTAGTGGGGGTTTTTGGTTCATTTCATGTTCCAAAAATCCCCAAGTTCCTCCACAAGATTCTTGTTTTCATCCCTCCACCAAAAGGCAATTCCGATAACCCCAAATGAGACACAAGCCTCTACATTATATTCTACAGTAAATCTTGGGCACGTCGAGTAGCCGGCTTCGTGCCCGAGTTGCCTCGGCATTGAGGTGGGAGCCCGTAAAACATGGAGACGATGTGGTGCCCTTCCGGCAAGGTGGCGACGACCGGAGATTCCGCAGGAGATCGGGACGATGATGAGAAGACCGGAGGACTTGGATCGTCGGTATATCTCTATTCCCTTTCTTGTAGATAGCTAGGACTAGTTAGTGGTTCGATCCGGGTATTAGTGCGCGGCGGTTTGCCTATTCAAGAAAAATTAAAGTTTATCACCGCTTCCGCATCTGGCCGTCGGATTGACGGCCGGGGCGCCGCCGTGCACTTACATCATCAACGTAAGTAAATATGTGTATCCCAATTGTCGTTGACATATAGCAACGAAACCGGTGATACACCATATATTACACTTACTATCGCAGAAAAGAAAGTGAAAACTACAACAATTGGAATCCGCAACCAGCTTAGACATCATAAACCCGAAATATCACATACTTCGGATTTCATGCCTGACCATATGAATTCCTTAGACATCATAAACCCAGAATATCCTATATTCCGAATTTCATGCCTAACCTTATAAACCCCGCATTTTAGTCTCAATATTGAAAACACTTTTCAATAACTTATCGGGTAATTCAACAAGATTCCCGACAACCTGGTCGAATGCTTATCGGAAACTTTAGTAGACGGACGCACCCTCCGATGCTGTCGACGAAATGCACTTAGGCGGAACACTGCGGCCATGAGCACCCGGGAGGATACTTTTAGCAACGGGGTTCTCCTACAGTCACTTGGTCAGGGCTTTGGGTGTGGCTATCTAGTAATGTTACCTGGCGAGTATCCGCGTACACTACGTGATTGCGACAAGGTTTAGATCCATATCAAAACCCCGTGGCAACCGATTAAATGAGACTAAATTGCTAGGTTTACAAAATTCAAACTAGTTTTCACAAAACTAATTATTGTGGATTCCAAATATTGTATCACATATATAAATCAAACCCGTGTAAGTCTACGGTAGCGCCCCGGCCGTCTGTACGAGGCCAAAATGCGGAAACGAAAACTTTTTCAAACTAGAAAACCGGTGCTACCGTGGGCTTAAAACCAGGATCGGACCATTAACCTACTACTAGCTAACTGGAGAAAGGGTAGAGAGCTATACCGAGCGATCCGTGTCCTTCGGTTTTCGGCCACCATCCCAAGCTCCCCACGGCAACTCCAGTCTTCATCTCCTCGTCGGAAAGGGCACCACATCGAGAAGTCTTTTTACGGGCTCCCGCTTCATCCGAAGCAACTCGGGCACGAAGTGTGCTAGCCGACGTGCCCAAGGTTGAAGTAGAGTATGTTGTGATCACTTTGTCTCTTGCATCCATGGCTTGGATGGAGGTTATAGATGATGCCTTTCATGGAAATTATGAGCTAGAGGAGGAGGAAGAAGAAAGAGCTATCTTTTTCCTTTTTGTGATGCTATGATAGAATGAGAGAGTAAGTGAGAAAATAATATGAGAGCTAACAATATTCACATGGCAGCCCCTCTCTCTCTCTCATCCTCTCATATCATCACAAAACAATGAAATAATGTGACATTTAAACACATAAAGAGACCATGAGTCACCATGTATGTCCATGTCACAATGAATGCACAAAATGATGATTTAAGCTCACAATTTCCATGATCCAAACATTAATCTAAATGTTTGGTCCAACAAAAAGATACGGCAACATCTAAAGTAAACTCGTGACGGATCACAAGGATACCCCTCACCTGTATATACATACCTGCACCCGCATTCCGATTGAATGCGAATGCGATGAGACTAAAATAATCCAACAAATCTAATACTAGGATCCAGCTTAAACCAAAGCCCACTAGTATGATCCGTCCGATCATGATCCGTGCAATACCGCACGTATATGATCGAACCCTGCCATATATCATATGGCCTCTACAACGTTTCGCCCGAAACTTGAGAAACTGTCTGTGGGGGACTCTAAAGACTCGTCAATACTTTGGCTGTGGATTTAACCACTAGCACGTAAGAGGTATTAGCCATACGTAACGGGCTACCAAGTATTGACTAAAAGGGATGTCGATGAGCGAACTCATCCTGACACCCTACTGAGCCTGTCAGTGACAATATCCGTACAGTCCGGTCCGTTCGTCTATGAGCATCGCATGGCGGGCCTAGGGGGTTGGTAAAAGTCAGACCCCCAAAACCGGTACAAGTCATGTCGGAGTGTAGCCCAGAACACCCTGAGATACTACTGGAATACCTACCAGTAAATTTCCTGCCTTGGCCAAGGACTTTGTGTAATGGCTCTCCCAGACACAGCGCGATCTCACTCCCAATACCGGGAGAGACGAACCCCTGCCGATCCGCTCACTGCCTCCATGTGGATCGGGACTGTACCCAACTAAAACCTGTTTACACGACTCCTTTGAGCCGTGGTAGGGTAGTAATCAAAGTACAGTGAGAACTCACACGAGAAAAATGACGATCTCAGGTCGATGAACTAACTTGTACACATGTCACCAGGGAACTGCTATATGACGTCAGGTATAATACCAACTAGCATGTCCCCGGCAAGTCCTGTCCCGTGTACTCATAACCCAATGAGCACCTGTATACATCTTAGGTGATCCAACTGACACCAATGGCTTGTGAAACCGGCCACCGCCGCTCGTCGGGGTCTCGACTGTATACACTAGTCTACTCTGGAGTATCGATGCCCTGTCTCGAAACTCCTACGACTAGGGACCTTTTAAGGATGTGCTTATAGACCCCAGCTCCCACGTATATGATTGCCATCATACTGCTGGTCGTCAAGCAAGAATCCTAGGGGCTTTATCAACATGTAATAGCGACCTGTAAGGTCACCTAAAGCAGTACACGATGATAAAGATAAACCAGATAGCATACTATCATCTTGAGTAAGACTGTTCTACTAGTATAGGTCCTCCCTCAATCATTGCAATCACGTGCCTGCGATCCAATAATTGACTCTGAGGGCACTATATCCAACAATCTCCCACTTACACTCAAGGCTAATTATTGCGATGTCGCATACTCACAGCCCATGTGATACCGAACACCCAACTCCTCTACTAATCAGTCTCACAAAGCCCGTTTGCGAAACTATTGCGTTCGAGGAATAGCCTCAGTGAGTGGATCCGCCCTGATGTTTCTTTCTATGTCTCTTTTTATCTCAAGTTCGCGGAGAAAGCCATCTCCCGAAATGAGCAACACCTGTCTTAGAATATGTCTGGATATCTGATGGGACCTAGTTCATAAATGAACTCTAAATCCAAACTTCTTAGACTGTTTCGTCAACTGAAACCAATCAGTATCCTGCGCCATACCTCCCTCAGTATCCGCTTGGACCACCTGTCCAAAATACTGCCCCTCGTCAGAGGGAAAACTATAACTCTGACAGCCACTCTGTCATCCAGGTCACCTTGGAAGCCTGGAATGATAACTGTCTCCCGAATGAGGCTGTCGTTATCATATCCCTAGAATATCCACTTATGTTCTAAAACTGCTTCCGAATATTTCTCCAGGATTGGATCTGTAAGTCTACGGTAGCGCCCCGGCCGTCTACAGACGCCAAATGCGAAACAAAAAACTTTTAACTGGCGCTATCGTATACTTTAACCCGGATCTACCATTATTGCTAAACTAACAAACTATAAAGAGTGTAGAAAGGTTATACCGAACGATCCGAGTCCTTCATTCTTTAACCATCATCCCACGCTCCGTTGCGGCTGCTCCGATCTCTTCGATCTCCGATCTGCTCGTCCAGGTGGCACCACGTCACTGATTCTTTAAACGGGCTCCCGCCTCTGACTCGAGGCAACTCGGTCGTCAAGTTTGCTAAAAGAGACGACCAAGAATGATGTAGAGAATGAGTAGATTACTTTGTCTCACTTCGTCCAAAGCCGTGGACGATCGGTAAATGAAGTTGCCAATGGAAATGAAATGGAACGAGAAATGAACTATGAAATTTCCATATATCCAAAACTTTAGTCTTTTCTTTTTAACAACCATAATTTTCTCAAGTGAGTGAGTGGAGGAGGAGAGGGGGCTGGCCACTTATATCAAGAGGGGGTGAGTGTAGGAGGGAGGAGGTGACCACAAGAAGAAAAGATCAAGAGAAAAAATCTATGGCAAAACAAAACACATTAATGAAATGAAGGACTCACTAAACCTAGTCATCCATTCATTAATGCAAACTTAAGGTTCATGAACCTAGTTACCATCCTAGTCACCTCTTCTAGAAACTTCTCGAAGCATCTACACTCATCTCAAGAAAAGATAAATCCGTCTTTAACCGAATGTTAAAAAACGACTGATAGAAAACTGGAAACCGGCAACTTCCAAAAGTGATCCTGAAACGACTTTCAGGATAACCCCGTAATTGTATAAATATACCCGCATTTGTATTACGACCGAATACAAATGCAACTGAGATAAAGATATTATATCTACTCAATATAATACTCGGATCCGGCTTAAACCAAAGCCAACCAGTATCATCTGCCCGAAAAATAACACGTGCGTAAACGCACGTGCATTTTCCGAACCCTGCCATAAAACCATACGGCCTCTACAACGTTTCGCCCGAACTTGGGAAACTGTCTGTGGGGGACTCTAATGACTCTTCAGTACCCTGGCAGTGGGTTTAACCACAAACCGTCAGCGGCACTAGCAATGCGTAACGGTTGCCCATGGACTGACCTCAAGGGAGGCCGATGAGCGAACTCATCCGGAAACCCTACTGAGCCTAACAGTGACAATGTATATACAGTCCGGTCCGTTCGTCTATGAGTATCGCATATCTGCCTAGGGGGCTAGTAACGTCAGACCCCCAATAGCAGTATAAGTCGTGTCGGAGTGTAGCCCAATAACACCCTGAGATACTACTGGAGTACCTACCAGTAAATGTCCTGCCACGGCCGTGGGCTTTGTGTAATGGCTCTCCTAAACACAGCACGATCTCGCCCCCAATACCGGGAGAGACGAATCCCCTGCCATCCGCTCACGTGCCTCCATATGGCTCGGGACTGTACCCAAAAACTACCTGTTTGCACGACTCCTTTGAGCCGTGGTAGGGTAGAAATCAAAGCACAGTGGGAACTCACACGAGACAAATGACGACCTCAGGTCGATGAACTAACCTGTACACATGTCACCAGGGAACTGCTATCTGACGATATGTATAATACCAACTAGCAAATTCCCGGCGAGTCCTGTCCGGTGTACACATAACCCAATGAGCACCTGTATACATCTTAGGTGGTCCAACTGACACCAGTGGCTTGTGAGACCGGCCACCGCCCCTCGTCGGGGTCTCGACTGTATACACTAGTCTTCTCTGGAGTATCGATGCCCTGTCTCGAAACTCCCACGACTAGGGACCACAATTAAGGATATGCATATAAACTACCCAACTCTCACGTATATGATCGCCATCATACTGTTGGTAGTAAAGCAAGATCCTAAGGGCTTTATCAAAGTGTAACATGTAATCAGTCACCTGAACATGTACACGACTGATAAAGGCAAACCAGATAGCATACTATCATCTCGAGTAAGACTGTCCTAACGGTATAGGTCCTCCGCAATCATTGCAATCACGTACCTGCGATCCAATAATTGACTATGAGGGCACTATCTCCAACAGGATCAATATCAACTTATTGCATCTAGTGCAAAAACATCTGGTGTGGTACTTGATATCTCATGATTGACTCAATTGCCTAAGCAAGTGATCTGCCAATCATGCACATCCCTCTCCCCTTTAGTCTGTAAGACACCTTCAGAGAGGGTGACTCCATCACCTGCAGGTACACTACCATGCGAGGAGTCGTCCATTCTAAAACACCTTTAGAGTGCTGTCTAAGTACCCTGATTGGGAAACTACCCAAATCTAGATCTAAAACCATAGATCCAGTAACCAGAATATCTGATATAATATCCATATCCTATGTGGAGAAACCACTGTGTGACAACTAAAGTATAACCGATCGTAGTATAGAAATTTCACTTCCTACTCTGTGTATGTCATCCAAATACCAGGACATCACACCCTACTACCTTCTTAACAGATCCATCCCCTATTCTGATGAAGTCAAACCTATGACTGTCACATCAGAAATAGATGATCTATCTCCGCTATAGCTGCTTTAGTCCATAAAGCTACTTGTCCACTATGCTTCCGCTGCTCCCACTGACTACCACAACCCTCTGGCAGAGTCATATACACGTGCACTTCTAAAGCTAGTTTAGAACGACGCTATACTAATCCTCCTGCCGGGTCTCACAGTCTGGAACAACAGCAATGGCAAGTCTGGGTAAACAAGAACCTCCCTGTCACCGTCCTTGAGGCTACCGGAGTACCTCTCGGGTGCCTGAGGTTACCCACTATATCTGCGGAGTGGCCAATGGAGTGTCAAACCAGATTGAATCTTTAGGTTCTTATCAAATTTTCAGTAATCGTTTGCGGTTCTGGAATCACTTCCAGTTCTACCACACTCCCACTACTGTTTTCTGAAAAAATCCATTTTATTAAAACTGTGGCGAGTCAAGAACAATATCACTATTGATCTTCCAGATGGTAGAAAGTCAACCCTCGTCATAGCCCGGGTCAACTTACAAACAGCCATTACAGAAACGTGCCTTGAGTTATCTAGAGTTTGGTTTTAAGCATAAGCTGGATAACTTCCCGTACCTTAACATCGTTAAGATATGAACTGTTCTATATCCAATACAGAAACAGAGGCACTGATTTAATTGAACCAGATTCAAATCATGCAGCTGTCTCCAGTGCATGTCAACTAAATGGAAGGAGGCCGATCAACGTTACTCAACTTAGGAATGCTTCCAATTATGAGTGACCTGAAAGAGAAGCAAGTTCTCTTAAAACCATTACTATCAACTGAATACCATACACAAGTATCTACATCTTCGATCACCTTGAAGAATCCCGATACTTGCAACATCTGGTTCTCTACTTTACTCTTATACCTATAACTTCTCAAAACTTAGACCTTGTGTTTCTACGAACACTTGTCTAAGAACTAGAGAAATCACAAGTAAACAGAATATAGTACGAGTACCAACCCCTCTGTCCTCATGGATACTGAAAAACATACAATACTCTGTATAAGTCCCCTGAGTCTAATAACTCATTCCCTGTGTGTCGTAGGTTGAAAACTGTACTTATGGTTATGAAGAATTACACCGCTGTTTAATGCTTCTTACCTAACCATCCACTGATATAGGTAAATGTCATGGATATAATTTCAAAAAATTATATCTCACTCTATAAAAATAGACGTACAGATATATTAATTTGAAATTGGTGCATAACAGCGGATATTCAAAACCAAATATTTTCCGTCCGGCAAACAACTCAGGTGACTTCCTCAAATATCACCGATTACAACGAATCCCGATATAATGAGGATGATCACCCAATTCCCAATAACTTACTCCCACTCATCATCTGTAAAACCATACAGATGTGAGAATCATACCTGGTAAATACATACCCTGGAGCAAGTGTCTAATTGGGAAATCAGTTTTCTTTTAACAGTACACAGTGAAACTGAAACATGTAAATGTTTCGAAGGGGTATCCAGGTATTCCTAGTAATGCCTCTTCCATTATCATATTCACAACTGTAACCGTATATTTCTTTGCCATCTCTCCAAATCCCTTTATATGTCTTTAGTCATTACCTTCTGTACACCCCTTTAGGCTAAATGGTTTTCAACCTTCCCTACCGTTCGGCACCAGCCTATGGTTTGGAATAAGACAATCCAATAAGCATAATGGGTGTACTCTCCTAATCCTAGGAGTACTCGTAACCTGAGAGAAGGTGAAGATAAAAGACAACCGAATAAACCTTATTCCTATTTCTCCTGAACCAGAGTCCATCCCCGAACTGGAACAAGTTCCTTTCGATTTCGTATATAACCATACGATGGAGTATCCAAATAACTGTGGATTTTCGTAGTAATACGGAGTGTTCTGGAGAAATACAAAGGTGATATAGGAGTGGCGATGAAATACTTGGTTTTGTCGTGAATAGCAGTCGCAATTTACTTTGCCCTCTTACTAATCCCTTTATTTGTCTTTACTTAATACCTTCTGTACACCATTTAGGCTAAATGGTTTTCTTCATTCCCTACCGTTCGGCACCTGCCTATGGTTTGGAAGAAGACTATCCAATAAGCGTAATAGGTGTACTGTCCTAATCCAAGGAGCACTCGCAACCTGAGAGAAGGTAAAAGGAAAAGACGACTAAATAGTCCTATTCATTTTCTCCAGAACCGGAAACCATCCTCGAATAAGTTCCTTCGAGTTCGTATATAACCATGCGATGGTTTTATCCAATGGAAGTTGATGTTCGTAGTAATACGGGGTGTTCTGGAGAAAAAGGGTAAAAGTGGGAGTGACAATGAGGTATGCAACTCTGACGATCCAAAAGCTAGTGTTTAAGAAGGTTCGGTTAACTTGGTCACTGAGTCATAGTCAAGGGTCAGGTCATGGTCGCTGCCAAAGAGAGAGAGAAAAGAAACAATCAGCGTGCACTCTAACCTAGATCAGAATGGTTATAACTTTATCTAATCAGGAAACCTCCCACTGTCACCTCAAATTCTCCTCCAAACCTGAAAGAAGAATTAGTCGGGATCACCCGAGGAGTAAACCAACTCATCAGTGGGAATCGGGATCCAACTATCATCGCATGATAACGTGATGTAATCCACTCACGTTATCACACTCCAGAAGGTATGCGCATGCCTAGCAAGTTTCAGTTTCTTTAGAAACTTCCGATGTGATTTTTACCCCTAGGACCCAAGTGACCTTGACACAGTCAACAAATCAAAGAGTCCTAGTCAAGTTCAACCCGTCATTATCCTGGATTGCATTAAACTCACCCGTACGAGCCCTTGACACAGTCAACAAGGCCGCACGACTGTCCTAACCAATCCCATTAATATGCTACAAACGAACACTACTTAGCTACCGTACACTACGCCTTGACACAGTCAACAAACGCAGCACGAATACTAAGTAATGCTTGTAAGAAATGACGGAGGGCTACGTCTAGTTTTTGGCGAAAAACTTTTAACATAATGAACTTGATATTGTTGAAGGAACTGCATAGCTTTTTTATAAAAATATAGTGGCGAAAACCATTGCTAAAGAGGTCACTCCCGGTGAAGAGATCTCGGCTCTTTCCCCGTAGAATGAGGTGCAGGATATTCCAACTGAATACCATGATGCAAAGAAAAAACTAATCGGCTATAGTGAAGTTATTACCCTGACGCAAACTTCTATCCAAAGGGTCACTCCCGGTGAAGTGATCTCGGCCCTTGCCTCGTCGACTGAGGTGCTGGATATTCATAACCGAATACTGTTGTGCAAAACAAAAGAGAACGTCCTCACAATAACAGCTTTTTGAAAATTGTTCCAACAACGTCAAACAGGTTCGTTTAGCTTGCATTGATCTGAATCAACGCAGTCCCATCAATTGATCACACCAATAAAGAACGAAAATAATGATGTACGTATATGCCATCCGCATTCGCCACTGGGTCCCGTCATCACCCATTAGGTTACTTAACTAACGACAGAGCGGGGACTGGACTAGCGCGGATGTAAAACATATACAACATCTACTAGTATATATATATCAATATATAATATTCGCTCAAGGCGTGATAAAATGCAACATCACAGAAATGTAATAAGCATCACAGAACAATACAGATATCTGGGATCCCCGGGTTTCATAGAGCCGCTACTGAAACCCGACGTTCCCCTGGTCGTGTGGATAGCCTGTGCAATGAAATCCTAGACCCCTACAGGCACGGCAAGTTACCCGCCAAAACCTGAAGCGAGGCAACCCCCTTCAACAACGTGAATGGACCACCCAGCACTTCACGGAATCCGGTAACTTGAGCACCCCTCCTTGGGTCAACCTATACCCCCTATGAGTGCGGCGAATAGCCCGCCAATTCTAGAGTAAAACCCCCTCCGTCTCAAAACCATGAGATGCGGGCCCGTCGCCTCTAGAACCCGGCTACCCGTGCACCCATCCACGGGGTAATCCCAGTGCAGAAAGTAAAATAATATATACAACGGGTATATCGACCTCAGCCCGGTCGTGCCCCAAAAAGAATAATATACAAACAGGCAGTGACGGCAGTCCACATGTCGGACGCTCGCCCCATAATATCAAATGTACATATACAACAAAACTGTACTGCCATTGCATCCAGCCTATCCACCACGACAAATCCGCAACATCACAGCACAACACAGAACATCAACGTGAATGTTACGTTCGCAAATCCGTCTAAAAGAACTATAGCAATTAGACAGGATTTACAGATCAAATGACATTCACGGTCGCAGATATAATGTAAATACTGTGAACTAACGTGTTTAAAATTTTCGATCGACTAAGATTCCAGAAGTGGGACCCAAGCACAATACCCAGTACTCAAAATAAATCTGGGCCCAAACAGAATATACCAAAAACCCCAATTCCAACACAGAGACATCTGTAGAAAATTTGGTGCAGTAAAGAGATATAATGGCGGCGAAACCGCGGCCAATGCTTGGGTTTGGCCGCGGTTCCGCGGCGGAACAGTAACTTTATGAAGCCAACTTTTTATAGAATTCTTAGAATCGCCTGCACGTATTTCTGCAATGTACCAAATAATTTTTTGAGCACAAATAAAATTCGACAGAAAGTGCATATTTGAAACTGTGGTTTTTGGAAATTTCGTTCGATCGAGTTCTAAACACGTTAGAGCAAGCCAGTAAAGGTTAATGGCGTGGCTCTGATACCATGTAAGTCTACGGTAGCGCCTCGGCCGTCTGTACGAGGCCAAAATGCGGAAACGAAAACTTTTTCAAACTAGAAAACCGGCGCTACCGCGGGCTTAAAACCCGGATCGGACCATTAATCTACTACTAGCTAACTGGAGAAAGGGTAGAGAGCTATACCGAGCGATCCGTGTTCTTCGGTCTTCAGCCACCATCCCAAGCTCCCCTCGGCAACTCCGTTCTTCATCTCCTCGTCGGAAAGGGCACCACATCGAGAAGTCTTTTTACGGGCTCCCGCTTCATCCGAAGCAACTCGGGCACGAAGTGTGCTAGCCGACGTGCCCAAGGTTGAAGTAGAGTATGTTGTGATCACTTTTTCTCTTGCATCCATGGCTTGGATGGAGGTTATAGATGATGCCTTTCATGGAAATTATGAGCTAGAGGAGGAGGAAGAAGAAAGAGCTATCTTTTTCCTTTTTGTGATGCTATGATTGAATGAGAGAGTGAGTGAGAAAATAATATGGGAGCTAACAATATTCACATGGCAGCCCCTCTCTCTCTCTTCCTCTCATATCATCACAAAACAATCAAATAATGTGACATTTACACACATAAAGAGACCATGAGTCACCATGTATGTCCATGCCACAATGAATGCACAAAATGATGATTTAAGCTCACAATTTCCATGATCCAAACATTAATCTAAATGTTTGGTCCAACAAAAAGATACGGCAACATCTAAAGTAAACTCGTGACGGATCACAAGGATACCCCTCACCTGTATATACATACATGCACACGCATTCCGACTGAATGCGAATGCGATGAGACTAAAGTAATCCAACAAATCTAATACTCGGATCCGACTTAAACCAAAGCCCACTAGTATGATCCGTCCGATCATGATCCGTGCAATACCGCACGTATATGATCGAACCCTGCCATATATCATACGGCCTCTACAACGTTTCGCCCGAAACTTGAGAAACTATCTGTGGGGGACTCTAAAGACTCGTCAATACTTTAGCTGTGGATTTAACCACTAGCACGTCAGAGGTATTAGCCGTACGTAACGGGCTACCAAGTATTGACTAAAAGGGAGGTCGATTAGCGAACTCATCCTGACACCCTACTGAGCCTGTCAGTGACAATATCCGTACAGTCCGGTCCGTTCGTCTATGAGCATCGCATGGCGGGCCTAGGGGGTTGGTAAAAGTCAGACCCCCAAAAGCGATACAAGTCGTGTCGGAGTGTAGCCCATAACACCCTGAGATACTACCGGAATACCTACAAGTAAATCTCCTGCCTTGGCCAAGGACTTTGTATAATGGCTCTCCCAGACACAGCGCGATCTCACTCCCAATACCGGGAGAGACGAACCCCTGTCGATCCGCTCACTGCCTCCATGTGGCTCGGGACTGTATCCAACTAAAACCTGTTTGCACGACTCCTTTGAGCCATGGTAGGGTAGTAATCAAAGTACAGTGGGAACTCACACGAGACAAATGACGATCTCAGGTCGATGAACTAACCTGTACACATGTCACCAGGGAACTGCTATCTGACGTCAGGTATAATACCAACTAGCATGTTCCCGGCGAGTCCTGTCCGGTGTACACATAACCCAATGAGCACCTGTATACATCTTAAGTGATCCAACTGACACCAATGGCTTGTGAGACCGGCCACCGCCCCTCGTCGGGGTCTCGACTATATACACTAGTCTACTCTGGAGTATCGATGCCCTGTCTCGAGACTCCCACGACTAGGAACCTTTTAAGGATGTGTTTATAGACCCCAACTCCCATGTATATGATCGCCATCATACTGCTGGTCGTCAAGCAAGAATCCTAGGGGCTTTATCAACGTGTAATAGCGACCTGTAAGGTCACCTAAAACAGTACACAATGATATAGATAAACCAGATAGCATATTATCATCTTGAGTAAGACTGTCCTACCGGTATAGGTCCTCCCTCAATCATTGCAATCACGTGCCTGCGATCCAATAATTGACTCTGAGGGCACTATATTCAACAACCCGAAACGTTGTTAAAATTACGAATACGAAACACTCCGAATTGCCACTACAGAAAGAAAACATCACATGCTATCTTAGCAAAAATAAACAATACCTGAAACACCAAACCCCAGAGACTGGAACAATAAAAAAAATTGAAGCCAAGAACTCTCTAAAAAACCTGCTAGGCCGGGTTTTTTCTAACTTTTCGCCGGGGCAAATCCGGTGGAATTTGCTCAATTTTCTCTGGTGTTCATGTTACATCATATGTAACATTCTGCATTTATTTAAATAATTTTTAGAGAACGTTTTGAAAAAGACAGAAACTAGGGATTTTATTTCGAGGTTTCGGAGTTGTTTCGATTTCATAATTCTACTAATATCGTCTAATTCTCTAGCTTGGCTCTGATACAACTGAAAGGTTCGTTAGCACCCTCACTACGTTTTCTAGGGCATCAAGCATGCAATTTTAAAAAACCTAGAGTGTTAAGCAACCCATAACCAAGGATCTAACTAGAGGATTAGGGTTTAACTAACATGTAAACTATTTTACACTAAGTGACTTTGGAATACAACCTTTGTAGACCGGTCATTCACTTCTAAAGCTCCGTGTAGTAGTCTCTTTTGCTCCAAGTAGTGGCGTCTCGGACTCTCCATTGGCTCCACTAAGTGAAAGGAACGAGCATGCTCAAGGATCTTCGAGCCCGAAGATAATCTACGTCGAAGAATCTCTAACTCAAGCTACTTCTTCACTAATTGAGAATTAGTGAAGCAAACAACCTATACTAAATGGCTAGTCTAGTGTAGATTGATGAAGTGAGAATTTTGCTCACTTTAGAATTATTTCTCTCTCTCTCTCTCTCTCTCTTTCTTCTCACTCAAAGCTAGAGAGCAATCTAAAAAAGATGAAGAAAATGAATAGTGTTCAACTAATGAACCATGGGTGAGAAAATATCATGTATAACTCATGTAGAAACTTAACCATGCCTAAAGATAATGGTTATGTTAAAAAATATCTAGAGTAAAACAAAATTAGTGGACTAAGTCAATGGTTTCCACAACCTTCTCCAAGCTTCAAGCCATGACTAATTACCATCTAATTTTGATTATCCCTTAATAATTAAAACCCCACATTATCTTAAGTGTGGTGTGAGTCTCATACACCCAAGTCCAATGTATCATCTAGCATGACACAAAATAAATACATTAACATATATCATATATATATTAAATATACAAAGAGAAAATATTTTCTTAAGTGAGCTAATATTAGTTAATGTATATTAATATATCAAATATATAATTACACATTAAATTATTAAATCAACACTTGATTTAATAACCCGGCTGTATCGCATACAACTGACTAATACCATTTATATGCATATCACATATACATATAACACATTATTGAATCAACACTTGATTCAACAATCCGGTTATATCACATATAATCTATATCGCGAGATCGGAATATGGTATCATATACACGTATCAATCTTGGTCCCGTACATATCACATACGTGCCCTACTTCGTTTCGCATGAGCTAGGAAACCTCTGTATAGGACTCTAATGACTCGTCAATACGCCGGCAGTAGGTGATGATCATATCAGTCACCCACAAGTAGTCAGTGGTACTAGCTGGACGTAACGGCTACCCGGGTATTGAGCGATCAGAAGATCAACAAGCAAGCTTGTCCATACTCCCATGAATCCAATAAGTAACACGACCGTACAGTCCGGTCTTTTCGTCTGATATGTCGCATATCTAGTCTAGGGGTGGTAAACGTCAGACCCCGGTAACTTGATAAGTCATGCCTGATATGAGACTCATAACGGGTCGAGAAACTACTGATAACACTTACCAGTAAATCTCTGTATCAGCCCTAGCCAAGGACTTCCTGTTATAGCCAATCGAGCACAGCGCAACATCAACCCCCAATACCGGGAGAGACGAATCCCTTCTTATCGTTCATTGCCTCCATATGACTGGGGACTGTACCCAAAAACCACCATTTTGCATGCTCTCTTGAACGTGGTAAGGTGGAAATCAAAACACAGTGGGAATCACACAAGTCTATATGACAATCTCGGGTCTACAGACTAACATGTACCAGTGTCACCAGAGAACTGCTATCTGACGTTAGGTATAATACCATCTAGGAGTTCTCGGCGAGTCCTGTTCAGTGTACCTAGTCTCCACTGAGCACCCATATACCATCTTTGATGTCAAACACCAATGGATGTAGGATCATCTATCGCCCATCAAATGGGTCAAGAAGCGTATACGCTAGTCTACTCTGGAATATCGATGCCCCGTCTCGATACACCCTCGACTAGGAACAATTAAAGGATGAACTTATGGACTACCCTGGCCCTACTAGTATGATCTCCATCATAGTCCTGGTAGTCAAGTACACATCTTAGGGCTTTATCAACATGTGAGAGCAAGACAGTATCATAATACAAATCTACATGTTAAGAAAAAGAGCAACTAGATAACATACTATCATGTCGAGCAATAAAGTCCTCTCTATATATGTCCAAGAATCCATTATAATATACAATCATGTACAACAATGGCCTCTAGGGCATACATACAACTAACATAAGTAACCGGGCGATTCGAGACCCGGGAACAACTCATGATCAAATATCTGGCCGAGGTAAAAAAAACTTTGCAAAAATTTCGACGAAGTCCAGGTAGAGCAAATCCCCTGGAACTTGAACACCCGAGCCGACGTTTTAAGCAAGCTCGCTTCTTCCTATTCGGCCAACCATAAGAGGAACATCCTCTTCGAAGTCCTGCCACGGCCCAGCGTGGAAGACGGGAAGGTAACACTCCAGATCTACACAACTCAGGAAGAAGGCAGGGATTGGAGAAAGCCCCTCGTGGAGTTCCTAAGGGACGGTGTGCTTCCCGAAGACCGAGGAGAAGCTCGTCGGCTATGGGCCAAGGCACAACATTTCGTCTGTAGCAACGGAAACCTATACAAGAAATCATACACTCAACCCCTGCTCCGGTGCAACGACCCCCACGAGGCTGACTATGTTCTGCGAGAAATACATGAAGGGGTCGGCGGAGCATATCAAGGGGCCTGAACCTTGGTCCAAAAGGCACTACTGCAGGGGTACAATTGGCCTACGCTGCACCAGGACGCCGAGAAGCTGGTTAGAAGATGCAAGAACTGTCAACTCTTCAACAGCATTCCTCATCTTCCCGCCACCGAGCTAACTCCACTCAGTTCCCCTTGCCCGTTTACACAATGAGGGATGGATATGGTGGGCCAACTCCCCACCGGCACGGACGGGCATAAGTACATCCTCGTCGCTGTAGACTATTTCACAAAGTGGATAGAGGCCGTACCCATCAGGAAACCAGACGCCACCTATACGATAAAGTTCCTACAGAACAACATAATCACCCGATTTGGAATCCCGAGATACATGATCACCAACCACGGGACCAACTTCGAAAATGACAAAGTCAGAGAGTTTTGCAGCGAGTACCACATATTGATGAAGTTTTCCACGGTTGTCCATCCTCAATGCAACGGGCAGGCAGAGGTAGTGGACCGAGGTGTCATCCATGGTCTCCAAGCCTGTTTAGAAGGAAGACAAGGCGGATGGGTCGAGAAACTGCTTCGGGTCTTGTGGGCATTGCGAACGTCGAAGAAAACACCTACGAGAGAAACCTCGTTCATACTCTGCTACGGTACCGAGGCAATAGTCCCGACGGAGATCGGACTGCCCAGTTACAGGGTCGAACATTTCGACGAAGAAGCCAACACCTCGGCGCTCCGAAACAACTTGGACGTCTTATTGGAGAAGCGGGACCGAGCACAAATCAGAGTGGCCTCCTATCAACAGCAAACCGCTCGCTACTACAACGTCCGGATTAAACATCGAGAATTCAAGGCAGGAGATCTGGTCTTACGAAGAAACGAGTTCGCAGACCCGAGCAGGCTGCATAAGTTCTCCCCGAAGTGGTATGGACCTTTCCTCGTGAAAGAAGCATTGCCCGGCGAGGCATACCGCCTGCAGGACGCCTGGGGCTATAATTTTCCCCGGCCTTACAACGCTGAAAAGCTCAAGTTGTACAAATGAAAAAAAATGTATCTGTATCCTCTTTCTAAAATAAATAGAGTTGTTCCTGTTGGTATTTAATTAAAGTTTAAAAATTTTACTAGAAGAGAAAAAGGAGACAACACCCTACCGCCAAAAACAAAATTTATTGATCAAAGGGTATTATTGGCTCCCCGGCCTTACAATAGTTACAATAGAGAGGGGCGGGGATCAAGAAAGCACTGTTGATAGTACTCCGAGCAGATCTCCTGCAGCCGAGCCTGAGCTTCCTCCGCCCGCTCCCTCTGACGGTGCCCATGGACCCTAGATACCACGGAAGCGCCGAGGGCCTGATCCAACAGGAAAGAAGCAACGACCTGCCTTTTCTGGAAACACTCCAGAAGAAGACCCATCGACCGCTCCCGCCTGCTCTGCGAGATCAGACCGAGGTGGTAGAGCGAGTGCAACATTTCGATCGCCTCGTCTCTCAGCTGCGGAGACAGGGCATTGTGCAGACCCGAGGACGTCCTCCAGATCACGTAAATGAGCAGTTGGAGGAGAGGAGATCGTCGGGGAAGAAGGCGTCCAAAGTGGCCCTCCACGTGGTCTATCACCGTCTCGTACATCTTTTCGGAGCGATTGAGGCTATAAAGATACACATCATCACGAGAAATGATCTCCCTGATGAGCACACACGGACGCCCGGACATCTTCAGAAACACAAGGCTAGAAAGAAGCCAACATACCTTCGCTATTTATAGCCTCAACAAAATCTTCCAACGGTCGAAAGTTTACTCGCGCAGCGACGCGAATCGCGGGACGTCTCAATTTCCCGATATTGAACGGCTACGTATCGGTCATGCCTGTCTTCAAGGGCGGCCATGCGGCCTACGGAAGGTCGAACGACGCCCTCACACCTGCCAATGCAGCCCGCGGAATGTTGAACGACGCCCTCACTCCCACCAATGCGGCCTACGGAAGTTTGAACGACACCCCGCAAGAGCCCAGGGGAGACTCGAAAGCCCTCCTCACGAGGCCGCCGGGTAGCTTCCTGCTCGGTGCATCTGCAGCGGGTAGCTTCCTGCCCAACAACGCAGTGGATCCAAATTCCTCGCCAAGAGGCCACCGAGCAATTTCATGCTAGCTAATCCCTAGCGGGTAGCTTCGTACCCGTCAACGCTAAGGATCAGAAGCCCTCATTGCGAGGCCACCGAGCAGCTTCCTACCCGGTCCATCCTTAGCGGGTACTTCCAACCCATTACGCTAAGGATCTAAAGCCCTCTTAACGAGACCACCGAGCAGCTTCCCTGCCCGGTCCATCCAGTTTCCCCCAATCAGAGCAAAGCTCTGTTTTGAATTTCAAAATTCAAAAATTGAAGCAACGCTTCAAATCCCGTGCACTGCGCGTTGCATGCCACGTGTCAAAAGCAGACGGGCAAGCGCCAGGTGCGCTGCGCTCTAAGCAGCGCACCCCCAATCAGAGAAAAGCTCTGCTTTAAAATTCAAAATTAAATTGAAGCAACGCTTCAGATGCTGCGCTCTGCGCTGCACGCCACGTGTCAACAAGGTGCGCTAGCGTAGTTGCGCTGCGCGCCACGTGTCAAACACGTATGCGCTAGCGCAGTTACGATGCGTTCTGTGCTATGCGCCACGTGTCGAACTAAGGTGCGCTCGCACAAAGTGCGCCAGCGCTGGAATTAAAAGAATTCCCCACCGTTAGATCAAAAGATCTAATAATAATAAATTATTAATTAATCAGAATTAAAATTCTGTTATGGAATAATTTTTCAATCTTATTAAAACAAGAAGATTATCTTCTGTAAAACAGAAGCCTTAGGATCAAAGATCCAACGGTGGAAAATATTCCCAGATCAATCAGAGAAAGATCTCTCAAAACTGATTTAACAAATCAATTGGCCCTATATAAAGGCCCCTAGACTTCAAGTCTCGATATACAAGAAAGAGAGAGAAAAAAACCCTCTGCAAAAAAAAAAGAGCAAGCTCGTAGAAAAAAGGAGATTTTTCTTCATCTTAAAGGTAAAGAACTATGTTCTTGAATAACAGAGATGAATCCATCTCATAAAAAGAAGAACCATCTTCTAAAAATATCTTAGATCTATAAAAAAAGACCAAGGTCTTTTGATTTAAATGAAAAGATCAAAAAGATCTAATCATAAAATAATAAAAAGAAGTAAAATACTTCACTCACAGATCTTTTGATCTATAAAGGCAGAGTCTTTTATAAAAACAAGAACTTTTGTTCTTTGATCTTGAAGCAAAGCCTCCTTTGATGAACATAAACTTGTTCTTTGATCTTAAAATTTGATCAAATGCGCTTTGCGCTACTGAAAAGTGCCTTGCACTCATAAATTGCGCCTTTGCGCTCATTGGATCGGCGCTCACCGCCCAAACTTGCCACGTGTCAATCAGAGACACAATCTGCGCTTTGCGCTTCTGAAACAGCGCACAGCGCTCATGGGCTAGCGCACAGCGCCAAGCGCGCCACGTGTCTCTCACTGGTGCACCCACAAACTAGCGCAGCGCGCTCATAAATTAAAAGCGTAATGCGCCAACAAACTAGCGCTTAGCGCTAAGCGCGACACGTGTCCTCTTCATGTGCGCTAACCAATAGAAGCGCAATGCGCTTTTTGACTGGTGCAAAGCGCCTGACGCGCCACGTGGCGCGCTGTCAGAACAAACTTTGTTTCTGATGAATGCTATGCATTCAATATAAGACAAAAAAATGCCAGAGCCCAATGCTTAGCATTATTAAAAGGGCAGAGCCCAAGTAAAGGCCTAATGGCCAGGACAAAAATAAAATGCTAAACATTTTTAACTGGACTTAGCCCAATTCTGGCCATAAGTTCTCAATTTAAATTGAACTGAGCCCATCAGCTCTTTTAATCAACTTACACCCGGTTCGAGGGTACATCTCTTTATTCCTCTGATATCTGTCGTTGTAATCCTTCAACGTCGTCAGAGAGGTGACGGGTCCCGACAACCACACATTACATCGGACTGTGAGGTCCTTAAACTCATGAACTATGATGTCCTTAACCTCGACCGTGATGTCTTAAAACTAACATCGGACTGTGAGGTCCTTAAACTCATGGACTATGATGTCCTTAATCTCGACCGTGATGTCTTAAAACTAACATCGGACTGTGAGGTCCTTAAACTCATGGACTATGATGTCCTTAACCTCGACCATGATGCCTTAAAACTAATATCGGACTGTGAGGTCCTTAAATTCACGGACTATGATGTCCTTAACCTCGACCGTGATGTCTTTAAACTAACATTGGACCGAGATGTCCTTAAACTAACATTGGACCGTAATGTCCCTAAACTAATCGACCGCAATGTCACTAAACTAAACAATAGAGCCTAATTGCTCTCTTGTCGGATCTAAACGACCCCGTTAAGTTGATCTTAGTCTAAAGTAAGACTAACGTATTCTTAACGAACGTTTAAGTCGATCTTAGTCTCAAATGAGATTAACGTATCCTTAAACCCAAACCCCCAAACCCAAATCTAAGAAAGATACAGATTTGAACTAGTCCACGCCCTACGGGCGACAACAAAACTTAGTCTCCGTATACAATCCACGGGCAACCAAACACAAAAAAAACACCCACGACACGAAGTGACCATATGGAGAAGAAGAAAGTTGTTACCGTGATGCGGTAGCGTAATTAACTGCAGGGGCTTACGCCTGCAGGGAAGAGCGTCCCCACAATCAAAAACCCCTCAAACGAGGGGGAATCTGACGAAATCTGCTACATCGGCCGCATCCGTTTAAACCTTCGATACACGGTGTCATAAATTAACTTGGCATCTTCGGAGAGGTGGACGGATAGCACCAATTAGCATCTGCCCCGAAATTCAGGCTAGACGTCCGCCGCATCTCCGCCGCGTCTTTCGGAGGGGAAGATATTCTGGCACGCCCGGTGGGACCTTTTCCTCTTTCCACTCCACACTTCGTGTGTCGTGTTCGCGAATGAATAGTGGTTTGCTAATGGTTGCCCTTAGGTTCAAGGTACTAAAATTTGGTTTCTTGCTTGGTGCAGAGAACGAAACAGCAATGGCATCCACTTGCGAAAAGTGCTCCAACTGCAACTGCAACTCACGCTCTGCCTCATCTGGAGGCATAGCCTACGGACCCCAAGCAGCCTCTTTGTTCACAATGCCGGTGGACCAGGTGACTCAGGCCACCACTGGATTGTTCTTTGGGACTATGCTCCCCCGATGAGCTTCAGCACCCCTGTACCAGCACCGGAAGCTCCCAAGAAGTCGGTCTTCGATCGACTTGCTACTACCACGGCCCTTCTCAACGGGTCGTCCAGCTCCAACTCCTCGGTCTTCGCCAGACTGAGCCTGAACTCCGATGGGCCTGCCAAGAAGCCCATGATACCTGAAGTGGCCATCCTAAAGAAGATAGCCATCCCTGCTCCTGAAGTCGTTAAGGCGGCTTCTCCTGCCAAAGGGTCGGTCTTTACAAGACTGACTGCTCCCACTCCAGCTCCCGCTCAGAAGTCTGTTTTTGACCGGTTGGATACGGCTTCTCAACAGACATCAGTCTTCAAGAGGCTGACGCCGGCAACAGCCCTTCACCTGAACAGGAGGCAAGAAAAAGTCATCTCCAACACCGAACCAACCCCAACAGCTCGACACGCTCGACGCCGCCACTGGCGCCGGGTAAGGAAGGCTGGGGGCAACTTCCCCTCTGGGCTAACTCCACCGGCTCCAACGGTGGAAATTAATGCTGCTGTTCCAACCGGGAACAGTTTTAAGCAGCTGAACAAGGTGCGCAGGAATTCGCCTATCGCCGTACTAAAAAGATCTCCGCTGTCGGTGGAGACTGTCACAGAAATGAAGCCGGAACAGTCCCCTCAACGACTGTCTTCTAAAGTTTACAAAATCTGGCGACAAGTCTGAGAGTCGGTGGTTGATCAAGACTATCCCCCCCGGTAGAAGAAGTTAAAGGTCCGACAGGAAGAAAACCTTCCCGGTAAGCCGCAAAAGACAACAACCACTTGGGTGCCCGCTACAACGGCCCCCTCCACGTCGACTACTCAAAAGAAACGGAGAAAATGAAGCGCCCTTACTCATTCCCGCGGGATAAAACGAAGAGGCTGTTCGAGCTGGCGATGCGCAACAGGCTTATCAATTTGCCGAATTCAAGGCGACCATCGCAACCCAGCGAAGTGAATAATCCCAATTATTGCCCTTACCACCAAACGGTAAGTCATCCGATCGAAGATTACTTCGTCTTTAAGGGATGGATCGAGGATCGGTACCAACAGGGCAAGTTTGCGCTGTCTGAGAAGTGGAAAGTAAACCCACCACAACCGCACACTCCTAAGAAGATGGACACACCGGGGGCAACGTGCTCTTTTGTTGAAGAAACTCCATGGGAGGTCGTTCTTTCGGCCAAAACCAAAAGGATGTTGAATGATCTCCAGACATGCCCGGCAATCAGGTGGAAGAATCCGCTGGAACCCCAGATCATCGAAGGGATGCTGAAGCCGCGCCCAACTCCAAAGATTGGTGGTGATAGCCAAAGTGCTCACACCCAGCCGCTGAAATCTTCGAAAAAGAAGAAGAAATCTAAAAAGCCCGTGAAGCCTGGCGACAAGCGCACGGGCCTGCAGAAACAAATCGACGCGCTAGAAGAATATAACCAGAAAGCGCGGACTCCAATCACACTTCAAGAGTTTCTCAGCCACGTCCTTGAAGACGGAGATGATGGAGAAGACTCGTCAGATGAATCTAAGAATTATATAGCAAGTTGCTATATGATCTCTCACTCGTTGACAGACGATGAAAAAGCTCCTTGCACCGAGAGACTAGGGGCAGGTCCTGAACCGGAACTTCCACGGCCATCAGACGAAATGATCGACGCATTCCTAAATGAAGCTCTTCTGAAAAGTAAAGCCGATCGGGAGCGTGAGATGGCCATATTTGAAAGAGCCAAACACCGGCGACTAGACGAAAGAGTCGAGACATTCTCGCCGAATCAAGGAATATTCGTCGCGGATAAAAACAAGTTCAAGACGAGTAAAAGGTTTGCTAAAGCCATATCTATGGGAATGAAGCTACCACCCTCCGAAGGAAACACTCCCGGTGAAGCAGAGATGCATCCTAGCTACTGCCTATATCACCAAAAGATGGCACACCCCACCGAAGAGTGTAATGCTTTTAAAAGATGGTGCCAGGGGTATGTCGCTCACCGGCAACATTTCAAACGGATAAAACGCAAGACTCGTCGGGAGCAAGGGAATATGACTAGGGAGCATAAAAGAACCACCGGCAGCTGTCGCATGGTCAACGCCGGGGAATCGCAGGTTCTCACCTTCAGGAGCGACTCTGACGAGGAGATGGCTCTTGGCCCTCTCTTTAAAGAACCCACCTTGGGGAAAGAGGAAGAACCGAAGGCCTGTGAAAATATCCAGCTGTGCAATCGTACGCTGCCCGAAAAGTATCTCGGACCCGCAAACAGAAAAGATAAGGGAAAAGAGAAGGTCTCTGAAGATATCGCCCTAGATGATCAAGTCATGAAAGAGTTAACCGCCAAGGACCCGCCAAGGAAAAGTAAGGTGGACTACAACGTTCTGGCGCACTTGAGAAAGTTACCCTCACAGCTTAGCATTCTCGACGCCCTTTTACTATCAAAAGAAGCAAGAGATTCATTGATCAAGGCGCTACAAGAGCCAGAACAATTCCAAGCTTTTCTCGCCGAAGAAAAGATGAAGGACGAGCTGGAGAAAGTACACACAGCCGATATCACCTTCGGTGACGAAGACCTACTCCTTGGGACATGCGAGCACAACTGTCCCCTTTATGTCTCAGGGTACTGTCACGATATAAAGATAAGCAAAATTCTGGTCGACAAAGGGTCTTCCGTCAATCTCCTCAACGTGCGAGTGTTGAAGGAAATCTGCATGAGCGTCCAGCATCTCGCTCGTGATAAAATCACCATCTCCGGTTTTGACTCCCAGTCATCGCAGACTCTCGGGTCTGTGATATTGACATTACGATCCGGGCTACTTGTCATGGATATTAAATTTCATGTCATTGACGCCAAAACATGCTATAACGCTTTGCTCGGCCGGCCTTGGTTACACGAGTACAATATCATCCCTTCTACATAACATCAGTGTATGAAATACTTTAAAGATGGTCTCGAGTATACCGTAACAGGAGAGCTGAACCCATTCTCCGTGAACGAAGTCCGCAAGTACGAAGATGCAAAATACTTTTTGCCAGATTTCGAGGACACGGAGAGATGTCACAAACCGGAGAACAAAGCTATCACCACCATTCCGGTCTTCGGGAGTGATACTGAAGAAGAGGAAGAGATAGTTTATTCAGGTCCACCCCAGTACAACAAGCCGGGACCGTCCGCTCCTATGTTGATCTTTGGCAGCGACTCGGAAGATGAGGTCCATGCTATATTCTCTACTCGGCCTTCAATACAAACATTCGCTGATGAAGAGCAAAGTCTGCAAGTTGCCATGGTGCCACCCAAGCATCATAAAGAACTAGACGCGCTTGATACCTACAGTGTGGAAGAGCTGCAGACGTTCTATGTCCCTCCCAGACGAGAAGACGAAAAGGCAATCCTATTCAACCGATCCGGGGTAACCAAAGTGGAGAAAAAAATCTGGCACGGCGTGGATTCTACACTTGACAGGCTCCAGCCCATCCGTCTGCCTAGATATTACACAGAAGGCTTGAAAAGGCTATTGAAGCGCCAAGTGATACCCTTCAAACAGACCGCTCGAAAAGCTAAGTTCTATGACAGGATCTGGAACGTTCCCAGAACTCAGCGCAAGTTGCCCAACGGGAGAATAGAAGCGATCGGGCTTGGATATGTTCGGTCCAAGAAACGGGGCTATTCCGCGACTACTACGTCGTACATGAGTTTGATGAAGAAGGAGATGCTCAATGGAAGAAAGCTAACCCTGAATCAGAAAGAGCCCCCGACGTGAAAATGCCAAGTCCGTCGTTCGAAGAACAAATGGACAAGCTTATAAGGGAAGCTGGTCAAAAAGTTCGAGACGACCATAATCGCGAAATGGCCATCTACGAGAAAGCCAGGATGCAACGCCTTCTTCAACAGGCTGCGAAAGATGAAAATGCTCATCCCTATCAACCTGTTGTGCAAAAGGCCAGACGCAGAGGCAGAAACAAATCAAAGAGCGGAAAAAGCGTTCGACAGCGACAAAGCGGGACCAAGAAGTCACGCGATCAGGAATCGAGCGGTCCGGATTTGTGTCTTATGAAGAAGTTGAGTCGAGCATACTCTTTTCCTCAAGACAAGACAAAGAAGATACTTGATCTTGCCATGAGACATCAAATGATTACACTTCCGGAATCTAAACACCCCGAGCAAGCCAACGAGGTCTCTCACCCAGACTATTGTTCTTACCACCAAGCGATAGGACATCCTCTCAAAGACTGCTTCACCTTCAAGAACTGGGTTGAAGACCAATATCAGCTCGGCAAGTTCTCTCTATCCAGCAGTTGGAGGATAACTCCGCTGCAGAGGCACGAACCAAAAGCCGCGCATACAGCAAAAGTAGAACCAGATCAACATCGGTCTTGGAAGCGAGCTCGTACCTATCATATGATAACACTATCAAAAGAAGAGCCCGAGAACATGGATGACCTTCCCTGGTGCTTCGAAAATAGTGATGACGAGGTGATCTCAAAGTTTCCACCGGCGCCGAAAGAGCTGGAAGATAGAATACATACCACTGCAGATGAGCTCAAGAAAATTGATTTGGGGACGAAAAGTGACCCACGACCGACGTTCGTCAGCGAATTGCTGTCTGAAGAAAGGGTAGCCACACTAAAGGACGTGCTCATGCAGCATAAAGATTGCATCGCATAGAATTATTCCGAGATGCCAGGACTAGATCCCGAGATTGTTGTACACAAGTTGGCAATATCCCCAGACGTCAAGCCAATCAAACAGGCACCGAGGAGAATGCGGCTCGAGCTTGAGATGAGCATCAACACCGAGGTCAAGAAGCTAATCGACTCTGGTTTGATCCAAGAGGTTCAGTATCCTGATTGGATCGCCAACATTGTCCCAGTGATGAAGAAAAACGGGACAGTACGCATATGTGTGGATTTTCGGGATCTCAATAAAGCCTACCCAAAAGACGACTTCCCAGTAGCGGTCACCGAGTTAATGATAGACAATACGTCCACCCACGAGGTTTTCCCCTTCATGGATGGCTCGTCAGGATACAATCAGATAAAGATGCATCCCGAGGACCAGAAGCACACCGCTTTCCAGGCCCATTTGGGTATATTCTGCTACAAGGTGATGCCCTTCGGTCTAAAGAACGCCGGTGCCACCTATTAGAGGGCCATGACGAAGATCTTCGATTACCTCATACATGAAATCGTCGAATTCTATATCGACGATCTCGTGGTGAAAAGAAAATCATATGATGGATATCTAGAGCATTTGAAGATCGTGTTTCAACGCCTCCGGCAATACAACTTGAAGATGAACCCTCTTAAGTGCACGTTCGGAGTTTCCTCAGGCAAATTCCTGGGATTCATCGTCAGACACCGGGGTATCGAGATAGACCCGTCAAAAATTAAGGCAATAATGGAGATGCCCCCACCAAGGACTCTCAAGCAATTGTGGTCTCTCCAAGGGAAGCTCGCGTATATTCGGCGATTTATAGCCAATCTCTCAGGCAAGTGTCGTCCTTACAGTCACCTCATGAAGAAGGGAACCCCTTTCGTCTGGGATCGCAAATGCCAAAGCGCGCTGGACAAAATCAAACAGTACCTACAGAATCCGCCAGTACTGGCCGCTCCGATCAAGGAAAAGCTTCTCATTCTTTATACAACGGCCCTTGAAGGTTCCTTAGGTGCATTATGGGCACAAGAGAATGACCAAGGGAAGGAGAGAGCGCTCTACTATTTGAGTCGAGTTCTACTGGGGGCAGAAAGCAATTATTCTCCCATCGAAAAATACTGCCTGGCATTGATCCTCGCAATAACGAAGCTCAGGCACTATGCGTTGGCGCATGAAGTCCGTCTCATATCGAAGGTGGACTCTCTCAAATATTTGATGTCAAAGGCCATATTGACGGGACAGCTCGCTAAATAAGCCTTGCTCTTGATGGAGTTCTTAATAACTTATCTGCCTCTTAAGGCAGTGAAGGGACAGGCCATTGCCGACTTCCTCGCTGAGCATCCGATACCTGCCGATTCTCCCTTGAACTGCGAATTGCCAGATGAACACGCGTTTGACGCGATCGACGTGGGTGATACCCGGTGGGAGCTTTGCTTCGATGGAGCATCCTCTATGAAGAAGCGTAAACAAAACACCCCTATAATCAAATTAGGGGTAGGCCTCATCTTCGTAACTCCACAAGGAAGGATAATGCGCTTTGCCTTCTCCTTGACAGAGCCGAGGACAAAAAATGAAGCCGAATACAAAGCTTTGATAGCAGGTCTCGAGATCGCCATCGACATGGGGATTGAGAACCTCCTCATATACGGAGACTCCCAACTGGTCGTTAGTCAAGTAAACGGCGACTATCAAACATGCAAACCAGAACTGGTGAAGTACGGCGAGAGGGTACAGCAACTGCTGACCCAAATACCTTCCTACACCTTGGATAGCATACCGCGTGCAGAAAATAGCAAAGCGGATGCATTAGCCAAGCTTGCTAAAGAATTGGCCGATGAGAACCTCGATGACGTAAGAATCATGGTACAGAGCCGTCGGGTTCTTGCACCGGCAGAAATATCTCCGGAGTCGTCCGAGGAAAAGGGAGCGACCGAGCAAATGGCTTTACAAGTAAAAGACCAAGAAAAAGTTGAAGATTGGAGAGAAGTCTTTATAGACTATTTCAAATCCCGTCGAATGCCCGAAGATGCGTCCTCAAAACATCAACTCATGAAGCGAGCTCTATCGTTCGCTTTTGTCAATGATACTCTGTACAAGAGGTCATTTGACTCTCTATGGTTAAGATGCCTGGGACCCGAAGAGGCCAAGAGAGTCGTCCAAGAAACTCACGATGGACTCTACGGTTCTAACCAAGCCGGGCCAAAGATGAAGCTGAAGATTAAAAGGATGGGCTACTATTGGCCACGATGATCCAAGACTGCCTCGAGTGTGCGAAGCAATGCCACTCGTGCCAAATCCACAGAGATTTTATCCATCAGCATCCGAATCCGCTACATCCGACAGTGGCTAGCTGGTCGTTCGAAATGTGGGGGACTGACATAATCGGCCCCATCGAACCAGCATGTCCAGAGGACATCGGTTCATTTTGGCGACAACTGATTACTTCTCCAAATGGGCAAAAGCAGTACCGCTGAGGGAAGTGAAGACGGAGAATATCCTTCATTTTTTCAAGACACACGTCATTTATCGGTTTGGAACTCCGCGACGGATTATTTCCGATAACGGGCCAGCCTACAGAAGCCACAAGATCAGCCGCTTCGCACAACAACACAACATAGACTGGAGATACTCCTCAGTCTACAATCCCCGAGCTAACGGTCTAGCTGAGCCTTTCAACAAGACCTTGATGAAGATCATGAAGAAGACGGTGTCCCGAAATAAAAAGGACTGGCATGAGAGACTGCATGAAGCTCTCTGGGCGTATCGAACTACGTTCAAGACGGCCACGAACACAACACTGTACGCATTAGTATTCGGTACAGAAGCGGTACTCCCCCTCGAGATAGAGCTACCCTCTCTACGAATGGCAGTTCATTACGAGCTGACGGACGAAGAGAACGCTCACCTTCGGCTTGAGGAGCTCGATGCCCTTGATGAAACCCGGCTCATGGCGCAACAAAATCTGGAGGCTTATAAAGCGAAGATGACATGCTCATACGAAAGATTGACCAAGCCGAGGACATTCCGCCAAGGCGAACTCGTGCTAGTGGTCAAAAGACCTATGATCCCCAATCGTGCTAAACGAGGGAAATTCGAGCCGAATTATGAAGGCCCGTATATTATAGACAAGGTCTACCAGGGTGGGGCCTATCTACTCATGGACATGCATGGTGAAAGACTTTTCAGGCCAATAAACGGTCGTTTCCTGAAGAAATACTACGCCTGACGAGTCACGGCCTAGGTCAATGACAGATGACGACGACTATGTCCGCTTGCTATCTTCCTAAGCCCAAACTCTATAGGTAGTAGCCGGCTTCCTTAACAACGGACCGAAACATCCTTAAACTAACAACGAACCGAAACGTCCTTGTTAGTTATATGTATGCCCTAGAGGCCATTACTGTACATACGATGTATATTGTAGTGGATGCTAGGACATATATAGGGAGGAATTTCTTGCTCGACATGATAGTATGCTATCTGGTTGTACTTTATCTTAACATGTATTCTGATTGTCTCTATGTTACATGTTGATAAAGCCCTTAGGATATGTACTCGACTACTGGGACTATGATGAGATCATACTAGTGGGGCCACGGTAGTCGGCGAGTACATCCTATAACTGTTCCTAGTCGAGGGTGTATCGAGACAGGGCATCGATGCACCAGAGTAGACTAGCGTATACGCATCTTGACCCATATGATGGGCGATGGATGATCCCATATCCATCGGTGTTTGACATCAAAGATGGTGTACGGGTGCTCAGTGGAGACTGGGTACACTGTACGGACTCGCCGAGAACTCCCAGATGGTATTATACCATACGTCAGATGGCAGTTCTCCGGTGACACTGGTACAGAGTAGTCTGTCGACCCGAGATCGTCATAGAGTCTTGTGTGATTCCCACTGTGCTTTGATTTCCATCATACCACGTCCAAGAGGGCGTGCAAAAAGGTGGCTTTTGGGTACAGTCCCGAATCATATGGAGGCAATGAGCGATAGGAGGGGATTCGTCTCTCCCGGTATAGGGAGTTGATGTTGTGCTGTGATCGATTGGCTATAACCGGAAATCCCTGGCCAGGGTTGCTGAGATTTACTGGTAAGTGTTATCAGTAGTTTCTCGAACTGTTATAGACCTCAAATCGACACGACTTATCAAGCTACTGGGGTCTGACGTTTACCACCCCTAGGCGAGATATGCAACATATCAGACGACGAGACCGGACTGTACGGGAGTGTTACTGTTTGGATTCGCAGGAGAATGTACAGGCTTGCTTGTTGATCTTCTGAGCGCTCAATACCTGGGTAGCTGTTACGTTTAGCTGACCGCTTGCAGCTTGTGGGTGTTTGATATGATCATCACCTACTGCCGGCGTATTGACGATTCTTTAGAGTCCTACACAGAGGTTTCTTGACTTAGGCAAAAAGGAGTAGGAGCACATATATGATATGTGCGGGACCGAGGATAATGCGATATGTGATACCGTATTGTATTCTCGCGATATTTGATATCAGCCGGGTCATCGGATCAAGTGTTGATTCGATGAATCGGTACGGATAAATATTAGTCGGTTATATGCGATATAGCCGGATTGTCGGATCATGTATTGATTCGATAATTTAATGTATAATAATATATATGATATATTAAATTGCATTAACTAATATTTGCTCACTAAAAGATTCTTTTTCTCACTCGGATAATACATTGATATATATGCGATATATGTTAATTGTATTATTTTATTTTGTTACGATAAATATTATATATGTGATATATAATATTGTAACATGATATGATAACTAATGCAACTTGTTTAGTAGAGATTAAACATGGTTAGGGTTTGATTAGGGTTAAGGTTTTCTAGAAGTTTCTAGAAGCTTTCTTTCTTTGTCTTTGTTAAGATATTATGCTAGATATTTCCTTAACCTAACCAAACCTTTAAACTTAGTCAAATCTCTACAAGGGTTAGTTTGACCATGGTTACATTATTCATCATATCATTTCTTTTCCTATTCATCACAAAATGATTCTATGATTGTTCATCATCTTCTTCCTTCTTTTTCTTTGCTTGAAATGGTTTCTTGCTTTGATTTTTGTGATGGATAAATATGAGAAAAAGATAAATAAAGAGAGCAAAAATCCTACTTCATCATCCTCATCTTCCCTTGCCATTTAGATGAGGGTGTTCACATCATTTCATGAGTGTTAGCTTGTGTTAAAGAAACTTCAAGGTAAATCATCTTAGTATCGAAGATCGGAAGCAAAGGTTGCGTCTTTCTCTTCATGGAACCTCTCGAGAGTCCGGATCCCGATGATCGCAGCGAAGGGACCACAACACGGAGCATATGAAGTGAAGGACCGGATCTACAAAGGTTGTAATCCCTCTCACTTAGTGTTAAAGTGTTTAGCATGCTTGTTTTCGCCTAATCTCTAGTTTAAAGTTCCGTATTCGGGTTGTTCGGCATGGCTAAATTTTTAATCGGGCATGGTTGATGCCTCGTAGACCCTTGTGCGCGTGCCTAGCAACCCTACAGTGGTATCAGAGACAGGCTAGAGCTTTAGGCGAAGTCTAGACAAAGTTTAAAGTCCGATCGAACCCGGAAAACCCGATATAACCCCTTCTCTGGAAATTTTCTGAAACTTTGGATTTTTGTGAATTAAAAATTGCCAAAAAATTCAGCAAGGAATTCTATGAGTTACTGTGAAGCACGTGATGCTAACTCGACAAAGGAGGCGCGGAACCGCGGCCCAACCCTGGGTTTCGCGGCGGTTCCGCGGCCACTTTGGTGAGTTACACCACGTGGCTTGCACAGTAATTCTTGTCTTCAAGTGCTGAGTCTTCTGGAAATTTTTATTTTTTTATTCAACTGTTGAATTATCTAGGTTGTATTGGGGACATAAAGATTCGATCGGATATTTTAACTTTGTTTAGTTTTGTCCGGATAATTTTTAGAAACTGTTAAAAAGTTCGAACGGATATCAATAACTCACTTTTTCCCCGGTCGGAAAATTTTTCAAAAGTTGGATTTTTCCTTGTGTTTAAGAACGTTCTAAGTCGTGCAAGTAACGCGGTGGACCCTCTAGAAGACAACAAACCTTAACTCGATTATGTGACCGTCTTGAACTGCCTTTTGAACCTTAGGGTTTGGGACAGTACGGCGTGCCACATATGAGGCGTTGGCTTGACCCTTCTACGGCTGGACCATTGCTACTGTGGCATGTAATGGATTTTTTTTAAACTGATTTCAAGTGTTGAGATATATTGGGGAAATCTTGGGTGTTTGATGATTCGATCGGAAAGTTTAACTTTTTCTATTTATCTGGAATGTGATACAATATTTGGAATCCACAGGTAGTTATGAGATAACTAATTTGAATATTATAAACATAGCAGTTTAGTCTCAGATGATCGGTTGCCACGGAATTTTGATGTGATCAAAAGTCCGTCGCAATCACGTAGCGTACGCGGATACTCGCCGGGTAAACTTAATAGACAGCTATGCCCCATAGCCCCGACCAAGTGACTGTAGGAGAACCCCGTCGCCGAAAGCATCCGTTCGGGTGCTCGCGGCAGCGGTGTTCCGCCTTAGTGCACTTCGTCGACGGCATCTGGGGGTGCGGCCGTCTACTAAAGTTTGCGACGAGCATTCGATCAGGACGTCGGGAATCTTGTTGAATTGCCCGACTTGATATTGAAAAGAGTTTTCGATAATGAGACTAAAATGCGGGGTTTATAATTATTAGGCATGCGATGTCTAAGGAATTCATTTGGTTAGGCATGCGATGTCTAAGGAGGTTGCGGATTCCAACTGTTGTAGTTTTACACTTTCTTTTCTGTGACCGTAAGCGTAGTATGTGGTGTATCGCCGGCTTCGTTGCTATACATCAACGACAATCGGGATACGCATACTTGCTTACGTTGATGATATGAGATATTATGTGTTGCTGTGATATGTTGTATTGGATCGTCGCGTTTGAATAGCCGGGGTTTTTATGTGAGATGAGAGTTTTTCTTTTTCATTCACGTAAAATTCATTTGTATGTAATATTCTTTTATTGGGGCACTTCCAGGTAGCGTAAGCTGTCACCGTTGTATATTATTTACTTTTCCGCATTAGGTAGACCCAAGGCGGGGAGCACAAGTAACCGGGTTCTAGGGTCCAGTGGGAGACCATCTCGAGGAGACGAGACCGGGTCTCCTAACCCTAGAATTGGCAGTGTTACTTGCCGCTCTCGTAGGGGTCTAGGGATGTGAGTTTGGCTATTCATCGCGACCGTGGAATCCGTGTTTTATACAGGCTCGTATTGAAAACACGGACGTCCTAGTATATCCAATATTTCATATATGTTCTTCTGCTGCAATGTTCTGTGATGAGATCATATTACTGCCTGAGACGAATGTTTATATTATATATATGAGTTATATGTTATATTGCAGATTTCGTTTCAAATGAGATGCTTATGAAGCATATTAAAATGGGACTTCATTAATGAGATTAATGAAATAAAAGAAACCTAAGATGTTGTAGAAACTTGCTTATAAAAAACTGGTAGCTCTAGTTCTTGCTTTGCATAGCGGTGTTCCTTGTAGAACATCCAGCACCTTATTCGATAAGGAAAGGACCGAGATCCCTTCACCGGGAGTGACTCCTTTAGCAATAACTGGCAGATGCTACAAACTCGGTTTGTCTTTTGATTGCTTATATAGTTCTTGCTTTGCATAGTGATATTTGTGAAATATCCTGCACCTTATTCGATGAGGAAAGGGCCGACGATCCCTTCACCGGGAGTGACCCCTTTAGCAAAACTAGAAAAAGCCTCAAAAACACTCCATTTGAAAATCACTCGATTCTACAACGATATAAAGTTCATTACGCAAAAGGTTTTCTTAAAAACCTGTCGTAGCCCTCCGTCATTTCAGATAAGTAATAGTTAGTATTCGTGCTGCGTTTGTTGACTCAGTCAAGGCGTAGTGTGCGGTAGCTGATTAGTGCTTATCTGCAAAGCATATGATGCGATTGGATTAGGGTAGTCGTGCGACCTTGTTGACTCAGTCAAGGGTCGTGCGGGTGGGTTTGATTCAATCGGGAAATGACGGGTTGAACTTTACTTGCGGTCTATGGTTTGTTGACTCAGTCAAGGTCATAGATTGCTTGGGGCAAAATATTATTGGGGATTTCAAGTGTTGAAATTTGCAATGAGATTGCATACCTTCTATGAGATAGTTGGATCCCGATACCCGCTGCGAGTAAAAGTTACTCCTGGGAGAGTTTTACACATTACAATTAGCCGATCAAGTAGGTGTCTAGAAAGGTGTTAACGGGGTTACGCCCCTGGGAAAACGAGGTTTACTTTAATTAGGTTCGTGCGATAGCACGGGGGACCTCCCTCAAAGTACCGACACTGGCCTGGCTGAAAGATTGACGAACTTGTAGCGTGTAATTAATCCCGGCTAATCTTTCCTTTGGTTTGAAGGAAGATTTGATTAAAATAGTGGGAGACATCCTGATTAGATATATTAGATAACCAATCTAATCTTGCAAGAGCATACGCTGAGTGTTTTCTTCTCTCTCTCTCCAGGTAGCGACCATATCACGCCTTAATCAAGATAATAATACGGATATACTGACCGAACCTGCTTGTTATACTGAGCTGGGGAACGTTGGTCCCGCTCCAACTTATAATTGTTATAAGACAGAGCAGGAAATTGAGGAATACCAGATTTCCCGTGCCGCCCAAACGAAGAAAGTGCATGTTGATGCATCATCTTCGGGTGTGTTCATTACACAGAACTGTTTCTCAGTATCCTTTACGTCCTGGGTATGTGATACCGGATCAGGATCCCGTATATGTAATCTGTTACATGGGCTACAGATAGGTAAAGAACTGAGAACGGGTGATAAGTTTCATGAGACAGAAAACGGTGCAAGTGTTGCAGCCAAGTCTGTTGGTCACTATCACCCTGTATTACCAGAATACATTGATTCTGAACAAATGTTATTAGATACCAAACCTGATATACAAAATCATATCAGTCTCTTTATTAGTAAAGAAAGGATATAATTTTGTATTGTTGGATAATGTTTTGAACATTTCCTATATCAAGAGTTGATCGGTTCAGGCACGTCATCTAAAAGCATTGTCGTTCTAAATCAAACTACAGTTCTTAGTATACGGAACACACACAAGAGGAAGAGTTCAGAAATGAGCGAATCCTTCTTGAGGTATTGTAGACTAGGTCATATCAATGCGACCCGACTAGCTAAGTTACATATAGATGCATATTTAAATTAGTTTGAATTTACATCTTGTGAAACTTGCCGGTCATGTCACAATGATAAGATGACCACAGCTTTGTTTATTGGAAACAGAGAAAGAGTTAGTGAACTCTTGGGATTGATACATGTTGATGTATGTAAGGTCCCCTGTCTACACATGCCAAGATCGGTTCTTTCTACTTCATTACATTCTCTGATAATCTCTCAAGATTCAGACATATGTTTCTGTTGAAACACAGGTCCGAAGCTTTTGAGATATTCACAGAATATAAGTTAGAAGTAGAGAACCAACAAATACGGGTAAAAGTATTATGTCCTTTGATGTGATCAAGGAGAAGAATACTTGAGCACGGAATTCCTGGACTATTCTAAAGGAGAATGAGATTCTCTCTCAGCATTACTCCTCCGTATACACCACAGCACGTCGGTGTATCGGGGTGGAGCCATAGCACCCTATGTGATATGGTGTGCTCTATGATGAAAACTACTGAGTTTCCTATTTCCTTTAGGGAGTTATGCACTTGAGAAGCTGCATACCTATTGAATAAGGGTTCAAATCAAATCAGTTGCCTACCACTTCATATGTGATATGGAAAGGGAAGAGCCTGTATCTTAAGCTTGTTAAGATTTGGGGTTGTCCGGCCTATGTCTGAAAGCAAAATCCGGACAAGCTCGAGGCAAGATCTGTTATGTAGAACTGGAAAGGTTCCAGCTATACAAAATGCAGCTGATGATTTGGTAGAACCAAAGGATTCAATAGTTTCCAACGAACCTCAGCCTCTCCGCCGATCTAGCAGGGTTCCTCACCCACCTGAGAGATACTTTGGTTTCTCTATGACAGTGGGAGCGAGGATTGCATCATGAGATGATGACCCAACTAGTTTCGAGCTGGCCATCAGGAGTGGGACTCTGTAAGAATGGCTGGATGCTTATCGATCTGAGATGGAATCCTTATACACCAACAAAGTATGGACTTTGGTTGCTTTATCTGAAGGGTTAAATCCCCATCAGGAGCGAGTATATCTTGAGAAGATTACTTGGTGTGCATGGAAAAGTTGAGACTTTCAAAGCTAGACTTGTTAAAGGTTTGCATCATAGACCAGGTATGGATTATGTTGAAACCTTTTCTAAGGATCTATGCTTAAGTCCATCCAGATCCTACTTGCCACGGCTACATACCATGACTACGATATCTGGTGGTTAGGTGTCATGACTGCTTTTCTAAATGATGTTTTAGAAAAGAGCGTCTATAAGTACACAGCCAGAGGGCTTCGTAGACAGTGGGAGCAGCGGAAACGTGTGCAAGATGTTTTATATGATAAAACAGGCATCGCGGAGTTGGAACATCTGTTTTGATGTGGTAGTCAAAGAGTTTGACTTCATCAAAATGGTATATGAACCTTGTATATACAAAAAGGTAGTAGGGAGTATGGTGGTGATCCTCGTAGAGTACGTGGATGACATACTCTTGATAGGGAAGGAGTTTCCTATGCTACGCTCGGTCAATCTCCGCTTATCACAAGGATTCTCCATATAGGATCAAAATGATACCTCCTAAATCCTGGGTTTTGGATCTATGAGATAGATCTAATTGGATGTTAGGACACTCACTAGTTGTAGTGAGATGGTATCAATCAATCCTGAGGAGAATCACTGGAAAGGTTCCAGACTGACAAGGACGACTGAATGTCAGTCGAAGGCATTGTCTTCACCCTCAGTGGAGGGACGGTATGCTGGAAGAGTTCCAAGCTAGATACCGTGACATACTAGACGATTAAAGGCAAGATACATCGTTACCAAGGATGCTACCAAAGAGGCAGTCTGGATATATATATAAGTTCATAAGATGAACTTCGTTCCTACCATTGTGTGACAATGGAGTTGTGGCTTCAGCCAAGAAACTACCGTCCCATCAGAAATCCAGATATAATTCTTAGGCAGTATCACCTGATCATGGAGATGGTTGATCTCCAGGGAGATCGAGGTTAGGAGAGTAGACACAGAGGACAACAGCGCGGATCCACTCACGAAGGCCTTTTTCCCAGTAGAGACTTTTATGGGATGGTTGAGTATGAGATACATCAACCGCAGCTAATTGTTGGGTATGTGATACCACAACAGATGGCCCTAGTGCAAGTGGGAGATTGTTAGTTATATGTATGCCCTAGAGGCCATTACTGTACATACGATGTATATTATAGTGGATGCTAGGACATATATAGGGAGGACTTTTTTGCTCGACATGATAGTATGCTATCTGGTTGTACTTTATCTTAACATGTACTCTGATTGTCTCTATGTTACATGTTGATAAAGCCCTTAGGATATGTACTCGACTACTGGGACTATGATGAGATCATACTAGTGGGGCCACGGTAGTCGGCGAGTACATCCTATAACTGTTCCTAGTCGAGGGTGTATCGAGACAGGGCATCGATGCACCAGAGTATACTAGCGTATACGCATCTTGACCCATATGATGGGCGATGGATGATCCCATATCCATCGGTGTTTGACATCAAGGATGGTGTACGGGTGCTCAGTGGAGACTGGGTACACTGGACGGACTCGCCGAGAACTCCCAGATGGTATTATACCATACGTCAGATGGCAGTTCTCCGGTGACACTGGTACAGAGTAGTCTGTCGACCCGAGATCGTCATAGAGTCTTGTGTGATTCCCACTGTGCTTTGATTTCCATCATACCACGTCCAAGAGGGCGTACAAAAAGGTGGCTTTTGGGTACAGTCCCGAATCATATGGAGGCAATGAGCGATAGGAGGGGATTCGTCTCTCCCGGTATAGGGAGTTGATGTTGTGCTGTGATCGATTGGCTATAACCGGAAATCCCTTGCCAGGGTTGCTGAGATTTACTGGTAAGTGTTATCAGTAGTTTCTCGAACTGTTATAGACCTCAAATCGACACGACTTATCAAGCTACTGGGGTCTGACGTTTACCACCCCTAGGCGAGATATGCAACATATCAGACGACGAGACCGGACTGTACGGGAGTGTTACTGTTTGGATTCGCAGGAGAATGTACAGGCTTGCTTGTTGATCTTCTGAGCGCTCAATACCTGGGTAGCTGTTACGTTTAGCTGACCGCTTGCAGCTTGTGGGTGTTTGATATGATCATCACCTACTGCCGGCGTATTGACGATTCTTTAGAGTCCTACACAGAGGTTTCTTGACTTAGGCAAAACGGAGTAGGAGCACATATATGATATGTGCGGGACCGAGGATAATGCGATATGTGATACCGTATTGTATTCTCGCGATATTTGATATCAGCCGGGTCATCGGATCAAGTGTTGATTCGATGAATCGGTACGGATAAATATTAGTCGGTTATATGCGATATAGCCGGATTGTCGGATCAAGTATTGATTCGATAATTTAATGTATAATAATATATATGATATATTAAATTGCATTAACTAATATTTGCTCACTAAAAGATTCTTTTTCTCACTCGGATAATACATTGATATATATGCGATATATGTTAATTGTATTATTTTATTTTGTTACGATAAATATTATATATGTGATATATAATATTGTAACATGATATGATAACTAATGCAACTTGTTTAGTAGAGATTAAACATGGTTAGGGTTTGATTAGGGTTAAGGTTTTCTAGAAGTTTCTAGAAGCTTTCTTTCTTTGTCTTTGTTAAGATATTATGCTAGATATTTCCTTAACCTAACCAAACCTTTAACCTTAGTCAAATCTCTACAAGGGTTAGTTTGACCATGGTTACATTATTCATCATATCATTTCTTTTCCTATTCATCACAAAATGATTCTATGATTGTTCATCATCTTCTTCCTTCTTTTTCTTTACTTGAAATGGTTTCTTGCTTTGATTTTTGTGATGGATAAATATGAGAAAAAGATAAATAAAGAGAGCAAAAATCCTACTTCATCATTCTCATCTTCCCTTGCCATTTAGATGAGGGTGTTCACATCATTTCATGAGTGTTAGCTTGTGTTAAAGAAACTTCAAGGTAGATCATCTTAGTATCGAAGATCGGAAGCAAAGGTTGCGTCTTTCTCTTCGTGGAACCTCTTGAGAGTCCGGATCCCGATGATCGCAGCGAAGGGACCACAACACGGAGCATATGAAGTGAAGGACCGGATCTACAAAGGTTGTAATCCCTCTCACTTAGTGTTAAAGTGTTTAGCATGCTTGTTTTCGCCTAATCTCTAGTTTAAAGTTCCGTATTCGGGTTGTTCGGCACGGCTAAATTTTTAATCGGGCATGGGTGATGCCTCGTAGACCCTTGTGCGCGTGCCTAGCAACCCTACAGTCCTTGAACTAACAACGGACCGAAACGTCCTTAAACTAACAACTGACCGAAAACATTCTTAAACTAACAACGGACCGCAATGTCCTAAAACTTGCAACTGACCGAGGTGTCGATAAACTACGGTGGATTGCAGTATCCCAAAACTGATACAAAAAAAAGAATTAAAAAAAGGAAACGGTATGTCCATAAGCAAAATGGGCACGGATGAAAACCCGGAAGGGCTCCGTGAGTAAAAACAGCAGGGCTAACGGCGAGTTTTGTGAAAACCCGAAAGGGCGCAGCCTCGTTAAAAAAAAAAGAAGAGAAAAGAAAAAGAAAACGGTATGTCCATAAGCGAAAAGGGCACGGATGAAAACCCGAAAGGGCTCCGTGAGTAAAAACAGCAGGGCTACCGGCGAGTTTTGTGAAAACTTGAAAGGGCACAACCTCGTTAAAAGACACATGCAAGGTTCTCTCGACTTTGTAAGGAGAAACCACCTGCGTGAGATCCTTACAACTCACAAGGGAGCAACACACTTAGGGATCCCCACGATTCCTAAGAAGAAATTACACTTGCGAGATCCTCACGACTCGTTAGGAGAATCCTCTTATGGGACCCTCACGGCTCATAAGATTTGAAAGTCTTAAGCTATAGGGACCTGAACCTGTTCTTAAGCAGCCCCCACAACCTCCAATACTGCCCTACAAGCGGCTCGATGCTGACCCTTGTATACAATCCACGGGCGCGAATAAACATTTCCCTAGCAAAGTCCCATTCGTGACTAGGGATATGTTCGCACGGTGAACAGCCCTTGTGAGTCCTCTCGACTTGTAAGGAGAAAACCCTCTTGTAAGATCCTTACGACTTATAGGAGAACATACACTTAGGAGTCCTCACGACTCCTAAGGAGAAAATGCACCTACGAGATCCTCACGACTTGTAGGGAGAAATACCTTTATGAGACCCTTACGGCTCATGAAGTCAAAACCTTAGTCGACAAGATCCTAACCCTGTCTACTAAGCCATCTTTGTTCGACATCGACAGAGGCAAATGATGATTCGCTCCTGGCAATATCCCAGTTGTAGCGGTGCTGATGCCGAAACCAGTGTCTAATTCCAAACTTGCAGCAGGAAGCTGACAAGCCACACATGCATACGAAATAGTCGAAATGATGGGGCAACTTGCAAACAAAATCAGCAAGTAGAAAAATGTATGCATGCAAAATAGCCGAAATGGTTGGGCAACTCGCAATAAAAGCAGCGAGTAAAAATAAAACAAATAGCCGAAATGATTGGGCACCACGAAAAATAGCCGAAATGATTGGGCAATCGCGATTTTCGCGATGTAAAAAGCTGAAATGATAGAGCATCGCGAAAAAAAATGAATGAAATTCATGCCCTACAGGTGATATCATGTCAATCCCTGTATACAATCCAGGGGCGCAAACAAAGAAGGAATCACACATTTCCTCCCCAAGCTTCATCAGAAGGAGAGGCCAAATCTCAATGGTTCATAGATAGCCTAGAGATTATCTCAACATTCATCTTATTACAACGGACACAATATCAAGCAAAGCGAAACAGTGGCAACTCCCAGTTCCATGACTCGGCGGTGTACAGATGACCGAGAGTCAAACTCAGACTCCGTGAAATGCAGATAAAGTCAAAAATTCCTGGTTACGTGGAACGCGGATAATGTCAACCATGACCCCATAGGAAACGTCCAGAGCGGAGCTTGGTCCTCGCAGAACACGGCAGTGAATCCGTAGGAAGCATCCAGAGCAAAATTCCTGGCTACGTGGAACGCGGCTTATGTCAATCCTGACCCCATGGGAAACGTCCAGAGCGGATCCTGGTCCTCGTAGAGCACGGCAATGACCCCATATGAAGCATCTAGAGCGGAGCCTGGTCCTCTCCGAACACGGCAGTGAACCCGTGGGAGGCATCCAGAGCAAAATTCCTGGTTAGGTGGAACGCGGCTTATGTCAATCCTGACCCCGTGGGAAACGTCCAGAGCGGATCCTGGTCCTCGCAGAGCACGGCAATGACCCCGTGTGAAGCATCCAGAGCGGAGCCTAGTCCTCGCCGAACACGGCAGTAAACCCGTGGGAAGCATCCAGAGCAAAATTCCTGGCTACGTGGAACGCAGCTTATGTCAATCCTGACCCCGTGGAAAACGTCCAGAGCGGATCCTGGTCCTCGCAGAGCACGGCAATGACCCCGTATGAAGCATCCAGAGCGGAGCCTGGTCCTCGCAGAACACGACAGTGAACCCGTGGGAACCATCCAGAGCAAAATTCCTGGCAACGTGGAACGCGGATTATGTCACTCCTGACCCCGTGGGAAACGTCCAGAGCGGATCCTGGTCCTCGCAGAGCACGGCAGTGACCCCGTGTGAAGCATCCAAAGCGGAGCCTGGTCCTCGACGAACACGGCAGTGAACCCGTGGGAAGCATCCAGAGCAAAATTCCAGGCTACGTGGAACGTGCCTTATGTCAATCTTGACCCCGTGGAAAACGTCCAGAGCGGATCCTGGTCCTCGCAGAGCAAAATTCCTGGTTACGTGGAACGCGTCTTATGTCAATCCTGACCCCGTGGGAAACGTCCAGAGCGGATCCTGGTCCTCGCAGAGCACAGCAATGACCCCGTGTAAAGCATCCAGAGCGGAGCCTGGTCCTCGCCGAACACGGCAGTGAACCCGTGGGAGGCATCCAGAGCAAAATTTCTGGCTACGTGGAACGCGGCTTATGTCAATCCTGACCCCGTGGGAAACATCCAGAGCGGATCCTGGTCCTCGCAGAGCATGGCAATGACCCCGTGTGAAGCATCCAGAGTGGAGCCTGGTCCTAGCAGAACACGGCAGTGAACCCGTGGGAAGCAACCAGAGCAAAATTCCTGGCTATGTGGAACGCGGATTATGTCACTCCTGACCCCGTGGGAAACGTCCAGAGCGGATCCTGGTCCTCACAGAGCACGGAAGTGACCCTGTGTGAATCATCCAGAGCGGAGTCTGGTCCTCGCCGAACACGGCAGTGGACCCATGGGAAGCATCCAGAGCAAATTCCTGGCTACGTAGAACGCGGATTATGTCACTTCTAACCCCGTGGAAAACGTCCATAGCGGATCCTGGTCCTCGCAGAGCATGGCAATGACCCCGTGTGAAGTATCCAGAGCGGAGCCTGGTCCTCGCCGAACACGGCAGTGAACCCGTGGGAAGCATCCAGAGCAAATTCCTGGCTACGTGGAACGCGGATTATGTCACTTCTGACCCCGTGGAAAACGTCCAGAGCGGATCCTGGTCCTCACAAAGCACGGCAGTGACCCCGTGTGAAGCATCCAGAGCGGAGCCTGGTCCTCGCCGAACACGGCAGTGAACCCGTGGGAAGCATCCAGAGCAAATTTCTAGCTACGTGGAACGCGGATTATGTCACTCCTGACCCCGTGGAAAACGTCCAGAGCGGATCCTGGTCCTCATAGAGCACGGCAATGAACCCGTGTGAAGCATACAGAGCGGAGCCTGGTCCTCGCAGAACACGGCAATGAACCCGTGGGAAGCATCCAGAGCAAACATTGGACTATGAGGTCCTTAAACTCATGGACTATATATCCTTAACCTCGATCGTGATGTCTTAAAACTAACATCGGACTGTAAGGTCCTTAAACTCACGGACTATGATGTCCTTAACCTCGACCGTGATGTCTTAAAACTAACATTGGACTGTGAGGTCCTTAAACTCATGGACTATGATGTCCTTATCCTTGACCGTGATGTCTTAAAACTAACAACGGCGGACGGTGGGGTCCTTAAACCCATGAACTATGATGTCCTTAACCTCGACCGTGATGTCTTAAAACTAACATCGGACGGTGAGGACCTTAAACGACCGTGATGTCTTAAAAACTAACATTGGACTGTGAGGTCCTTAAAACTCATGGACTATGATGTCTTTAACCTTGACCGTGATGTCTTTAAAACTAACAACGACGGATTGTGGGGTCCTTGAACCCATGGACTTTGATGTCCTCAACCTTGACCGTGATGTCTTAAAAACTAACATCGGACTGAGGAGTCCTTAAATTCATGGACTATGATGTCCTTAACCTCGACCGTAATGTCTTAAAACTAATATCGGACTGTGGAGTCCTTAAATCCACGGACTATGATGTCCCTTAACCTCGACCGTGATGTCTTAAAACTAACATTGGACCTGTGAGGTCCTTAAACTCATGGACTATGATGTCCTTAACCTCGACCGTGATGTCCTTAAAACTAACAACGGACTATGGAGTCCTTAAATCCATGGACTATGATGTCCTTAACGTCGACCGTGATGTCCTTAAAAACTAACAACGGACTGTGGAGTCCTTAAATCCACGGACTATGATGTCCTTAACCTCGACCGTGATGTCCTTTAAACTACGATATCCGGGGGAAAACGTCCAGAGTGGAGTGTGGTCCTCGCAGAATACGGCAGTGAACCCATGGGAAGCATCCAGAACAACCCCTAGCTCCGTGAGATGCGGATAAGGACAACTTCATCCATCACTTGGGGGTCCTCATGACTCGTAAGGGAGTAAATTCTCTTGTGAGATCCTTACGACTTTCAAGAGAAAAAACACACTTAGGAATCCTCACGATTCTTAAGGAGAAATTACACCTACGGGATCCTCTCGACGGTAGGGAGAAAATTCTTTATGAGACCCTCACGGCTCATAAAGTTGAAAAGTCTTAGGTGACAAATCCTAACCCTGTTTTCTAAGCCATCACTACCATACAGAAAGCACAAGATTGATAGTTATATACTATCTACAGACCGCGCTTGCTAGAATCAAATGGCAGCAACACAGCAAGGAGAAGGAAAGCGACAAGGAGAACATTTGATTCGCATTTAATTAAGCGTTCAAGGCATACCCATTCATGCATGCGCAAAAGATTTAGTATGTAAAATAAAACAAGCTGAAATGAGAAACTTGCCATTCATACTGCGAAAAAGTTCTTACAATTACGAAAGTAGTAAACCATAAATATTATCAAAACAATTACAATGGCAAAATCTCAGATCCAGGGCATGGATTGAGGAACTCAAAAGTGATTTTGTCCAGAATCTTCCAGGCATTTTCGAAACCATCCTAGTATGCTTTCTTTCACGGTCATAAGTATCGGGATCCCCACGGATGTCCTCCACTCTCCGATAGGCAACAAGTATGGCCCGACTGTTGAAAAGCCTGATTCAGGGAGATCGATAAGATTGTCTCGCCTTCTCTTCAAGATTAGGCTCATCAGATACACCGAATGCACCTTATCCTCGGCGGCATCTAATGCCCTAAGCGGCACGCCGGTACAAAATAGAGGAAGCGCTTCCCAGATCGCTCCCACAATAAGCTTCAGGAGAGAGGGAGCGTCGAGGGAGAAAGCAGTCGACCATTATATGCGTCAAAAAGACTCATAATTTCGGCACACTCGGCGTTTTGTGAATTCTCGATTCTGAGAATGGCCGAGTGGAGCGGATGTCTTCGTAAGAGATAATCTCGTCGAGATCATACATGTGAGCGGTCCATTACTCCTGAAAAAAAATCAACAAAATTAGCGAACAGACTGATTAAGCGAATTCTTATTAAAAACGGGCATAGGGAGTTAAACTCCTTGAGAACAATGCTCTGCAGATAGGAGTGACACCTGTCAAAATCAATTATGAGGGGAATTTAAAGAAATTCCCCCGAGAACATTGAGAGCCTTGCTCTGAGAAGATGATATAATTCATCAAAAATAAAATTCCATTCTTAATCTTCAAGATCCATGAAAAACTCTTAAGAGTTCTTCTATATGATTTGAAAAGAGCAAAACTCCATTAATGAGTTAAGAAATCATAAGTAAAATCCTTTTAGAGAGCAAAGCTCTTTTTAATGGAATCCTAAAAAGGTTCTCTTTAGATCAAAGATCCATGGGGCAAAGCTCTGCTAGTGAAATCCTAAATGGGTTTTCTGTAGATCAAAGATCTATTAAGAGCAAGGCTCTGTTAATAGGTAAAACCCTAACTCGTTAAAATTTATTAAAATTTTACCTAAGTTTGAAAAGAGTCTCTTTTTGCGTTTGAAAAGTTCTCAAATAGAAGAGCTGTGCTCTGAACAAAATTCTCAAAGAAGATGATAATCATCTAGAGGACCAAAGTTCCTATTTATAGGCGTTAAGTCACCTCTTCAACTTCTGAGTTGATCCAAAGGCTCACATGTTGCAACCGCTGCGCTCACGGGTGGACCACGTAAGCGCAACGGTGGGGGGGGCATTTGTTTCCCCCAATCAGAGCAAAGCTATGTTTTTAAAAATGAAGCGATGCTTCTGCTTCCCCCAATCAGAGCAAAGCTCTGTTCAAATTCCAAGATTTGGAATGAAGCGACACTTCCTTTCCCCCAATCAGAGCAAAGCTCTGTTTTGAATTTCAAAATTCAAAAATTGAACCAACGCTTCTGATCCCGTGCACTGCGTGCCACGTGCTAGCGCCAGGTGCGCTGCGCCCTAGGCAGTGCACCCCCAATCAGAGTAAAGCTCTGTTTTAAAATTCAAAATTTAAAAGTTGAAGCAACGCCTCGAATCCAGCGCCAGACGCGCTGCGCTCACGTGTGGACCACGTAAGCACAACGGTGGGGGGCATTTGTTTCTCCCAATCAGAGCAAAGCGATGTTTTAAAAATGAAGCGATGCTTCTGCTTTCCCCAAAACAGAGCAAAGCTCTGTTCAAATTCCAAGATTTGGAATGAAGCGACACTTCCTTTCCCCCAATCAGAGCAAAGCAATGTTTTGAATTTCAAAATTCAAAAATTGAAACAACGCTTCAGATCCCGTACGCTGCGCGCTGCGTGCCACGTGTCTAGCGCAGACACGCTAGCGCCAGGTGCGCTACGCCCTAGGCTGCGCATCCCCAATCAGAGCAAAGCTCTGTTTTAAAATTCAAAATTTAAAAGTTGAAGCAACGCTTCGAATCCAGCGATCGACGCGCTGCGCGCCACGTATCAAACACGGGTGCGCTAGCACAGTTGTGCTGCGTACCACGTGTCAAACATAGGTGCGCTAGTGCAGTTGCGCTGCGCTCTGCGCTGCGTGCCACGTGTCAAACACGGGTGCGCTAGCGCAGTTGCGCTGCGCTCTGCGTGTCGAACGTAGGTGCGCCAGCGCTGGGATTAAAAATTACCCACCATCAGAATAAAAGATCTACTAATAATAAATTATGAAATAATCAGAACTAAAATTCTGTTATGGAAAGATTTTTCAATCTTATTAAAATAAGAAGATTGTCTTCTGTAAAACAGAAGCCTTAGGATCAAATATCCAATGGTGGGAAATATTGCTAAATCAATAAGAGAAAGATCTCTCAAAACTGATTTAACAAATCATTTGGCCCTATATAAAGGACCCTAGACTTCAAATCAGATAGATACAAGAAAGAGAGAGAAAAAACCCTCTGCAAAAAAAAAAGAGCAAGCTCGTAGGAAAAAGGAGATTTTTCTTCATCTTAAAGGTAAAGAACTATGTTCTTGAATAACAGAGACGAATCCATCTCATAAAAAGAAGAACTATCTTCTAAAAAGATCTTAAATCTATAAAAAAAGACCAAGGTCTTTTGATTTAAAAGAAAATATCAAAATGATCTAATCATAAAATAATAAAAAGAAGTAAAATACTTCACTCACAGATCTTTTGATCTATAAAGGCAGAGTCTTTTATAAAAACAAGAACTTTTGTTCTTTGATCTTGAGGCAAAGCCTCCTTTGAAGAACATAAACTTGTTCTTTGATCTTAAAATTTGATCAGATGTGCTTTGCGCTACTGAAAAGTGCCTTGCACTCATGAATTGCGCCCTTGCGCTCATTGGATCGGCGCTCACCGCCCAAACTTGCCACGTGTCAATCAGAGACACAATCTGCGCTTTGCGCTTCTGAAACAGCGCACTGCGCTCATGGGCTGGCACTCAGCGCCAAGCGTGCCACATGTCTCTCACTGGTGCACCCATAAACTAGTGCAGCGCGCTCATAAATTAAAAGCGCATTGCGCCAACAAACTAGTGCTTAGCGCTAAGCGCGACACGTGTCATCTTCATGTGCGCTACCCAACAGAAGCGCAATGCGCTTTTTGACTGGCGCAAAGCGCCTGACACGTCACGTGGCGTACTGTTAGAACAAATTTTGTTTCTGATGAATGCTATGCATTCAATATAAGACAAAAAAATGCCAGAGCCCAATACTTAGTATTATTAAAAGGGCAGAGCCCAAGTAAAGGCCTAATGGCCAGGACAAAAATAAAATGTTAAACATTTTTAATTGGACTTAGCCCAATTCTGGCCATAAGTCCTCAATTTAAATTGAACTGAGCCCATCTGCTCTTTCAATCAATTTACACCCGGTTCGAGGGTACATCTCTTTACTCCTCTAATATCTGTCGTTGTAATCCTTCAATGTCGTCAGAGAGGTGACGGGTCCCGACAACCACACATTACATCGGACTGTGAGGTCCTTAAACTTATGGCCTATGATGTCCTTAATCTCGACCGTGATGTCTTAAAACTAACATCGGACTGTGAGGTCCTTAAACTCACGGACTATGATGTCCTTAATCTCGACCGTGATGTCTTAAAACTAACATCGGACTGTGAGGTCCTTAAACTCATGGACTATGATGTCCTTAACCTCGACCGTGATGTCTAAAAACTAATATCGGACTGTGAGGTCCTTAATCTCACGGACTATGATGTCCTTAACCTCGACCGCGATGTCTTTAAACTAGCATTGGACCGAGATGTCCTTAAACTAACATTGGACCGTAATGTCCCTAAACTAATCGACCGCAATGTCACTAAACTAAACAATAGAGCCTAATTGCTCTCTTGTCGGATCTAAACGACCCCGTTAAGTTGATCTTAGTCTAAAGTAAGACTAACGTATTCTTAACGAACGTTTAAGTCGATCTTAGTCTCAAATGAGGCTAACGTATCCTTAAACCCAACCTCCAAACCTAAATCTAAGAAGATACGGATTTGGACTAATCCACGCCCTACGGGCGACAACATACATTAGTCTTCGTATATAATCCACGGGCAACCAAAAACAAAACAAACACCCATGACACGAAGTGACCATCTAGAGAAGAAGAAAGTTGCTACCGCGATGCGGTAGCGTAATTAACTGCAGAGGCTTGCGCCTGCAGGGAAAAGCGTCCCCACAATCAAAAACCCCTCAAACGTGGGGGAATCTGACGAAGTCTGCTACATCGGTCGCATCCATTTAAACCTTCGATACATGGTGTCATAAATCAACTTGGCATCTTCGGAGAGGTGGACGGATAGCACGAATTAGCATCTGCCGTGAATTTCAGGCAAGACGAACCTGCACGGTCGCGTCTCTGTGTTCGGAGGGGAACAGATTCTAGAATCTGTCCCCTCCGAAAGACGCGGCGGAGACACGGCGGACGTCTAGCCTGAATTTCGGGGCAGATGCTAATTGGTGCTATCCGTCCAACTCTCCGAAGATGCCAAGTTGATTTATGGCACCGTGTATCGAAGGTTTAAACGGATGCGGCCGATGTAGCAGACTTCATTAGATTCCTACTCGTTTGAGGGGTTCTTCCCTGCAGGCGCAAGCCCCTGCAGTTAATTACGCTACCGCATCACGGTAACAACTTTCTCCTTCTCCATATGGTCACTTCGTGTCGTGGGTGTTTGTTTTGTTTTTGGTTGCCCGTGGATTGTATACGGAGACTAAGTTATGTTGTCGCCCGTAGGGCGTGGACTAGTCCAAATCCGTATCTTTCTTAGATTTGGGTTTGGGGGTTTGGGTTTAAGGATACGTTAATCTCATTTGAGACTAAGATCGACTAAAACATTCGTTAAGGATACGTTAGTCTTACTTTAGACTAAGATCAACTTAACGGGGTCGTTTAGATCCGACAAGAGAGCAATTAGGCTCTATTGTTTAGTTTAGTGACATTGCGGTCGATTAGTTTAGGGACATTACGGTCCAATGTTAGTTTAAGGACATCTCGGTCCAATGTTAGTTTAAAGACATCGCGGTCGAGGTTAAGGACATCATAATCCGTGAGTTTAAGGACCTTACAGTCTGATGATAGTTTTAAGACATCACTGTCGAGGTTAAGGACATCATAGTCCATGAGTTTAAGGATCTCATGTTGGAAATAGTGCCCTCAGAGTCAATTATTGGATCACAGGTACGTGATTGCAATGATTGAGGGATGACCTATGCCGGTAGAACAGTCTTACTCAAGATGATAGTATGCTATCTGGTTTATCTTTATCATCGTGACTGCTTTAGGTGACCTTACAGGTCACTATTGCACGTTGATAGAGCCCTTAGGATTCTTGCTTGACAGCCAGCAGTATGATGGCGATCATATACGTAGGAGCTGGTAGTCTATAAGCATATCCTTAAAAGGTCCCTAGTCATGGGAGTTTCGAGACAGGGCATCGATACTCCAGAGTAGACTAGTGTATACGGTCAAGACCCCGACGAGGGGCAGTGGCCGGTCTCACAAGCCACTGGTGTCAGTTGGTTCACCTAAGATGTATACAGGTGCTCATTGGGTTATGAGTACACCGGACAGGACTCGTCGGGAACATGCTAGTTGGTATTATACCAGACGTCAGATAGCAGTTCCCTAGTGACATTTGTACAGGTTAGTTCATCGACCTGAGATCGTCATTTTTCTCGTGTGAGTTCCCACTGTACTTTGATTACTACCCTACCACGGCTCAAAGGAGTCGTGCAAACAGGTTTTAGTTGGGTACAACCCCGAACCACATGGAGGCAGTGAGCGGATCTTCAGGGGTTCGTCTCTCCCGGTATTGGGGGTGAGGTCGTGCTGTGTCTAGGAGAGACATTACACGAAGTCCTTGGCCAAGGCAGGAGATTTACTGGTAGGTATTCCAGTAATATCTCAGGGTGTTCTGGGCTACACTTCAACACGACTTGTACCGCTTTTGGGGGTCTGACTTTTACCAACCCTTAGGCCCGCCATGCGATGCTCATAGACAAAGGAACCGGACTGTACGGATATTGCCACTGACAGGCTCAGTAGGGTGTCAGGATGAGTTCGCTCATCGACGTCCCTTTTGGTCAATACCTGGTAGCCCGTTACGTATGGCTAATACCTCTGACGTGCTAGTGGTTAAATCCACAACCAAAATATTGACGAGTCTTTAGAGTCCCCCACAGACCGTTTCTCAAGTTTCGGGCGAAACGTTGTAGAGGTCGTATGGAGATATGGCACGGTTCGATCATATACGTGCGGTATTGCACGGATCATGATCGGATGGATAATACTAGCGGGCTTTGGTTTAAGCTGGATCCTAGTATTGTACAGTGTAGATTTTGTCTCTTTGCATTTGTATTCGGTCGCAATACAAATGCGGGTATGTATATGCAGTCGCGGGGTTTTCCTGTAATTTATTACGGGATCGGTTTTTTTAATTTGCCAGTTTGTATTCCGTTTCGACCAGTTTTCTTTTGTTCCTTCTAAGCCGGATTTTTCTGATGGAGGGGCTAATTTGCAGTTGTGCAAATTAGCATTGTAGAGGGGGTTTCTTGCAATTGGAGAGATTATGATGGTGTAAGCATCTTTGCTTTTTCTAGTGATGATAGCTTGCATTAAATGAGAAAGGATTTGGATAGGATTTGAGGTGACATAATTTTCTCATTATCATACACTTTTTCCATTTGCTTGATGCTATTCTTTTTCCCTCCTCCACCTTGAGAGATGGCCGGCCACTTCTAAGAGGGAGAGGATTCATTTTGGTGTGGGAAATTTCTTCATCTCATTTTTCTCTACTTGCCACAAAAATTCCATATCTCCAAAGTTCATTATTCTCCACCTCCATCATGGCAACTTCTCAACCCCAATGAGACAAAGCTTTCTACACTTCATCTACTGTATTCTTGGACATATCGACTCGCCAACTTCATGCCCGAGTTGCCTCGGTCCAGAGGTGGGAGCCCGTAATAGAACCCGACGATGTGGTGCCCGTTCCGACGAGGAGATGAAGACCGGAGATTCCGCGAGGAGATCGGAGTGGAGGCCGAAGACCGAAGGACACGGATCGCTCGGTATAGCTTTCTACCCATCTTCTAGTTTGCTAGGATTAGGTTAATGGCCCGATCCGGGTTTTATAGTGCGCGGTAATGTCGGTTTACAAGTTTTGTAAAAGTTTCGTTTCCGCATTCCGGCGTCGGATTGACGACAGGGGCGCTGCCGTGCACTTACACTGGTATCAGAGCCATGCCATTAACCTAGTCTAGCTTGCTCTAACGTGTTTACAAGTTCGATCGATCGGATTTTCTAAAAACAGCGTTTTCATGTCCAGTTTCTGTCGAATTTTTCCTATGCTCTAAAAATTATTTGGTACATTGTAAAAATACGAGCAGGGTTTTTTAAGCATTCTGTGAAAGTTTGATGGCATGATCGTACGGAAGCGCCGCAGAACCGCGGCCATAACCCCCTTCCGGCCGCGGTTCCGCCGCCGTTCTATGCCTTCTCTGCACCAAATTTTTATAGAGGGTCTTGGACTTGGAAATGGTGGTTTTGGTGTATTCTGTTTGGACTCAGATTTTCCTTGAGTGGTACAGTTGTGCTTGGGGCCCACTTCGCGAATTTTAGTCGATCGAAAATTTTAAATATGTTAGTTCACAGTATTTACATTATATCTGCGACCGTGAATATCATTTGATCGGTAAATCCTGTCTAACTTCTATAGCCATTTTAGACGGATTTGCGAACGTGACATTCACGTTGATGTTCTGTGTTATGCTGTGATGTTGCGGATTGGTCGTGGGGGATAGCCTGGATGCAATGGTAGTACAGTTTGGTTTATTATGTACATTTGATATTGCGGGGCGAGCGTCCGACATGTGGACTGCCGTCACTGCCTGTTTGTATATTATTCTTTTGGGGCACGACCGGGCTGAGGTCGATGTACCCGTTGTATGTATATTTTACTTTCTGTACTAGGATTACTCCGCGGAGGGGTGCACGGGTAGCCGGGTTCTAGAGGGCAACGGGCCCGCATATCATGGCGTTGAGACGGAGGGGGCTTTACTCTAGAATTGGCGGGCTATTCGTCGCACTCGTAGGGGGTACAGGTTGACCCAAGGAGGGGTGCCCAAGTTACCAGATTCCGTGAAGTGCTGGGTGGTCCATTCATGTTGCTGAAGGGGGCTGCCTCACTTCAGGTTTTGGCGGGTAACTTGCCGCGCCCGTAGGGGTCTAGGATTTCATTGCACAGGCTATCCACACGACCAGGGGAACGTCGGGTTTCAGTAGCGGCTCTATGAAACCCGGGGATCCCAGATATATGTATTGTTCTGTGATGCTTATTACATTTCTGTGATGTTGCATTTTATCACGCCTTGAGCGAATATTATATATTGATATATATACTAGTAGATGTTGTATATGTTTTGCATCCGCGCTAGTCCAGTCCCCGCTCTGTCGTTAGTTAAGTAACCTAACGGGTGATGACGGGACCCAGTGGCGAATGCGGATGGCATATACGTACATCATTATTTTCGTTCTTTGTGGTGTGATCAATTGATGGGACTGCGTTGATTCGGATCAATGCAAGCTAAACAAACCTATTCTGATGTTGTTGGAACAATTTTCAAAAAGCTGTCATTACAAGGACGTTCTCTTTTGTTTTGCACAGTGGTATTCGTTTATGAATATCCAGCACCTCAGTCGACGAGGCAAGGGCCGAGATCCCTTCACCGGGAGTGACCCCTTGGACAGAAGTTTGCGTCAGGGCAATAACTTCACTATAGTCGATTACTTTTGCTTTGCATCGTGGTATTCAGTTGGAATATCCTGTACCTCATTCTATGGGGAAAGAGCCGAGATCCCTTCACCGGGAGTGACCTCTTTAGCAAAGGTTTTCGCCACTATATTTTTATAAAAGCTATCCGGTTCCTTCAACGATATCAAGTTCATTACGTTAAAGGTTTTTCGCCAAAAACCATTCGTAGCCCTCCGTCAAAGGTTTTTCGCCAAAAACCATTCGTAGCCCTCCGTCATTTCAGTTAAATGTTCGGTAGTATTCAAGCTATGTATTTTTACCTACGCCAAGGCATAGTGATTGATAACTACCGGATATTTATCTGTTGCATAGATAGATGCGTTGGTTTGGGACAGTCGTACAGCCTTGTTGGCCCTAGTCAAGGGCTTGTACGGGTGGGTTCAAATTAACCTGGACAATGACGGGTAGAACTTGACATGTGACTTATGATTTGTTGGCCTTAGTCAAGGTCATAAGAGTATGGGGCAAAAATCACATCGGGAGTTTCTAAAGAAACTGAAACTTGCCAGATATACGCATGCCTTCTGGAGTGTGATAACGTGAGCGGATTCTGTCACGTTATCATGCAATGATAGTTGGATCCCGATTCCCACTGATGAGTTGGTTTACTCCTCGGGTGATCCCGACTAATTCTTCTTTCAGGTTTGGAGGAGAATTTGGCGGTATAGTGGGAGGTTTCCTGATTAGATAAAGTGATAACCATTCTGATCTAGGTTAGAGTGCACGTTGAGTGTTTCTTTTCTCTCTTTCTTTGGCAGCGACCATGACCCAACCCTAGACTATGACTCAGTAACCAAGATTGACCGAACCTTCTTAAACACTGGCTTTTGGATTGTCAGAGTTGCAAACCTCATTGCCACTCCTACTTTTACCCTTTTCTCCAGGACACCCCGTATTACTATGAACGTCCACTTCCATTGGATAAAACCATCGTATGGTTATTTACGAACTCGAAGGAATTTATTCGAGGATGGTTTCCGGTTCTGGAGAAAACGAATAGGACTATTCAGTTGTCTTTTCCTTTTACCTTCTCTCAGGTTGCGAGTGCTCCTTGGATTAGGGGATAGTACACCCGTTACGCCTATTGGATAGTCTTCTTCCAAACCTTAGGCTGGTGCCGAACGGTAGGGAATGAAGAAAGCCGATTAGCCTAAGTGTGGTGTACAGAAAGTATTAAGTTAAGACAAATAAAGGGATTAGAAGGAGGGCAGAGTAAATTGCGACTGCTATTCACGACCAAACCAAGTATTTCATTACCACTCCCACTTCACCTTTGTATTTCTCCCGAACACTCCGTATCACTACGAAGATCTACAGTTTATTGGATATTCCATCGTATGGTTATATACGAACTCGAAAGGAACTTGTTCCAGTTCGGGGATGGATTCTGGTTCAGGAGAAATAGGAATAAGGTTTATTCAGGTGTCTTTTATCTTCACCTTCTCTCGCATTGAGAGTGCTTCTAGGATTGGGACAGTACACCCATTATGCTTATTGGATAGTCTTCTTCCAAACCATAGGCTGGTGTCGAACGGTAGAGAAGGAAGAAAACCATTTAGCCTAAGAGGGTGTACAGAAGGTAATGACTAAAAGACATATAAAGGGATCTGGAGAGATGGCAAAGAAGTATACGGTTACAGTTGTGAATCTGATAATGGAAGAGGCATTACTAGGAATACCCGGATACCCTTACGAAACATTTCAATGTTTCAGTTTCACTGTGTACTGTTAAAAGAAAACTGATTTCCCAATTAGACACTTGCTCCAGGGTATGTATTTACCAGGTTTGATTCTCACATTTGTATGGTTTTACAGATGATGAGTGGGAGTAAGTTATTGGGAATTGGGTGATCATCCTCATTATATCGGGAAACGTTGTAATCGGTGATATTTGAGGAAGTCACCTGGGTTGTTTGCCAGACGGCAAATATTTGGTTTTGAATATCCGCTGTTATGCACCAATTTCAAATTGATATATCTGTACGTCTATTTTTAAAGAGTGAGATATACCTTTTTGAAATTATGTCCATGACATTTACCTATATCAGTGGATGGTTAGGTAAGGAGTATTAAACAGCGGTGTAATTCTTCTTAACCATAAGTACAGTTTTCAACCTACGACACACAGGGAATGAGTTATTAGACCCAAGGGATTTATACAGAGTATTGTATATTGTCCAGTGTCCATTAGGACAGAGGGGTTGGTCCTCGTACTATATTCGGTTTACTTATGACTTCTCTAGTTTTTAGACAAGTGTTTCGTAGAAACGCAAGGTCCGAATTTTGAGAAGTTATAGGTATAAGAGTAAAGTAAAGAACCAGGTATTGCAAGTATCGGGATTCTTCAAGGTGATCGAAGATGTAGATACTTGTGTATGGTATTCAGTTGATAGTAATGATTAAGAGAACTTGCTTCTCTTTCAGGTTACTCATAATTGGAAATATTCCTGAGTTGAGTAATACTGAGCGACCTCTTTCCATTTAGTTGACATGCACTGAAGACAGCTGCATGATTTGAATCTGGTTCAATTAAATCAGTGCCTCTGATTCTATATTGGATATAGAACGGTTCATATCTTAACGATGTTAAGGTACGGGGAGTTGTCCGGCTTATGCTTAAAACCAGACTCTGGATAACTCAAGGCACGTTTCTGTAATGGTTGTTTGTGCGTTGACCCGGGCTATGACGAGAGTTGACTTTCTACCATCTGGAAGATCAATAGTGATATTGTTCTTGACTCGCCACAGTTTTAAATAAAAATGGATTTTTTAAGAAAACAGTAGTGGGAGTATGGTAGAACTGGAAGTGATTCCAGAACCGCAAACGATTACTGAAAATTTGATGAGAACCTAAAGATTCGATCTGATTGACATTCCATTGGCCACTCCGCAGATTTGGTGGGTAACCTCAGGCACCCGAGAGGTACTCTGGTAGCCTCAAGGACGGTGACAGGGAGGTTCTTGTTTACCCAGACTTGCTATTGCTGTTGTTCCAGACTATGAGACCCGGCAGGAGGATGAGTGTAGCGTCGTTCTAAACTAGCTTTAGAAGTGTGCATCTATATGACTCTGCCAGAGGATTGTCGTAGTCAGTGGGAGCAGCGGAAGTATTGGTGGACAAGTGGCTTATGTCTATTTATAGACTAAAGCAGATATAGCGGAGATAGATCATCTATTTCTGATGTGACAGTCATAGGTTTGACTTCATCAGAATAGGGGATGGATCTGTTAAGGAGGTAGTAGAGTGTGATATCATGGTATTTGGATGACACACACGGAGTAGGAAGTGAAATTCCTATACTACGATCGGTTATACTTTGGTCGTCACACAGTGGTTTCTCCACATAGGAGTTGGATATTATATAAGACATTCTGGTTACTAGATCTATGGTTTTAGATCTAGATTTGGGTAGTTTCCCAATCTGGGTACTTAGACAGCATTCTAAAGGTGTTTTAGAATGGACGACTCCCGGCACGGTAGTACACCTGCAGGTAATGGAGTCACCCTCTCTAAAAGAGTCTTACAGACTAAAGGGGAGAGAGATGTGCATAATTGGCAGATCACTTGCTTAGGCAATTGAGTCAATCATGAAATGTCAAGTACCACACCAGCTGTTGTTTTTGCACGAGCTGCAATAAGTTGATATTGATCCTATCCTGGAGAAACGATTGGAAGCATTTTTAGAACATAAGTGGATGTTCTAGGGATATGATAACGACAGCTTCATTTGGGAGACGGTTATCATTCCAGCCAAGGTGACATAGATGACAGAGTGATTGTCAGAGTTATAGTTTTCCCTCTGACGAGGGGCAGTATTTTGGACAGGTGGTCCAGGCGGATACTGAGGGAGGCATGTCGCAGGATACTGATTAAATTCAGTTGACGATACAGTCTGAGAAGTTTGGATTTGGAGTTCATTTATGAACTAGGTCCCATCAGATATCCAGACATACTCTAAGACAGATATTGCTCATTTCGGGAGATGGCTTTCTCCGCGAACTTGAGATAAAGAGAGACATAGAAAGAAACATTAGGGCGGATCCACTCACTGAGGCTATTCCTCGAACGCATTAGTTTCGCAAACAGGTTTTGTAAGACTGATTGGTAAAGGAGTTGGGTGTTCGGTATCACACGGGCTGTGAGTATGCGACATCGCAATAATTAGCCTTGAGTGCAAGTAGGAGATTGTTGGAGATAGTGACCTCAGAGTCAATTATTGGATCACAGGTACGTGATTGCAATGATTGAGGGAGGACCTATGCCGGTAGAATAGTCTTACTCAAGATGATAGTATGCTATCTGTTTTGTCTTTATCATCGTGTACTGCTTTAGATGACCTTACAGCTCACTATTGCGCGTTGATAGAGCCCTTAGGATTCTTGCTTGACAGCCAGCAGTATGATGGCGATCATATACGTGGGAGCTGGTAGTCTATAAGCACATCCTTAAAAGGTCCCTAGTCATGGGAGTTTCGAGACAGGGCATCGATACTCCAGAGTAGACTAGTCGATACAGTCGAGACCCCGACGAGGGGCGGTGGCCGGTCTCAAGCCACTGGTGTCAGTTGGTTCACCTAAGATGTATATAGGTGCTCATTGGGTTATGAGTACACCGGACAGGACTCGTCGGGAACATGCTAGTTGGTCTTATACCAGACGTCAGATAGCAGTTCCCTGGTGACATGTGTACAGGTTAGTTCATCGACCTGAGATCGTCATTTGTCTCGTGTGAGTTCCCACTGTACTTTGATTACTACCCTACCACGGCTCAAAGGAGTCGTGCAAACAGGTTTTAGTTGGGTACAGTCCCGAGCCACATGGAGGCAATGAGCGGATCTTCAGGGGTTCATCTCTCCCGGTATTGTGGGTGAGGTCGCGCTGTGTCTAGGAGAGCCATTACACGAAATCCTTGGCCAAGGCAGGATATTTACTGGTAGGTATTCCAGTAATATCTCAGGGTGTTCTGGGCTACACTCCGACATGACTTGTACCGCTTTTGGGGGTCTGACTTTTACCAACCCCCTAGGCCCGCCATGCAATGCTCATAGATGAACGAACCAGACTGTACGGATATTGTCACTGACAGGCTCAGTACGGTGTCAGGATGAGTTCGCTCATCGACGTCCCTTTTGGTCAATACCTGGTAGCCCGTTACGTATGGCTAATACCTCTGACGTGCTAGTGGTTAAATCCACAACCAAAGTATTGACGAGTCTTTAGAGTCCCCCACAGACCGTTTCTCAAGTTTCGGGCGAAACGCTGTAGAGGCCGTATGGAGATATGGCAGGGTTCGATCATATACGTGCAGTATTGCACGGATCATGATCGGACGGATAATACTAGCGGGCTTTGGTTTAAGCCGGATCCTAGTATTGTACAGTATAGATTTTGTCTCTTTACATTTGTATTCGGTCGCAATACAAATGTGGGTATATATATACAGTCGCGGGGTTTTCCTGTAATTTATTACGGGACCAGTTTTCCTTTGTTCCTTCTTGGCCGGATTTTTCTGATGGAGGGGCTAATTTTCAGTTGTGCAAATTAGCATTGTAGAGGGGGTTTCTCGCAATTGGAGAGATTATGATGGTTTAAGCATCTTTGCTTTTTCTAGTGATGATAGCTTGCATTAAATGAGAAAGGATTTGGATAGGATTTGAGGTGACATAATTTTCTCATTATCATACACTTTTTCCATTTGCTTGATACTATTCTTTTTCCCTCCTCCACCTTGAGAGATGGCCGGCCACTTCTAAGAGGGAGAGGATTCATTTTGGTGTGGGAAATTTCTTCATCTCATTTTTCTCTACTTGACACAAAAATTCCATATCTCCAAAGTTCATTATTCTCCACCTCCATCATGGCAACTTCTCAACCCCAATGAGACAAAGCTTTCTACACTTCATCTACTGTATTCTTGGACACATCGACTAGCCAACTTCGTGCCCGAGTTGCCTCAGTCCAGAGGTGGGAGCCCGTAATAGAACCCGGCGATGTGGTGCCCGTTCCGACGAGGAGATGAAGACCGGAGATTCCGCGAGGAGATCGGAGTGGAGGCCGAAGACCGAAGGACACGGATCGCTCGGTATAGCTTTCTACCCATCTTCTAGTTTGCTAGGATTAGGTTAATGGCCCGATCCGGGTTTTATAGTGCGCGGTAGTGCCGGTTTACAAGTTTTGTAAAAGTTTCGTTTCCGCATTCCGGCGTCGGATTGATGGCCGGGGCGCTGCCGTGCACTTACACCTCACAGTCCGATATTAGTTTTAAGACATCACGGTCGAGATTAAGGACATCATAGTCCGTGAGTTTAAGGACCTCACAGTCCGATGTTAGTTTTAAGACATCACGGTCGAGATTAAGGACATCATAGTCCATGAGTTTAAGGACCTCACAGTCCGATGTTTGTTTTAAGACATCACGGTCGAGATTAAGGACATCATAGTCCATGAGTTTAAGGACCTCACAGTCCGATGTAATGTGTGGTTGTCGGGACCCGTCACCTCTCTGACGATGTTGAAGGATTACAACGACAGATATCAGAGGAGTAAAGAGATGTACCCTCGAACCGGGTGTAAATTGATTGAAAGAGCAGATGGGCTCAGTTCAATTTAAATTGAGGACTTATGGCCAGAATTGGGCTAAGTCCAGTTAAAAATGTTTAATATTTTATTTTTGTCCTGGCCATTAGGCCTTTACTTGGGCTCTGCCCTTTTAATAATGCTAAGCATTGGGCTCTGGCATTTTTTTGTCTTATATTGAATGCATAACATTCATCAGAAACAAAGTTTGTTCTGACAGCGCGCCACGTGGCGCGTCAGACACTTTGCGCTAGTCAAAAAGCGCATTGCGCTTCTGTTGGATAGCGCACATGAAGAGGACACATGTCGCGCTTAGCGCTAAGCGCTAGTTTGTTGGCGCATTGCGCTTTTAATTTATGAGCGTGCTGCGCTAGTTTGTGGGTGCACCAGTGAGAGACACGTGGCGCGCTTGGCGCTGTGCGCCAGCCCATGAGCGCTGTGCGCTGTTTCAGAAGCGTAAAGCGCAGATTGTGTCTCTGATTGACACGTGGCAAGTTTGGGCGGTGAGCGCCGATCCAATGAGCGCAAGGACGCAATTCATGAGTGCAAGGCACTTTTCAATAGCGCAAAACGCATCTGATCAAATTTTAAGATCAAAGAACAAGTTTATGTTCTTCAAAGGAGGCTTTGCCTCAAGATCAAAGAACAAAAGTTCTTGTTTTTATAAAAAAAACTCTACCTTTGTAGATCAAAAGATCTGTGAGTGAAGTATTTTACTTCTTTTTATTATTTTATGATTAGATCTTTTTGATCTTTTCTTTTAAATCAAAAGACCTTAGTCTTTTTTATAGATCTAAGATATTTTTAGAAAATGGTTCTTCTTTTTATGAGATGGATTCATCTCTGTTATTCAAGAACATAGTTCTTTACCTTTAAGATGAAGAAAAATCTCATTTTGCCTACGAGCTTGCTCTTTTTTTTTTGCAGAGGGTTTTTTCTCTCTCTTTCTTGTATATCGAGACTTAAAGTCTAGGGGCCTTTATATAGGGCCAATTGATTTGTTAAATCAGTTTTGAGAGATCTTTCTCTGATTGATCTAGGAATATTTCCCACCGTTGGATTTTTGATCCTAAGGCTTCTGTTTTACAGAAGATAATCTTCTTGTTTTAATAAAATAGAAAAATCTTTTCATAACAGAATTTTAATTCTGATTAATTAATAATTTATTATTATTAGATCTTTTGATCTAACGGTGGGGAATTCTTTTAATTCCAGCGCTGGCACACTTTGCGCTACCGCACCTTCGTTCGACACGTGGCGCGCAGCGCAGAACGCAGCGTAACTGCGCTAGCGCACCTTGTTTGATATGTGGCGCGCAGCGCAGAGCGCAGTGCAACTGCACTAGCGCACCTTGTTTGACACGTGGCGCGCAGCGCAGAGCGCAACATCTAAAGGGTTGCTTCAATTTAATTTTGAATTTTAAAGCAGAGCTTTGCTCTGATTGGGGGTGCGCTGCCTAGGGGGCAGCGCACCTGGCGCTAGCGCGTCTGCTTTTGACACGTGGCACGCAACGCGCAGCGCACGGGATCTGAAGCGTTACTTCAATTTTTGAATTTTGGAATTCAAAACAGAGTTTTGCTCTGATTGGGGGAAACAAATGCCCCCCCACCGTTGCGCTCATGTGGCGCACACGTGAGTGCAGCGGTGGCAACATCTGAGCCCTTGGATCAACTCAGAAGTTGAAGAGGCGTTTCAGTGCCTATAAATAGGACCTTTGGCCCTCAGATGATTATCATCTTCTTCTTAAGAATTTTATTCAGAGCCTTGCTCTTATGTTCAAGAACTTTCAAGAGTTAAAACTCTACTAAATTTAGGTAGAATTAAATTAATTTTAATAAATTTGGGTTTTTACCCATTAACAGAGCCTTGCTCTTCATAGATCTTTGATCTAAAGAAAACCCCTTTAGAGTTTCATAAACAGAGCCTAGCTCTCATGAACCCATAGATCTAAACAGATCTTTTCTTAGGGTTTCTTAGCCCATGAGTCAGAGCTCTGCTCTTTTGACAATATGTAGATCTTTTGATCTTTGATGAAGAACTCTTAAGAGTTTTTTCATGGATCTTGAAGATCCCAGAATTTTAATTCTCAAGAATTAATTTTAATGGATTTTCCATCATCATTACAGAGCCAGGCTCTTTAAGGAATTTTATTCCTTCATGACTGGAGTTTGACAAGTGTCACTCTGTTACAGAGTTTTGCTCTCAAGGGGAGATTTTCTCCTTTTCCCGAAGGATTTCTCATTCAATGAGAAAAATCTTTGAGGATTTCCTCATTAATTGACGGTCTCATCCAATGATGAGGCTGTCTTATTAATTGATGCATTGTCATCTGGATTTTGTGGGTCCCCCTTTGGTCCCCTTTCCACTGCATTGCAGTGCGGTACAAATTTTAAAGTGTCGCTTAGAACTTTAAGATTAAATTATAGTACTGATAATTGGATTATGTTCTTTTTCGCAGGCGACATGTCTTCCGATCTTTCTTTCCCGTTTTTCCGTTCAGAGGGAGGATTCCCTGAGGTACCGGTGGACCGGGAGGTTCTCGCGCTCATTAGAGATTATGATCTGGAACACAAAAACCTTCACCTGTGGGGTAGGTGGTACGACCAGATAATCAAAGGTCGTCGAAACTTCTCTTGTGCGACGCCGTCGGATCCGATCTCATCGATTTCGTATGCAGATGCACCCCCGGTGAACTATACCGTGGAGGTTGTCAATTGGACTTCGGAGGGTCTTCTCCAACCTTCAATTGCCGCCATACCCATGCAGCTGCCGGCGGCTTTGGATACTCTGGGACGACGCATATGCCAGGGCGAGTCGCGCCCTTGGGGACAACCTTACAACATCGGATTGACTCCCCAACATTCGGCCGGATATTTGCAGTGGGCCAATACATCTTGTCGGCGAAGAAAACACATTTGCTGAAGCTCGGCCTATATCCCGCAGTTTACGCGTCGTTGTTCCAATATTTTGCTCCTCCGACGTGGTGGATTAAGGCGTTCGTGGAGCAATGGAACATCCTAACCCATACTTTTCTTCTACTGGACAGAAAAGTTTCCATCTCTTTAGAAGAATTTGCCGAGATTTTCGGTCTGCCGGTGAGGGGGGAACACTATGAAGAGCTGCTTCCTCCGGACGAATATGTTTTTGCCACCAAGCCAGTGGTGATGGGCCTAACACCGGAGAACGCCATCCAGCACCAGTTTCCTAGGCTGATAAAGGTGCTGAATATGTACGAGAGTCTTTTCTTGGAGTCCGGAGGTCGGGGGGTTAGTTTTGCAGACTTTATTGCCCGGTTTCTTCGACCGGAGATTCTATCGCAACGAGGCGAAAAATTTTCCAAGCTCGACGATCCCTTTGGCTTTGGCTTGGACCGTCGACCAGCGTTGGAAGATGATCAGAAGGGCTTTTATCTCCCCGATGCTGTGATCATCCCTCTGTCAGAAATCGCCACTCTGGGCATCGACGAGGAGACTTTCTTCCTCGGGTTTCTGGGGCTGTGGTTGTGCTGATTCACGCTCCCCATGCACCCTCGCTATATGAGGCCGTCCGTCTTCTACCCAGCACATCGAATGGTGGCTGGCATACAAGTGGCCATCGGGATCGCAGGGCTGGCCCACCTGTACCATGGTCTTAGCGTGACGGCGGATACAACGGAACCGGGGGTGCAAGCTGCTAACTTCCCAATGCACTACTTTACTTCGTAGATGGAAATGCACGTGCTCGGGGTGTTTGGTATTCATAAAAGACCCTCGTTTTTCGAGAAGTGCAAATTTCCCAGAATTATGCGGCTGGTTGACGCTTCCATCGTGAATCCGTCTCAGCGGGAGGCTAGGGGGTTGCTTCTTCGTCCGCGCACGGTCGGGGCTGGTATGTCTTTTACGGACAAAGTCCTGACGATCGGCCAGGAAACCTCCAAGACAGTGCTGGCACTGCGCGACACTTTTAAGGATGGGGCCTCCATATTGAAAGCCTGGGAGATTCTACATCTATACTCCATCAGGCCGGTATTCCTTATATTCAGGCAAAATGATGCGGCGCTTTTTATGAGATACAACCCCCATCATTTTGCCCAGCAGCTAAGTTATAACCAGGGGGTCACATTGGAGGCATTTTTGGAAGAACCTGCTGCCACCAGAGAAGGAATACGGGGTGCGCTGCATCACTTTATGCGCTTGAATACGGGCTCCCACTTCTTCATTAGCGAGCCAAGTTGCATCCCGAGGGCCCTTAACGTATACGAGGCCTGGTATCAGCACGCGATGGGTGCTGTCATCAGATAAGAGAGGTTGTTGTTGCTCGATCGCAAGAGTGCGCCCCATGCCAGCGATCGCAATGTCCCATTAAGGCGACGGATCGCCGTGCCCCCTCCGCTAAGAGAGGCTGTTGCAGTTGAGCCTCCACGTGTGCTAAAGCCCACGCGTGGATTGCCCCGTGATCCTATGGAGGCGGTGGACGTGCTATCGGTGCCCCGTGCTCCCATGGAGATGGTAACCGTAGCTTCACCCGAATCCGGCGTAGGCTCGGATATCGGGACTCGCCGTCCCAAAGTGCCCAGGAAACGCAAGCTGGAGCTGGCTGCGACCGGTGCTCGCTCACAGAAGAAGAAAAAGTTGCTCTTCTCCGCCGATGTCGTACTTGGTCAGGAGCCTCATACTCCTTATAGTGAGGGCTTGAGCGAGTATGGGACAAATGAGGGCCTATTTATGCCACCAGATGACACTGATCTGGCGGCCGCGATCGCAGCTTCCGAGCGATTGGCAAGACACGAAGAGTGGTTGGCTAACCTCGCGCGCTCAGGTAGTCATTAGTTGTATTTTTCGCCATCGTATCATATCTCTATCATTGTTTTTTGACTAACGTTTTTCCTTCTTTAATAGGCATTTCCACCGAAGAAGCTCTCGCTGCCTTTTTCAAGACTTTTGAGGAGGAGGAACGACTTCGAGCATCCTTAGGCTTTGGTACATTTCGGTTCGTCATGTTTCTGCTTTCGTTTCTTATGAGTAATCTGACCCTCTCTTTGTCTTATTGTAGGGACCACAACGCCTATCCCGCAAGCTGATGCGAAAATTCTCCCCAGGCCAGCTACCGAAGTCCCGGCCTCTTCGGCATTGCCGAAAGAGGCCTTACTTAAAAAACCGATGACGGAAGCCTTGACGGCTCCAGAGGTAACCCTGAATGCGGACGACGACGCCTTACTGAAGGAGGCTTCTAAAAGGTCTGTTTTGACGGCCCGGGAGGAAAGGAAGCGCCTAAGGCGCGCAGCAAGGGAGCGTAATGCTACTTTGGCTGTGGGAGCAGGTTCAAGCGCCGTTACTCCCGCTGCTACTCCTTCAGAGGAGTTCCCGGTTACCTTGTGTACTGCTCACAGACGGGCGGCATGCGTGGCTCGGGAAGCAAACGGCAAATCAACTCCAGGTAATGTGCCTTGAGGCTCCGTTGTCAAAGTTTTAAACCATCAGTTCTCATATATCTTATCTTTGCAGAGCCGAGTCTTCCTGAAGAGGTGGCAGCGACCGCTGAGCCTGAGGGAGCAGTGAAGGAGGTGGCTGCTATTCCCGAACCCGAGGCGGCGGCAGGTGACGTGGTCACAATTGCCGGGCTCGAGGTATTGGCCGATGAGACGGCTACCATGGCGGAGCCTAAAGCGGCGGTGGATGAGACGGTTACAATTACTGAGCCCGAGGTGGTGGCGAGCGAAACGGGTACAGTTGCTGGATCCGAGGTGGCCGCTCTTTCTCAAGAGTCGGGCACCGCTCCGATCATCGCCCTTCCCGCCTACGGTCCTTTGTCGTCTCCCGGCGTCGCAAGTATGACGACGGCTCTCGTGGAGTCAGGGGATGAAGCGACGGGAGGTGAGACCACCCCGATGGAGGAGGGAGACACCGCTGTTGTATCGAGTGACGCCCTAGTCACAGCTCCAACCGGTGACTCATCTGGTAGATTTTTGTCACCGCCCTTCTTTTTATTCTGCAATCTCTTTTCAATTTTTTCTGACAGGGCTTATCTTGTTTCTAATGCAGTTGCGGCTAGTGCTGATGTCGCGCTACTCGAGACAGCGCCGTCAGTTACCGCCATGACGGTGCCACCTCTCTACCTTCTCTCGCACTGTCGCAAATGCTGGAAGGTGTGGATTTGTGATCCATCAATCTTATCTCTCGGCTGTATAATTCATGCACTGACGTTCCGTTATCGCGTTTTTGCAGGAGTCCTTTTTGACCACCTGTACCAGGTGCTGCATCCCCACTTCTCCTTCTTGTCGGAGGTTGCTTCATCCAGTGGCGCTGGTGAATACAGCTTTCAATTAATGCTCTTTCTTTTACCGACAATGAAATCATTTCTGATCCTTCTTTCCCTTGATTGCAGTACTACAGATTGAAGGAGGAGATAAGGGATCAGTTGCGCCGCTGGTCCTCCCGGCTTTGCCACCCGCTGCAGCTGGTATAGTAAATCCCATTGTTCATGTAGCTTATCTATTTCTTGGACCTTTATTTGACTATGATTTATTTTGCAGCAGTGACATCGACTTCAGCTCCATTCGAGTCTAGAATCATAATGCCAGCGAGCCCTTTTTCCAGACGTATATCTTCAAAGGGCGCTGTGAATAGTCTGCGCATGTTGAGTGATCACCTCGAGGAACTTGACGCGGAGACTCCTGCCCTTGCTGCAGATTTTGCTGCTGAGGTTAATCCTATGCTGGAAATGCTCATAAACTTTCATAGTGAGGGCGTCGTTGAGTCTTGGGTTAATCACTGCAGGAAAATCGAGGCTTGCCTGCATGAACTCGAGGTCGGATGCCCTGCTTCCGATGTCTTGGCTGTGAATTCTCAACGAGCTGCATGGGTCGAGCAGAGCACTTCCTACTTCCGCCACCTTGAACAAGAGGCAACCTTAAAGTGTAAGAAGTGCGAAGAGACTTCAAGCGAATCTGCCCGGCTGCACGCTCAGGTTGATGCAAATGCCGCACAGTTGAAAGCTATCTTTGAAAGCCTTCTGCGATGCATCTCTGACGGGCTATCACTGAGGTAGAAGCTTGACATCGTCGAGCGGGATGCGTAGAGTCGCGGGGCAGCTCAGCGGGTCATTGACGAGCAACTTTCATCTTACTTGCAGCAACGGGCTCAAGTTGAAGTGGAGTTGGTCGCGGCAGCTGACCGCGAAAAAAGGCTGAGGGGAGTGTGCGAGCAACTGATCGGCTTATTGAAAACGCTTCCCTCCCAATAGTTTTTTCTTGTACCAATTTGTAAATTTTGAATAACATGTATCCATCTTTTATTCTTCCATATGATGTATTTTGTACCCAATTGAATTTATGAATAAAAGAAACATTTTTTCGTCCTTTTTTGTGTCATCTTTTACTTTCTTCTTTCTTGCTGTGTTGTTTGCCATGTGATTTTAGCAAGTGCGGTCTGTAGATAATATAGAACTGTCAATCCTGTGCTCTTTGCAAGGTAGTGATGGCTTAGAAAACAGGGTTAGGATCTGTCACCTAATACTTTCCAACTTTATGAGCCGTGAGGGTCTCATAAAGAATTTTCTTGCTACCGGTCGAGAGGATCCCGTAGGTGTAATTTCTCCTTAAGAATCGTGAGGATTCCTAAGTGTGTTTTCTCTTGAAAGTCGTAAGGATATCGCAAGAGAATTTACTCCCTTACGAGTCGTGAGGACCCGCAAGAGATGGATGAAGTTGTCCTTATCCGCATCTCACGGAGCTAAGGGTTGTTCTGGATGCTTCCCACGGGTTCACTGCCGTATTCTGCGAGGACCAGACTCCACTCTGGACGTTTTCCAGGATATCGTAGTTTAAAGACATCACGGTCGAGGTTAAGGACATCATAGTCCGTGGATTTAAGGACACCACAGTCCGTTGTTAGTTTTAAGACATCACGGTCGAGATTAAGGACATCATAGTCCATGAGTTTAAGGAACTCACAGTCCAATGTTAGTTTTAAGACATCACGGTCGAGGTTAAGGACATCATAGTCCGTGGATTTAAGGACTCCACAGTCCGATATTAGTTTTAAGACATCACGGTCGAGGTTAAGGACATCATAGTCCATGGATTTAAGAACTCCACAGTCCTATGTTAGTTTTAAGACATCACGGTCAAGGTTAAGGACATCATAGTCCATGGGTTTAAGGACCCCACAGTCCGTTGTTGTTAGTTTTAAGACATCACGGTCAAGGTTAAGGACATCATAGTCCATGGGTTTAAGGACCCCACAGTCCGTTGTTGTTAGTTTTAAGACATCACGGTCAAGGTTAAGGACATCATAGTCCGTGAGTTTAAGGACCTCACAGTCTAATATTAGTTTTAAGACATCACGGTCGAGGTTAAGGACATCATAGTCCGTGAGTTTAAGGACCTCACGGTCCGATGTTAGTTTTAAGACATCACGGTCGAGGTTAAGGACATCATAGTCCATGAGTTTAAGGACCTCACAGTCCAATGTTTGCTCTAGATGCTTCCCACGTGTTCACTGCCGTGTTCTGCAAGGACCAGGCTCCGCTCTGGATGCTTCACACGGGTTCATTGTCGTGCTCTGCGAGGACCAGGATCCGCTCTGGACGTTTTCCACGGGGTCAGGAGTGACATAATCTGCGTTCCACGTAGCCAGGAATTTTCTCTGGATGCTTCCCATGGGTTCACTGCCGTGTTCAGCGAGGACCAAGCTCCGCTCTGGATGCTTCATACGGGGTCACTGCCGTGCTTTGCGAGGACCAGGATCCGCTCTGGACATTTTCCACAGGGTCAGAAGTGACATAATCCGCGTTCCACGTAGCCAGAAATTTGCTCTGGATGCTTCCCACGGGTTCACTGCCGTGTTCGGCGAGGACCAGGCTCCACTCTGGATGCTTCACACGGAGTCATTTCCGTGCTCTGCGAGGACCAGGATCCGCTCTGGACGTTTTCCACGGGGTCAGAAGTGACATAATCCGCGTTCCACGTAGCCAGGAATTTGCTCTGGATGCTTCCCACGGGTTCACTGTCGTGTTCTGCGTGGACCAGGCTCCGCTCTGGATGCTTCACACACAGGGTCATTGCCGTGCTCTGCGAGGATCAGGATCCACTCTGAACGTTTCCCATGGGGTCAAGATTGACATAAGCCGCGTTCCACGTAGCCAGGAATTTTGCTCTGGATGCCTCCCATGGGTTCACTGTCGTGTTCGGAGAGGACCAGGCTCCACTCTAGATGCTTCATACGGGGTCATTGCTGTGCTCTGCAAGGACCAGGATCCGCTCTGGACGTTTCCCACGGCGTCAGGATTGACATAATCCGGGTTCCACGTAGCCAGGAATTTTGCTCTGGATGCTTCCCACAGGTTCACTGCCGTGTTCTGCGAGGACCAGGCTCCGCTCTGGATGCTTCACACGGGGTCATTTCCGTGCTCTGCGAGGACCAGGATCCGCTCTGGACATTTCCCATGGGGTCTGGTATGACATAAGCCGCGTTCCACGTAGCCAGGAATTTTGCTCTGGATGCCTCCAACGGGTTCACTGCCGTGTTCGAGGAGGACCAAGCTCTGCTCTGGATGCTTCACACGGGGTCATTTCCGTGCTCTGTGAGGACCAGGATCCGCTCTGGACGTTTCCCACGGGGTCAGGATTGACATAAGCCGCGTTCCACGTAACCAGGAATTTTGCTCTGGATGCTTCCCACGGGTTCACTGCCGTGTTCGGCGAGGACCAGGCTCCACTCTGGATGCTTCACACGGGGTCATTGCCGTGCTCTGCGAGGACCAGGATCCGCTCTGGACGTTTCCTACGGGGTTAGGATTGACATAAGCCGCGTTCCACGTAGCCAGGAATTTTGCTCTGGATGCTTCCCACGGATTCACTGCCGTGTTCTGCGAGGACCAGGCTCCGCTCTGGACGTTTCCCACGGGGTCAGGGTTGACATTATCCGCGTTCCACGTAACCAGGAATTTTTGACTTTATCCGCATTTCACGAAGTCTGAGTTTGACTCTCGGTCATTTGTACACCGCCGAGTCCTGGAACTGGGAGTTGCCGCTGTTCTGCTTTGCTTGATGTTGTGTCCGTTGTAATAAGACGAATGTTGAGATGATCTCTAGGCTGTCTATGAACCATTGAGATTTGGCCTCTCCTTCTGATGAAGCTTGGGGAGGAATGGTGTGATTCCTTCTTTGTTTGTGCCCCTGGATTGCATACAGGGATTGACATGATATCACCTGTAAGGCATAAATTTCATTCATTTTTTTTTCGCGATGCTCTATCATTTCAGCTTTTTACATCGCGAAAATCGCGATTGCCCAATCATTTCGGCTATTTTTCGCGGTGCCCAATCATTTCGGCTATTTGTTTTATTTTTACTCGCTGCTTTTATTGCGAGTTGCCAAACCATTTCGGCTATTTTGCATGCATACATTTTTCTACTTGCTGATTTTGTTTGCAAGTTGCCCCATCATTTCGGCTATTTCTTATGCATGTATGGCTTGTCAGCTTCTTGCTGAAAGCTTGGAATTAGACACCGATTTCTGCATCAGCACCGCTACAACTGGGATATTGCCAGGAGCGAATCATCTTTTGCCTCTGTCGATGTCGAACAAAGGTGGCTTAGTAGAAAGGGTTAGGATCCTGTCGACTAAGGCTTTTGATTTCATGAGCCGTAAGGGTCTCATAAAGGTATTTCTCCCTACAAGTCGTGAGAATCTCATAGGTGCGTTTTCTCCTTAGGAGTCATGAGGACTCCTAAGTGCATGTTCTCCTATAAGTCGTAAGGATCTTACAAGAGGGTTTTCTCCTTATAAGTCGAGAGGACTCACAAGGGTTGTTCACCGTGCGAACATATCCCTAGTCACGGATGGGACTTTCCTAGGGAAATGTTTATTCGCGCCCGTGGATTGTATACAAGGGTCAGCATCGAGCCGCTTGTAGGGCAGTATTGGAGGTTGTGGGGGCTGCTTAAGAACAGGTTCAGGTCCCTGTAGCTTAAGACTTTCAAATCTTATGAGCCGTAAGGGTCCCATAAGAGGATTCTCCTTACGAGTCGTAAGGATCTCGCAAGTGTAATTTCTCCTTAGGAATCGTGGGGATCCCTAAGTGTGTTGCTCCCTTATGAGTCGTAAGGATCTCACGCAGGTGGTTTCTCCTTACAAAGTCGAGAGGACCTTGCAAGTGTCTTTTAACGAGATTGCGCCCTTTCGGGTTTTCACAAAACTCGCCGGTAGCCCTGCTGTTTTTACTCACGGAGCCCTTTCGGGTTTTCATCCGTGCCCTTTTCGCTTATGGACATACCGTTTTCTTTTCTTTTCTCTTCTTTTTTTTTAACGAGGCTGCGCCCTTTCGGATTTTCACAAAACTCGCCAGTAGCCCTGCCGTTTTTACTCACGGAGCTCTTCCGGGTTTTCATCCGTGCCCATTTTGCATATGGACATACCGTTTCCTTTCTTTTATTCTTTTTTTTATATCAGCTTTAGGATGCTGCAATACACCGTAGTTTATCGACATCTCGGTCAGTTGCAAGTTTTAGGACATTGTGGTCCGTTATTAGTTTAAGGATGTTTCGGTCTGTTGTTAGTTTAAGGACGTTTCGGTCCGTTGTTAGTTTAAGGACGTTTCGGTCCGTTGTTAAGGAAGCCGGCTATTACCTATAGAGTTTGGGCTTAAGAAGATAGCGAGCGGACATAGTTGTCGTCATCTGTCATTGACCTAGGCCGTGACTCGTCAGGCATAGTATTTCTTCAGGAAGCGACCGTTTATTGGCCTGAAAGGTCTTTCACCATGCATGTCCATGAGTAGACAGGCCCCACCCTGGTAGACCTTGTCTATAATATACGGGCCTTCATAATTCGGCTCGAATTTCCCTCATTTAGCATGATTGGGGATCATAGGTCTTTTGACCACTAGCACGAGTTCGCCTTAGCGAAATGTCCTCGGCCTGGTCAATCATTCGTATGAGCGCGTCATCTTCGCTTTATAAGCCTCCAGATTTTGTTGCGCCATGGGCCGGGTTTCATCAAGGGCATCGAGCTCCTCAAGCCGAAGGTGAGCGTTCTCTTCGTCCGTCGGCTCGTAATGAACTGCCATTCGTAGAGAAGGTAGCTCTATCTCGAGGGGGAGTACCGCTTCTGTACCGAATACTAATGCGTACGGCGTTGTGTTCGTGGCCGTTTTGAACGTAGTTCGATACGCCCAGAGAGCTTCATGCAGTCTCTAATGCCAGTCCTTCTTATTTTGGGACACCGTCTTCTTCACGATCTTCGTCAAGGTCTTGTTGAAAGCCTCAGCTAGACCGTTAGCTCGGGGATTGTAGACTGAGGAGTATCTCCAGTCTATGTTGTGTTGTTGTGCGAAGCGGCTGATCTTGTGGCTTCTGTAGGCTGGCCCGTTATCGGAAATAATCCGTCGCGGAGTTCCAAACCGATAAATGACATGTGTTTTGAAGAAATGGAGGATATTCTCCATCTTCATTTCCCTCAGCGGTACTGCTTCTGCCCATTTGGAGAAGTAATCAGTTGTCGCCAAAATGAACTGATGTCCTCTGGACGATGCTGGTTCGATGGGGCCGATTATTTCAGCCCCCCACATTTCGAACGGCCAGCTAGCCACTGTCGGATGTAGCGGATTCGGATGCTGATGGATAAAATCTCCGTGGATTTGGCACGAGTGGCATTGCTTCGCATACTCGAGGCAGTCTTGGATCATCATGGGCCAATAGTAGCCCATCCTGTTAATCTTCAGCTTCATCTTCGGCCCAGCTTGGTGAGAACCGCAGAGTCCGCCGTGAGTTTCATGGACGACTCTCTTTGCCTCTTCGGGTCCCAGGCATCTTAACCACAGAGAGTCAAATGACCTCTTGTACAGAGTATCATTGACAAAAGCGAAAGATAGAGCTCGCTTCATGAGTTGATGTTTTGAGGACGCATCTTCGGGCGTTCGACGGGATTTGAAATAGTCTATAAAGACTTTTCTCCAATCTTCAACTTTTCTTGGCCTTTTACTTATAGAACCATTTACTCGGTCGCTCCCTTTTTCTCGGACGACTCCGGAGATATTTCTGCCGGTGCAAGAACCCGACGGCTCTGTACCACGATTCTTACGTCATCGAGGTTCTCATCGGCCAATTCTTTAGCAAGCTTGGATAATGCATCCGCTTTGCTATTTTTCGCACGCGGTATGCCATCCAAGGTGTAGGAAGGTATTTAGGTCAGCAGTTGTTGTACCCTCTCGCCATACATCACCAGTTCTGGTTTGCATGTTTGATAGTCGCCGTTTAGTTGACTAACGACCAGTTTGGAGTCTCCGTATATGAGGAGGTTCTCAATCCCCATGTCGATGGCGATCTCGAGACCTGCTATCAAAGCTTCGTATTCGGCTTCATTGTTTGTCCTCGGCACTGTCAAGGAGAAAGCAAAGCGCATTATCCCTCCTTGTGGAGTTACGAAGATGAGGCCTACCCCTGATTTGATTATGGGCGTGTTTTGTTTACGCTTCTTCATAGAGGATGCTCCATCGAAGTAAAGCTCCCACCGGGTATCACCCCCGTCGATCGCGTCAAACGCGTGTTCATCTGGCAACTCGCAGTTCAAGGGAGAATCGGCAGGTATCGGATGCTCAGCGAGGAAGTTGGCAATGGCCTGTCCCTTCACTGCCTTAAGAGGCTGATAAGTTATTGAGAACTTTATCAAGAGCAAGGCCCATTTAGCGAGCCGTCCCGTCAATATGGCCTTTGACATCAAATATTTGAGAGGATCCACCTTCGATATGATACGGACTTCATGCGCCAACGCATAGTGCCTGAGCTTCGTTATTGCGAAGATCAATGCCAGGCAGTGTTTTTCGATGGGAGAATAATTGCTTTCTGCCCCCAGTAGAACTCGACTCAAATATTAGAGCGCTCTCTCCTTCCCTTGGTCGTTCTCTTGTGCCCATAATGCACCTAAGGAACCTTCAAGGGCCGTTGTATAAAGAATGAGAGGCTTTCCCTTGGCTGGAGCGGCCAGTACTGGCGGATTCTGTAGGTACTGCTTGATTTCGTCCAGCGTGCCTTGGCATTTGCGATCCCAGACAAAATGGGTTCCCTTCTTCATCAGGTGACTGTAAGGATGACACTTTCCTGAGAGATTGGTTATAAATCGCCGAATATACGCGAGCTTCCCTTGGAGAGACCGCAATTGCTTGAAAGTCCTTGGTGGGGGCATCTACATAATTGCCTTGATTTTTTACGGATCTATCTCGATGCCTCGGTGTCTGACGATGAATCCTAGGAATTTGCCCGAGGAAACTCCGAACGCGCACTTGAGAGGGTTCATCTTCAAGTTATATTGCCGGAGGCGTTGAAACACGATCTTCAGATGCTCTAGATGTTCCTCGTATGATTTGCTTTTCACCACGAGATCGTCGATATAGCATTCGACGATTTCATGTATGAGGTCATCGAAGATCTTCGCCATGGCCCTCTGATAGGTGGCACCGGCGTTCTTTAGATTGAAGGGCATCACCTTGTAGCAGAATATACCCAAAGGGGTCTGGAAAGTGGTGTGCTTCTGGTCTTCGGGATGCATTTTTATCTGATTGTATCCTGACGAGCCGTCCATGAAGGAGAAAACCTCATGGGTGGACGTATTGTCAATCATTAACTCGGTGACCGGTACTGGGAAGTCATCTTTCGGGCATACTTTATTGAGATCCCGAAAGTCTACACATATGCGCACTGTCCCATTTTTCTTCATCACCGGGACGATGTTGGCGATCCAGTCAGGATACTGAACCTCTTGGATGAAGCCAGAGTCGATCAGCTTCTTGACCTCAGCGTTGATGCTCATCTCAAGCTCGAGCCGCATTCTTCGTGGTGCTTGTTTGATTGGCTTGACGTCAGGGGATATGGCCAGTTTATGGACAGCAATCTCTGGGTCTAGTCCTGGCATCTCGGAATAGTTCCATGCGAAACAATCTTTATGCTGCATAAACACGTCTTTTAGTGTAGCCGTCTTTTCTTCAGACAGCAGCTCAATGACGAATGTCGGTCGCGGGTCACTTGTCGTCCCCAAATCAAATTTCTTGAGATCATCTGCAGTGGTATGTATTCCATCTTCCAGCTCTTTTGGCGCCGGTGGAAATTCTGAGATCACCTCGTCATCGTTGTTTTCAAAGCACCAAGGAAGGTCATCCATATCCTCGGGCTCTTCTTCTGACAGCATTATCACGTGACAGCTACGAGCTCGGTTCCAAGACTGATGTGGATCTGGTTCTACCCTCGTGGATTTGGGTTCATGCTTCTGCGGCGGGGTTACCTTCCAGCTGCTGGATAGAGCGAAATTGCCGAGCCGATATTGGTCTTCGACCTAATTCTTGAAAGTGAAACAGTCTTCGATGGGATGTCCTATTCCCCTATGATAGGAGCAATGGTCCGGATGAGAGCTCGGGGTGCTTGGACTCTGGGAGGATAATCATTTGATGTTTTATAGTAAGATCAAGTATCTTCCTTGTCTTGTCTTGGGGAAAAGAATATGCTCGACTCATCTTTTTTATAAGAGACGAATCTGGACTGCTCGATTCCTGATCGCGTGGCTTCTTGGACCCGCTTTGTCGCTGTCGAATGCCTTTCCCATTCTTTGGTTTGTTTTTACCTCTACGTCGGACTATTTGTACAACGGTTTGGCAAGGAGGGGCATCTTCATTTTTCACAGCCCGTTGAAGGAGGCGTTGCGTCCTGGCTTTCTCGTAGATGGCCATTACGCGATTGTGGTCGTCTCGAACCTTTTGACTCGCTTCCCTTATAAGCTTGTCCATCTGTTCTTCAAACGACGGACTGGGCATTTTTATGTCGGGAGCTCTTTCTGGTTCAGGGTTATCATTTTCCCAAAAAGCATCTCCCTCTTCATCAAAGTCATGTATGGCGTAGCAGTCACGGAGTAGCTCCCGTTTCTGGGATTGAACATACCCAAGCCCGATCATTTCCATTTTCCCGTTGGGCAATTTCCGCTGAGTTCCAGGGACGTTCCAGATTCTGTCATTGAACTTAGAATTTCGAGCGGTCTGTTTGAAAGATACGCATTGGCGCCTTAACAGCCTTTTTAGTCCGTTCATGTAATATCTGGGCAAACAGATGGGCTGGAGCCTGTCAAGTGTAGAATCCGCGCCATGCCAGATTTCTTTCTCCACTTTGGTTTTCCCGGATCGGTAAAATAGGATCACCTTTTCACCTTCTCGCCTGGGAGGGACATAGAACGTCTGCAGCTCTTCCACATTGTAGGTATCAAGCGCGTCTAGTTCTTTATGATGTTTGGGCGGAACCATGGCAACTTGCAAACTTTGCTCTTCATCAGCGAATGTTTGTATTGAAGGCCGAGCAGAGAATATAGCATGGACCTCATCTTCCGAATCGCTGCCAAAGATTAACATAGGAGCGGACGGTCCTGGTTTATTGCACTAGGGCGGACCTAAGTAAACTATCTCTTCTTCCTCCTCGGTATCACTCCCGAAGACTGGAATAGTGGTGATAGCTTTGTCCTTCGGTTTGTGACATCTCTCCATGTCCTCGAAATCTGGTAAGAAGTATTTTGCATCTTCGTACTTTCGGATTTCGTTTACGGAGAATGGGTTCAGCTCTCCTGTTACGGTATACTCGAGACCATCCTTGAAATATTTCATACACTGATGTTGTGTAGAAGGGATGATGTTGTGCTCGTGTAACCAAGGCCGACCAAGCAAAGCATTGTAGCATGTCTTGGCATCAATGACGTGGAACTTGATATCCGTGACAAGTAACCCGAAGCATAACGTCAATATCACAGACCCGAGAGTCCGTGATGACTAGGAGTCGAAACCGGAGATAGTGATTTTGTCACAAGCTAGGTGCTGAACGCTCATGCATATTTCCTTCAATATTCGTACGTTGAGAAGATTGACGGAAGACCCATTGTCGACCAGGATTTTGCATATCTTGATATCATGACAGTATCCGGAGACATATAAGGGGCGGTTGTGCTCGCGCGTCCGAAGGAGGAGATCTTTATCGCCGAAGGTGATATCGGTTGTGTACACTTCTTCTAGCTCGTCCTTCATCTTTTCTTCGGCGAGGCAAGCTTGGAATTGCTCGGGCTCCTGCAGTGCCTTAATAAATAAATCTCTTGCTTCTTTTGATAGTAAAAGGGCGTTGAGAATGCTGAGCTGTGAGAGTAACTTCCTCAAGTGCGCCAAAACGTTGTAGTCCACCTTACTTTTCTTTGGCGGGTCCTTGGCGGTCAGCTCTTTCATGACTTGGTCATCTAAGGCGATATCCTCAGAGACTTTTTCTTTTCCCTTATCTTTTCTATTCATAGGTCCGAGATTTTTTTCGGACAGCGTACGATTGCGCAGCTGAATATTTTCACAGGTCTTCGGTTCTTCCTCTTTTCCTAAGGTGGATTCTTTAAAGAGAGGGCCAAGAGTCATTTCTTCATCAGAGTCGCTCCCGAAGGTGAGAACCTGCGATCCCCCGACATTGACCGTGTGACAGTTGCCGGTAGTTCTTTTATGCTCCTCTGTCGTACTTCTCTACTCCCGACGAGTTTTGCGTTTCATCCGCTTAAAATGTTGTCGGTGAGCAACATATCCCTGCCACCATCTTTTAAAAGCGTCGCATTTTTTGGTGAGGTGCGAAATCTTTCGATGATATAAGCAGTAGCTAGGATGTGTCTCTGCTTTACCGAGAATGTTTCCTTCGGAGGGTGGTAGCTTCATCCCCATTGATATGGCTTTAGCAAACCCTTTCCTCGTCTTGAACTTATTTTTATCCGCGACGGATATCCTTTGATTCGGCAGAGGTGTTTCAACTCTTTCGTCCATTCGCCGGCTTCTGGCCTTTTCAAATATGGCCATCTCACACTCCCGATCGGCTTTACTTTTCAGAAGAGCTTCGTTTATGAATGCGTCGAACATCTCGTCTGATGGCCCTAGAAGTTCCGGTTCAGGACCTGCCCCCAGTCTTTCGGTGCAAGGAGCTCCTTCATCGTTCATTGATGAGTGAGAGATCACATAGCAACTTGCTACGTAATCCTCAGATTCATCTGACGAGTCTTCTCCATCATCTCCATCTTCAAGGACGTGGCCGAGGAACTCTTGGAGTGTGATTGGAGTCCGTGCCTTCTGGTTATACTCTTCCAGCGCGTCGATCTGTTTCTACAGGTCCGTACGCTTGTCGCCGGGCTTCACGGGCTTTTTGGATTTCTTCTTCTTTTTCGAAGATTTCGACGGTTGGGTATGAGCACTTTGGCTATCACCACCAATCTTTGGAGTTGGGCACGGTTTCAACATCCCTTCGATGATCTGGAGTTCCAGCGGATTCTTCCACCTGATTGTCGGGCTTGTCTGGAGATCATTCAGCATCCTTTTGGTTTTGGCCGAAAGAACCACCTCTCATGGAGCTTCCTCAACAAAAGAGCACGTTGCCCCCGGTGTGTCCGTCTTCTTAGGAGTGTGCGGTTGTGGTGGGTTTACTTTCCACTTCTCAGACAGCGCAAACTTGCCTTGTAGGTACTGATCCTCGATCCATCCCTTAAAGACGAAGCAATCTTTGATTGGATGGCTTACCGTTTGGTGGTAAGGGCAATAATTGGGATTATTCACTTCGCCGGGTTGCGATGGTCGCCTTGGATTAGGAAAATTGATAAGCCTGTTGCGCATCGCCAGCTCGAATAGTCTCTTCGTTTTATCCCGCGGGAATGAGTAAGGGCGCTTCATTTTCTCATTATAATAGCGTCGTCTCTCCTCCAATTAATCCGTTAGTCTTGGAGCACTGGGCTGTTGTTGGGTATTTGTAACGAAGGTCGCCTTCCCCTTACCTTTTTCGTTCCGTGGCTCCGACTTCGGAGGAGACGGTCTATGACCCATTTGATCCATCTGGGCTAGCTTGTCGATTAAAGCCTGGAACGTAGTCGGTTTGAAGAACTTCATGAACTGTGAAATAGTTGCATGAGGGTCTAGGGTGCCTATGAACATGCCCACCGCTGGTGCTTCTTCGATACGCTATTCGCACTTAGACCACAGATTCCGCCATCGGATTACGTACTGAACCCATGTCTCGCCCGGCTTAACCCTGGCATTGATCAATGCCGTTATTGGGGTGCGTTCACTAGCACTTGCGAATCGCTGGGTGAACAACAACTCCATTTCTGCGAAAGTTTGACGGACTCGTTTAGAAGTTCGGAGTACCATTCGAAGGCTGTCTCCGATAAGCTGCCGATGAATTAGCGGAGCAAAAGTTTATCATCGCTACCAGTATTGCCACAGAAGGCCCTGAACTGAGCAACATGTTGATGGGGATTGCCTGTCTCCTTGTACACATGAAATTTCGGGATCGTGTAGCCCGGCGGGTACTTTATCTGATCATACCATCCTGGATACAGTCGCCCAGTTTTAACAATTTGCCCCAGTCGCTTAATTCGCCTGGTGACTCGTATCTGCTGGGCGATGTAATCATCTAGGGCAGCTTTGGAGATGGTCTCTTCCTTGTGTAAGTCTACGGTAGCGCCCCGGCTGTCTTTCAGATGCCAAATGCGGAACAAATCTTTTTAACTGGCGCTATCGTATACTATAACCCGAATCTGCCATTATTACTAAACTAACAAACTACAAAGTGGGTAGAAATGTTATACCGAATGATCCGAGTCCTTCGGTCTTTAACCATCATCCCACGCTTTGTTGCGTCTGCTCCGGTCTCATCGATCTCCGATCACCTCATCCAGGTGGCACCACGTCAACGGATCTTTAAACGGGATCCCGCCTATGACCCGAGGCAACTCGGTCATCAAGTTTGCTAAAAGAGATGACCAAGATTGATGTAGAGAATGAGTAGAACACTTTGTCTCATTTCGTCCAAAGCCATGGACGAACGGTTAATGAAGTTGCCTTTTGAATGATATGAAATGAGAAATGAGCTATGAAATTTCATGAACCAAATCACATAAACTTTTAGTCAACCACCATCCTCATCTCTCCAAGAGGGGCCGGCCACATATATAGAAGGAGGGAGGTGAGTGTAGGAACTAGGATAGGTGACCATAAGATAAAGATCAAGAAGAAATATCCTAAGCTTTACAAAATGCATTAATGGAAACAAATGAGTCACTTAAAACTATTTAATGCAAAATCCACCTTGCATAAAACATTAAATGCACTAAGCCACCTCACTTAACACCTCACCATCTTCTAGAAGCACTCTCATGACTCACCCTCATGACTCACCCTCATGAAGAAAAGATAAACCCGCAGTAAACCAAATGTTTAATACGGGTGATAGAAAACTGGAAACTGGCAACTTCCAAAAGCGAACCCGAAAGGAATTTCAGGATAACCCCGTAACAGTATAAACATACCCGTATTTGTATTACGACCGAATACAAATGCAACTGAGACAAAGATATTATATCTGCACAGTATAATCCTCGGATCCGGCTTAAACCAAAGCCCACCAGTATTATCTGCCCGAAATATGACACGTGCGTAAACGAACGTGCATTTTCCGAACCCTGCCATAAAACCATATGGCCTCTGCAACGTTTTGCCCGAACTTGGGAAACTATCTGTGGGGGACCCTAATGACTCGTCAGTAACATGGCAGTGGGTTTAACCACAAGCCGTCAGCGGCACTAGCTGTGCGTAACGGCTGCCCATGTACTGACCTCAAGGGAAGCCGATGAGCGAACTCATCCTGAAACCCTACTGAGCCTAACAGTACAATGTATATACAGTCCGGTCCGTTCGTCTATGAGTATCGCATATCGGGCCTAGGGGGCTGGTAACGTCAGACCCCCAATAGCGGTATAAGTCGTGTCAGAGTGTAGCCCAAAAACACCCTGAGATACTACTGGAGTACCTACCGGTAAATCTCCTGCCTCGGCCGAGGGCTTTGTGTAATGGCTCTCCTAGACACAGCGCGATCTCACCCCCAATACCGGGAGAGATGAATCCCCTGCCGATCCGCTCACTTGCCTCCATATGGCTCGGGACTATACCCAAAAAATACCTGTTTGCACGACTCCTTTGAGTCGTGGTAGGGTAGAAATCAAAGCACAGTGGGAACTCACACGAGACAAATGACGACTTCAAGTCGATGAACTAACCTGTACATATGTCACCAGGGAACTGCTATCTGACGATAGGTATAATACCAACTAGCAGGTTCCCGGCGACTCCTGTCCGGTGTACTCACAACCCAATGAGCACCTGTATACATATTAGGTGATCCAACTGACACCAGTGGCTTGTGAGACCGGCCACCGCCCCTCGTCGGGGTCTCGACTGTATACACTAGTCTACTCAGGAGAATCGATGCCCTGTCTCGAAACTCCCACGACCAGGGACCACAATTAAGGATATGCTTATAGACCACCCAACTCTCACGTATATGATCGCCATCATACTGTTGGTATTCAAGCAAGATCCTAAGGGCTCTATCAACGTGTAACAGTGATCAGTCACCTGAACCTGTACAGACTGATAAAGGCAAACCAGATAGCATACTATCATCTCGAGTAAGACTGTACTACCAGTATAGGTCCTCCTCAATCATTACAATCACGTGCCTGCGGTCCAATAATTGACTATGAGGGCACTATATCCAACAATCTCCCACTTGCACTCAAGGCTAATTATTGCGATGTCGCATACTCACAGCCCGTGTGATACCGAACATCCAACTCCTCTACTAATCAGTTTCATAAAGCCCGTTTGTAAAACTGTTGTGTTCGAGAAATAGCCTCAGCGAGTGGATCCGCCCCGATGTTTCTTTCTATGTCTCTCTTAATCTCAAGTTCGCGGAGAAAGCCATCTCCCGAATTGAGTAATACCTGTCTTAGAATATGTCTGGATATCTGATGGGACCTAATTCATAAATGAACTCCAAATCCAAACTTCTTAGACTGTATCGATAACTGAACCTAATCAGTATCCTGCACCATGCCTCCCACAGCATCCTCTTGGACCACCTGTCCATAATACTATCCCTCATCAGAGGAAAAACTACAACTCTGACAATCACTCTATCATCCATGTCACCTTTGAAGCCTGAAATGATAACCGTCTCCCGAAGGAGGCTGCTGTCATCAATTCCGTAGAATATTCACTTATGTTCTAAACCGCTTCCTTATGTTTCTTCAGGATTGGATTAATATAAACTTATCGCATCTGGTGCAAAAACAACATCTGGTGTGGTACTTGACATCTCATGATTGACTCAATTGCCTAAGCAAGTGATCTGCCAATCATGCACATCCCTCTCCCCTTTAGTCTATAAGATACCTTTAGAGAGGGTGACTCCTTCACCTGCAGGTACACCACCATGCCAGGAGTCATCTATTCTAAAATACTATTAGAATACTGTCAAAGTACCCACATTGGGAAACTACCCAAATCTAGATCTAAAACCATAGATCTAGAAACCAGAATGTCAGATATTATATCCATATCCTGTGTGAAGAAACAACTGTGTGACGACCACAGTATAACCGATTGTAGTATAGGAATTTTACTTCCTACTCTGTGTATGTCATCCAAATACTAGGACATCACACCCTACTACCTTCTCAACAGATCCATCCCCTATTCTGATGAAGTCAAAGCCATGACTTTCACATCAAAATTAGATGATCTATCTCCGCTATATCTGCTCAAGTCTATAAATAGACATAAGCTACTTGTCCACTATGCTTTCGCTGCTCCCACTGACCACAAGAACCCTCTGGCAGAATAATATATACGTGCACTTCTAAAGCTAGTTTAGAACGACGCTATACTTAACCTCCTGCCGGGTCTCATAGCCTGGAACAACAGTAGTGTCAAGTCTGGGTAAACAAGAACCTCCCTGTCACCGTCCTTGAGGCTACCGGAGTACCTCTCGGGTGTCTGAGGTTACCCACCATATCTGCGGAGTGGCTAATGGAATGTCAAACCTGATTGAATCTTTAGGTTCTATTAAATTTTCCGTAATCGTTTGCGGTTCTGGAATCACTTCCAATTCTACCATACTCCCACTGCTGTTTTCTGAAAAAATCCATTTTACTAAAACTGTGGCGAGTCAAGAACAATATCACTATTGATCTTCCAGATGGTAGAAAGTCAACCCTCGACATAGCCTGGGCCAACCCACAAACTGCCATTACAGAAACGTGCCTTGAGTTATCCAGAGTCTGGTTTTAAGCATAAGCCGGACAACTCCCCGTACCTTAACATCGTTAAGATATGAACCATTCTATATCTAATATAGAAACTTTGGCACTGATTTAATTGGAACCAGATTCTAATCATGCAGCTGTCTCCAGTGCATATCAACTTTATGGAAAGAGGCTAATCAGCATTACTCAACTTAGGAATACATCCAATTATGAGTAACCCGAAAGAGAAACAAGTTTCTTAAAACCATTACTATCAACTGAATACCAATCATAAGAATCTACATCTTCGATTTCTTTGAAGAATCCCGATACTTGCGACACCTGGTTCTCTACTTTATTCTTACACCCACAACTTCTCAAAACTTAGACCTTGTATTTCTATGAAACACTTGTCTAAAAACTAGAGAAGTCACAAGTAAACAGAATATAGTACGAGGACCACCCCCTTTGTCCTGATGGACACTGGACAACATACAATACTCTGTATAAGTCCGCTGAGTTGAATAACTCAAAACCTGTGCGTCGTAGGTTGAAAACTGTACCCAGGCGATTTCCTCAAATATCACCAATTACAACGAATTCCGATATAATGAGGATGATCACCTAATTCCCAATAACTTACTCCCACTCATCATTTGTAAAACCATACAGATATGAAAATGAAACCTGATAAATACATACCCTGGAGTAAATATCTAATCGGGAAAACAGTTTTCCTTTAACAATGCACTGAAACATGAAAATGTTTCGTAGGGGTATCCTGGTATTCAGTAATACCTCTTCCATAATCCAATTCATGACTATAACCGTATATTTATTTGCCTTCTCTCCAAATCCTTTTATTTGTCTTTAGTCATTTCCTTCTGTACATCCCTTTTAGGCTAAGTGGTTTTCTTCCTTCCCTACCGTTCGGCACCGACCTATGGTTTGGAAGAAGACTATCCAGTAAGCATAATAGGCGTACTCTCCTAAACCAAGGAGTACTCGCAACTTTAGAGAAGGTGATGATAAAAGACAACTGAATAATACCTTATTCTATTTCTCCCGAACTGGGGAAAAAAGCAAAGGTGAAATAGGAGTGGCGATGAAGTACGCGGTTTGGTCGTGAATGATAACAGTCGCAATTTACTTTGCCCTCTTTCTAATCCCTTTATTTTGTCTTTAGTTATTACCTTCTGCACACCCTACCTAGGCTAATTGGTTTTCTTTATTCCCTACCTTTCGGCACCTGCCTATGGTTTGGAAGAAGACTATCCAATAAGCGTAATAGGTGTACTCTTCTAAACTAAGGAGCCCTCGCAACCTGAGAGAAGGTGATAATAAAAGACAACTGAATAAACCAATTCTATTTCTCCTGAACCTGGATCCATCCTCGAAGAAGTCCCTCCGAGTTCGTATATAACCATACGATGGATCTATCCAATGGAAGTGGATGTCCGTAGTAATACGGGGTGTTCTGAGAAATACAAAGGGTAAAAGAAGGAGCGGCAATGACTTATGCAACTTTGACGATCCAGAAGCCAGTATTTTAAGAAGGTTCGGTCAACTTGGTCACTGAGTCATAGTCTAGGGTCGGTCAATGGTTGCTGCCAAAGAGAGAGAGAAAAGAAACACTCTGCGTGCACTCTAACCTAGATTAGAATGGTTATCACTTTATCTAATCAGGAAACCTCCCACTGTACTGTCAAATTCTCCTCCAAACCTAAAAGAAGAATCATTCGGGATCACCCGAAGAGTAAACCAACTCATCAGTGGGAATTGGGATCCAACTCTCATCGCATGATAACGTGACGGAATCCACTCACGTTATCATACTTCAGAAAGTATGCGCATACTTGGCAAGTTTCAGTTTCTTTAGAAACTCCCGATATGATTTTTGCCCCATGCTCTTATGACCTTGACTTTGGCCAAAATGCCATAAGTCGCATGCCAAGTTCTTCCCGTCGTTATCTTGTCAATTTGAACCCACCCGCACATGCCCCTGACTTTGGCCAATCGGCAGAACGACTGTCCCAAACCAACCCATCTATCTATGCAACAAATGAATACCCAGCAGCTACCAAACACTATGCCTTGACTTTGGCCAAAATGCATAGCTTGAATACTACTGAATACTCAAAAGAAATGACGAAGGGCTACGGCTGGTTTTTGGCGAAAAACCTTTAACGTAATGAACTTGATATCGCTGAAGGAACCTGATAGCATTTTATAAAAATATAGTGGCGAAAAACCTTTGCTAAAGAGGTCACTCCCGGTGAAGGGATCTCGGCTCTTTCCTCGTGGAATGAGGTACAGGATATTCCAACTGAATACCGCGATGCAAAGCAACTTGTAATCGACTATAGTGAAGTTATTACCCTGACGCAAACTTCTGCCGAAGGAGTCACTCCCGGTGAAGGGATATCGGCCCTTGCCTCGTCGAATGAGGTGCAGGATATTCCAACCGAATACCACTATGCAAAATAAAAGGAAATGTCTTTGTAATAACACTTTTTAAAACTGTTCCAACAACTGCCAAACAGGTTTGTTTTCCTTTGCATTGATCAGAATCAACACAGTCCCATTAATTAATCACACCAGAAAAGAACGAAAATAAAATGTACGTATATGCCATCCGCATTCGTCACTGGGTCCCGTCATCACCCGTTAGGTTACTTAACTAACGACAGAGCGGAGACTAGACTAGCGCGGGTGTAAAACATATACAACATCTACTAGTATATATACTAATATACAATAATCGCTCCAGGCGTGATAATATGCAACATTACAGAAAAGTAATAAGCATCACAGAACAATACAGATGATCTGGGATCCCCGGGTTTCACAGAGCCGCTACTGAAACCCGACGTTCCCCTGGTCGTGTGGATAGCCTGTGCAATGAAACCTAGACCTCTACAGGTGCGGCAAGTTACCCGCCAAAACCTAAAGCGAGGCAGCCCCCTACAGCAAAGTGAATGGACCATCCAGCACTTCACGAAATCCGGTAACTTGAGCACCCCTCCTTGGGTCAACCTGTACCCCCTACGAGTGCGGCGAATAGCCTGCCAATTCTAGAGTGAAGCCCCTCTGCCTCTCAAAGCCATGAGATGCGGACCTGTTGCCCTCCAGAACCTAGCTATCCGTGCACTCCGTCGCGGGATAAACCTAGTACAGAAATGAAAAATATGTACAACGGGTACATCGACCTCAGCCTGGTCGTGCCCCAAAAGAATATTATACAAACTGGCGGTGACGGCAGTCCACATGTTGGACGCTCACCCCGCAATATCAAATGTACAAATAAATTCAAACTGCACTACCATTGCATACTGCTATCCACCACGACAAATCCGCAACATCACAACACAACACAGAACATCAACGCGAATGTCACGTTCGCAAATCCGTCTAAAAGGACTATAGCAATTAGACGCAATTTACCGCTCAAAGGTTCGGGATATAATGTAAGTACTGTAAACTAACAAGTTTAAAATTTCGATCGACAAAACTTTCCGAAGTGGTCCCCACGTACATCTGCTGTACAGTAACAAAATCTGGGCCCAAAAGAAATATTCCAGAAACCACAATTTACCATAGAGAACACACTGTAGAAATTTGACTCACTGTTCTCACAATCTCGCGGCGGATCCTCGGCCAAACCCTGGTTTAGGCCGCGGATCCGCGGCCGTACTGTGGGATCATGTGATCAAATTTCACCAGTTTTCTTAGAAAAGCCTGCTCAATTTTCTGTAATGCTCAAAATAATTTTTAGAATTGATTAAAAAACGACAGAAACTTTGAACAGAAAATTGTAGTTTCGCGAAATTCCGTTCGATCGATATTTTAAACACGTTAGCACAAGTTAGTAAAGCTTAATGGCGAGGCTCTGATACCACTGTAAGTCTACGGTAGCGCCCCAGCCATCTTTCAGATGCCAAATGCGGAACAAATCTTTTTAACTGGCGCTATCGTATACTATAACCCGGATCTGCCATTATTGCTAAACTAACAAACTACAAAGTGGGTAGAAATGTTATACCGAACGATCCGAGTCCTTCGGTCTTTAACCATCATCCCACGCTTTGTTGCGGCTGCTCCGGTCTCGTCGATCTCCGATCTCCTCGTCCAGGTGGCACCATGTCAACGGATCTTTAAACGGACTCCCGCCTCTGACCCGAGGCAACTCGGTCATCAAGTTTGCTAAAAGAGATGACCAAGATTGATGTAGAGAATGAATAAAACACTTTGTCTCACTTCGTCCAAAACCATGGACGAACGGTTAATGAAGTTGCCTTTTGAATGATATGAAATAAGAAATGAGCTATGAAATTTCATGAACCAAATCTCATAAACTTTTAATCAACCACCATCCTCATCTCTCCAAGAGGGGCTTGCCACATATATAGAAGGAGGGAGGTGAGTGTAGGAACTAGGATAGGTGACCATAAGATAAAGATCAAGAAGAAATATCCTAATCTTTACAAAATGCATTAATGGAAACAAATGAGTCACTTAAAACTATTTAATGCAAAATCTACCTTGCATAAAACATTAAATGCACTAAGCCACCTCACTTAACACCTCACCATCTTCTAGAAGCACTCTCATGACTCACCCTCATGAAGAAAAGATAAACCCGCAGTAAACCGAATGTTTAATACGGGTGATAGAAAACTAGAAACTGGCAACTTCCAAAAGCGATCCCGAAACGAATTTCACGATAACCCCGTAACAGTATAAACATACCCGCATTTATATTACGACCGAATACAAATGCAACTGAGACAAAGATATTATATCTACACAGTATAATACTCGGATCCGGCTTAAACCAAAGCTCACCAGTATTATCTGCCCGAAATATGACACGTGCGTAAACGCACGTGCATTTTCCGAACCCTGCCATAAAACCATACGGCCTCTACAACGTTTCGCCCGAACTTGGGAAACTATCTGTGGGGGACCCTAATAACTCGTCAGTAACATGGCAGTGGGTTTAACCACAAGCCGTCGGCGGCACTAGCTGTGCGTAACGGTTGCCCATGTACTGACCTCAAGGGAAGCCAATGAGCGAACTCATCCTGGAACCCTACTGAGCCTAACAGTAATAATGTATATACAGTCCGGTCCGTTCGTCTATGAGTATCGCATATCGGGCCTAGGGGGCTGGTAACGTCAGACCCCCAATAGCGGTATAAGTCGTGTCGGAGTGTAGCCCAAAAACACCCTGAGATACTACTGGAGTACCTACCAGTAAATCTCCTGCCTCAGCTGAGGGCTTTGTGTAATGGCTCTCCTAGACACAGCGCGATCTCACCCCTAATACCGGGAGAGACGAATCCCCTGCCGATCCGCTCACTTGCCTCCATGTGGCTCGGGACTGGACCCAAAAAATACCTGTTTGCACGACTCCTTTGAGCCGTGGTAGGGTAGAAATCAAAGCACAGTGGGAACTCACACGAGACAAATGACGACCTCAGGTCGATGAACTAACCTGTACACATGTCACCAGGGAACTGCTATCTGACGATAGGTATAATACCAACTAGCATGTTCCCGGCGAGTCCTGTCCGGTGTACTCATAACCCAATGAGCACCTGTATACATCTTAGGTGATCCAACTGACACCAGTGGCTTGTGAGACCGGCCACCGCCCCTCGTCAGGGTCTCGACTGTATACACTAGTCTACTCCGGAGAATCGATGCCCTGTCTCGAAACTCCCACGACTAGGGACCACAATTAAGGATATGCTTATAGACTACCCAACTCTCACGTATACGATCGCCATCATACTGCTGGTAGTCAAGCAAGATCCTAAGGGCTCTATCAACGTGTAACAGTGATCAGTCACCTGAACCTGTACACGACTGATAAAGGCAAACCAGATAGCATACTATCATCTCGAGTCAGACTGTACTACCGGTATAGGTCCTCCTCAATCATTGCAATCACGTGCCTGCGATCCAATAATTGACTTTGAGGGCACTATATCCAACACCTTGGCTGCTGATAGAGCCGGCAGAGGGTTTGATATTTCTCCTCTATCATCTTCAATTATCACTGGAGGATCTTCGGCTGGGGAATCCGGCTGGATCATCATGCCCACCATATCTTGGAATAGAAGGGTCATTCGTTTTATATTGGCTGCTTGTTCCGCAGCCTCTTTGTCCTTCTTCTCAAGTATTCTTCGAAGGAATTCGGCATTAGTTTCTTGCTCATGGCATTGCTCCGAGGATGCCTCTGGGCTTTCTTTTGGCCCGGTGAGTGCGGCTATCGCAGTCATCATCTCCTGAAGCTTCTGCTGCTGCTCTTGAGCTAAGCGGTCGATGACCTGTGGAGATACGGCTATCCTCTTTTCCGGATGCCATATAGACGGTATGCACCACCATGCCCCCAGACTTAGGGCGTTTAGGCTCAGTGCCTTTGACATTTGTCGAAGGCATGGGGATTTTCTCCGGCCTTCTCCTCTTATGAGCGGTCGAAGTTGAGGGGGCCACTGCAGTGGGCACCCAAGTAGCCGTCATCTTTTGTGGCTTAACAGAACGGTTTTCTTCCTGTTGGACCTTCAACTTCTTCTGCCGGTGGGGATAGTCTTGATCAACCACCGACTCTCGGACTTGTCGCCAGATTTTGTAAATTTTAGAAGACAGTCGTTGAGGGGACTGTTCCGGCTTCATTTCTGTGACAGTCTCCACCGGCGGCGGAGATCTTTTTAATACGGCGGTAGGCGAGTTCCTGTGCACCTTATTCAGCAGCTCAAAACTGTTCCCGATTGGAACAGCAGAATTAATTTCCACCGTTGGAGCTGGTGGAGTTAGCCCAGAGGGGAAGTTGCCCCCAGCCTTTTTTACCCGGCGCCAGTGGCGGCGTCGAGCGTGTCGAGCTGTTGGTGTTGGTTCGGTGATGAGGATGGCTTTGTCTTGCCCCCTGTTCAGGTGAGGCGTTGCTGGTACCAGCCTCTTGAAGACCGAGTTCCGTTCAGCAGCAGTATCTAGCCTGTCAAATACATACTTTTGAGCAGGAGCGGGAGTGGGAGCTAGAACAGTCAGTCTTGCAAAGACTGACCCTTTGGTAGGAGAATCCGCCTTGACGACTTCAGGAGCAGGGATGGCTATCCTCTTCGAAACAACCTTTTCTAGGATTGCAGGCTTCATCATGGGCCCACATGAACTTTGGCCCAATCTGGCGAAGACTGAGGCGCTAGAGCTGGACGACCCGTTGAGAGGGGCCGCGGTAGTAGCAAGCCAATCAAAGACCGACTTTTTGGGAGCTTTTGGTGTTGGTACAGGGGTGCTGAAGCTCATCGGTGGGAGCATAGTCCAAAAGAACAATTCGGTGGTGGCCTTAGTCACCTGGTCCACCGGCATCGTGAACAAGGAGGTTGCTTGGGGTCCGTAGGCTATGCCTCCAGATGAGGCGGAGCGCGAGTTGCAATTGCAGTTGGAACACTTCTCGCAAGTGGATGCCATTAATGTTTCGCTTTCTGCGCCAAGCAAGAAACAAAATCTTAGTACCTTGAACCCAAGGGCAACCATTAGCAAACCGCGATTCGTTCGCGAACACGACACACGAAGTGTGGAGTGGAAAGAGGAAAAGGTCCCACCGGGCGTGCCAGAATCTGTTCCCCTCCGAACACAGAGACGCGACCGCGCAGGTTCGTCTTGCCTGAAATTCGGGGCAGATACTAATTGGTGCTATCCGTCCACCTCTCCAAAGATGCCAAGTTGATTTATGACACCATGTATCGAAGGTTTAAACGGATGCGACCGATGTAGCAGACTTCGTCAGATTCCCCCTCGTTTGAGGGGTTTTTGATTGGGGGGACGCTCTTCCCTGCAGGCGCAAGCCCCTGCAGTTAATTACGCTACCGCATCGCGGTAACAACTTTCTCCTTCCCCAGATGGTCACTTCATGTCGTGGGTGTTTGTTTTGTTTTTGGTTGCCCGTGGATTGTATACGGCGACTAATGTATGTTGTCGCCCGTAGGACGTGAATTAGTCCAAATCCGTATCTTCTTAGATTTGGGTTTGGGGGTTGGGTTTAAGGATACGTTAGTCTTATTTGAGACTAAGATCGACTTAAACGTTCGTTAAGGATACGTTAGTCTTACTTTAGACTAAGATCAACTTAACGAGGTCGTTTAGATCCGACAAGAGAGCAATTAGGCTCTATTGTTTAGTTTAGTGACATTGCGGTCGATTAGTTTAGGGACATTACGGTCCAATGTTAGTTTAAGGACATCTCAGTCCAATATTAGTTTAAAGATATTGCGGTCGAGGTTAAGGACATCATAGTCCGTGAGTTTAAGGACATCACGGTCCGATATTAGTTTTAAGACATCACGGTCGAGGTTAAAGACATCATAGTCCGTGAGTTTAAGGACCTCACAGTCCGATGTTAGTTTTAAAATATCACGGTCGAGATTAAGAACATCATAGTCCATGAGTTTAAGGACCTCACAGTCCGATGTTAGTCTTAAGACATCACGGTCGAGATTAAGGACATCATAGTCCATGAGTTTAAAGACCTCACGGTCCGATGTTAGTTTTAAGACATCACGGTCGAGGTTAAGGACATCATAATCCATGAGTTTAAGGACCTCACAGTCCGATGTAATGTGTGGTTGTCAGGACCCGTCACCTCTCTGACGACGTTGAAGGATTACAACGACAGATATCAGAGGAGTAAAAAGATGTACCCTCGAACCGGGTGTAAATTGATTGAAAGAGCAGATGGGCTCAGTTCAATTTAAATTGAGGACTTATGGCCAGAATTGGGCTAAGTCCAGTTAAAAATGTTTAACATTTTATTTTTGTCCTGGCCATTAGGCCTTTACTTGGGCTCTGCCCTTTTAATAATGCTAAGCATTGGGCTCTCGCATTTTTTTGTCTTATATTGAATGCATAGCATTCATCAGAAACAAAGTTTGTTCTGACAGCGCGCCACGTGGCGCGTCAGGCGCTTTGCGCCAGTCAAAAAGCGCATTGCACTTCTGTTGGGTAGCGCACATGAAGAGGACACGTGTCGCGCTTAGCGCTAAGCGCTAGTTTGTTGGCGCATTGCGCTTTTAATTTATGAGCGCGCTGCGCTAGTTTGTGGGTGCACTAGTGAGAGACACGTGGCGCGCTTGGCGCTGAGCGCCAGCCCATGAGCGCAGTGCGCTGTTTCAGAAGCACAAAGCGCAGTTTTTGTCTTTGATTGACACGTGGCAAGTTTGGGCGGTGAGCGCCGATCCAATGAGCGCAAGGGCGCAATTCATGATTGCAAGGCACTTTTCAGTAGCGCAAAGCGCATCTGATCAAATTTTAAGATCAAAGAACAAGTTTATGTTCTTCAAACGAGGCTTTGCCTCAAGATTAAAGAACAAAAGTTCTTGTTTTTATAAAAGACTCTGCCTTTATAGATCAAAAGATCTGTGAGTAAAGTATTTTACTTCTTTTTATTATTTTATGATTAGATCTTTTTGATCTTTTCTTTTAAATCAAAAGACCTTGGTCTTTTTTATAGATCTAAGATCTTTTTAGAAGATGGTTCTTCTTTTTATGAGATGGATTCATCTCTGTTATTCAAGAACATAGTTCTTTACCTTTAAGATGAAGAAAAATCTCCTTTTTCCTACGAGCTTGCTCTTTTTTTTTGCAGAGGGTTTTTTCTCTCTCTTTCTTGTTATCTATCTGACTTGAAGTCTAGGGTCCTTTATATAGGGCCAAATGATTTGTTAAATCAGTTTTGAGAGATCTTTCTCTGATTGATTTGGGAATATTTCCCACCGTTGGATCTTTGATCCTAAGGCTTCTGTTTTACAGAAGATAATCTTCTTGTTTTAATAAGATTGAAAAATCTTTGCATAACAAAATTTTAGTTCTGATTATTTAATAATTTATTATTAGTAGATCTTTTGATCTGACGGTGGGGAATTTTTAATCCCAGCGCTGGCGCTAGCACACCTACGTTCGACACGTGGCGCGCAGAGCGCAGCGCAACTGCGCTAGCGCACCCGTGTTTGACACGTGGCACGCAGCGCAACTGTACTAGCGCACCCGTGTTTGATACGTGGCGTGCAACGCGTCTGGCGCTGGATCTGAAGCGTTGCTTCAATTTTTGAATTTTGAAATTCAAAACATAGCTTTGCTCTGATTGGGGGAAAGGAAGCGTCGCTTCATTCCAAATCTTGGAATTTGAACAGAGCTTTGCTCTAATTGGGGGAAGCAGAAGCGTCACTTCATTTTTAAAATATAGTTTTGCTCTGATTGGGGGAAACAAATGCCCCCCCATTGCGCTTACGTTGTCCACACGTGAGCGCAGCGTGTCTGGCGCTGGATTCGAAGCGTTGCTTCAACTTTTAAATTTTGAATTTTAAAACAGAGCTTTGCTCTGATTGGGGGTGCGCTGCCTAAGGCGCAGCGCACCTGGCGCTAGCGCGTCTGCACTAGACACGTGGCACGCAGCACACGGGATCTGAAGCGTTGCTTCAATTTTTGAATTTTGAAATTCAAAACAGAGCTTTGCTCTGATTGTGGGGAAGGAAGCGTCGCTTCATTCCAAATCTTGGAATTTGAACAGAGCTTTACTCTGATTGGAGGAAGCAGAAGCGTCGCTTCATTTTTAAAACATAGCTTTGCTCTGATTGGGGGAAACGCATCCCTAGCGGGTAATTTCCTACCCATCTACGTTAACGATCTGAAGCCCTCATAACGAGGCTACCGAGCAGCTTCCCTGCCCGGTCCATCCCTAGCAGGTAGCTTCCTACCCATCTACACTGAGGATCTGAAGCCCTCTTAACGAGGCCGCCGAGCAGCTTTCTAGCCCGGTCCATCCCTAGCGGGTAGTGTAATACCCAGTTCTTTTTGTACACCACTAACCGTATTCTGCATAATATATTATTTACAAAATTTATTTATTTTATTTATAATTATTTTATTTCCTTTTTACCCTTTTGAACACCAAACCCAAACCCTATTTCATTTTATTTTCTATTTCCCAGCCCAAGCCAAACCTCAATTTTTCCCTTTCTTTTCCCCTTTATATTCCCACAGCCGGCCCATCTCATTTCCCCCAATTCCTTTCCCCATTTCTATTTTTTCCCAAGCCCACACTTCTTCCCGGCCCAAACAATTAAATAAGAACAATTGAATTAATTAACCCCCGGCCTAAAGCCCAGCTTCCCACCATAATCCCTAACCCTCGTATCCAAACCCGACCCGCTTCATTACCCCCCACTTCTTCTTCCCCCACTCGTAAAACTTTTCCCGCTTGATTCCCTACTATTCCCACGTCGCGCTCATTCCCATGCCCTCGCCCTTGTCGCGACCACGTCCCCTCTTCTCGGCCCCGACCTCGCGCGCGCGCTCGAAGAGCTCTCTCTCGATCTCGTCTCTCCCTCTCTCTAACTCTTTCTTCCCTCCTCCTCTCCTCTCTCCCAACTCCCAGCAGCACACCCTCCTCGCCACGAGCCTCCCCTGCACGACACCCACCACCGTCGAACCCCCTTCCCTCCCTTCTCCTCCTCTCTTCCTCCACCTACCTCCCCGACTCCCTTCCCTGCACACCGACGAGAACCCAACGGCCGCAACTCCTGTCACTCCCGTCACTCCCCCGAGCGCCTTCGCCTGCACCTCGAGCCCTACCCCATCGCCGACGAACACGCCCTCACCGTTCTCCCTGCACCGCCAACGACCCGAGTCGAGCACCCCACTACACCACGACGAGCTCCCCTCGCTGCCGACCCGAGCGCACCCCTGCAGGCCCCCGACGGCGCCTCCGTCGACCCCTCGTCGGCACTCAATAAATCTCACTCTCTGTCTCTCTACATCTCTTTCTCTCTCTCTCTCTAAATCTCTCTCTCTGTTTCTCTAACTCTCTCTCTCTAAATCTCTCTCTCTGATTCTCTAACTCTCTCTCTCTCTCTCTCTCTAAATCTCTCTCTCTGTTTCTCTAACTCTCTCTCTCTCTCTCTCCCAGCGCCTCTACCTCCCTCACATCAAAACAGGAAACATCGTGGAGCTGATGAAAATGCGTGCACAGTAGTTACCTGGATTTGACTACATTTATCTGATTCCAAAGACTGAACCCGTGTTGTGTTCGTGACGCGTTCGTGCCGTTGCCGCTGTCGTGCATCGCCAAAGCGTCTCCAGGCAAGTACCCTACTTGCTACATGCTAGTTTATTTCCGTTACAAACCAAAATCGTATTAATTCCATGTTTACCATTCACGAAAACTTATATGACATAACTGTTCGATGCAAAACCCGAATGAAAACCTTCATTTAATTTGACGGAACTTAATTGCATATTCTGGCTCGTGTGCCAATGAGCACTGTGTAGAAATTTTACTGGAAAATACAATTATTAATGGCTTAAACGAACACCCCCAAATACACCCGTAAAAACTGGGAATTTCCCGTACCTGAAACTTGTTAAAATTATAATTAATTGTGTACATATTGAAATGAAGCGTTCGAGGGCTCAAATCGAAGACGACTCGACGACCTGTAACCCTATGCAAGTTCTTAATTGTTTATGTACTGAAATTATGACGAGAATTGGTTCGGAGAGCGGCTCTGGACTGCAGTCCAGAGCAGCTCCGGTTGTTGTTTTCTGTCTCGTAATGTTTACTAGCTTGCCGTCTGAACTTGTATGTTGCGGAACCCTACTTTTTATTGAAGATCAATCTGTTAGCTAAATAACGCAAGTGATTTCACCCCTTTTCATCGTCTTTTACTATTTAAACTACAATTTAAAGGAACGGGACGTATAGCAGTCCCAAACAGAACCAGAACTGATACCCTAATGTTGAACAGTACATAACTTCTGATGTAGAGACGCGATTGAGAATCTGTCTGGTGCATCAGAAACCTTATTGAAAACCCTAAATTTCATTCAACTGTAGTATCGCTAAATTCTGATCCCAACTAGGATTAAAATGCGTTACTAAACGGACTTCTGATTCTGAAACCGGATTTCCAGCAGGGAACGCTTAAAATGATATGGTCATATCTAGTGAGCCTGAAACCCGATTAACGTGAAACCAATTTTGATGGTTATATAATCAAACATACTACTTATCCCCTGTTCATTGTTTCGCCAAATTTTGCATGTGTAATTTATGAAGAATTATGCAAGTGGTAGGGCATCGGTTAATGACATCTTAACCATGCCTTAAATACCGTTTTCTCATCACATTATATATATGTCATTGCATTGGTAACCTAGTGATCATGTGCATTAACCAGTATTAGGTAGTAGTGGTGATTGTGGCAAGTACGTTAGTGTTTGAGCGTGAATGATTAAGTGAAAGTGACACGTACTTGTACACAATCAGTGGACCCTATTGATTTACTGCATTGTCGACGTCTGTGGGACGTGTATAAGTGTGACTATAATTGGTATGGGACAATTATGAAAGTACTTGTATAGGTGTCACAGGTAAGGCACCAAACACTGTCCATTGATCTTGGGTATCAGTCGAGACATACTTGATGGAGACCCTGTCTTCAGCTCTCGCGTAGACTCGTCATGGACCGGCTGGTATTTGAGTTTATGGTTGGCATTTGATGTAGACCACGGGATGTGGGGTAGTTTGAGTGTGAGTTCAAAAGATTCTCGGGAGTCCCATGCCGGCATATATGGAGATATATGGAGATTTACAGGGATATCACTGATTATTATGAGCGACTCGAGCCCGTATTCCCTTGCCCTTGGGTCCTACCCTTGGGTGGGGGATACTCACGAGTGGTTGACTCTCACACTTGGACTGACGATAGGCTTAGTGACCGGTACAGTGAGACTTAGAGACTGATAGGATTAGTGACATTGACATGCATCGTTTACTGATTTGACATACCTGCTATACTATTTACCGCGTTACTGTTTACCTGTTCTTTTAGCTACTTGCATTGGTTACTTCATTTTCACGTCTTTACCTTTTTGTTTACTGTTGTGTATTCTTTATTATTGTATGAGTTACCATTTGTATCTATATATACATTGCTATCGTGTCGCTCTGACAACCTGAGTATGCATGCTCAGAGTGAGAAGTGGATCTAGCTTGGACCAGGACCAGACGTACATCGCGGACATCTTGATCAGCTATCCAGAGTTATACTCTCTGATCTCCATCAGGTTAGTTCCTTGTATCTGTTTTGTTTCAGTTACTGCATTTCTCATTACCTGTGCGTTGTTTACTGATTACCACGTAAAGCTAGAAGCCGATGTATGACTACGGAGAGATATTACCTCGACCGTAGGAGCATGGCTGGCCTTGTCAACCCCTCGTATTCCGTATTTTGGGAAGCGGAGCGTTACATAGTTTTGTTGGTATTAGAGCCAGGTTTTGCTATGATTGGGATTGCAGTTTCCGAGTAGAGCTTGACAATTTAAGTCGCTCTTTCGGCCCAGATTGCGAACTGTTATCTTTGACTTGAATCTTTATTATTCGTCATGCCATATGTTGACTCCATCCGTTAGAGTTTTGGGTGACTTAGTAGAGTTACGTGGTTGTAATTATGAACTGCGGCATAGCTACAATACTGTACTCTATTGGGTAACTTGGAGTTCTATATTTGTTTTCCGCTTGATTGAGTTTCACTCACTCGATGTTCTTGTTTCATTGTCAATTTTATATCTTGTGCTGATTTTTTCATGTATCTTATGCCGTCCTAAAATTGTTGTTTCAGGACCATGTATTCCAACGACCCTTCCTCTATCTCCACTCCCCAGAATCAGACCGTAGAGATTCTGAATGCACTGCAAAGTCTGAAGGAAGCCCAGGAGCGAACAAACGACCTGTTAGCTGAGGGACTAAAAAGGCAGATGACTCAGGCACCAGCGGAAGTCCCCAATCGTAAAGGGATCCCTGTTAGACGAGGAAAAGAGGTGAAGATGAAGCGACCACTTGTTCCCCCGCGACAGAAGCAGCAGAAGACCCAGTGTTGTGGGTTTTGCAAGAGGCCAGGACACATTCAGAAGGATTGTCGCCGCACCAAAGGGAGATGCCTGATTTGCGGATCCAGCGAACACTTTATCAATGATTGCCCTAAGAGGAAGGAGCTACAAGGAGGCGGTTCATCCACGCTCTCCACTTCTGCTAAGTGATGGTTATTTCGTAGTTCGAGCTTCAAGGAATAGTATGGACCCAGCACAGGATTCAACTCGCGTAACGAGATTGCAGCGGTCTAGAAATCCAAGAAGAGTTATCGCGTTTTCTGCTTTCAATAAAAATGTTGTAACTCCTTTGTAAATATGTTCCTTTCGTTTAAGATCTTGTATCCGTTGAACTTTGGTTGAAATGCAATGAAATTCTAAGTTGTGATGTATGTAACATCCCCTTATCACTTACCTTCCTTATACTAATCATTGCATCAGCATTTTTTTTATTTTAATTTTCCGGTCCTTGCCTACAGCATATCCTCCCTGTGCTACCGTATCTTGGTTATCTTCTTAATGTGTTCCACTGTCTAATCATGATTCCCTCTTTTCAGGCCATGGCCTACCCTGGAGCAGCGCCGTATCTAGATGAGGACACACGATCGTGCGTTTCCTTGGATTGCATGCTGGTGAGTTCGGATGACGAGATCAACGGTCCACAGGTGATTTTCGGAAACAGCGATTCCGAGGGTGAGGGGTTCGCAGCCCCAGAAGTCAACGTAATCAGCGACTCTGACGACGATGAGGAGGACCCCGAAGAGAACCCGATAGAGGAAGATTCCGAGGAAGATCCCGAGGTGGACCCGATAGAAGGAAATCCAGTGGAGGAAAATCCTATGGAAGAGAATTCAGAAGAAGAGAATCACATGGAAGCAGACCTCGATGAAGAAGCTCCAGCCAAGAAAGAAGGACAAGACCTCACGGAAGAAGAACCTCCAGTGCCGATCCCTATGAGGCGCTATTGAAACGGACGTCCCTATCTGAACGCACGAGCCTACCGTAACCTGCTGAACTTCCACAACCGCGACTGACGTAATCTAGCTTTCGTCTCCTCTGGCCAAATATAATCTATGTATAGTTTAGGGCCATCATTTACTTTTCGAGAATGCCTTGTTTAGAATTTTTTGGAATAAAATAAAATTTCTGAGTTCGCTAATCTTTTGATTGTTAGTTCACCTGATGCTTGACTGTTTCCCCTATACATTTATTTTCCTCCTGAGATCCCTGACTGTCCACCCCTGCACTTTGTGCTGTTTTGACCCTCGCTTAGATTAAAAAGTACCGCAACCCGATCTTTTGAATGGGCCACTCTTCATCCTTCGTATGTGCCTTGTTTGAGATCCTTCTGGAGGAGAAATTGATAGTGAAATTTCCGAGTTCGCTAACCCTTCGGATTTTTGATTCGCATGATGTATCGACCATTTTCCTTCACATACATTCCCTCCCCTCCTGAGGTTCATTACTGTTCGCCCTTACACCCTGTGCTGACCCGACCCCTGTCTCATCGACATTCAGTTTGAAGTACTACAGTCCGACCTTTTTGAGTGGGCCATACTTCATTGCAATCCCTACCCCGGCTAGCCAATATACGTTTTGTGCTATCTCTTATTATCATAATTACATTCAGTGACATCGTCTTTCAAAAAATAAAAAAAATTAGTTTTCATTATTTTGTATTTATCGAAAAATTACGTGTTATTAACTACTTCCGTTTTACCCGTTTTAAATGCTTTACTATTCTTCACATTTTCAATAGCGCAAACATATATCGCGCATATTATTTTGTTTCATATCTCTTATTTTCACTGTGTGGGTTTTCTAAGTTATTTTCAAATTGTTGATCGATATATTTATTCTAAAAATATTTTTGTCGACAAATCCTTCACTATTTTTATTATTGTTATTTTGTTTTCCCGGGTATTGTGCTTATAGTTGCTATTATAAATGGTTCTGCCTCATGCTTATTATTTTAGCTGCGCTATTTCTCAGGTATACGTATGTATATATATATTTAAGGTTTCGATTTTATCTAGCACGCCTCGAATATTATTGGTTGTTATTGCTATTTTTTATTCTCTTATACATGTAGTTTGCCCTTATGATTGAGTCTGCCTTTTACTTACTTAGACCTGCCCTTTGTTGCGTTAGTTTTATACATTTATAGACCTTCAATCTTTACCTACCTATTTTAAGCAAATCGCTGTGTGTTAGTGTTCGATGTGGTAACTTTTCGCTTATCATTTTATAGCTTATCGTTTCTTTTAAATTTCGAGGACGAAATTTTTGTAAGGGTGGTATGATGTAATACCCAGTTCTTTTTGTACACCACTAACCGTATCCTTCATAATATATTATTTACAAAAATTATTTATTTTATTTATAATTATTTTATTTCCTTTTTACCCTTTTGAATACCAAACCAAAACTCTATTTCATTCTATTTTCTATTTCCCAGCCCAAGCCAAACCTCAATTTTTCCCTTTCTTTTCTCCTTTATATTCCCTCAGCCGGCCTATCTCCTTTCCCCCAATTCCTTTCCCCATTTCTATTTTTCCCAAGCCCACACTCCTTCCCGGCCCAAACAATTAAATAAGAACAATTGAATTAATTAACCCCCGGCCCAAAGCCCAGCTTCCCCCCATAATCCCTAACCCTCGTATCCAAACCCGACCCGCTTCATTACCCCCCCCCCACTTCTTCTTCCCCCACTCGTAAAACTTTTCCCGCTCGATTCCCTACTATTCCCACGTCGCGCTCGTTCCCACGCCCTCGCCCTCGTCGCGACCATGTCCCCTCTTCTCGGCCCCGACCTCGCGCGCGCGCTCGAAGAGCTCTCTCTCGATCTCGTCTCTCCCCCTCTCTAACTCTTTCTTCCCTCCTCCTCTCCTCTCTCCCAACTCCCAGCTGCACACCCTCCTCGCCACGAGCCTCCCCTACACGACACCCACCACCGTCGAGCCCCCTTCCCTCCCTTCTCCTCCTCTCTTCCTCCACCTACCTCCCCGACTCCCTTCCCTGCACACCGACGAGAACCCAACGGCCGCAACTACCGTCACTCCCCCGAGCGCCTTCGCCTGCACCTCGAGCCCTACCCCATCGCCGACGAACACACCCTCACCATTCTCCCTGCACCACCAACGACCCAAGTCGAGCACCCCACTACACCACGACGAGCTCCCCTCGCTGTCGACCCGAGTGCACCCCTGCAGGCCCCCAACGGCACCTCCGTCGACCCTTCGTCGGCACTCAGTAAATCTCTCTCTCTGTCTCTCTACATCTCTTTCTCTCTCTCTCTCTCTCTAAATCTCTCTCTCTGTTTCTCTAACTCTCTCTCTCTCTCTCTCTCTCTCTCTCTCAGCGCCTCTACCTCCCTCACATCAAAACAGGAAACAGTGTGGAGCTGATGAAAATGCATGCACAGTAGTTACCTGGGTTTGACTACATTTATCTGATTCCAAAGACTGAACCCGTGTTACGTTCGTGACGCGTTCGTGCCGTTGCCGCTGCCGTGCATCGCCAAAGCGTCTCCAGGCAAGTACCCTACTTGCTACATGCTAGTTTATTTCCATTACAAACCAAAATCGTATTAATTCCATGTTTACCATTCACGAAAACTTATATGACATAACTGTTCGATGCAAAACCCGAATGAAAACCTTCATTTAATTTGACGGAACTTAATTGCATATTCTGGCCCGTGTGCCAATGAGCACTGTGTAGAAATTTTACTGGAAAATACAATTATTAATGGCTTAAACGAACACCCCCAAATACACCCGTAAAAACTGGGAATTTCCTGTACCTGAAACTTGTTAAAATTATAATTAATTGTTTACATATTGAAATGAAGCGTTCGAGGGCTCAAATCGAAGCCGACTCGACGACCTTTAACCCTATGCAAGTTCTTAATTATTTCTGTACTGAAATTATGATGAGAATTGGTTCGGAGAGCGGCTCTGGACTGCAGTCCAGAGCAGCTCTGGTTGTTATTTTCTGTCTCGTAATGTTTAATAGCTTGCTGTCTGAACTTGTATGTTGAGGAACCCTACTTTTTATTGAAGATCAATCTGTTAGCTAAATAACTCAAGTGATTTCACCCCTTTTCATCATTGTTTACTATTTAAAATACAATTTAAAGGAACGGGACGTATAGCAGTCCCAAACAGAACCAGAACTGATATCCTAGTGTTGAACAGTCCATAACTTCTTATGTAGAGATGCGATTGAGAATACGTCTGGTGCGTCAGAAACCTTATTGAAAACCCTAAATTTCATTCAACTGTAGTGTCGCTAAATTCTGATCTCAACTGGGATTAAAATGCGTTATAAAACGGACTTCCGATTCTGAAACCGGATTTCCAGCAGGGAACGCTTAAAATGATATGGTCATATCTAGTGACCCTGAAACCCGATTAACGTGAAATCAATTTTTATGGTTAGATAATCAAACATACTACTTATCCCTTGTTCATTGTTTCGCCAAATTTTGCATGTGTGATTTATGAAGAATTATGCAAGTGGTAGGACATCGGTTGATGACATCTTAACCATGCCTTAAATACCGTTTTCTCATCACATTATTTATATGTCATTGCATTGGTAACCTAGTGATCATGTGCATTAACCAGTATTAGGTAGTAGTGGTGATTGTGGCAAGTACGTTAGTGTTTGAGCATGAATGATTAAGTGAAAGTGACACGTACTTGTACACAATCAGTGGACCCTATTTATTTACTGCATTGTCGACGTCTGTGGGACGTGTATAAGTGTGACTATAATTGGTATGGGACAATTATGGAAGCACTTGTATGGGTGTCACAGGTAAGGCACCAAACACTATCCATTGATCTTGGGTATCAGTCGAGACATGCTTGATGGAGACCCTGTCTTCAGCTCTCGCGTAGACTCGTCATGGACCGGCTGGTATTTGAGTTTATGGTTGGCGTTTGATGTAGACCACGGGGTGTGGGGTAGTTTGAGTATGAGTTCAACAGATTCTCGGGAGTCCCATGCCGGCATATATGGAGATATAAGGAGATTTACAGAGATATCACTGATTATTATGAGCGACTCGGGCCCGTGTTCCCTTACCCTTGGGTCCTACCCTTGGGTGGGGGATACTCACGAGTGGTTGACTCTCATACTTGGACTGACGATAGGCTTAGTGACCGATACAGTGAGACTTAGAGACTGATAGGATTAGTGATATTGACATGCATCGTTTACTGATTTGACATACCTGCTATACTGTTTACCGCGTTACTGTTTACCTGTTCTTTTAGCTACTTGCATTGGCTACTTCATTTTCACGCCTTTACCCTTTTGTTTACTGTTGCGTATTCTTTATTATTGTACGAGTTACCATTTGTATCTACATATACATTGCTATCGTGTCGCTCTGACGACCTGAGTATGCATGCTCAGAGTGAAAAGTCGATCTAGCTTGGACCAGGACAAGACGTATATCGCGGACATCTTGATCAGCTATCCAGAGTTATACTCTCTGATCTCCATCAGGTTAGTTCCTTGTATCTGTTTTGTTTTAGTTACTGCATTTCTCATTACCTGTGCGTTGTTTACTGATTACCACGTAAAGTTAGAAGCCGATGTGTGACTACGGAAAGATATTACCTCGACCGTAGGAGCATGGCTGGCCTTGTCAACCCCTCGTATTCCGTATTTTGGGAAGCGGGGCGTGACAGGTAGTTTCCTACCTATCTACGCTAAGAATCTGAAGCCCTCTTAACGAGACCACCGAGCAGCTTCCCTGCGTGGTCCATCCCTAACGGGTAGTTTCCTACCCATCTACGCTAAGTATCTAAAGCCCTCTTAACGAGGCCACCGAGCAGCTTCCCTGTCCGGTCCATCCTTAGCAGGTAGCTTCCTACCCAATAGGGCTAAGGATCTAAAGCCCTCATTACGAGGCCACCGAGCAGCTTCCTGTCCGATCCATCCCCAGTGGGTAGCTTCCTACACAACAATTTGTGAGGCCACCGAGCAGCTTCCTGCCCGGTCCATCCCTAGTGGATAGCTTCCTACCCATCAACGCTAAAGATCTAAAACCCTCACCAAGAGGCCACCGAACATACTCATGTTCGACTCGACCGTGTAGGGTAGGTTCCTGCTCTAAGAAAAGATGGATCCAACGCCCTCGTCAAGGAAGAATCAGTCAACACCGACCTATTCTAACTTAGCTATTTTTCGACTCATGCTAAATGAACGATCGCCACCTCGACTCCGAGGAACGGGAGGGTACCGACCTTCTGTTACTCGACTTACACTCGACGCGTGATCGTCACATAAAAAGGCCAGACACCAACCCACGACCTAACACTCGCGGGATAAGGCTATTGACGAGCTAAATATACTTGCAGAATGAAGATACAACAGAATGAAGATACAAACAAAAGTATACGAGCTAAACATTTGAACAATGAAGAAGAAGGTGCACTTTATTTATGATCCAAAATAAATATAAGGTATTCTGGGCTCCTCAGCCTTACAAAAACTCCCGGAGCCTTACAAAACTTTGAAAGAAAAAAATCCCCTAGGCAGGAAAGCTCAGGCCGTAGGCTCGGGGAGGATCTCGTCCTGCTCGACGCCAGCGTCGGGGACCAAAACGGCAACCTCTGGGTCGGCGCTTCCATCGACAGCCTCACCCCCGGCGGCCGCCTCGGCAAATTCCACCCGTGGCGCATCCTCGGAGAGAGGGTACTGGACCCGGAGCTCGCTGTCGACGAACTCTGGCATCAACGCCTTGATGGCGTCGAGAGCCTGGTTCCAAACGATGGCCGAGGTTTTGGCGAGGTCAGCGTAGAACTGGTCCGATGCTTTATACCTTTCCATAGACTTCAGCGCCCGGACCTCGGCAAGCTTCACGGCCTCGAGCGCCATCTGGGCGTCCTTCCTGCTGACGCCCCTCGACTTCTTCATTGTGTTATAGAGGTTACCAACCTCCTCCAACTTGGTCTGGATAGCCCGGTTGGATTCACTCAGAAATCGGTGAGATTCCTTATACTTGGAGTTCGTCGGCTCCTCGGTGGCCACTCGGGCTTCGAGGGCGGCTATCTTCTCCTCCGCTTGTTGCAGCCAAAGGCATAGATCCTCCTCCCACGAGGACGATTCGCCCGCCTTCTTCATGGCCGGGGCTATCTCCTCGGATTCCATATTTACAATGAGGGCACGGTGGTGGAAGACCTGAGGAAAAGCAGCAAAAGGAGTTAGAAACGTTCAAACTGAAAAAATATGCTTAAGAAGATTCTTAAAGAAAAACGGATACCAACCTGAACAGCCTCCTGAGCGATGGCGGTCACCTGGGCCTTCAGGGTCCCCCAAGGAATCTTGGCCCCAGCTACTTGATCCATGTCGAAGAGCAAACTGTCGGCGACGGAGATCCCCAAGGGCACCTCGAAGCAGAAGTCCCCCTCCTGCATTGGGATCCCGGTAGAAGGAGGCGTCCGAGAAACCGTCCTTTGTGCCTTTTTAGGGGGGCGTCGGTGAGCTCGGCCTCCTCCTCTTCCTCCTCCCTCTCCCGGGGCGCCGGATCCCGCGCATGGTTCTGCTCCCCCCCTGCACTCTTCGGGGACTCGGGGTGACGCCGCTGAAGGCTTGCTCGGCGGGGCCGAGCTCGGACCCGGTCGGGACGAGCTTCCGCCCCCGGTCTTCTTTTGGGCCTTCGTGTCCATGGCGGCTAAAAACTTGGATCATTCCACTTGCTCTACAAAAGGGGGGAATACACAAAGAGAGTTAGTGACGCTGAAAAGGGCAAAGAAAATTCATCAAAGTCTAAATAGATCGTATACAGCCCTAACTTACCCAGAAAGCGTGCAGGGCTGAGCCCAGCCCAGCTCAAGACCTGCTCAGAAAGCAGGACGTCGGCCCGCTGGATCGGCTCCCACAAAGACACCACGCTTGCCCCAGGTGAAGATGACTGTTTCGCCCTCGGGCAGTCGGCCATGTGCCACTGTGTAGGCACAAGCCAATCCTCGCCTTCGGGTGGCCCGACGAAAATGAACTTCTCCTTCCATTCATGGATGGAAAGGGGGACGGCTACCACACCCGGCCACCCCGCCCCTACGTTTCTTGAAGGAAAAGTACATCCAACTCGGCTCATCCTTGCTGGTGCCAGGGTGATTCTTATAACAAAGGAAGGAAACGAGGAGGGTCAAACTGAAGGGGATATTTTCAAGTTTCAACCGGACCAAAAACCCGAGGAGGATTCTCCATGAGTTCGGTGCTAGCTGGCCCGGGGCAAGATGGAAGTAGCGAAGCACCCCACATATCTCGGCTGAGAAGGGCAGACGCATTTCGGCCCGGAATGCTTCCAAATACAGGGCAATCTCCTTGCCCTGCACCTGGTCCGCCCGCTCACCCTCTCTAGCTAAGCGAAGCGAATAGTTGGAGAGAATATGAAATCGAGCCCGAATCTTGGTAAGCTCGTCCACATTTCTCAAAACAGAGGGCGCATCGCGGGCGTTCCCGATGCGCGCCTTAGATGCCCTTGTCGCCACCCGACGACGAACGACACGGGCAGCCCTGGCTCTAAGGGTGAGCCCGACACAGACGACGCGGCAGAAGAACCCTCGCGGCTATCTGAAGCCGAGGAGGAGGAAGACCCGCTGGACTCGGCTCCAACAACCGAAACCTCATCGTCCGACTCAATCCTAACTATCTCTACAGACTCCTCAGATGCAAACATCTAACCTGATTCAAGGGAATGGTCTCGCCGAGGAAATATCACAGGTGATCCGATCTAAAAGGAGGAGCGCCGAGCAATCTTCGACAACGAAAGCAAATTATGGTGGAAGTGTTGGCCCTGGAGGGATCCCCTCCTATTTATACACCCCAAAAAAAGCATCCGACGGCCCAGATCGAATCCTGCCAAAACGAAACGTCGCGTCTGCCAGCCGTCAGAGCTCCACGTGGCGATAGGCCATTGGGGACGTCCCTTCGGTTGCAAGTGACAGCGACAGCCTGGCGCGTCCGCCAACCGACGCCCGACACGTGGCCCGTATCCCAACTGCTGACCAATTAAAACGGCACCCCTTCTTTAAAGCGCGATCATTTCATTTGATCTGCCGACGCCATCGGGGATACACGCGAAGATTCAGGCGCGCGACGAGGTGACACGTGGGTCCAAAAGATCGAAACGACACGACCGCCAGACGCCGTGCCGTTCCCAGACGATCCGCGTTTCGATTCCTTAGCGCCAAATTGAGCAGAAGAAAGACCGAGTAGACCACTCTCGACCCGACCCTTGGATAGGTCGGAACGAGAGTAGGGGCTAATGATGATGCTCACAAGTGGTGTCTCCTCGGATTACGACACGTGGCGAATGACATGTCCCAAAGGCTACGGAGGTGGAATAAACAAGTTGTGTTGTGAAGATTCCTCGGGACTTCGTCTCGGGGAACATGTCCGACCTTCCAGGAGACCTCCCTGAATACGTTCCGCCTTCGCTGGGGAAACTACCAACAGCTCATCTCCGAGCCCCCGACGTACCAAGCTTCCTCGGCCTCCCGGCTCGTCTCCAAGTTCCCGACGTGCCGAGCTTCCTCGGCCTTCCCCGATAAACCAGGAGCGCGGATCCCATGCGCCCCGCAACGGTTCCGTGTATATCGCCAGAACGAGATATCTTCCTCCCCACGATCCGTGTCCCATGCTAGTGCATCTCTCCATTAATGGACGCATCCCGCCATTCAAGACGAGGATAACGCTGGGGCGTAACAGACGGCGGTGATCTCGCGCCCGCTCGTTCCACGCGACCCCTATATAAACCCCTCTCTCAGAAGACTCAGGTAACACGAATTATCTCAATACGCCGCTACTATGCTCCTATTTCTCGGCTCTAATTTGATCGTCGGAGGGTCCTACAGTGGTCACCCATCCCGGGACTTCTTTGCAGGTAGCTCGACGTCCAACGCCAACCCATTGAGATCCACACCCAAAAACTCCAAAACCAAATCACAGTCGTCCAAGACAGCCATCGCAGGATTGACGGAGGACAACATCTGAAAGGAGATCTGAAGCTCCATCAATTGGTTTCAATTATAAGGTCGGATCCTGTTCCAACTTAACCTGAGGCACTATTCTTTTATGTTCTACCTCTTTTCATGCACAGCTAATATAAAGTTTCCAAGCAAAGCTCTTTTATGTTATTATTGCAATATTTTCTTTTTATGGGGCATCTACACACAGAAAAATAGAAGAGAGTACATTTTTCAATCTAAAGGGTATATTATTGGTTGCTTTAAAGGTGGGTGAAAAGGTCTTCAAAAAGAAAAAATAGATGTTGGTGTTCAGTCACTTTTACTATGTAGAAAACTTTTTTGATACTAATAGTAAAATAGATATTGCATCCCTTCAATCTTTTAAAAATTCTTTCTATAAAAATTTAAGGAGGATGAAGTTGTTGTATGGCTCATTAATATTTCACTCTTTTTGGTATGAATTTGACTTTACTCTTTTTTCTTTCCATTTTCCAAACGGTTTACTCGTTGTTGCTATTTCAAATGAGATGGTTTTTCTCCAGACGTATTATTAGTTTTCATCCATGTTTTTTCCTTAAAAAATGCATAGTATTTCTTCCCTAGCATTTTAGTACAAAATCATACTATTCCGGAAAAAAATGATACTAATGGAAAGTTTAATTGTTCATTGAGTTTAAATTTCTTAGCAAGCTCTGTCCCTTACGAGTATCCTACCGGGGATCTATTAGAAAACGTCTCTCAAAATCGAGTCCTTCCATCCTATCGTCATCTTTATGAGATAATGGTTGGAGCTAATTTTGTAGATGGACATCTTATGACCTAGGATTCAAAGTACCAAGCTAAATCATAAATCACATCAGAAAAAACAAATATAAAATCAGAAAACAAAGTATAAAAAAATTAGCCTATAAAATTAAGCATCTGGAAATTTGAAAAAGTGAGGCAGAGGTCATGTGATCCTCTCATCTCTCTCTCTCTCTCTCTCTCTCAAGCTTTTAAATTTCATTTCAGTAATGATTAGGGTTTGATTTGATTGATGAGAGCAACAGAGCTTTGAGGACTGTGCACTGCCCATCTCACCTGTCTCCCGCTGACGTCATCTAGGGGCAGTTTCGGGATTTCTTGCCCTCGGCCCTTGCCGTTTGTTCGCTACCTCCGCGCCTGTGTACTCGCTTGCGTGACGTATGATGCTAATTATTCCTTCCTGTAATTACGTTTTGGCCCCTCGATGAGCTTTCTCTGTTCAAATTTTTGAAATGCGTGAAAGGTGGAGGAGGGGTAGAATCGTAACTTTGTCATGTCAGTGCTGGCTCTTTTGAGGAATCTAATTTTTTTTGTGAATTTATTTTAATTTTATTTAGTTTTTATTGTTATCAGGAGTCTTTTCTTTTTGGTAGCAAATGAAATATATGATGCAACATTTGCAATAAATATTTTCACTGTTTTATTTGACTATTATTAGCTTTTAATACCGAATATCTAAACCCAAAACAATTTTTATGTCCGGTCGAAACAAACAGAAATTAAATCTATAAACTTTAGTGTGCTTTGTAACGTCATTGATAATTCTTGTTCGAATAAAAATTAAAATTTGTTTTTTACTATTAAATATTTGCATCACTTGGAAATGGCCTCTTGACGTGTCTTTAATTTGGCGAAGCAAAAGAACATCTTGAGAAATCGAATCGGTCTTGCATATTGATTTATGAGATTTTTGAATCAGAGTTTCATAAACAGAAGTTTTGAGATTTAGATTAGCTCTGGTTTATTTTGCTTTTGAAAGGAAAAGGCATGAAAGCTCCTTCCAAATATATATATATATATATATATATATATATATATATATATATAAGCTAAATACATCGCAAGAGCACAAAAAAATTAGAAGGATGAATGTTGGATTTGGATAAAAGCTAAGAAATGAAGAACAGGAAGATGGACCACATCGCCCTTCGATGCAAAATTGACGATCTAACAAAAGTTGGACATGTTATGTCACACCCCGTCTTCCAGTACGGATGGTATTGTCCGTTCTGGCCGAAACCGCACTGTTTAATCCCTTGAAGCGAACCGGACTCGAGAAGGGCCACTTCCCAAGAGGTCATCCATCCTAAGATTTCCCTAACCCCTTCCCAGGAGGTTACTCATCCTAGGATTTTACAGCCCAAGCACGCTTCGAAGTACCGGTTCACCCAAAAGACGTCTCAGTATTGTAAAGTGGTATCATTACATTTATAATACAGATCTGCCCTCTTTTTGCTCTGTGTTTCGAAGAGCTGGTCCCATTGTTCTACAGTAGACGGTCCCCCCTCCATCCCCACCCCCCAAAAAAACTACTTATCCTTAACTTAGATTCAAATTTCTTGCGTCCCCTGCAAAATTATCGCCAAACGAAAACTCCATCAGGCCCAACAATATCAAAGTCATACGGTGCATAGTACTAAATAACAGCAATACTGAAAAAGATTTAGCGGGAAAGAGGGGGTGATGGAGGTATGCAATTTCTCCTTGCAAAATTCGGGGGAAATTACTTAATTAGCTGAACTACATTGTTAATATACCTTTTCTTATTGTCAACTGGAGTACTTGACCAATTGCAAACGAGTGAAAGACACTATGAGCATTGATTTCAAGCCAAATTATCCAGCAAGCAGTGAAGTATATAGATTAGCTTAGATATATGGTTTATATCAAAATGAATGTTAAATGTTGATGAATTTGGACTTTTGTCATAAATATCAATAATATATAAATGACCTCTTTCTATAGATAACTTTTAGATTTGTCACCAGGCATATGAAAGTGCCAAAGTTTTGAGACAAGTCTCATATGGCCCTATTCTCTACTTATATGCTCCTTTGACAATATACAAACCAACAATTAATCCCAGCACTAAAGATGAAGCACAAGCTCAAAAAAGCTCCATGATCCATGACACAAGGGCATCTCATGTTTGAAAAGAGCCATTTGGGGGAAATTTTTAATAAAAAAGACAAGGTATGATTAGATGCATATATAATATCATTTACTTCAGTTTGATTGTATGGTTCATCCGATTAGTAGTGTAATTATAATATCTTTTTTCATATTTCAAGATCGTAACATGAAAACGATCGATAAGATAATATATGTTGTTTATACATTTTCGTTGACGGAAGAAAGCGCAATCAAAATATCAAACGTCTTTTTGGAGAGGTTTTAAGTACTCTGAACATGTGAAATATACAGCAAATGTTGATCCTGATTCACAAAAGATCAATCAACGAGATTAAAACCAGCAAGTTATTCTCTCGTTTTTATTTTAAAAAAACAAAACATACTGTGCTGCTATAGGATGGGGGGAACATGACAGCACACCATTCATTGATCTTACAGTGGCACCATGTATTCCGTTTTCTCAGTTATTTTTATTTTATTTTTCAATTTTCCATCAATTAATAGCATACTATAGGGTATTATTTTCGAGAAAAGATTGGGTAAAATGCTCTAATAAAAAAAGGTATGGGCCATAGGAAGATGCTATAATGCTCAGATAAGATAACAGTTGTTGAATTTTGAAAAAGGCTTCGGATTTTCCGTCTGTGACCTGCTTGGGTTTGGGTTGGGGACCATTATTTTTGGGTCACGAGACTCTTTATTTATGCTGTTGTTATCCATTTAAAAAATGGAATTTTACTTTGGTACCCACGTGATCATCGGTTGCATCCTGTTAAGCCAGTCGAATTTTGGATGCAACGGGCTCGCATTCAATAAAAAGATTATATATAAGCACCAATGTGGTCCAATTATTTTGGAAGTTGGGCTCACCCATTTAGAAAGAGGAGAGCCCACATCTGCTACATACCTGAGCATCACGTTCCTGTTCAAAATTAGATTTGCCTAAGGTAATCATTTTCAATTTTTTAAATCCTTTTTCTTTGCAAATTTTGGTGAGGCTCATTGAAGTCTATAGTCCGTTTGTGCCCGCGTGGCTGCGTTCATAGGCGCTGGGCAAGGGGAGCTCCCTGGGCCAATTTTGTAATAATAAATATCACCTAATAGAACGCCACCATGACAAAATCATTGTTACGTGCATCCATTAATGATACATTTGGCCGTGTTTGCGATAAAAGCTCGCAGACGGTTGTGTTGGGAGGAATAAGACAAAACAACATATGGTAATCATAATGATGATCTAAGTAGATGGAGATGACAAAACAACATATGGTAATCATAATGATGATCTAAGCCATGTGGACCACAGAAACAGAAATGGAAACATATGAGAAGTTCTTTTTTTATTGCTGAAGTAGAGACGAGTCCCTGAATTCCATGAAAATCATGTGATTTCTACTGCAAAAATGAAGAATCTCAATTGAAGGAATATGATATGAAGCACTAGCTGGACCACTTACTATTGGTGCGAGGAAACAAGGGACCAATGAGAAACGGCTCACTTGGTATGGCCACTTTCCCTCTTGGAAGAGTGCGGAGTTCGGACCCCAAAAAGGAAAGTGACCACAAATCAACGTTTTTGGGGTAAATTCATAGGTCCTCTGAATGCGTGTGTGTTGTGTGTGTGGATATGTTGTATGCATAGGTCCGGTGCCAAAAAATATATACAAAAGGAAACAAGAAAAACGGTGAAGTTTCATGCTGTTGTTTTCTGTTTCACTAATAGGCTTAATTGCTACTTTAAAATAGGGACATTTTTTCAGTAGCAATTCAATGGACTTTCACGGTCTGAAAATAAGCATAGCTATTGAGTTTCCCTCGCATAAAACAAGAGCTTTAAGATGGTTACACAACAATAGATATTAGACACATTGAGTTTCCCTTGCATAAAACAGAGCTTTAAGATGGTACCACAACAATAGATATTAGACACACAGCCGAGAAACTTTTGACGGCTCTTCCATAACCGAATTCATTTTATAGCCAGACTTGGAAGATGAGGATCATATAATTTCATTAAAAAGACTTGCAAGACCTTTTTCACACACTAAAAAGACCTGCAAAATTCCCATCATATAATTTCGTTAAAAAGACCTGCAAGATTCCCATCATATAATTTCATTAAAAAGACTTGCAAGATTCCCATTTCCTATAGACCTGCCCTGATCTGAATCTGACCCAAACTTCATTGATGTTACAAATATAACAATGAAAATTATTCAGAAATTACATGAAAAGCTGAAAGATCTGCATAACTTATTCGGTATTACAAATGAAAGAGAAAACAGCAAAAACTTCAACTTTGATACAAACAGTTACCATGGTTGAGATCACAAATCTTTTAAGGCTTTACGCCTTTTTTCACACTACAAACAGAGAAATTACAGAAGGTCCTCTCATGTTCGAGTTGGTTTATCAAACTTGCCGATGGTATTTCCCCTCGCACTCTCCAGAATGGTTTTATCAGCAGTGATGAAGAATCCAGCAATTGAAGCTGCCAAAAAAGGAAAAGGAAAGAAGTTTTGTAAATTCACAAAGATTTTCCCCAAAAAAACAGAGAGAGAGAGAAAGAAAAACAGATGAAGTACAGTAGTACAAACAGATTCTTGAAAAAGGAAATTGAGGGATATATCGAACTAGACTTGTCAGTTTGCCAGAAAGATAAGATAACATAAAACACGATTGAACTTCTCAGTTTGCCAGTAAACTTAAAAAAGAACTACACTAAAGCTCATTGAAACAACCATTCCGTTTGTAAACATTAGGCGTTAACATGTGACTATCTATTGACTTTATGGACAAGTTACGAGGATGAAGTAGGGGCAATATGGTAATAGTGTTAATGTATGGTGTTTTAACGGAAATCCGAAAAAACTTTCAATGGTGTTTTGTGTAATTTACCCTTCATTGTAATGCATACCAATGTCCAGGCTCGATTTAATCAACAGATATTCTGTCAATGTTATCTCCAAGTATCAAAATGAAGTTATAATATACGCTTCAAGATGAGCATGGCAAAAACTAAAAATATAGAGAAAGTGAAACACAACCCAAGAAAAAAAGGCTCCATAATTTATCAATTCATCTCCGCAAAGCTGAAGTCCTGGACTCATGTAGGATAAAAAAAATAATGAAAAAAATATCAAGGTTTAGCTCTTCCTAAGATTCAGTTTTAATATATCCTGGATTACATTTCATCTCTCAAACACCAACTTGAGAATTATAGATTTTATTTCATGTTGATGCACTTTTATTGAAAGAATTATCGAGAATCTTCAAGAGAGTTAGATGGCATATTGGCACCTTGTAGAAGTATGTAGTGAAGTCTACAAGAGACTTGTAATGTATGATAATATAAGCTCTATGAAGAAAGTTCTAGAAGGTCAAGGTGGAAATGTCTAAAGACCTAATGAGCGTCCATTGTATAAACCTCTAGATATAATATAGAGAATGCCACCATGTTTATAAATACCCCAAGGAAGAGGCCAAAGGGATGTAAGTAATAAGTCTCCAAGACTACAACTGCCTTAACTAATTTGGAGAGAAGGTGCTGCAGAATAAAACTTATATATTTCTTTACTATCCTCTACTCCACTTCTATCGATTATCAATCCTTCTACATAAAAGATACTCTAGCCCTTCTACTTTATAAAACTATATTAAGATATGAAAGCTAGATATCCCACTAGTGGTATCGTAGCTTGATTTCCTATAAACTGTTCATAGAGCTACATTGTTGATGCCGCAAGACCGATTGGCAACGCAGCGGAAAACCTTATAGACGGATAACAAAAGAAAACCAGATGCAAACCGGAATAAAAATAACAAAAGAGATTTGGGGGGACCAGGAGAACCTTTATTAGAACTTGAGAAAAAGAAAACTTTACAGAGAATTATTACACGCTCTCCTTATGATCTCCAATAAGATCCATCTTCTTCTACAAATTCTCCTTCGCCTTCGATAGCCTAGATCCCTTATGGAGACGTCGTTTGCTCCTTTTGCTTTATGATCAAAAACTCTCCAAAGTTAATCCTAATACATAACCCTAAAATCATATATATAGCCTCTATAATTTAAGATCTCAAAAATTACAAAATTGCCATCAAAAACCTGATTTTCGAGTTAAAGCTCGAACTTGAAATTCGCTGTTATCGCTGACCAGATGTCAGTAGCCATGCTGGCTGACGTCTGATACTTTAACATGCTTCTGTCCAGATTGCAGGCAGACGTCAGTACCTGACGTCTGTAGTTCATCTGGGTTTCTGTATCTTTTTTGACTGACATCTATTCATTGCAGGCAGACGTCGGTCCCTTCTTTTGATGCGTGGTCTACTTTAAATACGAGACACTTTCACAACAATCTCCAGCTTGGCTCGTATTTCCTTATACCTTAAAATTTTGTTGCCTTTCGTCTTGTATCCCTTTAGGGTTGCTTTAGTTGTTCTCTTGTTTCCCCTCGCTGGCACAATCTTTCTTCAGAATTGCGAAACTGATGCTATCACCGTTTTTTAACCAGAACCGAGAAGCTGGTTTGCAACCTTCCTACCGAGATCATCCTTCCTCACATTTGAATACTTGAATAGAAGTCAAAGCAAACTTGAACTTCTCTGCAGGAATGACCTTCGTTAGCATGTCCGCCGGATTCACCTTAGTATCGATCTTTATCAAGTCGATCTCCGTTTCGGCCCACTCGCTTATCTTGTGATACCGCACATCGATATGCTTAGTTCGACTGTGGTATACTTAATTCTTCGCCAAGTGAATGGCATTTTGACTGTCGCAAAACAAAGAAATTAGCCCCTTATCGAACCCAAACCCGCCGACTAGGCTCTTCTAACCACAAGGACTCCTTAGATATTTCCACTGCCGTCATATATTCTGCCTCCGATGTTAAGAACACCGCGGTATCCTAAAATATCGACTTCCAACTGATAGGAGATTCTACAACTGTATATACATAGCATGTAAGAGATCTCTTGTCCAAGTTCCCAGCGTAATCCGTATCTACATATCTTTATAACTGGCTCGATTTATTTTCTGACTTGTGAAAGAATAAACCGAGATATTTAGTTCCCTTTAGATACCAAAGTATCCACTTTATAGTTTCTTTTCTGGATTTGACATGTATCGGCTAACCAGACTTACCGTATAGGATATGTCTGGACATGTGCATACCATAGTGTACATCAGCGATCCCACGGCACTTGCATATGGTACTCAAGACATCTTTTCCTTCTTCTCCGCTAATTTCGGACACTCCTTGGAGGATAACTTGAAATGACCGGCGATAGGGATACTCACCGATCTAAAGTCCTTCATGTTGAATCTCTCCAACACCTCTATATATATAACTTGGGATAGCCACGGCTTTCTAGCCTTCCTGTCTCGAATAATTTTCGTCCCAAGAATCTTCTTCGCTTCACCTAAGTCCATGTCAAATTCTAAGCTCAATAAAACTTTAAGCACCTTTATTTCCACCATACTCTTAGCCGCAATCAACATGTCATCGACATATAGGAGTAGATATATCAACGATCCATCCTTAAACTGCTTCGAGTATACGCAGCTGTCATACTCACATCGAGAGCGATAGTCTTCCTCATGAACGAATCGAAGGGTTTGTACCACTGCCTGGGAGACTGATTCAACCCATATAAAGACACTTGAGTTCACATATATGATCCTTCTTGCCGGGCTCTATAAATCTCTCAGGTTGCTTCATGAAGATCGTCTCTTCTAACTCCCCATGCAAAAATGCCGTTTTCACATTCATTTGCTCCAATTCAAAATCTTGAATAGCTACCATCGCCAACACTCGAATAGACGTATGCTTGACTATCAATGAGAAAATCTCGTTGTAGTCAACCCCCTCCTTCTGAGCAAAACCCTTCGCAACTAAATGTGCCTAATATTGCCCGTTTTCCTTTTTTCTGTATACTCACTTGCAGCCAATAGCCCTTTTGCCTTTCGATAACTCTGTCAATCTCCACGTACTATTCTTTCGAAGTGACTCCATCTCCTCCGTCATCGCCACAATCCATCGATCATTATACTCTTGTCCAATGGCCTCCTGATAAGAGCTAGGATCTCCACTTTCGGTGACCAGAGCAAATGCAACTATATCTTCGAAACCGTATCTGACTGATGCTTTATGAATACGTGTTGATCCCCTTAATGTCATTGCATGTAGGTCCTATTGGGGTTGGTCTTCACCTTCTGTCTCTGAAATCTGCCCGTCCACCTCCACATCTATAGGCTGTAATTGTGCTTCAGTGTCTGTAATCTTATGAGCGCCAGATAACTCCACCTCCACCGAACCATTGTCCCTTAATGCTTCACATGCTTCCTTATTATCTCCAGCCGTGTCTTTCAACATGGAATTCTCATCGAAGATCACATCTCGGCTAGTAAACGTCCTTATGATTTCGAAATCCCATAACTTGTAGCCTTTAACACCAGTTTGAATCCCAAGAAAACACAATCTTTAGACTTTGATTCCAGCTTAGTTCTATCCTTCCAATCCACGAGCGAATAAGTAGGGCACCCAAACACCCGTAATGAATCATAACTGATTGGCTCTCCTCTCTATACTCCTTCTGGGATCTAAAGATTTATGGCCGTTGATGGAGACATGTTGACCAATTAGAAGGTATGACTCACCGCCTCTGCTCAGAAGTTCTTCGAAAGTCCGGATTGCAACCGCATACTGCTGGCTCTCTCTAGTAGTGTCATGTTCATGCGCTCCACTACCCCATTCTGCTCTGGATGTCCTGAAACAGTCCATTGCCGCCGTATGCCCTGATCTTTACAAAAGTCCGTAAACTCCTTCGAGGTATATTCACCTTCATTATCTGTCCGCAAATACTTGATCGGTCGCCCCTTTTCCTTCTCCACGGATGTTTTACACTCCTTAAACCTGGCAAAAACATCTGATTTGTGTTTGAGGAAGTAAACCCATACCTTCTATGAGAAATCGTCAATGTAAGTGACATAATACATGGCACCTCCTTTTGATGCAACCGGCGATGGTCCCCATATGCCTGAGTGAACGTAATCGAGTCATTCGGTCTTGTGCACAGCTTGCTTGAAGCCGACCTTATGTTGCTTCCCTATCGTACAAGATTTGCAAAAATCTAACTTGCACGAGATAACACCTTTCAACAACTCAATTCTGTGCAACTCACGAAACCCCGTGGCCAAGACGTATATACCACAGCTTTGCGGTATCCTCCACCTGTTTCTCCGTAGCTACGGCCGTACCACTAGTCACTGTGCTGCCGTCCAAATGATATAAATTCTTTAGTCGCCGTCCCTTCATAACCATTAGGGGCCCCTTAACAACCTTTAATACTCCATCTTAGCCAACGAATTTACATCCCACCGCATCTAATGCTTAAAGAGAAATCGGGTTCTTCGTTAGTTCTGAAATGTGTCGCACGTTCATAAGCGTTCGCACCACCCCATCAAACATGCGGACTTTGATGTTCCCTATACCAATAGCCTTGCATGCCACATTGTTCCCCATGAGAACACTGATGCTATTGGACTCTTTATAGGTATCGAACTGCTCTTTCTTCGGGCAGATGTAGTATGAACATCCGGGATGAAGGATCCAAGCATCAAACTTTGCATCCCCTGTACGTACTGCTAGTACGTCACATGAATCTTTTTCTGCTTCGGTCGCAACACTTGCTTGATCCAAACCCTTTAAACTGACACCTTTACCCTTCTTCTCCAACCACTGCTTATACTTCTGGCATTACTTCTTTAGATATCCTGCCTGTTTGCAAAAGAAGCACGGTCCGCTCTCTTACCCGGATGATTTAGATTTCCCCCTTATGCTCTTGTCTCCGTCATTATTTTCGATCTTCTCCTTTCACCGGCGAACAACCCGATGACTCCTCCGATAGATTTGATTTCTTCATGATCTCATTATTCAAAAGAGTCGTAATCTCCTCCATCTTGAGAGTTTCCTTCTCATAAAGAATCGTTATCACCAAGTGTTCATACAAATTTGGAAGTGAAGATAGGAGCAATAATGCTTGGCCCTCCTCCTCTAACTGAACTTCAAAACATAAAAAATCGCTCACCATTTTGTTGAAGTTGTTTAGATGGCCATGAATAGAAGTCCCTTCATGCATAAACCATATAGTTACTTCTTCAAATATAGCTTATTTGACGACGACTTTGTCATGTACAAGCTCTCCAGCTTCAACCGCAAACTTGCCACAGAAGTTTCCTTCATAATGTTATACATCACGTTAACCGCCAAACAAAGTTCTATCGTGCATTGTGCCTTCTGATGTAATTCTGCCCACACAGCATCTGTCATGTCGATAAGTTTACTACCGCCAAGTACCTTAAGCGGCCCTTCCTTCAACAGAAGTGTCTACACCCTTCTCTGCCACATAAATAAGTTCTTTCCCATTAAATTTCTCCACCTCAAACTTTATGCTATTTACTCTGTTATCCGTCATCTTTTATTCCAAAAAAAAATACATTTCTCTCGGATCCTTATGAACCACTATCAATATAATTACGATTTAAGAAGATAGAGAGCAGACACAAGCGCCATCACCTACCATAAACTTAAATCGCAAAAATATGAAACGTGGCTCTGATACCAATTGTTGTTGCCGCAAGACCGATCGGCAACGCAACGAAAAACCTTATAGATGAATAACATAAGAAAACCATATGCAAACCGCAACAAAAATAGCAAAAGAGATAACCAGGAAAACCAAGAAAACTTTAAATAGAAATTGAGAAGAAAACCTTACAAAGAATTATTACACCCTCTCCGTATGATATCCAACGAGATCTATCTCCTTCTACAAATTTTCTTTCACCTTCGATAGCCTAGATCTCTTATGAAGACGCCATTTACTCCTTTTGCTTTATGATCTAAAACTCACCAAAATTAACCCTAATATGTAGCCCTAAGATCCTATATATTGCGTATATAATTTAAGATCTCAGAAATTACAAAACTGCCACCAAACACCTGATTTTCGAGTTAAATCTCGAACCTGAAATTCGATGTTATCACCGACCAGACATCGGTACTGACGTTAGCTATGCAGACTGACGTCTGATGCTTTAACATGCTTCTGTCCAGACTGCAGACAGACGTTTGTACAAACGTCAGTACCTGACATCTGTAGTTCATCTGGGTTTCTGTATCTTCTTTTGACTGACGTATATTCTTTGCTGGCAAACGTCAGTTCCTTCTTCTGATGCGCGGTCTTCTTTAAATACGAGACACCTCCACAACATACATTTCCTACAAAGTGGTATCGGAGCCTCGATGGATCAATTACTTAAGAGCATGGCTATCAGTGGATAATCCTAACCGATAGCTCCAATCTTGGTGGCCACAACAATGACTTTTAGAGCATTGAGATGCAAAACGCTCTTCTAGTCTCAAGATCTATGAGAGATCGTTGATGTCATGGAGCCATGCCGAACAAAAAAGCTACTCCCCTTCATAAGAACAACAAAGTAAAGGAAACCAAACAAAAGACTCTACATCATCCAACGAGCTATATGCAACACTATATTCCTAAGAATTCTTAGAGGTTATAGCTAAGAAGGCAAAAGGCACATTAAATGAGTTTCAAGGCAATGCTAACGTACCGAACATCAAACTCTAGTGTCTCTAGAGAGAATTTGAATTTTTTTGAAATGAGGTCTACGACAACAAAATATTATTTCTCAAAGTTGATGAAGATTGTGAATCAAATGAGAACCTATGGTGAAAATATTTCTAATCAAAGAAAAATATTAGTTAGTCTCCTTGAAGCATGATTCAATAGTGGCTGTTGTACAAGAATTAACTCTTCACTAGCAAAGTCGATGGGTTCTCTAAAGTCTCACAAGCACCGATTGAGTAAGTGTGATGAAAGTTCAGTTGAAAGCGCCTATCGATCAAAACTCAGCATAAGTTCTCATAATTCTTAAAATGGAGTTAGACGATCTAGAGAAAATCTTTGAAGTAAAAGAAATTTTTAGAAGCAACAAATATCAAAGGGAGTAATTACCCAAGAGAGAGGCGTATTGAATACTATCATGATTTGAGAAATCGGCCGAACATTTCATGTTTCGGCCGTTCGGACCAGTATCAGTTGTGACCGATCCAAAAGCATGTATAATTCTCGCTTTTCGGGAGGTACGAACCAGTTTTGCCTGACACGAAGCAATTTCGTCCTATTTTAGGTTAGTTCTGTTTCGATTTTCAGACTAAAACAAGCCAAAATTTAGGCCAAAAAGACAAAAAACAAAGACAGAGAGGGAAGACAAGGAGTGAGTTTCTTAGGTTATATGCTTTTCTTTTTTCTGATTTATCTAAAATAACGAACTAATGTAGTGGCTTTTGCTGAGCAGTTGAAAATGAAGTGGTTGATGGGATAGGCCTTGAGCCTATGAAGGCTACTTGTTGTACTATGCATGTGACTCTACTGTCATTTCACCAGCCATGCAAATGAAGAGGTATTGTGACTTGAAAGTTGCTGCAAGTAATTTATTTCGACATACATGTGACTTTATATAATCTCATCTCGTCGCTCTCCTCTCATGACTCGTCGCTCTCCTCTTTGAGCTCGTTCTCAAGTCTCCAAAGACAAAAACCCTAAGCACTTTCTTGTGATGTCCAAATCACTTTTGTTTTCTCAAATCTTTCGTTTACTTTTCAAATTATATTTTGTGAGGTATGTAATATGCAAGCTGGAAAGTTAAATTTGAAATCTTTGAATTATATTGCCGATTAATATATTGTTGACTTATACCGCTGAAATATCAATTTATTGCTTAGTTTTTTTTTGTTGGACGCATGAAATATATTGCTTTTTTTGCTGAAATATCGATATACTTCTGTTGTTACTGATGAAATGTCAATAAATTGTTGTTTCAACTGATGAAATGTCAACATATTACTGTTCCTACTGCTGAATTGTCATAATATTACTGAATTTTACTGCTGAAAGCCCGGTGTTTACCGCCGGAAACAGGACTGAGACGTTGGAAGGACGTCTAGCCTGAATGCGGGGGCAGATACCATATGGAACATATTCGTCCACCTCTTCGAAGTTACCAAGTTGATTTATGGCACCGTATATCGGAGATTTGGATGGATGCGACCGTTGTAGCACTTTATCAGATTCCCCCTTGTATATGAGGGTTTTTTTTTAATTGTGGGTACGTTTTTTCCTGCAGACGCAAGCCCCTGCAGTTAATTACGTTATCGCAGCACGATAACTTTCTCTATTCCAGAAATCTTTGTGTCGTGTTTTTTGTTTATTTGGGGTTGCCCTTAGAATGTACATAGACTAATTTATGTCGTCGCCCGTAGGGGCAGATTAGTCCAAATCTGTATATTAGGTTTGGGAGTTCAACCTAGGTAGCATTTCTTATCTTGATGAGGTCCATCAGTTCACGGGATATTTGTTTTCATCTAAGAATCGTTAGCCTTGTCGTAAACTAAAATCAACTTAGATTCTGATTAAGGATCGTTAGTCGTGTATGAGACTAGGATAACCTTAAATATATTAATTAAGGATCGTTAGTTTTATTGTAAACTAAGATCACCTTAATTAGAAAACATAAGCTTCTATACATGGCGTATATTAGCTAAATATCCAAGCTATGGCTTGTTATTCATGTGCGCAAGTGCATCAATGGTGCGCACATGCTTCACACAGGGGATCCATGCTTTTCCCTTTCGAAAGGGTATACATGAATATGGTACGCATGGATATGGGATGTGCATGCAATATCATTCAAGAAGCGTGCACGTGGGTATCACGTGATGCGCACTAGACTGGGTTTAAGTAATGCGCACGTGTATATCGCGTGACGTGCATACATCTGTCTGCGGGGTGCGCACATGGATACTACATGGTGCACATCCATATGAAATACGCACAGGAATATCACGTGATGCGCACGTCCATAGTTCACAACCTAAGCCAGGATCCACACTATGATACAGAAAGTTTTGGCTTTCAAATAAATTGAGATCTCGGTTGTTTGATTTAAAGTGCATTCATATAGCACATTTAAATTCAATGAAAGTAAAAACTTTCAAAAGAAGCACTATCATCGATCTGTGTTTTTGTGATCTTTCTTTTACAAGAGTTTTATCTAAAGTCTTAGACCTTCTCTCATAAAAGCAATGGCTTTTTGTATGAGAGATAAATTCTCAGATCGTTTGATCTTTATTTTATTTTAAGAAGCACTAACTTTGTTCTGAAAAACACTAGCTTTTTATAAAAGAGAGCATCCACTTTTTTACCTAGTTGGCTAGGGTTTCTTCTTTTTCAAGAACTTCGGTTCTTTTTTTAGAAAGGAGAACAAAAGCTCAAAGAGTCCAAAAAATATCCAAAAGCTTTTTTCATTGTAAGGGGGTTTCTATTTATAGGAAAGAAATTGTTAGAGTTTGTTCCCAACAATCAGATGAGTTTTGATCTCAATTTGATCTTAATTGATTCATTTAAATTAAAGGTGACATGCGCACCACTGGATCATTGATCCAAATATCAATTTTAATTATTTTGTTAAGTTTGTTATTAACAAACAGATTTATATTGATTTATATCAATTTAAAGTGTGCGCACCGTTGGATCATTGATCTCAAGATCAATTTTAATTATATTTGTTAACTTTGTTAACCGATAGAAGATTTTCTGCTGGTAATGACTTAGTCAAGTATATGTGATGGCCTTTGCCATGCGCATGTGTCTTGCACGTGCCGCATCGCATGCATGCGATAGCATTTGCCATGAGCACGTGCTTTGCATGCGATGGCCTTAAGTCATGCGCACATGCTTTGCACGTGTCGCATCGCATCCATTGGATGAACCCTAAAATGGATGCGAATAAATGCCTCCCACCGACTGTGCGCACGAGTCTTACACGTACGTACAGCGGTGTCAACTTATGGACCGTTAGATCTGCTTCGAGATCTATGAGGAGTTGAACCGACTTTAGATTCCTATAAATAGGGACTTTCCTTCATTGAGGCTACACCTCTTTTCTTTCTGTAAATTTTCGAGAACTATTCTTCTTCAGAGTTGGTGCTCTTCAGCGAAGCTTTGCTTTCCCATTTTCTTTGATTTGATAGGTAAAACATGTCCCATCAAATTAGAATGCGCACCCGAAACATTTGCTTCTTTTAAGTAGTGTGCACCCCTTTGGCTGCACATCTATTATTTTAGAAAATCTTTTGATTTTCATAGGATGTGCGCACCTCTTTGAAATTACAGCAAAACATTTTTCTTGCCTCCTTTTCAGGTACCATAGCTGGTCATCTTTATAATATCGGGAAAATTGTCTCCTACGAAGAGATTCGCATTCAGGGTTGCCTTCAAGGCCCAGAGTATACCGCCGCTCATGATGTGATATGTTGCTTCCATGATCACAATGGTCAATTACTTCCTCACCGCTCTGCCCTTTTGAAAATTTATCGGTGGATCGATCAGGAAAACTTTACCTGGGCTTTTTGAGGCTATATGCCGCTCTAGGCACTCGATGACGCTGAAGACAATGTACATTCGGTATATCTAATGGGCCTGATCTCAAAGAAACGGAGAGATCCCGTCACCATCTTGCATCGCGTTTTCCAGCGGAAGACAATAATATTATCGTATCAGAGGATGGAGAATATCAGCGGTGATCCCGAAACTTGCATCCGAGGGGGAGCACATAAGAAGATGGTCGATGAAGCCGAAGATGCCGTGATTAAACTTGCTTTTAAGTTCGAGAATCCATGTCCCGATTTTAGCGGTTTGCCTCTGTAGATCCTGAATGATGTAGTAGCGCTTGCTTTTAATTGTCTTTTATTTCCTTTGTAGTCGTCCTCAGCTGACAGTATGTAGTTCCTCTTTCTAAAGTATGAATGAAAAGCATATTTTCCTTTTATATATGTACTCTTTTCTTTTTGTGCTGAAATGGCCTGGCTTAGTTTATGTACTCATCCCGGAGCGTTCGCTTATCGTCCTTTGATGGATAAACTCGACCTAACGTTAAACATACATAACTCTCGTTAACACAAGAGTCCGTTAGATTTGTGAAACATGGCGATTTACCTTGAGATTAGGCTTTGTTTGGAGCCCCGGGAAGTCATTAGCGCACTCTTCTGAGGTGGGATGACGTCCAATGGTCTTTGAGCTGATGTATGCAGCCGTTGAGACCTTGAGCCCTGTTAAAGAGAGTGATGGCTCGAGTAGATGAAAGTTTGAATGATTATAGATCAGAATGGAGCAAGACCGACTGTTCATTGATGACAGATGTTTGGTCGTATCGAAGGCGGCGAAGTGTAAAGAATTTGTGTCCAATCCATTGCAAATTGGGCATAACATTTCACAACTCCGAAAAAAGTGCATTAGACATATGGGAACTAACATATTTGATTGGGTATATAAATGTGGACGAAATCGGGACATCACATGTCATTCAAGTTGTCATGGATAACCATTCGGCGAATATGACAATGAAATAATAAAAATGGAGAGCCCACGGACATTTCGGTCAAGTTGCATGGCTAATACCATAAACTTGAGGCAATTGGTGAGATCGATCCTTTTCGAGGAACAATACAAAAAGTGACGACTCCTATTACATTTATATATTCTCATCATCCCCTTGCCATGATGCAGAAGGTTATTGATGACAATGACATCGTGCGACCAGACACTATGAAGCACAAATACTTGTTAATGCCTCACGAATCGTCCCCGATCGCGTATCGGAGTCCAAAACTCTCGAATACTTTCGGATTCTCTTGGACTTGTAAATGTCTCATAAATCTCTTTCGAATCGTCTCTTTTCTTTTCCTCGAAAATGAAGGCTCTTGAAAATTTTAAAATGTTTTGAATATATAGCATAATGTAATTATTTATTTATATTATTCTAAATTTATATGTATATCCTAATATATATTTATATTTAAATCGATATAAAAATGTGCCATGTATCCTACGTTTTAGGAAATTACGAATCCGCGAATCCGTATCGTATCACGTATCCGTATCCGAACCCGTGCTACATAGTCCGGACATTACAAGGTTTGCAACTTCGTGTCTTACTTTCAGTAGCATGTTAGAGAAAAGAGGGTAGGTAAAACGGATGTTTACAGAAGAAAGTGGATTAAGAGCAAGTACTCAGAAAATTCTAATGGGAAGAGAGCAATGGCCACTGTATTCAATGAAACTTGGTGGCATACAATGAGAATATTGGTTAGGTTGTATGATACCTTAATCAAGTATTGGAGGTTGTCAATGACGATAAGAAGTATTCGATGGGGTATGTAGTTAGTATGCTTGAAGATGTGAATAAGGATATAATGAAGCTTCATAAAAATGTGGAGCAATACAAACCAATTCTTAACATCATTGAAGGGAAGCCGAGAAATACATTATAGTGCACTTTGACATGGCGGCATACTCCTTAATCTCCATAATTACTATACGGACGAAGTGTTTTAAAAAGCATTCGCTTAAGCTGTTGAGCGACCATCGCCGCTCCGCTTTTTACCGCTTGAACGATATGTTATTTTCATACCTTAAATATGATAGCTATACTTCATTTCTTATTAATTATGGTGCATTTAGAGGTTTTAGATCTGGTTTTAGTACTTTTGTTAGCACACCCTCTTTATTGATGCCCTTCTAAAATCTTATTAGTAAACAATATTGTAAAAATAGTTTTACTCGACCGAGTACTCGTATTCGGTCAGAAAACGAACTGGAACTCGGCTATTCGGTGTATTAATCGGTCAAAAAGAGTACTCGCTTAAAAATCTGGTTAATCGATCCGATTACTCGTTTTGAGCCGAGTACTCGGTTTTCAAGGCTGAAAATCATTTCAAAATTGAAAGTTGAAACTAAGGCCCAATAATTGTAGCCCAATTTGAAAGTTAATAATTCTCAAAAGTCTCCACATCCCTAACCCGTGAGCAACTTTCGACATCTTCAAACAAAAAAAGAGAACTTTCGACATTTTTGAACTAGAACTCAGCAACTTTCGAAGTCTTCGATTATATATTTTTCGTAATTATATATATTGAAATATTAATAGTCGCATAATCTTCGTAAAACGATTAATCAACTGAGTAATCCGATTACACACTATCTGCTGGCCGAACGAGCAGAAAAACAAGCTCGTTTTTTACACATTGTGAGTAAATATGTAATTTAGTAAAATAATAACTCCAAATTGACCCCAAACCCCAATTTAGACTTCGAACCAGGATTTTATCGACTTTGATTTTGATTTGGAGGCTTCAGCATCAAGTCCGACACTTCGACAGAAGACGTTGACGCGTCGACTTTGAACAACTAGGGTTTTCGACTTGGTGGCTTTAACTGTTAGTAGCTTCAGGTTTAGACTTGGAGACTACGACTTCAAAGTTGAGAAGATAATTTTGGATTTCGATGGAAGTGATTATGTAGCTAAGGATTTCGAGTTTGGTTTTGATTTTAAAACTATGATTTTCAAGCACCTTCGGGTTAGAGCTTCGACCACCTTTGACTTTTAGTTTTGATTTTGACTTTAAAACTCAACTTAATAGATGCTCATGTATTTATAAACCCTATTAAAACAATGTTTAACATATAACTTATAAGAAATAACAAAATTACACCAAAATAAGGTATTACTGAATTCTGAACGGCCTGAGGGACATGCACTCTGGCCACTCCGCTTTTTCTTACCGCTTTTAAAACACTAGGGACGATGTGGTGAAAGATAATTTTGCAGTTATAAAAGGCTTCTTAAATTGCATGGAGGTCTTTTTATTCCAACCTTAGATACTAACGTTGAATTTGGAAAATATTATCAAGGAAAAGGATCATTTGGTAGGTCGGTGGTGAAGTAAGGAAGCACACGCGCGCTTCCCTACAAACAACATCAAGCGGCATTTATCCCAAATTTTTACAAACAAAAATACGTACATGCAGATATATACATGCATAAATATGGTGAACATTTTTCCTAAGGTGACTCCTTAGGGTGCAACCAAGGTTCGAGAACTCGGTTTCGGTCTCGGTCCTATAAATATTGACAAGTTTCGGTGGGTATCGATTAGTTTCGTTTTCGGTATTGGGATAAATATGTATCTACATATATTATGTGTGTAAATATGCTTATATTAGGCATAATATATATAATTACCCAACAAGCTATAATTATCCAACAAGCTATAATTAGCCAAGAGCCATAAACAATTAGTATACAATCCAATAAGAAGTTAGCCCAGAGACCCAACTGCTAACCCAAGCAAAAAAAGCCCAATAACCTCACACAACCCATTATATATAAGCAACCCTTTTAGAAAACCCTAACTCCTAATCACTAAGCCGCCGCCTCTCCCCAGATCTGCTCGAGATCTTAAATCCAGGTCGAGATCTGCTCCTCCAAGATCAAAATTACCCGTTTTCTTCTTAGATCGCCTTTCCACTTCGCCACCACGACTTGATCCTTCATTTAAGATAAGATTTTGCAGCAAGTTTCAATCTTTTTTTGGGATAAATCAAAGTTTTCTTTTAATATTTTCTGAGTTTTTTCCTTGGAACAATGGTTGTGTGATGGTATCGGCCGAAACCAGTATTTATAGGTTGTTTCGGATCGGTCTCCTCTGATACCGATCCGAAACGACCGAAACTCTAAGGTTTCGGCTGAGTTCTCGAACCTTGGGTGCAACCTAATGGGTCATCCATGTGGCATTTCATGAAAGTCTCTATCTCATATATAAATGCTAATAAAATTAATGAAGACTCATGCATTCATGACCTAGAGGCTTCCATGAAGTGCCACATGGGTGAGTCCTTGGGTTGCATCCCAAGGAGTCACCTTCGGGCCACTTCTCCACGCACGCACGCATGTGTGCGCCCGCACACACACAAAGATAACAGATTATAAAATGGCATAATAAGAAATTTCCTATATTGGCGAATCTAAAAGTCAACTATTTGTCAACTTTCTCAACAATCGACGCTGGTCATCTTAATCACCATGTCCTTGAACATTTGTACGCCAATTTACATGTGAATTAGATATCGTTCGCCCTTGCATCAAATGATTGCAAAGTTAATTGTTTTTCGACAGTAGAACATTTAATGATGTTTAATGAATGACCAAAAATATCCAAACGACAAGAAAATATGTGCACAATAGTATGGGACATAATGATCAAGACGGCCAGTGCCGATAGTCCAAAAAAACAGACTGATGGATGCAGGAAATCTGTTATCGTACCACTTTATACTACGTATCCTTGTTTGTGTTTCTGTGTGTGCGCTCCAGATACTTGCATGCACATAAAATTTTCATGCAAGTAAAACCATGCCAAATATGAATTTATACACCCTCAAATAAGTAGATGCCTAATTTTAGAGGTTAACGCTGCCTAGTTTGACACTTCTGAATGTTTTCCTTATGACTATGAGTTGCCAAAATAATAGGGGGGCATGCAGACGACAGATGGTTAGCATGCTAGGCTGGTTTCCTTAATTTCCAGCACACACCGTGCCTTCATACAATTATAACAGATTTCCCTTAAACACTACTGCAAAAGAGGCATTTTAGAAGTAAGGTAAGAGAAATTGTTAGCAGAAAAATGAATTAGGTTTTCAACATATATTGGTCCAAATAAAATTTAAAGACATGCTGAAAAATTGAGACAGCATAATATATTGTTAAAGCTTGCAGAAAGAATTTCAGCCTCTTTTAATAGTAAAGATTGATACTTTTGCTGGAAGCATGATATTTTACTGTACATTTCCTACCAAAGCCACAAGAAAAAAAGTAATCCTGAGCGGATATTACCTGCTGATATAATGAGAGCCTGTGCGGTGTAATTAAGATTCGCTTTAGCCCAAGGAATGACGCGGCAGCCTATGAGCTGAAACATATACAAAAATTAAAAGGTAGGCAACTTATGCAATTCTTAACAAAAGTAATATGAACTAAATTTTCTGACAGGTTTTTTTGCCAAGAATCGCCTAGATTGCTAAGAGCAACACTTTTCCTACCAGCCTACAAGGCCGGCAGGATTCATACCAGGCTTCTACTAGGGGGCATGTCCCTTCATCATGATTGGTACCATCCCAATGAAAGGACAGGTCCCAAATAGGATGACTGGTACTTTTAACCTACCAGCCTTGAGGCTGGTAGGTTTAAGTATTAATCAACTGCTAAATCCTATATACATTGACAACCGTTTGATCGGTTGAATAGAGATAAATATTTAATAGGGTTAATTGCACGAAACAGTCCTGTAGTTTACCATGTGTAGAACTTACACCCCCTCAATTAATTTACTAGTGCGAACATCCCTCTACGGCTCTACCATTGCAAGCACTCAAATTCTACTCTAATCAACACAGACGAGCTCTAGAGTTAAATTAGACAACTGTTTGAGTTGTACAGAAATAAATTTGAGTGTTTTAAGGGTCTTGGCTCTTAGTTTAAACAAAAAGGTTTTGGTTCATGAGCAGAAGGGGTCTTTCCGCTAATAAATTACTTGATGGGGTATAAGCACTGCACAGGGTAAACTACAGGGGTGTTTTGTGCAATTAATCATATTTAATATCACAATATGCAGTGAGTGGGCATTTTCATACCACAAGCACGCTTCAGAGAACAGAAGGCATAATAAATAATTTCTACCCAAAACCTATGTAATGAGAGAAAGATAACAGAATCAGACCGTTGGTACTGCAGCAACAACAGCTACAACAGAGGCTGTCTTGAATCCATTAATAGCTGCTTCTGAAATAAATAAAAATCCACAAAAAATTAAAAATTAAGGCTGAGAATCAGTAGTAGTTGAAGCATAATGGAGGCTACTAGTTGTTGAGATGTTGGGCCCGTAAATAAATAAAGAAACATAGTGAGACGATGTAGAAACAACTAATAAAACCTACTTTACAAAGTATAAAATAAAGAATAGTAAAAATGTAGTCAACTTTGATACTGCAAAAGCCACAACAAACAAGGCCACACTCCAGAAAACCCCTCTCAAGTTTTGACGTTTGGCAAAAAACTCTCAAAAACCCTTTTTTAACTCCAAAAAAATACCATGAATAGCGGCGACTCGTCACCACCACCAACGGTGCCATGTCACCACCACGTTATTAAAGTTGCCACATCATATTAAAATTTTCAAAAATTCCAAAACCACCCTCTTCTTCTTCCTCCACATTCTTCTTCACTAACCCTAATCCTAACCAACTTCGTCCTCCTCCACCGGCCACCGCCGGAGCTGCTGCCACCTCCGACCTCCCCTCTTCCCACCCACCACCGCCTCCCCCTCCTTCACCCCTAGCCACCGCCCTCGACTTGGCCCCCTCCCCCCTCCCCGCCCTGGCCCTGTGACCCCCTCCTCCCCTCAGCCCCAGACCCTCCTCTCTCCCCCTCCTCCCCTCAGCCTCAAACCCTCCTCTCTCCCCCAATCCCCGACCTCACCCCACCACCAACCTCACCCCCTCCTTCTCCCAGCCCTGACCCCCCCTCTCCCTCCAGTCCTCCCCCCTCCCCCCTCCTCTCTCCTCCCCCAAGCCCCCAAACTTGCCCCCCTCCCCCCCTCGCCCACGATCTCTCTCTTCTACTCGCTGCCGGCGCCGCCTCCATTCCACACCGACATCAAATTATTAATATATTATTATCAATTCTTAAAGATTATTAATAAAATAATTAATAATAATTTAATTTGGTTAATTATAATTATTAGAAGGGGAAAACGGTCATGATTAAAGTTGACCAACTATGACCGTTATCCATGGTAGTTTTTTTTTTGGAGTTAAAAAAGGTTTTGAAAGTTTCTTGCCAAACAACAAAACTTGAGGTGTTTTCTAGAGTTTAGCCTAATATAAATGAGGAGGAAGTTTGTTGTATAATAATTGGTGATATGATATGTCATCGTTGTTACCTTACAGATATTGCTTCATTCTATTTTTGTTAACAATTTTGACCGGCCAAGAAATGCATAAGGGATTGTGTGATCCATTACGAACAATTAGCAGGAAAAAGATTAGATTTAAATCAAACTAGTTTATAACAAGGCCTCCCATGTCAGGATATATGAGTAAGAAGTTAATAGCTAAAGATAAAACTTCATAGTATTAGGTCTACATACACCGCTGTGATATCATTTCTAGTTCTTCATGTTGAAACTTGGAATGGGCATTACATGATTGCTTGCAAATGATAACAATTGTAGTTGAAAGAGAAAATACCAAATACTGGTATTTATCTAGTCTGCAATTAATGAAAGACAGCAGGACAGGGCAAAGCTCTGTAAGAAGAACAGAAAAAACTTATTTACAGTGGAATCATATCATCAATTCTAGAAGAAGTGCAGCAGAAAAAACAAACAATCATCATTCAGTTAAATTGCAGTTGAACAACATGATAAAGGTAAAATTACAGCATCCAATGTAAATGGTATTTTGTTAAGGTCTAAATTTAAATTTATGGTTGTGAACAGTGACCATATAAATTCCTAGATCTACACCCTATATCAAGAAGCATTGCAAATTGTTCGGAAGAAGCGTCTTCTTCCTTTTTTGTAGCTTTTCCCATCTTCAGAGCCAACTTGACCTTCTTTTCCCTCCTCAATTGACTCTCAATCTCTCTTCCCTACACCACCCTCTTGGAATAGATATGGGTTTGCGTGTGTGTGGTCAGGTTTCTATCGATTTTTCTTCCTTCTTATCTATACTTTTTTATTGGCAATTTAAGAAAAATACAATTTTGGGAGGGACGTACTAACCTAAACCTCCAAATATCAATAACCGATCCTGGTTAACCTCTATCTAATATTCCCACATATTATCTTTATGCGACAGTCCTAGGGCCCTAATTAAATATCCATGATAGTTAATACTGGTTTACCTCAGATTTGAAGTCTATTTTACTTCTACAATAGCTCCTACCTCTATTTAGGTATAAACTAATATGGTCTACATTGTTTTTGCACTCTAGGTAATGGCTTCTATTGCTTTCATTGGTATAATTTTCTTCAAAATAAATTCTTAAAATCACGAATATAGTATAGGATAAGCAGTTTCTCATGCAAATCAAGCTTGCATGATCCTCCTCTTCGACAGATATAAGCTCAAATATATCAGTGGATGTTCATTTGCAAAAGTAATATCGGTCGTCTAAGTTTCTCCACTAACTTCAAGGCAAGATTTGGATTTTTCTGCCTTCTTCTTCCTTGACAACCCCACCACTCCTCAACTTGTCACCTCCCCCCCCCCAAACAACAACAACAACCACCTAAAAAAATTGGCATTGCCTCTTTCCATCTTCGATTTAACATCAGTTACGACGTCATATTCTGCACTAGTATTCCAATTCATTACCAATCAGCTCAAACAACTTATTGTGGATGTGGATTGACGATACCAAAATGAGCAACCATGACATTAAAGTAAAAGCAATTCGGCCAAATCCGACCTCCGACCTACCGAACAAAGGAAAAATTATAGGATCTTCCTCGATAATAATGGAGGACTACAAGGTTATAAGAAATCACTCTATAATGATCACCTTCTCTTTCGTTCAAGTGCCCAATCAAATGGCAATTCACCAGCATACTTCATATAGGACCAACTACGCATTAATTGACATGTTTAATCCTATTTGCAGTTGCTAGCCGACAATATTTAATCAGCCGACCAATTCGGCCTCTTATACCTCGTTTTTACAACATTCTCCACAAGAGACAAACCCCCTGGTCTCACAAAAGTAGCCTCGCCTTCTTCTTCCTCACAATAGGGTATCTATATGCTACTGAATTCTGTGAAACTATCTCTTTCTACTCGAAGCTCATGCCACTCGGATGAGTCCTTCCTAAAAAGGCGCAATTTGCAACCAAATGACCAAATTAATACCAATTTAAGTTTCACGAGAATTTATTTATTTACAGTTCTCTTCTATTACCTGATTCATAGCCAAATCACTTCAGTAAGAGGCTAATAGCTAGTTGGGGTTTTCAAAGAAAGTGAATCGTTCGAAACTTCAATTAAAAATCTAAAAAGTTGATCGATTTATTGCAAAAATGAGAACAGTGAAGTACCTCGAGTGGAGTTTCGGGACTCGGCGGACCTCTGCTCGTTGGGAGAAGCGATCATGAAAGGAGGAGGAGGAGGAGGAGATCGTCGATTGTTCACCCAAGCGTCCCTCAGCTCTGAAGGGATTCCCATTTCTGATCTGATGATGACGACAACGACAAATTCCCAAATTCTAATCTGCTTTTGCCCTAGTTTGTTGCTGCCGCGGTTCTTTTGATCATAGCGCGCTCTGCACTTTTGGGCGCTTGCTATTTTTGTCGTGGTGGACAAGGGCCCATGGTTTTGAAAGCATCCTGACGCAACCCATTTTTTGGGGTGTTCAGGACCGTGTGAAATCACGATTTTATAATTATGAGAAGTTTGGATATAAATTTAAATTACCAAAAAAGATATGCATGTATTATAGGTGTATTGCTAATATTTTTATTTACTTTAAATATTAATAAATAATATCATAAAATCATAAATATTAATAAAATAATGTGTGGATAAATTTTTTTTAAAATTTAATATATAAAAATAATCAAATTCTAGCATTTGAACTTTTATAACAAAGGGTTGCATGCATTTAAAACTAATAATACTCAATGACGATTATGACGAATGAGTTCATCTTTAATACGGTCATGGACTGCAAACATTAGACCTTATGGTGGAGGTAGCGGTGGTTCTCGATATTGTCCAGTACTATGTCGTTCTTATTTTTCTCGATACTCATCTTCCAGATGCTCTGGTCAAAGATCTGGATCAGTGTCAGCGTTGAAATTTTAAGTCACCGGAAGTATCCCTTCTTATGGATTTGTGCGTCGCCATAGCTGCAATTACAATTTTCGCTTGATCTTTGAAACGATAATCGAGCATATTTTGCAAGATTGCAAATCATTTCTTCCACATCCTAAATGTTCTCTCAATTACGCACCTTAAGTTTGAATGGTGGTAGTTAAAAATTTCCCATTCATTCTTTGGAATATTTTATATGTCAGGAAAGTGTGGAAGATGATATCTTTCACATTTGTATGGAGTCATAAATCCATCTGAAATGCCATAACTGGAATCCATCAAATAATACCTACCTAATAATCATATCGAACATCCACGTTATTAAGCAAACGATGTATCAAAGGAACAGGATATTATATATCTATCCACTATAAATTAGATTTGATTACCTAGTTATGGTTTAAGAAATTTGGACGTCGAACTATTCAGAACTTCTGAAAATATCCCGTTGTCATGTGTTGTGTCTTCCCATCCAGTTAATACATAACTGAAGGTCAAGTCAAAGGCACATGCCGCCATAATATTTTGAGTTAAATAGCCATTTCTCCCAATGAAGGCCGCGGCTTTCTCAGATGGTACATGACACGTTATATGAGTATACCAATGCAATGTTGGAAAATAGCATATATGTACTGCTACTCCATATTTCTTCTAGAATATGCATGTTTTCTGGGTTCAACGGCTGTATAATATCAATGGCTAGCAACATGACACTACGCAACACACGATGAAACGTCATATGTATTGTGTCTCCTGAATGCTGAAACCTTTCTCTTAATGCTCTATTTGAATGTCCTTGACCCACTATAACCATGAATATACCCACCATTTCATGTATTGAAGTTTCCCTGGTTGGGGTTAGTTGATACTACTGCATCAGAGCATTGCAAAGTGATAAGAAGCATGGTCTCCACGTCCTGAACTGTTCATGACATCTAATAGGATGCTCAGATAAGATTTCTTGTACCTACATTTGTCCCGTTAGGATAGAGTTTCTACAATATCTTTTAGTAAAATACTTAAAGACATATTGATCAGCGAGTGATGCGGCTGTTGCAGCTATGATGTTGTCTGTTTCTTATTCAAAATCTTCGTCGCTCTCATGACGCCATGCCTCAAATCATAGAGGGGGGTAAATAGAACTACAATGTCATTAAGTGATTGCTACATGATTAGTGCAATTTATTGCACATTTTTATATCATATTTATCATTTTATATTTCGTATTTTATTCTATTTTGGGTATTTTTGTCAATAAATACAAGTTACAGGGCTTAAATGCAAAGGGACGGAAAATTGTACTGAAAACAGGATACGTGCGTGCAATGGAAATCAAATCGGAGCTAAATCAAAATTCGAGAATAAATTAGCGGTTTTGGAACAAACTTTGGGGATCTAGAGATCAAGACATTTTATGGAGGAAGCAAGAAACTACCGAGCCATAAAAGTTCGGCTGATTTGGTCTATATTGAAGATTCAGCTGAAATTCAGAGGCAGAACAAACCCGGATTTTGAGCAACGATCTGTTACCTTTAGTTATTCTGTAGACTTTGTTTCGTTTTTGCCAAAAGGCTTTATAAACTCCTGTATAGATTAAGGTTATATCATCTTTCTCATTACTTTCGAACTAGGGTTTTTTATAAAGAGATCGGCAATTTGTAAGTTCTTTTATGCCATTAATAAATTTTAGTTCTTTTATTTTCAATATGCATGGCTAATTAAGCAGTCTGGGTTCTTTTGGTTTGCATCTAATATTGTGGATGTTTTTCTTCTCTTTATGTTTTTTGCTTTAATATGAATGTTCTTAGATCTTTATATTTCTCTTGTTCTAATCTAAAAAAGAAATTTTTATAATTAAAATGTTGACGCCTTTAATAAAAATTATGGATAGATTAGAATACCTAAAAACTAATTAAGTTCATGATAGATGACGTCTAGAAACTTAATTAGGGGCGGTAAAAATAAAATATAGATCTTTAATATTCTAATCTAGTAATTAATCTAATCCAGAATAAAACCTAGAACGTGTTATTTATAAATTCATGGCCTACACATGCACAGACGGTTAACCCTGGGTTAAGTTAAGAAATTAGAATTAAGGTTTTAATTAAATCTAAATGAGATAACATAATTGATAGGATAAAATTAAATCATAATTAATTTATCTTATGCTTTTATGTTGTTGATAGATAATTAATTAAAACTAGAAAAAAAAGAACTAAAGATACTATTTACATCACCATATTAGAAAAGCAAATCAAAATCCTAGATATTCATTTTATAAGTAAAACAATCTTTTTAAATTTCCTTACTTTTAAATTTCTGTATTTTAAAATTATTGCAATTTTATTTTATCAAATCTTTTCTTTAACTTGTTTTTAAAATTAAAATTAACACACCACTTCGTGGGAACGTTCCTTAAGTACTATTGGCGATAAAGTTGTATACTTGCGGTTTAATTTGGAAAACAATAAAAATCCTATCAAGGTTTTGGCGCCATTGCCGGGGAGGGGTAGTTTAATTACTTTTAAAATCAAGTTTTAGCTTTTTATTTAGGTTAAATTAGATTTATATTATTTTATTCTGCGAATTCTCTGTTTTTATATCAGGAAATGAGACGAACTCAGAGACCAGAGATCGTGACGAGCAGGAGGAAATTTGGTGACAAAACTAGGGCTTCAAAATTTTGGCCGAAACCCCATAAATATCAAAATCGGCCGAAATTTTTTTAGGGTTTTGAAATTTTCTTGTGGGTGTTTGTTTAACTTCTCGCATATTTTAATAAAGTTTGTTTCATTTTTGATGAAGTGTCAATCTTGCAATGAAAACGAGACAAATACCCAACGATTTCACCTACCTGTTTTGTAACGACTCCAATTTTAATGTACAGAAAATTGTTAAAAAGTTGATGTGCAAATGGAGTATTTACAATTCTGTGTACACTATAAGTATTTGATTTGCTTTTGAACAGCAAGAAAACACTTGTAGGACATTGGTAAAGCCTTGCACTGCTGTGACGTAGCCCTTGTGATCGAATCCCCCTATCCACGTTATCTTTTTGTTAATTTTTCTTTTAATCTTTTAGAAGCCTAAGGGTTTGCACGTGCACTATACGTAAGATGATAAATTACAGAATAATCAAACACATGCACGAGGGTATATAAATCGAGAGAGACACATGGCACAAATCCAGAGCCCCACCACCGGATTACGACCGGCGAGATAAGCTTCTTCACCGGCACCGCCGGCCCCCCCGTAGGGGATGCTCCCTATCTTTTCACCCGAGCACCCCTTGGCCTACCCCACTAACCCCATATTGTTTGTTTACTCTGAATTTATCCAGAGAACAATAAAACACCCTTTAATCCAATTTTTAATGCATTCTTTAACCCTTAAAACCCTAATTTTCCCTATAAATACCACCCTCCATTTCACACCTCCTCACTCAGAAATTTCCTGCCAAAACTCTCAAAAATTCTCAAGTCCATATAGTTGTGCAAGTGGAGTTAGCAAAGGGTGAAGTTCTGACGAAGTTCCAAGTAGATTCCGGCGATGAGACGACGCCCCGACACTTTCCCTACCTTCCCCCTTCTCCCTTATAACCTTGTAGCCTGTAAGTCCCCTCTCCCCATCTCTTGTTCTATTTTAAAAACTTTAATTTTTAAAACTCGACGAAAATAGAGTTAATCCGACTTCCGTTTTATTTTTCTTTAAAATTCTAATTTTTCTTAAACAATAAAATATCATACTCTCATATAATGTTTAACAAACATTAAGGAACACATTAAAACAAGTTTCATCTCAAAAGAATCTTTTATGCAACTTTTATCGTATTTTTACGATAAAATACCATATATTTTATTTTCGACATAAATCAACATAATACCTGTATTACCTTTAAATAACACACGAGATAATGACCTATCTCATCACAACACACATCTTTGACATAACACGATGAACTTTGGGATTCTAGTTTATGGGAAATACGAATTTACAAATAAATACCATCAACTTTCAAAACCGTTTTCTTTAAAAAGTGTGTTAATTAAATTCTTTGCAATTGCACCTCTACAACCAACTTTTGGGGATCCCGTTCGGGATGGTGCGGATTATCGCACATCCTCGGGGCTACTAGAGCGAGATGTAGACCTCCGAATGGAGCGTTCGATCTCGATGGAATTTTTAATACATTTTTTAGAAAATGAGATTTTTACAAAAATAAATAAATTTATTTTTAAAAATATAGATATATATGAATATTATCAAAAGATCTATTTTAATTATATTATATAAATATTCTAAGTTTTCTAAATCAAAGGAATCACCATTATAGGAAAATACCAATTACAATTCAACGCAAAATTCCGATATTTCAATAAAATACCATATACAATAAAAAATAGGTTCTATTCACTAGAAATTTCACTTTTATGAAATATACATCTATAAAAACCCTAAAAACGATAATTAAATACTTGAGGTGTATTTTGAAAATATATCAAAATTGTTTTTACATAAAACCCCCTCAAGTTATACTAAATTACAATAAGAACCCTAGTAAATATAGGTTTAAGTGGGACCAATTCTCTTGAACCTCAGGGAGCCGGAGAATGTGGGCGCTTGCTTAACTAAGATAGACAGTCTAACAAACGGTGTTATCAATACGGTAATTGTCTTGGAAAAAGACACAAATCACGCCGTTCATGTACAGCAGTTACCGATAATATCAAAACTAATTCAGGACTTCAATTTTTTTCCAAAGTGTCTGACTTAGACCGAGTCTCAATCTAATCAATCTGACTTGAATATGATTCAAGTATAAACTACAATACAATATGAATACATGAATTCGTCTATTCAATCCATATCAATCTATATTGATTGAACCGAATCATGGATATACTCCATTTACATGACTCTCCATTTGTATCCATTCTGTTTACTGATATCATAGTTTCGGCAAGTCATCTATCTATATAACAAAACAATACAATCAATACAAAAGACATCGCGTGGTTTTAAAGAGGTAGACTGGTACGGAATGTGTTAAAAGTGGCACGAGACTGTAACCTTAATACACCTAACCTGAATATCCATTGCCGCTGTACCGTGGTTGAATGGTTCTTTGTGCTCCGTATACCTTAGTCTCTGGAATAGTGGGACTCCTCTCATATACACTGGCATATTCTGTACCAAGTTACAAACAACTGCGTTAACAATATAATCAAACAGTACTAGTTCTACTCTATTCCCGTCTTTTCTATTTTTTACTTGTATTTGGGACTCACCGAGCGATTGTTCGCTGACGACATTCCGTTTCTTCTATCTTTGAAATGTTGTCGGGTGGATCGGACTCACTGGAGATCGAGCCCAGCACTGGAGATTTGGAGCAGTTAGCTTTTGACCCCGAGTTTTAGATACTTGTACATACTTTTCATTTCAGCTATGCCATTGTTTTGGCATTGTTTTTTATTCATGTATTTACATTTCCTGTTGTACTTGTAAAGAATTGTTAATAGATAAAAGTTGCCATTCATTTACATTCTTGTCTCTTGTGTACATTTTGCTTTATATTGCTTAAATACGCTTAGCGTGTTTACTTCTGAGTAAATACGCAGCGGTATCGTCGTGTCTCCTTACCCGTATACTGGGAAGCGGGGCGTGACAGGTTTTGTTGGCAGCCTATGCAGTTCAGTTCTGTATGGATATGCAGGTCAATTCCGCATGAAGTCCTAAGCAATATAACACAAGAATCAACAACTAAAACATTCTTTACGATTCATATTCTTTGAATCTTACAATTTCATATACTTTGAATCTGTCATAACCCTATTTTTCTTTCAAGATTATGGATTCTCCAAACAACACCAGCACCAATTTCAACAACACACTACCACCTCTACCGCTTATGCCTACCGTCGCTGTTAGTGTATATGCCTTAGAGGACATTATTGTATCATACTAGATTGTATATTACTTAATGGAAGCTTGGGATATTCACAGTTGTATTGACAGTCTTGCTAAAAATGGTAGTATGATACTTGGTTTGTTTCTACTTTAATATGTGCATATATTTCTTTTAACATATTGCTTATACATATTAGTAGAGCCCTTAGGATCTTTGCTTGATTACCAGCATTGTGATGGAAGTCACACTAGTGGGGGCTGAGTAGTCTATAAGCACATCCTATTCAGGTCCCTGGTTGTTGGATTATCGAGACGGGGCATCAATACTCCGGAGTAAATTGGTGTATACGCTTCTCATCCCAGCTGGGGAGATGGTCTGTCCCAGTACATCGTACTGGAGATAGTATGCGGGTGCTCGTTAGGTTACGAGTACACCGGACAGGACTTGCCGGGAACTGCAGGTTGGTACTATACCTATCGTCAGATTGCAGTTCCCAGGTGACATGAGTACAGCTTAGTCCGTCGACTTGACACTGCTACTTCGTCTCGGGTGTGTTCCCACTGTACTTAGATTACTACCCTACCACGGATCAAAGGAGTCGTGCAAATATGTAGTAGTTGGGTGCAGTCCCGAAGCACTTGGAAGCAGTGGCGGTTAGACAGGATTCGTCTCTCCCGGTATTGGGGGTTGATATCGCGCTGTGTATGGAGAGCTATTACGCAAAGTCCCTGGCCAGGGCAAGTGAGATTTACTGGTAGATGTTCCAGTAGTTTCTCAAGGTGTAATGGGCTACACTCCGACACGACTTATACCGCTATTAGGGGTATGACGTTTACCGCCGCCTAGGCCCGATATGCGATAGTCCTAGACGAACAGACTGGACTGTACGGAGATTGTCACATACAGGCTCAGTAGGAGTTCGGATGGGTTTCCTCACGTCCTTCTTATCGACATCTACCTGGGGACCGTTACGTACAGCTAGTACCGTTTGCGGCCTGTGGTTAAACCCACTGCCAGTGTAGTGTCGAGTCTTTAGAGTCCCACACAGAGAGTTTCCCTGCACCGGGCAAAAGGTGTAGATGCCGTATGGTTTTACGGCAGGGCCGCGATCACTTACGTACACTTGTGCACGTACTGTGACCGGGCAGATAATACTAGTGGGCTTTGGTTTAAGTCGGATCCTATTATTATACAGATGGATTTATTCAGTCTTAGATTATCCGTGTTTTTCGGAAATACGGATGAGAGGGACAGTCTCGTAATTTGTCCGGGAAGCTTCTAGAAGGAGGTGACTCATTTGTGTTTATTTCTTTTTAGGTTTAAACTAAATGAAGTGGAGGAGATGAGGTGTAAGTATCATTAAATGATCCATGACTCATTGGATGATTCATCTTGTGAATTAAATGAAGCATGATGGATATTAGCTAGATATTTATTTTGGTGAGATATTATTATGCTTCATGATATTCACAAATGAGAATGGTTCATTCATTTTTATCCAAAACACTTTCTCTCTCCTCAAGTCTTCATCTTCTTCATCAAACCCTAAAAGCTCTCATGTGTTGAGAATCCTAGGGTTTAAAGTGACTAAGTACTCCATTTAAATACTCTACACCCTCTAGGACTTCTAGATTAGCAAACTCGAAGCCGCAGTTATCTCAGATTCGAGATAGGAGCTTGGTCTATAGACTCTCGGGTGGATCGTCTTTGACTCGAGGAGGCCGTTGAGGTACCCATGTTCCATAGAGCCGACGACAGGTGGAGGACCGCCATGAAGACCCGAAGGACATGTAACGTGAGGTATAACTTCGAATCCGAGTAGTTAAACCTCTCGTAGTTTGCTAGTAATGGTTTATACACGTTCCGTGTGCTCAAGTCCGTGTTACGAAGCTTTGATAATTGTTTTTCATATATTCCGCCTCCCTGCGAACACGTGGGGTGTGTGACATGGACTTACATTGGAATCAGAGCCTACTAAACCTTTACTAGCTTGTTAGCAACTTATTAGAACTTCGATCGTCGGAAAAACACGAAAACTTAACCCCGAATCCCTATAGTTTCTGTCGATTTTAAACTTGTCGAAAAGATTATTTCAGAGGCATGAAAATTCTCAGCAGGGAATTATAAGACTACTGGAGAAATACGAGATTGCAACTCGGTGAGACGACCGCGGAAGCGCGGCGGATTGGTGCAATCCGCCGCGGATCCGCGCAATCCGCCGCGGATCCGCGCAATCCGCCGCGGATCCGCGGCCGAGTTGACTCCGAGTTGACTCGTATTTACACAGTTTGTCTTATTTTTGGGTGTTCTATTTTCCTATATATTTTTGTTTCTACCCAGGTCTTTTCAGTGTTGGCTTGCATTTGGGGTAGACACGGAAAATGGTTGTCGATCGAAATTCTAAGTTATTTGCTAATCGGGATTTTTGATGTGTTCGTAAACCTCCGCTAATTGCTAGTATGTTGGTTAGTTGGGGGTTGCACATTCTGTGATGGATATTGGTTTGTGTATATGAACTCTATTGGATCGTCGTGGATGAATAGCCGGAGATGTGAGATGAGGGTTTTTATCTTTCATTTGATGTTAATTGTAATATGTTGTAATATTCTTTTACGGGGCACATCCGGGTTGAGGTTGTAGCCATCGTTGTATTATTTCATTTACCGTTTTTTGCTCCTAGGATAGACCCAAGACGGGGTGCACAAACTACCGGGTATTTTGAAGTGTTAAATGGCCTACTCACGTCGTTGAGGGAGACTGTTTCACTTCTGGTACTAGACGGGTAGTTTGCCGCACCCGTAGGGGTCTAGAGTGGGGTTTGGCTATTCATCACGACCGTATAATCCGTCTTTTGTTGCAGGCTCAAACGAAACGCGGATTCCTAGTATATCCAATATGTTCATCTGTGATCTGGAATGCCTATTATTGCGTCTGACGAATGTACAATATCTATATATGATATCTAGTAGGCGTTGCTTATATTTTGCATCCGCGCTAGCCGAGCCCCCGCTCTGTCGTTAGTTAAGTAACCTAATGGGTGAATGACAGGACCCAGCGGCGAATGCGGATGGCATAAGCGGACGTTGTAATTTCATTGTTTTCTGCAATGATAGGATAAATGATGGGACGTATTATATTAATGCAAAGAAAACAAACCAAAGTTGAATCGTTGGAACAAATTTAAAAGAAACCACTCGGTTATTTTAAAAAGAGCAGAATTTTTAATTGCGGAGTTTTAACCACACCTTTTAAAAAGCTATCGGGTTCCTTCGGTTATATCAAGTTCACTACGTTCACGGTTTCGCCAAAACCAGTCGTAACCCTCCGTCGTTTCATATGAATAGTCAGTAGTATTCAAGCTATGTTTGTTGGCCCTTAGTCAAGGCATAGTGATTGGTAGCTGCTGGGGTGTTCACATGTAGTATAGATAGATGCGTTGGTTTGGGACAGTCGTATTACTTTGTTGGCCTTAGTCAAGGGTATATACGGGTGGGTTCAAATTAACCTGGACAATGACGGATAGAACTTGACATGTGACTTATGATTTGTTGGCCTTAGTCAAGGTCATAAGAACATGGGGCAAAAATCCACATCGGGAGTTTCTAAAGAAACTGAAACTTGCTAGTATTGCATACCATTTGGAGTTTGATAATGTTGGTAGGATTCCTTCAGTATTATCACACGATGATATTTGGATCCCGATCCTACTGTGAGTATATTCTACTCATCAGGAGATTCGTCACTTAACGATCAATGCTATAAACCAAGTAGGTGTCTAGAACGGTGTTAGCGGGGCTACGCTTCCAGGGAAAAGAGGTTATTTAATTAAGGAACTTCGTGAAAGCGTCGTAAAACCTTCCTCGAAGTACCAACACTAGCCTGGCTGAACGGTTAAGCAAATATTATACGGTGAGATCAGTCCTGACTAGTTCTTCTTGTATGGTTTGAGGAAGGATTCGAGAAACAATGGGATCCATCCTGTTTAGATAAACTAAAAACCAATCTAAACTTGCAATAGCATCATGCTAAAGTGTTTTCTTCTCTCTCTCAACTGCAGCAACCTTGTGACCATGACTAGCCTACATCTAGATAACAAATTGACTGAATCTGACTTATTTGACTGGCAAAGGTCTGTCCAGATGTCCATTGCTTATGACAAGCTAGACCACCCTATTACTACTCAAGCCCCCGCCGTCCCAGGTCCAGTTTCCACCGTTGCGGATATGGATATCCATCAAACAAAGGAAAAGGACAGTGCGAATGCTAAGTGCCTCATGTTGGCTTCAGTTAATGGTGTATACCAGAAGCAGCATGAGAAGATGGACTTAGTTTCCATCTTCCTCCATAACAAAGATTTATATGGAGAGCAATCTTGTATCGTAAGATATGAGATTTTGAACGAATTGCTTCAAGCGAGATTGGCTGTCGGGTCATCTGTAGGGGACGGCGTCCTTACGATGACTAGCTATATTGATGAGCTCACGAACCTGGAGACCACGTTGGGAAACAAGTCATATGCTGACTTATTTCCACAGTCCCTACCCTCTACTTACACCCTGAAGGAAATCAGGGAGACACCCGCTCTGCTTAATAGGGGATCTTCTTTTTCTGCATCCAAGGCGAAAGCAAAGGGTGGAAAGAAGAAGACCTCCACAAAGACGATATGCGGTGTCAGTGAAGTAGAAGGAAAGGGAAGGGCAAAAGTTTCGGGACTTGGTGTAGGGAAGGAGGGATGTTCCTATTGTTATGGGAATGGGTATTGGCAGAAGGATTGCAGGGCTTTGGAAGCCAGTAGCTAGGAATCGAAGCATGTTGCGCTTTTTGTCTGAGGACATTGTGGGGACCCGGACGCCTCGGGTGTGTTTGTAATTGAGAACTGTTTGTCAATTAACTCTACTTCCTGGGTACTAGATACCGGATCGGGATCTCATGTCTGTAATTCGTTACATGCTTTGAGAAACCGTAGAGTTACCAGGATAGGTGATATGCCTCTCAGAGTTGCGAACGGAATGAGCGTGGACGCTGAATCCGTGGGGGAATATCGCCTAGGTTTGACAAGTGGGCAGATATTGATTCTACGTAACTGTTCGTATGTATCTAGTTTGACTTGTAATATCATATTGGTATCCTCACTTTCTAAAGAGGGATATGATTTTACATTCGTAAACGATGTGGTAAACATCCACCTAAATCAAGTTCTGATTGGGTCCGGTACATTAGATAACGGTATATACGTATTAAATCAAACTCAGGTTTTTAATGTCCAGAACACACTTAAAAGAAAGTCTCCAGAAATAAATCAGGCTTTCTTATGGCATTGTAGACTAGGTCACATCAATGAAACATGGTTGACTAAGTTACATAGAGAAGAATATTTGAATCCGTTCGAATATCAATCTTATGCTACTTGTGAATCTTGTCTCATTGGAAAGATGACAAAGACTCTGTTTACTGGACACGGAGTAAGAGCGAGTGAGCTCTTGAGACTCGTACACAGTGACGTGTGCGGTCCAATGTCTACACATGTGATTCGTATTGTCAAAAATATTTCTAAACCGCAATCAAGAACGACGTCGCTTGGTAGCTAGCCGGTGAGTACGGGTCGGTCCACAGGGATTTTGTGTTTTCCTAATTGCTCAAACGAGTTAATTCCGATGGGTGTCGGATTGATTATTTCAAAAACCTAAATTGATTTATACTAAGATTATCTAGATCTAAGTCTTGCTAGGGTTAGGTCTAGGGTAAGTTGGGAGATTGAAGGTTTCCTCACCGCTTTCAATGCCCTATTTTAGATTTATTAGGTGTTATGGTAATTATCAATAAAAGGGATTAGTGCCATCAGGAAGAAACGGTGTTTCTTCCTCTAGGTTCTTGTCCTTCCTTTATCGATCCTTACCCTAACCTCCATGGAAAATATACACAACCGGTCCTTTATACTACGGTATCACCGTTACCTCGAGGGGTAAGGTGCCGCAGGGAGCGGTGTGTGCGTGTATGCATGGAGTTCTAATTATTATGTGTGATGGGGCAAGAAAGGGGTGAGAGATCTCATCTCTCAAACCTTTCCCTAAAGCTAACCCTAACAAGTTAGGAGACTACTTGCTCATTAGGGGATTGAAAGACATTCTAAATTAAAAGTAAACTAAGGCAAAGAAATAAAAGAACTTACTAATTTTTATTGATGGCTCTCTCCAAACATCAACACGGTACAAATCTGAATTTATGAAATGAAAAGAGGCATGGCCTCATACAAGATTTGGAGTTCCTATTTTTAGAGGATAGGAACCCTAGGGTTACAATTGACTCACATATCTATTTTTACAAAAATACCCCCTAAGAAAAGACCTAGTCAACGCCCGCGCACCGCCACGAAATTTCGCGCTGACACGGGGACAACCCGGCCGCGGTTCCGCGGCCAAGTTGGGAGGTCGATTCTTCATTTTTCCTGGTATGCTTCTGGGTGCTTTTGTCTTCTTATTTCTTTGGTCCTTTTCTCAGGTTGGCTTCTAGGCTTCTTCCAGATCTCCATAGTGAATACTTGCAGTGGACTTTTACCGTTGCTTTGTGACGAAGTCTTGAACCTTGCACTGCCTTGTACTTTGTGAACTGATCTTCGTGTAGGCTTGATCAAGATTCCAACATTTATTGGTCGTAGTCTCACTTTTGTATCGTCTTTTGTCTTTTTCACTGTTTTTGTCCCGAGAATCTGTAACCTGTAACTAAGTAGCAGACATGGGTCAAAAACACCTGTTTATTTGTAAAATGACTAGGAATGGGGAATATAATAATACAATATTATGATATGAACAACATGCAAGAGGTGGTTATTCCTACTTCATTACTTTTACGGATGATTTCTCTAGGTATGGACATATCTTCTTGATGAAGCATAAATCCGAGGCCTTTGAGAAATTCCGGGAATACAAGAATGAAGTGGAAAAACAAACAGGCAAAAGTATCAAGACACTGAGATCTGATCGGGGTGGTGAATACTTAAGTGCCGAGTTCCTGGGATACTTAAAAGAGAATGGAATTCTCTCTCAGCTTACTCCTCCATACACACCACACACAATGGTGTATCGGAAAGGCGGAATCGAACCCTATTGGATATGGTTCATTCCATGATGAGTAAGGCTGAGTTACCGCGATCTTTCTGGTGTTATGCACTAGAATCAGCTGCATATCTTTTGAACCAGGTTCCAACCAAGACTGTGCCTACCACACCATATCAGATATGGAGTGGGAAGAAACCGTATCTTAAACACTTTAAGACATGGGGATGTCCAGCTTTTGTTAAAAAGCAGCATGCGGACAAGCTCGAGGCACGCTCAGTACAGTGTAAGTTTGTGGGATATCCAAAGAACTCCAAGGGGTATTTTTTCTATTACGCAGAGGAGCAAAATATTTTTGTTTCTCGTCATGCCCACTTCTTGGAAGCTGAATTTTTAGAAAATCAGAAGAGTGGGAGAGCAATAGAACTAGAAGAAATTGCAGAACCACAAGCCGTTACTAAAAGTTTGGTAGAACCAGAAGTTTCAGAAGAAAGAGACATCCCAGCGCTTATCCGCAGAAGTAGTAGGCAGTCTCATCCGCCCGAGAGATACTACGGGTTTCTTATAGACGGGGATCGAGAGGATTGCATCATTGACAATGATGACCCTACTAGCTTCCAGCAAGCCATTCAGAGCAGCGACTCGGTAAAATGGCTGGATGCAATGCGGACCGAAATGGAGTCCATGTACACTAACAAAGTTTGGACTTTGGACATTGCTTCAGATGGGGTAAAACCCGTAGGATGCAAATGGATCTTCAGAAAGAAGATTGGTGTAGATGGACAGATTGAAACCTATAAGGCTAGACTTATTGCAAAGGGTTTTCGTCAAAGACCTGGTTTGGACTATGACGAAACCTTTTCTCCAGTGGCTATGCTCAAATCCATTCGGGTCCTTCTTGCCATTGCTGCCTTCCACGATTATGAGATCTGGCAGATGGACGTAAATACGGCTTTTCTAAATGGTATTTTGGAAGAGTGCGTCTATATGGATCAGCCAGAGGGATTCATTCAGAGTGGGAGCAGCGGTAAAATGTGCAAGTTGCAAGTTGCTTAAGTCTATTTATGGACTAAAGCAGGCATCACGGAGTTAGAACATCTGTTTTGATGATATTGTTAAAGAATTCGACTTTATCAAAAATCTAGATGAACCGTGCATATACAGTAAGATTGTAGGGAGAACTGTAGTATTCCTCATCTTGAACGTGGATGACATTCTCCTGATAGGAAATGATATTCCTATACTACAGTCAGTCAAAGGATTCTTGTCACAGAAGTTCTCCATGAAGGACCTGGGTGATGCCTCCTACATTCTGGGGATCCAGATCTATCGTGATAGATCTAAGAGGATGTTGGGACTTTCGCAGTCCAGGTACATAGACACCATATTAAAAAGATTCGATATGGAAGATTCTAAGCGCGGTAACCTACCGGCTTGTCACGGAATCACCCTCTCCAAAGAGATGTCTCCCAAGACTGATTTGGAAAGGGCTCGCATGTCAATTATACCATACGCTTCTGCGGTAGGCTCTATAATGTATGCGATGTTATGTACCCGACCAGATGTAGCATACGCATTGAGTGTTGTAAGCCGGTATCAGTCAAACCCAGGGGAGAAGCACTGGATAGCAGTAAAGAAAATTCTCAAGTACCTGAGGAGGACTAAGGAGATGTTCTTGGTGTATGGCGGAAAAGGCCTTCAAATCGAGACCTTTGCTGACTCCAGCTTCCAGAGTGACAAGGATGACTCCAAGTCCATGTCGGATTATGTCTTTACCCTCAATGGAGGGGCGGTCTGTTGGAAGAGTTCCAAGCAGGACATCGTTGCTGACTCGACGATGGAAGCGGAGTACATAGCTGCTTATGATGCCGCAAAAGAAGCTGTCTAGATGAAGAAGTTCCTCACAGAACTTCAAGTGGTTCCTACCAGTGTTGATCAAATACCTCTGTATTGCGACAACAACTGCGCTATAGTTTTAGCGAAGGAACCCAGATCCTATCAGAAGTCCAGACACATCTTAAGGCGGTATCACCTGATCAGGGAGATCGTAGATCGCCGGGAGATCGAGGTGAAGAGAGTAGATATAGAGAATAACCCTGCCAATCCATTCACAAAGGCCATTCCTCAGACGTAGTTCGAGAGGCTATTCGAGATGATAGGTCTGCGATATGCCAGTACATGGCCCTAATACAAGTGGGAGATTGTTAGTGTATATGCCCTAGAGGCCATTATTGTATCATACTAGATTGTATATTACTTAATGGAAGCTTGGGATATTCACAGTTGGATTGACAGTCTTGCTAAAAATGGTAGTATGCTACTTAGTTTGTTTCTACTTTAATATGTGCATATGTTTCTTTTAACATATCGCTTACACATATTAGTAGAGCCCTTAGGATCTTTGCTTGATTACCAGCGTTGTGATGGCAGTCACACTAGTAGGGGCTGGGTAGTCTATAAGCACATCCTATTCAGGTCCCTGGTCGTTGGATTATCGAGATGGGGCATCGATACTCTGGAGTAGACTGGTGTATACGCTTCTCATCCCAGCTGGGGAGATGGTCTGTCCCACAGCCATCAGTACATCGTACTGGAGATAGTATGCAGGTGCTCGTTAGGTTACGAGTACACCAGACAGAACTCGCCGGGAACTGCAGGTTGGTACTATACCTATCATCAGATTGCAGTTCCCAGGTGACATAAGTATAGCTTAGTCCGTCGACTTGACACTGCTACTTCGCCTCGGGTGTGTTTCCACTGTACTTAGATTACTACCCTACCACGGCTCAAAGGAGTCGTGCAAATAGGTAGTAGTTGGGTGCAGTCCCGAAGCACTTGGAGGTAGTGGCGGATAGACAGGATTCGTCTCTCCCGGTATTGGGGGTTGATATCGCGCTGTGTATGGAGAGCCATTACGCAAAGTCCCTGGGCAGGGCAAGCGAGATTTGCTGGTAGGTGTTCCAGTAGTTTCTCAAGGTGTAATGGGCTACACTCCGACACGACTTATACCGCTATTAGGGGTCTAACGTTTACCGCCGCCTAGGCCCGATATGCGATAGTCCTAGACGAACAGACCGGACTGTACGGAGATTGTCACATACAGGCTCACTAGGAGTTCGGATGGGTTTCCTCATCGTCCTTCTTAGCGACATCTACCTGGGGACCGTTACGTACAGCTAGTACCGCTTGCGGCCTATTGTTAAACCTACTGCCAGCGTAGTGTCGAGTCTTTAGAATCCCACACAGAGAGTTTCCCTACACCGGGCAAAAGGTGTAGAGGTTGTATGGTTTTACGGCAGGGCCGCGATCACTTACGTACACTTGTGCACGTACTGTGACCGGGAAGATAATACTAGTGGGCTTTGGTTTAAGCCGGATCCTAGTATTACACAGATGGATTTATTCAGTCTCAGATTATCCGTGTTTTTCGGAAATACGGATGGGAGGGGCAGTCTCGTAATTTGTCCGGGAAGCTTCTAGAAGGAGGTGACTCATTTGTGTTTATTTTTTTTTAGATTTAAACTAAATAAGGTGGAGGAGATGAGGTGTAAGTTTCATTAAATGATCCATGACTCATTAAATAATTCATCTTGTGAATTAAATGAAGCATGATGAATATTAGCTAGATATTTATTTTGGTGAGATATTATTATGCTTCAAGATATTCACAAATGAGAATGGTTCATTCATTTTTATCCAAAACACTTTCTCTCTCCTCAAGTCTTCATCTTCTTCATCAAATCCTAAAAACTATCATGTGTCGAGAATCCTAGGGTTTAAAATGACTTAGTACTCCATCTAAATACTCTACACCCTCTAGGACTTCTAGATTAGCAAACTAGAAGCCGCAGTTATCTCAGATTCGAGATAGGAGCTTGGTCTATAGACTCTCGGGTGGATCGTCTTTGACTCGAGGAGGCCGTTGAGGTACCCATGTTCCATAGAGCCGACGACAGGTGGAGGACAGCCATGAAGACCTGAAGGACATGTAACGTGAGGTATAACTTTGAATCCGAGTAGTTAAACCTCTCGTAGTTTGCTAGTAATGGTTTAGACACTGTTCCCCTCCGAAGGACGCGGCGGAGATGCGATGGACGTCTTGCCTGAAATTCGGGGCAGATGCTAATAGGTGCTATCCGTCCACCTCTCCGAAGATGCCAAGTTGATTTATGGCACCATGTATCGAAGGTTTAAACGGATGCGGTCGATGTAGCAGACTTCGTCAGATTCCCCCCCGTCTGAGGGGTTTTTGATTGTGGGGACGCTCTTCCCTGCAGGCGCAAGCCCCTGCAGTTAATTACTCTACCGCATCGCGGTAACAACTTTCTCCTTCTCCAGCTGGTCACTTCGTGTCGTGGGTGTTTGTTTTGTTTGTGGTTGCCTGTGGATTGTATACGGAGACTAATTTATGTTGTCGCCCGTAGGACGTGAATTAGTCCAAATCCGTATTTTCTTAGATTTGGGGTTTGGGGTTTTGGTTTAAGGATACATTAGCCTTATTTGAGACTAAGATCAACTTAAACATTTGTTAAAGATACGTTAGTCTAATTTGAGACTAAGATCAGCTTAACAAGATCATTTAGATCTGACAAAAGAGCATTTGGGGGCTCTATTGTTCTAGTTTAGGGACATAGTGGTCCATTGCCAGTTTAAGGACATGGTGGTCCATTGCATGTATGGCCGTCGGGACCCGTCACCTCTCTGACGACGTTGAAGGATTACAACGACAGATATCAGAGGAGTTCAGAGATGTACCCTTGAACCAATGTTGGTTGGGAGATCTATAGTCCAATTTAGGACTAAAACCTGTTTGAAGGTTTATGAGCACATGGGCTCGGTCGATATGAGTTGAACATTTTGTTGTTCTGACTGTTTGAGCCTTTATTTGGGGCTCAGCCCTTTTATAATGCGTAGCATTCATTTTTGGTCTGTTAGACCTTTTAATTGGGCTCTGCCCCTTTTTAATAATGCACAGTATTTGTTTTTCTGACAGTGTGCCACGTGGCTGTTAGGCGCTCTGCGCCAATTAAAGAGCGTAAGGCGCCAGCGCATGTGGAGGTGACACGTGTCACGCTCTGGTGAACGCAAGTCTGTTAGCGCAGAGCGCTGCGCCAGTGTGCTACGCTAGTGCGCTGCTGACACGTGGCGCGCCCTGGTGCAGTGCGCCATTCCAAGAGTGCAGTGCGCTATATTTAGGAGCGCAGAGCGCAGATTGTTCTGTGATTGACACGTGGCGTTCTCTGGCGCAGTGCGCCAATCCAAGGAGCGCAAAGGCTCAAATTAAGAGTGCAGGGCACTGTCCAATAGCGTATAGCACATCTTGATTAAATTTAGATCAAAGAAAAGAATCTTTTTAGTTCTAAAGAGGTTCTACCTCAAGATTCAAGAACCAATGGTTCATCAAAAGGTTGTGCCTTTATATAGATCAAAAGATCTAATAATGAAGTAAATTACTTCTTTTATCTTTTATGATTGGATCTTTTTTGATCTTTTTTCTTTTTATTGAAGATCTTGATCTTGTTCTTAGATCATTGATTTTTTTAGAAGAAATTCTTCTTTTTTCAAAGGTTTACCTTTTTTTTCTCTTTGAGTTTTTCTCAAAGTTTTTTTTGAGGAGCTCTGTATCTTCTGTATGTATGTATATCTGAGACTTGGAGTCTAGGGGCCTTTATATAGGGCCAATTAGTTTGTTAGGTTAGTTACAGAGATATTTCTCTAATTGATCTGGGGATATTTCCCTACCGTTGGATCTTTGATCCTAAGGCATCTATTTTATAGAAGATAATCTTCTTGTTTTAATAAGATTAAAAAGATCTTTCTAGAATTTTAATTCTGATTAAATAATTCATTATTTAAGTTTTAGTGCTGGCACAGTTGGCGCAAGTGCATCTGCGCTTGACACGTGTCGCGCAGCGCAGAGCGCAAATTATCTGAAGCGTTGCTTACTTTATTTTTAAAATTTAAATTTTAAAACAGAGCCTAGCTCTAATTGGGGTGCGCTGCCTTGGGCGCAGTGCCCCTTGCGCTGGCATGTCTGCTTTTGACACATAGCGCTCTGCGCGCAGCGCAAGGGATCTGAAGCGTTGCTTCACCATTTGAATTTGAAATTCAAACAGAGGTTTGCTCTGATTTGGGGAAACAAATACCCTCCCACCGTTGCGCTCACGTGGCGCACACGTGAGTGCAGCGGTGGCAACATCTGATCCATTGGATCGATTCAGGAGTTAAAGAGGCGCTTGAGCGCTTATAAATAGGACCCTTGTTCCTCCGCAGATGATCATCATCTTCAAGAATTTTATTTTCAGAGCCTTGCTCTTGTTTTCCAGAACTCCAAGAGTTAAACTCTAGAAAATTTTTAGGTAAAAATTAACTTAACTTAAATTAAATTAATTTTAATTAATAGAGCCTTGCTTTCATAGATCTTTTGATCTAAAGAAAACTCCTTTGGGGTTTCATAAATAGAGCTTTGCTCTCAAGAATTTGTTTCAGGGTTTTTTTAACCCATGAACAGAGCTTTGCTCATTGACAGAATATAGATCTTTTGATCTTCTGATGATGAACTCTTAAGAGTTTTTCATAGATCTTTAAGATCACAAACTTTAATTTTTAAGAATTAATTTTTCCTTTGATAGATTTTTCCATCTTTATTACAGAGCTAGGCTCTTTAAGGAATTTTATTCCCTTGTGACCAGAGTTTGACAAGTGTCACTCTGTGACAGAGCTTTGCTCTGAAAAGGGAGATTTTCTCCTTATCTCAAGGGATTTCTCATTTAATGACAATATTCTTTTGAGGATCTTCTCATTAATTGACAGTCTCATCCAATGATGAGGCTGTCTTATTAACTGAGCATTGTCATCTGGATTTTGTGGGTCCCTTCTCCACTGCATTGCAGTGTGGTATAAATTTTAAAATGCCAAACGTTGGAATTTTTTTAAAATTAACTTATGATACTGATAACTGAATTTCGCTTTTTCTTGCAGGCACTATGTCTGCTGATCTATCGTTCCCATTTTTTCGCTCAGAGGGAGGATTCCCTGAGGCGCCAGTGGACCGGGAGGTTCTTACTCTTATTAAGGATTACGACCGTGAGTATAAGAACCTTCACCTGTGGGGTAGGTGGTACAATGAAATCATCAAGGGTCGCCGAAGCTTTTCTTGTGCGACGCCGTCAGAGCCGATCTCATCGATCCCATATGCGGATGCACCCCCGGTGAACTATGCCGTGGAGGTCGTAAATTGGAACTTGGAGGATCTTCTTCAGCCTTCGATTGCTGCTATTCCCGTGCAGCCGCCGGCAGCCGTGGATATTCTGGGGTGGCGCATATGCCAGGGTGAGTCGCGCCCTTGGGGACAACCCTATAACATCAGATTGACCCCTCGACAACCGGCCGGGTATTTACAGTGGGCCAGGTACATCTTGTCAGCGAAGAGGACGCATTTGATGAAGATTGGTCTGTACCCTGCAGTCTACGCCTCATTGTTCGAGTACCCTGCTCCTCCGACGTGGTGGGTTAAGGCATTCGTAGAACAATGGAACATCCCCACCCATACCTTTCTTTTGTCGGACAAGGAAGTTTCCATCCCCCTGGAAGAATTTGCTGAGATTTCGGGTTTGCCGGTGAGGGGGGAGCATTATGAAGAGTTACTTCCTCCTGACGAATATGTCTTCGCCACCAAGCCGCTGGTAATGGGCCTAACGCCGGAGAATTCTATTTAGCACCAGTTTCCGAGTCTGGTGAAGGTGCTGAATATGTATGAAAGTCTCTATTTGGAATCGGGAGGCCGGGGAGTTAGTTTTGTAGATTTCATCGCCCGCTTTCTTCGACCGGAGATTCTATCGCAGCAGAGTGAAAAATTCGCCAAACTTGACGACCCCTTCGGCTTTGGTTTAGATCGTCGACCAGCACTGGAGAACGACCAAAAGGGTTTCTACCTTCCCGACGCTGCGATCATGCCCTTATCGGAAATCGCCGTCCCGGGCATCGACGAGGAGACTTTCTTTCTCGGGTTTCTGGGGCTATGGTTGTGCTGGTTCGCACTCCCCATGCACCCGTGCTACATGAGGCCGTCCGTCTTCTACCCAGCGCATCGGATGGTGGCTGGTATACAGTTGTCAATTGGAATCGCCGGGTTGGCCCACCTGTACCATGGACTCAGCGTGGCGGCGGACGCAAATGAACTGGGGGTGCAACCCGCCAATTTCCCGACGCACTATTTTACTTCATGGATGGAGATGCATGTGTTCGGGGGTTTTTGGTATTCACAAGAGGCCCTCGTTCTATGAGAAGTGCAGACTCCCGAGAGTTATGCGGCTGGTCGGCGCTTCTATTGTGAATCCGCCTCCGCGGGAGGCTAGGGGGTTGCATCTTCGTCCGCGCACGGTTGGCGCAGGCATTTCTTTCACGGACAAGGTCATGACCATCGGCCGTGAGACCTCCATGTCGGTGTTGGCGTTGCGTGATAGTTTCAAGGACGGGGCCTCCGTATTGAAAGCCCGGGAGATTCTTCACTTATACTCCATCCGACCGGGCTTCCTGGTGTTCAGGTAAAACGATATGGCGCTCTTCATGAGGTACAACCCCCATCGGTTCGCCCAGCAGTTAAGTTATAACCAAGGAGTCCCACTAGAGGCATTTTTGGAAGAGCCCGCGGCCACCAGGGAGGGAATACGGAGCGCGCTGCACCACTTTATGCGGCTGAATACGGGCTCCCACTTCTTTATTAGCGAGCCGACTTGCGTTCCAAGGGCCCTAAACGTATACGGGGCTTGGTATCAGCACGCGATGGGTGCTGTTATCTGAGAAAAGAAGCGGCTGCTGATTGACCGCAAGGGTACGCCCCCCACCAGCGATCGCAAAGCCCCCCTAAGGCCAATGACCCATGTTGTTCCTCCGCTGAGAAGAGATGATGGAGATGAGCCTCCACGTGTGCTGAGCCCCCCGTGCGGATTGCCCCGTGATACCATGGACGTGCCCCCAGCGCCCCGTGCTCCGATGGAGACAGTGAATGTGGTTTCGCCTGAATCCGGTGTGGGCTCGGACATCGGGACCCGCCGTCCCAAGGTGCCCATGAAGCGCAAGTTGATTTTGGGTGCACCCGGGGCTCGCGTGCAGAAGAGGAAGAAGAAGTCGATCCTTTCTGCTGACGTTGTGTTCGGTCAGGAACCTCATGCTCCTTATAGCGAGGGCTTGGGTGAGTACGGGACCAACGAGGGATTATTTATGCCGCCAGACGACACTGATCTGGCGGCCGCCATCGCAGCTTCAGAGCGATTGGCGAGGCGCGATGCGTGGTTAGCTAAACTTGCGTAATTGGGTAATCACTAGTTGTATTTTTCCGTCATTGCATCGTACTTTTATCATTGTCTTTAACTAACGCTTTTCCCTTTTTTTTTAACAGGCATTTCTACCGAAGAAGCTATCGCTGCTTCCCTCAAAACTTTCCAGGAGGAGGAACGACTCAGAGCATCCTTAGGCCTTGGTACATTTCGGTTCACTATGCCTTTCCTTCCATTTCTTATGAGTGATCTGACCCCCTCTTTGTCTTATCGCAGGGACTACAAGACCTATCCCGCAAACTGATGCGGGAATTCTTTCCGGGCCAGCTACCGATGTTCCGGCCTCTTTGGAATTGCCGCAAGAGACCCAACTCAAAAAGCCGATGATGGATGCCTTGAAGGCTCTGGAGGCAACTCTGAACGCGGACGACGATGCCTTGCTGAAGGAGGCTTCTAAGAGGTCCATCGTGATGGCCCGGGAGGAGAGGAAACGCTTGAGGCGCGCAGTGAAGGAGCACAGCGCCGCTTTGGCCGTTGGAGCGGGCCCAAGTGCCGTTACTCCCGCTGCTACTCCTTCCGAGGAGCCACCGGTCGCCTTGTCTACTGCTCATAGACGGGCGGCGCGTGCAGCTCGGGAAACCAACGATCAATCCACCTCAAGTAATGTGTTTTTCGAGGCTTTGTTGTAAGAGTTGTAAAACTATCAGTTCTTATACATCTTGTCCTGCAGGGCCAAGTCCAACTGAAGGAGCAGCGGAAACCGTCGAGCCTGAGGGGACGGTGGAGAAGGTAGCAGCTGATCTCGAGGCGACGGTAGGCAGTGCAGCCATAGTCGCCAGGCCTGAGCTAGTGGCTGATGAGACAGTCACGCCTACTATGCCCGAGACGGTTGCCGATGCTGAGCCCGAGGGGGTGGTAGGTAAGACGGCTGCTACGACCGAGCCTGGGGCAGGAGCGGATGGAGCGGCTGCGACCGATGAACCTATGGCAGCGGTGGACGAGACGGTCGCGACCGCTGAGCCCGAGGGGGTAGCGGGTGAGATGGGCATGATTGCTGAGCATGAGACGGCCGCTCTTTCTCAAGAGTTGGGCGCCGCTCCGATTATCGCTCTCCCCGCTTACGGCTCCTTATCGTCTTCTAGCGTCGCGAACATGACGACGGCTCCTGTAGAGTCGGGCGATGAGGCAACGGGAGGTGAACCCATGCCCATGGAGGAGGGAGATGCCGCCATTTCGGCTGGCGACTCATCAGGTAAATTTTGGTTACCTTCCTTCTTTTTTTTTATTCTGCAATCTTTCCTAATAAAGTTTATCTTGCTTCTAATGCAGGTGTGGCTAGTGCTGAAATTGAGCTGCTCGAGACAGCGCCGTCAGTTACCGCCCTGACGGTGACCACCCCTCTGCCTTCTCTCGCACCATCGCAAATGCTGGAAGGTATGGATTTGTAACCCATTAGTCTTATCTCTCAGGCGTATAATTCACATACTGATGTTGTACTACTGCGTCCTTGCAGGAGTGCTTTTTGATCACCTTTACCAGGTGCTGCACCCACACTTCTCCTTCCCGTCGGAGCTTGCCTCCTCCAGTGGCGCTGGTGCGTATAGTTTTCAATTAACGCCCTTTCTTTTTCTAATAATGAAATTGTTTCTGATTTTTCCTTATCCTGATTGCAGTGCTACAGATCGAAGGAGGAGATGTAAGATCAGTCGCGCCACCGGCCCTCCCGGCTTTGCCACCTGCTGCAGCTGGTATAGTAGATTCCTCCATTGATGACCTTTCTATATTTCTTAAACCGTCATTTGATTGCGTTTTGTTTTTCAGCCGTCGTTCCGATTCTGGCCCCTTTCGAGTCTCGCATCATGATGCCGGCAGGCCCATTTTCTAGATGTCCATCCTCAAAGGGTGCTGCGATGAGTCTGAGCATGCTAAGCGGATGCGTCGAGGAGCTTAACGCAGAAGCTCCCATATCTGCCGCAGATTTCGCTGCTGAGGTTAATCCGATGCTGGTGACGCTTGTAAATTTCCACAATGAAGGCGTCGTCGAGTTTTGGGTTAACCACTGCAGGGAGATCGAGGCCCGCCTGCATCAGCTGGAGCTTATGCATCCTGCCCTCGAGGTTTTGGCCATGAGTACTCAACGGGCGGCATGGATCGAGCAGAGCGCTTCTTACTTCCGCCATCTGGAATAAGAAGCGGCTTTAAGGCGGAGGGAATGCCAAGAGACCTCAAGCGAGTCTGCTCGACTGCGTGCCGAGGTCGACGCGAACGCTGCCCGGGTGAAGGCTATCTTCGAGGGCCTTCTGCAAAGTATTTCTGATGGGCTAATATTGAAGCAGAAGCTCGATGTCGTTGAGCGTGATGCCCAAGGTCGCGAAGCAGCTCAACGAGCCGTCGAAGAACAACTTTCATCTTACATGCAGCAGCGGGCCCAGGTGGAAGCAGAGTTGGCTGTGGCGGCCGCTCAGGAGGAGGCGTTGAAGGAAGTGCGAGAGCAATTGATGGGCTTACTTAAGACGCTTCCTTCTCAGTAGCTGCCTTTGTATCAATTATACACTTGTAATCTTTGAATAATATGTATCCATTCTTTATTCTTTTATACGATTCGCCTTGTACTTAGTTGAATTCATGAATAAAGATACACACACAATTTTTTTTGCAATGTCTTGTGTCATCTCTGCGCTTTCCCCCTTCTTTTATTATCAGCATGTTACCTTAGTAAACATGGTCGATAAATGATAGAGCGAGCATCCTGTCTTGGCTTCTTCAAGAGGTAGTGATGGCTTAGGAGGCAGGTTCAGATCTGTTGCCTAAGGCTTTTCAACTTTATGAGCCGTGAGGGTCTCACAAAGACTTTTCTCCCTACGGATCGAGAGGATCTCGTAGGTGTATTTTCTCTTTAGGAATCGTGAGGATTCCTAAGTGCGTTTTCTCTTATAAGTCGTAAGGATCTTATAAGAGAATTTTCCCTCTTACGAGTCGAGAGAACCTGTAAGCGGTTGTTTCCCTCCTTGTCGAGATTCGACTTTGGAGAGTGTGACCCATGAATAGTATGCAAGAGTCCATTTTGGATCGACTCGCAGGGTCCCAGTGCTTAGGAAACATGTTTTTTTTAATCCCACGCTGCCTATTCTCACAAGTCGAGACGAATCGAGAAGTTCTCGCAAAGACACTAATTTCCTCACGAGTCGAGACGAATCGAGCAGTTCTCGCAAGAATATCCTAACATCACAGTTAACCTCTGCTCTTTACGACAGAGGTCCGTTAGGGTCTGTGGTACTTAGGGTTTTGTCCGTCGTACCGTCGCGTTGGCTGATGTATTCCTCGATAGGCAATCTTGCTGTTCGAGTAGCCTTATGACTGTCGTGTCTCTGATCCCTTCGGGGGCTGGACAAGACATCTTCAAGCAATCCTCCTAGGCAGTTTGACCGTCGGAAGAGCAAGCGTTAGGAATTTTTCCATGCCGCTTTTTACTTGAGGTTAGGCTCATTTTGGAGAGCCCCGATGAGTCATAACCACTCCGCGCTGGTGTGGGATGATCTCCGATAGTCTTTCAGGTTTTATATGAATTGCCGTCAAGACCCTAAAGCTAGGAATTTGGCCTTCGCTTCGTTTGCTGGCATTGCGTCCGCTATATCGAGACGAATGTCGCGGTTGTCTCTAGATTGTTGGTGAACCGTCGAGGTTTGGAACTAGGGATTTTGCCGTGGCTCCGTTGTTTGATTGTCGCGTCTGAATCCTGCTAGAGGAAGAACGCTGGGGTGATGTCTCGTCTGCTGTATTGAGACGAACGTCGAGGTGGTGACCACTCCGCGCTGGTGCGAGATGATCTCCGATTGTCTTTCAGGTTTTATATGAGTTGCCGTCAAGACTCTGAAGCTAGGAATTTGGCCTTCGCTTCGTTTGCTGGCATTGCGTCCACTATATCGAGATGAATGTCGCGGTTGTCTCTAGGTTGTTGGTGAACCGTCGAGGTTTGGAACTAGGGATTCTGCCGTGGCTCTGTTGTTTGATTGTCGCATCTGAATCCTGCTAGAGGAAGAACGCTGGGGTGACATCTCGTCTGCTGTATCAAGACGAACGTCGAGGTGGTGACCACTCCGTGCTGGTGTGAGATGATCTCCGATGGTCTTTCAGGTTTTATATGAGTTACTGTCAAGACCTTGAAGCTAGGAATTTGGCCTTCGCTTCGTTTGCTTTGTCACGTCCGAATCCTATTGGAGGAAGAACGCTGTCGTGACATCTCGTCTATTGTATTGAGACGAACGTCGAGGTGGTGACCACTCCGCGCTGGTGCGAGATGATCTCCGATTGTCTTTCAGGTTTTATATGAGTTGCCGTCAAGACTTGGCTCCGTTTTCTGATGGAGCATGGGGAGGGAAGATGTGTTTCCTTCTTTGTTTGTGCCCCTGGATTGTAAACAGGGATTGCTGTGATATCGCCTGTAGGGCATAAATTTCATTATATATATATTTTTTATTTTATTTCTTTCCGTGATGCTCTATCATTTCAGCTTTTATATCGCGAAGGTCGCGATTGCCCAATCATTTCGGCTATTTATTTCGCTTCATTTCGGCTATTTATTTTATTTTCACTCGCCGCTTTTTATTGCGAGTTGCCCAATCATTTCGGCTATTTTGCATGCATACATTTTTACTTGCTGATTTTGTTGCAAGTTGCCCCATCATTTCGGCTATTTCATATGCATTTGTGGCTTGCTGTCTTTTCGCCGCAAGTTTGGGATTAGACATCGATTTCGGTATCAACACCGCTACAACTGGGATGTTGCCAGGAGCGAATCATCATTTACCTCTGTCGATGTTGAACAAAGGTGGCTTAGTAAACAGAGTTAGGATCCTGTAGACTAAGGCTTTTGACTTCATGAGCCGTAAGGGTCTCACAAAGGTATTTCTCCCTACAAGTCGTGAGGATCTCGTAGGTGTGTTTTCTCCTTAGGAATCGTGGGGATTCCTAAGTGTATTTTCTCTTATAAGTCGTAAGGATCCTACAAGAGTGCTTTCTCCTTATAAGTCGAGAGGACTTACAAGGGTCGTTCACCGTGCGAACATATCCCCAGTCATGGATGGGACTTGGTTAGGGAAATGTTTATTCGCGCCCGTGGATTGTATACAAGGGTCAGTATCGAGCCGCTTGTAGGGCAATATCGAAGGTTGTGGGGGGTTGCTTAAGAACAGGTTCAGGTCTCTGTAACTTAAGACTTTCAAATCTTATGAGCCGTGAGGGTCCCATAAGAGAGTTCTCCTTACGAGTCGTGAGGATCTCGCAAGTGTAATTTATCCTTAGGAATCGTGAGGATCCCTAAGTGTGTTGCTCCCTTGTGAGTCGTAAGGATCTCACGCGGGTGGTTTCTCCTTACAAGGTCGAGAGGACCCTGTAAGTATCTTTTAACGAGGTTGCGCCCTTTCGGGTTTTCACAAACACTCGCCGGTAGCCCTGCTGTTTTTACTCACGGAGCCCTTTTGGGTTTTCATCCGTGCCCATTTTGCTTATGGACATACCGTCTTCTTTTTTTTATTCTTTTTATTCTTTTTTTCTAATGAAGTTGCGCCCTTGCAGGTTTTCACAAGACTCGCCGGTAGCCCTGCTGTTTTTACTCACGGAGCCCTTTCGGGTTTTCATCCGTGCCCATTTTGCTTATGGACATACCGTTTTTATTATTTTTTAAATATTTTTTAATTATTTTTTTTATATCGGCTTTGGGATGTTGCAATCCACCGTAGTTTATCGACATCTCGGTCAACAGCTAGTTTTAGGACGTAGTGGTCCGTCATTAGTTTAAGGACGTTTCGGTCCGTTGTTGAAGAAGGCCGGCTACTATTTATAGAGTTTGGGCTTAGGAAGATAGCGAGCGGACATAGTCGTCGTCATCTATCATTGACCTAGGTTGTGACTCATTAAGCGTAGTATTTCTTTAGGAAGCGACCGTTTATTGGCTTGAAAGGCCTTTCACCGTGCATATCCATGAGTAGATAGGCTCCACCCTGGTAGACCTTGTCTATGATGTACGGGCCTTCATAGTGCAGCTCGAATTTTCCCCGCTTGGCGCGATTGGGGATCATAGGTCTTTTGGCCACTAGCATGAGTTCGCCTTGGCGGAATGTCCTCGGCCTGGTCAATCTTTCATATGAGCGCGTCATCTTTGCTTTATAAGCCTCCAGATTTTGTTGCGCTATGAGCCGGGTTTCATCAAGGCCATCAAGCTCCTCAAGCCGAAGGTGAGCGTTTTCTTCGTCCGTCAGCTCGTAATGGACTGCCACTCGTAGAGAAGATAATTCTATCTCGAGGGGGAGTACTGCTTCTGTACCGAATACCAACGCGTACGGCGTTGTGTTCGTGGCCGTATAGAACGTAGTTCGATACGCCCAGAGAGTTTCTTGCAGTCTCTCGTACCAGTCCTTCTTATTTTGGGACATCGTCTTCTTCACGATCTTCGTCAAGGTCTTGTTGAAAGACTCAGCTAGACCGTTAGCTCAGGGATTATAAACTGAGGAATATCTCCAATCTATGTTGTGTTGTTGCGTGAAGCGGCTGATCTTGTGGCTTCTGTAGGCTGGCCCGTTATCGGAGATGATCCGTCGCGGAGTTCCAAACCGATAAATGACGTGCGTCTTGAAGAAATGGAGGATATTCTCCGTCTTCACTTCCCTCAGCGGTACTGCTTCTGCCCATTTGGAGAAGTAGTCAGTCGTCGCCAAGATGAATCGATGTCCCCTGGACGATACTGGTTCGATGGGGCCGATTACGTCAGTCCCCCACATTTCGAATGGCCAGCTAGCCACCGTTGGATGTAGAGGATTTGGGTGCTGATGGATAAAGTCCCTATGAATTTGGCATGAGTGGCATTGCTTCGCATATTCGAGGCAGTCTTGAATCATCGTGGGCCAATAGTAGCCCATCCGTTTGATCTTTAACTTCATCTTTGGGCCTGCTTGGTGAGAACCGCAGAGTCTGTCATGAACTTCTTGGATGACTCTTTTTGCTTCCTCAGGTCCCAGACATCTCAACCACAGAGAATCAAATGACCTCTTATAAAGAATATCATTGACGAAGGCGAAAGACAGAGCTCGTTTCATAAGCTGATATCTTGAGGACGCATCTTCAGGCATTTGACGGGATTTGAAGTAGTCTATAAAGACTTCTCTCCAATCCTCAACCGTTTCTTGGTCTTTTATTTGCAGAGCCGTCTGCTCAGTCGCTTCCTTTTTTTTGGATGATTCCGGAGATATTTCTGCCGGTGCGAGGACCCGACGGCTTTGTACCACGATTCTTACGTCATCGAGGTTCTCGTCGGCCAGTTCTTTAGCGAGCTTAGCTAGTGCATCTGCTTTGCTATTTTCTACACGCGGTATGCTTTCCAAGATGTAGAAGGGAATTTGGGTCAACAGTTGTTGCACCTTTTCGCCGTACTTCACCAACTCTGGTTTGCATGTTTGGTAGTCGCCATTTACTTGACCGACGACCAGTTGGGAATCTCCATATATGAGGAGGTTCTCAATTCCTATGTCGATGGCGATCTCGAGGCCTGCTATCAAAGCTTCGTATTCGGCTTCATTGTTCGTCCTCGGCTCTGTTAAGGAGAAAGCAAAGCGTATTATCCCTCCTTGCGGGGTCACGAAGATAAGGCCTACCCCTGATTTGATTATAGGGGTGCTTTGTTTGCGCTTATTCATGGAAGACGCTCCATCAAAATAGAGTTCCCATCGGGTATCACTACCGTCGATCGCATCAAACGCATGTTCGTCTGGCAGCTCGCAATTCAGAGAAGAATCGGCAGGTATCGGATGCTCAGCGAGGAAGTCGGCGATGGCCTGGCCTTTCACTGCCTTAAGAGGTTGATAAGTTATTGAGAACTCCATCAAGAGCAGGGCCCATTTAGCGAGCCGACCTGTCAGTATGGCCTTTGACATCAAATATTTGAGAGGGTCCACCTTCGATATAAGACGGACTTCATGCGCCAATGCATAGTGCCTGAGCTTTGTCATCGTGAAGATCAACGCCAGGCAGTGTTTTTCGATGGGGGAGTAGTTGCTTTCTGCCCCCAGGAGAATCGACTTAAGTAATAAAGGGCTCTTTCTTTCCCTTGGTCATTCTCTTGTGCCCATAATGCACCTAAGGAACCTTCGAGGGCGGTTGTATAAAGAATGAGAGGCTTTCCCTTGACCGGAGCGGCCAGCACTGGCGGGTTCTGCAGATACTGCTTGATTTCGTCCAGCGCGTCTTGGCATTTGTGATCCCAGACGAACGGGGTTCCTTTCTTCATCAAGTGACTGTAGGACGGCACTTTCCTGAAAGATTGGCTATAAATCGCCGGATATACGCGAGCTTCCCTTGGAAAGACCGCAATTGTTTGAGAGTCTTTGGCGGGGGCATCTCCATGATCGCCTTGATCTTTGACGGATCTATCTCGATACCTCGGTGTCGGACGATGAATCCCAGGAATTTTCCTGAGGACACCCCGAACGCGCATTTGAGTGGGTTCATCTTCAAGTTATATTACCGAAGGCGTTGAAATACAATTTTCAGATGCTCAAGATGCTTCTCGTATGATTTGCTTTTAACCACGAGGTCGTCGATGTAGCATTCGACGATTTTATGTATAAGGTCATCGAAGATCTTTGTCATGGCCCTTTGATAGGTAGCACCGGCGTTCTTTAGACCGAAGGGCATCACCTTATAGCAGAATATACCCAAAGGGGTCCGGAAAGCGGTGCGCTTCTGGTCTTCGGGATGCATCTTTATCTGATTATATCCTGATGTGCCGTCCATGAAGGAGAAAACCTCGTGAGTGTACGTGTTATCTATCATCAGCTCGGTGACTGGCACTGGGAAATCGTTCTTCGGGCAGGCTTTATTGAGATCCCGAAAGTCTACACATATGCGCACCGTCCCATTTTTCTTCATCACCGGGACGATGTTGGCAATCCAATCGGGATACTGAACTTACTGGATAAACCCAGAGTCGATCAGCTTCTTGACTTCGGCGTTAATGCTCATTTCAAGCTCGAGCCGCATTCTTCTCGGTGCTTGTTTGATTAGTTTAACGCCCGGGGATATCGCCAATTTATGCACAGCAATTTCTCGATCTAGTCCTGGCATTTCGGAATAGTTCCATGCGAAGCAATCTTTATGCTGCATAAGCACGTCTTCTAATGAAGCTACCCTTCCTTCAGACAACAGCTCACTAACGAATGTCGGTCGCGGGTCGTTCGCCGTCCCCAACTCAATTTTCTTGAGGTTATCTGCAGTGGTGTGTATTCCATCTTCCAGCTCTTTTGGCGCTGGTGGAAATTCTGAGATCACCTCGTCATCGCTGTTTTCGAAGCACCAGGGAAGGTCATCCATATTCTCAGGCTCTTCTTTTGATATTGTTATCATATGACAAGTACGAGCTCGCTTTCAAGACCGATGTGGATCTGGTTCTGCTCTCGTGGCTTTGGGTTCATACTTCTGTGGCGGCGTTACCCTCCAGCTGTCAGATAGAGCGAACTTGCCGAGCTGATACTGATCTTCGACCCAATTCTTGAAGGGGAAGCAATCTTCGAGAGGGTGTCCTATTACCCTCTTGAGGAAAAGAGTATGCTCGACTCATTGACATAAGGGACAAATCCGGACCGCTCGATCCTCGCTCGTGTGACTTCTTGGTCCCGTTTTGTCGTTGCTGAATGCCTTTTCTGCTCTTTGACTTGTTTTTGCCTCTGCGTCGGGCCTTTTTTACGACAGGTTGACAAAGAGGGGCCTTTTCATATTTCGCAGCCTGTTGGAGAAGGCGTTGCATCCTGGCTTTTTCGTAAATGGCCATTTCGCGATTGTGGTTGTCTCGGACCTTTTGACCAGCTTCCCTTATAAGCTTGTCCATTTGTTCTTCGAACGACGGACTGGGCATTTTTACGTCGGGGACTTTTTCTGGTTCAGGATTAGCATCTTCCCATTGAGCGTCCCTTTCTTCATTGAAGCCATGTATGATATAGTAGTCGCGGAGTAGCTCCCATTTCTTGGACCGAACATATCCAAACTTGATTGCTTCCATTCTCCCGTTAGGCAACTTGTGCTGAGTTCCGGGAACGTTCCAGACCCTGTTATAGAATTTGGCTTTTCGAGTGGTCTGTTTGAAGGGTATCCCTTGGCGCTTCAATAGCCTTTTCAAGCCTTCTGTGTAATATCTAGGCAGACGGATGGGGTGAAGCCTGTCAAGCGTAGGCTCCGCACAGTGCCGGATTTCTTTCTTTACTTTGGTTTCCCCGGAGCGGTAGAATAGAATCGCCTTTTCGCCTGGGAGGGACGTAGAACGTCTGCAGCTCTTCCACATTGTAGGTATCAAGCGCGTCCAGTTCTTTATTATGTTTGGACGGAACCATGGCGACTTGCAGACTTTGCCCTTCGTCAGCGAATGTTTGTATTGAAGGCCGAGCGGAAAATATAGCATGGACTTCATCTTCCAAATCACTGCCAAAGATCAACATGGGAGCCGACGGTCCTGGCTTTTTGTACTGAGACGGACCTGAGTGAACTACCTCTTCTTCCTCCTCGGCATCACTCCCGAAGACCGGAATGGTGGTGATAGCTTTGCTCTCCAGCTTGTGACACCTCTCCGTGTCTTCGAAATCTGGTAAGAAGTATTTTGCATCCTCGTACTTCCGAACTTCGTTCACTGAGAACGGATTCAGCTCTCCTGTCACGGTATACTCGAGACCATCCTTGAAATATTTCATACAATGATATTGTGTAGAGGGAATGATGTTATACTCATGTAACCAGGGCCGACCGAGCAAAGCATTATAGCATGTCTTGGCGTCTATGACGTGGAATTTAATGTTCGTGACGAGTAGCCCAAAGCGTAACGTCAGTATCACAGACCCGAGAGTCCGTGATGATTGAGAGTCGAACCCGGAGATGGTGATCTTATCCCGAGCAAGGTGTTGGACGCTCATGCAGATTTCCTTTAATACCCGTACATTGAGGAGATTGACGGAAGGCCCATTGTCAACCAAGATTTTGCCTATCTTTATATCGTGGCAGTACCCTGAGACATAGAGGGGACGATTGTGTTCGCATGTCCCAAGGAGGAGGTCTTCATCACCGAAAGTGACATCGGCTGTGTGCACTTCTTCCAGCTCGTTCTTCATCTTTTCTTCGACGAGAAAAGCTGGGAATTGCTCTGGCTCCTGTAGCGCTTTGATCAATGAATCTCTTGCTTTTTTTGATAGTAAGAGGGCATCGAGAATGCTGAGCTGCGAGGGTAGCTTCCTCAACCGTGCTAGAATGTTGTAGTCCACCTAATTTTTCTTTGGCGGGTCCTTGGCGGTTAGCTCTTTCATGACTTGGTCATCTAGAGCGATATCCGCAGAGACCTTTTCTTTTCCCTTATCTTTTTTATTTGAGGGTCCGAGATTCTTTTCGGGCAGCGTACGATTACGCAGCTGGATATTTTCGCAGGCCTTCGGGTTTTCCTCTCTTCCCGAGGTGGATTCTTTAAAGAGAGGGCTAAGAGCCATTTCCTTGTCAGAGTCGCTCCCGAATGTGAGAATTTGCGCTTCCCCGGCGTTAACCATGCGACAGTCGCCGGTAGTTCTTCTAAGCTCCTCGGTCGTACTTTTCCGCTCCCGACGAGTTTTGCGCTTCTCCCGCTTAAAATGTTGCCGGTGAACAACATACCCCTACCACCATCTATTGAAAGCTTTGCACCCTTCAGTGGGACGCGAAATCTTTCGATGATATAAGCAGTAGGAAGGGTGCATTTCTGCTTTACCGGCAGTGTTTTCTTCAGAGGGTGGTAGCTTCATCCCCATTGATATGGCTTTAGCAAACCTTTTCCTCGTCTTGAATTTGTTTTTATCCGCAACGGATGTCTTTTGATTTGACGGGTGTGTCTCAACTCTTTCGTCTAGTCGTCGGTGCTTGGCCCTTTCAAATATGACCGTCTCGCGTTCCCGATCAGCTTTACTTTTCAAAAGAGCTTCGTTGAGGAATGCATCAATTGTTTCATCTGATGGCCCCAGAAGTTCCGGTTTAGGATCTTCCCCCAACTTCTCAGTGCAAGGAGTTTTCTCATCGTCTGTAAACGAGTGGGAGATCATATGGCAACTTGCTACATAACCCTCAGATTCATCTGACGAGCTTTCTCCATCATCTTCCTCCTGAAAGACGTGGCTGAGGAACTCTTGGAGCGTGATGGGAGTCCGTGCCTTCTGATTATACTCCTCTAGCGCATCAATTTGTTTCTGTAAGTCCGTGCGCTTGTCGCCAGGCTTCACGGGCTTTTTGGATCTCTTCTTCTTCTTCTTTGAAGATTTCGACGGCTGGGTGTGAGTGCTTGGGCTATCACCACCGATCTTTGGAGTTGGGCGCGGCATCAGCATTCCTTCGATGATCTGGGGTTCTAGCGGGTTCTTCCACCTGATCGCCGGGCATGTCTGGAGATCATTCAACATCCTTTTGGTTTTGGCTGATAGCACAACCTCCCACGGAGCTTCTTCAACAAGGGAGCACGTTGCCCCCGACATATTCACCTTTTTAGGGGTATGAGGTTGCGGTAGGTTCACCTTCCATTTTTCGGATAACGCAAACTTGCCTTATTGGTATTGGTCTTCAATCCAGTTTTTGAAGACGTAGCAATCTTCGATCGGATGACCCAATACTCGATGGTAGGGGCAGTAATTGGGATCACTGACGTCGTTTGGCTGCAATGGACGCCTTGAATCTGGCAGATTGATGAGTCTGTTGCGCACTGCCAGCTCGAACAGTCTTCTCGTTTTATCTTGAGGAAACGAGTAAGGATGTCCTAGCCTCTCCTCGAGGGATAGGCGTGTACCCATATTGTTTTGACGGACAACCGGCTTCAAGTTGCTCGGCTGTTGTTGAGCATTGGCGACGACGATCGTTTTTCCTTTCTCATTTCGAGAGTCCGGCTTTGGAGGAGACGGTCTATGGCCCATCTGGTCCATCTGGGCTAATTTGTCAATCAAAGCCTGGAACGTGGTTGGTTTAAAGAACATCATGAACTGTGAAATAGTTGTATGAGGATCTAGGGTGCCCACGAACATGCCCACCGCTGGCACCTCTTCGATGCGTTGTTCGCATTTTGACCACAAGTTCCGCAATCGGATTGCATATTGAACCCAAGTTTCGCCCGGCTTTACTCTTGCATTGATCAAAGCTGTTATTAGAGTACGCTCGCTGGCGCTTGCGAAACGCTGGGTAAACAACAACTCCATTTCAGCGAAAGTTTTGACGGAGTCGTTCGGAAGCTCGGAGTACCATTCAAACGCCGTCTCCGATAAACTGCCGACGAATTGGCGAAGTAGGAGCTTATCATCGCCACCGGTGTTGCCACAAAGAGCCCTGAACTGGGCAACATGTTGATGGGGATTGCCTGTCCCCTTGTAGATATGGAATTTTGGGATCGTGTAGCCCGGCGGGTATTTGATCTGATCATACCAGCTCGGATATGGTCGCCCCGTTTTGACAACTTGACCGGCTGCCTCAGTTGCCTGGTAAACTCGTATTTGTTGAGCAATATTGTCATCCAGGGTAGCTTTAGAGATTGTTTCCTCTTTGGCTGTTGACAGAGCCGGTGGAGGATTCGATGTCTCTCTTTTGTCATCTTCGAGGACAATCAGAGGATCTTCAGCAGGAGGATCCTGCTGGATCATCATACCCACCATGTCCTGGAACAGAAGGGCCATTCGTTTTATATTGGCTGCTTGTTCCGCAGCCTCTTTGCCCTTCTTTTCCAGTATTCTCCGAAAGAATTCGGCATCAGTTTCTTGCTCCTGGCGTTGATCCAAGGATGCTTCTGGGCTTTCTTTTGGCCCGGTGAGTGCGGCCATCACAGTCATCATTTCTTGGAGCTTCTGCTGCTGCTCTTGAGCTTTAGTCACCGATCGCGTAAGCGGTCTATGACCTGTGGATATACGGCCATCCTCTTTCCCGGATGCCATGTAGACGGTATGTACCACCATGTCCCCAGACTTAGGGCGTTTGGGTTTAGTGCCTTTGACTTTTGTCACTGGCATAAGGATCTTCTCCGACCTTCTTTTCTCAGGAGCGGTCGAAGTTGAGGGAGCCGTCGAGGTGGGCACCCAGACAGCTTTTCGTGGCTTAGCAGGATGGCTGACTTCCTGTTGGACCTTCAGCTTCTTATGCTGGCGGGAGAAATTTGGATCGATCACCGAGTCTCGGGCCTGCCGCTAGACTTTATAGATTTTGGAGGACAGCCGTTGAGGGGATTGGGGCTGTTCTGGCTTTGCTTCTACAGCCTTTTCCAGCGGAGGGGGAGACCTCTTCAGTACAGCAGTAGGAGAATTCCTACGCACTTTATTTAGCAGTTCAAAGCTGTTCCCAGTCGGAACAGCAGCATTAACTTCCGTCGTCGGGGCTGGTGGAGTTAACCCAGAAGGGGAACTACCTCCGGACTTCTTCACTCGGCGCCAGTGGCGACGTCGAGCATGTCGAGTTGGGAATTGGCTCGGTGATGGGGATGGCCTTGTCTTGCCCCCTGTTCAAGTGAGGGTCTGTCGCCGGTGTCAGCCTATTAAAGACTGATGTCTTCTGAGCAGCAGGAGCGGGAGTAGGAGTTGGGACGGTCAGTCTTGTGAAGACCGACCTCTTAGCAGGAGAAGCCGCCTTGACGACTTCAGGAGCAGGTTTGGCTACTCTCTTTTGAATAACCTTTTTTGGGACCGCAAGCTTCATCGTGGGCCCGCAGGAGTTTTGGCCTAGTCTGGAGAAGACCGAGGCATTGGTGTTGGGCGACCCGTTGAGAGGGGTGCAGCAGTTGTAAGTCGATCGAAGACCGACTTCTTAGGAGCTTCCGGTATGGGCACTGGGGCAGTGAAGCTCATTGGCGGGAGCATGGTCCCGAAAAATAGTCCAGTAGTAGCCTGGATGATTTGTTCCACCGGCATCGTAATAGTGATGCCGCCCGAGGTCCATAGGCTACACTTCCAGGTGAGGCGGAGCGTTGGTTGCAGTTGCAGTTGGAGCAGTTGGACGCCATTGCTGTTTGCTTTCTGCGCCAAGCAAGAGACCAAATCTTAGTAACTTGAAACCTGAGGGCAACCATTAACAAACTGCGATTCGTTCGCGAATACGACGCACGAAGTGTGGAGTGGAAAGAGGAAAAGGTCTCACCGGGCGTGCCAGAATCTTTTCCCCTCCGAAGGACGCGGTGGAGACGCGATGGACGTCTTGCCTGAAATTTGGGGCAGATGCTAATAGGTGCTATCTGTCCACCTCTCCGAAGATGCCAAGTTTATTTATGGCACCATGTATCGAAGGTTTAAACGGATGCGGCCGATGTAGCAGACTTCGTCAGATTCCTCCTCGTCTGAGGGGTTTTTGATTGTGGGGATGCTCTTCCCTGCAGGCGCAAGCCCCTGCAGTTAATTATGCTACCGCATCGCGGTAACAACTTTCTCCTTCTCCAGCTGGTCACTTCGTGTCGTGGGTGTTTGTTTTATTTGTGGTTGCCCATGGATTGTATACGGAGACTAATTTATGTTGTCGCCTGTAGGACGTGGATTAGTCCAAATCCGTATTTTCTTAGATTGGGGGTTTGGGGTTTTGGTTTAAGGATACATTAGCCTTATTTGAGACTAAGATCAACTTAAACGTTTGTTAAGGATACGTTAGTCTAATTTGAGACTAAGATCATCTTAACAAGATCATTTAGATCCGACAAAAGAGCATTTGGGGGCTCTATTGTTCTAGTTTAGGGACATAGTGGTCCATTGCCAGTTTAAGGACATGGTGGTCCATTGCATGTATGGCCGTCGGGACCCGTCACCTCTCTGACGACGTGAAGGATTACAATGACAGATATCAGAGGAGTTCAGAGATGTACCCTTGAACCAATGTTGGTTGGGAGATCTATAGTCCAATTTGGGACTAAAGCCTGTTTGAAGGTTTATGAGTATATGGGCTCGGTCGATATGAGTTGAACATTTTGTTGTTCTGGCTGTTTGATCCTTTATTTAGGGCTCAGCCCTTTTATAATGCGTAGCATTCATTTTTGGTCTGTTAGACCTTTTAATTGGGCTCTGCCCCTTTTTAATAATGCACAGCATTTGTTTTTCTGACAGTGTGCCACGTGGCTGTTAGGCGCTCTGCGCCAATTAAAGAGCGCATGGCGCTAGTGCATGTGGAGGTGACACGTGTCACACTCTGGTGAGCGCAAGTCTGTTAGCGCAGTGCGCTGGGCCAGTGCGCTGCTGACACGTGGCGCACCCTGGTGCAGTGCGCCATTCCAAGAGCGTAGTGCGCTATATTTAGGAGCGCAGAGCGCAGATTGTTCTGTGATTGACACAAGGCGTTCTCTGATGCAGTGCGCCAATCCAAGGAGCGCCAAGGCTCAAATTAAGAGTGCAGGGCACTGTCCAATAGCGCAGAGCGCATCTTGATCAAATTTAGATAAAAAAAAAGAATCTTTTTAGTTCTAAAGAGGTTCTACCTCAAGATTCAAGAACCAATGGTTCATCAAAAGGCTGTGCCTTTATATAGATCAAAAGATCTAATAATGAAGTAAATTGCTTCTTTTATCTTTTATGATTGGATCTTTTTTGATCTTTTTTCTTTTTATTGAAGATCTTGATCTTGTTCTTAGATCATTGATCTTTTTAGAAGAAATTCTTCTTTTTTCATAGGTTTACCTTTTTTTCTCTTTGAGTTTTTCTCAAAGTTTTTTTTAGAGGAGCTCTGTATCTTCTGTATGTATGTATATCTGAGACTTGGAGTCTAGGGGCCTTTATATAGGGCCAATTAGTTTGTGAGGTTAGTTACAAAGATCTTTCTCTAATTGATTTGGGGAAATTTCCCCACCGTTGGATCTTTGATCCTAAGGCCTCTGTTTTACAGAAGATAATCTTCTTGTTTTAATAAGATTAAAAAGATCTTTCTAGAATTTTAATTCTGATTAAATAATTCATTATTTAAGTTTTAGTGCTAGCACAGTTGGCGCAAGTGCATCTGCACTTGACACGTGTCGCGCAGCGCAGAGCGCAGCGCAACTGCGCTAGCGCACCTGTACTGACACGTGTCGCACAGCGCAGAGCGCAGCGCAACTGCGCTGACACGTGTCGCGCATCGCAGAGCGCAGCGCAACTGCGCTGACACGTATCGCGCAGCACAACTGCGCTAGCGCACCTGCGCTGACACGTGTCGCGCAGCGCAGAGCGCAACTTATCTGAAGCGTTGCTTACTTTATTTTTAAAATTTAAATTTTAAAACAGAGCCTTGCTCTGATTGGGGTGCGCTGCCTTGGGCGCACGTGGAGCTCTGCGCGCAGCGCAAGGGATCTGAAGCGTTGCTTCACCTTTTGAATTTGAAATTCAAACAGAGCTTTGCTCTGATTGGGGAAAACAGACACGATCCGTGTACTCAAGTCTGTGTTACGATGCTTTGATAATTGTTTTTCATATATTCCGCCTCCCCGCGAACACGTGGGGTGCGTGACATGGACTTACAGTCGTTGCTCCGATCAATGAGCAGACGGTACTGCTCGAGGCGATCCGCAGCCTCCTGGAAGGACAGCAGCAGCAAACTGCTATTCTGATGAACCGTCCAGAAGCGGACGCACCTGGGGTAAAGCTGTTGGGTTCCTTAGCACGACTACTAGGTTTAGGAAGGTATCAAGCATGTAATTTTATAAAAATCTAGTGTGCTAACAAACCCGAACTAATGATCTAACTAGAGATTTAGGGTTTAATTAAGCAAGTAAATAACTTTACTCTAAGTGAACAAGGAATACAACCTTTGTAGACCAGTCCTTCACTTATAAAGCTCCGTGTAGTAGTCCCTTTGCTCCAAGTAGTGGTATCCCGGACTCTCCTTAGGCTCCACTAGACGAAAGGAATGAGCTTACTCAAAGATCTTCGAGGCTGAAGATGATCTGCATCGAAGAATCGCTAACTCAAGCTACCTCTTCACTAATTGATGAACTAGTGAAGAAACAACCTATACTAAATGGCTAGTTTGGTATAGATTGGTAAAATAGGAATTTTGCTCACTTTAGAATTATTTTTCTCTTTTTCTTTTTCTTCTCACTCAAGAGCTAGAGAGCAAAATGAAGAAGATGAAGAGAAGATCTCAAGTGATCATGTGTTGAACCATAGGTGAGAAAATATCTCATATCAACTCATGTAGAGACTAAACCATGGCTAAAAATAATGGTTAGGTTAATAAATATCTAGAGTAAGACAAAATTAGTGGACTTAAGTCAAAACTTCTCCATACTTCCACAAGCATCTTAGCCATGTTAATTTCCACCTAATTTTGATTTTCCCCTTAATATTTAAATACCAAAATTATCTTAAGTTAGGTATGAGTCTCATACACCCAAGTCCAATGTATCATCTAGCATGACACATATTAAATACATTAATATATATCACATATATAGTTAAATGTATTTGGAGAAAACATTTTCTTAAGTGAGCTAATATTAGTTAATGTATATTAATATATTAAATATATAATCATACATTAAATTATTAAATCAATACTTGATTTAATAACCCGGCTGTATCGCATACAACCGACTAATATCATTTATATGTATATCATATATACATATAACATATCATTGAATCAACACTTGATTCAACAATCCAGTTATATCACATATAACCTGTATCGCGAGATTAGAATATGGTATCACATACACGTATTAATCTCGGTCCCGCACATATCACATATGTGCCCTACTTCGTTTCGTATGAGCTAGGAAACCTCTGTGTAGGACTGTAAAGACCCGTCAATACGCCGGCATTAAGTGATGATCATATCAGTCACCCACAAGCCGTCAGCGGTACTAGCTGGACGTAACGGCCATCCGGGTATTGAGCGATCAGAAGATCAACAAGCAAGCTTGTCCATACTCCCGTGAATCCAATAAGTAACACTATCGTACAGTTCGTTCTCTTCGTCTGATATGTCGTATATCGAGTCTAGGGGTGGTAAACGTCAGACCCCAATAACTTGATAAGCAATGCCGATGTGAGGCTCATAACGGGTCGAGAAACTACTGATAACACTTACCAGTAAATCTCAGTATCAGCCCTGGCCAGGAACTTCCTGTTATGGCCAATCGAGCACAGCGCAACATCAACCCCCAATACCGGAAGAGACGAAACCCCTCCTATCGCTCATTGCCTCCAGTGACTCGGGACTGTACCCAAAAACCACCTGTTTGTGCGCTCTCTTGAACGTGGTAGGGTGGAAATCAAAGCACAATGGGAATCACACAAGACTCTATGACAATCTCGGGTCTACAGACTAACCTGTACCAGTGTCACCAAAGAACTGCTATCTGGCGATAGGTATAATACCATCTAGGAGTTCTCGGCGAGTCCTGTTCAGTGTACCCAGTCTCCACTGAGCACCCTTATACAATCTTTGATGTCAAATACCAATGGATGTAGGATCATCCATCACCCATCAAATGCGTCAAGAAACGTATACGCTAGTGTACTCTGGAATATTGATGTCCTGTCTCGATACCCCCACAACTAGGAATAATTAAAGGGTGAACTTATGGACTACACTGGCCCTACTAGTATGATTTGCATCATAATCCTGGTAGTCAAGTATACATCCTAAGTGCTTTATCAACATGTGAGAGAAAAGACAGCATCACAATACTAGTCAACATGTTAAGATAAAGAGTAACCAGATAGTATACTATCATGTCGAGCAAGAAAGTCCTTTCTATATATGTCCAAGCATCCACTATAATATACAATCATGTACAATAATGGCCTCTAGGGCATACATACAACTAACAATCTCCCATTTGCACTAAGGCCAGTTGTTGTAGTATCTCATACCCAACATCCCGAAGAGTCTCTCAAATTGTATCTGGAAAATGGCCTTCGTGAGTGGATCTGCCGTGTTATTCTTCATGTCAAGCCTCCTGATCTCGATCTCCCGGATCAGGTGATACCGCCTCAGAATATGCTTGGATCGCTGATGGGACCTGGGTTACTTGGTTAAAGCCACAGCTCCATTGTTATCTCAATACAAAGGTATTGGATGCTCGATGGATGGAACCACACCAAGTTCAGTTATGAACTTCTTCATCCAAACGGCCTCTTTGGCGGCATCGTTGGAAGCGATGTATTTAGCCTCCATCGTCGAGTCTGCCACGGTATCTTACTTGGAACTCTACCAACATACCCCCCCATTAAGGGTGAAGACAAAACCCGAGACCGACCTAGAGTCGTCCTTATCATTCTGGAAGCTCGAATCGGTAAAGGACTCCACTTGGAGTTCACCGTTACCATACACCAAGAACATTTCTTTAGTCCTTCTCAAGTACTTAAAAATGTTCTTCACAGCTGTCCAGTGATTCTCCCCAGGATCCGATTGATACCTACTTACAACACTAAGTGCGTACGCTACATCCAGTCGCGTACATAATATCGCATACACGATAGACCCGACTGTCGAAGTATAGGGTATCCCTTGCATGCGAGTGTGTTGGATATATATGCCCTAGAGGCCTTCATTGTATAGGATACTTGGGATATGTATGTACATGAAAATCTTGCTTGATATGATAGTACGCTATTTGGTTTGTCTTTGTCTTAACATATGATATATTTTACATTGTATTTATATATACATGTTGATAAAGCCCATAGGGTGTTTGCCTGACTACCGGCGTTGTGATGGCAGTCATACTTGTGGGAGCTGGATAGTCAATAGGCACATCCTTAGATGTCCCTGGTCGCAAGAGTATCGAGATTGGGCATCGATACTCCGGAGTAGACTAGTGTATACATATCTAGACCCTGTGGAGGGGCGATGGACTGGTCCCGCAGCCATTGGTGGAGTGCACCTAAGATTGTATACAGATGCTCACTGGGTGTGAGTACACCGGACAGGACTCGCCGAGAACTGACTGGATGGTATTATACCTAACGTCAGATAGCAGTTCTCAGGTGACATGTGTGCAGATAGTCCGTTGACTTAAGGTCGCCATTTGTCTCGTGTGAGTTCCCACTGTGCTTTGATTACTACCCTACCACGGTTCAAAGGAGTCGTGCAAACAGGTTTTAGTTGGGCACAGTCCCGAGCCACGTGGAGGCAGTGAGTGACTGTTAGGGATTCGTCTCTCCCGGTATAGGGAGTTGATATCGCACGGTGATCGGTTGGTCATTACCATAGGTCCCTGGCCAGGGCTGATTGAGAATTACTGATAGACTGATCAGTAGATTCTCGGATGGTAATTGAGCCATACCGACACGACTTGTACGGTTATTAGGGGTCTGATGTTTACCACCTCCCTAGACCATACATGCGATACTCTTAGACGAACAGACCGGACTGCGCGGATATTGTCACGGACAGGCTCAGTAGGAGTTCGGATGGGTTTCCTCATCGGCTTTCTTATCGACATCTACCTGGGGACCGTTACGTACAGCTAGTGCCGCTTGCGGTCTATGGTTAAACCCACTGCCAGCGTAGTAGTCGAGTCTTTAGAGTCCCACACAGAGATTTCCCAACTCCAGGCGAAACGATATAGAGGTCGTATGGTTTTACGACAAGGGTTCGGACACATACGTGTTTAAACGCATGTACGACGTTCGGACAGTTTTTACTAGCCAGCTTTGGTTTAAGCCAGATTCTAGTATCGGGTTATTGGATTTATACAGTCTAAAGTTTTTCCGTGTTTTCACGGATGGAAGGGGCGTTCTCGTAATTTTCCGGGAAGCTTCTAGAAGGATGGTGACTTGGGGGTTAAGGTGGCATTTTCATTAAATGCAATTGTGACTCATTTTGTGTGATTCATCATATCATTAATGCATCATTAAATACTTAATGACTCATATAGTGAATCACTCATATTGAATTAATGAAGCATGGTGAATAATCATATTTATTCATTTATTTGATAATTCATTATGCTTCATATATATTCAAGTGAGAAGCTTTTTCATATCATAATCTTGTTCACCTTCTCTCTCCTCAAGCTCACTCTCTTTTCAAACCCTAAACCTAACACTCATGAGTTGAGATCAAGGATTAGAATAGACTAAACACTCCATAATCTAACTCTATATAACTTAAGTTCCTTTGATTAGCAACTAGAGAAACTTAGTAACCTCAAGTTTAGAGGTAAAGCTTGGATTAGGGCTCTCGGGTGGATCATCTATCACGGAAAGGAGGCCGAGGAGGACGTAGAGATCGTAAAGACGAAGGACACGTATCACTAGGTATAATCTCTTTACATAGTAGCTAAGAACTTCTATGGTAGTTGTTAATTATCGTTTAGTAAAGATCTTCGGTTAGTCGATGTTTGCATACAAAACAAGATCGTTTTTCATATTTCCGCCCCCCCGCAACTCGTAGGGTGTTGTACATCGATTTACAGTGGTATCAGAGCCTCACTAAACAATAATTAACTCATTTGCAAAGTCGTATGAATTTCAAACGCAAAACGAACCGGAAAATACCCCGATATCACATAGTTTCTGTCGATTTTAAAATGAGGCCTAAAATTTTTTCAGGTACCTCCAGAATAACCTACATGAAATTATAAGAACACTGCAAAAAAATGGGCTCCTGAATCGGCCACTGAGCCGCGGAACCGCGGTCGATCCCACCGATCCGCCGCGGATCTACGGCCGAGTTGGAGCCGATTCAGCCCAGTTTTTCCTTGTGCATCTTCTGTGATATTTTGTATTTTCTGGTGTGGTTTATTTTTTGCTCAGGTTTCAGATTTACAGAGAAGTTTTGGAGTAGAATCTAATGTGTTTGATCGATCGAAATTATACGACATTTGCTTATTTGATTATATCTGTGAACTGTATTATGTGTTCGTAAACCTCCCCTAACTGCTAGTATGTCGGTTGGCAGGGGGTTGCACATATCTGTAATGTTTTAACTGTTTGTGATTATGAACTGTATTGGATTGTTGTGATGATTAGCCGGGGTTTTGTGATGGGTTATTGTATTAATTCATTCGATGTAATTGTAATAAGTTGTAATATTATTTTGCGGGGCACATCCAGGTTGCGGTTGTAGCCACCGCTGTATTATTTCTTTTTACTGTTTTTTGCTCCTAGGATAGACCCAAGGCGGGGTGCACAAACTACCGGGTATTTCGAAATGTTTAGTGGCCTACTCACGTTGTTGAGGGAGACCGCTTCACTTCGGGTACTTGGCGGGTAGTTTGCCGTACCCGTAGGGGTCTGGGGTGGGGTAATGACTATTCATCACAACTGTGTAATCCGTCTTTCATTGCAGGCTCAAAAGAAACGCGGATTGCTTGCATATCCAATATTGTTCATCTGTAATCTGGAATGCCTATTATTGCGTCTGACGAATGTACAATATCTATATATGATAGCTATTTAGACGTCACTTATGTTTTACACCCGCGCTAGCCCAGCCCCCGCTCTGCCGTTAGTTAAGTAACCTAACGGGTAATGACGAGACCCCGTGGCGAATGCGGATGGCATAAGAGGACGTTGTATTTTCGTTGTTATCTGTAATGATAGGTTAATGATGGGACGCATTATTTTTTTTAATGCAAAGAAAATAACACCTAAACTTAATCGTTGGAACAATTTCAAAACCACTCGGTTTTCTTCAAAAAGCAAATTTTAAATGCGGAGCTTAAACCACTCCTTTTAATAAAGGCTATCATGGTTCCTTCGATCATATCAAGTTCACCACGTTAACGGTTTTTTGCCAAAAACCAGCCGCAACCCTCCGTCGTTTCAAATAGACAGCACATTGTATTCATGCTATGCTTGTTGGCCTACGTCAAGGCATAGTGGATGGTAGCAGTGTGGTTTGCTTATTTGTTGCATAGATAGATGCATTAGTATAGGACAGATGTACAACCTTGTTGGCCTACGTCAAGGGCATGTACGATGTACCTAAATTAATCAGGACAACGACGGGTAGAACTTGACTTGCGTCTTATGATTTGTCGGCCTACGTCAAGTCATAAGAGCTTGGGATAAAAATCATATCGGGAGTTTCAAATATAAAGGAAACTTGCAGATTTAGCATACCTTCTGGAGTGTGGTGACTAGAGTAGCTTCCATTTAGGGCATCATGCAATGATAGTTGGATCCCGATCCCACTGATGAGTAGGATTACTCTCGGGAATTTTTCTCACTTAACAATCAATGCTATAAACCAAGTAGGTGACTAGAAAGGTGTTAGAGGGGCTATGCCTCCAGGGAAAAGAGGTTATTTAATTAAGGAACTTCGCGAAAGCGTTGGAAAACCTCCCTCGAAGTACCAACACTGGCCTGGTTGAAAGGTTAAGCAAGTATTGTGACGTGTGATTAAATCCTGACTAGTTCTTGTTTTAGGTTTTGAAGAAGGATTTGAGAAAACAGTGGGAGCCATCCTGTTTAGATAAATTAAAAACCAATCTAAACTTGCAAGAGCATATGCTGAGTATTTTCTTTTCTCTCTCTCTGGTAGCTACCATGACAGGACTAAAACTATTACTTGAAAAAAATATACTGACCGGGCAGAACTATAAAGATTAGCTAAGGAACGTCAGCATTGCACTGACTTATGACAAAGTAGCATTGTTACCACCGCTATTCCTCCCCTTATCCCAGGACCAGATTCCTCAGTTGTGGACAAGGAAGTTCGCAAAACCTGGGATCTAAACTGTGAGCGAGCTAAGTGTATCGTGCTGGCATCCATGAACAATGAACTCCAGAAACAGCACGAGAGTATGGATATTATATCCATCTTTCTCCATTGCAAGGAATTGTATGGGGAGCACTCCCGTATCGCGAGGTACGAGACCTCAAGAAAACTCTTCCAGACGAGGTTAGCTCCAGGATCGCCTGTAGGAGAGCACGTCCTCAAAATGATCAGCCTCATTGAGGAACTCGCAAACCTGGGATGCGTGCTAGAGAATGATTTGTACATCGACTTGATTTTGCAGTCCCTTCCCCACACCTTCTCTCAGTTCGTGCTAAGCTTCAACATGCACGAAATGGAAGCTGATCTTCCAAAACTCCTCAACATGTTGAGGGTAGCAGAGACCTCTTTGAAAAGGAGAAGACCCCCGTTCTGTATGTTGGCCAATCATCCTCTTGTAAATCTAAAGCGAAAGCTAAAGGGAAGAAGAAGATGAAAGCCACCAAACCGAAGGGTGGGGTCAAGAAGGTGCAGGGAATGAACAAGGCAGGAAGGGTGAAAGCGGATATAAACGAATGCTTTTATTGTCACAAGTAAGGGTACTGGAAAAAGGATTGTATGGCCTTCAAAGCCAAGGAAAAGAAGCAAGCTGTTGCTTCTGCTTCAGGTGTGTTCGTAATCGAAAATTGTCTTTCAATAAACTCTACATCATGGGTACTTGATACCGGTTCTGGTTCTCACATCTGTAATTCATTGCAGGATCTGAGAAATAGTAGAGTACTGGGGACATGTGATATGACTCTCCGGATGGGCAATGGAATGCATGTAGATGCTATTGCAATAGGGGAATATCACCTAGGGTTGACTAGTGGGCACATTTTGGTGTTGTACAGCTGTTTTTGTATTCCCAGTATGTTGTGTAATATTATATCAGTATCTTTGTTATCTAATGAAGGATATAATTTTGCGCTTGAAACAAATGTCATGAACATTCTCCTAAATCAAGAACTGATTGGGTATGGCACACTGGAAAACGGCATATACATACTTAATCAATCTCGAGTTTTCAATATTCAAAACACGCTTAAAAGAAAGGCTCCAGATTCAAACCAAGCCTTTCTATGGCATTGTAGACTTGGTCATATAAACGAAACAAGGTTGACTAAGTTACATAAAGATGGATATTTAGATCCGTTTGAATATTCATCATATGCAACTTGTCAATCATGTATCAAAGGAAAAATGACCAAATCTCCGTTCACCGGATACGGAGAAAGAGCCACAGAACTCTTGGGACTTATACACAGTGATGTATGTGGTCCAATGTCTACACATGCGAGAAGCGGTCACTCCTACTTCATCACTTTTACTGATGACTTCTCTAGGTATGGACATGTGTTCTTAATGAAAGATAAATCCGATGCCTTTGAAAAGTTTAAGGAGTATAAAAATGAAGTAGAGAAACAAACTGGTAAAAGCATCAAGACACTTCGATCTGATCGAGGTAGAGAATACTTAAGTACCAGTTTCCTTGAATGCTTAAAAGAGAATGGAATTCTCTCTCAGCTTACTCCGCCTTATACACCTCAGCATAATGGTGTATCAGAAAGGAGGAATCGCACGCTATTAGATATGGTGCGTTCAATGATGAGTAGTGCTGAGTTGCCACTTTCCTTCTGAGGATTTGCTCTAGAATCAGCATCATACTTATTGAATAGAGTTCCAACTAAGTCTGTGCCTACCACTCCATATGAAATGTGGAGCGGGAGGAGACCATATCTCAAGTACATCAAGATATGGGGTTGTCCGGCATATGTTAAAAAGCATAGTCCGGACAAGCTCAAGGCACGATCGGTTTTATGCAAGTTTGTAGGATACCCCAAGCATTCAAGGGGGTATATAGTCTACCACACTGAAGAACAAAAGGTGTTTGTCGCTCGCCACATTGTCTTCTTAGAGAGCGAATTTCTTGCAAAAGAAATTAGTGGGAGCGCGGTAGAGCTGGAAGAAATTCCAGAACCTCAAACTGCTACCGAGGACATAATGGAATCTCAGGTTTCAATAGAACCCGATGAACCAACGCCACTCCGCAGATCTAGTAGGCTTTCTCATCCTCCTGAAAGATACTATGGTTTTCTTCTAGATGGGGATCGAGAGGATTGCATCATCGATGATGATGAGCCTACTAGTTTTCAGCAGGCTATCACGAGTATAGACTCGGTGAAGTGGCTGGATGTTATGAGATCCGAAATGGAATCCATGTACACCAATAAAGTATGGACTTTAGAAGTTGCTCCTCCTGGGGTAAAACCAGTTGGATGCAAATGGATCTTCAAAAAGAAGATTGGTGCACTTGGACAAGTGGAAACCTACAAAGCTAGACTCGTTGCAAAAGGTTTTCGTCAAAGACCAGGATTGGACTATGATGAAACCTTTTCACCTGTTGCTATGCTTAAATCCATTCGGATCCTGCTTGCCATTGCTGTGTTCCATGACTATGAAATCTGGCATATGGACGTAAAAACAGCTTTTCTAAATGGACATTTAGAAGAGAGTGTTTACATGGATCAACCAGAAGGTTTCTTAGATAGTGGGAGCAGCGGAAGAGTGTGCAGGTTGCTTAAATCCATTTATGGATTAAAGCAAGTATCGCGGAGTTGGAACATCTTCTTTGATGAGACAGTCAAAGAATTTGACTTTATCAAAAATGTAGATGAACCATGTATTTATAGGAAGATTGTAGAAAGAGCAGTAGTCTTCCTCGTTTTGTACGTCGACGACATACTGCTGATAGGGAATGATATCCCTATGCTACAATCAGTAAAGATCTTCTTGTCACAGAAATTCTCCATGAAAGACTTGGATGATGCAACCTACATTTTGGGCATTAAGATCTATCATGATAGATCTAATAGAATGTTGGGACTTTCACAGTCCAGGTATATTGACACTATACTAAAAAGATTTAGTATGGAAGATTCCAAGCGCGGTAATATGCCCACTTGTCACGGGATCACCCTCTCAAAAGAGATGTCTCCAAAGACTGATGAAGAAAGGGCTCGCATGGGCATTATAACCTACGCTTCGGCAGTAGGATCTATAATGTATGCGATGTTATGTACAAGACCAGATGTAGCTTATGCACTTGGTGTGGTAAGCAGGTATCAGTCTGACCCAGGTGAGAAGCATTGGATAGCGGTAAAGAACATTCTCAAGTACCTGAGAAGGACTAAGGAGATGTTCTTGATTTACGGTAATGGGGACCTCCAGGTTGAGGCTTTTACCGACTCCGGATTCCAAAGTGACAAAGATGATTCTAAATCCATTTCGGGTTTTGTGTTTACCCTCAATAGAGGGGCGGTATGTTGGAGTTGTTCCAAACAGGATACCGTCGCAGACTCAACTATGGAAGCTGAGTATATAGCTGCTAGTGAAGCCGCAAAAGAGGCTGTCTGGATGAGGAAGTTCATCTCTGAACTTCAGGTGGTTCCGTCCATTGCCAATCCAATACCTTTGTATTGTGATAACAATGGGGCTGTAGCATTAGCGAAGAAACCAAGGTCCCATCAGAAATCCAGGCATATCTTAAGGCGGTTTCACCTGATCAGGGAGATCGTGGATCGTTGGGAGATCGAGATACGGAGAGTGGACCCAAAAGACAACACGGCAGATCCATTCACCAAGGCCATCCCTCAAGTGCAGTTTGAGAGGCTGTTTGAGATGTTGGGCATGCGGTACGCCAACAACTGGATCTAGTACAGACAGTGGGTACTCATTGCGCCAATTATAGGCCTTAGTGCAAGTGGGAGATTGTTGGATAAATATGCCCTAGAGGTCTTCATTGTATAGGATGCTTGGGATATGTATGTACATGACAATCTTGCTTGATATGATAGTACGCTATTTGGTTTGTCTTTGTCTTAACATATGATATATTTTACGTTGTATTTATATATACATGTTGATAAAGCCCATAGGGTGTTTGCCTGACTACCGGCGTTGTGATGGCAGTCATACTTGTTGGAGCTGGATAGTCAATAGGCACATCCTTAGATGTCCCTGGTCGCAGGAGTATCGAGATTGGGCATCGATACTCTGGAGTAGACTAGTGTATACATATCTAGACCCTGAGGAGGGGCGATGGACTGGTCCCGCAGCCCTTGGTGGAGTGCACCTAAGATTGTATACAGATGCTCACTTGGTGTGAGTACACCGGACAGGACTCGCCGAGAACTGACTGGATGGTATTATACCTAACGTCAGATAGCAGTTCTCAGGTGATATGTGTGCAGATAGTCCGTTGACTTAAGGTCGTCATTTGTCTCGTGTGAGTTCTCACTGTGCTTTGATTACTACCCTACCACGGTTCAAAGGAGTCGTGCAAACAAGTTTTAGTTGGGCACAGTCCCGAGCCACGTGGAGGCAGTGAGTGACTGTTAGGGATTCGTCTCTCCCGGTATAGGGAGTTGATATCGCACGGTGATCGGTTGGTCATTACCATATGTCCCTAGCCAGGGCTGATTGAGAATTACTGATAGTCTGATCAGTAGATTCTCGGATGGTAATTGAGCCATGCCGACACGACTTGTACGGTTATTAGGGGTCTGACGTTTACCACCTCCCTAGACCATACATGCGATACTCTTAGACGAACAGACCGGATTGCGCGGATATTGTCACGGACAGGCTCAGTAGGAGTTCAGATGGGTTTCCTCATCGGCTTTCTTATCGACATCTACCTGGGGACCGTTACGTACAGCTAGTGCCCCTTGCGGTCTGTGATTAAACCCACTGCCAGCGTAGTAGTCGAGTCTTTACAGTCCCACACAGAGATTTCCCAACTCCAGGCGAAACGATATAGAGGTCGTATGGTTTTACGACAAGGGTTCGGACGTATACGTGTTTAAACGCACGTACGACGTTCGGACAGTTTTTACTAGCCGGCTTTGGTTTAAGCCAGATTCTAGTATCGGGTTATTGGATTTATACAGTCTAAAGTTTTTCCGTGTTTTCACGGATGGAAGGGGCGTTCTCGTAATTTTCCGGGAAGCTTCTAGAAGGATGGTGACTTGAGGGTTAAGGTGGCATTTTCATTAAATGCAATTGTGACTCATTTTGTGTGATTCATCACATCATTAATACATCATTAAATGCTTAATAACTCATATAGTGAATCACTCATATTGAATTAATGAAGCATGGTGAATAATCATATTTATTCATTTATTTGATAATTCATTATGCTTCATATATATTCAGGTGAGAAGCTTTTTCATATCATAATCTTGTTCACCTTCTCTCTCCTCAAGCTCACTCTCTCTTCAAACCCTAATCCTAACACTCATGAGTTGAGATTAAGGATTAGAATAGACTAAACACTCCATAACCTAACTCTATATAACCTAAGTTCCTTTGATTAGCAACTAGAGAAACTTAGTAACCTCAAGTTTAGAGGTAAAGCTTGGATAAGGGCTCTCCCTTATGGAATTTAATTCTTCTGATGAAACAAGAGTTTAACCCTTCATATGAGAACTTAGTTCTCCCTTATGGTAAAAGATCTGCAGAAGCCGATCTCCTCACAAGTTGAGAATTTAATTCTCATCGGGGAGATTCTGTCATACAGATCCCAAACCTAAGAGAAAAACTAAGTCTTAAGAATCCAATTCTCATAAAACAATAGGCTTAAAAGTCTCGAAACTCAGGATCTCCATGCACGTAAAAGGATTGGCACCTAACATGATAACAGCCGATCACGTGCTCCCACATGAGCGCCTATGATGAACAAAAGAGAATAATCAAGATTGGCTCACGTGATAATACGTGACCCCATGGTAGTGCTTGGAACTTACAAAGCAAAAAGGGAATAAATTGGAGGCAGTTCCCACTTTGGGGTCGCCTCACGTGATCTCACGTGACCCAACAGCGCCTGCCGCTCAGAAAAGAACAAAAGAATAAATCCAAAGAAGCAGTGCTTCAAATTCTTGAAGTTTAACACTATTTCAAGCGCCTCACGTGGGCCCACGTGAGCGCCTCAGAATTTTAGTGTTTAACACTATTTCAAACACCTCACGTGGGAGCACGTGAGCGCTGAATAAACATGTTAGTGTTGAACACTATGGAAGGCTAACATTAGCCAGATTCAGACCAAATTTTCCAAGGACCATCAATTGAGCCCCTCATGCCAGGGTCTCCAAAACCGATCTCAGTTCTAAAGACAGCTAATAAGCTCCTAACATATGACATCTAAACTAATGTTCATCCCATTTCCCCAAATCGGGACATTGTTTCAAGGGTACATCTCTTCATACCTCTGATACATGTCGTTGTAATACTTCAACGTCTTTAGAGAGATGGAGGGTCCCAATAACCAATAACTTTTGGCGCATCCCCAAACTGGTTAAACCAGAACTCCACAGACTATGACGTCTTTAAACCATACAGACTATGATGTCTTTAAACTTTATGGACTATGAGGTCCTTAAACTCATGGACTATGATGTCCTTAAACTTTATGGACTATGAGGTCCTTAAACTCATAGACTATGATGTTTTTAAACTTTACAGACTATGATGTATCTAAACTACCATGGACTATGATGTCCTTAAACCCAATGGACCGCAACGTCCCTAAACTAAGACGATAGAGCTCAAATACTCTGTCGTTGATCTAAATTATCCCAAAACCCCGTTGAGTAGATCTTAGTCTAAAATTAGACTAACGTATCCTTAACAAACGTTTAAGTTGATCTTAATCTCAAAGAGACTAACGAGTCTTAAACCAAACCAAACCCAAATCTAAGAAAATACGGATTTGGACTAATTTACGCCCTACGGGTGACAACATAAATTAGTCTCCGTATACAATCCACGGGCAACTAAAAATAAAACAAACAAACACGACACGAAGTGACCATCTGGAGAAGGAGAAAGTGGTTACCGTGATGCGGTAGCATAATTAACTGCAGGGGCTTGCGCTTGCAGGGAAGAGCGTCCCCACAATCAAAACCCCCTCACAATGAGGGGGAATCTGACGAAGTCTGCTACAACGGCTGCATCCGTTTACACCTTCGATATACGGTACCATAAATCAACTTGGCAACTTCGGAGAGGTGGACGGATAAAACCAAATAGTATCTGCCCCCTAATTCAAGCAAGACGACCTATGCGGTTTCGTCTCCCGTTTTCGGTGGTAAACAGATTCTGGCACGCCCGGTGGGACCTTTTCCTCTTTCCACTCCATACTTCGTGTGTCATGTTCGCGAACAAATCACGGTTTAATATGGTTGCCTATGGATTCGATGTACTAAGATTTGGTGTCTTGCTCCCGTGCAGAGAAAAGAAGAGCAATGGCCTCCAACTGCACCAGCTGCAACAACAACTCTTACTCCATCCTTGCTGGAGGAGTGACCTATGGGTCCCAAGCGGCCTCCATCTTCTCCATGCCAGTGGAACAGGTGACTCAGGCCACCACTGGACTATTCTTTGGGATCATGATCCCACCGGCAAGCTTCAGCGTCCCAATATCGTCACAGGAAGCTCCGAAGAAGTCGGTCTTTGATTGGCTCACCACTACCACGGCCCCTCTCAACGGGTCATCCAGTCTACTGCATTAGTCTTCGACAGGCTGAGCCTGAGCTTAAGTGGGCCCATGAAGAAGCCTGCAATACCCGAAGGGGTTATCCCAAAGCGGATAGCCATTCCGGCTCAAGTAGAGGAAATCGTCAAAGCGGCTTCTCCTGCTAAAGGATCAGTCTTTGCAAGACTGGCCGCTCCAACTCCCGCTTCAGGCAAAGTCACCAAGGCTGCTTCCCCTGCCTAAAAGTCAGTCTTCGACAGGCTGGACGTTTCTTCTCAACGGACGTCAGTCTTCGACAGGCCGGCTGTTCATACCAGAATACTGCATTTTATACCGCCCATTCTTACGCTCGTTTGGTTATAGGCAGGTGCTTTTAATCAGTGTTTGCTACATATTTGCAGAATACTGGTTCTCAGCTCTAAACAGTGAAATCCATGGAAAAGTACGACAAATTCCTGATTACTGCCAACAACAGATAAAACACGGGTCCCCGCTCTCTATCCGTGTGTTGCCACATACCAGTTTAAGGGACAAAATGGCAAATCGATTGTCATTTTCATGCACAAAGCTCAATGTCAACACAAGATCCAAGAAATCTACGCGGAGCTCGAGGAAATCATGGCAAAAGATCCACATCACATCACCTTTTGATCTACTGAAATTCTGGAAGAATTGTGAAGAGTTTCTGAGAAAAGTCATATACCACACAGAAGAGAACCACAAAACAAGGGATACGAAAAAAGATGAAGTCACAATCTCTCTAAACGAACGTGGTTCCGAGGCATAAGCGCGCTTAGGCCGTGGAACCGCGGCCGTACAGGCTCTTCAGAGGGTGATTTTTCATGGGCTGTTTGGTAATTTTATGTGGAGCCCGATTACTGCCCTAGGTTTTCAGTTCCCTGCCTATAAATACCCCAGTTCTGAGCCAAGCTAAGGAGTTCATTCTTATGCCTTGTTTTTGTTAGTTTTTAGTCTTCTTCTTCTTCTTCTTCATTCTTGCCTCCATGAAAATGTAGTGAGAGCATTGAGTGGATGTTAAATGGAGATGAGGGTTTTTGTATCATTCTTTTTTGCTTAGCATCCCCCTTGAGCTCTCTACCTGAACTTGATCTTGCAACCTCTTAAGCGAGCTTGCAAGTTTAAGCTTTGGTCATTGATCTCAAGGGATTGTATCATTTTGTTCTCTCTTTTGTGCTTCATTTCACATGAGTTCTTTACCCTTCTCTTAATCTTGCAACCTCTTGATTGAGCTTGCAAGTTTAAGGGTTGGCTATTGATCCCATGGCTTGTCTTGAGTTCTATGGTTCTTAGTGTTACTTTCTTGCTTATCTCTTTCTTGCATTTTTCATTCTTGTCTTTTATTACTTGCAATTTATTACCATGCACTTTAATTACTTGCTAGTAATCTTTTCTTTTCTTTGTTTATCTTTTTGTTCTCTCTTTTTGGTTCGTTTTGTGAATGGTTGTAATTATTGTTGTTAAGAATAAATACGATATTGTAAGTTAATGTTTCTTTGCTCATTTCCTTTTCCCATTATTTTCCATTGAACTCCGCCAAAACGATACGCAAGCGCTCCGTTAGGCACTCTACCCTACCAAGGTAACGGTGATTCCTAACCGCGACCGGTTGCGTTCGGTTTGACAGGAGGCGAAAGCAAGAGACAAGAACGGAAGGACAAGGGTAAATAAGCCGGATTCCACGAATACCGTGCTTAAATCCCCTAATCCACGTTGTTGCCGATTGCTCTAGCTTCAATTGGTCAAGACTCGGCTCAAAGGTTTTGAGTGCGGATTTCCTTAGGTTACACTTTCGTATCTTTTTCTTAACAACTTTATACTTGCATATAAAACACATAGGTTAGATTTGAACAAACATATACAAATTCTTCATTGACTCGTCTAAAACTCGAACGGACATACAACCATCTCCCTGTGGATCGACCCGTGCTCAACCGACTAGCTGCAAAGCGACACCGTCCTGATCGCGGTTATAACTTTAGAACTTTGAACATCCGACACGCCAAAAGCGTGCGATCAAATGGCGTCGTTGCCGAGGAGACGGTAGCGTATTTTCTTTCTTGTTATTCGGGTTAATATTCTTTTTGTATATATTTATAAAAAAAAAATCTTTTTGTTATTTTTGATCATTTTTGTGGGCAAGAGTGCAGATTTTTGCGGATTTGCAAACTGCGATTGTGGGGAGCAAAGTATACGTTCAAGGCTAAGGTGATTGCAAAGTACAGTGCCAAAGATCCGGGTAGTTTGACCCGCGCAAGCAAACTTTTCAAGCTTACCGGATTTGATTCAACGGGGGTTTCCTAACCCAAAATCTTAACGGTACGTACTTTACTAACACCTTCTTCTCAAATCCGACGCATCCAATATACTATTCTTTGCAGGATTCTTTGCAAGTTCGCTAGCAAACGCTAAAAATTGACTAACCCGTATTTGTTGCAGTGCCGTGCTTAAACTAAAAAACGATTGTTTGATTCTTTATAGAATTTTTATTGAATTGCGCATTGCATACATTAATACGGACTTAAGGGCAAGCGAACCCCACAACATACGGTAAAGGATTTTATCACCTTTTCCGTGGCCCACAAATCACGAACTTGAGCATAACGTTTACCCGCACAAACTTTAAAAGAAACTAGACTTTAAGCCTTAAGGACTTCGCGCTCACTAGGAAAAGTTAACTGTGTTTAGAATCTCGCTTAACGGTATATTGTTTACAGGGTGTCTAGGAAAGTGTTAACGGCGAAACCGCCAAAAGAGAAAGGGTTATTTAATTAAGGACCTTCGCGAAAGCGTCGGAAAACCTCCCCTTATCTCTGCACTTACCTGGCCTCGTGATCAGTGTGTCTTAAGCCCGTTTCTCGACGCAGTTTTACTTCGACAATCAGGTTCTGGAGTAGGTCTAGTTGACCTAGGTGAACCCTAGAACGATTATGTGTGTGGTATTTTTGTGTCGTGATTGTTTTTTCTTTTTGTATGTATATTTCATTCTTTTGTTAATATCTAACTAAAAAAAATCACATTCTTTTTCCCCTCATTTTCTCTGCCTTTCTTTCTTTCTCTCTTCATAATCATGGGCACCCCACCTTGCAAAACTCTTGCCGAACTTTGGTACCCACAACCAGACATTACTTCTTACGGTTCTTGCTTTGGCCGAACGTCGAACGATCCCTCCATGTCCAAAATCTCTTTGAAAGATCGGATAGACGCGTCTAGGACAAACACTTGCCCTTCGCAATCCATTTTGTATCAACCTTTTCAACTTCCCCCACCCTCTTATGTTGATACCCCTTTTGCAAGTCGTTCTTTGTCCATCGCTGAACATATTGAACAATCCTGTAGCCGATCTTTCACTCCTTTCACCACTACAGATTCCTGGGATCAACAATTCCATTCACCTTCTTATCCAAATATTGATCCTGTTCCTGTCCAGCCATTCAATTCCTACCAGTCCTACCCGACTTTTGCACCTTCCCTAGACATTGCTTCTGAACCGCCATTTGGGAATTTTCAGTATCCAAACAACTTTGAATCTTTTACTGAAACCCCTTCACAACCCATGTCTAGTTTGGAACAGTCTTTGGAAGATTTTAGGGTAGCGTCGTACCAACAGATGATGGATTTGAATGCGTCCATGGCCGCCCTCATACAACCTAGTGACCCGGTAGCTAGTTTTCAACTAGCTCCAAATTTTCCAATGTATGAAGAGGCGGTAGGACAGGTTGAGAATTTGAGTGGAGAAAGTAAGATGTACCCCCTTCCGAATCAAGCCTACCCGTTTCAACTTGAATCCCACAACTCCGGTTTTGAAAGTCTATCGAGTGTCCCAAATAATTTATCAATTGAAGATAGAACAGATAATGAGTTGTGTGACCTTGTAGTGTTTGATTTGCCCGATTGTGAAGAGTCCCTTTCGAGTGAAACCGCACCCAACCCTTTTGACCTCTACACCTCCATCTTAGAACCTGAATTGATTGATAGCCATGCTTTTGTTGAGGTGTCTGAGAATATAGATTTTCACTTGATTAAGGATATTGACGCTGGGAATATTTTGGATGATGAACCCGTAGATTTAGCTGAGTTTTTCTCTCCAATTCATCATCCCGAGTCATTAAATATTTTTCCCAAACCCCATATGCGTCTGGATTTTAAGTATAAATGCATGGATGTGCTTAACTTTGAGGAGACTATTGAGGATATTTTTGAGGATGAACCAGTTTTAATTGATGAGTAAGATTTTCCAATTCATCCTGTTCCTTTCATTGACTGTGTACACCCTCCTGAACCTTTAACCGATAACCTTCCTCAATCACCTACCTACATCCTTTCCATTGTTCTGACATTGCAAGAAACCGTAACATTTTCACTTCCAGTATCTTGTTTACTAAGTTCGGTGTACCCATGGTTTCTCACGAATCTTAAGGGATTTGACCCCATTTCTCGACGGGTTAATAGATTAGCACAATCACTCTTTACACATCACTCATCACATATTGTGCTAATCTATTCACTCATTTCCACCCTCAAGTTCGTATTCTACTTCTTTCTCCCTTCCGCCATTCTTCTTCTCATATACCTAGACCGTATACCATTTCTATCTCCATACGGTCTCGCGTATTCTCCCTCTCTTTTCTCTACGCCTTCTTCCACCAACCTGTACATTACAACAATAAAATCTTTGAATGGTTGGTGCTCACTTTTGGCCTGTGTAAGGCCTTGTATAGTTTGAAACTGTTTTCTTTCCCCCCTAATCCTGAACTTTAACGCTTAACAGTGAAAACACTGTTTTACTTAAGTTTGGGGGGGACTCCTTTTTTGTATATATTTTTTGTTTTCCTTTTTGTTTTGTATATAATTTGTTTCTAGGGAGCGCCGACAATTTTGACCCTATTGGTGTAGCCTGACAATGAGGGCACTGTCAAGTTTAAGTTTGGTGCTCGGTAAGGTTTCTTCCTTCGCATTCATTTGTATATTTTGCATTTGCATACCTTATTAAAAACCCACAAAAATTGAAAATTTTCCAAAAAATATAAAAACTTTGTCGTCAAGTTAGCTAATAGGGTAACTTAGATTTTTATTCTGAAAGTTTAGTTGATATGTTAGAAATAACTAAATTCTAGACTTAAGAATTGAAAATCCTTAAAATAACCCTTATTCTGTCTAACTTTGGTAAGTATATGTCCTTACAGTTTTTTGAGTTCAGTTCTTGAGTTAAGTCAAGATGAAGGGAAAGTATTGAAGCTTTACTGGAGGATAAGTCTGAAAAATAGTTTCTTTTCTTGAGTTCAAATTTAGAAAGTATATACCCTACAAACTGCACTTACACGCATCTTGAAACTTGGGATAGTAGAGGATACCTAGAAATACTCTTGCCTGAAAGCCTAGTATGAAAGAAAAAACGGTATTTAAAGTTAAACACCAAAAGAGCATATTGAAAAATATATCCGGTCTTGAAAAAGAAAAAGAAAAAGAAAAAGAAAAAAAAAAAATAGAATAAAGTCAAGACCTGGAAACTGCTATTTACGCTTTAAAGTTCACACATTCAGTAATCGGTCGTTAGTGCCTCAAGAAGCATTAATAGTCGCATGAAAGGGGTGTGAGCAAATCCGTCCATCCTTAATAAAAAGAAGCAGTATTAGGTATTAGGGCAAGGGTATTATAGCTTGAATTGAATTCTTGAGTGTAGGGGTGCAAATATACACACACGTAGGGGTATACAATCGATATTTGGATAAAAGATAGAGATAAAGAATAAGACTTGTGTTTTCTGTAAAGTTGATAAAAATCCCTGATTTGAGGCCGCACTTTAGAAGGAAAACTCAGGAGAACCAAGGTTAAATAGATAGGAGGTGTGAAAAATAAGGGTTGGATATTTCTAACTTAGGATGATAGAATTTCTAACGTAAATACTAAACTGTAGGAGTAGAATCGACGTTAACTTATGACACTAGCTTGACAGGATTTTGTGGATAGTATCCGCTGAAAACCCTCAGGAGACAACACTCCTCCTACTAGGGACACCTAGAGGTTAACGGCTTGTTGCACGTGCTCAGTGCAATCGCGTTCCCTGCGAAAGTGTGGTTAGGACTTTTTTGTGAATAATTGGTTTTGCTCGGGACGAGCAAAAGTTAAGTTTGGGGGTATTTGTTCATACCAGAATACTGCATTTTATACCGCCCATTTTTACGCTCGTTTGGTTATAGGCAGGTGCTTTTAATCAGTGTTTGCTACATATTTGCAGAATACTGGTTCTCAGCTCTAAACAGTGAAATCCATGGAAAAGTATGACAAATTCCGGATTACCGCCAACAACAGATAAAACACGGGTCTCCGCTCTCTATCCGTGTGTTGCCACATACCAGTTTAAGGGACAAAATGACAAATCGATTGTCATTTTCATGCACAAAGCTCAATGTCAACACAAGATCCAAGAAATCTACGCGGAGCTCGAGGAAATCATGGCAAAAGATCCACATCACATCACCTTTTGATCTACTGAAATTCTGGAAGAATTGTGAAGAGTTTCTGAGAAAAGTCATATACCACACAGAAGAGAACCACAAAACAAGGGATACGACAAAAGATGAAGTCACAATCTCTCTAAACGGCCGCGGTTCCGTGTCATAAGCGCGCTTAGGCCGCGGAACCGCGGCCGTACAGGCTCTTCAGAGGGTGATTTTTCATGGGCTGTTTGGTAATTTTATGTGGAGCCCGATTCTTGCCCTAGGTTTTCAGTTCCCTGCCTATAAATACCCCAGTTCTGAGCCAAGCTAAGGAGTTCATTCTTATGCCTTGTTTTTGTTAGTTTTTAGTCTTTTTCTTCTTCTTCTTCATTCTTGCCTCCATGAAAATGTAGTGAGAGCATTGAGTGGATGTTAAATGGAGATGATGGTTTTTGTATCATTCTTTTTTGCTTAGCTTCCCCTTTGAGCTCTCTACCTTAACTTGATCTTGCAACCTCTTAAGTGAGCTTGCAAGTTTAAGTTTTGGTCATTGATCTCAAGGGGTTGTATCATTTTGTTCTCTCTTTTGTGCTTCATTTCACATGAGTTCTTTACCCTTCTCTTGATCTTGCAACCTCTTGATTGAGCTTGCAAGTTTAAGGGTTGGCTATTGATCCCATGGCTTGTCTTGAGTTCTATGGTTCTTAGTGTTACTTTCTTGCTTATCTCTTTCTTGCATTTTTCATTCTTGTCTTTTATTACCTGCAATTTATTACCACGCACTTTAATTACTTGCTTGTAATCTTTTCTTTTCTTTGTTTATCTTTTTGTTCTCTCTTTTTGGTTCGTTTTGTGAATGGTTGTAATTATTGTTGTTAAGAATAAATACGATATTGTAAGTTAATGTTTCTTTGCTCATTTCCTTTTCCCGTTATTTTCCATTGAACTCCGCCAAAACGATACGCAAGCGCTCCGTTAGGCACCCTACCCTACCAAGGTAACGGTGATTCCTAACCGTGACCGGTTGCGTTCGGTTTGGCCGGAGGCGAAAGCAAGAGACAAGAACGGAAGGACAAGGGTAAATAAGCCGGATTCCATGAATACTGTGCTTAAATTCCCTAATCCACGTTGTTGCCGATTGCTCTAGCTTCAATTGGTCAAGACTCGGCTCAAAGGTTTTGAGTGCGGATTTCCTTAGCTTACACTTTCGTATCTTTTTCTTAACAACTTTATACTTGCATATAAAACACATAGGTTAGATTTGAAAAAACATATACAAATTCTTCATTGACTCGTCTAAAACTCGAACGGACATACAACTATCTCCCTGTGGATCGACCCGTGCTCAACCGGCTAGCTGCAAAGCGACACCGTCCTGATCGCGGTTATAACTTTAGAACTTTGAACATCTGACACGCCAAAAGCGTGCGATCACCGGCACCAACAACAGTTTCTCATCAAAGCATGAAGCACGATGAAGCTACCCCGACAACGGTGGTGATCCCGGCCGCACGACATGCTCGACATCGCCACTGGCGCCGCATGAGGAAAGCTGGGGGCAGTTCCCCTTCTAGACTGACTCCGCCAGCTCCAACGGTGGAAGACGATGCGGCTGTTCCAACTGGGAACAACTTTGAGCCGCTTAGGAGGATGCGCAAGAACTCTCCAACTGCTGTGTTGAAAAGGTCCCCACCACCCGCTGAAAGTGTTACAAAGGTGAAGCCAGAGCAGCCCCTCAGCGGCTGTCATCCAAAATTTATAGGTTCTGGCGAAGAGTCCAAGACTCTGTAATCGATAAAGGCTATTCTCGTTGACAAAAGAAGATGAAGGTTCGGCAAGAGGAGGACCATCTCACCGCTGTCATACCACGGAAAGCATCGGCTGCAACAGCCCCCTCAACTTCGACATCCCATAAAAGGAGAAGGCCGGAGAAGATCCCCATGGCTGCGACCAATTCCAACGGCGCTGAACCTAAACGCCCCAAGTCTGGGGGCATGGTGGTGCACATCATTTACATGGCTTCCGGGAAAGAGGATAGCCGTATCTCCATGGTTCATCGACCATTTACACGGTCTGTGACAAAGGCTCAAGAGCAACAACAACAAAAGTTCCAGGAGATACTAACAAAGATGGCTGCACTCACTGGGCCAAAAGAAAGCCGGAGATATCGTCGGAGCAACGTCAGAAGCAGGAAACCGATGCCGAATTCCTCCGAAGAATGCTCGAGAAGAAAAACAAAGAGGCCGCAGAATAAGCGGCCAACATAAAACAAATGACGCTCTTGTTCCAAGATATGGTGGGCATGATAATTCAGCCGGACCCTCTAGCTGAAGACCCTCCGGTAATCATTGAAGACGACAGAGGGGAGACATCAAACCCTCTTTCGGTTTTTTCAGCAGCCAAAGAGGAGACGATCTCGAAAGCTGCGATTGACGACTATATAGCTCAACAGATACGAGCTCATCAGGTGAGCGAAGCGGCCGGCAAAATCGTCAAGACTGGATGACCCTATCCGGGTTGGTACGATCAAATAAAGTACCCGCCAGGATATACGATCCCTAAATTCCATGTGTATAAGGGGACGGGTAATCCACACCAGCACGTTGCTCAATTCAGAACTCTGTGCGGCAATACTGGGGGTGACGACAAACTGCTGTTTCGCCAGTTTGTTGGCAGCTTGGCGGAAACGGCCTTTGAATGGTATTCGGAGCTGCTGAATGATTCAGTCAAAACGTTTACAGAGATGGAGTTGCTATTCACTCAGCATTTCGCAAGCGCCAGCGAACGCACCCTAATCACAGCATTGATCAATGCCAGGATGAAGCCAAGAGAGACATGGGTGCAGTATGCAATCCGGTGGCGAAACCTGTGGTCAAAGTGCGAACAACGCATAGAGGAAGCTCCAGCCGTGGGCATGTTCGTAGGGACCCTCGACCCTCAGGCGACAATTTCTCAATTCATGATGTTATTCAAGCCGACCACTTTCCAGGCCTTGATTGACAAGCTGGCCCAAATGGACCAGATGGGCCATAGACTATCCTCCTCGAAAACGGAGCTTCGAAACGAAAAGGGCAAAGGGAAAGCGACCTTCGTCGCCAACGCTCAACAACAACTGAGTGACCCGAGACCGGTTGTTCGCCAAAGCAGTAAGCCACGATCCCTCGATGAGAAGTTGAGACATCCTTACTCGTTCCCCCGGGATAAAACAAGGAGACTGTTCGAACTGGCAGTACGCAACGGGCTCATCACTCTGCCAGAGCCGAGACACCCACCGCAACCAAGTGATGTCAACCATCTTAACTATTGTCCCTATCACAGAGTAGTGGGTCACTCAATCGAGAATTGCTCCGTCTTCAAAAACTAGGTTGAAGACCAATACCAGCAAGGCAAATTCGCGTTGTCTGAAAACTGGAGGGTAAACCCGCCACAACCGCACGCTTCTAAAAAGACGGATACGCCGGGGGCATCATGCTCGTTTATAAAGGAAGCTCCAGGGGAAGTTGTGCTCTCGGCAAAAAACTAAGAGAATGCTGAAAGATCTTCAAGCATGCCCGGCAATCAGATGGAGAAGCCCGCTAGAGCAGGAAATCATTAAGGGGATACTGAAACCGTGACCAACACCGAGAACTGGTAACAATGGGCAAAATACCCAGGCCCAGCCGTCAAAGTCTTCAAAGAAAAAGAAGAAGACCAAGAAACCCCCGCAGCCTGACGACAAGCGCACAGACCTACAAAAGCATATTGACGCGCTGGAGGAATACTACCAGAGGGCGCGAACCCCGGTCACACTCCAAGATTTTCTCAACCATATCCTTGAAAGTGGAGATAACGACAATGATGAGGGAGACGACTCGTCAGAGGAACCCGAAGATTATGTGGCAAGTTGCTACATGATCTCTCATTCATCGCTAAATAGTGAAGAAGCTCACTCGGCTTTAGAAGATAATATAGAGGAGCTGGGGGCAGGAGCAGTGCCAAAATCCTTGGATTATGTGATAAAGTCTCCCAAGGTGGGGCTTACTTGCTCATGGATATGCATGGCGGAAGTCCCTTCAGGCCAATAAACGGCCGGTTCCTGAAAAATACTACGCTTGACGAGTCACGGCCTGGGTCAATGATAGATGACAATGCCAATGTCCGCTTGCTATCTTCCCGAGCCCAAACTCTATAAGTAGTATCCAGCGAAACCGTTGTCTCCAAAATGGAAACAATGGACCGAAATGTCCCTAAACTAAACTCTATAAGTAGTATCCAGCGAAACCGTTGTCTCCAAAATGGAAACAATGGACCGAAATGTCCCTAAACTAACAACGGACCGAGATGTCCTAAAACTAACGACGGACCGAGATGTCCTAAAACTAACGACGGACCGAAATGTCCTAAAACTAACTACAGACCGAGACGTCTTTAAACTACTACAAACCGCAGCATCCTTGGGCTGATGCAAAAAAAAAAACAAAAAAAAAACGGTACGTCCACAAGCAAAATGGGCACGGATGAAAACCCGAAAGGGCACTGTGAGTAAAAACAGTAGAGCTACCAGCGAGCTTATGAAAACCCGAAAGGGCGCAATCTCGTAAAATTTGCACTTACGAGATCCTCACGACTCGTAAGGAGAATCCTCTTATGAGACCCTCACGGCTCATAAGATTCGAAAGCCTTAAGCTACAGGGATCCAAACATGTTCTTAAGCCATCACATCTCCCAGACTGCCCTACAAGCGATTCAATATTAACCCTTGTATACAATCCACGGGCACAAATAAACGTCTCCCTTCTCCGAGTTCTACCAAGGGTGTGAAATCCCCCTATTCGGTGAACAAACGATTGTAAGTCCTTTCGACTTATAAGGAGAAAACACTCTTATAAGATCCTTACGACTTATAAGAGAACATGCACTTAGGAATCCTCATGATTCCTAAGGAGAAAATGCACCTACGAGATCCTCACGACTCGTAAGGAGAAACACCTTTATGAGATCCTTACGGCTCATGAAGTCAAAAGCCTTAGTCGACAGGATCCTAACCCTGTTTACTAAGCCACCTTTGTTCGAATCGACAGAGGCAAATGATGATTTGCTCCTGGCAATGTCCCAGTGGCAGCGATGCTGATGCCTAAATCGGTATCAGCTTCTAAGTCCTTTCACGGCAAATTCGCTCCTGGCAATGTCCCAGTGGCAGCGATACTGATGCCTAAATCGGTATCAGCTTCCAAGTCCTTTCACGGCAAGTGATGATTCGCTTCTGGAAATATTCCAGTCGTAGCGATGCTGATGCTAGGATCGGCACCAGATTCCAGGTTCCATACTCGCAGTAAAAGCCAGCGAGTTATAAATGCATATGAAATAACCGAAATGATAGGGCAACTTGCAACAAAATCAGCAAGTAAAATATATGCATACAAAACAGCCGAAATGATTGGGTAACTCGCAATAAAAAGCAGCGAGTAAAAATAAAAATAGCCGAAATGATTGGGCACTGCGAGAAATAGCCGAAATTATTGGGCAATCGCGGCTTTCGCGATATAAAAAGCTGAAATGATAGAGCATCGCGGAAAGAAAAAAATAGAATGAAACCTTTGCCCTACAGGCGAGTCCATACTGACCCTTGTATACAATCCATGGGCATAAACAAAAAGGGAACCACATTTTCCCACCAGACTCTGTCAAAGGGAGAGTCAATCTTGACGGCAACATCTGCGTCCCTGAAGACCAACACGGTGTTCATTCTTAACTCCAGTAGGATGCAGACGTAACGTCAACAACCGACCTTAGGGTCGCAACGAAGCGGAGCCATGGCAAAGTCCCTAGTTCCAAAATATCGACGGCCACACCTATAGCCTAGAGACCAACAACGGCGTTCCTCCTCACTCCAGCAGGATACGGACGCGACATCACCAATCGGAGCCACTGTAAAGTCCCCAGTTCCAAGACTCTACGGTTCACAGACAACCTAACGTCAGCAAATGACCCCGTCTCGGAAATACGTCATCCAATGACCCTGGCATCGTAGAAAATGGAGAAAGTCAACCCTGACACCGCAGAAAACGGAGAAAGTCAATCCTGACACCGTAGAAAATGGAGAAAGTCAATCCTGACACAGCAGAAAGTGGAGAAAATCAACCTTGACACCGTAGAAAATGGAGAAAGTCAACCCCGACACTGTAGAAAACGGAGAAAGTCAACCTTGACACCGTAGAAAACGGAGAAAGTCAACCCCCGACACCGCAGAAAGCGGAGCAAGTCAACCAACGACCTCTCCGCCGGATCAATGCTCCATCCCGGAACCAAGTCAACTCACAAATATCTCGATTCAGGGAAATCAGCGTCCTTGACGAGAACCTCTCGATTCGCGTTGACCCGCAAGGAAATCAGTGGCATTGCAGGAATCTCTCGATTCGTCTCAACCCCAGGGAAATCAGTGTCCTTGGCAAAATATCTCGATTCAGGGAAATCAGCGTCTTTGACGAGAACCTCTCGATTCACGTCGACCGGCAAAGAAATCAGTGTCTTTGCAGGAATCTCTCGATTTGTCTCAACCCCAGGGAAATCAGTGTCCTTGGCAAAATATCTCGATTCAGGGAAATCAGCGTCCTTGACGAGAACCTCTCGATTCGCGTTGACCCGCAAGGAAATCAGTGTCTTTGCAGGAATCTCTCGATTCGTCTCAACCACAGGGAAATCAGTGTCCTTAGCAAAACATCTCGATTCAGGGAAATCAGCGTCCTTGACGAGAACCTCTCGATTCACGTTGACCCGCAAGGAAATCAGTGTCTTTGTAGGAATCTTTCGATTCGTCTCAACCCCAGAGAAATCAGTGTCCTTGGTGAAACATTTTGATTCTGGGAAATCAGCGTCCTTGACGAGAACCACTCGATTCGCGTCGACCCGCAAGGAAATCAGTGTTTTTGCAGGAATCTCTCGATTCGTCTCAACCCCAGGGAAATCAGTGTCCTTGGCAAAATATCTCGATTCAGGGAAATCGGCGTCCTTGATGAGAACCTCTCGATTCGCGTCGACCTGCAAGGGAATCAGTGTCTTTGTAGGAATCTCTCGATTCGTCTCAACCCCAGGGAAATCAGTGTCCTTGGCAAAACATCTCGATTTAGGGAAATCAACGTCCTTGACGAGAACCTCTCGATTCGCGTCGACCCATAAGGAAATCAGTGTCTTTGCAGGAATTTCTCGATTCGTCTCAACCCCAGGGAAATCAGTGTCCTTGGCGAAATTCCTTGATTCAGGGAAATCAGCATCCTTAACGAGAATCTCTCGATCCGTTTCGACCCGCAAGGAAATTAGTGTCTTTGCGAGAATCTCTCGATTCGTCTCGACCGGCAGGGAAATTAGTTTCCCCGCGCATGAAAAAAGAATTCTCTTGTGAGATTCTTACGACTTTCAAAAGTAAACGCACTTAGGAGTCCTCACGACCCCTAAGGAGAAAATACACCTACGGGATCCTTTCGACCTATAGGGAGAAAAGTCTTTATGAGACCCTCATGGCTCATAAAGTTGAAAAGTCTTAGGTGGCAGATCCTAACCCTGTCTCCCAAGCCATCACCGCCCTGCAAAGAGGTCAAGATGGACTATCCACGGGCCACACTCTCCCAAGTTAAATATCGACAAGGAGGGAAACAACCACTTACGAGTCCTCTCGACTTGTAAGGGAGAAAATGCTCTTGTGAGATCCTTACGACGCTCAAGAGAAAACGCACTTAGGAATACTCACGATTCCTAAGGAGAAAATACACCTGCGGGATCCTTTCAACTCGTAGGGAGAAAAGTCTTTATGAGACCCTCACGGCTCATAAAGTTGAAAAGTCTTAGGCAGTAGACCCGAACCTGTTTCCTAAGCCATCGCTGCCCTACAAGAAGATCAAGATAAACTACATATGGGCTTCATCCACCAGAGCTACATGCAATCATGAGATAAAAAAATATCTATCTTTTATTCATGAATTCAAAATGAATACAAGATACATCCCATAAAAGAATCAAAATGAATACAAAATATTTTTATTCATAAGTGGATAAAAAAAATGATAATAAAGAAAATACAACAAAGAAAAAATCTTTAAACTGGCGGGTGGCACAATAAGCTCCTCAATTCATCGCTCTTCCGCTGGGCCTCGGCTTCAAGCTTGGTTATTGTCATAAGATGGGTCTCCGCCTAAGACTGTTGGGTCTGATACGAGACGAACCGGCTCTCGAGCTCCCTTTCAGTTGCCTTATGAGCTTCAACCATCTCACGGGTAAAGATGACGGCTTTGTCGAGAGCGACTACTTCAGTGATAGCTTCTTGAAGTACTCGCCAGATTTCATATGCATGAGTGGTCTTGGTAGTGAGCTGGGCTTGGAGTTCCACCAAAGCACTCGAGGCCGGTTCCCTCTCCGAGAATTTCCGGTTAAGCCTCTTCTCATATGATTGTAGATTTGCGGCGCACCGTTCAATCAGCCCCCGCAAGCTCATCTTTGCAGCCACGACCTCCGAGGGAAGGCATGTGCACTTAAGACCATGTAAGCAAGCCTCCACTCGACGACAAAACTCGAACCAGACATGCACCAATGTTTCATAATGGTAAGTGGCGAGAAAGGGCAGAGAACTGTTGGCTTCGACAGCAAAATCTTCGGCTGTGATCGAACTACTAGCACGAAGATCTTCGATAAGAGCCAACAAGGAGTGAAGGCTTTGCTACGCCATCCGTACAGATGCACGCCGGGCATAAGGGCCTGGTGGCATAATGATGTGAGACTCCAGCGGGGTAAGAGCAGGCAAGGCTGTCAAGATCCATAAACAATCTATGAGATTTACACCCAAAGAATATATAAAACAACGTCAAAATCCTACTTACCCACAGTCATGCAAGGAGGATTGGATAGATCCCCATGTAAGTCCACGGTAGCGCCCCGGCGGTCTAACAGATGCCAAATGCGGAACAAAAACTTTTTACAACTGGCGCTATCGCATATTATAACCCGGATCTGCCATTAAAGCTAAACTAACAAACTACAAAGTGGGTAGAAATGTTATACCGAACGATCCGAGTCCTTCGGTCTTCAACCATCATCCCACGCTTTGTTGCAGCTGGTCCGATCTCGTTCGATCTCCGGTTTCGTCGTCCAGGTGGCACCACGTCGACGGATCTTTAAACGGGCTCCCGCCTCTGAACCGAGGCAACTCGATCGTCAAATTTGCTAAAAGAGACGACCAAGATTGATGTATAGAATGAGTAGAACACTTTGTCTCGTTACGTCCAAGGCTATGGACGAACGGTTAATGAAGTTGCCTTTTTGGATCGGGTGAAGGAATAAAATGAGTTATGAAATTTCCATACACTAAAACTATCATCTTATTTTCCCAAAAATGAATCCCCTTGCCTCCACAAAGTGGCCGGCCAATATATGAAGAGGGAGGGGGGGTGAGTGTAGGAGAGAGGAGGGGGTGATCATAAGCATTAAACAAGAAATGAGTCACTTAACACCTTGCATTTATCATTAATGCTTCCTAATGAGTCACTACCCTAGTCATCATAACACATCACCACTCAATTAATGCAACATTAATGAACTAATGAATCAGTAGCCAAGTCACCATCTAGAACCATCTAGAACCATGACTCACCCAAGAAAAGATAAATCCGTATTTAACCGAATGTTAAACACGGGTGATAGAAAACAGGAAACTGGCAACTTCCAAAAGCGATCCCGAAACGGATTTCAGGATAACCCCGTAACGGTATAAACATACCCGCATTTGTATTATGACCGAATACAAATGCAATTGAGACAAAGATATTATATCTACACAGTATAATACTCGGATCCGGCTTAAACCAAAGCCCACCAGTATTATCTGCCCGAAAAATGACACGTGCGAAAACGCACGTGCATTATCCGAACCCTGCCATAATACCATACGGCATCTACAACGTTTCGCCCGAACTTGGGAAACTGTCTGTGGGGGACTCTAATGACTCAACAATACATTGGCACTGGATATAACCCCTAGCACGTCAGAGGTACAAGCTGTACGTAACGGTTGCCTATGTATTGATCGGAAGGGAAGCTGACGAGCGAACTCATCTAGAAACCCTACTGGGCCTGACAGTGGCAATATCCATACAGTCCGGTCCATTCGTCTATGAGTATCACATATAGGGCCTAGGGGGCCGGTAAACGTCAGACCCCCAATAGCTGTATATGTCGTGTCAGAGAGCAGCTCAGAACACTCTGAGATACTACTGGAATACCTTCTAGTAAATCTCGATTACCCTGGCCAGGGATTTCGTGTAATAGCTCTCCTAAACATAGCGCGATCTCACCCCCAATACCGGGAGAGACGAATCCCCGATGATCTGCTCACTGCTTCCATGTGGTTCAGGACTGTACCCAAAAAATACCTGTTTGCACGACTCCTTTGACCCGTGGTAGGGTATAAATCAAAGCACAGTGGGAACTCACACGAGACAAATGACGACCTCAGGTCGATGAACTAACCTGTACACATGTCACCAGGGAACTGCCATCTGACGCTAGGTATAATACCAATCAGCAAGTTCCCAGCGAGTCCTGTCCGGTGTACTCATAACCCAATGAGCACCTGTATACATCTTAGGTGAATCAACTAACACCAATGGCTTGTGAGACCGGCCACCGCCCCTCGTCGGGGTCTCGAATGTATACACTAGTCTACTCTGGAGTATCGATGCCCTGTCTCGAAACTCCCACGACTAGGGACAATTTAAGGATGTGCTTATAGACCCCAGCTCCCACATATATGATCGCCATCTTACTGCTGGTAGTCAAGCAAGAATCCTATGCGCTCTATCAACATCTACATGATGATAAAGACAGACCAGATAGCATACTATCATCTCGAGTAAGACTGTTATATCGGTATAGGTCCTCCGCAATCATTGTAATCACGTGCCTGCGATCCAATAATTGACTTTGGGGGCACTATATCCAACAATCTCCCACTTGCACTTAAGGCTAATTATTGCGATGTCACATACTCACAGCCTGTGTGATACCGAACATCCAACTCCTCTACTAATCAGTTTCACAAAGCCCGTTTGTAAAACTATTGTGTTCGAGAAATAGCCTCAGTGAGTGGATCCGTCCCGATGTTTCTTTCTATGTCTCTCTTAATCTCAAGTTCGCGGAGAAAGTCATCTCCCGAATTGAGTAATACCTGTCTTAGAATATGTCTGGATATCTGATGGGACCTAGTTCATAAATGAACTCCAAATCCAAACTTCTTAGACTGTATCGTTAACTGAACCTAATCAGTATCCTGCACCATGCCTCCCACAGTATTCTCTTGGACCACCTGTCCATAATACCGTCCCTCATCAGAGGGAAAACTATAACTTTGACAATCACTCTGTCATGCATGTCACCTGTGAAGCCTGGAATAATAACCGTCTCCCGAACGAGGCCGCCGTCATCAAATCCGTAGAATATGTACTTATGTTCTATAACTGCTTCCGTATGTTTCTTCAGGTGGATTAATATAAACTTATCGCATCTAGTGCAAAAACAACATCTGGTGTGGTACTTGACATCTCACGATTGACTCAATTGCCTAAGCAAGTGATCTGCCAATCATGCACATCCCTCTCCCCTTTAGTCTGTAAGACACCTTTAGAGAGGGTGACTCCATCACCTGCAGGTACACCACCATGCCAAGAGTCATCTATTCTAAAATACTATTAGAACACTGTCAAAGTACCCATATTGGGAAACTACCCAAATCTAGATCTAAAACCATAGATCTAGTAACCAGAATGTCAGATATTATATCCATATCCTTTGTGGAGAAACAACTGTGTGACGACCACAGTACAACCGATCGTAGTATAGGAATTTTACTTCCTACTCTGTGTATGTCATCCAAATACCAGGACATCACACCCTACTACCTTCTTAACAGATCCATCCCCTATTCTGATGAAGTCAAAGCCATGACTGTTACATCAAAATTAGATGATCTAATCTTTGCTATATTTGCTCAAGCCTATAACTAGACATAAGCTACTTACTCACTATGCTTCCGCTGCTCCCACTGACTACGACAACCCTCTGGCAGAATAATATAAACGTACACTTCTAAAGCTAGTTTAGAACGACGCTATACTTAACTTCCTGCCGAGTCTTATAGTCTGGAACAACAGTAGTGTCAAGTCCGGGTAAATAAGAACCTCCCTGTCACCGTCCTTGAGGCTACCGGAGTACCTCTCGGGTGTCTGAGGTTACCCTCCATGTCTGCGGAGTGGCTATTGGAATGTCAAACCTGATTGAATATATAGGTCCTATTAAATTTTCCGTAATCATTTGCGGTTCTGGAATCACTTCCAGTTCTACCATACTCCTACTACTGTTTTCTGAAAAACATTTTAATAAAACTGTGGTGAGTCAAGAACAATATCACTATTGATCTTCTAGATGGTAGAAAATCAACCCTCGTCAAAGCCAGGGTCAACCCACAAACTGCCATTTACAGAAACGTGCCTTGAGTTATCCAGAGTCTGGTTTTAAGTATAAGTTGGACAACTTACCGTACCTTAACATCGTTAAGATATGAACCATTCTATATCCAATATAGAAAATTTGGCACTTATTTAATTGGAACCAGATTCTAATCATGCAACTGTCTCCAGTGCATATCAACTCAATGGAGAAAGGCTAATCAGCATTACTCAATTTAGGAATCCATCCAATTATGAGTAACCTAAAAGAGAAACAAGTTTCTCAAAACCATTACTTGAATACCAATCACAAGAATCTACATCTTCGATCTCTTTGAAGAATTTCGATACTTGCGACACCTGGTTCTCTACTTTATTCCTATACCCACAACTTCTCAAAACTTAGACATTGTATTTCTACGAAACACTTGTCTAAAAACTAGAGAAGTCATAAGTAAACAGAACATAGTATGAGGACCTACCCCTTTGTCCCGACGGACACTGGACAACATACAATACTCTGTATAAGTCCGCTCAGTTTGAATAACTCAAAACCTGTGCATTGTAGGTTGAAAACTGTACCCAGACGATTTCCTCAAATATCACCAATTAAAACGAATTCCAATATAATGAGAATGATCACCTAATTCCTAATAACTTACTCCCACCCATCATCTGTAAAACCATACAGATGTGAGAATCTTTACATGGTAAATACATACCCTGGAGTACGTGTCTAATTGGGAAATCAGTTTTCTATTAACAATACACAGTGAAAATGAAACATGAATATGTTTCGAAAGGGTATCCGGGTATTCATAGTAATGCCTCTTCCATAATCCAATTCGTGACTTTAACCGTATATTTCTTTGCCACCTCTCCATATCCTTTTATTTGTCTTTATTCATTACCTTCTGTACACCCCTTAGGCTAGGTGGTTTTCTTCCTTCCCTACCGTTCGGCACCAGCCTATGGTTTGGAAGAAGAATATCCAGTAAGCATAATAGGTGTACCCTCCTAAACCTAGGAGTACTCGCAACTTGAGAGAAGGTGATGATAAAAGACAATTGAATAAACCTTATTTCTATTTCTCCTGAACCAGAATCCATCCTCGAAAAAATATCCTTCGAGTTCGTATATAACCAAACGATGGATTTATCCAATGGAATTGGATGTTCGTAGTGATACGAGTTGTTCTGGAGAAATGAAAGGTGAAGTAGAAGTGGCGATGAAATACGTGGTTTGGTCGTGAATGTTAGTAGTCGCAATTTACTTTGCCCTCTTCCTAATCCCTTTATCTTGTCTTTACCTATTACCTTCTGCACACCCTACTTAGGCTAATTGGTTTTCTTCATTCCCTACCTTTCGGCGCCTGCCTATGGTTTGGAATAAGACTATCCAATAAGCGTAATAGGTGTACTCTCCTAAACCAAGAAGCCCTCGCAACCTGAGAGAAGGTGATAATAGAAAACAACTGAATAAACCAATTCTATTTCTCCTGAACCTGGATCCATCCTCGAAGAAATCCCTCCGAGTTCGTATATAACCATACGATGGATCTATCCAATGGAAGTGGATATCCGTAATAATATGGGGTGTTCTGAGAAATGCAAAGGGTAAAAGAAGGAGTGGCAATGACTTATGCAACATTGACAATCCAAAAGCCAGTATTTTAAGAAGGTTCGGTCAACTTGGTAACCGAGTCATAGTCTAGGGTCAGTCAAAGGTCGCTGCCAAAGAGAGAGAGAAAAGAAACACTCTGCGTGCACTCTAACCTAGATCAGAATGGTTATCACTTTATCTAATCAGGAAACCTCCCACTGTTTTCTCAAATTCTCCTCCAAACCTGAAAGAAGAAATAGTCGGAATCACTCGAGGAGTAAATTAACTCATCAGTAGGAATCGGGATCCAACTCTCATCGCATGATAACGTGACGGTATCCACTCACGTTATCACACTCCAGAAGGTATGCGCAAGTCTGGCAAGTTTCCTGTATGTTTGAAACTCCCGATGTAAATTTTTATCCTATGCTCTTATGACCTTGACGTAGGCCAACAAATCATAAGCCACATGTCAAGTTCTATCCGTCATTGTCCTGATTAATTTAGGTCATCGTACATGCCCTTGACGTAGGCCAACAAGGCTGTACGTCTGTCCTAAACTAATGCATCTATCTATGCAACAAATGAATACCCAGCAGCTACCAAACACTATGCCTTGACGTAGGCCAACAAACATAGCTTGAATACTACTGACCATCCATAAGAAATGACGGAGGATTACGGCTGGTTTTTGGCGAAAAACCTTTAACGTAATGAACTTGATCTCGTTGAAGAAAGCTGATAGCTTTTTATAAAAAATATAGTGGCGAAAACCTTTTGCTAAGGAGGTCACTCCCGGTGAAGGGATCTCGTCTCTTTCCTCGTGGAATGAGGTGCAGGATATTCTAACTGAATACCGCGATGCAAAGCAACTTGTAATCGACTATATTGAAGTTATTTCCCTGACGTAAACTTCTGCCCAAGGGGTCACTCCCGGTGAAGGGATCTCGGCCCTTGCCTCGTCGAATGAGGTGAAAGATATTCTAACTGAATACCGCTATGCATAACAAAAGGAAATGTCTTTGTAATAACTCTTTTTAAAATTTGTTCCAACAACATCAAATATAGGTTTGTTTTATCCTTTGCATTGATAAGAATCAATGCAGTCCCATCAATTAAACACACCAGAAAAGAACAAAAATATAATGTACGTATATGCCATCCGCATTCGCCACTGGGTCCCGTCATCACCCGTTAGGTTACTTAACTAACGACAGAGCAGGGACTGGACTAGCGCGGGTGTAAAACATATACAACATCTAATAGTATATATACTAATATACAATAATCGCTCCAGGCGTGATAATATGCAACATTACAGAAAAGTAATAAGCATTACAGAACAATACAGATAATCTGGGATCCCCGGGTTTTGACAGAGCCGCTGCTGAAACCCGACGTTCCCCTGGTCGTGTGGATAGCCTGTGCAACGAAACCTAGACCCCTACGGGTGCGGCAAGTTACCCGCCAAAACCTGAAGCGAGGCAGCCCCCTACAACAAAGTGAATAGACCACCCAGCACTTCACGGAATCCGGTAACTTGAACACCCCTCCTTGGGTCAACCTGTATCCCCTACGAGTGCAGCGAATAGTCTGCCAATTCTAGAGTGAGGCCCCTCTGCCTCTCAAAGCCATGAGATACGGACCCGTTGCCCTGCAGAACCCGGCTATCCGTGCACCCCACCATGGGGTAATCCTAGTACAAAAAAGAAAATATATACAACGGGTACATAGACCTCAGCCCGGTCGTGCCCCAAAAGAATAATATACAAACAGACAGTGACGGCAGTCCACATGTTGGACGCTCGCCCCGCAATATCAAATGTACAAATAAATCCAAACAGCACTAACATTGCATCCTGCTATCCACCATGACATATCCGCAACATCACAGCACAACACAGAACATCAACGCGAATGTCACGTTCGCAAACCCGTCTAAAAGGATTATAGCAATTATACGCGGTTTACCGCTCAAATGACATTCCCGGTCGGAGATATAATGTAAATACTGCATACTAACAAGTTTAAAATTTCGATCGACAAAACTTCCCGAAGTGGGCCCTACGTACATCTGGTGTACAGTAATAAAATCTGGGCCCAAAAGAAATATACCAAAAACCACAATTCACTGTATAGAAGCCCCTGTACAAATTTTGATCACTGATCCCACAAACTGGCCGCGGATGCGCGGTCAAACCCTAGGTTTGACCGCGCATCCGCGGCGGTACTGTGGGATCATGTGACCAACTTTTTACAGATTGCTTAAAAAAGCCTGCTTGTTTTTCTGTGATATGCAAAATAATTTTTAGACCCTTTTAAAAATCGACAGAAACTTTTGTACAGAAAATTGCGATTTTTGAAATTCGGTTCGATCGATATTTTAAACGCGTTAGCACAAATTAGTATAGCTTAATGGTGAGGCTCTGATACCACTGTAAGTACACGGTAGCGCCCCGGCGGTCTAACAGACGCCAAATGCGGAACAAAAACTATTTACAACTGGCGCTATCGCGTACTATAACCCGGATCTGCCATTAAAGCTAAACTAACAAACTACAATGGTAGAAATGTTATACCGAACGATCCGAGTCCTTCGGTCTTCAACCATCATCCCACGCTTTGTTGCAGCTGGTCCGATCTCGTTCGATCTCCGGTCTCGTCGTCCAGGTGGCACCACGTCGACGGATCTTTAAACGGGCTCCCGCCTCTGAACCGAGGCAACTCGATCGTCAAGTTTGCTAAAAGAGACGACCAAGATTGATGTAGAGAATGAATAGAACACTTTGTCTCGTTACGTCCAAGGCTATGGACGAACGGTTAATGAAGTTGCCTTTTTGGATCGGGTGAAGGAATAAAATGAGTTATGAAATTTCCAAATACTAAAACTATCATCTTATTTTCCCAAAAATGAATCCCCTTGCCTCCACAAAGTGGCCGGCCAATATATGAAGAGGGGGGGGGGTGAGTGTAGGAGAGAGGAGGGGGTGATCATAAGCATTAAACAAGAAATGAGTCACTTAACACCTTGCATTTATCATTAATGCTTCCTAATGAGTCACTACCCTAGTCATCATAACACATCACCACTCAATTAATGCAACATTAATGAACTAATGACTCAGTAGCCAAGTCACCATCTAGAACCATCTAGAACCATGACTCACCCAAGAAAAGATAAGTCCGTATTTAACCGAATGTTAAACACGGGTGATAGAAAACAGGAAACTGGCAACTTCCAAAAGCGATCCCGAAACGAATTTCAGGATAACCCCGTAACGGTATAAACATACCCGTATTTGTATTATGACCGAATACAAATGCAATTGAGACAAAGATATTATATCTACACAGTATAATACTCGGATCCGGCTTAAACCAAAGCCCACCAGTATTATCTGCCTGAAAAATGACACGTGCGAAAACGCACGTGCATTTTCCGAACCCTGCTATAATACCATACGGCATCTACAACGTTTCGCCCGAACTTGGGAAACTGTCTGTGGGGGACTCTAATGACTCAACAATACATTGGCATTGGGTATAACCCCTAGCACGTCAGAGGTACAAGCTGTACGTAACGGTTGCCTATGTATTGATCGTGTAACACCCGAGCCCAATAATATTATTTATATTACTAGTTGAGGGTTATATATTGCTCATTTCCAATTATTCTGTTTTTCTGGGATTTATTGCTAAATTTTAACCGGTTAAGTCATTTTGGCACATAACAAATTTTAACTCCTAAAATGAAATTTAAAATGTCCATGTTGGCCTACTCGTCGCCACTAGTCGCGTGGTAGCGTCCGCGTGTCGAGATTCCGTTCCGTTTGGCTAAACGGGCCAATTTGGGCGACTACGTGCGCGTGCAAGTGTCCGACTTGGGGGCATGCATTTTAATCACTAAACACCTCTTTTCAAAATTTGGAACCCGCTTAAAATCCTATAATTTGAATTTGGAACATTTGGGCGCAACCCGGGCGCGATTTGGAAATGTTTCATTTCGCGCCAAAAAGGGCCCATTTAACTTAATATCTTTAAAACTATATAAATTACGATATATATTCTTAACCACTTAATCCCTGCCAAAATCTTTCAAATCCTCTTAAAATCCCTTTTTAATTCATGATCAGCCAATCACGAGCTCCCATTGAGCTCATGGGCCCCGCCTTCCTTTCCCCATCTCTCTCTCTCTCTTCCCTCAATCTTTCTCTCAATCTCTTTCTCTCTCCAATCTCTCTCTCTCTCTCTTCTTATATTTAACCCCATGCAGCAGCCGCCTCCCCGAACCCATCTTCACCACGAGAAATCGCCTCAAACCCTAACCCTAGCTTCCCGCAACCTCACCGCCGGTTCCCCCGCGACCTCGCCGTCGCCGCCCTCGCCACCACGAGACTCACCGCACCTTCCTCCCCTCGTTCTCCCGCCGATCCCCGCACCTGCACCCAACCCGACGTTGCCTCCAACCTCGCAGACCTCGCCGTCGACACCACCTCTCGTCGCCGACGACCCCCGCGACACCCTCTCATCCTCCTCGTCACGACCTCGTCATCACCTCCCTTCCTCTCCTCGCCGCACCACCAACCCGAGCCTTCACCCATCGCCTACCCCGCTGTTCACCGGAGAACGCGCCGGCGACCTCGCTGTCGTCACCAGAGCCACCTCCTTCTCCCCTCGACCACCAGAGCCGACCAACCTTTCCTCCAGCTCGCCGCAGCACCCTATCCCGCGCACCCCCGAGGCCTTTCAGCCCTTGCAGCCGCTGCCGTTGCTTCGCCGGCGTTCCAGCGCCGTCGAGCTCGCCGGGGTCACCTGGTATACCTCTCTGTAAGTTTCCTCTTCCTTCCTTTGTGCAAATCATCCCCCTTGCTGGTTGTTATTCGCTTGTATCCTATCGTATTGCTAACTTCGCTCCTTTTGTCGTTGCCGGAATCCGACCGTGCCGTCTTGGCGAACCCGACGCTCCAGCGAAGTCCCCTGGTCCGTGTGATCTCGTTGATCTCTGTTGGGACTCGATCCGTGGCCCGTGCTTTCATATCGCGTTTTCTGCCGACTTTGCATCCGTGCGTTCCGGTTTACGAAACCGTCGAGGCAAGTATCTGAATACTTGCTCTAACATGCTAGCGTGCGAGATCTAGTCTTGCCACGCAATTGAACTCATACTATTTAATACCACAACTTAATGATGGCATTTGATATCATATTATTGCAGTTATCTTTATACTGGAATCGTTACAACAGTTCCTCGTAATTAATTAACCCACATCAATCCATGCTTTAACTAAATAAAACGACTGAATCATATCTGCTTAAACTGTTAAACCATTCATGGGACAATTATTATATTTAGTATAATTTCATGTAGTTCCTTAATTTATAATTGTGGATATTGCTTTACCTTGTGGCTATTGCACCCTAAAGATGATTGAACCTGTTAATAAGAGAATACAAACATCACTGTGGTTATATGGAATATTGTGGTTAATTACTGTTTCCTGCTACTGTTCATTATTGATTGTATACCTGTTGTGAGCACTTACTCGATTGCACGACATATTGGCCTGACCCTGCTACGCCTGACACACACATACATACCGACTCATCCTGCTGTACCATGACATGACCTGTTTCATGATTTCATGCCTAATGCCGACAAACCCGACCATCCCTGCTGTCTATCCAGACAGACCTACTCTTACCGAATTTTGTGTTGGCATTAGTCCTTGACTACTGAATACCTGACCTGACATACATAGCTTGGGGGTATGGGGAAACCAAAGATGAACCTGACTTGTAACTCGACAGTTCACTACCGTTCGAGTGTACACATCCCTTCTGTGCCTAACGGCATGTCTCGGCTGCAGCCGAGAATATTGTGGCCGTGATCCCGGGTATGTACGGGGTAATACCGAGTGTACACTTTCCTTTCTGTGCCTAACGGCATGTCTCGGTTTCAGCCGAGAATATTGTGGCCGTGATCCCGGGTATGTACGGGATACTAACACCTTCCTATTCTGTGCCTAACGGCATGTCTCGGTTTCAGCCGAGAATATTGTGGCCGTGATCCCGGGTATGTACGGGGTAATACCGAGTGTACACCTTCCTATTCTGTGCCTAACGGCATGTCTCGGTTTCAGCCGAGAATATTGTGGCCGTGATCCCGGGTATGTACGGGGTAATACCGAGTGTACACCTTCCTATTCTGTGCCTTACGGCATGTCTCGGCTGCCGCCGAGAATATTGTGGCCGTGGTCCCGGGTATGTACGGGATACTAATACTTTCCTATTCTGTGCCTTACGGCATGTCTCGGCTGCCGCCGAGAATATTGTGGCCGTGGTCCCGGGTATGTACGGGATACTATTGGGTTACATCGACGATTCATCAATTGGTTTCAAAGACTATAGAGTAGAAACCTGATAGGACAGTTTGGACACAGACGTATCAAAGTACCCTGCTTGTTATTTCTTGTTACTGCTTTATTCATGTTCATACTTGCATTGCTCATTACCATGTTTATACTATATATATTTGATGTCATGACGCGCTGACGTCTGGGTTTTGCATGGCCCAGATTCCGTACCATTATCGACGACCGAGCAGGAGTACTTCAGCCAGCAGGCTGAACAGTGAGTCCTTAGGGTTTAGTTTATTTATTTCTGTTCATTTCCAGATGTGAGCCCGCATTATGGGACGTACTGTTTATTCATTGTATTGGATCATTAGCTTCCGCACTTATTGTTTATTGATTCTTGTTATTATGGATTTGGACATGTATTAGTTTAGTTTATTTTTCTGTTCTTGATATCTTTACAACCGTAATGTGACTGTGGGCGGATGCGTCCTACCCACAGGTAGCATGGTTGGCTATGTCACGTGCCCAATTTTGCGTACTCTGGGAAGCGGGGCGTGACAGATCGGAAGGAAAGCTGACGAGCGAACTCATCTAGAAACCCTACTAAGCCTGACAGTGGAAATATCCATACAGTCCGGTCCATTCGTCTATGAGTATCGCATATAGGGCCTAGGGGGCCGGTAAACGTCAGACCCCCAATAGCTGTATAAGTCGTGTCAGAGAGCAGCTCAGAACACTCTGAGATACTACTGGAATACCTTCCAGTAAATCTCGATTACCCTGGCCAGGGATTTCGTGTAATGGCTCTCCTAAACACAGCGCGATCTCACCCTCAATACCGGGAGAGACGAATCCCTAACGATCTGCTCACTGCCTCCATGTGGCTCGGGACTGTACCCAAAAAATACCTGTTTGCACGACTCCTTTGACCCGTGGTAGGGTATAAATCAAAGCACAGTGGGAACTCACACGAGACAAATGACGACCTCAGGTTGATGAACTAACCTGTACACATGTCACCAGGGAACTGCTATCTGACGCTAGGTATAATACCAACCAGCAAGTTCCCAGCGAGTCCTGTCCGGTGTACTCATAACCCAATGAGCACCTGTATACATCTTAGGTGAATCAACTAACACCAATGGCTTGTGAAACCGGTCACCGCCCCTCGTCGGGGTCTCAAATGTATACACTAGTCTACTCTGGAGTATCGATGCCCTGTCTCGAAACTCCCACGACTAGGGACAGTTTAAGGATGTGCTTATAGACCCCAGCTCCCATATATATGATCGCCATCATACTGCTGGTAGTCAAGTAAGAATCCTATGGGCTCTATCAACATCTACATGATGATAAAGACAGACCAGATAGCATACTATCATCTCGAGTAAGACTGTTATATCGGTATAGGTCCTTCGCAATCATTGCAATCACGTGCCTGCGATCCAATAATTGACTTTGAGGGCACTATATCCAACACCCCAGGCCCGTCGAGGATCTCAACTTTGTCATCAGCTTCCAGAACTGCAGAAGACACATCAACATCGTTATACGAAATAATGATAATACAATAAAGGGGTCAAATAACACCAACCTTGCCTAGAAGAGAGGATGATGCTTTGCGGGGATATTGCCTGTGGGGCGGCCATCTCGAGCAGACGCTGAAAGGACTTTCTGGGAGATAAATCCACGATGGATGCCGCCAATCCTCGCAATTCTGAAAAGACAGAAAGAGTCAGATAATAGAGAGATCATTAAAACAAAATATAGAAGACTACCTTCGATACTTCTCCCACTTTGAACTGAAGGGATGGCAGCTTCGGCAGCCTCCTCCATGCCCTCAGGCACATCACCGGGGACGTGTGCTGGCGTAGCAGCTTCCAGTCGCGAAACGACATCTGCCATTTTGGGCTCTAAAGAGGGAACAGTGGCCATGGCAGTGCTTTCTACAACCTTTGAGGCGCCACCAGAAAGATACATCGGGTCTATGACCGGCAAGGTCGCCTTTGCGGAAAGTATAGACAGTAGAGAAGTGGAGGCCATCACTGGGAGCTCCAAGATAGAGCCAACTGCTTCGACAATCTCTCCGACACCTTCCGGTGCATCATCAGAGACATCCATAGGATCCGTGGTCAATGGGGCTACCTCCACTGAAGGAATTGACACCGAAGGGACAGAGGCTATCATCAGAAGCTCCGCCATAGGGATAGCAGCTATAACGATCTCCTCCAAACCTGCCGGTGCCTCACCGGAGACATCTATAGAATCCACAACCGGGGCACGACTTGGGCTTGAATCCTCTGTCATCGCTGAAGTCCCTGCAAAGTTTTTTTTATAAGGATGAGATGAAATAAAAAAAGCGATACAAACTACTTGCCAAAGGAAAAATACAGAAAGCACACATACCAATGCGTCAGGATGCTTCTAGTATGGCTTTTTCAAGCCGACGTTTCTATTTCCCCCAATCAGAGCAAAGCTCTGTTCAAAATTCGAATTTTAAAATGAAGCAACGCTTCATAGCAGCGCACCACATGCAAGGCACGTGTGCGCTAAGAGCGCTGCACTATAAGCAGAGCACCACGTGCAAGGCACGTGTGCACTAGCGCTAAGAGCGCCACACTTGAGCAGCGCACCACGTGCAAGGCACGTGTGCGCTAGCGCTAAGTGCGCTGCACTCTAAGCAGCGCACCACGTGCAAAGCACGAGTGCGCTAGCGCTGGAACTAAAAGCTCCCCACCGCCAGATCAAAAATCCAATAAAGATGATAAATCATCAATTAACCAGAATAAAATTTTGTTAAGGAAAAATTCCTTAAAATCTTTCCAAACAAGAAGATTGTGCTCTGTAAATCAGAGCACCGTTGGATCAATGATCCAAAGGTGATTAAAAATCACCAAAATACAGAATAAATTCTGTATGAAAAAGATTTCCCAATCTTATTAAAAACAAGAAAATTGCCTTCTTTAAATCAGAAGTCCTTGGATAAAAAATCCATCGGTGGGGAAGTCCCCAAATCAATTGGAGAAAAGATCTCCTTAACCGATTGAACAAATCAGCTTGCCCTATATAAAGGGCCCAAAACTTCAAGTCTCATACAGAGGAACCCCTCCCCCCCCAAACTTTGAGAAATCTCAGAAAGAAGAGCCAAGCTCTCGGAAGAAGAAGAAGATTTTCTTCAAGGTAAAAATAGACAGAAAGACAAAATCGTCTCATATAAAAAGAAGAATTCACTTCTTTCTCACAGATCATAGATCTATAAGACTAAGGACTTTTACAAAAAGAGATCATGAACATCTCATTATAAAATAAAGGGGGGAGAATGATTCAATTCTCTTAGGATCACAGATCCATAAAGGCAAAGCCTTTCATCAAAATAAGAGATTGAAATATCTCCTATAAAATAAGAACTTTTGTTCTTAGAATCTTGAGACAAAATCTCTTACAAACGAGAATTTATTTCTCAGATCATAAAGTTGATCAAATAGCGCTTTGCACTCATAAACTAGCGCTTTGCGCTCTTGGACTGGCGCTCAGCGTCAAGAGCACCACGTGCTCCCCACGTGTGCGCCACTTAATAGCTAGCGCTTTGCGCTTATGGGCTGGCGCTCAGAGCCAAGCACACCACGTGCTCCTCACGTGTGCGCCACTCATAAAATAGCGCTTTGCGCTTATAAACTGGTGCAATGCGCCCATTATTTGGCGCTTAGCCCCAAGCACGCCACGTGCTCCTCACGTGTGCGCTACCCAACAGAAGCGCACTACGCTCTTTGACTGGCGCAAAGCGCCAAGCGCGCCACATGCTCCTCATGTGTGCACTAAGAGAACATAAATTATTCTATAAATAAAGCCCAGAGCTATGATGAGTGCTCAGCATTCAGTAAAAGACAAAAACATTGTTAGAACCCAAAGCAATGCTTAACATTGTCAAATGTTTAACATTTTAACTGAGTGGGCCGAGTCCAAGTTGGCCATAAATCCCTAATTCAGATTAATTGAGTCTATGTGCTCATAAATCTCTGATCTTAGTCCTAAATTGGACTACAGATCTCCCAACCAAAATTGGTTCAAGGGTACATCTCTGCACTCCTCTGATATATGTCGTTGTAATCCTTCAACGTCTTCAGAGAGGTGACGGGTCCCGACAACCAAACATTCCTTGGACTGTGGAGTCCTTAAGCCCATGGACTATGATGTCCTTAACCCTGAACTGTGGGGAACTTAAGCCCATGGACTATGATGTCCTTAACCTTGGACCGTGGGGTCCTTAAGCCCATGGACTATGATGTCCTTAACCTTAGACCGTGGGCTCCTTAAGCCCATGGACTATGATGTCCTTAACCTCAGACTGTGGGGTCCTTAAACCCATGGACCGTAATGTCCTTAAACCAACATTGGACCGTAATGTCCTTAAACCAACATTGGACCGCAATGTCCCTAAACTAAACAACAGAGGCCAAATGCTCTTTTGTTGGATCTAAACTATCCCGTTAAGTTGATCTTAATCTAAAATTAGACTAATGTATCCTTAACAAACGTTTAAGTTGATCTTAGTCTCAAATGAGACTAACGTATCCTTAAACCCAACCCCAAACCCAAATCTAAGAAAATACGGGTTTGGACTAATCCACGCCCTACGGGCGACAACATAAATTAGTCTCCGTATACAATCCACGGGCAACCAAAAACAAAACAAACACACACGACACGAAATGACCATCTGGAGAAGGAGAAAGTGGTTACCGCGATACGGTAGCGTAATTAACTGCAGGGGCTTGCACCTGCAGGGAAGAGTGTCTCCACAATAAAAAACCCCTCAACGAGGGGGAATCTGACGAAGTCTGCTACATTGGCCGCATTCGTTTAAACCTTCGATATATGGTGTCATAAATCAACTTGACATCTTCGGAGAGGTGGACGGATAGCACCAAATAGCATTTGCCCTCGGAATTTAGGCCTGGACGTCCCAACGTCCCGGTCGCGTCTTCCGGCGGTGAACAGATTCTGGCACGCCCGGTGGGTCCTTTTCCTCTTTCCACTCCACACTTCGTGTGTCGTGTTTCGCGAACGAATCACGGTTTGACATGGTTGCCCCTGGATTCGAGGTACTAAGATTTGGTGTCTTGCTCCGTGCAGAAAATAAAAGATCAATGGCTTCAAACCGCACTAACTGCAACTGCAGCTCTCGCTCCATCCCGTCCGGAAGAGTGACTTACGGGCCCCAAGCGGCCTCCATCTTCGCTATGCCGGTGGAACAGGTGACTTAGGCCACCACTGGATTGTTCTTCGGGACCATGCTCCCGCCAATGAGCTTCAGCGCTCATGTACCATTGCAAGAAGCTCAGAAGAAGTTGGTCTTTGATCGGCTTACCACTACTGCGGCCCCTCTTAATGGATCGCCCAAACCAATCGCCTCAGTTTTCAGTAGACTGGGCCAAAGCTTCAACGGGCCCGTGAAGAAGCCCGCAATACCAGAAGGCGTTATCCCGAAGCGGATAGTCATTCCTACTCTTGAAGTCACCAAGGCCGCTTCTCCGGCTAAGGGGTCGGTCTTCACAAGACTGGCCGTTTCAGATCCCACTCCGAGTGAAGTAACCAAGGCCGTTTCCCCTGCATGAAAATCAGCCTTTTCAAGATTGGCCATTCCCTCTCAGCGAGCATCTGTCTTTGACAGGCTGGAGCCAATAGCAGACTCTCATCAAAACAGGGAGCATGTAAAAGCCGATCCAACAGCGGAGGTGATCCCGGCCGCATGACATGCTCGACGTCGCCACTGGCGTCGAGTGAGGAAAGCTGGGGGCAATTCCCCTTTTGGACTGACTCCGCCAGCTCCAATGGTGGAAGTTGATGCTGCTGTTCTAACTGGGAACAGCTTTGAACTACTTAACAGGGTGCGCAGGAATTCGCCAACTGCCGTGCTAAAAAAGTCTCCTTTGCCTGTTGAAAAGATCACAAAGGCGAAGCCGGAGCAGCCCCCTCAGCGGCTGTCCTCTAAAATTTATAAAGTTTGGTGACAAGTCCAAGACTAGGTGATTGATCAAGATTACTCTCGCCGACAGAAAAAGGTGAAAGTTCAGCGGGAAGAGGACCACCCTGTCAAGCCACAGGAGGTGTCATCTGTTTGGGTGCCCACTTCAACGGCCCCCTCAACTTCGACCACCCACAAAAGAAGAAGGCTAGAGAAAATCCCGGTGTCTGCGACGAATCGCATGAACACTGAATCTAAATGCCCCAAGTCTGGGGGCATGGTGGTGCACACCATCTATATGACATCCGGAAAAAAGGATAGCCGTATCTTCACAGGTCATCGACCGCTTACGCGATCAGTGACTAAGGCTCAGGAGCAACAACAACAAAAGCTCCAAGAAATGCTAACAGCTATGGCCGCACTTACGGGACCGAAAGCAAGCCCGGAGATATCCTCGGAGCAGCGCCGTGAGTAGGAAACTGGTGCTGAATTCCTTCGAAGAATGCTTGAGAAGAAGGACAAAGAGGCCGCGGAACAAGCGGCTAATATAAAACAAATGGCCCTTCTATTTTAAGATATGGTAGGCATGATGATCCAGCCGGACCCTCCAGCCGAAGACCCTCCAGTAATAATTGAAGATGATAGAGGAGAGACATCAAATTCTCTGCCGGCTCTGTCAGCAGCCAAGGAGGAGACCATCTCAAAAGCCGCCCTGGATGATTACATCGCTCAGCAGATATGAGTTCATCAGGCGAATGAAGCGGCTGGGCAAATTGTTAAAACTGGACGACCCTATCCGGGTTGGTATGACCAAATAAAGTACCCGCCGGGATACACGATCCCCAAATTCCATGTATATAAGGGGACGGGAAATCCGCATCAGCACTTCGCTCAATTCAGAGCCTTGTGCGGAAACACCGGAGCTGACGATAAGCTACTGCTTCGCCAATTCATTGGCAGCTTGTCGGAGACAGCATTCGAGTGGTATTCCGAACTCCCAAATGACTCTGTCAAAACATTTGCAGAGATGGAGTTGCTATTCACCCAGCGTTTCGCAAGCGTTAGCGAACGTACCCTAATCATGGCATTGATCAATGCCAGGGTAAAACCAGGCGAAACGTGGGTGCAGTACGCGATACGGTGGCGGAATTTATGGTCGAAGTGCGAGCAGCGCATCGAGGAGGCGCCTGCGGTAGGCATGTTCGTAGGGACCCTCGACCCTCAGGCGACCATTTCACAATTCATGATGTTCTTCAACCCAACTACTTTCCAGGCCTTGATTGACAAGTTGGCCCAAATGGACCAGATGGGCCGCAGGACTTCCTCTTCGAAGCCGGAGCCACGGAATGAAAAAGGGAAAGGGAAAGCGACCTTCGTCGCCAATGCTCAACAGCAGCCCAGTGGCCCAAAACTAACAGATCGCCCAGACGAGAGACGGCGATTCTTTAATGAGAAAATGAAGCGTCCTTATTCGTTTCCCCGGGACAAAACGAGGAGATTGTTCGAGCTGGCGGTGCGCAACAGGCTCATCACCTTGCCGGATCCAAAACGCCCATTGCAACCTGGTGAGGCTAATAATCCCAATTATTGCCTCTATCACCAAGAGATAGGCCATCCAATCGAAGATTGCTTCGTCTTCAAAGGGTGGATTGAGAACCAATACCAACAGGGCAAATTAGCACTGTTCGAGAATTGGAAAGTAAACCCGCCACAGCCACACGCTTTCAAAAAGGCAGACACACCGGGGGCATCATGCTCTTTTGTCGAAGAAGCTCTATGGGAGGTCGTTCTTTCAACCAAAACGAAAAGAATGCTAAAAGATCTCCAAACATGCCCGTCGATCAAATGGAAAAGTCCGCTAGAACCCGAGATCATCGGGGGAATGCTGAAGCCGCGCCCGACGCCAAAAATTGGTAGCATAATCAAAACGCCCATACCCAGCCGTCAAAGTCTTCGAAGAAAAAGAAGAAGACCAAAAAACCCGTGAAGCCTGATGACAAGCGCACGGACCTGCAAAAACATATCGACGCGCTGGAAGAATATAACCAGAAGGCACGAACCCCGGTCACACTTCAAGAGTTTCTCAGCCACGTCCTTGAGGACGGAGATGATGATAATAGAGAAGACTCATTGGATGAACCTGAGGATTATGTGGCAAGCTGCCATGTGATCTCTCATTCGTCGATAGACGGTGAAGAAGCTCTGGATGCAGAGAAACCGGGGGCAAATCCTGAGCCGGAACTTCTAGGACCATCAGCCGAAATGATTGATGCATTCCTGAAGGAAGCTCTTCTGAAAAGCAAGGCTGATCGAGAGCGCGAAATGGTCATATTTGAAAAAGTCAAACGCCGGCAATTGGACGGAAGAGTTAAAGCACCCTAACCAGATAGGAGCACTTCGGCTGCCACCAAAAGCAGGTTCAAGATGAGGAAAAGTTTCGCCAAAGCCATATCAATGGGAATGAAGCTGCCACCCTCCGAAGGAAACACTTCTGATGAGATACACCTTAATGAAGAGGATGTGCATCTTAATTACTGCTTATATCATCAAAGGATTGCGCACCCCACCGAAGAGTGCAACGCCTTTAAAAATTGGTGGTAGGGGTATGTCGCTCATAGGCAACACTTCAAGAGGATGAAGCGTGAATCTAATCGACAGCGGAAAAATGCGACAGAAGAACGTGGAAAAGCTGCCGGCAACTGTCACATGGTTGATAACAGAGGACCACTAGTTCTTACCTTCGGGAGCGATTCAGAAGAAGAAATGGCTCTCGGCCCTCTCTTCAAAGAATCCACCTCAGGAAAAAAGGAAGAAATGAAGACATGTAAGAACATTCAGCTGCGCAATCGCACATTACCTGAAAAGAATCTCGGACCCGTAAACAAGGGGTCGATCAAAAAGGATAAGGGAAAAGAAAAGGTCCCTGAGGATATCACCCTCGATGACCAAGCCGTCGAATAGCTGACAGCCAAGGATCCGCCCAAGAAAAACAAGGTGGATTACAACGTTCTGGCACACCTGAGGAAAATACCTTCGCAGCTAAGCATTCTCGACGCCCTTCTGTTATCCAAAGAGGCGAGAGATTCTTTGATCAAGGCACTACAAGAGCCCGAGCAATTTCAAGCTTTCCTCGTCGAAGAAAATATGAAGGAAGAGTTGGAAGAATTGCACACAGTCGATATCACCTTCAGCAATGAGGATCTCCTCCTCGGGACGTGCGAGCACAACCGCCCCCTTTATGTCTCCGGATACTGTCATGATATCAAAATAGGCAAAATCCTGGTTGACAATGGGTTCTCCGTCAACCTCCTCAATGTAAGAGTGTTGAAGGAAATCTGCATGAGCGTTCAACACCTCGCTCGGGATAAGATCATTATCTTCGGGTTTGATTCCCAGTCATCAAGGACGCTCGGGTCTGTGATACCGACGTTACGCTTTGGGCTGCTCACCATGGACATTAAATTTCACGTCATTATGCCAAGACATGCTACAATGCTTTGCTCGGCAGGCCTTGGCTACACGAGTACAATATCATCCCTTCTACACAACATCAGTGTATGAAGTATTTCAAGGATGGTCTCGAATATACCGTGACAGGGGAATTGAACCCATTCTCCGTGAATGAAGTCAGAAAGTACGAAGACGCGAAATACTTCTTACCAGATTTTGAAGACACGGAAAGATGCCACAAACCGAAGAACAAAGCTATCACTACCATTCCGGTCTTCGGGAGTGATACCGAGGAGGAAGAAGAGATAGTCTATTCAGGGCCGCCCCAATACACCAAGCCGGGACCGTCCACCCATATGTTGATCTTCGGCAGCGACTCGGAAGATGAGGTCAATGCCGTATTTTCTATTCGGCCGTCAATACAAGCCTTCACTAACAATGATAGGAGTTTGCAAATCGCCATGGTTCCACAAGAGCATTACAAAGAGCTCGACGCACTTGATACCTATAGTGTGCAGGAACTGCAGACATTCTACGTCCCTCCCAGGCGAAGAGATGAAAAGGCGATCCTCTTTTATCCATCAACGGAAACCAATGTGGAGAAAGAATTGGCATGGTGCTGATTCTACACTTGACAGGCTCCATCCCATCCGTCTGCCCAGATACTACACAGAAGGATTAAAAAGGCTGTTGAGGCACCAAGGCATACCCTTCAAACAGACTGCTCGACAAGCCCAGTTCTACAACAAGATCTGGAACGTCCCCGGAACTCAGCGAAAATTGCCCAACGGGAGAATGGAAGCGATCGGGTTTGGATATATCCGATCCAAGAAACGGGAGCGATTCCATGGCTGCTACGTCATACATGACTTCGATGAAGAAGGAGATGCTCTGTGGGAAGATGCTAACCTTGAACCAAAACGAGGTCTCGCCGTGAAAATGCCAAGTCCGTCATTCGAAGAAGAACAGATGGACAAGCTTATAAGGGAAGCGGGTCAAAAGGTTCGAGACGACCATAATCGTGAAATGGCCATCTATGAGAAAGCCAGAACGCAGCGCCTCCTTCAGCAGGCTGCGGAAAATGACGATGCTCTTCGTCACCAGCCCGTCATACAAAAGACCTGACGCAGAGGCAAAAATAAACCCGAAAACGTAAGAAACGTTCGACAGCGACAAAGCAGGCCTAAGAAGCCACGTGATCGAGAATCGAGCAACTAAGATTCATCTCTTATAAAGAAGATGGGTCGAGCGTATTCTTTTTCCCAAGAAAAGACAAGGAAGATACTCGATCTTGTCATAAAACATCAAATGATTACCCTTCCGAAGCCCAAGCACCCCGAGCAAGCAGGCGAGGTCTCTCACCCGGACTATTGCCCCTATCACCGAGCGATAAGATATCCTCTTGAAGACTGCTTCATATTCAAAGACTGGGTAGAAGACCAGTATCAGCAAGGCAGGTTCGCTCTATCTAGCAGTTGGAGGGTAACCCCGCCACAGAAACATGAACTGAAAGCCACGTATGCGGCGAGAGTAGAACCAGACCAATATCGGTCTTGGAAGCAATCTCGTACCTGTCACTTAATAACGCTGACCTCCTCTGGTGCTTCGAAAACGATGATGACGAGGTGATCTCAGAGTTTCCACCGGCACCAAAAGAGCTGGAAGATGGGATACATACTACTGCAGATAATCTCAAGAAAATCGACTTAGGGACAGCAAGTGACTCACGACCGACGTTCGTCAGTGAGCTGTTGTCTGAAGAAAGGGTGGCTACGCTAAAAGACGTACTCATACAATATAAAGATTGTTTCGCATGGAACTATTCCGAGATGCCGGGACTAGATCCAGAAATAGCCGTGCACAGATTGGCGATATCTCCGGACATCAAGCCAGTCAAACAAGCGCCGAGAAGGATGCGGCTCGAGCTTGAGATGAGCATCAACGCTGAGGTCAAGAAGCTAATCGATTTCGGCTTCATCCAAGAAGTTCAGTACCCTAATTGGATTGCCTACATTATCCCAGTGATGAAGAAAAATGGGACGGTGCGCATATGCGTGGACTTTCGGGATCTCAACAAAGCTTACTCGAAGGACGACTTTCCAGTACCGGTCACTGAGCTGATGATAGATAATACGTCCACTCACGAACTTTTCTCCTTCATGGACGGCTCATCAGAATACAATCAAATAAAAATGCATCCCGAGGACCAGAAGCATACCGCTTTCCAGACCCCTTTGGGCATATTCTGCTACAACGTGATACCTTTCGGTCTAAAGAACGCCGGTGCCACTTATCAGAGGGCCATGACGAAGATTTTCGATGATCTCATACATGAAATCGTCGAATGCTATATTGACGACCTCGTAGTTGAAAGCAAATCATATGAAGAACATTCAGAGTATCTGAAGATCATGTTTCAGCGCCTTCGGAAATACAACTTGAAGATGAACCCTCTCAAATGCGTGTTTGTAGTTTCCTCGGGCAAGTTCCTAGGATTCGTTGTCCGACACTGAGGCATCGAGATAGACCCATCGAAGATCAAGGCGATCATGGAAATGCCTCCGCCAAGGACTCTCAAGCAACTGCGGTCTCTCCAAAGGAAGCTCGTGTATATCCGGCGATTTATAGTCAATCTCTCAGGCAAGTTCCGTCCTTACAGTCACCTAATGAAGAAGGAATCCCCGTTTGTCTCGGATTGCAAATGCCAAAGCGCACTGGACGAAATCAAGCAATACCTGCAGAATCCGCCAGTACTGGCCGCTCCCGTAAAGGAAAACCTCTCGTCCTGTATACAACATCCCTCGAAGGTTCTTTAGGCGCGCTGTGGGCACAAGAGAACGACTAAGGGAAGGAGAGAGCCCTCTACTACTTCCTCGCTGAGCATCCGATACCTGCCGATTCTCCTTTAAATTGTGAATTGCCCGATGAGCACGCATTTGATACGATCGGCGGGGAGAGAAGCGAGAGTGATACTCGGTGGGAATTCTATTTCGATGGAGCATCTTCCATGTAGAAGAACAGACAAGGCACCCCCATAATCAAATCCGGGGTGGGCCTCATCTTCGTGACCCCACAAGGAGGGATAATGCGCTTTGCCTTTTCCTTGATAGAGCCGAGGACGAACAATGAAGCCGAATATGAAGCTTTGATAGCAGGTCTTGAGATCGCCGTCGACATGAAAATTGAAAACCTCCTCATATACGGAGACTCCCAGCTGGTCGTTAGTCAAGTAAACGGCGACTATCAGACGTGCAAACCAGAGTTAGTAAAATACGGTGAGAAAGTGCAACAATTGCTGACTCAAATCCCTGCCTATGCCCTGGAAAACATACCGCGTGCAGAAAATAGCAAGGCGGATGCATTAGCCAAGCTCGTTAAAGAATTGGCTAACGAGAAACTTGATGACGTAAGGATCGTTGTGCAAAGCCGTCGGGTTCTTGCATCGGCAAAAATATTTCCAGAGTCGTCCGAAGAAAATGGAGCGACCGAGCAAACGGCCCTACAAATAAAAGACCAGAAAAAGGCTAAGGATTGGAGAGAAGTCTTTATAGACCACTTCAAATCCCATCGAACACCTGAAGACGCGTCCTCAAGACATCAGCTCATGAAATGAGCTCTATCCTTCGCCTTCGTCAATGACACTCTCTATAAGAGATCATTTGATTCTTTATGGCTAAGATGCCTGGGACCTGAAGAGGCAAGGAGAGTCGTCCAAGAAACTCACGACGGACTCTGCGGTTCTCACCAAGCCGGGCCAAAAATGAAACTAAAGATCAAAAGGATGGGTTACTATTGGCCCACAATGATCCAAGACTGACTCGAATACGCGAAGCAGTGCTACTCGTGCCAGATTCATGGAGACATTATCCATCAGCATCCAAATCCGCTACACCCAACGGTGGCTAGCTGGCCGTTCGAAATGTGGGGAACCGACATAATCGGGTCCATCGAACCGACATCATCCAGAGGACATCGGTTCATATTGGCAACAACTGATTATTTCTCCAAGTGGGCAGAAGCAATACCACTAAGAGAAGTGAAGACGGAGAATATCCTCCATTTCTTCAAGACACACGTCATTTATCGGTTCGACACTCCGCGACGGATTATCTCCGATAACGGGCCAGCCTACAGAAGCCACGAGATCAGTCATTCGCACAACAACATAACATAGACTGGAGATACTCTTCGGCCTATAATCCCCGAGCTAACGGTCTAGCTGAGGCTTTCAACAAAACCTTGACGAAAATCGTGAAAAAGACGGTGTCCAAAAATAAAAAGGACTGGCACGAGAGATTGCATGAAGCTCTCTGGGCGTATCGAACTACGTTCAAAACAGCCACAATCACAATGCCGTATGCATTGGTATTCGGCACAGAAGCGGTACTCCCTCTCGAGATAAAATTACCCTCTCTACGAGTGCCGGTTCATTACAAACTAACAAACGAAGAAAATGCTCACCTTCGGCTTGAGGAGCTTGACGCCCTTAATGAAACCCGGCTCATGACACAACAAAATCTGGAGGCTTATAAAGCAAAGATGGCAGGCATTACTGTGATCTTTAAGCCCTTGCTAGGAGGTGTGCATTGCAGCATACTTGTACTCTGTTCAGGTAGTTAAGCTAGGCCAAGGCGAACTCGTGCTAGTGGTCAAAAGACCTATGATCCCCAATCAAGCCAAACGGGGAAAATTCGAGCCGAACTATGAAGTCCCGTACATCATAGATAAAGTTTACCAGGGTGGAGCCTATCTACTCACGGACATGCATGGTGAAAGTCCTTTCAGGCCAATAAACGGTCGCTTCCAAAAAAAATACTACGCCTGACGAGTCACGACCTAGGTTAACGATAGATGACGACGCCTATGTCCGCTCGCTATCTTCTTAAGCCCAAACTCTATAAGTAGTAGCCGGCTATTGGACCGAAATGTCCTAAAACTAACGACGGACCGAAATGTCCTAAAACTAACGACGGACCGAAACGTCCTTAAACTAACAATGGACCACCGTGTCCTAAACTGGCTATTGACCGAGATGTCTATAAACTACTACGGACCACAGCATCCCAAGGCTGACACAAAAAAAGGTACGTCCATAAGAAAGATGGGCACGGATGAAAACCCGAAAGGGCTCCGTGAGTAAAAACAGCAGGGCTACCAGTGAGTTTTGTGAAAACCCGAAAGGGCGAAACCTCGTTAAAAGACACTTGCAAGGTCCTCTCGACCTTGTGAGGAGAGAATACCTGCGTGAGATCCCTACGACTCACAAGGGAGCAACACACTTAGGGATCCCCACGATTCCTAAGGAGAAATTACACTTACGAGATCTTCACGACTCCTATGGAGAATTCCCCTTTGAGACCCTCACGGCTCATAGGGTTCAAAAGCCTTAAGCTACAGGGATCTGAACTTGTTCTTAAGCCATCACGACCCACAGACTACCCTACAAGCGGTTCAATGTTGACCCTTGTATACAATCCACGGGCAAGAATAAACATTTCCCTAACAAAGTCCCAACAGTGACTAGGGATATGCTCGCACGGTGAACAACCCTTGTAAGTCCTCTCGACTTATAAGGAGAAAACACTCTTGTAAGATCCTTACGACTTATAAGAGACCATACACTTAAGAATTCTCGCGATTCTTAAGGAGAAAACGCACCTACGAGATCCTAGTGACTCGTAGGAAGAAATACCTTTATGAGACCCTTACGGCTCGTAAAATCAAAAAGCATTAGTTGACAGGATCTTAACTCTATTTGCTAAGCCACCTTTGTTCGAAACGACAAAGGCAAATGATGATTCGCTCCTGGCATTATCCCAGTTGTAGCGATGCTGATGCCTAAATCGGTATCAAATCCCAAACTCGCAGCGAAAAGCCAGCGAGCCACAAATGCATACGAAATAGCCGAAATGATGGGGTAACTTGCAACAAAATCAGCAAGTAAAAATGTATGCATACAAAATAGCCGAAATGGTTGGGCAACTCGCAATAAAAAACAGCAAGTAAATAAAACAAATAGCCGAAATGATTGGGCACCGCGAAAAATAACCGAAATAATTGGGCAATCGCGACTTTCGCGATATAAAAGCTGAACTGGTAGAGCATCGCGGAAAGAAAAATATATAAAATGAAACTTTTTGCCCTGCAGGCGAGATCACATCGATCCCTGTATACAATCCAGGGCCATAAACAAAAAAGGGAACCATACCTTCCCACCAGACCCCATCAGAAAGAAAGCCAAGTCTCGACAGCCACATCGACAGCCTAGAGATCATCAGCAGCGTTCCTCCTCGTTCCAGCAAGATTCAGACGCGACAATCAAGCTTGGACCCATGGCAAAGTCCCTGTTCCAAATCTCGACGGTTCATAGACAGCCTAGAGATCACCAACAGTGTTCCTCCTCATTCCAGCAGGATTCAGACGTGACAATCAACCTTGGAGCTATGGCAAAGTCCTTATTCCAAACTTCGACGGTTCACAGACAACCGAGAGAGCACATCCTGGTCCCGTAGAACACGACTAATGTCAATCCTGACCTCGTGGGAAACGCCCAGAGCAAATCCTGGTCCCGTAGAACACGGCTAATGTCAATCCTGACCCCGTGGGAAACGCCCAGAGCAATTCCTGGTCCCGTAGAACACGGCTAATGTCAATCCTGACCCCGTGGGAAACGCCCAGAGCAAATCCTGGTCCTGTAGAACACGGCCAATGTCAATCCTGACCCTGTGGGAAACGCCCAGAGCACCTCCTGGTCCCGTAGAACATGGCTAACGTCAATCCTGACCCCGTGAAAAACGTCCAGAGCAACCCCTGACCCCGTGAAATGCGGATAAGGTCAATTCCTGACTCCATGAAATGCGGATAAAGTCAACCACTGACTCCGTGAAATGCAGATAAAAGTCAACCACCTGACCCCATGAAACGCGGATAAGGTCAACCCCTGACTCCGTGAAATGCGGATAAAGTCAACCCCCTGGCCCTGTGAAACGCGGATAAGGTCAACCCCTGGCATCGTAAAATGCGGATAAAAGTCAACCCCCTGACCCCGTGAAACGCGGATAAGGTCAACCCCTGACTCCGTGAAATGCAAATAAAAGTCAACCACCCGACCCCATGAAACGCGGATGTAGGGTGTTTTCCGTCACCCCATTAAGATGGGAATACGCGCACGCGTCTCAGGCGTACTACAGATTCCTCCTGCCTAGGGTAGGCTGGGGTTTAATGATTGTGGGGATCCGAATCTCCGGCAGCCGCGGACTAAGCTGCCGTTAATTACCCCTCGCCTTTGGAGCGAGGGAACCTCCGATTAACGGGTTAAACTGGTCATGCGAACTCAACGTGCAGTGTACGTGTGTTCTGTTTTGAAAGGGGGGTTTTGGATATATCGGGAGCCACGCAGAGTTTTTACGGGGGGCCCGCTACCCGGATAGCGGGCTGGGGGTCAAGGGGGCTAGCAGCCCCCTTGCGGGGTTCGGGGCAGCGCCCCGGCCCGAAAATTTTTTGGAGGGGGAGAATGTTGCGGAGTATGTGTATGTGTACATTTGTATACAAATGTATATATATACATATATATATGAATAAAGGGGAAAAGGCATCCAAAGGATGCGTGGGGGCCAGCGCCTTGAGCGCTGTGCGCTAAGGTGCTGTGCGCTCAGGCGCAATGAGCGCTGCGCGCAGGTGCGCAAGCGCACGCGCCACGTGTCGGCACGTGGGCGCTTTGCGCAATGAGCGCTGCGTGCAGGTGCGCAAGCGCGCGCGCCACGTGTCGGCACGTGGGCGCTTTGCGCATGCAAGCGCGCGCGCGCCACGTGTCGGCACGTGGGCGCTTTGCGCAATGCGCGTTGCGCGCAGGTGCGCAAGCGCGCACGCGGCACGTGTCGGCACGTGGGCGCTTTGCGCAAGCGCGCAGGTGTGCAAGCGCGCGCGCGCCACGTGTCGGCACGCGGGCGCTTTGCGCCCTTGCGCAAGCGCGCAGGTGCGCAAGCGCGCGCGCCACGTGTCGGCACGCGGGCGCTTTTCGCACTTGCGCTGCGCGCTGGAGAGGACAAGAGGCTTTTAGCCTAAGAAACAGAAGCTGTGCTTCAGAAATGAAATATTTATTATGTATATATGTATGGAGTTAAACTCCTATGATGTTTTGAAGCTGATAAAGGGGGTTCTTCTTCTTCCTCCTGTTGTTTGGCCGGATCTTGAAGATCAAGAAGTAGGAGATTTTAAAAATCACTCCTTTTTGAGATCTGATGGGAGATCTGAGTTCCCCTTTGTGGGTTCTGTGGTGGAAAACTACTTAGTTTTGGAAAAGAAAGAGTAAAACTCTTGATTTAATTCAAAAGAATTGAGAAGGTTTAGAACCTTGGAGAAGGAGCAGGAGGCACAAAGAACCCTAGTTTTTGGGGGAATGAAAAAGTTGTTACTTTATTCATCATCATGTTGCCTTTTATAGGCTTACATATTTACATATAGCCCCTTGGGCTTTACAAAAATGGCATTTTAGCCATCCCATGGCTCATGTGCCATTTCATTTTTGCACATAAGCCATGGGCTTACAAAATATTGGCTTTATGCCCATTTTGCATACATTCATGTATAAAAAATTACATAAAAAATTATTTATTACATGATCTATATTTTAGCATGGAGGAGGCTGGCCGCGGGCTCGACTTGGGCATGGGCCCGCTTGACCTGGGCTTGGGCCCACCTATCTTGGGGGTTGACCTTGACTTTGACTCGGTCAACCGGGGTGTAAATTTGTACCCCAACAAATTGCCCCCCATCAATAAATGCACACCGCACATGTGGGTCGTGTGCATGAAATTGATGGACCTTCTTTCACGTGGAGGCGACTTGCTTTGGTTCCCACTTTTTGGGATGCACTGCCCTTTTTACGACGTGGACGGTCGACGCTTGACGCTTCTCCGAGACAGAGTGTCCGTGGTAGACGTTTCCCTTTCCCGGAGCGATCCGGTTCCTGCTTTGTAGGAAGCCTGCACTGCCCTTTTTGCGACATGGACGGTCGACGCTCTGATCCAGAGCGATTTGGTAGACGTGTCCCCGGCACGGAGTGTCGCTGGTTGATGTTTCCCCGAGGTGGAGTGTCTGTTGTCGATGTGTCCCCGGCATGGAGTGTCTGCTTGACATTTCCCCGAGGCGGAGTATCGGCTAGTTGACGTTTCCCTGATGCGGAGTGTCTGTGTTGGACGTTTCCCCGATGCAGAGTGTCGCTGGTTGACGTGTCCCCGGCACGGAGTGTCGCTGATCGACTTTTCCCCGGCGCGGAGTGTCGGGTTGACTTTTCCCCGGCACGGAGTGTCGCTGATCGACTTCCCCGGCGCGGAGTGTCGGGTTGACTTTTCCCCGGCACGGAGTGTCGCTGATCGACTTTTCCCCGGCGCGGAGTGTCGGTGGTTGACTTTTCCCCGGTATGGAGTGTCGCTGATGGACTTTTCCCCGGCGCGGAGTGTCGGGTTGACTTTTCCCCGGCAAGGAGTGTCGCTGATCGACTTTTCCCCGGCGCGGAGTGTCGCGGGTTGACTTTTCCCCGGCACGGAGTGTCGCTGATCGACTTTTCCCCGGCGCGGAGTGTCGGGTTGACTTTTCCCCGGCACGGAGTGTCGCTGATCGACTTTTCCCCGGCGCGGAGTGTCGCGGGTTGACTTTTCCCCGGCACGGAGTGTCGCTGATCGACTTTTCCCCGGCGCGGAGTGTCGGGTTGACTTTTCCCCGGCGCGGAGTGTCGCGGGTTGACTTTTCCCCGGCACGGAGTGTCGCTGATCGACTTTTCCCCGGCGCGGAGTGTCGGGTTGACTTTTCCCCGGCACGGAGTGTCGCTGATGGACTTTTCCCCGGCGCGGAGTGTCGGGTTGACTTTTCCCCGGCACGGAGTGTCGCTGATGGACTTTTCCCCGGCGCGAAGTGTCGTGGGTTGAATTTTCCTCGGCACGGAGTGTCGCTGATCGACTTTTCCCCTGCGCGAAGTGTCGGGTTGACTTTTCCCCGGCACGGAGTGTCGCTGATCGACTTTTCCCCGGCGCGGAGTGTTGGTGGTTGACTTTTCCCCGGTACGGAGTGTCGCTGATGGACTTTTCCCCGGCGCGGAGTGTCGGGTTGTTGACTTTATTCCGAGACGAAGCATAATTTCGACAGGGAAGGCAGGTACACCGAGGCGAAGCATCATTTCGACACGGGGTGCATTCTGAGACGAAGCATAATTCTGACGCAGAGCTTGCTGGTTGATTTGATTCCGAGACGGAGTATAATTCCGGCAAGGAGGTCGTTATCCCGAGGCGAAGCATGATTTCGACACGGAGTAAATTCTGGGACGAAGCATGATTCCGCCGCAGAGGTTGTTGGTTTGATTTGATTGACTTGAGTCGACATCAGCATCGCTATACTGGAATATGGTACCAGGAGCGAATCATCATTTATCATGAGAGGGTTTGGGGATTTTGGTTTTGGTTTGGCATCTGCATTGCCGCACTGGAATAATGCCAGGAGCAACTCATCATTTGCCCCGGGAGGATTTGGGAATTGGTTTTTGTTTGGCATCAGTATCGCTACACTGGAATATGGTACCAGGAGCGAATCATCATTTGCGCTGAGTGGATTTGAGGATTTCGGTTTTGTTTTGGCATCTGCATTGCTGCACTGGAATAATGCCAGGAGCAACTCATCATGTGCCCCGGGAGGATTTGGGAATTGGTGGCTTAGGAGACAGGTTTAGATCCCTGTCACCTAAGGCTTTTCCATTTTATGGGCCGCAAGGGTCCCACAAAGCATTTTCTCCCTACGGGTCGTAAGGATCTCGCAGGTGTATTTTCTCCTTAGGAGTCGTGGGGACTCCTAAGCGTGTTGCTCCTTCGTGAGTCGTAGGGATCTTACGTGGAAATTTTCTCCTCACAAAGTCGAGAGGACTTTGCGAGTGCATTTCATTACTTTTATTTTTTTTTACGAGTTTGCGCCCTTTCGGGTTTTCACAAACTCGCCGGCAGTCCTGCTGTTTTTACTCACGGAGACCTTTTCGGGTTTTCATCCGTGCCCGTTTTGCTTGTGGACATACCGTTCTTCTTTTTTTTTTCTTTTTTTTTTAGAGAGATCGGGATTGTTTTACGCCCGTGGATTGTATACGGTTTTGCAGGATGTATGATCCAGACCGTAGGGCCAGAAACATTTCAGGACTTTGTTGGCGTCTGCATCGCTACACCGGAATATGGTACCAGGAGCGACTCATCATTCGCCGTTGGGGTATGGGATTTGGAATTTGTTGGCGTCTGCATCGCTGCACTGGAATATGGTACCAGGAGCGACTCATCATTCGCCGTTGGGGTATGGGATTTGGAATTTGGTTGGCGTCTGCATCGCTGCACTGGAATATGGTACCAAGAGCGACTCATCATTCGCCGTTGGGGATTGGGGAGCGATGGCTTAGGAGACAGGTTTGGATCCCTATCACCTAAGCTTTTCAATTTTATGGGCCGTGAGGGTCCCATAAAAGCATTTTCTCCCTACGAGTCGTAAGGATCCCGCAGGTGTATATTCTCCTTAGGAGTCGTGAGGACTCCTAAGTGTGGTTTTTCTTCGTGAGTCGTAAGGATCCCACAAAGATTTGTTCTCCCCATGTATCGTGAGGACGCATGAGTGGGTCTTTTTAATGGAGCATAATTCCAAAGGCGGAGACCAGTCGCGTAACTGGTGATTACGGTGGGGCATGGGTATGATGAGAATTATTTGAGCCTGTGGATTGTATACGGTAGTCAATTTGGGGACTAGCCGTAGGGCCGGAAGAATTTTGGAAATTGGATTTTCGTTGGCGTCTGCATCGCTGCACTGGAATATGGTACCAGGAGCGACTCATCATTCGCCGTTGTTTTGTTTATTTTTTATTTTTTTTTGTTTTTGTTTTACCGCGATTGCTCTATCATTTCAGCTTTTATTATCGCGAAGGTCGCGATTGCCCTATCATTTCGGCTATTTATTCGCGGTTGCCCCATCATTTCGGCTTTATTTTCATTTTCATTTTTACTCACTGATTTTTATTGCGAGTTGCCCCATCATTTCGGCTTTTCTTTATTTTTCTTTTATTTACACATTTTTCGTTTATTTACATTATTATTTTTTTTTTACCATTCCCAGTTTAACGACTTAGAGGTCGATTGTTCCCAGTTTAATGACGTGGTGGTCGATTGTTTTCAGAGAAAGGTAGATGCCTGAGGGAATCGGTTTCACGAAGAACTTCGGTCTCCGTTTGTATGAAATTGGCGGTTGCAGCTTGACTGTTTGTTAACACGCCTTTGGACAGTTCTATCTCTCCTGCCTTGTATTGCTTTTCGACCCAATCTTTGAAGACGAAGCAGTCCTCAATGGCATGGCCTATCACTCTGTGATAGGGGCAGTATTTGGGGTCATCGGTCCTATTCGCTTCCTGCGGTCTTCTTGACTCTGGCAGTTGTAGACCGTTCTTCAGGGCGTCTTTGAATATTTTACGGATTTTGTCCCTTCTGAAGGAATAGACCTTATCCAGCTTCTCTTTCAGTGGAGATTCTCCTCCCTCTCCGAACATTGGCTTCCGAGGCTGGTTGGCGCTAGGCCCGCTCATCCCTTGCTTATTTCGGTTAGCCGAAGTGTTAAAAGATTCAGTATCGTCAGAACCTCCGCCTTTGCGATTTTCGTCCTTTCGGTTTCTCCAGGACCTATTGTTATTTTGGGAGTCAGAGGAGGACTCCTGCTTTGAGCGTTCCAACATCTGGACTTTTCTGGTCAGCTCTTGGAATGTTTTGAGACCCACGGTACATAGAAACGGGGCCATCCAGTTGTTGAGATTTCCGACGAGGAGACTGACAGATTGGTCCTGCTCTATCGGCGGTTCACATTTGACGGAGAGATTGCGCCATCGGGTTATAAAATCCGTGCTGCTTTCGTTGTTCTTGGGCTTGGTCCTTACGAGCTCGGCAATAGTGATCTTATCGCTGACGCTCATGAATCTTTGTCGAAACAAAGACTCCATTTGGACGAAAGTAGTAACGGAGCCATCTGGTATGCTCGCGTACCAGTCGAAAGCAACATCGGTCAGGCTATTAACGAACTGGCGGAGGAGAAGCGCATCATTGCCCCCAGTATTCCCGCAAGAGGCTTTGAAGTAGGTGATGTGTTGATTCGCATTTCCCGTCCCATCGAATCTTCCGAATTTAGGGATGACATAGCCGCTAGGAAATTCCACCAGATCATACTGAGCAGGATATGGTCTCCCACTACTGCTGATATCTTTTTGCGCTTCGGCTTCGGCCACCAATGTTTTGACTTTGCTGGCAACCAAATCCATGATTTGAACTTGAGTTAGCGGGCTACTGTCATCGGTAGCCAAGACATTTGCTGAGATAGGATGCGACTGATTTTCATGCGGTCCGCCCACTTTTGGATTTGAGGGAACGGGCGTCGGCTGTCTCGGGACACCGTTTCCCGGTTCATGAGCTGAGCCCTGTGCTTGATTGGGCGGCTGAGAGCCAAGTTGGGCCGTAAGCCGTAAGACGACATTTGTCAAGTCGTCGATCTTTGAGTAGAGCTTGGCCATCTCCTTATCTTTGCTTCTGAGCTGTTTTCGGAGCTCTTGGAGAAGTTGCTGCTCTGTGGTCTTAGGACGGAAAGTTGGCTCATCTTCGCTTTCCGAGCCTGACTCCTCATGAATTGAGGGCTCTCTCTGCCTATCAGCCTCATCGAGAGGGTTTTCATCATCCAGCGGAGGCGGCTGTTCTTGGGAAGTGGCAACCACATTCAAGCCAGATTGGATTTGAGATGTGGTAGCCCGTCCTTGCTCTTTCTACGCGTGCCCACCACGTAGACAGTGTGGATAACACATTCAGCCATCCCCTCATCTTTGGCGGGGTAACCCTGTTCTTCGAACCTCATGAGGTTTAGCCTGGCAGTAGCCCTAGCCCTTTTGTTGGCTCTATATCTGAGCCTTTTCTCCCTCAGCTTCTCAATTTTGAAGGCTTGGCGGGCATCTGCTACCCGGGAAGCCATTGTGAGTTGATCATAGGGGAGCTTAGAGAAGACACCCGATCGAGCAGTGGTCAAGGGCACCGCTGGAGCTTGCTCAGGACGTGTTGTAGCTTTATTGGTGTTGATGGCCTTGCCCCCAGCTGGGGCCAAGGAAATTCGTTCAGACACCGACTTGCGTTTGGGTTGGGGCGCCCTTGAGATCACCACATTTGGTCTCCTGCCTTTCGAGACCGGTTTGTCTGCCACCGGGGCTTGAGGAGCTGGGATGGCGCCAACTGGCATGAACATAATAGAGCCGAATGGTAGCAGCGGCTCCTCCCATTGTCGCCCGAGACTGGCCGGGAGGACCGTCCTAGAGTCTATCCTCATCATGTAGGAGACGGGAGCCGTGCTGAGAGCTGAGTTCATCATCGGAGACATCGTCGGAAGGTGATTGCTTGAAAATCTTCATGAAAAAACATTATTTTTAGTATAAATACAGGTATGTATATTGATTGAGTTTGCGTGAACGCTTAACCCAAAATATGGGAGGAGGGATTGGTCCCACCGGGCGTGCCAGAACCTGTAGGGTGTTTTTCGTCACCCCATTGAGATGGGAATACGCGTACGCGTCTCAGGCGTACTATAGATTCCCCCTGCCTAGGGTAGGCTGGGGTTTAATGATTGTGGGGATTCGAATCTCCGGCAGCCGCGGACTAAGCTGCCGTTAATTACCCCTCGCCTTTGGAGCGAGGGAACCTCCGATTAACGGGTTAAACTGGTCATGCGAACTCAACGTGCAGTGTACGTGTGTTCTGTTTTGAAAGGGGGTTTTTGGATATATCGGGAGCCACGCAGAGTTTTTTTGGAGGGGGAGAATGTTGCGGAGTATGTGTATGTGTACATTTGTATACAAATGTATATATATACATATATATATGAATGAAGGGGAAAAGGCATCCAAAGGATGCGTGGGGGCCAGCGCCTTGAGCGCTGTGCGCTTAGGTGCTGTGCGCTCAGGCGCAAATGCGCCACGTGTCGGCACGTGGGCGCTTTGCGCAATGAGCGCTGCGCGCAGGTGCGCAAGCGCGCGCCACGTGTCGGCACGTGGGCGCTTTGTGCAAGAGCGCTGCGCGCAGGTGCGCAAGCGCGCGCGCGCCATGTGTCGGCACGTGGGCGCTTTGCGCAATGAGCGTTGCGCGCAGGTGCGCAAGCGCGCGCGCGCCACGTGTCGGCACGTGGGCGCTTTGCGCAATGCGCGTTGGAGCGCAAGAGCGCGCACGCCACGTGTCGGCACGCGGGCGCTTTGCGCACTTGCGCTGCGCGCTGGAGAGGACAAGAGGCTTTTAGCCTAAGAAACAGAAGCTGTGCTTCAGAAATGAAATATTTATTATGTATATATGTATGGAGTTAAACTCCTATGATGTTTTGAAGCTGATAAAGGGGGTTCTTCTTCTTCCTCCTGTTGTTTGGCCGGATCTTGAAGATCAAGAAGTAGGAGATTTTAAAAATCACTCATTTTTGAGATCTGATGGGAGATCTGAGTTCCCCTTTGTGGGTTCTGTGGTGGAAAACTACTTAGTTTTGGAAAAGAAAGAGTAAAACTCTTGATTTAATTCAAAAGAATTGAGAAGGTTTAGAACCTTGGAGAAGGAGCAGGAGGCACAAAGAACCCTAGTTTTTGGGGGAATGAAAAAGTTGTTACTTTATTCATCATCATGTTGCCTTTTATAGGCTTACATATTTACATATAGCCCCTTGGGCTTTACAAAAATGGCATTTTAGCCATCCCATGGCTCATGTGCCATTTCATTTTTGCACATAAGCCATGGGCTTACAAAATATTGGCTTTATGCCCATTTTGAATACATTCATGTATAAAAAATTACATAAAAAATTATTTATTACATGATCTATATTTTAGCATGGAGGAGGCTGGCCGCGGGCTCGACTTGGGCATGGGCCCGCTTGACCTGGGCTTAGGCCCACCTATCTTGGGGGTTGACCTTGACTTTGACTCGGTCAACCGGGGTGTAAATTTTTACCCCAACAGCGGATAAGGTCAACCCCTGACTCCGTGAAATGCGGATAAAGTCAACCCCCTGACCCTGTAAAATGCGGATGAGGTCAACCCCTGGCTTCGTGAAATGCGGATAAAAGTCAACCCCCTGACCCCGTGAAACGCGGATAAGGTCAACCCCTGACTCCGTGAAATGCAGATAAAGTCAACCCCCTGACCCCGTGAAACACGGATAAGGTCAACCCCTGACTCCGTGAAATGCGGATAAGGTCAACTCTCGACTTTCCCGTCAAAGCAATTCTTTGATTCGGGAGCAAGTCAACTCATCAATCACTTACGGGTCCTCTCGACTTGTAAGGAGAAAATTCTCTTGTGAGATCCTTACGACTCTCAAGAGAAAAAGCACTTAGGAATCCTCACGATTCCTAAGGAGAAGATACACCTACGGGATCCTCTCGACCGGTAGGGAGAAAATTCTTTATGAGACCCTCACGGCTCATAAAGTTGAAAAGTCTTAGGTGGCAGATCCTAACCCTGTTTCCTAAGCCATCATTGCCCCGCAGAGAGGTCAAGGTAGATTTTCTACAGGCCACACTCTCCTAAGTCAAACATCGACAAGAAAGGAAGCAACCACTTACGAGTCCTCTCGACTTGTAAGAAGGAAATTCTCTTGTGAGATCCTTACGACTCTCAAGAGAAAACACACCTAGGAATCCTCACGATTCCTAAGGAGAAAATACACCTGCGAGATCCTCTTGACTCGTAGGGAGAAAAGTCTTTATGAGACCCTCACGGCTCACAAAGTTGAAAAGCCTTAGGCAGCAGATTTGAACCTGCTTCCTAAGCCATCGTTACCTCTCAAAGAGTTCAAGATAGAATGCTCCCTCTATCATCTATAGGTTACACTTGCTAAAAGTAACATGCCAGCAACAAAGAAAAAGAGAAGAAAGCAAAAGATAATACAAGATAGTACGAAAGAAATGTATCTTTTATTCATAAATTCAATTGGGTACAAGATACATCATATGAAAGAATAAAAAATGGATACAATTTTATTCAAAAGAAAAAAAAATTACAAATGATAATTGGTACAAAAACAACTATTGGGAGGGAGGCGTTTTCAATAAACCAGTTAGTTGCTCGCGCACTCCCCTCAGCCCCTTTCCACGATCAGCTGCCGCGGCCAACTCCGCTTCAACCTGAGCCCGTTGCTGCAAATAAGATGAAAGTTGCTCATCGATGACCCGCTGAGATGCCTCACAACTCTGCGCATCTCGCTCGGTGAGGTCGAGCTTCTGCCTCAGCGTTAGCCCGTCAGAAATACATCGTAGAAGGCCCTCAAAGATAGCTTTCAGCTGTATAGCATTTGCGTCAACCTGAGCGTGCAGCCGGGCAGATTCGCTTGAAGTCTCGTCGCGCTCCTTATGCTTCAAGGACGCTTCTTGTTCAAGATGACGGAGATAGGGAGTGCTCTGCTCGACCCACATAGCCCATTGGGAGTTCACAGCCAGGACCTCGGGAGTAGGACATCCGAGCTTAAGCTCATGCAAGAAGGCCTCAATTTTCTGCAATGATTAACCAAGACTCAACGACGCCCTCGCTATGGAAGTTCACGAGCGTCGCCAGTATAAGATTAACCTTGGCAGCAAAATCTGCAGCAAGTGCAAGGATCTCCGCGTCAAGCTCCTTGACGGATTCGCTCAACATACGTAGGCTGGTCGCAGCGCCCTTAGAAGATGGACGTCTAGAAAATGGTCCTGCTTGCATTAGTATGCAAGATTCGAAGGGAGCAGGAACCGGTGTAACTGCTGCAAAATGAATTACGGTTAAAAGCTAACTCGCAAAATAAATAAGTCACATGAGCGATGGAGTCTACTATACCGGCTGCGATAGGTGCCAAGGTCAGAAGTTCCGGTGGCGCGACTATTCTTTCGTCCCCTCCTTCAATCCATAGTGCTGCAGTCAAGGCAAAGAAGAATTAGCAATGAATTGGCTGCCCGTAAAAGAAAAGAAAAGATATTAGCTAGAGACTGTACTCACCAACACCACTAGATGAAGCAATCTTCGACTGGAAGGAGAAATGTGGGTGCATCACCTGATACAGATGATCAAAAAGGACTCCTGCAAGGGTGTAATAATGCGACGTCAGTACATAAAATATATTGCCTACAATGAAACCGATAAGTCACAAACCCGTACCTTCCAGCATTCGGGAGGACACGAGAGGAGGCAAAAGGTCGACAACCGTCAAAGCAACAACTGGTGGTACTTCCTCTGGTGGCACAACCTCAACGCTCATCACACCTGCATTAGAAACAAGCGAAATACTGTCAGAAGAGATTGAAAGGGATTGCAGAATGAAAAGGAAAGCAATGACTCAAAATCTACTTGAAGAGTCGCCGGTCAAAACCGCGACAAGGGCATCACTGGGTGCAGCGACTGCTTCACCCTCCTCCATTGGAATGGTTTCGCCGCCCGTAGCTTCATCCCCCGACTCCACGAGAGCCGTCGTGATACTCGCAGCGTCCGGCAACGGCAAGGAACCGCAAGGGGAAAGAGTGGCAATTGGGGCAGTTCCAGACTCTTGAGAAAGAGTGGCCATTTCAGGCTCAGCGGTTGCCGCCATCTCACTTACCACTTCCTCATCAGGACTCGGCCCTGCAGGGTAGAACATATGAGAATCTGAGGATCAAACTTTAATAAAAAGACCCAGAGTTACGTTACCTTGAGATATCCTTTTAGCTGCCTCCCGAGCCGCGCGTATTGCCTGTCTATGAGCGATAGATAGGGCAACCAGAGCACCCTCTGAAGAAGCAGGGACAGGAGAAGCAGCGCTCGAGCCTGCACCTACGGCCAAGGCGGCGTTACGTTCTCTTGCCACACGCCTCCTGCGCTTCCTTTCCGCCTGGGCCGTGAGAGCCGATCTTCTTAGGACCTCCGTCAAGGAGACGTCATCGTCCGCGCCAGGAGCTACCTTTGGAGCCGTTACGGCGTCCGTCATCGGTTGCTTAAGTAAAGCCTCTTTCGGCAATACTGGGGAAGCTGGGACTTCGGTAGCCAGCCTTGGAAGCGTCCTCGCACCACCCTGCGAAGTCGGCACGGCACTTGGGATAACTTGGGTCGAAGTACTCCTTGCGATAAGATGAAAAAAGGGTCAGATTACCCATAAGAAAGGGGAATGAAGGCACAATGAACCGAAATATACCAACGCCCAGCGAAGCGCGAAGCCTCTCTTCCTCCTCAAAAGTCTTGAGGGAAGCCACGAGAGCCTCTTCAGTGGAAACGCCTGTTGAAGAAAAAGTGCCAGTCAAAACACGATAATAAAAATGTAATGCAACGACAAAAATATACAGCTGAAGACTACCTGACTTAGCGAGGAAGTCCTGCTTTGTGGCTAGCTAAAATCTCGGAAGCTACAATGGCAGCCTCCAAATCAGTATCGTTCGGCGCCATAAATAAACCCTCGTTGGTCCCATATTCGCTTAGGCCCTCGCTATGAGGAGCATGAGGCTCCTGGCCAAGTACAACGTCTGCAGAAAGAATCGACTTCTTCTTCTTCTGCGAGCGAGTGCCCGTAGCCGCTAGTACAAGCTTGCGCTTGGTGGGCACCTTTGGACGACGAGTCCCAATATCTGAACCCATGCCAGACTTGGGAGACGCCACAGATACCGCTTTAGCAGGAGCACGGGGTATCGGTAGCTCAGGCACATCACTCGGGACCACAACCGCAGCAACCTCTTTCAAAGGAGGGCAAACAATGGTCCGTTGCTTCAAAAGGATGGCTGGATTACCAGCAGGGGCTGCACCCTTACGATCGAGCAACAACTTCTTTTCCTCCCTGATGACGGCACCCATCGCGTGTTGATACCATGCCACGTATACGTTCATGGCTTTCGGAACACAACTTGGCTCACTAATGAAGAAATTGGACCCTTTGTTTAGGCGCATAAAGTGGTGCAAAGCTCTCCGGATACCCTCTTCAGTATAAACCGGTTCTGCCAAGAATGCCTCGAGTGGGACGCCCTGATTATAACTTGATTGCTGGGCAAAACGGTGGGGGTTATACCTCATGAACAAAGCCGAGTCGTTCTGCCTGAACACCAAGTATCCCGGCCTGATCGAGTACAATGGAGAATCTCTCGAGCTTTCAAGGTAGAAGCTCCGTCCTTAAAGGTGTCCTGCAACGGCTGCACCGTCTTATCGGATTCCTAACCGATGGTCATAACCTTATCAACAAAGGTCATGTCGTCCCCGACGGTACGCGGGCGAAGAATTACACCCTGAGCCTCTCGCTGACTTGGCTCCACAATGGAAGCATTGACCAGCCACATGATCCGTGGAAAATTGCAAGTTTCATAGAAATGAGGCCGCTTGTGCATTCCAAAAGCACCGAGCACATGCAGCTTGAGCCATTAAGTAAAATAATGCATCGGGAAGTTCACGGGCTGCACCCCCGGTTGAGTAGTGTCGGCCGCCAAACTAAGGCCGTGATACAAATGAGCCAGCCTGGCAATCCCAACAGCAACCTGTCTCCCTTCAAACATCTGATTAGCTGGGTAGAAGACAGACGGCCTCATGTAGCGAGGGTGCATGGGAAGCGCGAACAAGCTTAACCACAAACCGAGGAACCCTAGAAATAACGCTTCTTCATCAATGCCCGGAGCAGCAATTTCTGGAAAGGGGACGATCGCAACGTTTGGAAGAAAGCAACTCTTTTGATCGGCTTCCAATACTGGCCGGCTATCCAAGCCAAAGCCGAAAGGATCATCAAGTTTGGCAAACCTTTCACCTTGTTGCGATAAAGCTTCTGGGCGGAGAAAACGGGCGATGAAGTCCTCAAAGCTAACCCCATGGCTTCCAGATTCAAGAAATAGGCCCTCATAAATGTTTAGTGATTGTCACGAAAGAGTGTGTTTGTAGTAGTTAACCGCAATCAATAACGGTGTCGTGTATAGCTAGACCGAGATGAGTACGGGTCGTCCTCTGGGAAACGTGGAACCTTTTACTCTTAATTTAGATGTGTTGAAAAAGAGAGGAGGGATAAAGAATGTTGAGGAATGGTTTCTAGATCTACGTTAAGCAAGAATGCAAAAATATAGATCTAGATTATTTTAGGGATGTAGTTAATATGATAAGGGGGCTTGTAGGGTTCGTTAGGATTTAGTAGTTATGGACGATTAATTAAAAGTTACCTTTTTTATCCTTTAATAGATTTATAACTAGAACGACGGTGATGCGTATAGATTAGGGTTTCTGGAGGGAAAAGGAATCCCACTCTTAACCCTTATCTCGACACGGAACTCCGTTCATATCTAGCCTTTACCAAAACAATCATTAATCTAATATCTAATCGCGGTCGGGACTAACAAAGAATTGTTAGCGTGCCCGATTAGGATGTTAATGATTCTTTTAATAAAGTTCATAAACTTTATAAGACTTAAAAAGGGTTTAGGGATATTCATCATCCATTAGCCTGCCCTAATCATACGAACCTTAACAAGCGGAGAATTACTCGCGCATGTTGGGAGAAAAAGAGATGGAAAGAAATTGCATAATTAAACTACGAAGAAATAGAATAAGAAAAAGAAAGCTACCTTTATTAATCAACAATATTCATTACACTTTGATTCCTTAGAAAATGATTACAAAGACTAGTTTGCTTCTCGATCTCTTCCAAGGAGGTAGATGAACCGTTGATGATCAGCCTGGATGCGTGAGCCGTCTTGGACTTCGTGATCTCGTCGGCTTGATACATTTTTTCAAGAGGCTCTCGGTGCCTTTTTATAGTCTAAAACCAGAATCCTTTGCTTCCAAAGTTGGTAAAATATAGCAGAGATTTTCCCCAAATTTTCTGAGCTTCCAATTCTTCTTAATCGCCGCGGATCCGCGGCCCAAGGGGGGTTACGGCCACGGATCCGCGGTCGTTTAATCTCCTCCACTTATCAAACTTCAGGGTATGTCTCCTTGTGACATGTGGCGATCCTAGGAACCTTTGTATTTAAGAAATCTTCTCGTGGTTGCTGCCAGACTTGGTCTTCAAATTTTGATTCTTAATTAGGCAAGTCTTTTTCAACAACTTGATTTGCTTGATTCTAGTCTTTGAAAAATTCTGCACACTTGAAAAAAATCTGCATAACTACTCAAATAATATTTAGTAGACTTTGTTCTATTAGGATTTGGTCAATGAATTTATTTGCATACATTTTCCTACCAAATGCTAATTAAAATATATTAACACATGGAAAATGGTGTTTTTACACATAAACCCTCATATGTATGATATATTATAATAAAGTCCTTTTTTAATATGAAAATGGTAGGAAAAATGTAATACAAATGTGCAGTTTTATCAACTGAACATTTAGCACCTTGATCAAGCTGGGGAATCGGTGCTGAATGGCATTCTCTAGGTTTAGACCCGTCATCACCAGTCGGGTAGCGAAAATATACTCATCAGGGGGCAAGATCTCCTCATAATGCTCCCCTCTGACAGGCAAGTCGGAGATATCCGCAAACTCTTCCAAAGAGATGGAAACTTCCCGGTCTAGCATAAGGAAGGTGTGAGTTGGAACGTTCCAATGTTCCAAAAAGGCTTTGACCCACCATGCTGGAGGTAGGAAATATTGAAACAGGGAAGCATGGATCGTGGGGTTGTTCATATCATAATATTGCATTATTATATTCCCCATTCTTATTCATTTTACAAATAAATTGGTGCGTTTGATCCATGTCTGCTACATAGTTGCAGGTTACAGGTTTTCGGAACAAAAACAGTGAAAAAGATGAAAAGACGATACAAAAGTGAGACTATGGCCAACAAATGGAAGAACTTGATCATGGCTACAGTTTGAAGAATAAACGAAGATCAATGGACAATTTCACAAAGTACAAAGGCAGCGAAAGGTTCAAGACTTCTACACGAAGCAAACGGTAAAGTCCACGACATTATTCACTGTGGAAATATGGAAGAAAACCAGAAGACAATCTGAGAAACCAAGTGAAGAAACAAGAAGCCAAATGTAACAAGAAGCAGCCCAGAAGAAATCAACCAATAAGCCCCCAATATGGCCGCGGATCCGCGGCCAAACATGGCACTTGGCCGCGGTTCCGCGGCCATGATGAGCCGTGTCGGTGCAATTTTCGTGGGGGTACGGCGGTGCGTTGACTAGGCTTCTTTAGGGTATTTTTGTAAATGCGGATGCGAATCGATTGTAACCCTAGGGTTTCTATGCTCTATAAATAGAAATCCTAAACCTCTTTTTGAGGTATGCCTCTTCTTTTTCCTCAATGAATTTATCAAAATTCAAAATTCAATTCCTATAAATGATTGAAGAGAGCATCAAATAAAAATTAGAGTAAGTTTTCTTTTTATTGCCCTAGTTAATTTTCTTTCTGCCCTAGTTAATTTTTATTATCTGCCCTAGTTAATTTTTATTATCTGCCCTAGTTAATTAGTTTAGAACATGTTTTTCAATTCCCTAATGAGTGAGTAGTTCCTCACTTTTTAGGGTTAGGAATAGGGAAGGCTTGAGAGATGAAAATCTCTCACCCCTTTCTTGCCCATCACATCTTTTTATAGGACTCCATGTATACATACACGCACCGCTCCCTACAGCACCCTACCCCACGAGGTAGCGGTAATACCGTAGTTTAAAAGACCGGTTGCGTATGTTTTCCATGGAGGTTAGGGTAAGAATTAAGAAAGGACGGACAAAAACCTAGAGGAAGAAACATCGTTTCTTCCCGATGGTACTAATCCACTTTATTAATTATTACCATAACACCTCATAGATCTTAATTAGGGCATAGAAAGCGGTGAAGAATATTGACTTTCCAAACTTAACCTAAACCTAACCCTAGCAAGTTTTTAATCCTGGTCTAGATCAACTTAGTTTTTAGTGATAATCAATCCAACACCGTTTGGAATTAACTCGTTAGAACAAATTGAGAATACACAAAATCCCTGTGGACCGACCCATACTCACCGGCTAGCTACCAAGCGACGCCGTTCTTGATTGCGGTAATTAATTCTTTGATCACAAAATCTATCATCTCAATCAGGGGTACAATCCGAGCTTCAGCAGCTCTGACTTCTTTGCCGATAAGATATATCGGGCCCACTGCAGATATCCAGCTGAGTGACGGGGAGTCAGGCCTATGTTGTATGGCTGTCCCCAAGGGTGCGAATCGTTCTGGCATATACGCCGCCCTAGAATGTCCAAAGCCATCGGCGGCTGTACAGGTATTGCAGCCATAGAGGGCTAAAGACAACCCTCTGAAGTCCAATTAACCACCTCCACGACATAGTTCACCGGGGGTACGTTAGCATAATGAATCGCCGAGATGGCCTTTGAAGATGTTGCGCAAGAGAAGCTGCGTCGATCCATGATGATCTGGTTATACCATGTTCCCCACAAATGAAGATTCTTGTGCTTCGGATCATGGTCTTTTATCAGTGCAAAAATTTCTCGATCTACGGGCGCTTCGGGAAATCCGCATTCCGAACGGACGAACGGGAAGGAAGTATCGAAAGACATAGTAACTGCGCGGAAAAGAGCAAATTTTCAGCCGCCAATGCTACAGTTTAAGTTCTCTCACTAGGTACTTTAAATCCGTACCACACTGCAATGCAGTGAAAAGGGACCAAAGGGGACCTACATAATCTAGATGACAGTTCATCATTAATAAAACAGTCTCATCATTTGATGAGACTGTCATTAAATGAGGAAATCTTCAATTGATTCTCATTCAATGAGAACCCCTCGGGCTGAGTAGTAAATCTCCCCTTGAGAGCAGTGCTCTGTAATAGAATGACACCTGTCAGATTCTAATGATGAAGGAATAAAATTCTCAAGAAAATTCTAAGAGCCTTGCTCTGAAAAATGATGGAATAACCCATCAGAGAGCTTAAAGTAAAGTTTGAATGGAATAAAATGATCTTTGAGATCCATGAACAAACTCTTAAGAGTTCTTTATGAAAGATTAATACATCTATATGATTTGAAAAGAGCAAAGCTCTGTTAATGGGTTAAGAAACCCTGAAAAGGATCTCTTAAGATCGAAGATCTAACGAGAGCGAAGCTCTGTTGAGAAACCCTACAAAGGTTTTCTTGAAGATCTATGATCTAAAAAAGCTCCATTAATAGGTTAAGAAACCCCAAGAAAGATCTCTTTAGATCTATGATTCCAAGATAGCAAAACTCTGTTAATGAAACTCTAAAAGGGTTTTCTTTAGATCAAAGATCTATGAAGAGCAAAGCTCTGTTAATGGGTGAAACCCTACATTATTAAAAGATTTAATCTTTACCTAAATTTTGACAGAGTTCTGTCCTTAAGAAAATTCTAAAGATGAAGAGCTATGCTCTGAGGGAGAATAAAAATTCTCAGAAAGTAAGAAGATGAACAGAAATCATCTCAAGGACCAAGGGTCCTATTTATAGGCACTGAGATGCCGTTTCAACTTTTGAGTTGATCCAAGGGCACAGATGCTGCCACCGCTGCACTCACATATAGGCCATGTGAGCGCAACGGTGGGGGGGGCATTTATTTCCCCCAATCAGAGCAAACCTCTGTTCAAAATTTGAATTTTAAAATAAAGCAACGTTTCATAGCAGCGCACCACGTGCAAGGCACGTGTGCGCTAGCGCTAAGAGCGTTGCACTATAAGCAGTGCACCACGTGCAAAGAACGTGTGCGCTAGCGCTAAGTGCGCTGCACTCTAAGCAGTGCACCATGTGCAAGGCACGTGTGCGCTAGCGCTAAGAGCGCTGCACTTGAGCAGCGCACCACGTGCAAAGAACGTATGCGTTAGCGCTAAGTGCGTTGCACTCTAAGCAGCGCACCACGTGCAAAGCACGGGTGCGCTAGCGCTGGAACTAAAAGCTCCCCACCATCAGATCAAAGATCTAATAAAGATGATAGATCATCAATTAACCAGAATAAAATTCTGTTAAGGAAAGATTCCTTAAAATCTTTCCAAACAAGAATATTATGCTCTGTAAATCAGAGCACCGTTGGATCAATGATCCAAAGGTGATTAAAAATCACCAAAATACAGAATAAATTCTGTATGGAAAAGATTTCCCAATCTTGTTAAAAACAAAAAAATTGCCTTTTGTAAATCAGAAGCCCTTGGATCAAAGATCCAACGGTGGGGAAATCCCCAAATCATTTGGAGAAAAGATCTCCTTAACAGATTGAACAAATCAGCTTGCCCTATATAAAGGTCCAAGACTTCAAGTCTCATACAGAGGAACCCCACCACAAACTTTGAGAAATCTCGTAAAGAAGAGCCAAGCTCTCGGTAGAAGAAGAAGATTTTCTTCAAAGTAAAAATAGATAGAAAGACGAAATCGTCTCATATAAAAAAAAGAATTCACTTCTTTCTCACAGATCATAGATCTATAAGACTATGGTCTTTTACAAAAAGAGATCATGAACATCTCATTATAAAATAAAGGGGGGGAGAATAATTCAATTCTATTAGGATCACAGATCCATAAAGGCAAAGCTTTTTATCAAAATAAGAGATTGAAACATCTCCTATAAAATAAGAACTTTTGTTCTTAGAATCTTGAGACAAAATCTCTTACAAACGAGAATTTATTTCTCAGATCATAAAGTTGATCAAATAGCGCTTTACGCTCATAAACTAGCGCTTTGCGCTCTTGGACTGGCGCTAAGCGCCAAGCGCACCACGTGCTCCCCACATGTGCGCCACTTAACAGCTAGCGCTTTGCGTTCATGGGCTGGCACTCAGCGCCAAGCACACCACGTGCTCCTCACGTGTGCGCCACTCATAAAATAGCGCTTTGCGCTCATAAACTGACGCAATGTGCCCATTATCTGGCGCTTAGCGCCAAGCGCGCCATGTGCTCCTCACGTGTGCGCTACCCAGCAGAAGCGCTCTACGCTCTTTGACTGGCGCCAAGTGCGCCACGTGCTCCTCATATGTGCGCTAAGAGAACATAAATTATTCCATAAATAAAGCCCAGAGCTATGATGAATACTCGGCATTCAGTAAAAGACAAAAATATTGTCAGAACCCAAATCAATGCTCAGCATTGTCAAATGTTTAACATTTTAACTGAGTGGGCCGAGCCCAAGTTGGCCATAAACCCCTCATTCAGATTAATTGAGCCCATGTGCTCATAAATCTCTGATCTTAGTCCCAAATTGGACTACAGATCTCCCAAACAAAATTGGTTCAAGGGTACATCTCTGCACTCTTCTGATATATGTCGTTGTAATCTTTCAACGTCTTCAGAGAGGTGATGGGTCCCGACAACCAAACATTCCTTGGACTGTGGGGTCCTTAGATGTCTTTAACCTTGGACCGTGGGGTCCTTAAGCCTATGGACTATGATATCCTTAACCTTGAACTGTGGGGTCCTTAAGCCCATGGATTATAATGTCCTTAACCTTGGACTGTTGGGTCCTTAAGCCCATGGTCTATGATGTCCTTAACCTCGGACTGTGGGGTTCTTAAACCCATGGACCGTAATGTCCTTAAACTAACATTGGACCGTAATGTCCTTAAACTAACATTGGACCGCAATGTCCCTAAACTAAACAACAGAGGCCAAATGCTCTTTTGTTGGATCTAAACGATCCCGTTAAGTTGATCTTAGTCTAAAATTAGACTAACGTATCCTTGACAAACGTTTAAGTTGATCTTAGTCTCAAATGAGACTAACGTATCCTTAAACCCAACCCCAAATCCAAATCTAAGAAAATACGGATTTGGACTAATCCACGCCTTACGGGCGACAACATAAATTAGTCTCCGTATACAATCCACGGGCAACCAAAAACAAAACAAACACACACGAAACGAAGTGACCATCTGGAGAAGGAGAAAGTGGTTACCGCGATGCGGTAGCATAATTAACTGCAGGGGCTTGCGCCTGCAGGGAAGAGCGTCCCCACAATAAAAACCCCCTCAACGAGGGGGAATCTGACGAAGTCTGCTACATCGGGCGCATCCGTTTAAGCCTTCGATATATGGTGTCATAAATCAACTTGGCATCTTCGGAGAGGTGGACGGATAGCACCAAATAGCATATGCTCTCGGAATTCAGGCCTAGACGTCCCAACGTCCCGGTCGCGTCTTCCAACGGTGAACAGTTCCTTCCTGAGAAAGTGTGCTCGCCGGGGTTCAAATGTAGATTCGTAGCCACCGGGTTCAATGACAGCTCATCTTCAGAAGTGGCTGAGATAGGCTGCTTAAGGGTTATCTCATCCTCCGGTCGCAGGGGATCCATATGTACCCGCCGTAGTGATGGGGGATCTTCATAGAATATAACGGGAGGATAAGATTTCTTCGCGACGCCCACATTCTCAGTTTCGTCCTGTGAGCGCCTTATAGCCTCAGCCAATTGTGCGGCTTCCTCGGCGGACAAAACCGGAAAAAGAAGACCATCATCCGGCTCTTGCATAGATATGGGTTCGTCTTAAACAACAACTTCAAATTCGACCAAGAGGTCGAGCAGACCGGTAACCGTCTTCTTCTTCCTTTTCAAGACGGAGCTAACACTAGAGGAGGAGGATCGCTTCTTCCCCTTTGGTGCTTTGATACGATGCTGCCCAACCTCGCCTCTAGTATCCTCCTTTGGCGGTATTACTGATGATGACACTGCCATTGATGACGCCGCAACTGATGAAACTACTGCTGGCGCCTTATCGGAAGCCCTTGCTGGGGCTCGAGTGCGTATCGGCATACCAACTATGGGAGGAGTCAATTCCGCAGCCGCCGCCTCAGGGATAAGTAAGACACCAGTACCCCTTAAAAGAAGGCGAACCACTGTCCGCGGTCGTGGCGGAACTCCCATGGCCTGGGTCAAAGCGGGAGCTCTATATCCGAAGAGTATCCGCCTCTCCTCGGCAATGATGGGACCAACTCGGTAGCAGTACCTCAAGAAGTAGAGGATACCTTGAAATGCTCTTACACACATCTTGAGACTTGGGATAGTAGATGATACCTTGAAATGCTCTTGTCTAAAATCCTTAGTATGAAGGAAAATAAAATAAAATTATAAGTGGTGAAGAAAGAAAAGAAAAAAATGAACACTGGTTTTGTAATTGCTTAAGGCAGCATAAAAAATATATATATATATAGCGAGGGTGCTTTATCACCTAGTGCCTTAGACCAACTGGTTTGGGAGTCACTGCTAAGCCTTAGATGTTGCAAGACGAGGAATTACACCTAAATGCGCAAGTATATTTTGTAATCGGTCGTTTAGTACCTCAAGAAGTATTAACGGTCACATGAAGGATGTGTGAGCAATTTCATCTAAAATTCACCAACTAAAAATTATTTTGGAAGATGGACAAGAGTATGATAGCTTGAATTGAATTTCCAAGTGTAGGGATGATTTCTCCATTTCCGGCGATTCCCTTGACGAGTGTTTGCAGCATCTCGACGCTGTCCTTACCCGGTGTAAGGATAAAAACCTCACTTTGAACTGGGAGAAGTGCCACTTCATGGTACGCGAAGGTATTGTCTTAGGACATATCATCTCGCAAAATGGCATTGAGGTGGATAAAGCTAAGATTGAGGTCATTTCCAATCTCTCTCCTCCCAGATGCGTCAAAGACATCTGAGATTTCCTTGGCCACGCCAGTTTTTATAGACGGTTTATCAAAGATTTTAGCAAGATTGCTAGACCCTTGACTCTTCTGCTGGCCAAGGACACCACATTCGATTTCAACTCGAGCTGTGTGACTGCGTTCGAATCACTAAAAAGCTCACTCACTTCTGCTCCCGTACTTTCTTCTCCTCAGTGGACGTATCCCTTTGAGATTATGTGCGATGCATCCGACTTTGCCATCGGTGCTGTCCTAGGATAACACATCGATAAGATGCCGCACGTAATCTACTATGCTAGCCGAACCCTGAACGATGCCCAGCTGAATTACACAACAACCGAGAAAGAATTCTTGGCTGTTGTGTTTGCATTAGAAAAATTCAGGCCTTACTTGATCGGCTCTCCAGTCATTGTCTACACAGACCATTCTGCTTTACGCCATCTTTTTGCAAAGAAGGACGCAAAATCTCGGTTGATACGTTGGATCCTCTTACTCCAAGAGTTTGACCTTGTCATCAAAGACAAAAGAGGATGTGAAAACGTAGTGGCCGACCATCTTTCATGAATTCCTTCTTCGCCGACGCTTCCACTTCCAATAAACGACGTTTTTCTGGATGAACAGCTCTTGACAGTATCATGCGAACCCTGGTCCGCAGATACTGTGAACTATTTGGCAACAGGATTACTACCAAACGAGTGGTCAAGTCGGGACAGACTTCAATTCTTATCCCAAGTAAAACACTTTTACTGGGACGAACCCTATCTGTTCAAATACTGTCTCGACCAGATTATTCGTCGGTGTGTGCCTGATAATGAATTCAAGAGTGTGCTGTCATTTTGCCACGATCAAGCGTGTGGCGGGCATTTTGGCCCAAGAAAGACAGCCGAAGAGATCTTGCAATGTGGCTTCTACTGGCTACAACTCTTCAAAGACGCTCATGATTACTGCAAGACTTGCTCCCGGTGGCAACACTTGGGCCGGATATCCAGGAGAAACGAGATGCCGCTCCAACCAATCTTGGTTGTCGAGATTTTCGATGTTTGGGGGATTGATTTCATGGGGCCGTTTCCCAGCTCTTTTGGGAACCTGTATATTCTTCTAGCTATTGATTATGTCTCTAAATGGGTCGAGACCGTGCCCAGCGGGACTAACGACAACAAGGTTGTCATTTGATTCCTTAAGGAAAACATCTTTTCCCGGTTTGGACACCCCCGCGCGATCATTAGTGACAATGGAACACATTTCCGTAATAGGATTTTCGAGGCTTTAATGCTGAAATACTTTATTAATCATAAGCTATCCACACTTTACCACCCCCAAACATGTGGGCAAGCCGAAGTGTCTAATCGGCAAATCAAACAGATTTTGAAGAAAACGGTTTCCAAGAACCGTAAGGATTGATCTTTAAAACTCACTGATGCCCTTTGGGCATTTCGAACTGCTTATAAGACTGATCTTGGCATGTCTCCTTATCGGCTTGTTCACGAAAAGGCTTTCCACCTTCTAGTGGAATTCGAGCATCGCGCATTTTGGGCGATCAAGAAGCTGAATCTATCTCTTGATAATGCGGGCAGCCATCGGAAGCTGCAGATCAACGAACTAAACGAGCTTCAGGATGAAACTTAAGAAAACGCGGTTGTCGTTAAGAACTGAACAAAGGTGTTTCATGATAAACACATTACGCGCAAAACTTTCACACCTGGTCAACAGGTACTACTTTACGACACCCGACTACATTTCCATCTCGGGAAGCTCAGATCTCGCTGGAAAGGACCATATTTTGTGCGGACTGTATATCCGCAACGTGCGGTGGATTTAGAAAATCCAGAGGACGGTTCACTATTCAAAGTGAACGGACACGGGTTAAAACCGTTCCTCACCGCTGACCCATCGGAGGAGCTCCTGATATTGCAGGAGCTGGTTTACATCGACTTATCTTCCTCCGCTTACCACCAAATTTCGGTTATCCAGCCATAAACAGTGGAAACACTATTTCAAATAAGTTTGGGTGTATGTATATACCATTTTCCCACTTGTAATTATATAATAAAATAAAAAATAAAAAAATAATATAAAAAAATTTCAAAATTTCGGGAGGTATTTTTGTAAATATTCAGAACCATAAAAAAAATAAAACAAAACAACATTTTTTTAAATTCTTTTATTTAATTCTTCTTTTTGGGGAGGCTTTTGTATAAATAACCAATACCCCTATAAAAACACCCCGACCCCTCTTCTGCATTTACAGAACCCTAATTTTCACCCTCAACAAAACCCTAGCCGCCGCAGCAGAAAGTGCAGAGAGATCGCATCTTCCTGCCGCGGAACCGTCGCCCAAGCCCCCTCCTGACCGCGCAATCGCCGCCGTTCTACCTCTTCACCCTCTGGAATTTTCAGAGGAGGTTCGATCGTCTAAACTCTTCTCTGAAAATTTCATTGATCTATATTTTGCTCTCTGTCATGGCCCCTACCCTGCAATTTGAAAAGGATTTCTCCCAATTGTTTGCGCATAATGTTTATGGTAGTTATTTCGGCGACGAGATCTGAAAGCGTGGATGAAACTTTCTATTATTTAACAATCCGAATGCATTCGCGCTTCCGGATCTTGTTGCACGTTTGTATGAATGTATGGAGGAGGGTTGTCTAGTACAACACGGGTACATTAGATTACTGTGGGGGGATCGGGAAATTTTAATCGATAGGGACTTCATTCACGAAGTCACCATAATACCACGACTCCCCATTCACGATCAACCCCTCCGATTTGAGAACTACCCATCCTTAATGGGAAATGACTGTTCTAGGGGGCCCAGAAAGGGCATTCAAGCTCGCACGCTTTTTGCGAACGTTTTAACTGTGTGCCATTGGGCACAAAACAATATTTTTGGAAGTTCGCACAATACAACATTTTTTACAACATCCCTACACATGGTGCACACATTGATGACTCGAAACCCTAGCTACGACATGTGCACTGTGTTGCTTCACTTGATTGGCGCCGGCAAAGGGGCGGCCAATTATCCATGCCCAATGTTGGTGACACAACTGTGTCGCCATTTCCTTCCTGTTGAGGAATTTGAATTTTATATGCATGGTGGGATTCCCATTCGACCCCTTCTTGAGGGTGTCTCTACGTCCTACACATGACTTCATGATTTATAGTCGCGCACAGAGCCGGCTGAGGACGTGATGGCCAAGACCCTTAGCTCGAGCTCTACAACGAGCAATGAAGAGCTTACCCCCGCTGCGCAAGCGCGCTTAATTCGACGAACCCATAGGGGGGTAGAACGAGTGATAGGGATGCTGACTAACTTTGATCAGCGACTGATGAGTCTGGAACAAGGAATGTCCACGTTACTCGCAAGAGAAGAACGATCACGATCACGATCGAGGGGATAGGGGACAGATAGAGGTGAGGCTGGGACTAGTGAGGCCGCGTCTAGTAGACGCCACAAGGAGCAGTGAGGGCATTGCTATCAGTAAGTTTGGGGGTGAGATTTGATTCTAAATAGTTATTTTTCTTAAAGTTTAACTGTAGAAAATATACGTCCTTGAAGTTTATTTAGAAATAAGCAAATTTTGAGTTCAGTTCTTGGGCTAAGTCGAAATAAGAGAAGAGTATTGAAAGCTCTATTTGAAGTATAAGTCTGAAAAATAATTCTGAACCTTAAGTCCAAATTCTGAAAATATATACCCTACTATACGCACTTACACACATCTTAAAACTTGGGATAGTAGAGCATACCTTGAAATGCTCTTGTCTAAAAGCCTTGGTATGAAGGAAAATAAAATAAAAGTATAAGTGGTGAAGAAAGAAAAGAAAAAAATGAACACTTGTTTTGTAGTTGCTTATGGTAGCATAAATATAAATAAATAAATATATATATATATATATATATATATATATATATATATAGCGAGGGTACTTTATCACCTAGTGCCTTAAACCAACTGGTTTGGGAGTCACTGCTAAGTTTTACGTGTTGCAAGACGAGGAATTACGCCTTAATGCGCAAGCACATTTTGTAATCGGTCGTTTAGTATCTCAAGAAATATTAACGGCCGCATGAAAGATGTGTGAGCAATTTCATCTAGAATTCACCAACTAAATGTATTTTGGAAGATGGACAAGAGTATGATAGCTTGAATTGAATTTCTAAGTGTAGGTGTGATAATTACACACACATAGGGGTATATGATTGGAATTTGGAGGAGAGATAGGAATAAAAGATAGGGCTTATAATTTCAGTAGAGATGATAAAAATTCCTGAGTTAAGACTGCGCCTTAGAAGGGAAACTCAGGAGATGCTGAAAGCTTTATAAACTGGCAAAACACATATGATCTTAAGTTAAATAAAAAGGAAGCGTGAAAAATACGGGTTGATAATTTCTAAGTTGAAGATGATAGAATTTCTTGCTAGAAGACTGAATTGAAGAATTAGAGTCAACGGCCAAATTGATCAGATTTTGTAGGTAGTATCCGTTGAAAACTCTCAGGAGACAGCACTCCTCCTACTAGGGACACCTAGAGATTTAACGGTTTGTTGCACGAGCTCAGTGTAATCGCGTTCCCTACGAAAGTGAGGTTAGGACTTTTTGAATAAATTGGCTTTGCTCGGGATGAGCAAAAGATCAGTTTGGGGGTATTTGTTCATATCAAATTTTTGCATTTTTATACAGCCCATTCTTGATCACATTGCATATAGGTAGATACTCTTGATCCGTGTTTGCTAAATAATTGCAGGTTACAGGTTCTCAACTCTAAGCAGTGAAATTCATGACAAAGCACAATAAATTCAGGACTTCCGCCAACCACAGATAAATACGGGTTTTCGCGCACTATCCGTATAATACCGCCTACCAGTTCAAGGGACAAAATGGCAAATCATTGGTCATTTTCATGCACAAAGCACAATGGCAGCATAAGATCCAAGACTTCTATGCGGAGCTCAAGAAAATCAAGGCAAAAAGTCCACATCAATTCACCATTTTGATCTGCTGAAAATCTGGATGAAAAATGAAGAGTTTCTGAGAAACCAAGTATACCAAACAGAAGAGAACAACGACATGGAGAAGCTCTGAGAAGATGGTCCCATAAATCAACCAAATGGCCGCGGAACCGCGGCCAAAATGGCACTTCTACCGCGGAACCGCGGCCGCGTCATAACAGCGTTGACTCGGCTCTTTTGGGGTAGTTTTGTAATCTCGTGATTGGCTCAGAATGTATACCTAGGGTTTCACTCTCCTGCCTATAAATAGCAGAGCTCAAAGCCAAATTAGGGTGTGCTTTTCTTTTTATTAGATCTAGGATTAAATTCTGTAGTTCTTCTTCTTTGTTATTTTCTTCCATTAAAAATTGTAGTGAGTTTTTGAGTGGTGATAAATAAAAAAAGAGAGTTCTTTTATTATCTTACATGTCTTTTTATATATTTCTCGTAACTTTTCATTTGCTAATCTAGTTGTAATTATTTTGTTGCTTTCTTTATTTTTTTTCCTTCTTCTTCTATTTTTTTTATCCTTTATAACCATGATGCTTGAGTAAGATCCTTGCCAAGATGAGATCTCAAATAGCTAGTTGTACTTTTTCTCAACCTCATTTCTTTCTACCTTCCTTCTTGTTTTTTTTTTTTTATCTTTTTAATATGTGAGTAATTTCTCACTTGTTAGGGCAGGAGAAGGAAAGTTTGAGAGAAGGAAATCTCTCTCACTCTTTTCTTTGCCCAACACCTTAATTCGGACTCCTTTTAATTAAACCATAATCCGCTCACTACGGCACCCTATCCTACATGATAGCGGTGATTCTATAGTTAGACCGGTTGTGGTTGAATTAACCGTAGGTTAGGGCTAAGAGCCAAGAACGGATGGATAAGGACCAAAAGGAAGAAACTAAGCATGAAAAGCCTAACTTATACTTGCAAGTTCCTTCCTAGTCGTGCTAATCCCCGTTGTTGCCGATTACCATAACACCGATATTAAGATTGGCAATGAAAGAAGTGAGAAATTCCTAACTCAAACTAACATAATCCTAACCCTAGCAAGTTCATTTATTATTCGTTATCTCATTAGTTTATCTTAAAACAAATCTGGACATATTTGGATTTAACTCGTTAAAACATAAAGAAAAAAATTCCATCTCCCTATGGTTCGACCCTTACTCAACCGGCTAGCTACCAAACGAAACCGTCTTGATTGCGTTAATTAAAATTAAGCACGCAACAGGCATAACAATCAAATGGCGCCGTTGCCAGGGAGACTGTAGTTTATTTCTTTGTGTAATTTCGGGTTAATTAAAAAAAATATAAAAATATTTTAAAAAATCATCTTGTTATTTTTGATTAGTTTTTGTGCAAGTGTGCAGGATAGGAAGAAGGTCAAGTTCAGTGCCAAAGTCATGGGGAGTTCGACCCATCTCTCGCGGCTACACCGCGGCGGATCAAGACAGAACCACGGCTTTTCTGCAAAATTCTGGAGCACATTCATTGAGCAAATCAAGATTCAGGAGATCTAAATAGGAAGAGGAGAACAAAATCAGCATAGGAAAAAATTTGAAGCCGTCAACCTTCTGAATTGCCGCGGAACCGCGGCAGAATCACAAGTTTGACCGCGGAACCACAGTCAAAGGGTGACGTCAGCACCGAAAACTCTCTGTGAGTATTCCATTTCTCTTCTCCACTCCTCTGAACTATATTTTTCTGCAGCATTCTTTGCACAAATTCTCTTCCCCCCTCCAATAAACTGTTTTTGTGCAGGATTCTTTGTGCCGCCGCCAAATAAATTTTTGCAAGTGTTTTAGATTTTTGGTTGTTACTGTTTTTCATAAATAATATGGATTTTAAGAGGCTATAACACCAATTCAGATTGGGTGGGGATTTCATCACCCTTCCTAGGACCCTAAAAATCACTAAAAGCCCTTGAACTTAATTAAAAAATATCTAGACTCAGCCAACTAAGGACTGTCGTGCTCAATAGGACAGAGGAAGGTTGTGGGCATTCAATCGTTTATCTAAACTTGACTTTGTAGTGCCTAGGTTAGACAAGTGAGAATGGTAATTTTAATAGACCCGTCTCACGGTGATTCATGAGCGGAACCCTCCTTTCTTTATTTGTGCTTACCTGGCCATAATTGGCAGCGAAGAGATGATTTGAGGGTTATCTCACAATTTGTCATTTTGGAACAGTTAGGAGCAGTCTAGTGGACTTTGAAGACCATAGCTCTAGGTATGATTGTGCATGTTTTAACTGTGATTGTTTGAAGTTGTGCCATAAATCCGCACCCATTTTTGCAAAACTCTTTCTAAAAAAAACAACAAAACAAAAACTTTTATAAAAACTTGCCATTTGACGCCGGAATCCAATTTCACTCACCTTTCATTCGGATTTCTTCATTGACGTTTTCTTACCCTCACATTCTACGCTTTGACAATACTAAACTCGTTTAGTGTATGTCCGGTTGGATTCGGGACACTAGTGCCCGTTTAGTCCGCATTTCGTTAGTCGCTACTAACTACGCGATCAACTTCGACGTCGAAACTCCCTCCACACATCTTTCATCCTTACCTTTGCCGGCCAACTCCAACGTTGACCGGAATTCTGTTCATACATCCTCACCTTCACCTTCACCATCATCATCACCAAATTCTTCTTCTGAGATGTCAGGATTTCCTCCTAACATCACTTCACCTCCCCCGGGACTGATTCCACCTCATCTGGGTGCGAATAATCCGCAACTACCTCCTGTTGAAGCACCACAGTGAATCGCGCTTCAAGTTCGTTTCTATCCTACCCGCTCCGCACTTCCTACCCGTCTTCCACTTCCGCCGGCCAATGGGGATAATTTCGAAATTAAGCCCCACTTCATCAATATGTTGCCCAAATTTCACGGGCTGGAATATGAAGATGCCTATATTTTCATCAACAAGTTCCAGAACGTCTGTGCAATGATGAAGACAACCCAACTGTACGACGATGCTATACGGCTACGAGTCATTCTTTTCACTCTGTATGACCTTGCTGAGAAGTGGCTGTATAGTACCGCATCGCATTCCATAAGCAGTTGGGATGAGTTTGTAAAAGCGTTTCTTAAAAAGTTCTACCCAAATCACAAGACCGCGAGAATACAAAACAAAATTAACCAATTTTCCCAACTTCCTGCCGAACATTTTTGGAAATGCTTTGACCGATACAAAGACCTTCTTGTTCAGTGCCTTCATTACGGTATTGAGAGATGGCAACTTTGCCAGACCTTATATGAGGGCCTGAATCCAGCAACTAAGCAGTTGCTGGAAACCATTTGTCAAGGCCACTTCCTATCCAAATCTGACAAGGAAACTTGGCAATTTTTCGACGATCTTGCGGAGCAAATGCTTCAGTGGGAAAGCACCAGACCGAACACGTCGTCTACTTCTTCTACTTCTTTTGGTCTCTCTAGGGCAGGCGTTCATCATCTTGATATCTCAATTGCAATGAAGGCCGAGATGGCAGCGATCATGCGAAAACTGGAAGCAATTGAGAGCAAATTTTCATCTCCTTCTCCTTCCCCTGCTCTTCCCGCTCGTACCATCTGCGCTTGTTGTTCAGACCCATCACATTTGACCGAAGAGTGTCCATACAACCCACCTGCTCAAGGACAGGATCAGGCCAATGCTGCATTTCAGCAAAGACCAAGAAATTATCCATACTTTTCCACTTACAATCCTGGTTGGAGGAACCACCCTAATTTCACCTGGAATCAGAACCAGCAACAATTCCAGGACCACAACAACTTCCAGAGGCCTCCTCCTCAACAACAAGCTCAACAACAAACTCAATATCAATATCAGCAGCCCTTCCAACCCCAACCTTTTCAAAATCCGACGAACAATTTTGCACCCAACAATTCTTTTCCTCAAAACAATTTTTTCCGCCAAACAACGATAAGGTTTCCTTATTAGAACGAAGTCTGGAGGCGTTTGTAAAGCAATCGACTCAATCCACCGCTAACATCCAGTCTTCCATTCAGTCTTTGGTGCAACACACTGCTGCACATGGGCAAAGCATCAAAACCATCGAAGCCCAGATTGCACAACTGAATGCGGCTTTAAGCGAGCAATAGAAAGGGAAGCTTCCATCTCAACCACTCCCAAATCCTGGTCACCCACATAATGTACATATTGCTCTTGAACAACAGAACCATAATGTGAGTGTCGTGACTACGTTGAGATCTGGACGGCTGCTGCACAACAACGTTGGCACAGATGATGACACCCCGGCTTCTTCTTCTTCTTCTACGTTTTCTGAGCCTGTTCTCCATTCTTCAAAAGGCTCCTCTTCTTCTGCTGCTCCGAACGGACCCACATCTCACTCCACGAAAACACCAGCACTGGGATCCGTTCCAACTCCACAATCTCCTCCACAAGCATTGGACTCAACCAATTTAAAAAATGTTCCATTTCCAAACCGGTTGAGATTTAATAAACAAAATCCATAAATGGAGAAGATTCTGGAGTTGTTTAAACAAGTTAATATTAACATTCCCCTCTTGGATGCAATACAACAAGTCCCTTCCTACGCAAAAATCTTGAAGGACTTGTGCACTAAGAAGAGGAAATCTTAGGTACCCAAAAAGGTTTTCTTAGCTAGTGCTGTGAGTGATGCTCTTACCCAAGCTTTACCTCAAAAATGGAAGGACCCTGGCTGTCCTACGATTTCAATAACCATGGGGGATAAGAACATCAACCGCGCACTTTTGGATCTTGGTGCCAGTGTTAACCTGCTTCTGTATTCGGTATATGAGCAACTAGGTGTAGGAGAGCTGAAACCCATATACTGTACTCTCCAAATGGCCGACCGATCTATCACCCATCCTAGGGGTGAGCTAGAGGATGTGTTAATAAAGGTAGGGGACTTCATATTCCCCGTTGATTTCATTGTTTTAGACACACAACCTGTAGCTAACCCCCGGAATCAAATTCCGGTGATACTCGATCGCCCATTCCTTGCAACCTTAAACGCTGTGATCAATTGTCGAAATGGTTCAATGAACCTATCTTTTGGAAACATGACAATTGAACTCAACATTTTTAGGTTAGGGAATCAGCCCTCCGAACCTAATGCTTATATACTAGACGTTTGTTCGATCCAGGAAATCATCCCTGAGGACTGTGAGTTCGAAAAAATTTTATTCGATCACAGCAATCTTGACGCCACTAGTGCGTTCCTCCTTGAACCTGATACTGCTTCTGCTCCCGACAGTGATTATGAGTGTTTCACTTTCTCGAACGATCTTGGCTTGTCGCCACCCGATCTTGAATCCTTTGAATTTTTGGATGCGTTAGCTGAACCATCCAACTCGGTCGCGTACACTCGTTTTGAGCCTCTGTTAGAATCCTTCGAGTTCGAGACATTTTCGCCAATCTTGCCTTCAATCGTTTCACCTCCAACGCTCGAACTCAAGCCGTTGCCGTCTCACCTCAAGTATGCTTACTTAGGTGAGAACGAGACCCTCCCTATCATCATCTCGGCTTCTCTAGCTTCAGAGCAGGAGAAAGCTCTTCTGACGGTCTTGCAGAGCAATCGGTAAGCTTTTAGCTAGACTATGGCGGACATCAAGGGGATTAGTCCCCTGATCGTTGAACATCACATTCATATAATGGATGATTCCAAACTAGCCAGGAATCTACAGAGGCGACTCAATCCAGTCATGAAGGAGGCTGTGAAAAAATGGATCGTCAAATGTCTTGATAGTGATATCATTTACCCTATCTCTGATAGCCAGTGGGTCAGTCCGATACATGTTGTCCCCAAAAAGTCGGGCATAGCGGTCATCACCAATCAGGCAAATGAGTTAATCGCTACTTGCACCCAAACTGGGTGGCGAGTATGCATTGATTATAGAAAACACAATGCCGCAACGCGGAAAGACCACTTTCCGCTACCATTTATTGACCAAATGCTCGAACGATTGGCTGGACATGAGTACTACTACTTTCTGGATGGCTACTCCGACTATAACCAGATTCCCATCGCCGAAAAATACCAGGACAAAACCACGTTCACCTGTCCTTTCGGCACGTTTGCATATCGCCGCATGCCCTTTGGGTTATGCAGTGCACCCGCTACCTTCCAGCGGTGTATGATGGGAATTTTTTCAGACATGGTGGAGAAATTCTTGGAGATATTCATGGATGATTTCCCCATTTTCGGTGATTCCTTTGATGAGTGTTTGCAGCATCTCGACGCTGTCCTTACCCGGTGTAAGGATAAAAACCTCACTTTGATCTGGGAGAAGTGCCACTTCATGGTACGCGAAGGTATTGTCTTAAGACATTGTTCACCGCCGGAAGCCGGGAAGACTGGACGTCTTTCCTGAATCTGGGGGCAGATGCTAATTGGTGCTATCCGTTCACCTCTCCGAAGATGCCAAGTTGATTTATGGCACCATGTATCGAAGGTTTAAACGGATGCGGCCGATGTAGCAGACTTCGTCAGATTCCCCCTCGCTTGAGGGGTTTTTGATTGTGGGGACGCTCTTCCGCACAGGCGCAAGCCCCTGCAGTTAATTACGCTACCGCATCGCGGTAACAACTTTCTCCTTCTCCATATGATCATTTCGTGTCGTGGGTGTTTGTTTTATGTTTGGTTGCCCGTGGATTGTATACGGAGACTAATTTGCGTTGTCACCCGTAAGACGTGGATTAGTCCAAATCCGTATCCTTCTTATATTTGGGTTTGGGGAGTTGTGTTTAAGGATACGTTAGCCTTATTTTGAGGCTAAGATCAACTTAAACGTTTGTTAAGGACATGTTAGTCTAATTTTAGACTAAGATCAACTTAACGGGATCGTTTAGATCCGACAAGAGAGCAATTGGGCTCTGTTGTTTAGTTTAATGACATTGCGGTCGATAATTAGTTTAAGGACATTACGGTCCATTGTTAGTTTTAAGACATCGCGATCGAGGTTAAGGACATCATAGTCCGTGAGTTTAAGGACCTCACAGTCCGGTGTTAGTTTTAAGACATCACGGTCGAGATTAAAGACATCATAGTCCATGAGTTTAAGGACCTCACAGTCCGATGTTAGTTTTAAGACATCACGGTCAAGGTTAAGGACATCATAGTCCGTGGATTTAAGGACTCCACAGTCCGTCGTTAGTTTTAAGACATCACAGTCGAGGTTAAGGACATCATAGTCCGTGGATTTAAGGACTCCACAGTCCGATGTAAGTTTTAAGACATCACGGTTGAGTTTAAGGACGTCATAGTCCGTGGATTTAAGGACTCCACAGTCCGATGTTAGTTTTAAGACATCACGGTCAATAATTAATTTAAGGACATTACGGTCCATTGTTAGTTTTAAGACATCGCGGTCGAGGTTAAGGACTCCACAGTCCGGTGTTAGTTTAAAGACATTGCGGTCGAGGTTAAGGACATCATAGTCTATCAGTTTAAGGACCCCACAGTCCGTAGTAATGTGTGGTTGTCGGGACCCGTCACCTCTCTGACGACGTTGAGAGATTACAACAACAGATATCAGAGGAGTAAAGAGATATACCCTCGAACCGGGTGTAAATTGATTGGGAGAGCAGATGAGCTCAGTTCAATTTAAATTGAGAACTTATGTCCAGAATTAGGCTAAGTCCAGTTAAAAATGTTTAACATTTGTTCTTGCTATTAAGCCTTTACTTGGGCTCGGCCCTTTTTAATAATGCATGAGCATTGGGCTCTGTCATTTCGTCTGGAATTAAATGCATGAGCATTGGGCTCTGTCATTTCGTCTGGAATTAAATGCATAGCATTTATCAGGAACAAAGTGGTGTCCTGACAGTGCGCCACGTGGCGCATCAGGCGCTTTGCGCTAATTAAAGAGCGCGTTGCGCTTCTGTCGGTTAGCCCACACGAGGAGGACACGTGTTGCTCTTAGCGCTAAGCGCTAGTTTGTTAGCGCACTGCGCTATTAATTTATGAGCGCGATGCGCTAGTTTATGGGTGCGCCAGTGAATGCCACGTGGCGCGCTTGGCGCTGAGCGCCAACCCAAGAGCGCAGTGCGCTGTTTTCAGGAGCGCAAAGCGCAGATCGTGTTTATAGTTGACACATGGCATGTTTTGGCGCTGAGCGCCAGTCCAAGGAGCACAAGGGCGCAGTTCATGAGTGAAAAGCACTTTTTAGTAGCGCAAAGCACATTTTGATCAATTTTAAGATCAAAGATCAAACTTATGTTCTTCAAAGGAGGCATTGCCTCGAGATCCAAGAACAAAAGTTCCTCTTTTTATGAAAGGCTCTGCCTTTATAGATCAGAAGATCTGTGAAGTAAAAATACTTCTTATATATTTTTTTTATAATTAGATCTTTTGATCCTATTATCAAAGACCTTGGTCTTTTTTCAGATCTGTGATCTTTTTAGAAGATGTTTCTTCTTTTTACGAGATGGTTTCATCTCTGTTGTTCAAGAATTAATTCTTTACCTTTTAAGATGAAGAAATGATCTTCTTTTTAAAGGCTAGCCTTTTCTTCTCTTTGAGTTTTTTCTCAAAGTTTGCAGAGGGTTTTTTCTTTTTGAGACTTGAAGTCTTGGGGCCTTTATATAGGGCCAATTGATTTGTTAAATCAGTTTAAGAGATCTTTCTCTCGATTGATTGGGGAATATTTCCCACCGTTGGATCTTTGATCCTAAGGCTTCTGTTTGACAGAAGATGGTCTTCTTGTTTTAAATAAGATTGAGAAATCTTTCTATGCAGAATTTGTTCTGTTTTGGTAATTCATTATTTACCATTGGATCATTGATCCAGCGGTGCTTAAAGCACAATCTTGTTATTTGGAAAGATTTTGAGAAATCTTTCCTTAACAGAATTTAATTCTGGTTGATAAATAATTTATCATTATTATTAGATCTTTTGATCTAACGGTGGGAATTTTAATTCCAGCGCTGGCGCACCTACGTTGGACACGTGGCGCGCAGCGCAGAGCGCAGCGCAGAGCGCAGCGCAACTGCGCTAACGCACCCGTGCTTGACACGTGGCGCGCAGCGCAGAGCGCTGGATCTGAAGCGTTGCTTCAGCAGAGCGCTGGATCCGAAGCGTTGCTTCAACAGAGGTGTCTTTTCACCTTCCTTTTTAAGTCAAACTTATATTCCCGAGAATCTTTCATTTCTCAATCTTGGAAATAGTTCCATTGTGCATAAAATTTTTTGTGCTTCGTCTTTATAACTTGAAGCAAAACTTCTTCCTTTTCTCATCCCCAAAGAACTTTCTCAACTATGGCTTGTAACCGCCCCCATGCTCGTAGACAGCCGTGGGAAGTGCCCATTCAGGACCTTGTTCCTCACTTTGCTGCGCGCTTGGTGGATCCTTCTCTCACGGATGAGCAGTGCGACGCTGCGCTGCACGATCTTTTGACTCGTGTGGGGTCCCCTCTTCCCCCACACTCCATTTGGCTTCGGATGATCTTTGCGTCTGTGCTCACCAATCTTCCCCCTCACCCAGCGGAGATGACCCTGGCGATGCTCGATGCGGCTGAGAACAAGCTCGAGTGTTTCCATGAGGCGTGCCTGATTACTCAAGCTCTGAAAGACTGCTCGGTTCACTTGTTGAGCCAGATAAGATCGCGGCGGGCTATCATGTCTGCTTTTGCGGATGAACATGGCGCCAATCGGTGGGGAGCCACTCCCCGTGAAAATCGCCGTTTTGATGTGCTGGAGAAGGCGATGAGGGAGTTAGAGAATTCTGTTTATTGTTTTGTTAATCCCTGTGCCACTGATCTCTTGTTTGGTGATCTTTTTTAAATGTAATAATAATAATAATAAAAAGATGTTTTAATTTAGTATTTTATTATCTGTTAAGTGTTCTCTTGTTTTTAATTCTTTGTTATTCCTTTGTAAGATGTTTATGCGCTGCATAATCATGAAACGTTGCTTCGCTTTCCAATCTTGGAAACAGAGCTTTGCTCTAATTTAGGGTATGCAACGCAATTGCGCTAGCGCATTCGCGTTTTGACACGTGGCGCGTAGTGCGCCTTACGCTAGCGCACTCACGCTCGACACGTGGCGCGCAGCGCAGGTCGTACCGTAACTGCGCTAGCGCACCAGTGTCAGACACGTGGCGAGCAGCGCAATGCGCAGCTCAACTGCGCCAGCGTACCTTTGTTAGACACGTGGCGCGCAGCGCAGAGCGCAGGATCTGAAACGTTGCTTCAATTTTAACTCTTAAATTTCTAAACAAAGTTTTGCTCTGATTGGGGGACGCAGAAGCGTCGCTTCATTTCCAGTCTTGGAACTTGAACAGAGATTTGCTCTGATTGGGGGACGCAGAAGCGCCACTTCATTTCCAGTCTTAGAATTTGAACAGAGCTTTGCTCTGATTGGGGGAAACAGATGCCCCCCACCGTTGCGCTTACGTAGCCCTAAACGTGAGTGCGGCGGCGGTAGCATCTCAGCCGTTGGATCAACTTTCGGGGAGTTGAAACGGCTCTCAATGCCTATAAATAGGACCTTTGGTCCTCAGATGATTAGCATCTTCTTCATAAGAATTTTTATTCAGAGCCTCGCTCTTCCGTTCAAGAACTTTTAAGAGTTAGAACTCTTTCCAAGCTTAGGTAAAATTTAATTAATTTTAAGAAATTAAGGTTTTTACCCATTAACAAAGCCTTGCTCTTAATAGATCTTTGACCTAAAGAAAACTCATTTAGGGTTTCACTAGCTGAGCTTTGCTCCATAGGTCTAAAGAGATCTAAAGAGAACTAAAGAGAACCATATTAGGGTTCCATTAATAGAGCTCTGCTCTCTAAAAGGATTTTTTTTGTGATTTCTTAATTCATTAATGGAGCTTTGCTCCTTTCATATCATATAGAAGAACTCTTAAGAGTTTTTCATGGATCTTGAAGATTAAAAATGGAATTTTATTTTTTGATGATTTATATCATCTTCTCAGAGCAAAGCTCTTAATGTTCTCGGGGGATTTCTTTAACTTCCCCTCATAACTGATTTTGACAGGTGTTACTCCTGTGTGCAGAGTATTGCTCTCGAGGAGTTTAACTCCATGTGCCTATTTTGAATAAGAAATTGCTTATTCAGTCTGTCTGCTAATCTTTGCTGATTTTCTTTTACAGGAGTAATGAACGCTCACATGTATGATCTCGATGAGATTATCTCTTACGGAGACATCCGCCGACTCGGCCGTTCTCAGAATCGAGAATTCACAAACGCCGAGTGTGCCGAAATTATGAGTCGCTTTGACGCATACAATGGTCAACTGCTTCCTCGGCGTTCCTCTCTTCTGAAGCTTATTGTGGAAGCGATCTGGGAAGCGCTCCCTCTATTTTGTACCGGCGTGCCGCTTAGAGCATTGGATGCCGCTGAGGATAAGGTGCACTCGGTATATCTGATGAACCTAATCTCGAAGAGACGGCGAGACAATCTTGTCGATCTCCTGCACCAGGCTTTTCAACAGTCTGCCATACTTGCTGCCTATCGGAGGGTGGAGGACATCCGTGGGGATCCCGACGCTTGTGATCGCGAAAGAAGACACACTAGGATGGTTCGCCAGGCCTGGAAAATTCTGGACAAGGTCACTTTTGAGTTCCTCAATCCATGTCCTGGATTTGAGGTTTTGCCATTGTAATTGTTTTTATAATTGTAAGAACCTTTTTGCAATATGGATGGCAAATTTCTCATTTTAGCATGTTTTATTTCATGTTCTAAGTCTTTTGCAAATGCATGAATGGGTGTGCCTCGAACGCTTAATTAGATGCAGATCAGATGTCCTCATTGTTTCCTTCTCTTTGCTGTGTTGTTGCCATGTGATTTTAGCGAGTGCGATCTGTAGGTAGCATATAGCTGTCAATCTTGGATTCTTTGTAGGGCGGTGATGGCTTAGAAAATAGGGTTAGAATCCTGTCGACTAAGACTTTTCAACTTTATGAGCCGTGAGGGTCTCATAAGGAATTTTCTCCCTACCAGTCGAGAAGATCCCGTAGGTGTAATTTCTCCTTAAGAATCGTGAGGATTCCTAAGTGCGTTTTCTCTTGAAAGTCGTAAGGATCTCACAAGAGAATTTACTCCCTTACGAGTCGTGAGGACCCGCAAGTGATGGGTGAAGTTGTCCTTATCCGCATTTCACGGAGTCAGGGGTAGCTTTGGACTATTCCCACGGGTTCACTGCCGTGTTTGGCGAGGACCAGGCTCCGCTGTTGACGTTTTCCAGGATACCGTAGTTTAAAGACATCGCGGTCGAGGTTAAGAACATTATAGTCCGTGGATTTAAGGACTCCACAGTCCGTTGTTAGTTTTAAGACATCACGGTCGAGGTTAAGGACATCATAGTCCGTGGATTTAAGGACTCCACAGTCCGTTGTTAGTTTTAAGACATCACGGTCGAGGTTAAGGACATCATAGTCCGTGGATTTAAGGACTCCACGGTCCGATATTAGTTTTAAGACATCACGGTCGAGGTTAAGGACATCATAGTCCGTGGATTTAAGGACTCCACAGTCCAATGTTAGTTTTAAGACATCACGGTCGAGGTTAAGGACATCATAGTCCGTGGATTTAGGGACTCCACAGTCCAATGTTAGTTTTAAGACATCACGGTCGAGGTTAAGGACATCATAATCCATGAGTTTAAGGACCTCACAGTCCGATGTTAGTTTTAAGATATTACGGTCGAGGTTAAGGACATCATAGTCCATGGGTTTAAGGACCCCACAGTCTGTGAAATGTGTGGTTGTTGGGACCCGTCACCTCTTTAAAGACGTTGAGGAATTACAACGACCAATATCAAAGGGGTGAAGAGATGTACCCTTGAACCAAGGTAGAATTTGTTTAAAATCATTACGGTTGATTGTTAGTTTTAAGACATCACGGTTGAGGTTAAGGACATCATAGTCCGTGAGTTTAAGGACCCCACAGTCCAATGTTTGTTTTAAGACATCACGGTCGAGGTTAAGGACATCATAGTCCGTGGATTTAAGGACTCCACAGTCCGACGTTAGTTTTTAGACATCACGGTCGAGGTTAAGGACATCATAGTCTGTGGATTTAAGGACTCCACAGTCCGATATTTGCTCTGGATGCTTCCCACGGGTTCACTGCCGTGTTCTGCGAGGACCAGGCTCCGCTCTGGATGCTTCACACGGGTTCACTGCCGTGCTCTACGAGGACCAGGATCCGCTCTGGATGTTTTCCACGGGGTCAGAAGTGACATAATCCGCGTTCCACGTAGCCAGGAATTTTGCTCTAGATGCTTCCCACGGGTTCACTGCCGTGTTCGGCGAGGACTAGGCTCCGCTCTGGATGCTTCACACGGGTTCACTGCCGTGCTCTGCGAGGACCAGGATCCGCTCTGGACGTTTTCCACGGGGTCAGAAGTGACATAATCCGCGTTCCACATAACCAGGAATTTTGCTCTAGATGCTTCCCACGGGTTCACTGCCGTGTTCGGCGAGGACTAGGCTCCGCTCTGGATGCTTCACACGGGTTCACTGCCGTGCTCTGCGAGCACCAGGATCCGCTCTGGACGTTTTCCACAGGGTCAGAAGTGACATAATCCGCGTTCCACGTAGCTAGGAATTTTGCTCTAGATGCTTCCTACGGGTTCACTGCCGTGTTCGGCGAGGACTAGGCTCCGCTCTGGATACTTCACACGGGTTCACTGCCGTGCTCTGCGAGCACCAGGATCCGCTCTGGACGTTTTCCATGGGGTCAGAAGTGACATAATCCGCGTTCCACGTAGCCAGGAATTTTGCTCTAGATGCTTCCCACGGGTTCACTGCCGTGCTCGGCGAGGACTAGGCTCCGCTTTGGATGCTTCACATGGGTTCACTGCTGTGCTCTGCGAGGACTAGGATCCGCTCTGGACGTTTTCCACAGGGTCAGAAGTGACATAATCCGCGTTCCACGCAGCCAGGAATTTTGCTCTAGATGCTTCCCACGGGTTCACTGCCGTGTTCGGCGAGGACTAGGCTCCGCTCTGGACGCTTTACACGGGTTCACTGCCGTGCTCTACGAGGACCAGGATCCGCTTTGGACGTTTTCCACGGGATCAGAAGTGACATAATCCGCGTTCCACGTAGCCAGGAATTTTGCTCTAGATGCTTCCCACGGGTTCACTGCCGTGTTCGGCGAGAACTAGGCTCCGCTCTGGATGCTTCACACGGGTTCACTGCCGTGCTCTGCGAGGACCAGGATCCGCTCTGGACGTTTTCCACGAGGTCAGAAGTGACATAATCCGCGTTCCACGTAGCCAGGAATTTTGCTCTAGATGCTTCCCACGGGTTCACTGCCGTGTTCGGCGAGGACTAGGCTCCGCTCTGGATGCTTCACACGGGTTCACTGCCGTGCTCTGCGAGGACCAGGATCCGCTCTGGACGTTTTCCACGGGGTCAGAAGTGACATAATCCGCGTTCCACATAGCCAGGAATTTTTCTCTAGATGCTTCCTACGGGTTCACTGCCGTGTTCGGCGAGGACTAGGCTCCGCTCTGGATGCTTCACACGGGTTCACTGCCGTGCTCTGCGAGGACCAGGATCCGCTCTGGACGTTTTCCACGAGGTCAGAAGTGACATAATCCGCGTTCTACGTAGCCAGGAATTTTGCTCTAGATGCTTCCCACGGGTTCACTGCCGTGTTCGGCGAGGACTAGGCTCCGCTCTGGATGCTTCACACGGGTTCACTGCCGTGCTCTGCGAGGACTAGGATCTACTCTGGACGTTTTCCATAGGGTCAGAAGTGACGTAATCCGCGTTCCATGTAGCCAGGAATTTTTGTTGATTATATCCGCATTTCACGGAGTCGGGATTTGACGCTCGGTCATCTGTACACCGCCGAGTCATGGAACTGGGAGTTGCCGCTGTTCCGCTTTGCTTGATATTGTGTCTGCTGTAATGAGACGAATGTTGAGATAATCTCTATGCTATCTGTGACCCGTCGAGATTTGGCTTCTTCTTCTGATGAAACCTGGGGAGGAGGAGTGTGACTCCCTCTTCGTTTGCGCCCCTGGATTGTATACAGGGATTGATATGATATTACCTGTAGGGCATAAATTTCATTCATTTTTTTTTATTTCTTTCCGCGATGCTCTATCATTTCAGCTTTTATATCGCGAAGGTCGCGATTGCCCAATCATTTCGGCTATTTTTCGCGGTGCCTAATCATTTCGGCTATTTATGTTATTTTTACTCGCTGCTTTTTATTACGAGTTGTCCAATCATTTCGGCTATTTTGCTTGCATACATTTTTTACTTGCTGCTTCTATTGCAAGTTGCCCCATCATTTCGGCTATTTCGTATGCATGTGTGGCTTGCTAGCTTTTCGCTGCAAGCTTGGGATTAGACACCGATTTCGGCATCAGCATCGCTACAACTGGGATATTGCCAGGAGCGAATCATCATTTGCCTCTATCGATATCAAACAAAGGTGGCTTAGCGAACAGGGTTAGGATCCTGTCGACTAAGGCTTTTAACTTCATGAGCCGTAAGGGTCTCACAAAGATATTTCTCCCTGCGAGTCGTGAGGATCTCGTAGGCGCGTTTTCTCCTTAGGAGTCGTGAGGATTCCTAAGTGCATGTTTTCTTGTAAGTCGTAAGGATCTTACAAGAGAGTTTTCTCCTTATAAGTTGAGAGGACTTACAACGGTTGTTCATCGTGCGAACATATCCCTAGTCACGGATGGGACTTTGTTAGGGAAATGTTTATTCGCACCCGTGGATTGTATACAAGGGTCAGTATTGAGCCGCTTGTAGGGCAGTATCGGAGGTGGTGGGGGTTGCTTAAGAACAGGTGCAGGTCTCTGTAGCTTAAGAATTTCAAATCTTATGAGCCGTGAGGGTCTCATAAGAGGATTCTCCTTACGAGTCGTGAGGATCTCGCAAGTGTAATTTCTCCTTAGGAATCGTGGGGATCCCTAAGTGTGTTGCTCCCTTATGAGTCGTAAGGATCTCACGCGGGTGATTTCTCCTCACAAGGTCGAGAGAACCCTATAAGTGTCTTTTAACGAGGTTGCGCCCTTTCAGGTTTTCAAAAACACTCGCTGGTAGCCCTGCTGTTTTTACTCACGGAGCCCTTTCGGGTTTTCATCCGTGCCCATTTTGCTTATGGACATACCGTTTTCCTTTTTTGTTTTTCTTTTTTTTTTATTCTTTCTTTTTTTTTTCAAACGAGGTTGCGCCCTTTCGGGTTTTCACAAAACTCGCCGGTAGCCCTGCTGTTTTTACTCACGGAGCCCTTTCGGGTTTTCATCCGTGGCCATTTTGCTTATAGACATACCGCTTTTATTTGTTTTTTTTTGTATCAGCTTTTGGGATGCTGCAATCCATCGTAGTTTATTGACGTTTCGGCCAACAGCTAGTTTTAGGACATAGTGGTCCGTTGTTAGTTTAAGGACGTTTCGGTCCGCTGTTAGTTTAAGGACGTTTCGGTCCGCTGTCAGTTTAAGAACGTTTCGGTCCGCTGTTAAGTAAGCCGGTTACTACTTATAGAGTTTGGGCTTAGAAAGATAGCAAGCGGACATAGTCGTCGTCATCTATCATTGACCTAGGCTGTGACTCGTCAAGCGTAGTACTTCTTCAGGAAGCGACCGTTTATTGGCCTGAAAGGTCTTTCACCGTGCATGTCCATGAGTAGATAGGCTCCACCCTGGTAGACCTTGTTTATGATGTACGAGCCTTCATAGTTCGGCACGAATTTTCCCCGCTTGGCGCGATTGGGGATCATAGGTCTTTTGACCACTAGCACGGTTCTCCTTGGCGGAATATCCTCGGCCTGGTCAATCTTTCATATGAGCGCGTCATCTTTGCTTTATAAGCCTCTAAATTTTGTTGCGCTATGAGCCGGGTTTCATCAAGGGCATCAAGCTCCTCGAGGCGAAGGTGAGTGTTCTCTTTGTCCGTCAGCTCATAATGGACTGCCATTCGTAGAGAGGGTAGCTCTATCTCGAGGGGGAGTACCGCTTCTGTACCGAATACCAATGCGTACGGCGTTGTGTTCGTGGCCGTCTTGAACGTAATTCGATACGCCCAGAGAGCTTCTTGCAGTCTCTCATGCCAGTCTTTCTTGTTTCGGGACACCGTCTTTTTCACGATCTTCGTCAAGGTCTTGTTGAAAGCTTCAGCTAGACCGTTGGCTCGGGGATTATAAACTGAAGAGTATCTCCAGTCTATGTTGTGCTGTTGTGCGAAGCGGCTGATCTTGTGGCTTCTGTAGGCTGGCCCGTTATCGGAGATGATCCGTCGCGGAGTTCCAAATCGATAAATAACGTGCGTCTTGAAGAAGTGGAGGATATTCTCCGTCTTTACTTCCCTCAACGGTACTGCTTCTGCCCATTTGGAGAAGTAATCAGTTGTCGCTAAAATGAATCGATGTCATCTGGACGATGCTGGTTCGATGGGGCCGATTATGTCAGTTCCCCACATTTCGAACGGCCAGCTAGCCACCATCGGATGTAGTGGATTTGGATGTTGGTGGATGAAGTCCCCATGGATCTGGCATGAGTGGCATTGCTTCGCATACTCAAGGCAGTCCTGAATCATCGTGGGCCAATTATAACCCATCCGTTTAATCTTCAGCTTCATCTTCGGACCGGCTTGGTGAGAACCGCAGAGTCCGTCGTGAACCTCTTGGACGACTCTTTTTGCTTCCTTAGGTCCCAGGCATCTTAACCACAGAGAATCAAATGACCTCTTATACAGAGTATCATTGACGAAGGCAAAAGATAGGGCTCGCTTCATGAGCTGATGTTTTGAGGACGTATCTTCAGGCGTTCGACGGGATTTAAAGTAGTCTATTAAGACTTCTCTCCAATCCTCAGCCTTTTCCTGGTCTTTGATTTGCATAGCCATTTGCTCAGTCTCTCCTTTTTCTTTGGACGACTCCGGAGATATTTCCGCCGGCGCAAGAACCCGACGCCTTTGCACAACGATTCTCACGTCATCGAGGTTCTCGTCGGCCAGTTCTTTAGCGAGCTTAGCTAGTGCATCCGCTTTGCTATTTTCTGCACGCGGTATGCTTTCCAAGATGTAGGAAGGTATTTGGGTCAGCAGTTGCTGTACCCTCTCGCCGTACTTTACCAACTCTGGTTTGCACGTCTGGTAGTCGCCATTTACTTGACTAATGACCAGTTGGGAGTCTCCGTATATGAGAAGATCTTCAATCCCCATGTCGACGGCGATCTCGAGGCCTGCTATCAAAGCTTCATACTCGGCTTCATTGTTTGTCCTCGGCTCTATTAAGGAGAAAGCAAAGCGCATTATCCCTTCTTGTGGAGTCACGAAGATGAGGCCTACCCCTGATTTGATTATGGGCGTACTTTGTTTGTGCTTCTTCATGGAAGATGCTCCATCAAAGTAAAGTTCCCATCGGGTGCCACTACCGTCGATCGTGTCAAACGCATGCTCGTCTGGCAGTTCGCAATTCAAGGGAGAATCGGTCGGTATCGGATGTTCAGCGAGGAAGTCGGCGATAGCCTGGCCTTTCACCGCCTTAAGAGGCTGGTATGTTATTGAGAACTCCATCAAGAGCAAGGCCCATTTAGCGAGTCGTCCCGTTAATATGGCTTTTGACATCAAATACTTGAGAGGATCCACCTTCGATATGAGACGGACTTCATGCGCCAACGCATAGTGTCTGAGCTTCGTGATCGCAAAGATCAATGCCAGGCAGTGTTTTTCGATGGGAGAATAATTGCTTTCTGCCCCCAGGAGAACTCGACTCAAATAGTAGAGGGATCTCTCTTTCCCTTAGTCGTTTTCTTGTGCCCATAATGCGCCTAAGGAACCTTCACGGGCGGTTGTATAAAGAATGAGAGATTTTCCCTTGACCGGAGCGGCTAGCACCGGCGGATTCTGCAGGTATTGCTTGATTTCGTCCAGTGCGCTCTAGCATTTGTGATCCCAGACGAACGGGGTCCCTTTCTTCATCAAGTGACTGTACGGACGGCACTTGCCAGAGAGATTGGCTATAAATCGCCGGATATACGCGAGCTTCCCTTGGAGAGACCGCAATTGCTTGAGAGTCCTTGGCGGGGGCATCTCCATGATCGCTTTGATCTTTGACGGATCTGTCTCGATGCCTCGGTGTCGGACAATAAATCCTAGGAATTTACCTGAGGACACCCCGAACGCGCATTTGAGAAGGTTCATCTTCAAGTTGTATTGCCGAAGGCGTTGAAATACGGTCTTCAGATGCTCTAAATGCTCCTCGTATGATTTGCTCTTAACCACGAGGTCGTCGATATAGCATTTGACGATTTCATGTATAAGTTCATCGAAGATCTTCGTCATGGCCCTCTGATAGGTGGCACCGGCGTTCTTTAGACCGAAGGGCATCACCTTGTAGCAGAATATACCCAAAGGGATCCGGAAAGCGGTGTGCTTCTGGTCTTCGGGATGCATCTTTATCTGATTGTATCCCGACGATCCGTCCATGAAGGAGAAGACTTCATGAGTGAACGTATTGTCTATCATCAGCTCGGTGACCGGTACTGGGAAGTCGTCCTTCGGGCAAGCTTTATTGAGATCCCAAAAGTCTACGCAAATGCACACTGTCCCATTTTTCTTTATCAACGGGATGATGTTGGCGATCCAATCAGGGTACTGAACCTCTTGGATGAAGCCAAAGTTGATCAGCTTCTTGACCTCGGCGTTGATGCTCATCTCAAGCTCGAGCCACATTCTTCTCGGCGCTTGTTTGATCGGCTTAACGTCCGGAGATATTGCCAACTTGTACACATCAATCTCTGGATCTAATCCTGGCATTTCGAAATAGTTCCATACGAAGCAATCTTTATGCTGCATTAGCACGTCCTTTAGCGTAGTCCCCTCTCTTCAGACAGCAACTCACTGACGAATGTCGGTCGCGGGTCACTTGTCGTCCCCAAATCAATTTTCTTGAGGTTATCTGCAGTAGTGTGTATTCCATCTGGCAGCTCTTTTGGCGCTGGTGGAAACTCTGAGATCACCTCGTCATCATTGTTCTCGAAGCACCAGGGGAGGTCATCCCTATCCTCAGGCTCTTCTTTTGATAGTGTTATCATATGACAAGTACGGGATCGCTTCCACGACCGATGTTGATCTGGTTCTACTCTCGTGGATTTGGGTTCATGTTTCTGCGGCGATGTTACCCTCCAACTGCTGGATAGAGCGAATTTGCCAAGCTGATATTGATCTTCGACCCAGTTCTTGAAGGTGAAGCAGTCTTCGAGGGGGTGTCCTATTGCTCGGTGATAAGAGCAATAGTCTGGATGAGAGACCTCGTTAGCTTGCTCAGGGTGTTTGGATTCCGGAAGTGTAATCATTTGATGTCTTATGGCAAGATCAAGTATCTTCTTTGTCTTGTCTTGAGGAAAAGAGTATGCTCGACTCATCTTCTTCATAAGGGACAAATCCGGATTGCTTGGATCCTGATCGCGTGGCTTCTTGGACCTGCTTTGTCGTAGTCGAACACCTTTCCCGCTCTTTGACTTGTTTCTGCCTCTGCGTCGGACCTTTTGTACAACAGGTTGACAGGGAGGGGCATTTTCATCCTTCGCAGCCTGTTGAAGAAGGCGTTGGATCCTGGCTTTCTCGTAGATGGCCATTTCGCGATTATGGTCGTCTCGAACTTTTTGACCAGCTTCCCATATAAGCTTGTCCATTTGTTCTTCGAACGACGGACTGGGCATTTTCACGTCGGGGGCTCTTTCTGATTCAGGGTTAGCATTCTCCCATTGAGCATCTCCTTCTTCATCAAAGTCATGTATGACATAGCAGTCGCGGAGTAGCTCCTGTTTCTTGGACCGAACATATCCAAGCCCGATTGCTTCCATTCTGCCGTTAGGCAACTTGCGCTAAGTTCCGGGAACGTTCTAGATCATGTTATAGAATCGAGCTTGTCGAGTGGTCTGTTTGAAGGGTATCCCTTGGCGCTTCAATAGCCTTTTCAAGCCTTCTGTGTAATATCTAAGCAGACGGATGGGCTGGAACCTGTCAAGCGTAGAATCGGCGCCATGCCAAACTCCTTTCTCCACTCATGTTTCCGTGGATCGGTAGAATAGGATTGCCTGTTCACCTTTTCGCCTAGGAGGGACGTAAAATGTTTGTAGCTCTTGCATGCTATAAGCTTCAAGTGCGTCGAGGTCTTTTTATTGCTCCCGCGGAATCATGGTAATTTGCAAACTCTGATTATCACCAGCGAATGCTCGTATTCGTGGCCGAGCGGAGAATATAGCATGGACCTCATCTTCCGAGTCACTGCCAAAGATCAATATAGGAGCGGATGATCCCGGCTTGTTGTACTGGGGTGGACCTGAATAAACTATCTCTTTCTCTTCCTCAGTATCACTCCCGAAGACAGGAATGGTAGTGATAGCTTTGTTCTCCGGTTTGCAACATCTCTCTGTGTCCTCGAAATCTGGCAAAAAATATTTTGCATCTTCGTACTTGCGGACTTCGTTCACGGAGAACGGGTTCAGCTTTCCTGTTACGGTATACTCGAGACCATCCTTAAAGTATTTCATACACTGATGTTGTGTAGAAGGGATGATGTTGTACTCGTGTAACCAAGGCCGGCCGAGCAAAGCGTTGTAGCATGTCTTGGCGTTAATGACATGAAATTTAATATCCGTGACAAGTAGTCCGAATCGTACTGTCAATATCACAAACCCGAGGGTCCGCGATGACTGGGAGTCAAAACCGGAGATGGTGATTTTATCATGAGCGAGATGCTGGACACTCATGCAGATTTCCTTCAACACTCGCACATTGAGGAGATTGACGGAAGACCCATTGTCAACCAGGATTTTGCCTATCTTTATATCATGGCAGTACCCTGAGACATAGAGGGGACGGTTGTGCTCGCACGTCCCAAGGAGGAGGTCTTCATCGCCGAAGGTGATATCGGCTGTGTGCACTTCCTCCAGCTCGTCCTTCATCTTTTCTTCGGCAAAGAAGGCTTGGAATTGCTCTAGCTCTTGTAGCGCCTTGATCAATGAATCTCTCGCTTCTTTGGATAGTAAAAGGGCGTCGAGAATGCTGAGTTGCGAGGGTAACTTTCTCAAGTGCGCCAGAACGTTGTAGTCTACTTTACTTTTCTTTGGCGGGTCTTTGGCGGTCAGCTCTTTCATGACTTGGTCATCCAGGGCGATATCCTCAGAGACCTTTTTTTCCCTTATCTTTTCTACTCGTGGGTCCGAGATTCTTTTCTGGAAGCGTGCGATTGCGCAGCTGAATGTTTTCACAGGCCTTCGGTTCTTCCTCCTTCCCCAAGGTGGATTCTTTAAAGAGAGGGCCAAGAGCCATCTCTTCGTCAGAGTCGCTTCCGAAAGTGAGAACCCGTGATCCCCCGGTGTTGACCATGCGACAGTTACCGGTAGTTCTTTTATACTCCTCGGTCGCACTTCTTTGCTCCCGAAGAGTTTTGCATTTCATCCGCTTAAAATGTTGCCGGTGAGCAACATATCCCTGCCACCATCTTTTAAAAGCGTCGCACTCTTCAGTAGGATGCGAAATCTTTCGATGATATAAGCAGTAGCTAGGATGTGTTACTGCTTCACCGGGAGTGTTTCCTTCGGAGGATGGTAGCTTCATTCCCATTGATATGGCTTTAGCGAACCTTTTCCTCATCCTGAACTTGTTTTTATCCGCAACGGATGTCTTTTGATTTGGCGGGAGTGTCTCGACTCTTTCGTCCAGTCGCCAGCGTTTGGCTTTTTCAAATATGGCCATCTCACGCTCTCGATTGGCTTTGCTTTTCAGAAGAGCTTCGTTTAGGAATGTGTTCCCCTCCGAACGGCGGCGCACAGGACCGCTGGGTCCTGGCACTGAGATTCAGGGCAGATGCTATTTGGTTTTATCCGTCTACCTCTCCGAAGATGCCAAGTTGATTTATGGCACCATGTATCGGAGGTTTACACGGATGCGGCCGATGTAGCAGACTTCGTCAGATTCCCTCTCGATTAAGGGGTTTTTGATTGTGGGGACACTCTTCCCTGCAGACGCAAGCCCCTGCAGTTAATTACGCTACCGCATCGCGGTAACCACTTTCTCCTTCTCCAGAATTTCACTTCGTGTCATGTGTATTTGTTTTGTTTGTGGTTGCCCGTGGATTGTATACGGAGACTGAGTAATGCCGTCGCCCGTAGGACGTGGACTAGTCCAAATCCGTATTTACTTAGATTTGGGTTCGGTGTTTTTTAGTTTAAGGATACGTTAGTCGCGTTGCGGCTAAGATCAACTTAAACGTTTGTTAAGGATACGTTAGTCCAGTTTGAGACTAAGATCAACTTAACGTGATAATCCATTTAATATCTGGCCATCGGGACTCGTCACCTCTCTAACGTCGTTGAAGGATTACAACGGCAGATGTCAGAGGAGTTCAGAGATGTACCCTTGAACCAAGGTTGATTTGGAGTTTTATAGTCCGTTTGAATGTTTAAGGATACGTTAGCCGTGTTTGGGGGGGGCTAAGATCAACTTAAACGAGATCGTTTAGATCCGGCAAAAGAGCATTTGGAGGCTCTATTGTTCCAGTTTAGGGACGTAGTGGTCCATAGATGGTTTAGGGACGTTGCGGTCCATGCTCCAGTTTAGGGACGTGGTGGTCCATATTCCAGTTTAGGGACGTGGTGGTCCGACATTAGTTTAAAGACGTTTCGGTCCGACATTAGTTTAAGGACGTCTCGGTCCAACATTAGTTTAAGGACGTCTCGGTCCGACATTAGTTTAAGGACGTTTCGGTCCAACATTAGTTTAAGGACGTCTCGGTCCGATATGTGGTCGTCGAGACCCGTCACCTCTCTGACGTCGTTGAAGGATTACAACGATAAGTGTCAGAGGAGCTCGGAGATGTACCCTCGAACCGGATATAAATTAATTTAAAAGAGCAGTCGTGCTCAGTCAATTTAATTTAAGGACTTATGGCCAAAATTAGGCTAAGTCCAGCTTCAATATTTTTTTGTCTTCGGCCTGTTCTAGGGCTTTACCCCTTTTTAGTAATGCACTGCATTATTCTTGTTTTGATTGGGCTCTGCCCTTTATAAATGATGCAGAGCATCTATTTTGTTTGGGCTCTGCCCTTTTTAAAATGCATAGCATATTTGATTGAGCCTGTTAGGCCTTTTAATTGGGCTCTGTCCCTTTTCTTTATGATGCAGCGCATCTGTTTTAGTTTGGGCTCTGCCCCCTTTCTTTTTAAAGTAATGCGTTACATTTTATTAGGCCCGTTAGGCTTTCTTTAATTGGGCTTGGCCCTTTTGTAAGCAATACAGTGCATTTGTTTGGCGCTTTGCGCTAAGTAATGAGCGCAAGCTCATATGATGATGACACGTGTCATGCTCTGGTGAGCGCAAGCACAACAGCGCAGTGCGCTGCGCTAGTGCGCTGCGCTGTTGCGCTGCTGACACGTGGCGCGCTCTGGTGAGTTGCGCCAATTCCAGAGAGCAAAGCTCTATTTCAAGAGCGCAAGTTGTTTTACAGCTGACACATGGCGCTCTCTCAAGAGCGCAACAGCGCAGTTTGGAAGTGCAAAGCACTAAGAATCTTTTAGATTCAAGAACAGGAGTGCAGAGCATTATTTAATTTCTTGATCTAATTTAGATCAACGAAAATAAATTTTTCTTTTTTGTTTCAGGAACCAGAGGTTCATAAAAAAGTGCAAAGCACTATTATTACTTATTTTTCTTTTTATTTAAAAATTATTGATCTTGTTCTTAGATCCATAATCTGTCCATAAGAGAATTTTCTCTTTTTCCTAAAGGTTTTTTACCTTTTGTTGTTCTTGAGGAATTCTTCAAGAGTTCTCTTCTCTTTTTCTTTTAGCAAGATGTTCCTTCCTTTTAATTGAGGCCTAGGGTCCTTTTTATAGTGCCCATAAATTAGTTAAATTTGTTAAAGAGATCTTTCTCTGAGTGATTTGGGGTATTTTCTCCATCGTTGGATTTTTGATCCAAGGGCTTCTGCTTTGCAGAAGAAAATCTTCTTGTTTTAACAAGAACAGAGAAGATTTCTTGGAAATTTAATTCTGTTTGGCGCAGATGCCCCAGCGCGTGACACGTGTCGCGCAGCGCAGAGCGCAGCGCAACTGCGCTAGCGCATCTGCGCTGACACGTGTCGTGCAGCGCAGAGCGCAGCGCAACTGCGCACACGTGTCGCGCAGCGCAGAGCGCAGCTGAAGCGTTGCTTCATAAAAATAGAGCTTTGCTCTGATTGGGCGCGCCTTCTTGGGCGCTGTGCTCCCTGCGCTAACGTGTCTGATTTTGACACGTGGCGCTCTGCGCGCAGCGCAAAGAATCTGAAGCGTTGCTTCAGTTATTAAAGTTTAAATTTTCCAAGCAGAGCTTTGCTCTGATTGGAGGGAGATGAAGCGTTGTTACATCTCCCGCCTCGGAATTTGAACAGAGCTTTGCTCTGATTGGGGTAAACAAATGCCCCCCCACTGTTGCGCTTACGTGGCCCCAAACGTGAGCGCAACGGTGGCGGAATTCCAACCGCCGCGACAACTTTTGGAAGTCGAAGAGGCACTTGAGGCCTATAAATAGGACCTTTGGTCCCCCACAGATGCTTATCTTCTTTCAGAGATTTTTTTTATTTTCAAAAACTTCAGAGCTTTGCTCTTGCCTTCAAGCACTCTAGAGCTTCGCTTTTCTTTCCAAAGTTTTTTAGAAAAAACTTTAGGTAAAATTGATTCTTAGATTAAATTAATTTTAATTAATCTTAACCAACAGAGCTTTGCTCTCATAGATGTTTTGATCTAAAGAGATCCCCATTGGGGTTTCACTAGCAGAGCTTTGCTCATTTTCAAAGTTAGAGACTTTAGGTAAAATTAATATAACTCAAATTAATTTAAATTAATCTCAATCAAAGAGCTTTGCTCTCACAGATCTTTTGATCTAAAGAGATCCCCATTGGGGTTTTATTGAGCTTTTGTTCATGGGTTTTAATCCCTGAACAGAGCTTTGCTCTCTAGGAATTTAGCCCTTTATGTATATTATTGCTTTTCTATTGCTGATCTTCCTGTAATATTTCCTCCAGGCATAATGGCGGCGGTGCATCTATACAGTTTGCACGAGTTTATTACCTACGACGATATCCGCGCTCAGGGTCGTCAACAAAACCAGGAGTTTACAGACGCTGAATGTGCAGAAGTCATGGGTCGTCTGAACGCAAGCGGTGGTTGGCTGTTGCCTCGTCGTTCGGCCCTTTTGAAAGTCGTGTTGGGAGCCATATGGAGAGCACTTCCGGGTCTTCATGAGGCCTTACCGCTCAACGCGCTGGATGATGCCGAAAACAAGGTGCATTCAGTGTACCTGACAGGGCTGATTTCAAAGAAACGACGGAACAGCCTTATTGACATCCTACACCAAGTCTTCCAGCAGACGACGATAGTTGCTGCTTATCAAAGGCCAGGAGGGCTCGCCGATAATCTCGATACAGAGGAGCGAGAAAGACTGCGCATAAGAATAATTAGAAAGGCCAGAAGAACTCTGGATGGCCTTACTTTGGATTTCCTCAATCCGTGCCCCGGATCTGAGGTTATACCGTTGTAATAATTCATTATTCTTGTGCTTGTAAAAGATTTTTTTTTAGCAGTATGAATGGAAATCCTTCCCTTTTCTATTTCATCTTGTCTTATTTCTCGTCCTGAGTCTTCTGCCCATGCATAAATGAATGCGTCACGCACGCCAGATCAAATGTAGACCGGATATTCTTTCTGTCATCTTCTCTTTTTTTTTATTGTCAGCAGGCTGTCTTAATAACCATGGTTGATGGATGTCTAAAACGAGTATTCCGACTTCCTTAGGAAATAGCGATGGCTTAGGCCGCAGGTTCTGGTCTGCTGCCTAAGATTTTTCAACTCTATGAGCCGTGAGGGTCTCATAGAGGCTTTTCTCCCTACGGATCAAGAGGATCTCATAGGCGGATTTTCTCCTTAGGAATCGTGAGGATTCCTAAGTGTGGTTTTCTCTTATAAGTCGTAAGGATCCTATAAGAGAATTTTTGCTCTTACGAGTCGAGAGGATTCGTAAGCGGTTGTTTCCCTCCTTGTCGAAATTCGACTTCGGAGAGTGAGACCCGTGAATAGTATGCAAGAGACCAGTTTGGATTGACTTGCAGGGCCCCATTGCTCAAGAAGCAAGCTTTTCAATCCTTGCTGTCTGAGACTTCTTCTTACAAATTGAGACGAATCAGGGATTTGCTTGCGGAGAGGGTGGTGGCTCTGCGAGTTGACATAAGTTAAGAAGCTCTCGTCACGGAGTGTTTGTATCCGTGAGTCGAGGAGTTTGCTAGGGATTATTTGTTTCCCAAGCGCCAAGGATTATTTGTTTCCTTGGGGTTTGAAACGAGTCGAGAATTCCCACGGGGGCACTGGTGGCTCTGCGGGTCAACGCGGATCAGGAGGCTCTCGTCAAGGAGTGTTTGTATCCGTGAGTCGAGGAGTTTTCTAGGGATTATTTGTTTCCCAAGCGCCAAGGATTATTTGTTTCCTTGGGGTTTGAAACGAGTCGAGAATTCCCACGGGGGCACTGGTGGCTCTGCGGGTCGACGCGGATCAGGAGGCTCTCGTCAAGGAGTGTTTGTATCCGTGAGTCGAGGAGTTTGCTAGGGATTATTTGTTTCCCAAGCGCCAAGGATTATTTGTTTCCTTGGGGTTTGAAACGAGTCGAGAATTCCCACGGGGGCACTGGTGGCTCTGCGGGTCGACGCGGATCAGGAGGCTCTCGTCAAGGAGTGTTTGTATCCGTGAGTCGAGGAGTTTGCTAGGGATTATTTGTTTCCCAAACGCCAAGGATTATTTGTTTTCTTGGGGTTTGAAACGAGTCGAGAATTCCCACGGGGGCACTGGTGGCTCTGCGGGTCGACGCGGATCAGGAGGCTCTCGTCAAGGAGTGTTTGTATCCGTGAGTCGAGGAGTTTGCTAGGGATTATTTGTTTCCCAAGCGCCAAGGATTATTTGTTTCCTTGGGGTTTGAAACGAGTCGAGGATTCCCACGGAGGCACTGGTGGTTCTTGCGAGTCGACGTGGATCAGGAGGCTCTCGTCAAGGAGTGTTTGTATCCGTGAGTCGAGGAGTTTGCTAGGGATTATTTGTTTCCCAAGCGCCAAGGATTATTTGTTTCCTTGGGGTTTGAAACGAGTCGAGAATTCCCACGGGGGCACTGGTGGCTCTGCGGGTCGACGCGGATCAGGAGGCTCTCGTCAAGGAGTGTTTGTATCCGTGAGTCGAGGAGTTTGCTAGGGATTATTTGTTTCCCAAGCGCCAAGGATTATTTGTTTCCTTGGGGTTTGAAACGAGTCGAGGATTCCCACGGAGGCACTGGTGGCTCTTGCGAGTCGACGCGGATCAGGAGGCTCTCGTCAAGGAGTGTTTGTATCCGTGAGTCGAGGAGTTTGCTAGGGATTATTTGTTTCCCAAGCGCCAAGGATTATTTGTTTCCTTGGGGTTTGAAACGAGTCGAGAATTCCCACGGGGGCACTGGTGGCTCTGCGGGTCGACGCGGATCAGGAGGCTCTCGTCAAGGAGTGTTTGTATCTGTGAGTCGAGGAGTTTGCTAGGGATTATTTTTTTCCCAAGCGCCAAGGATTATTTGTTTCCTTGGGGTTTGAAACGAGTCGAGAATTCCCACGGGGGCACTGGTGGCTCTGCGGGTCGACGCGGATCAGGAGGCTCTTGTCAAGGAGTGTTTGTATCCATGAGTCGAGGAATTTGTTGGGAGGGTATGGTTCCCTCTTTGTTTATGCCCTTGGATTGTATACAGGGATCGATGTGATCTTAACTGTAGGGCAAAAAGTTTCATTCTTTCATTTTTTTTTATTCTTTCCGCGATGCTCTATCATTTCAGCTTTTATATCGCGAAGGTCGCGATTGCCCAATCATTTCGGCTATTTTTCGCGGTGCCCAATCATTTCGGCTGTTTATTTTATTTTTACTCGCTGCTTTTTATTGCGAGTTGCCCAATCATTTCGGCTATTTCGCATGCATACATTTTACTTGCTGCTTTTTATTGCAAGTTGCCCTATCATTTCGGCTATTTCGTATGCATGTGCGGCCTACTGGCTTTTCGCCGTAAACCTGAACCTGGACACCGATTTTGGCATCAGCACCGCTACAACTGGGATATTGCCAGGAGCGAATCATCATTTGCTTCTGTTGTTGTCGAACAAAGGAGGCTTAGCGACCAGGGTTAAGGTCCTGTCGACTAAGGCTTTTGACTTCATGAGCCGTAAGGGTCTCACAAAGGTATTTCTCCGTACAAGTCGTGAGGATCTTGTAGGTGTATTTTCTTCTTAGGAATCGTGAGAGTTCCTAAGTGTTTTGTTCCTCTGTAAGTCGTAAGGATCCTACAGGAGGGTTTTCTCCTTGTAAGTCGAGCGGATTTACAAGGGTTGTTTACCGTGTGAACATATCCCTAGTCTCAGATGGGACTTAGTTAGGGAAATGTTTATTCGCGCCCGTGGATTGTATACAAGGGTGAGTGCTGAGCCACTTGTAGGGCAATACCGAAAGTTGTGGGGGTTGCTTAAGCACAGGTTTAGATCTCTGTAACTTAAGACTTTCAAATCTTACGAGCCGTGAGGGTCCCATAAGAGCGTTCTCCTTACGAGTCGTGAGGATCTCGCAAGTGTATTTTCTCCTTAGGAATTGTGGGGATTCCTAAGTGTGTTGTTCCCTTGTGAATCGTAAGGATCTCACGCGGGTGGTTTCTCCTTATAGGGTCGAGAGGACCCTACAAGTGTTTCTTAACGAGGTTGCGCCCTTTCGAGTTTTCACAAACACTCGCCGGTAGTCCTGTTGTTTTTACTCACGGAGCCCTTTTGGGTTTTCATCCGTGCCCATTTTGCTTATGGACGTACCGCTTTTATTTTCTTTTTTTTTCTTTTTCTCTCTTTTTTTTTACGAGGTCGTGCCCTTTCGGGTTTTCACGAACACTCGCCGGTAGCCCTGCTGTTTTTACTCACGGAGCCCTTTCGGGTTTTCATCCGTGCCCCTTTTTGCTTATGGACATACCGTTTTTATTTTATTTTATTTTTATATGTTTTTTTATATCTCGTCAGCCTAAAGATGCTGCGGTAGTAGTTTAAAGACGTTTAAGGACATTTCGGTCCGCTATTAGTTTAAGGACATTTCGGTCCGACATTGAGAGGTTGGCTACTGCTTATAAAACTTGAGCTTAGGAAGATAGCGAGCGGACATGGTCGTCGTCATCTATCATTGACCTAGGCTGTGGCTCATTAAGCGTAGTATTTCTTCAGGAAGCGATCGTTTATCGGCCTGAAAGGCCTTTCACCGTGCATGTCCATGAGTAGATAGGCCCCACCCTGGTAAACTTTATCTATGATGTACGGGCCTTCATAGTTTGGCTTGAATTTTCCCCGCTTGGCGCGATTGGGAATCATAGGCCTTTTGACCACTAGCACGAGTTCGCCTTGGTGGAATGTCCTCGGTCGGGTCAATCTTTCGTATGAGCGCGTCATCTTTGCTTTATAAACTTCCAGATTTTGTTGCGCTATGAGCCTAGTTTCATCAAGGGCGTCAAGCTCCTCAAGCCGAAGGTGAGCATTTTCTTCGTCCGTTAGCTCGTGGTGAACTGCCACTCGTAGAGAGGGTAACTCTATCTCGAGAGGGAGTACTGCTTCCGTACCGAACACAAACACGTACGGCGTTGTGTTCGTGGCCGTCTTGAATGTAGCTCGATATGCCCAAAGAGCTTCTTGCAGTCTTTCGTGCCAATCTTTTTTATTACGGGACACCGTTTTCTTTATGATTTTTGTCAATGTCTTGTTGAAGGCTTCAGCTAGTCCATTGGCTCGCGGGTTATAAACCGAAGAATATCTCCAGTCTATATTATGCTGTTGCGCGAAGCGACTGATCTTGTGGCTTCTGTAAGCTGGCCCGTTATCGGAGATGATCCGTCGCGGAGTTCCAAACCGATATATGACATGCGTCTTGAAGAAGTGGAGGATATTTTCCGTCTTCACCTCTCTTAACGGTACTGCTTCTGCCCATTTAGAGAAGTAGTCAGTCGTCGCCAGGATGAAACGATGTCCCCTAGACGATACTGGTTCGATAGGGCCAACTATGTCAGTCCCCCACATTTCGAATGGCCAGCTAGCCATCGTTGGATGCAACGGATTTGGGTGCTGGTGGATGAAGTCCCCATGAATCTGGCATGAGTGACATTGCTTCGCATATTCGATGCAGTCTTGAATTATCATGGGCCAGTAATAGCCCATCCGTTTGATCCTTAACTTCATCTTTGGGCCTGCTTGGTGAGAACCGCAGATTCCATCATGAACTTCTTGAACGACGCTTTCCGCTTCGTCCGGTCCTAAGCACCTCAGCCACAGAGAATCGAATGACCTCTTGTATAGAGTATAATTGACGAAGGCGAAAAACAGAGCTCGTTTCATGAGCTGGTGTCATGCGGACGCATCTTCGGGCATTTTGTGGGATTTGAAGTAGTCTATAAAGACCTCCCTCCAATCCTCAACCTTCTCATGGTCTTTTATTTGTAAGGTCGCTTGTTCAGTCACTCTCTTTTCTTCGGGCGATCCCGGAGGTATTTCTGCGGGGGCGAGCACCCGACGACTTTGTACCATGATTCTAACCTCATCGAGGTTCTCGTCAGCCAGTTCTTTAGCAAGCTTAGCTAACGCGTCCGCTTTGCTATTTTCTGCGCGTGGTTGTTCATATCAGATTTTTGCATTTTCATACCGCCCAATTTTTGTCACATTGCATATCGGTAGATACTCTTGAGCCGTGTTTGCTAGTCAATTGCAGGATACAGGTTCTCGGTTCTAAAACGGTGAAATTCATGGAAAACACGACAAAATCCGGGTTCCTGCCAACCACAGATAAAACACGGGTCTCCGCTCTTTATCCGTCTATTGCCATACACCAGTTTAGGAGACAAAATGGCAAATCGATTGTCACCTTCATGCACAAGGCTCAATGGCAATACAAGTTCCAAGAAATCTACGCGGAGCTCAAGAAAATCTTGACAAAAGTCCACCTTTCCCTCAACAAAAATTCTGGAAGAAATGTGGAAGTATTTTCAGAAAATACATGTACCAGACAAGAGGGGACAGAAGACCAGGGAAGTACCAAGAAGCCCACACCCTAACTCTACTGTAGTGCGGCGGATCCGCGGCCAATAGGGGGTCTAGGCCGTGGATCCGCGGCCGTACTGGCGCCGTAGAAGTTCAAACTTCAGGGGTATTTTGGTCTTTGTATTTTTGTTCTGATGGTTGCCCTAGGTTTTCATCCTTTAGCCTATAAATAGCCCAGAACTTTGTGAAGGAAAGGGTCCATAATCTTGTATTCTCTTTTGTAAGGTTTAGTTGTGTTTCTTCTTCCTCTTCTCATCTCTTCTCCATTAAACTTGTAGTGAGCTTGTGAGTGAAGAATGATGAATAAAGAAGAACCGTTTATTATTTTGCTTGTCTTATTATCTTGTTAATTGCTGTAATTTTCATTTGTTAACTAGTTGTTGTTATTTCGTGTTGTTTCTTTCTTCTATCTTTTTCTTTATCCTTAAAACGACTATGATGCTTACGCTCGATCCTCGCCAAGGTGAGGTCACAAATAGCTAGTTGTTATCTTCTAATCTCTTTCTTTCTATCTTCCTCTTTTGTTTTGTTTTATTTTTCCGTATCATGATGTGTGAGTAGTTTAACACTTGTTAGGGTAGGATAAGGGAAGTTTGAGAGAAGGAAATCTCTCTCACTCTTTCCTTGCCCAACAGCTTAATTCAACTCCCGTTAATTGAACCATAATCCGCTCCTTACGGCACCCTATCCTACATGATAGCGGTGATTCCGTAGTGAGACCGGTTGTGGTTGAATTAATCGGAGGTTATGGCTAAGAGCCAAGAACGGACGGACAAGCACCAAAAGGAAGAACTTATGCGTTGGAAAGCCTAGCTTATACTCGCAAGTTCCTTCCTAGTCGTGCTAATCCCCGTTGTTGCCGATTACCGTAACACCGATATTAAGAGGGGCAACGAAAGATGTGGAGACTCCTAACTCAAACTAACCTAATCCTAACCCTAACAAGCTCTCTTTACATATCATTTTACCACTTAATTAATCACAACAAAATCTGAAAAACTGGACTTAACTCGTTAAAGCACATAGAAAAAGACTCCCATCTCCCTGCGGACGACCTGTACTCAACCGGCTAGCTACAAGCGAAACCGTCTTGATTGCGGTATTTAACTAAAACTTGAACACGCAGAATCGCTAACAATCAAATGGCGCCGTTGCCGGGGAGACGGTAGTTTATTTCCTTGTGTAATTTCGGGTTAACTTGTGAATATAACCGAAAAACAAAACAAAAAAAAAATACTTTGTAAAAAAAAATCATCTTGTTAGTTTTTGATTAGCTTTTGTGCAAGTGTGCAGGAAAATACGAAGTTCAAGATCGGCGCCAAAGACGTCGGATAATACGGAGTTCAAGTACAGTGCCAAAGACGTGGGAAGATAGACCCACATCTCGCGGCTACACCGCGACGGATTGAAACGAAGCAAAAGGTGTACTGTAAAAATCTGGAGTAGATACAGTGAGCAAATCAAGATTCAGCAAATCCAGACAAGCAGGGGACAACCACAGCAGCACATCCAGAAAGTTTGGCAGCCCAATCCCTCCACATAGCCGCGGAACCGCGGCCTTAGCACGTGTTTGGCCGCGGATCCGCGGCCACTTGGTGGCTTCAGAGCCCCAAAATCTCTCTGTAAGTCCCTGTTCTCCTCTCCACTCCTCTGGACTCCAATAAACTGTGTTTTCTGCAGATTTCTTTGCGCAAACTCTTCTCCCCCTTCCAATAAACTGTTCTTGTGCAGGATTCTTTGCGCCGCAATAAAAATAAAAATTGTTTGCAGTTGATTTGTTACTGCTTTGCATTTCTTTAATACGGACTTAAGGGGCTTGAAACCAATCCAGATTGGGTGGGGATTTCATCACCCTTCCCAGGACCCCAAAAATCACAAAAGCATATGCATTGTCCATTGTAAATTAAAAAATACTAGACTTCAGCCCTAAAGACTTCGCGCTCATTAGGAGAAGATAAACCGTGTTTAGAACCTCGCTTAACAGTATATTGCTTACGGGGTGTCTAGGAAAGTGTTAACGGCGCAACCGCCAAAAGAGAAAGGGTTATTTAATTAAGGAACTTCGTGAAAGCGTTGGACAACCTCCCCTTATCTCTGCACTTACCTGGCCTCATGATCAGTGTATTTTTAAGCCCGTTTCTCGACACTGTTTAACTTCGACAATCAAGTTCAGGAGCAGGTCTAGTAGACCTAGGTGACCCTAGATCTAGGTGTGATTGTGCATATCTTGTTTGTGATTACTTAAGCCGTATATCCGTACATATTTCTGTAAATCTCTTTCTAAAAACAAAAGACAAAAAAAAGAAAAAAATCAAAAACTTTTATAAAAACTTGCCCTTTGTCGCCAAATCCATTTTTCACCCACCACCCATCGCCTTTCTCCATTGACGTTTTCTTACCCTCACCTTCTCCGCTTTGACTATACTAAACTCGTTTAGTGTATGTCCGCTTGGACTCGGGACACTAGGGCCCGTCTAGTCCGCGTTACGTTAGTCGCTACCGACTACGCGATCGACTCCGAAGTCGATACTCCGTCCACTCCTCTTTCACCCATTCCTTTACCGGCCAACTCCGACGTTGACCGGAATTCTGTTCATACATCTTCACCTTCACCTTCACCAACCTCTTCTTCCGCGATGTCAGGATTTAATCCGAACATCTCTTTGACCACCCCTGGATTGGCTCCACCTCCTACGGAGACCAATATCCCACCACCACCGCCTGTTGTAGCGCCGCAGCGAATCGCGCTCCAGGATCGTTTCTATCCCACCCGTTCTGCACTTCCCACATGCATTTCTCTTCCTCCGGCCAATGGGGACAACTTTGAAATTAAGCCCCATTTCATCAACATGCTTCCACGTTTTCATGGGCTTGAATCTGAAGATGCCTATATCTTCATCAACAAATTTCAAAACGTTTGTGCCATGATGAAAACCACCCAGCTGTCGGACGATGCTATACGTCTACGGGTCATTCCGTTCACTTTATGCGATCTTGCTGAAAAATGGCTGTATAGCACCGCTTCCCATTCCATAACCAGTTGGGACGAGTTTGTTAAAGCGTTTCTAAAAAAATTCTATCCGAATCATAAAACCGCAAGGATTCGCAATGAAATCAACCAATTCTCTCGGCTTCCTTCTGAACCCTTCTGGAAGTGCTTTGACCGGTACAAAGACCTTCTTGTTCAGTGTCCTCACCACGGTATAGAGAAATGGCAACTCTGCCAAACCTTATACGAGGGCCTGAACCCAGCAACGAAGCAGTTGTTGGAAACCATCTGTCAGGGCCACTTCCTATCAAAATCTGACGAGGAAGCGTAGCAATTCTTTGACGACCTTGCGGAGCAAACGCTACAATGGGGGAGCACCAGACCGACTTCTTCTTCTTCTACCTCCACTTCTACCGGTCAGTCTAGGGTAGGAATCCACCAACTTGATGTCTCTATTGCGATGAAAGCTGAAATGGCTGCAATAACAAGAAAGCTTGAAGCGATAGAGAGCAAATTTTCTGCTCCTGCCCCTGTTCTCCCCCTTCGTACCATCTACGCTTGTTGTTCCGATCCTTCTCACTTGACCGAAGAGTGTCCTTACAATCCACCCTCGCAAGGACAGGATCAGGTTAATGCTGCATTCCAGCAAAGACCGAGGAATGATCCATACTCTTCCACCTACAATCCCGGTTGGAGGAACCACCCCAATTTCGCCTGGAATCAGAATCAGAATCAATTCCAGGGCAACAATTTCCAAAGGGCCCCTCCGCCGCAACAACAAGCGCAACAACAAACTCAGTATCAGCAGCCCTTCCAACCCCAACCTTTCCAAAATCAGACGAACAACTTTGCACCCAACAATTCTTTTCCACCAAACAACTTTGTTCCGTCAAACAACGATAAGGTTTCCCCGCTCGAACGAAGTCTGGAGGCGTTCGTTAAACAGTCGACTCAGTCCACCGCCAACATCCGGTCTTCCATTCAATCCTTAGTGCAACACACTGCCGCACACGGGCAAAGCATCAAGACCATCGAGGCCCAGATTGCACAGCTGAACGCGGCCTTAAGCGAGCGAGAGAAGGGGAAGCTCCCGTCCCAGCCACTCCCAAATACCGGTCACCCACATAATGCACATGTTGCTCTTGAACAATGATTGTCACGCTCTAACTGTGTCGTGTTTAAAAAGAATTCTGAAATTACCGCAATCAAAACGGTGTCGCTTGTAGCGAGCCGCGATGAATACGGGTCGTCCGCAGGGAGATGGTAAGTTTCTTATTGCTTGTTTTAACGAGTTAATTCCGTGTTTTGATTTGTTGGTTAACTAATTGTCGTAACAAAGATATGAATAAAAAGGGCTTGTTAAGGGTAGTAATAAGTTAGATTGTATGAAGGTGATGTTTGCCAATTCCTTATAGCCCCGACTTGGTATTGATACTAAAGCAATAGGTAACAACGCGGATTAGGGAACTTGAAATACGGTATTTGCGGTATTTCGCTAAATCCGTTTTCCTTGTCCCTTGTCCTTCCGTTGTTATCTCTTGATTTTAGCCTTCGGCAAACCACGGGCAATCCGGTCATGATTAGGAATCATCACTATCGGGGTAGGATAGGATGCCTAGTGAGCGGAGTTGCGGGTGATTTGCACGAAGTTTCAATAGGCAAGTTTTAGGTTTTAAAGTTTGGACAAAGAAAATCTTCGAATACGATCTAACATATTACACCCTTAACAAGTGAAAAGATTACTCACACATATTTACAAATTAACAAGAAAGAAAAGAGAAGATACATAAAAACATGCAATGAAATAAAGAGGAAAAGAGAACCGATGAGTTCAAGCGTTTTATCTCCCAGTGTTCAATCCCCGGCAACGTGTGAGATCCAAATACCAAGCTTTAAGGTTGCAAGCTCACTTAAGAGGTTGCAAGATCAAAGCAAGGCATGAATTTCACAATTGAAATCATGTAAAGTGGAATAAGACATGTAATAAAAATACGAACTTTTATTGAAGAACAAACTTGTTACAAGAGATCTTGAAGTCAAGAACCTAAGCCTTAAGCTTGCAAGTTCTAAATGAGAAGTTGCAAGGTCAAGACAAAGGGGCAAGAGCTCAAGAATGAAAAGAAAAATTACAAGAATTCTAAGATAGAACTAAAGAAAAAGCTACCCTTTCCTCTTCCCTCTGGTCTCTATTTATAGGCTCAGAAAGAAATATTCATATCTGCCCCATTATGGCTCATGCTGATTTGTTTGATTGCCTTTGATTTGAACACATGCTTTTTAGTCTTGAATGCATATAATATCATATGCATATAAAATCATATCCTTGATTTCATATAAAATCATATCCTTGATGATTGCATATAAAATCATATCCTTGATTGCATATAGAATCATATCCTTGATGATTGCATATAAAATCATATCCTTGATTGCATATAGAATCATATCCTTGATTGCATATAAAATCATATCCTTGATTGCATATAGAATCATATCCTTGATTGCATATAAAATCATATCCTTGATTGCATATAAAATCATATCCACATGTGCTTAAAAGTCTTGTGTACACACTTGTTGTGTTGGACCATTTAGAAAAAAATGTGTACACAACTTGTTGCATAAAGGAACTCCTGAAGTATCGGTCGGTTAGCGTTTCTGGTCGCAGTGTCTTCCCTCAAGTGATATATCCGCGCTGTTGGATGCATTTCCAGTATTTTGTCATGGATACCTGTAATCTGTAATACTGAGCAGACACTGGTCAATAATACCGATAAATACAACAATTAGATAATGAATGAACGGTATTAGAATGCAATTTTCTGATATGAACAAACAACAAAACCATAATGTGAGTGCCGTGACCACATTGAGATCGGGAAGGATACTGCAAAACAACATTGGCAAACGGATCAACGATGACACCCCGGCCGCTTCTTCTTCTTCTTCTTCTTCTTCTTCTTCGTCTTCTGAGCCTATTCTCCGTTCTTCACAAGGCTCCCCTCCCTCTTCTTCTGCTCTGAACGGACCCACTTCTCACTCCACGAAGACACCTATTCTGGGATCCGTTCCAACTCCACAATCTCCTCCTCCAGCATTAGACTCAACCAATTTTCAAAATGTTCCATTTCCAAACCGGTTGAGGTCTAACAAACAAAATCCACAAATGGAGAAGATTCTGGAGTTATTTAAGCAGGTTAACATTAACATTCCTCTTTTAGATGCTGTCCAACAAGTCCCGTCCTACGCGAAAATCTTAAAGGACTTGTGCACGAAAAAGAGGAAGTCTCAGGTACCCAAGAAAGTTTTCTTGGCTAGTGCTGTGAGTGATGCCCTTACCCAATCTTTACCACAAAAATGGAAGGACCCTGGCTGTCCTACGATTTCAATTACTATTGGGGATAAGAACATCAACCGCGCACTATTAGATTTTGGTGCCAGTGTTAACCTGCTTCCGTATTCAGTATACGAGCAATTAGGCGTCGGAGAGCTGAAACCCACGCACTGCACTCTCCAAATGGCCGACCGATCGATCACCCATCCTAGGGGTGAGCTAGAGGATGTGTTAATAAAAGTCAGAGACTTCATATTCCCCGTTGACTTCATTGTATTAGATACACAGCCTGTAGCTCACCCCCGGAATCAAATTCCGGTGATACTCGGTCGCCCATTTCTCGCAACCTCAAATGCTGTGATCAATTGTCGCAATGGTTCGATGAACCTCTCTTTTGGAAATATGACGATTGAACTCAACATTTTTAGGTTGGGGAATCAGCCCGCCGAACCTAATGCTCATATACTGGATGTCTGCTCGATCCAGGAGATCACCCCAGAAGAGTGTGAATTCGAGGAGTTTCTGTTTGATCACGATAATCTTGACGCCACTAGTGCGTTTCTCTTCGAACCTGCTGCTGTTTCTGCGCCCGACAACGACTACGAGTGTTTCACGTTCTCGAACGATCTTAGCCGCGCACAACCCGAGTTTGAATCCTTCGACTTTCCGGATAAGTTACCTGAACCATCCAACTCGGTTGCCTACACTCGTTTTGAACCTTTGCTGGAGTCCTTTGAGTTCGAGACCTTTGCACCAATCTTGCCTTCCATCATTTCACCTCCAGCACTCGAACTCAAGCCTTTGACGTCTCACCTTAAGTACGCTTACTTAGGTGAGAACGAGACCCTCCCTGTCATCATTTCGGCTTCTCTAGCTCCAGAGCAAGAGAAAGCCCTTCTCACGGTCTTGCACAGCAACAGGCAAGCTTTTGGCTGGTCCATGGCGGACATCAAGGGGATTAGTCCCCTGATCGTTGAGCATCACATTCATCTGATGGATGATGCCAAACCAGCCCGGGATCCACAAAGACGTCTCAATCCAGTCATGAAAGAGGCTGTGAAGAAGGAGATCGTAAAATGTCTAGATAGTGGTATCATTTACCCTATCTATGATAGCCAGTGGGTTAGCCCCATTCATGTTGTCCCCAAGAAGTCGGGCATCACGGTTATAACCAACGAGGCGAACGAGTTAATCCCTACTCGCACCCAAACTGGGTGGCGAGTATGCATTGATTACCGAAAACTCAACGCCGCAACGCGGAAAGACCACTTTCCACTACCTTTCATTGACCAGATGCTTGAACGATTGGCCGGACACGAGTACTACTGCTTTCTTGATGGCTACTCCGGCTATAATCAAATTCCCATCGCCGAAAAAGACCAGGACAAGACCACATTCACTTGTCCTTTCGGCACGTTTGCATATCGCCGCATGCCCTTTGGGTTATGCAATGCGCCCGCTACCTTTCAGCGGTGTATGATGGGAATTTTCTCAGACATGGTGGAAAAATTTCTGGAGATTTTCATGGATGACTTCTCCATCTTCGGCGATTCCTTCAACGAGTGTTTGCTGCATCTTGACGCTGTCCTTACCCGATGTAAGGACAAGAATCTCACTTTGAACTGGGAGAAATGCCACTTCATGGTGCGCGAAGGTATTGTCTTAGGACATATCATCTCGCAAAATGGCATAGAGGTTGACAAAGCAAAGATTGAGGTCATTTCCAATCTGCCTCCTCCCTGATGCGTCAGAGATATCCGCGCCTTCCTTGGCCATGCCGGTTTCTATAGACGGTTCATCAAGGACTTTAGCAAGATCGCTAGGCCCTTGACTCTTTTGCTGGCCAAGGACACGCCATTCGACTTCAACTCGAGCTGTGTGACTGCCTTCGAGTCATTGAAAAGCTCACTCACTTCTGCTCCCGTTCTTTCTTCACCTGACTGGACGCACCCATTCGAGATTATGTGCGATGCATCCGACTTTGCCATTGGTGCTGTCCTTGGACAACACATCAATAAGATGCCGCACGTAATCTATTATGCGAGCCGAACCCTGAACGACGCCCAACTCAACTATACAACAACTGAGAAGGAATTCTTGGCTGTTGTATTTGCTTTAGAAAAGTTCAGGCCTTACCTCATCGGCTCTCCAGTCATTGTCTACATAGACCATTCTGCTCTGCGCCATCTTTTTGCGAAGAAAGATGCAAAATCTCGGTTAATCCGTTGGATCCTCTTGCTTCAAGAGTTTGACCTTGTCATTAAGGACAAACGAGGATGTGAAAACGTAGTTGCCGACCATCTCTCACGACTTCCTTCTTCGCCTTCGCTTCCAATTCCAATCAACGACGTTTTCCCGGATGAACAGCTCTTGACAGTATCGTGCGAACCCTGGTTCGCAGATATTGTGAACTATTTGGCCACAGGATTACTACCGACTGAATGGTCAAGTCAGGACAGACTTCGCTTCTTATCCCAAGTAAAACACTTCTACTGGGACGAACCCTATCTGTTCAAGTACTGTCCCGACCAGATTATTCGTCGGTGTGTCTCTGACGAGGAATTCAAGAGTGTGCTGTCGTTTTGCCACGATCAAGCGTGTGGCGGGCATTTTGGGCCCAGAAAGACAGCTGAGAAGATCTTGCAATGTGGTTTCTACTGGCCACAACTCTTCAAAGACGCTCATGACTATTGCAAGACTTGCTCCCGGTGCCAACACATGGGCCGGATATCCCGGAGGAACGAGATGCCGCTCCAACCAATCTTGGTTGTGGAGATTTTTGATGTTTGGGGGATCGATTTCATGGGGCCGTTTCCCAGCTCTTTTGGGAACTTGTACATCCTTCTCGCTGTTGATTACGTCTCTAAATGGGTCGAGGCTGTGCCCAGCCGAACTAACGACAACAAGGTTGTTGTTAGGTTCCTTAAAGAAAACATTTTCTCCCGGTTTGGGCACCCCGAGCGATCATTAGCGACAATGGAAGTCATTTCTGCAATAAAACTTTCAAAGCCTTGATGCGGAAATACTCCATTAATCATAAGCTCTCTACGCCCTACCACCCCCAAACCTGAGGGCAGGCCGAAGTTTCAAATCGGCAAATCAAGCAGATACTGGAGAAGACGGTTTCCAAGAACCATAAGGATTGGTCGCTGAAACTCACTGATGCCCTTTGGGCATTTCGCACCGCTTATAAGACCGACCTTGGCATGTCTCCCTATCGGCTTGCATACGGAAAATCCTGCCACCTACCTGTCGAAATAGAGCATCGCGCATTTTGGGCGATTAAGGAGCTGAATCTGTCTCTTGAGGATGCGGGCAGCCATCGGAAGCTGCAGTTGAACGAACTGAATGAGCTTAGGGATGAGGCTTACGATAACGCGGTTGTCGTTAAAAATCGAACGAAGGTGTTTCACGATAAACACCTTTTGCGCAAAACCTTCGTACCTGGTCAGCAGGTACTGCTTTACGACACCCGACTTCACTTCCATCCAGGAAAGCTCAGATCTCGCTGGAAAGGGCCGTATTTTGTGCGGAATGTATATCCGCAAGGCGCTGTGGATTTGGAAAATCCAAAGGACGGTTCACTTTTCAAAGTAAACGGACACCGATGCAAACCGTACCTTAGCGCCGAACCAACAGAGGAGCTCCTGTTCCTACAGGAGCCGGTTTACCCTGAATGATCTTCCTCTGCCTACCTCCAAACTTCGGTTATCCAGCCAAGAACAGTGGACACTGTTCCAAATAAGTTTGGGGGTATGTACAAACCATTCTGTATATATTTGTGTATATTCTTTTTCTTTTCTTTAAAAACAAAAACAAATAAAAATCGTGTATCGCTAACCGACAATTTTGACCCTTCAAATGATCTCTTCATGCAATGACAGTGAGGACACTGTCCAGTTTAAGTTTGGGGGTACGCTCGGTACGCATTTCTTACCTTCGCATTCATATGTATATTTTGCATCTGCATATTAAAATCCATAAAATCCATAAAAATCTGAAAATTTTCTAAAAACATAAAAACTTTTCTGTCAAGTTAGCTAGTGGGAGAACTCTGATTCAACATTTCGACGGTTTTGTTTGATAAAATAAGAATAACTAAATCTTACATCACACTACAGCTGATATACGTCTTTACATCAGCTGAAAGTTAGCTAGTGGGAGAACTCTGATTCAACATTTTCGACGGTTTTGTTTAGATTTTGAAAACCTGAAAGATAACTCTCCTTTGAAGTTAACTATAGCTGATATACGTCTTTACATCACACTACACGTGTCGTGAGTTTTTGGGAATTAGATGACAAGTCTTTTATGTTGAAAAAAACTTTTAAATGGATCAATGATTTTCTGAGGATCAAATAGGTTTGTTCTGAAATAAGTAATGTCAAGAAAAGTTTATGAAGTAAAGCGAATATGAAGGAATATTATTGATGCCGTAATTGGAACTAAGTCTGAAAAATAACCCATCTGAAACTTGATTGGAATGATTACACACCGAACCCACTAAACACGTCTTTTATCCAAAAAAATAATTGAACTGCCGGTTATATCTCCGTTCGTATTAAAATCATCTGATTTTCACGCCAAACTGTCTTTTGTTTTTGGACCTAGGTAACTTGAGTAATTAAGTCCGCTGGGGTGTTTCTACACCTAATGCCCTAAAACCAACTGGTTTGGGTGCATTGGCCCAAAGCTCGCTAAGAAGCCTAGAAAGTCCAGATAAAAACAAAATCAAGCAAGTGTTCTCTCCGAGTTAAAATTCCTAACGGTTCTTTGTGTGAGAATAATCTTGATAAAAGACAGACTTTTAAAAAAAATTTAGCGGAGATATGAAGGTTTTACTCTATGATAAAGACTATTGCACGTTCACAGAGGTGTGTATGAAATGAAAACAAGAAAAAGGTGGAGTGAAGAATAAGACCTAGTTTCCTGTTAGGGAAGATAGAAATTCTGAAGTTGAAACTTTACTGGAAAACGAAACTTGAAAAATACTTAACTCTTTATAAAACTTATGTGATCCTTTTAAAATTGTTATCTGGGCTTTATTGTGCGACATGATGACTTTATTCGACCTTTCGGGAACTTAACGACACTATTTGCACTGCACGTAAAGACATATAAAATCTGTAGTTAAATAAGAAGCGAGGTGTGAAAAATAAAGGTTCGATAGTCTAGGCTTAGGATTATAGAATTGTTATTTTCTAAAACAAAACTTTAGGGTTTGAATCTTAGTTATTTTACAAAACCAACTTGACCGGATTTTGTGGGTTGTATCCGCTGAAAACCCTCAGGAGACAACACTCCTCCTACTAGGGACACCTAGAGGTTTAACGGCTTGTTGCACATGCTCAGTGCAATCGCGTTCCCTGCGAAAGTGAGGTTAGGAAATTTTTTGAGAATAAGTTGGCTTTGCTCGGGACGAGCAAATAATAAGTTTGGGGGTATTTGTTCATATCAGATTTTTGCATTTTCATACCGCCCAATTTTTGTCACATTGCATATCGGTAGATACTCTTGAGCCGTGTTTGCTAGTCAATTGCAGGATACAGGTTCTCGGTTCTAAAACGGTGAAATTCATGGAAAACACGACAAAATCCGGGTTCCTGCCAACCACAGATAAAACACGGGTCTCCGCTCTTTATCCGTCTATTGCCACACACCAGTTTAGGAGACAAAATGGCAAATCGATTGTCACCTTCATGCACAAGGCTCAATGGCAATACAAGTTCCAAGAAATCTACGCGGAGCTCAAGAAAATCTTGACAAAAGTCCACCTTTCCCTCAACAAAAATTCTGGAAGAAATGTGGAAGTATTTTCAGAAAATACATGTACCAGACAAGAGGGGACAGAAGACCAGGGAAGTACCAAGAAGCCCACACCCTAACTCTACTGTAGTGCGGCGGATCCGCGGCCAATAGGGGGTCTAGGCCGCGGATCCGCGGCCGTACTGGCGCCGTAGAAGTTCAAACTTCAGGGGTATTTTGGTCTTTGTATTTTTGTTCTGATGGTTGCCCTAGGTTTTCATCCTTTAGCCTATAAATAGCCCAGAACTTTGTGAAGGAAAGGGTCCATAATCTTGTATTCTCTTTTGTAAGGTTTAGTTGTGTTTCTTCTTCCTCTTCTCATCTCTTCTCCATTAAACTTGTAGTGAGCTTGTGAGTGAAGAATGATGAATAAAGAAGAACCGTTTATTATTTTGCTTGTCTTATTATCTTGTTAATTGTTGTAATTTTCATTTGTTAACTAGTTGTTGTTATTTCGTGTTGTTTCTTTCTTCTATCTTTTTCTTTATCCTTAAAACGACTATGATGCTTACGCTCGATCCTCGCCAAGGTGAGGTCACAAATAGCTAGTTGTTATCTTCTAATCTCTTTCTTTCTATCTTCCTCTTTTGTTTTGTTTTATTTTTCCGTATCATGATGTGTGAGTAGTTTAATACTTGTTAGGGTAGGATAAGGGAAGTTTGAGAGAAGGAAATCTCTCTCACTCTTTCCTTGCCCAACAGCTTAATTCAACTCCCGTTAATTGAACCACAATCCGCTCCTTACGGCACCCTATCCTACATGATAGCGGTGATTCCGTAGTGAGACCGGTTGTGGTTGAATTAACCGGAGGTTATGGCTAAGAGCCAAGAACGGACGGACAAGCACCAAAAGGAAGAACTTATGCGTTGGAAAGCCTAGCTTATACTCGCAAGTTCCTTCCTAGTCGTGCTAATCCCCGTTGTTGCCGATTACCGTAACACCGATATTAAGAGGGACAACGAAAGATGTGGAGACTCCTAACTCAAACTAACCTAATCCTAACCCTAACAAGCTCTCTTTACATATCATTTTACCACTTAATTAATCACAACAAAATCTGAAAAACTGGACTTAACTCGTTAAAGCACATAGAAAAAGACTCCCATCTCCCTGCGGACGACCCGTACTCAACCGGCTAGCTACAAGCGAAACCGTCTTGATTGCGGTATTTAACTAAAACTTGAACACGCAGAATCGCTAACAATCAGTGGTATACTTTCCAAAGTATAGGAGGGAATTTGGGTCAGCAGTTGTTGCACCTTTTCCCCGTATTTTACCAATTCCGGTTTGCATGTTTGGTAATCGCCGTTCACTTGACTGACGACTAGCTGGGAGTCCCCATATATGAGGAGGCTTTCAATTCCCATGTCAATGGCGATCTCGAGACCTGCTATCAAAGCTTCATATTCAGCTTCATTATTCGTTCTCGGTTCTATCAAGGAGAAAGCGAAGCGCATTATTCCTCCTTGTGGGGTCACGAAGATAAGGCCTACTCCCGATTTGATCATTGGCGTACTTTGTTTGTGCTTTTTCATGGAAGATGCTCCATCGAAATAAAGCTCCCAACGGGTATCACTACTGTCGACTGCATCAAACGCATGTTTGTCTGGCAAATCGCACTTTAGGGGAGAATCGGCAGGTATCGGGTGCTCAGCAAGGAAGTCGGCGATGGCCTGGCCTTTCACTGCCTTGAGAGGTCGGTACGTTATCGAGAACTCCATTAAGAGCAGGGCCCATTTAGCGAGTCGTCCCGTCAATATGGCCTTTGACATTAGGTATTTAAGAGGGTCCACCTTCGAAATGAGGCGGACCTCATGCGCCAACGCATAGTGCCTGAGCTTCGTTATCGCGAAGATCAACGCTAAGCAATGTTTTTCAATGGGGGAGTAGTTGCTTTCTGCCCCCAGTAGAACTCGACTTAAGTAGTAGAGTGCTCTTTCTTTCCCTTGATCGTTCTCTTGTGCCCATAATGCGCCTAAAGAACCTTCGAGGGCGGCTGTATAAAGAATGAGAGGCTTTCCCTTAACCGGAGCGGCCAACACTGGAGGGTTTTGCAGGTACTGTTTGATCTCGTCTAGTGCGCTTTGGCACTTTTGATCCCAGATGAACGGGGTTCCCTTCTTCATCAGGTGGCTGTAAGGACGGCACTTTCCTGAGAGGTTGGCTATAAATCGCCGTATGTACGCGAGTTTCCCTTGGAGAGACCGCAGCTGTTTGAGAGTTCTCGGTGGAGGCATTTCCATGATTGCCTTGATCTTGGACGGATCTATTTCGATACCCCGGTGTCGAACAATGAATCCCAGGAATTTTCCTAAGGAAACTCCAAATGCACACTTGAGCGGATTCATCTTCAAGTTGTATTGCCGAAGACGTTGAAATACGGTCTTCAGATGCTCGAGATGTTCCTCGTATGATTTGCTTTTAACAACGAGGTCGTCGATATAGCATTCGACGATTTCGTGTATAAGGTCATCGAAGATCTTCGTCATGGCCCTTTGGTAGGTGGCACCGGCGTTCTTTAAACCGAAGGGCATCACCTTGTAACAGAATATTCCCAAAGGAGTCCGGAAAGCCGTATGTTTCTGGTCTTCAGGATGCATTTTTATTTGATTATATCCTGATGAGCCGTCCATGAATGAGAAAATCTCATGCGTTGACGTATTGTCTATCATCAGTTCGGTGACTGGTACTGGGAAATCATCCTTCGGGCAGGCTTTGTTGAGATCCCGAAAGTCCACGCATATGCGCACCGTCCCATTTTTCTTCATCACTGGGACGATATTAGCAATCCATTCAGGGTATTGAACCTCCTGGATGAAGCCGGAGTCTATCAGCTTTTTGACTTCAGCGTTGATGCTCATCTCGAGCTCGAGCCGCATTCTTCTCGGCGCTTGTTTGACTGGCTTGACACCCGAGGATATCGCCAGTCTATGTACAGCAACTTCTGGATCTAGTCCCGGCATCTCGGAATAGTTCCATGCGAAGCAATCTTTATGTTGTACAAGGACGTCTTTTAACGCAGCCACCCTCTCTTCAGACAGCAGCTCGCTGACGAATGTCGGTCGCGGATTGTTTATCGTCCCCAACTCAATTTTCTTGAGGTTATCTGCAGTGGTATGTATTCCATCCTCCAGTTCTTTCGGAGCTGGGGGAAATTCTGAGATCACCTCATCATTACTGTTTTCGAGGCACCAGGGAAGGCTGTCCATGTTCTCGGATTCTTCTTGCAGTATTGTTATCATGTGACAGGTACGAATTCGCTTCCAATCCTAATGTGGAACTGGTTTTTCTTTCGTGGCCTTAGGCTCGTGCTTTTGTGGTGGTGCTACCCTCCAGTTGTTGGACAGAGCGAATTTACCAAGCTGATATTGATTTTCGACCCAATTCTTGAAGGTGAAGCAATCTTCAAGAGGATGACCTACTACTCGATGGTAAGAGCAATAGTCCGGGTGTGAGGCTTCGCCTGCTTGTTCAGGGTGTTTAGACTCCGGCAATGTAAGCATTTGATGTTTCAGGGCGAGATCAAGTATTTTCTTCGTCTTGTCCCGAGGAAACGAGTATGCTCGCCCCATTTTCTTCATAAGGGATAAATCAATAACGCTCGACTCCCGTTTGCGTGGCTTCTTAGCCCTGCTTTGTTGTTGTTGAGTGCCTTTTTGGCCTTCCGACTTATTTCTGCTTTTGAGCGGAGCCTTCTTTATAACAGGTTGATAAGGAGCGGCATTTTCATCCTTTACAGCCTGTCGGAGAAGGCGTCGCATCTTGGCTTTCTCGTAGATGGCCGTCTCACGGTTGTGATCATCTCGGACCTTTTGACCAGCTTTCTTTATAAGTCTGTCCATTTGTTCCTCGAACGACGGACCGGGTTCTTTTGCATCTGGAACTTTCACTGGCTTAGGATTAGCGTCCTCCCATTGAGCATCCGCTTCTTCATCAAGGTCATATACGACGTAGCAGCCGGGTAGTAACTCTCGTTTCTTTGAACGGATGTATCCAAGCCCTCTTGTTTCCATTCTCCCGTTAGGCAGTTTGCGTTGGATCCCGGGAATGTTCCAGACCCTGTCATAGAATTTGGCCTCTCTAACGGTCTGTTTGAAGGATATCCCCTGGCGTTTCAGCAGCTTCTTCAAACCTTCTGTATAATATCTGGAAAGACGGATAGGCTGAAGCCTGTCGAGCGTGGGATCCGCGCCATGCCAGACTTCTTTTTCCACCTTGTTTTCTTCAGAACGGTAGAATAGGATTGCCTTCTCGTTTTCTCGCCTGGGAGGGATATAGAATGTCCGCAGCTCTTCTACACTGTAGATATTAAGTGCGTCCAGTTCTTTATGATGTTTAGGCGGCACCATGGCGACTTGCAGACTTTGCTCTTCGTCAGCGGAAGCTTGTATTGAAGGTCGAGCAGAGAATACGACATGGACCTCATTCTCCGAGTCACTACCAAAGACCAATGTAGGAGTGGACGGTCCTGGCTTGTTATGTTGGGGCGGACCCGAATAAACGATCTCCTCTTCCTCCTCGGTATCACTGCCGAAGACAGGGATGGTGGCGTTAGTTTTATTTTCCGGCTTGTGACACTTCTCCGTGTCTTCGAAATCCGGCAAGAAGTATTTGGCATCTTCGTATTTGCGGATCTCGTTCACAGAGAACGGGTTCAGTTCTCCCGTCACGGTATACTCGAAACCATCCTTAAAATACTTCATACACTGATGTTGTGTAGAAGGGATGATGTTGTACTCGTGTAACCATGGTCGGCCGAGCAAAGCGTTGTAGCATGTCTTGGCGTCTATGACGTGGAACTTAATGTCCGTGACGAGTAGCCCGAAGCGTAGTGTCTGTATCACAGATCCAAGAGTCTTTGACGATTGGGAGTCGAACCCGGAGATGGTGATCTTGTCCCGAGCAAGGTGCTGGACGCTCATGCAGATTTCCTTAAACACCCGCACGTTGAGTAGGTTAACAGACGACCCGTTATCGATCAGGATTTTTCCTATCCTTATATCATGGCAGTATCCCAAGACATAGAGAGGGCGATTGTGTTCGCACGTCCCAAGTAGAAGGTCTTCATCGCCAAAAGTAACATCAGCCGTGTGCACTTCCTCTAATTCATCCTTCATCTTTTCCTCAGCCAGGCATGCTTGGAATTGTTCCGGGTCTTGGAGCGCCTTAATCAACGAATCTCTCGCCTCTTTTGATAGCAAAAGGGCGTCAAGAATGCTGAGCTGTGAGGGCAGCTTCCTCAGATGTGCCAAAACGTTGTAGTCTACCTTATTTCTCTTCGGCGGGTTCTTGGCGTTTAACTCTTCCGCCACTTGGTCATCTAAGATGATATCTTCAGAGACCTTTTCTTTCCCTTTATCTTTTCTGTTCAAGGGTCCGAGGTTCTTTTCAGGCAGCGTCCGATTCCGCAGCCGGATATTTTCGCAGACCTTCGGTTCTTCTTCTTTTCCTGAAGCTGACTCTTTAAAGAGAGGGGCAAGTTCTAGCTCTTCATCAGAATCACTCCCGAATGTAGGCACTTGTGATCCACCGGTGTTAACCATGCAACAATCGCCAGCAGTTCTTTTAAGCCCTTCGGTCGTATTTCTTTGCTCCCGACGAGTTTTACGTTTTTCCCGCTTAAAGCGTTGTCGATGAGCAACGTATCCTTGCCACCATCTATCGAAAGCTTTGCACTCTTGAGTGGGGTGCGAAATCCTCCGATGATATAAGCAATACGAGGGGTGCATTTCCACTTCACCGGCGATGTTTCCTTCAGAGGATGGTAGCTTCATGCCCATTGATATGGCTTTAGCGAACTTTTTCCTCATCTTGAATTGGCTTTTGTCGGTAGCGGAGGTGTTTTGCTCCAGCGGGATCGTCTCAGCTCCTTCATCAAGTCGCTGGCGCTTGGCCCTTTCAAATATAGCCGCCTCGCACTCCCGATCAGCTTTACTTTTCAACCGAGCTTCATTGAGGAAAGCGTCGATTATTTCCTCTGGTGGCCTTAAAACTTTTGGTTCGGGATCTGCCCCCAGCTTTTCGGTGCAAGGAGTCTCCTCATCGTTCGTGATCGAATGGGAAATCATATGACAGCTCGCCACATATTCCTCGGATTCATCTGATGAACTTTCTCCTTCATCTTCTTCTTGAAAGACATGATTGAGGAACTCTTGGAATGTAATGGGAGTCCGCGCCTTTTGGTTGTATTCTTCCAACGCGTCAATTTGCTTTTGTAAGTCCGTACGTTTGCCGCCAGGCTTCGCGGGCTTCGTAGATTTCTTCTTTTTCTTTTTCGAAGATTTTGATGACTGGTTGCGAGTGCTTGAGCCACCACCATCGGTCTTTGGAGTTGGACGCGGTTTCAACATCCCTTCAATGACCTGCGGTTCCAACGGGTTCTTCCACTCGATCGCTGGACATGTCTGAAGATCGTTTAGCATCCTCTTTGTCTTGGCTGATAATACAACCTCCCAAGGAGCTTCTTCAATGACGGAGCATGTTGCCCCCGGCGTATTCGTCCCCTTAGAGGTGTGTGGCTGCGGGGGATTCACCTTCCATTTGTCAGATAACGCGAACTTGCCCTGTCGGTACTGGTTTTCAAGCCAATTCTTGAAGACGTAGCAATCTTCGATCGGATGGCCTAGTACTCGATGATAAGGACAGTAGTTGGGCTCGTTGACGTCACTTGGTTGCAACGGACATTTTGGATCTGGCAGGTTTATGAGTCTGTTGCGTAACGCCAGCTCGAATAACCTCCTCGTTTTATCGCGGGGGAAGGAATAAGGACGTCCCATCCTATCCTCAAGGGGTACGTACGGGCGCGTATTGTTTGGACGAGCAACCGGCTTCGAGTCGTTCAGTTGTTGTTGAGCATTAGCGACAACGATCGCTTTTCCCTTTCCTTTGTCATTTCGGGAATCCGGCTTTGGGAGAGGGGGTTTATTGCCCATCTGGTCCATCTGCGCTAGTTTGTCAATCAAAGCCTGGAAGGTAGTCAGCTTGAAGAACATCATAAACTGTGAGATGGTTGCTTGTGGATCAAGGGTTCCAACAAACATTCCCACCGCAGGGGCTTCTTCTATGCGCTGCTCACACTTCGACCATAGATTACGCCACCGTATAGCGTACTGAACCCATGTCTCGCCGGGTTTTACCCTAGCGTTAATCAGTGCCGTCATCGGGGTACGTTCACTGGCACTTGCAAAGCGTTGGGTAAACAGCAGCTCCATTTCCGCGAAGGTTTTAATAGAATCATTAGGGAGTTCAGAGTACCACTCGAACGCCGTATCTGATAGACTTCCAACGAACTGGCGGAGCAAAAGCTTGTCATCGCCGCCGGTGTTACCGCAAAGCGCCCTGAACTGGGCAACATGCTGATGGGGATTGCCGGTCCCCTTGTAGACATGAAACTTGGGAATTGTGTAACCCGACGGGTACTTGATTTGGTCATACCAGCCTGGATACGGCCGCCCCGTTTTTACGACGTGGCCGGCTGCTTCGGCCGCATGATGAACCCTTATTTGCTGGGCTATGTATTCATCCAGATCAGTTTTAGAGATTGTATCCTCTTTAGCTGCGGACAAAACTGGTGGAGGATTCGACGTCTCTCCCTATCGTCTTCAAGAATGATTGGGGGATCTTCAGCAGGTGGATCTTGTTGAATCATCATACCCACCATATCCTGGAACAGGAGGGCCATCTTCTTTATGTTGGCTGCCTGCTCCGCAGCCTCTTTATCCTTCTTCTCTAGTACGCGACGAAGGAATTCAGCGTCCGTTTCTTGTTCTTGACGCTCGTCCGAGGAAATTTCAGGGGTTTCTTTTGGCCCTGTAAGTGCGGCCATAGCGTTCATCATCTCTTGGAGCTTCTGCTGCTGCTCCTGAGCCTTGGCCACTGACCTCGTGTGCGGTCTATGACCTGTTGATATGCGGCTATCCTCCTTTCCCGATGCTACATAAACTGTATGAACTATCATGCCCCCTGACTTAGGGCGTTTGGGTTTGCCATTTTTAACTTTTGCCACTGACGCGGGAGTTTTCTCTGGCCTCCTTCTTTTGTGGGCCGTTGAGGTTGAAGGAACCGTTGAAGTGGGCATCCTAGCGGCTGCTGTCCCCCGTTGTTTAATGGGACGGTCTTTGTCTTTTTCCACCTTCGCCTTTTTCTGGTGACGAGAGTGACCTGGGTCAATCACGGAGTCTTGAACCCTCCTCCAAACTTTATATATTTTTGAGGACAGCCGTTGAGGGGGCTGTTCTTGCTTCGTTTCTGAAACTCTCTCCGCAGGTGGAGGAGATCTCTTCAGTGTAGCGGTTGGAGAGTTCTTCCGTACCCTCCTCAGCAGTTCAAAGCTGTTCCCGGTTGGGATAGCAGCGTTGACTGGAGCCGGTGGAGTTAGCCCTGAGGGAGAGTTGACCCCTGCCTTCCTCACTCGTTGCCAATGGCGACGTCGAGCACGGCGAGCCGTTGCGATTGGCTCAGAGATTGAGATAGTTTCTTTTTGCCCCCTGTCTGAATGAGGCGCCGCCGGTGTTAATCTCTTAAAGACTGAGGTTGTCTTCTGAGGGGTGATATTCAACCTGCCGAAGACGGATCCCTGAGCAGATGCAGGAGCAGGAATCGTCAGTCTTGAAAAGACTGACTCTTTGATAGGGGAAGCCGCCTTGACGACTTCTGGGGCAGCAGTTATTGCCTTCCTTTGGACAGCCATTTTAGAGTTCAGATTTAGCCTGGTGAAAACAGAGGCTGTCGGTTTGGTAGCGGGCGATCCGTCGACAGGGGCCACAGTAATTGAAAGTCGATCGAAGACCGACTTCTTAGGAGCTTCTTGTCCGGGCATAGGAGTGCTAAAGCTCATTGGCGGGAGCATGGTCCCGAAGAAGAGCCCAGTGGTGGCTTGAGTTACCTGTTCCACTGGCATGGTGAACAAAGAAGCCGCTTGGGGCCCATATGCTACACCTCCCAGTGAGGTGGAGCATCCGTTGCAGTGGCACTTCGTGCAGTTGGTGCAATTAGAGGCCATTGAATCTTGAGTTCTGCGCCAGGCATAGGACCAAATCTTAGTAACTTGAAATCCGAAGGCAACCATTAACAAACCGCGACTGGTTCGCGAAAACGACACACGAAGTGTGGAGTGGAAAGAGGAAAAGGTCCCACCGGGCGTGCCAGAATCTGTTCCCCTCCGAACGGCGGCGCACAGGACCGCTGGGTCCTGGCACTGAGATTCAGGGCAGATGCTATTTGGTTTTATCCGTCTACCTCTCCGAAGATGCCAAGTTGATTTATGGCACCATGTATCGGAGGTTTAGACGGATGCGGCCGATGTAGCAGACTTCGTCAGATTCCCCCTCGATTGAGGGGTTTTTGATTGTGGGGACACTCTTCCCTGCAGGCGCAAGCCCCTGCGGTTAATTACGCTACCGCATCGCGGTAACCACTTTCTCCTTCTCCAGAATTTCACTTCGTGTCATGTGTGTTTGTTTTGTTTGTGGTTGCCCGTGGATTGTATACGGAGACTGAGTAATGCCGTCGCCCGTAGGACGTGGACTAGTCCAAATCCGTATTTACTTAGATTTAGGTTCGGTGTTTTTTAGTTTAAGGATACGTTAGTCGCGTTGCGGCTAAGATCAACTTAAACGTTTGTTAAGGATACGTTAGTCCAGTTTGAGACTAAGATCAACTTAACGTGATAATCCATTTAATATCTGGCCATCGGGACTCGTCACCTCTCTAACGTCGTTGAAGGATTACAACGGCAGATGTCAGAGGAGTTCAGAGATGTACCCTTGAACCAAGGTTGATTTGGAGTTTTATAGTCCGTTTGAATGTTTAAGGATACGTTAGCCGTGTTTGGGGGGGGCTAAGATCAACTTAAACGAGATCGTTTAGATCCGGCAAAAGAGCATTTGGAGGCTCTATTGTTCCAGTTTAGGGACGTAGTGGTCCATAGATGGTTTAGGGACGTTGCGGTCCATGCTCCAGTTTAGGGACGTGGTGGTCCATGTTCCAGTTTAGGGACGTGGTAGTCCATATTCCAGTTTAGGGACGTGGTGGTCCGACATTAGTTTAAAGACGTTTCGGTCCGACATTAGTTTAAGGACGTCTCGGTCCGACATTAGTTTAAGGACGTTTCGGTCCAACATTAGTTTAAGGATGTCTCGGTCCGATATGTGGTCGTCGGGACCCGTCACCTCTCTGACGTCGTTGAAGGATTACAACGATAAGTGTCAGAGGAGCTCGGAGATGTACCCTCGAACCGGATATAAATTAATTTAAAAGAGTAGTCGTGCTCAGTCAATTTAATTTAAGGACTTATGGCCAAAATTGGGCTAAGTCCAGCTTCAATATTTTTTTGTCTTCGGCCTGTTCTAGGGCTTTACCCCTTTTTAGTAATGCACTGCATTATTCTTGTTTTGAATGGGCTCTGCCCTTTATAAATGATGCAGAGCATCTATTTTGTTTGGGCTCTGCCCTTTTTAAAATGCATAGCATATTTGATTGAGCCTGTTAGGCCTTTTAATTGGGCTCTGTCCCTTTTCTTTATGATGCAGCGCATCTGTTTTAGTTTGGGCTCTGCCTCCTTTTTTTTAAAGTAATGCGTTACATTTTATTAGGCCCGTTAGGCCTTCTTTAATTGGGCTTGGCCCTTTTGTAAGCAATACAGTGCATTTTTTTGGCACTTTGCGCTAAGTAATGAGCGCAAGCTCATATGATGATGACACGTGTCATGCTCTGGTGAGCGCAAGCGCAACAGCGCAGTGCGCTGCGCTAGTGCGCTGCGCTGCTGACACGTGGCACGCTCAGGTGAGTTGCGCCAATTCCAGAGAGCAAAGCTCTATTTCAAGAGCGCAAGTTGTTTTACAGCTGACACATGACGCTCTCTCAAGAGCGCAACAGCGCAGTTTGGAAGTGCAAAGCACTAAGAATCTTTTAGATTCAAGAACAGGAGTGCAGAGCACTATTTAATTTCTTGATCTAATTTAGATCAAAGAAAATAAATTTTTCTTTTTTGTTTCAGGAACCAGAGGTTCATAAAAAAGTGCAAAGCACTATTATTACTTATTTTTCTTTTTATTTAAAAATTATTGATCTTGTTCTTAGATCCATAATCTGTCCATAAGAGAATTTTCTCTTTTTCCTAAAGGTTTTTTACCTTTTGTTGTTCTTGAGGAATTCTTCAAGAGTTCTCTTCTCTTTTTCTTTTAGCAAGATGTTCCTTCCTTTTAATTGAGGCCTAGGGTCCTTTTTATAGTGCCCATAAATTAGTTAAATTTGTTAAAAAGATCTTTCTCTGAGTGATTTGGGAAATTTTCCCCACCGTTGGATCTTTGATCCAAGGGCTTCTGCTTTGCAGAAGAAAATCTTCTTGTTTTAACAAGAACAGAGAAGATTTCTTGGAAATTTAATTCTGTTTGGCGCAGATGCCCCAGCGTGTGATACGTGTCGCGCAGCGCAACTGCGCTAGCGCATCTGCGCTAACACGTGTCGCGTAGCGCAGAGCGCAGCGCAGAGCGCAGCGCAACTGAAGCGTTGCTTCATAAAAATAGTGCTTTGCTCTGATTGGGCGCGCCTTCTTGGGCGCTGTGCTCCTTGCGCTAACGTGTCTGATTTTGACATGTGGCGCTCTGCGCGCAGCGCAAAGAATCTGAAGCGTTGCTTCTGTTATTAAAGTTTAAATTTTCCAAGCAGAGCTTTGCTCTGATTGGGGGGAGATGAAGCGTTGTTACATCTCCCGCCTCGGAATTTGAACAGAGCTTTGCTCTGATTGGGGTAAACAGAATGCGTCGATTATCTTATCTGATAGCCCTGGAAGTTCCGGCTCGGGACCTGCCCCCAGTCTCTCTGTGTAAGGATCTTCTTCATCGTCTGTAGAAGAGTGAGAGATCACATGACAACTCTACGTAATCCTCAGATCTATCTGATGAGTCTTCTCCATCATCTTCGTCCTCAAGGATGTGGCCAAGGAACTCTTGGAGCGTGATTGGAGTCCGCGCCTTCTGGTTATACTCTTCCAGCGCGTCAATCTGTTTCTGCAAGTCTGTGCGCTGGTCGCCAGGCTTTACGGGCTTCTTGGATTTCTTCTTCTTTTTTGAAGATTTCGACGGCTGGGTGTGAGCACTTTGGCTATCACCACCAATCATTGGAGTTGGGTGCGGCTTTAGCATCCTTTCGATAATCTGGGGTTCCAGCGGGTTCTTCCACCTGATCGCCGGGCATGTCTGAAGATCACTCAGCATCCTTTTGGTTTTGGACGAAAGAGCCACCTCCCATGGAGCTTCTTCAACAAAAGAGCACGTTGCCCCCGGTGTGTCTGTCTTCTTAGGAGTGTGCGGTTGTGATGGGTTTACTTTCCACTTCTCAGGCAGCGCAAACTTGACTTGTAGGTACTGATCCTCGATCCATCCCTTAAAGACGAAGCAATCCTCGATCGGATGGCTTACCGTTTGGTGGTAAGGGCAATAATTGGGATTATTCACTTCTCTGGGTTGCGTTGATCGCCTTGGATTCGGCAAATTGATGAGCCTGTTGCGCACCGCCAGCTCGAACAGCCTCTTCGTTTTATTCTGCGGGAATGAGTAAGGGCGCTTCATTTTCTCATTGTAATAGCGTCGTCTCTCTTCCTACTGATCCGTTAGTCTTGGAGCACTGGGCTGTTGTTGGGTGTTCGCAACGAAGGTCGCCTTCCCTTTACCCTTTTCGTTCCGCGGTTCCGGTTTCGGAGGAGACGGTCTGTGACCCATCTGATCCATCTGGGCCAACTTGTCGATTAAAGCCTGGAACGTGGTCGGTTTGAAGAACATCATGAACTGTGAAATAGTTGCATGAGGGTCTAGGGTGCCCACGAACATGCCCACCAATGGTGCTTCTTCGATGCGCTGCTCGCACTTCGACCACAGATTCCGCCATCGGATTGCGTATTGAACCCAAGTTTTGCCCGGCTTCACCCTTGCATTGATCAATGCCGTTATTGGAGTGCGTTCACTAGCGCTCACGAATCGCTGGGTGAACAATAACTCCATTTCTGCGAAAGTTTTGATGGAGTCGTTTGGAAGTTCAGAGTACCATTCAAACGCCGTCTCTGATAAGCTGCCGACGAATTAGCGGAGCAAAAGCTTATCATCGCCCCCGGTGTTGCCGCACAGAGCTATGAACTGGGCGACGTGCTGGTGGGGATTGCCCGTCCTCTTGTACACATGGAATTTGGAGATTGTGTATCCCGGTGGGTATTTTATCTGGTCATACCAACCCGGATATGGTCGCCCAGTTTTGACAACTTGTCCGGCTGCCTCATTTGCCTGGTGAACACTTATTTGCTGAGCAATATAGTCATCCAGGGAAGCTTTAGAGATTGTTTCCTCTTTGGCTGTTAACAGAGCCGACAGAGAATTCGATGTTTCTCCTCTGTCATCTTCAATAATGATCGGAGGGTTTTCGGCTGGAGAATCCGGCTGTATCATCATCCCGACCATGTCTTGGAAGAGAAGTGCCATTCGCTTAATGTTAGACGCTTGCTCCGCGGCTTCTTTGTCCTTCTTTTCGAGGACTCTGCGAAGGAAATCAGCATCGGTTTCTTGTTCATAACGTTGCTCCGATGACGCCTCCGGGCTTTTTTTTGGTCCGGTGAGTGCGGCCATTGCAGTCAGCATCTCCTGAAGCTTCTACTGTTGTTGTTCCTGAGCTCTTGTGATGGATCGGGTGAGTAGTCGGTGGCCCGTAGAAGCGCAGCTATCCTCTTTCCCGGATGCCATGTAAATAGTATGGACCATTATGCCCCCAGACTTAGGGCGTTTGGGCTTAGTGCCTTTGACATTTGTCGCAGGCATGGGGATCTTCTCCGGCCTTCTCTTCTTATGAGCGGTCAAAGTTGAGAGGGCCGTCGCAGTGGGCACCCAGATAGCTTTTCGTGGCTTAGCAGGATGGCTTTCTTCTTATTGAACCTTCGCCCTTTTCTGTCGGCGAGGGTAATCTTGATCAACTACTGAGTTCCGAGCCTGCCGCCAAACTTTGTAGATTTTGGAGGACAGTCGCTGAGGGGATTGTTATGGCTTTGCTTCCGTAACATTTTCCATGGATGGAGGGGATCTTTTCAGCACGGCGGTAGGAGAATTCCTACGCACCCTATTCAGCAGCTCAAAACTGTTCCCGGTTGGAACAACAGCATTAATTTCCACCATTGGAGCTGGTGGAGTTAGCCCAGAAGGGGAGTTGCCCTCGGCCTTCCTTACCCGGCGCCAGTAGCGACGTCGAGTGTGTCGAGCTGATGGGGTTGGCTCGGTGACGGGGATGGATTTGTCTTGCTCCTTGTTCAGGTGAGGGGCTGTTGCCGGCGTCAGCCTCTTAAAGACTGATGTCCTTTGAGTAGCAGGAGCGGGAGTGGGAGTTAGGACAGCCAGTCTTGTAAAGACCGACCCCTTGGCAGGAGAAGCCGCCTTGACGACTTCAGGAGTAGGGTTGGTTACTCTCTTCGGAATAACCTTCTCTGTGATTGCAGGCTTCATCATGGACTCACCTGAACTTTGGCCCAATTTGAAGAAGACCGAGGCACCGGTGCTGGACGACCCGTTGAGAGGGGCCATAGTAGCTATAAGCCGATCAAAGACCGACTTCTTGGGAGCTTTCGGTGTCAGCACAGGAGCGGTGAAGCTCGTTGGCGGGAGCATGGTCCCGAAAAACAACCCTGTGGTGGCTTGCGTGACCTGTTCCACCGGCATTGTGAACAGGGAAGCCGCCTGGGGCCCATAAGATATACCCCTAGTTGAGGCAGGATATGGGTTGCAGTTGCATGTGGAACACTTTGAGAAGGTGAACGCCATTGATCCTTTGCTTTCTGCACCAAGCAAAAAGCCAAATCTTAGTACCTCGAAACCCAAGGGCAAGCATTAGCAAACCGCGATTCATTCGCGAACACGACACACGGAGTGTGGAGCGGAAAAAGGAAAAGGTCCCACTGGGCGTGCCAGAATCTGTTCGCCGCCGGAAGTCGGGAAGACTGGACGTCTTGCCTGAATCTGGGGGCAGATGCTAATTGGTGCTATCCGTCCACCTCTCGGAAGATGCCAAGTTGATTTATGGCACCATATATCGAAGGTTTAAACGGATGCGGCCGATGTAGCAGACTTCGTCAAATTCCCCCTCGCTTGAGGGGTTTTTGATTATGGGGACAATCTTCCCTGCAGGCGCAAACCCCTGCAGTTAATTACGCTACCGCATCGCGGTAACAACTTTCTCCTTCTCCATATGGTCACTTCGTGTCGTGGGTGTTTGTTTTGTTTTTGGTTTCCCGTGGATTGTATACGGCGACTAATTTGCGTTGTCTCCCATAGGACGTGGATTAGTCCAAATCCGTATCTTTCTGAGATTTGGGTTTGGGGGGGTTGTGTTTAAGGATACGTTAGCCTTATTTTGAGGCTAAGATCAACTTAAACATTTGTTAAGGATACGTTAGTCTAATTTTAGACTAAGATCAACGGGATCGTTTAGATCCGACAAGAGAGCAATTGGGCTCTGTTATTTAGTTTAATGACATTGCGGTCGATAATTAGTTTAAGGACATTACGGTCCATTGTTAGTTTTAAGACATCGCGGTCGAGGTTAAGGACATCATAGTCCGTGAGTTTAAGGACCTCACAGTCTGGTGTTAGTTTTAAGACATCACGGTCGAGGTTAAGGACATCATAGTCCGTGAGTTTAAGGACCTCACAGTCTGATGTTAGTTTTAAGACATCACGGTCAAGGTTAAGGACATCATAGTCCGTGGATTTAAGGACTCCACAGTCTGACGTTAGTTTTAAGACATCACGGTCGAGGTTAAGGACATCATAGTCCATGGATTTAAGGACTCCACAGTCCGACATTAGTTTTAATACATCACGGTCAAGGTTAAGGACATCATAGTCCGTGGATTTAAGGACTCCACAGTCCGACGTTAGTTTTAAGACATCACGGTCGAGGTTAAGGACGTCATAGTCCATGGATTTAAGGACTCCACAGTCCGATGTTAGTTTTGAGACATCACGGTCAATAATTAATTTAAGGACATTACGGTCCATTGTTAGTTTTAAGATATCGCGGTCGAAGTTAAGGACATCATAGTCCGTGGATTTAAGGACTCCACAGTCCGGTGTTAGTTTTAAGACATTGCGGTCGAGGTTAAGGACATCATAGTCCATGAGTTTAAGGACCCCACAGTCCGTAGTAATGTGTGGTTGTCGGGACCCGTCACCTCTCTGACGACGTTGAGGGATTACAACGACAGATATCAGAGGAGTAAAGAGATGTACCCTCGAACCGGGTGTAAATTGATTGGGAGAGCAGATGAGCTCAGTTCAATTTAAATTGAGGACTTATGGCCAGAATTGGGCTAAGTCCAGTTAAAAATGTTTAACATTTGTTCTGGCTATTAAGCCTTTACTTGGGCTCGGCCCTTTTTAATAATGTATGAGCATTGGGCTCTGTCATTTCGTATGGAATTAAATGCATAGCATTTATCAGGAACAAAGTAGTGTCATGACAGTGCGCCACGTGGCGCATCAGGCGCTTTGCGCCAATTAAAGAGCACGTTGCGCTTCTGTCGGTTAGCGCACACGAGGAGGACACGTGTCGCTCTTAGCGCTAAGCGCTAGTTTGTTAGCGCACTGTGCTTTTAATTTATGAGCGCGATGCGCTAGTTTATGGGTGCGCCAGTGAGTGACACGTGGCGCGCTTAGCGCTGAACGCCAACCCAAGAGCGCAGTGCGCTGTTTTCAGGAGCGCAAAGCGCAGATCGTGTTTATGGTTGACACGTGGCATGTTTTGGCGCTGAGCGCCAGTCCAAGGGGCGCAAGGGCGCGGTTCATGAGTGCAAAACACTTTTCAGTAGCGCAAAGCGCATTTTGATCAATTTTAAGATCAGAAAACAAACTTATGTTCTTCAAAGGAGGCCTTGCCTCGAGATCCAAGAACAAAAGTTCTTCTTTTTATGAAAGGCTCTGCCTTTATAGATCAGAAGATCTGTGAAGTAAAAATACTTCTTATATTTTTTTTATAATTACATCTTTTGATCCTATTATCAAAGATCTTGGTCTTTTTTTAGATCTGTGATCTTTTTAGAAGATGTTTCTTCTTTTTACGAGATGGTTTCATCTCTGTTGTTCAAGAATTAATTCTTTACCTTTTAAGATGAAGAAATGATCTTCTTTTTAAAGGCTAGCCTTTCCTTCTCTTTGAGTTTTTTCTCAAAGTTTGCAGAGGGTTTTTTCTTTTTGAGACTTGAAGTCTTGGGGCCTTTATATAGGGCCAATTGATTTGTTAAATCAGTTTAAAAGATCTTTCTCTCGATTGATTGGGGAATATTTCCCACCGTTGGATCTTTGATCCTAAAGCTTCTGTTTGACAGAAGATAGTCTTCTTGTTTTAAATAAGATTAAGAAATCTTTCTATGCAGAATTTGTTCTGTTTTGGTAGTTCATTATTTACCATTGGATCATTGATCCAGCGGTGCTTAAAGCACAATCTTGTTATTTGGAAAGATTTCGAGAAATCTTTCCTTAACAGAATTTAATTCTGGTTAATAAACGATTTATCATTATTATTAGATCTTTTGATCTACCGATGGGAATTTTAATTCCAGCGCTGGCGCACCTACGTTGGACACGTGGCGCGCAGCACAGAGCGCTTTGCAACTGCGCTAGCGCACCCGTGCTTGACACGTGGCGCACAGCGCAGAGCGCTGGATCTGAAGCGTTGCTTCAGCAGAGCGCTGGATCCGAAGCGTTGCTTCAACAGAGGTGTCTTTTCACCTTCCTTTTTAAGTCAAATTTATATTCCCGAGAATCTTTCATTTCTCAATCTTGGAAATAGTTCCATTGTGCACAAAATTTTCTGTGCTTCGTCTTTATAACTCGAAGCAAAACTTCTTCCTTTTCTCATCCCCAAAGAACATTCTCAACTATGGCTTGTAACCGCCCCCATGCTCGTAGACAGCCATGGGAAGTGCCCATTCAGGACCTTGTTCCTCGCTTTGCTGCGCGCTTAGTGAATCCTTCTCTCACGGATGAGCAGTGCGACGCTGCGCTGCACGATCTTTTGACTCGTGTGGGGTCCCCTCTTCCCCCACACTCCATTTGGTTTCGGATGATCCTTGCGTCTGTGCTCGCCGATCTTCCCCCTCACCCAGCGGAGATGACCCCGGCGATGCTCGATGCGGCTAAGGACAAGCTCGAGTGTTTCCATGAGGCGTGCCTGATTACTCAAGCTCAGAAAGACTGCTCGGTTCACTTGTTGAGCCAGATAAGAGCCCAGCGGGCTATCATGTCTGCTTTTGCGGATGAACATAGCGCCAATCGGTAGGGAGCCATTCCTCGTGAAAATCGTCGTTTTGATGTGCTGGAGAAGGCGACGAGGGAGTTACAGAATTTTGTTTATTGTTTTGTTGATCCCTGTGCCACTGATCTCTTGTTTGGTGATATTTTTTAAATGTAATAATAATAATAATAATAAAAAGATGTTTTAATTTAGTATTTTATTATTTGTTAAGTGTTCTCTTGTTTTTAATTCTTTGTTATTCCTCTGTAAGATATTTATGTGCTGCATAATCATTAAGCGTTGCTCTGCTTTCCAATCTTGGAAACAGAGCTTTGCTCTAATTTGGGGTGCGCAGCACAATTGCGCTAGCGCTAGCGCATTCGCGTTTTGACACGTAGCGCGCAGCGCGCCTTGCGGTAGCGCACTCGCGCTCGACACGTGGCGTGCAGCGCAGGTCGCAGGGTAACTGCGCTAGCGCACCAGTGTCAGACACGTGGCGAACAGCGCAATGCGCAGCTCAACTGCGCCAGCGCACCTTTGTTAGACACGTGGCGCGCAGCGCAGAGCACAGGATCTGAAGCGTTGCTTCAATTTTTGACTCTTAAATTTCTAAACAGAGCTTTGCTCTGATTGGGGGACGCAGAAGCGTCGCTTCATTTCCAGTCTTGGAACTTGAACAGAGCTTTGCTCTGATTGGGAGACGCAAAAGCATCGCTTCATTTCCAGTATTGGAATTTGAACAGAGCTTTGCTCTGATTGGGGGAAACAGACATATCATCTCGCAAAATGACATTGAGGTGGATAAAGCTAAGATTGAGATCATTTCCAATCTCCCTCCTCCCAGATGCGTCAGAGACATCCGAGCTTTCCTTAGCCAAGCCGGTTTTTATAGACGGTTTATCAAGGATTTTAGCAAGATTGCTAGACCCTTGACTCTTCTGCTGGCCAAGGACACCACATTCGATTTCTACTCGAGCTGTGTGACTGCGTTCGAATCACTAAAAAGCTCACTCACTTCTGCTCCCGTACTTTCTTCTCCTCTCTAGATGTATCCCATTGAGATTATGTGCGATGCATCCGACTTTGCCATCGGTGCTGTCCTAGGACAGCACATCGATAAGATGTCGCACGTAATCTACTATGCTAGCCGAACCCTGAACATTGCCCAGCTGAATTACACAACAACCGAGAAGGAATTCTTGGCTGTTGTGTTTGCATTAGAAAAATTCAGGCCTTACTTGATCGGCTCTCCAGTCATTGTCTACACAGACCATTCTGCTCTACGCCATCTTTTTGCAAAGAAGGACGCAAAATCTCGGTTGATACGTTGGATCCTCTTACTCCAAGAGTTTGACCTTGTCATCAAAGACAAAAGAGGATGTGAAAACGTAGTGGCCGACCATCTTTCATGACTTCCTTCTTCGCCGACGCTTCCACTTCCAATAAACAACGTTTTTCCGGATGAACAACTCTTGACAGTATCATGCGAACCCTGGTTCGCAGATACTGTGAACTATTTGGCAACAGGATTACTACCAAACGAGTGGTCAAGTCAGGACAGACTTCGATTCTTATCCCAAGTAAAACACTTTTACTGGGACGAACCCTATCTGTTCAAATACTGTCCCGACCAGATTATTCGTCGGTGTGTGCCTGATAATGAATTCAAGAGTGTGCTGTCATTTTGCCACGATGTCACGACCCAAAATTGGCACGTGACGGCCCTAATACTACGCAATGCCTAAAGACGTAACGCAAAAAAAGAAAGCCAAAACCCAGAAATCTAAACCATGAAAATACGGAAAAGATAATAAAAGTTTTTGAAATATTTGAAATCGCAACCCAAATTCTTTAAAAGTCCAACTTCTTTCTTTAAAATTTTGGCAGCACCCCCTTTGTAAAAACTGACCCCAAAATGGGTACAACAAACAAAGATAAATAAGACATCCCCAAATGGGAGCAAATACACGCCCAAAGGCGGAAAACAATCACCACCACAAATATACGACGCCGTAGCGAAGAAATAAAGACAATAGAGATAAAGCTGAATAAAAGACAATAGAAAGGAAACTGTATAAAAGACAGCAAATCCACAAATAAAATACAATATCGTCCTCACCCAGTCTCTAAGTCAACAACATAAAAGTAGATGGAGAGTACAAGATACAACGAATGTACAATATGAAATACAGATAATCATCAAAACCCACCTAAGCAAAATAGTACACTGTGAGCCGATGCGGTATCTGTAGCAAAAGATGATAGATGAATAACCTGCATCGACTACTCTGGGGAAATACCCTGCAAAACAACCGTGGCACAACGGGGGTGAGTTGCCAACTCGTGAATAGTAGATAACATATGCAAGTAATCGTAGGTATGTACGTACAGCATGAATCTAAGATATGCAATTTACAGTAATAACAGGTCATGTGAATGCAGAATAATGGAAAGTACACTAGCAGGTACAATCAATATGTGAAGCAATAATAACATGACAATAGTATGCAATAATCATGCAATAGGGATATGAGAATGTAGATATGCAGCAATCATGAAGGGCAAACTAACAGGTACTCCTAATACATAGAACAGTACATAAGTAAATAGGTATGAGGTATGGAGCGAAATATGTCATTTCCACGGAATCCTGACATCGTGGTAGGATCACAATCCATCAAGACATTCAAATCCCAATTCCTCAAATCGGCCCCCAAGTTGGGCTCTCATATCATATAAGTCTCGCATCTCCTCAATATACAATATCGAATAATCTCCTATATCCCGAATGTACAAATCGACAATCTCATATGTATCCGGTATCCAATCTCAATGAATCACCTAATATCCCAAGTCAAATCTCAAGTAAGATTCTAGCATCCTAAATATATATTTGCAGAAATAAATATGATGGGGTCAATACACATATATTAGTGTCCCACTCCACTAATATTGGTGTAAGGGTATATATAACAACGGCTAAATCCCCTGTTATATATACAAAGGTGTTAAAAGAAATATCATGAAAACAATGTGCCAAGCATCGACACAGAAATCCTGATCTATCAGATGCCGTCACCAAGACTAGCATCCTGATAGGTACGTATCATACGCTGTCCCGAAAGCACGAGTGCCTAGCTGTGACCCTCGCCTTTCGACGTATCCATACGTACATGACTCCCAACGGTATTCCCATGATCACTGCCGAGTCATTGGTACTATCACCGGTAGGTACTCGCCTGCCTCCAGGCTCAATCGGCAAAGTCCATCGATCATCTTGCCGAGGGGAACCATACCGGGCCCCACCATGTACCCTCATACGGCACCCACTCCTCGTATGGGATATATAATCAGAACCGATAAATCTCATGGTGGCTGCGGAAATATCATATCAAGGAAACCGGGTTTTTCAATGTATGCATAATTTCATGAACTCCAGCGGTTTCCAAATCCAGAAAACATCATGTAAAATCCAAATAACAATGCGCAAATCCAGGAATAAATATGTGCGATATATCTGAAATGCGAGCATATAAAGGAAAATATGTAGCTGAAACCAGATGTATGCGAAATCAATAAGGTACAGCTAAGTATAGGTGTCTACCTATGAGTAAAAGATGTAATATACCCCCCTGGGTATAAGTAAAATATGTAGTATACCCCCCCGGGTATAGGTAAAATATGAGAAAAGGTATCTCTGTAGCTAAATGTCAAATGTGATAAGTAATATAATATCTATAATGGTTTGTGTGTGACATGGCAATTATTGACGGTGTGTGTGTAGCATACAATCCGTGCTCGTGCAATATGAACCGTCAATAATATGTGCAGTGTCCTACGGCTACTAGTCACAGTACAACTATATCTAATAAATAGGGTAAGGCGCAATTTTAACAATGACGTAGAATATGCGACAAGTATTAGAATCCTAGCCCAGACGCATAATGCCATGCGGGCGATTCCTCTGTAGATGTTAAATCTACTCACCTACGCTCCAAGCTAGGTGAATCCTACCACCTGTTTCTCCCTGTAGCAGTGTCCGTAGTCCCCGCCTGCAAACCTGAAAATTAGACAAGGAAATCATATATATAAGCCAAATATTCCGCAAAACACGATATCGAGACCAAACGAGAAACTCGCGTCGCGAACTAAACGCGCGTGTGCACGCTACGCTGAATCGTGTGTATACGCGTCTAAAACTACCGCGACACGCTGGATCGCAGAACCCACTCACGTATCGCGCAAACACAACGAACACGAAATACGATATATTGTCCCAGATTTTCCTACAGGTCAAATCTTACAAAACTATACATGCCAAAACACCAGATAACACAGCAGAGAACCATAGGAAAAACCCCAACACCCTAGCCCCTAACCTGGCCGCAATTTGTGGCCAATCCTATTAAATCTGCGGCCATGGTGAAGCTTTTGGGGCTCGTATTCTGGTGGTGTGTTCTAGACCTAGTGTGCATGCTCTAGTTTCCTCAATTTTGTTCTGAAGGATCCGGGTCAATAGCAGATCACAGAATGCCAATATATCGCCTAAAAACACCGATTTTGCACAAAACACAAACCCTGTGGTATTTTAGTGAAATCTGGGGAATTTCTCAGTTGAGGTGACCCTAATAACACGAAAATAAGCTAGGTTAACTAACACAATCATCACTTAACCAACACTCCACATAATTCACCATTTTAGCACAAAACAAACTATTTAACACAAACCGATGCTAAACTACACACAACTTAAGCAAACCATGAAATTGGGTTAAGGAAATATACCCTATAGGATCCTAAGAAGCAGGAGAAGAAGTGTATGGGGGAGGAAGAGCTGCTGCAAGTAGCTGGAGCTTCTGTTGCTGCCTGCTGTTGCTGCTGCTGCTGTTTGCTGATGCTGATGCTGCTGATGGTTGCTGCTGATGTTGCTGTTGTGGCTGCTGATGTTGCTGTTGTGGCTGCTGAAGCTGCTTGCTTCAGGTGCTGGTGTGTGTGTGAGAGAGAGAATGAGAGGAAGAGCAAATGAGAGGAGAATGGGAGAAACAAAGCCAAGACCCCCCCCCCGCTCTCTCCTCATAAATGAGGCATGGCTCACACCATGTAGCCCATGCTTTCTCTCTCTCTCAAGATCAACATTCAACCCATTAATCAAATCAATTTAAAACCCTTTTTATTTTTAACAACCATGCACACTTAAAAACCCATAACACTTAAACAATTATTAAAACTAGCTTAAAGAAAAATGGTTAGCTCACCATGATTGCTAATCATGGTTAACCTCTAAATTAGCACCTTAGTTATCATGCACAAGTGTGTGCAAGCCTAGGAAAAATCTAATAAAATATTCATTAAATAGGATAAAATAATTAAAAACCAATTTGGTAAAATTTTTATTAAAAACCATATATTAAAATATAATTATCCACAAAACACATTCTAAGGTGTTACAATCTCCCCCCCCCCTAACAAGAAATTCGTCCCCGAATTTAAAAATATACTGCTACGCATACCTTCAAAGAGAATATTACAATTCTCAAATCTCGCTCGCAGCCTCCCAAGTGATTACCTCACTATACGGCTACGTCCAAGAAAACCCTTCACAGATGGCAAGACCCTTGACCGAAGTTTCTTTACCTGCCGAGCCATTAATACAATTGGCTGCTGGTGAACGAAGGATCACGTCCAAGCTAAATGGTCTGGTGCCAAATCATGTAAGAAAGGTCATGAAGGTAATTGTAAAGCATCATCACAAGGAATACGGGGTGAAAACTCAATAATCTGGGCGGAAGTGCCAAATTAAAGGCAACGAAACCAACCCGCTTATAGGATCTCAAAAGGACCCAAAATCCTGGGACAAGCTTCCCAAAATCCAACACGTCATTCATCGGAAAAATCCACAGGAATACATGATTTGCCACTGCACACATAAGTCTACGACCAACACGGTCGGTATAAGACCACTGTCCGCACTGGGCTACTCTTATCCTGACCTGAAACAACCGGATCATCTCCGAAGTCTCTAGACTAGCTGGGGTCCAAAATCCTACTTACACAGAGTCAGAAAACAACAGACTGGTGATCGACACGACCTAACCTCTAAACCTAAAGGTTGCCAATTGGAGTGTCTCCTGATAACAGCTATCGAAGGAGAACCCTAACGATGGCGAGTGACGATCCCCAACTGCTGACAACAATTTACACAAACGCACAACTTAACAAAGAACAACTGAGCAAACTGAGTATAACCGGACAACAAGAATCCGAATGGAGTCACCCCCTGACTAAACTTGGGTAGAAACCATAACGAAATTCGTGGAGATTTGCTCCCACTCCTACTTCGGAACGGTTAAAGGTTGCAACTCTCCAGCCGGCCTCAGATGCTCGACCCAAGCACACAATAAAACAGACACTTTGAAACGAAACCCAAAGCTTATATTTACATCCTTTCCCACCCGTAACTATCACACAAGTCACGTCAATGTTGGTGGAACTCAAATGAAAATAGAGAGTTGACTGATGTGCCTGTTCTAGGATTTCACGTCTCTACCCGATAACATCAGGTACACAACGCGTCCCTAACTTAGCACACCATTCCCACAAATCAAGGGCTCTGAATCATTACCCAGCCGAGTATGCTCAAGTATCTCTGACGAACGAGCATCGGCAGGCAGTGTCTCGCGAAAGCGATTTAAGAAAAGTAGTCGGGCGCGGACATGAGCAAGCTGTCCCCTCAGTAGAGACGAACTTAAGCTGTACTCAACGATCGCACAAGAACTGTAAATCTGCAGAAAACTATCACAACAATCAAAAATCCGCTGCAGGAAGATGTACTTTAAGCTCTGGTGGTCCGTGAAGATCTGACACGACTCTCGAACAAGTAGTGTCTCCAAATCTCCAACGCAACACTACCGCGGCCATCTCCGGATCATAAGTAGAATATCCTTCTCGTATTTCTCTAAATGTAGGGAAGCAAAAGCGATAACTCTATAGTGTCACCTCAGTACACAATCGAGCCCACTCAAGAAACATTACAGTTAAACAACAAAGTCGCCCGAACCAGAAAGCAAGGAAAGGACTGATGCAGTTGTTAACCGAATCTTCAACTGCCGAAAACTTCGCACACATGCCTCAATCCAAAGAAAAGAAACATCCCTTCCGGTCCATTCAGTCGACGGTGCAGCACTACTCTAGCAATCCTGCACGAAACGGCGGTAAGAACCTGCTAAGCCCAAAAATCTGCGGACCTCCGTCCTGCACACAAGTCTGGACCTAAGCTGTCCGGCCACGATCTCCCTCGGGACCATACAAAACCGTCTCCCGTGACAACAAGACCTAGGAGTCAACATAAACAATCCTGAAGAAACACTCCGAGAATCTAGCAACCGCCGGGGCTCTCCCAGTATCTGCATAACAAATCCTCAAGTGCTGCTCCTGTTCCTCAAGACACATTAAATAAACCAGAATGTCGTAAATAACACAACAATAACTGGTCGAGGAACGGCCTGAAGAAATCCGGTTCATCATATCTACGAATGCTGCTAAGGCATCAGTGAATCCAATGACTCACTAATACACACAAAGCACGTAGCATGCATAAGGCAGTCTTCGGAATGCCATCACTCCAAACCCGCAATAATGATGACCCGATCCCAACAAACTTAGAAAATGTCTCGCACTCTGGAGCTGATCGAAGAAATCGTCAATGCGAGGTGAATGATACATATCTGCACCGTAAGCCGGTTCAATTAACGATCCGTCGATACACAACCCTAAACTGCCGTCTTTCTCCTTGACAAACAGAAATAGGAGCTTCCTAATGCGAAACACTCAGACGCACAAAACTCCCAAATTACAACTCTGCAGCCGATTCTTTAGCTCCCTAAGCTTCGCCATCTCATCTGGAACGACATCGGAAAACCCTTGCATAATAGGAACACCGGTCCAACAAACTCACTGTGGCTTCGGTATCACAAATGAACGCCAAGAATCCATGGCATCTCCTCAAAAGCCGACTAGCGAAAAAGGCTGAATTCAAGCTGTGAGAGGCGGCACAACTATCCACCTGCACAACAAGAACTGACTCGTCGGGGAAAACAAAACCTGGATGTTTCCACACGGTAGTCCACAGACGCGTAGCACGTAGTTAACCAGTCCGTGCCCAGCACCTCACGGCAGCCCCCTTCAACAACGTGAATGGACCACCCAGCACTTCACGGAATCCGGTAACTTGAGCACCCCTCCTTGGGTCAACCTGTACCCCCTACGAGTGCGGTGAATAGCCCGCCAATTCTAGAGTGAAGCCCCCTCCGTCTCAAACCCATGAGATACGGGCCCGTTGCCCTCTAGAACCCGGCTATCCGTGCACCCCACCGCGAGGTAATCCTAGTACAGAAAGTAAAATATATACAGCGGGTATATCAACCTCAGCCCAGTCGTGCCCCAAAAGAATAAAATACAAACAGGCAGTGACGGCAGTCCACATGTCGGACGCTCGCCCCGCAATATCAAATGTACATATACAACCAAACTGTACTAACATTGTATCCAGGATATCCACTACGACAAATCCGCAACATCACAGCACAACACAGAACATCGACGTGAATGTCACGTTCGCAAATCCGTCTAAAAGGGCTATAGCAGTTAGATAGGATTTACCGATCAAGTGACATTCACGGTCGCAGATATAATGTAAATACTGTGAACTGACATGTTTAAAATTTTCGATCGACAAAATTTACCGAAGTGGGCCCCAAACACAACTGTAGCACTCAAAATAAATCTGGGCCCCAAAAGAATATACCAGAAACCCTATTTCCATGTCAGAAACCCACTGTAGAAATTTGGTGAAATTTGGCCACAATTCGGCAGCGGATCCGCGGCTAAAACGTAGTTTTGGCCGCTGATCCGCCGCGCTACAGTAACTTCAGCCGACCAAATTTTCACAGAATGCTTATAAAACCCTGCACGTATTTTTTCAATGTACCAAATAATTTTTTGAGCACGGCGAAAATTCGACAGAAACCTGATGCATGAAAACGCGATTTTTGGAATTTTCGTTCGATTGAACTTGTAAACACGTTAGAGCAAGCTAGACTAGGTTAATGGCGTGGCTCTGATACCATGTAGGACTACGGTAGCGCCCCGGCCGTCTTTCCGAGGCCAAAATGCGGAAACGAAAATTTTTCTTGACTTTAAACCGGCACTACCGCATCCTAAAACCCGGATCAAACCATTAACCTAAACCTAGCTAACAAGAGAAAGGGTAGAGAGCTATACCGAGCGATCCGTGTCCTTCGGTCTTCGGCCTCCGTCCTGATCTTCTCGCGGAATCTCCGACCTTCACCTCCTCGTCGGAAAGGGCACCACATCGAGAAGTCTTTTTACGGGCTCCCGCTTCATCCGAAGCAACTCGGGCGCGAAGTGTGCTAGCCGACACGTCCAAGGTGTTGTAGAGAATTTTTGTGATCACTTTGTCTCTTGCATCCATGGCTTTGGATGGAGGTTAAGGATGATTCCATTGATGGAAGCAATGAGCTAGAGAAGAAAGAGGAAGAAGAAGGAGTTTCATCCTCTTTTCTTTTGTTGTAAGTATGATAGAATGAGAGAGTGAGGAAAATAATATGAGATCTAACAATAACCCCATGGCAGCCCCTCTCTCTCTCTCATACCATCACAAATCAATCCATTAATGTGACACATTTGCTAAAAAAGAGACCATGACTCATGATACAAGTCCATGTCACATTAATTCATTGTCATGATGAAAATCTAGCTCATTATTTCCATAAGCAAACATTAATCCAAATGTTTGCCATAACAAAGAAAATCCGGCAACATCTAAAGTAAACTCGTGATGGATCATGAGGATACCCCTCACCTGTATATACATACCTGCACCCGCATTCCGACTGAATGCGAATGCAATGAGACTAAAGTAATCCAACAAATCTAATACTAGGATCCGGCTTAAAGCAAAGCCCACTAGTATGATCCGTCCGATCATGATCCGTGCAATACCGCACGTATAAGATCGAACCCTGCCATATATCATACGACCTCTACAACGTTTCGCCCGAAACTTGAGAAACTGTCTGTGGGGGGACTCTAAAGACTCGTCAATACCTTGGCTGTGGATTTAAGCACTAGCACATTAGAGGTATTAGCCGTACGTAACGAGCTACCAGGTATTGACCAAAAGGGAGGTCGATGAGCAAACTCATCCTGATACCCTACTGAGCCTGTCAGTGACAATATCCGTACAGTCCGGTCCGTTCGTCTATGAGTATCGCGTGGTGGGCCTAGGGGGTTGGTAAAAGTCAGACCCCCAAAAGCGGTACAAGTCGTGTCGGAGTGTAGCCCAGAACACCCTGAGATACTACTAGAATACCTACCAGTAAATCTCCTGCCTCGGCCGAGGGCTTTGTGTAATGGCTCTCCTAGACACAGCGCGAACTCACCCCCAATACCGGAAGAGACGAACCCCTGCATATCCGCTCACTGCCTCCATGTGGCTCGGGACTGTACCCAACTAAAACCTGTTTGCACGACTCCTTTGAGCCGTGGTAGGGTAGCAATCAAAGTACAGTGGGAACTCACATGAGACAAATGACGATCTCAGGTCGATGAACTAACCTGTACACATGTCACCAGGGAACTGCTATCTGACGTCAGGTATAAGACTAACTAGCATGTTCCCGGCGAGTCCTGTCCGGTGTACTCATAACCCAATGAGCACTTGTATACATCTTAGGTGAACCAACTGACACCAGTGGCTTGTGAGACCGGCTACCTCCCCTCGTCGAGGTCTCGACTGTATACACTAGTCTACTCTGGAGTATCGATGCCCTGTCTCGAAAACTCCCACGACTAGGGACCTTTTAAGGATGTGCTTATAGACCCCAGCTCCCACGTATATGATCGCCATCATACTGCTGGCCGTCAAGCAAGAATCCTAAGGGCTCTATCAACATGCAATAGTGACATGTAAGGTCACCTGAAACAGTACACGATGATAAAGATAAACCAGATAGCATACCATCATCTTGAGTAAGACTGTTCTAACAGTATAGGTCATCTCTCAATCATTGCAATCACGTGCCTGTGATCTAATAATTAACTCTGAGGGCACTATCTCCAACAATCTCCTACTTGCACTCAAGGCTAATTATTGCGATGTCGCATACTCACAGCCCGTGTGATACCGAACACCCAACTCCTCTACTAATCAGTCTCACAAAACCCGCTTGCGAAACTAATGCGTTTGAGGAATAGCCTCAGTGAGTGGATCCGCTCTAATGTTTCTTTCTATGTCTCTCTTTATCTCAAGTTCGCGGAGAAAACCATCTCCTGAAATGAGCAATACCTGTCTTAGAATGTGTCTGGATATCTGATGGAACCTAGTTCATAAATGAACTCCAAATCCAAAGTTCTTAGACTGTATTGTCAACTGAACTTAATCAGTATCCTGCGCCACACCTCCCTCGGTTTCCTCTTGGACCACCTGTCCAAAATACGGCCCCTCATCAGAGGGAAAACTATAACTCTGACAGACACTCTGTTATCCAGGTCACCTTGGAAGCCTGGAGTGATAACTGTCTCCCGAAGGAGGATGCCGTTATCATATCCCTAGAACATCCACTTATGTTCTAAAACAGCTTCCGATCGTTTCTCCAGGACTGGATTAATATCCTATCTGGAGAAACCACTGTGTGACAACCAAAGTATAACCGATCGTAATATAGGAATTTCACTTCCTACTCTGTGTATGTCATCCAAATACCAGGACATCACACCCTACTACCTTCTTAACTGATCCATCCCCTATTCTGTTGAAGTCAAACCTATGACTGTCATATCAGAAATAGATGATCTATCTCCGCTATATCTGCTTTAGTCTATAAATAGACATAAGCCACTTGTCCACTATGCTTCCGCTGCTCCCACTGACTACGACAACCCTCTGGCAGAGTCATATACACGTACACTTCTAAAGCTAGTTTAGAACGACGCTATACTCATCCTCCTGCCGGGTCTCACAGTCAGGAACAACAGCAATGGCAAGTCTGGGTAAACAAGAACCTCCCTATCACCGTCCTTAAGGCTACCGGAGTACCTCTCGGGTGCCTGAGGTTACCCACCATATCTGCGGAGTGGCCAATGGAATGTCAAACCAGATTGAATCTTTAGGTTCTTATCAAATTTTCAGTAATCGTTTGCGGTTCTGGAATCACTTCCAGTTCTACCATACTCCCACTACTGTTTTCTGAAAAAAATCCATTTTTATTAAAACTGTGGCGAGTCAAGAACAATATCACTATTGATCTTCCAGATGGTAGAAAGTCAAACAGCCATTACAGAAAAGTGCCTTGAGTTATCCGGAGTCTGGTTTTAAGCATAAGCCGGACAACTCCCCGTACTTTAACATCGTTAAGATATGAACTGTTCTATATCCAATATAGAAACAGAGGCACTGATTTAATTGAACCAGATTCAAATCATGCAGCTATCTCCAGTGCATGTCAACTAAATGGAGAGAGGCCGATCAGCATTACTCAACTTAGGAGTTCTTCCAGAGTAACCTGAAAGAGAAGCAAGTTCTCTTAATCATTACTATCAACTGAACACCATACACAAGTATCTACATCTTCGATCACCTTGAAGAATCCCGATACTTACAACACCTGGTTCTCTACTCTATTCTTATACCTATAACTTCTCAAAACTCAGACCTTGTATTTCTACGAAACACATGTCTAAGAACTAGAGAAGTCACAAGTAAACAGAATATAGTACGAGAACCAACCCCTCTGTCCTAATGGACACTGGACAACAAACAATACTCTGTATAAGTCCCTTGAGTCTAATGACTCATTCCCTGTGTGTCGTAGGTTGAAAACTGTACTTATGGTTAAGAAGAATTACACCGCTGTTTAATGCTCCTTACCTAAGCATCCACTGATATAGGTAAATGTCATGGACATAATTTCAAAAAGGTATATCTCACTTTATAAAAATAAACGTACAGATACATCAATTTGAAATTGGTTCATAACAACGGATATTCAAAACCAAATATTTGCCGTCCGGCAAACTACCCAGGTGATTTCCTCAAATATCACCAATTACAATGAATTCCGATATAATGAGGATGATCACCTAATTCCCAATAACTTACTCCCACTCATCATCTGTAAAAACCATACAGATGTGAGAATCATATCTGGTAAATACATACCCTGGAGTAAGTGTCTAATTGGGAAATCAGTTTTCTTTTAACAATACACAGTGAAACTGAAACATTGAAATGTTTCGATGGGGTATCCGGGTATTCCTAGTAATGCCTCTTCCATTATCAGATTCACAACTGTAACCGTATATTTCTTTGTCATCTCTCCAAATCCCTTTATATGTCCTTAGTCATTACCTTCTGTACACCCCTTTAAGCCAAATGGTTTTCTTCCTTCCCTACCGTTCGGCACCAGCCTTTGGAAGAAGACTATCCAATAAGTATAATGGGTGTACTATCCTAATCCTAGGAACACTCGCAATGCGAGAGAAGGTGAAGATAAAAAACAACCGAATAAACCTTATTCCTATTTCTCCTGAACCAGAATCCATCCCCGAACTGGAACAAGTTCCTTTCGAGTTCGTATATGTAAGTGCATGGCGGCGCCCCGGCAGTCTGAACGAGGCCAAAATGCGGAAATAAAACTTTTACAGAACTTGTAAACCGGAACCACCGCGCACTTTAATCCCGGATCGGGCCATTAACCTACTCCTAGCTAACTAGAGAAGGGGTAGAGAGATATACCGAGCGATCCGTGTCCTTCGGTCTTCTCGTCGTCGTCCCGATCTCCCCGCGGAATCTCCGGTCTTCATCTCCTCGTCGGAAGGGCACCACATCGCCGGGTTCTTTTACGAGCTCTCACCTCTGGACCGAGGCAACTCGGGCACGAAGTTGGCGAGTCGATGTGTCCAAGAATGCAGTAGGATAGTGTAGTGCTCTTTGTCTCAAGGGGTTTAAGAAGTTGCCATTTTGATGGAGGAAATGAACTATGGAGTTTTTGTGGCAAGCAAAGAATATGAGATGAATGATTTTTCTCCCCACATAATCAATCCTCATCTCTCTCTCCCTCTCCAAAGTGGCCGGCCCCTTACAAGAAAAATGAGGAAGGAAATATACAAGGGGGTGAGCTCAAGAGGAGTGAGGAGGTAACCATAAGAAATGTGAAGAAAGAATGATGAGTGATGATGAGAGAATATAATCATCAACCATCTCATCAAGCAAAGTCAAGCAATGATGAATCAATGAAGTCAATGGATGGTGCACAATCATGAAGCAACCATGTGCCAAAAAAAGTCTTCTCCTTTGTTAATTGCATAATTGCAAATAACCCCGTCCACCAATTTTCAGCCAAAGAAAGGAAACAAAGGAAAATGGCCGAAACGGAATGCAAACTGGCAACTTCAAAAAACTGATCCCGTAATAAATTACAGGAAAACCCCGCGACTGTATATACATACCCGCATTTGTATTCCGTCTGAATACAAATGCAATGAGACAAAATCTACACTGTACAATACTAGGATCCGGCTTAAACAAAAGCCCGCTAGTATTATTCGTCCGATCATGATCCGTGCAATACCGCACGTACATGATCGAACCCTGCCATATCTCCATACGGCCTCTACAGCGTTTCGCCCGAAATTTGAGAAACGGTCTGTGGGGGACTCTAAAGACTCGTCAATACATTGGTTGTGGATTTAACCACTAGCACGTCAGAGGTATTAGCCATACGTAACGGGCTACCAGGTATTGACCAAAAGGGACGTCGATGAGCGAACTCATCCTGACAACTTACTAAGCCTGTCAGTGACAATATCCGTACAGTCCGGTCCGTTCATCTATGAGCATAGCATGGCGGGCCTAGGGGGTTGGTAAAAGTCAGACCCCCAAAAGCGGTACAAGTCGTGTCGGAGTGTAGCCCAGAACACGCTGAGATATTACTGGAATAACTACCAGTAAATCTCCTGCCTTGGCCAAGGACTTCGTGTAATGGCTCTCCTAGACACAGCGCGACCTCACCCCCAATACCGGGAGAGACGAACCCCTGCTGATCCGCTCACTGCCTCCATGTGGCTCGGGACTGTACCCAACTAAAACCTGTTTGCACGTCTCCTTTGAGCGTGGTAGGGTAGTAATCAAAGTACAGTGGGAACTCACACGAGACAAATGACGATCTCAGGTCGATGAACTAACCTGTACACATGTCACCAGGGAACTGCTATCTGACGTTTGGTATAAGACCAACTAGCATGTTCCCGGCGAGTCCTGTCCGGTGTACTCATAACCCAATGAGCACCTGTATACATCTTAGGTGAACCAACTGACACCAGTGGCTTGTGAGACCGGCCACTGCCTCTCGTCGGGGTCTCGACTGTATACACTAGTCTACTCTGGAGTATCGATGCCCTGTATCGAAACTCTCACGACTAGGGACCTTTTAAGGATGTGCTTATAGACTACCAGCTCCCACGTATATGATCGCCATCATACTGCTGGCTGTCAAGCAAGAATCCTAAGGGCTCTATCAACGCGCAATAGTGACCTGTAAGGTCACCTAAAGCAGTACACAATGATAAAGATAAACCAGATAGCATACTATCATCTTGAGTAAGACTGTCCTACCGGAATAGGTCCTCTCTCAATCATTGCAATCACGTGCCTGTGATCCAATAATTGACTCTGAGGGCACTATCTCCAACAATCTCCCACTTGCACTCAAGGCTAATTATTGCGATGTCGCATACTCACAGCCCGTGTGATACCGAACACCCAACTCCTCTACCAATCAGTCTCACAAAACCTGTTTGCGAAACTAATGCGTTCAAGGAATAGCCTCAGTGAGTGGATCTTCTCTAATGTTTCTTTCTATGTCTCTCTTTATCTCAAGTTCGCGGAGAAAGCCATCTCCCGAAATGAGCAATGCATGTCTCAGAATATGTCTGGATATCTGATGGGACCTAGCTCATAAATGAGCTCCAAATCCAAACTTCTTAGACTGTATCGTCAACTGAACTTAATTAGTATCATGCGCCATGCCTCCCTCAGTATCTGCTTGGATCACCTGTCCAAAATACAGCCCCTCGTCAGAGGGAAAACTATAACTCTGACGGCCACCCTGTCGTCCAGGTCACCTTGGAAGCCTGGAATGATAACTGTCTCCTGAATGAGGCTGTCGTTATCATATCCCTAGAACATCCACTTATGTTCTAAAACTGCTTCTTAATGTTTCTCCAGGATTGGACCAATATCAACTTATTGCATCTAGTGCAAAAATAACATCTGGTGTGGTACTTGACATCTCATGATTGACTCAATTGCCTAAGCAAGTGATCTGCCAATCATGCGCATCCCTCTCCTCTTTAGTCTATAAAACACCTTTAGAGAGGGTGACTCCATCACCTGCAGGTACACAACCGTGCCAGGAGTCGTCCATTCTAAAACACCTTTAGAATGCTGTCTAAGTACCCAGATTGGGAGACTACCCAAATGTAGATCTAAAACCACAGATCTAGTAACCAGAATGTCTGATATAATATCCAAGTCCCGTGTGGAGAAACCACTGTGTGACAACCAAAGTATAACCGATCGTAGTATAGGAATTTCATTTCCTACTCTGTGTGTGTCATCCTAATACCAGGATATCACACCCTACTACCTTCTTAACAGATCCATCCTCTATTCTGATGAAGTCAAACCTATGACTGTCACATCAGAAATAGATGATCTATCTCCGCTATTTCTGCTTTAGTCTCTTAATAGACATAAGCCACTTGTCCACCAATGCTTCCGCTGCTCCCACTGACTACGACAACCCTCTGGCAGAATCATATACACGTGCACTTCTAAAGCCAGTTCAGAACGAAGCTATACTCATCCTCCTGCCGGGTCTCACAGTCTGGAAAAACAGCAATGAAAAGTCTGGGTAAACAAGAACCTACATGTCACCGTCTTTGAGCATACCTAAATACCTCTTGAGTGCCTGAGGTTACCCACCATATCTGCGGAGTGGCTAATGGAATGTCAAACCTGATTGAATCTTTAGGTTCTTATCAAATTTTCAGTAATCGTTTGCGGTTCTGGAATCACTTCCAGTTCTACTATACTCCCACTTCTGTTTTCTGAAAAAATCCATTTTACTTAAAACTGTGGCGAGTCAAGAACAATATCACTATAGATCTTCCAGATGGTAGAAAGTCAACCCTCGTCGTAGCCTGGGTCAACCCACAAACAGCCATTACAGAAACGTGCCTTGAGTTATCCAGAGTCTGGTTTTAAGCATAAGCCGGACAACTCCCCGTACCTTAACATCGTCAAGATACGAACTGTTCTATATCCAATACAGAAACAGAGGCACTGATTTAATTGAACCAGATTCAAATCATGCATCTGTCTCCAGTGCATGTTAACTAAATGGAAGGCGGCCGATCAGCGTTACTCAACTTAGGAATGCTTCCAATTATGAGTAACCTGAAAGAGAAGCAAGTTCTCTCAAAACCATTACTATCAACCGAATACCATACACAAGTATCTACATCTTCGATCACCTTGAAGAATCCCAATACTTGCAATACCTGGTTCTCTACTTCATTCTTATACCTATAACTTATCAAAACTTAGACCTTGCATTTCTACGAAACACATGCCTAAGAACTAGAGAAGTCACAAGTAAACAGAATATAGTACGAGTACCAACCCCTCTGTCCTCATGGACACTGGACAACATACAATACTCTGTATAAGTCTCTTGAGTCAAACAACTCATTCCCTGTATGTCGTAGGTTGAAAACTGTACTTATGGTTAAGAAGAATTACACCGCTGTTTAATGCTCCTTACCTATCCATCAACTGATATAGGTAAATGTCATCGACATAATTTCAAAAAGGTATATCTCACTCTATAAAATAGACGTACAGATATATCAATTTGAAATTGGTGCATTAGAACGGATATTCAAAACCAAATATTTGTCGTCCGGCAAACAGCCCAGGTGACTTCCTCAAATATCACCAATTACAACGAATTCCGATATAATGAGGATAATCACCTAATTCCCAATAGCTTACTCCCACTCATCATCTGTAAAACCATACAGATGTGAGAATCACACCTGGTAAATACATACCCTGGAGCAAGTGTCTAATTGGGAAATCAGTTTTCTTTTAATAGTACACAGTGAAATTGGAACATTGAAATGTTTCATAGGGGTATCCTGGTATTCCTAGTAATGCCTCTTCCATTATTAGATTCACAACTGTAACCGTATATTTCTTTGCCATCTCTCCAAATCCCTTTATATGTCTTTAGTCGTTACCTTCTGTACACCCTCTTAGGCTAAATGGTTTTCTTCCTTTCCTACCGTTCGGCACCAGCCTATGGTTTGGAAGAAGACTACCCAATAAGCATAATGGGTGTACTATCCTAATCCTAGGAACACTCGCAATGCGAGAGAAGGTGAAGATAAAAGACAACCGAATAAACCTTATTCCTATTTCTCCTGATCCAGAATCCATCCCCGAACTGGAACAAGTTCCTTCGAGTTCGTATATAACCATACGATAGAGTATCCAATAAACTGTGGATCTTCATAGTGATACGGAGTGTTCTGGAGAAATACAAAGGTGATGTAGGATTGGCGAAGAAATACTTGGTTTGGTCGTGAGTAGCAGTCGCAATTTACGTTGCCCTCTTACTAATCCCTTTATTTGTCTTTACTTAATACCTTCTGTACACCATTTAGGCTAATTGGTTTTCTTCATTCCCTATCGTTCGGCACTTGCCTATGGTTTGGAAGAAGACTATCCAATTTGCGTAATAGGTGTACTATCTCCTAAACCAAGGAGTACTCGCAGCCTGAGAGAAGGTAAAAGGAAAAGACAACTGAATAGTCCTATTCGTTTTCTCCAGAACCGGAAACCATCCTTGAATAAATTCCTTCGAGTTCGTATATAACCATACGATGGTTTTATCCAATGGAAGTGGACGTTCGTAGTAATACGGGGTGTCCAGGAGAAAAGGGTAAAAGTAGGAGTGGCAATGAGGTTTGCAACTCTGACAATCCAAAAGCCAGTGTTTAAGAAAGTTCGGTTAATTTGGTCACTGAGTCATAGTCAAGGGTCGGGTCATGGTCGCTGCCAGAGAGAGAGAAAAGAAACACTCAGCGTGCACTCTAACCTAGATCAGAATGGTTACCAATTTATCTAATCAGGAAACCTCCCACTGTAACGTCAAATTCTCCTCCAAACCTGAAAGAAGAATTAGTCGGGATCACCCGAGGAGTAAACCAACTCATCAGTAGGAATCGGGATCCAACTATCATCGCATGATAACGTGATGAAATCCACTCACGCTATCACACTCCAGAAGGTATGCGCATACTTGGCAAGTTTCAGTTTCTTTAGAAACTCCCGTGTGATTTTTGCCCCATGCTCTTATGACCTTGACTAAGGCCAACAAATCATAAGTCACATGTCAAGTTCTACCCGTCATTGTCCAGGTTAATTTGAACCCACCCGTATAAGCCCTTGACTAGGGCCAACAAGGCTACACGACTGTCCCAAACCAACGCATCTATCTATGCAGTAGAAAGGTAACAAGCAGCTACCATACACTATGCCTTGACTAAGGCCAACAAACATAGCATGAATACTACGTGCTACCCGTCTGAAATGACGGAGGGCTATGAATGGTTTTTGGCGAAAAACCTTTAACGTAATGAACTTGATATCGTTGAAGGAACCGGATAGCTTTTATAAAAATATAGTGATGAAAACCTTTGCTAAAGAGGTCACTCCCGCTGAAGGGATCTCGGCTCTTTCCCCGTAGAATGAGGTGCAGGATATTCCAACTGAATACCATGATGCAAAGCAAAAGGCAATCGGCTATAGTGAAGTTATTGCCCTGACGCAAACTTCTGTCCAAGGAGTCACTCCCGGTGAAGGGATCTCGGCCCTTGCCTCGTCGACTGAGGTGCTGGATATTCATAACCGAATACCACTGTGCAAAACAAAAGAGAACGTTCTTGCAATAACAGCTTTTTGAAAAATGTTCCAACAACATCAGAATAGGTTTGTTTAGCTTGCATTGATCCGAATCAACGCAGTCCCATCAATTGATCACACCACAAAAGAACGAAAATAATGATGTACGTATATGCCATCCGCATTCACCACTGGGTCCCGTCATCACCCGTTAGGTTACTTAACTAACGACAGAGCGGGGACTTGACTAGCGCGGATGCAAAACATATACAACATCTACTAGTATATATATCAATATATAATATTCACTCAAGGCGTGATAAAATGCAACATCACAGAAATGTAATAAGCATCACAGAACAATACAGATATCTGGGATCCCCGGGTTTCATAGAGCCGCTACTGAAACCCGACGTTCCCCTGGTCGTGTGGATAGCCTGTGCAATGAAATCCTAGACCCCTACAGGCGCGGCAAGTTACCCGCCAAAACCTGAAGCGAGGTAGCCCCCTTCAACATCGTGAATAGACCATCCAGCACTTCACGAAATCCGGTAACTTGGGCACCCCTCCTTGGGTCAACCTGTACCCCCTACGAGTGCGGCGAATAGCCCGCCAATTCTAGAGTGAAGCCCCTCCGTCTCAATACCATGAGATGCGGGCCCGTTGCCCTCTAGAACCCGGCTACCCATGCACCCCTCCGCGGGGTAATCCTAGTACAGAAAGTAAAATATACATACAACGGGTACATCGACATCGGTCCGGTCGTGCCCCAAAAGAATAATATACAAACAGGCAGTGACGGCAGTCCACATGTCGGGCGCTCGCCCCGCAATATCAAATGTACATATAAAACGAAACTGTACTAACATTGCATCTAGGCTATCCACCACGACAATCCGCAACATCACAGCACAACACAGAACATCAACGTGAATGTCACGTTTGCAAATCCGTCTAAAAGGGCTATAGCAGTTAGACAGGATTTACCGATCAAGTGATATTCACGGTCGCAGATATAATGTAAATACTGTGAACTAACATGTTTAAAATTTTCGATCGATCAAATTTACCGAAGTGGGCCCCAAGCACTACTGTAGCACTTAAAGAAAATCTGGGCCCAAAAATAATATACCAAAACCCCCATTTCCAACACAGCAACCAACTGAAGAAATATGGTGGAGTGATCCCACTTTACTGCGGCGGAACCGCGGCCAAAGTAGGGGTAGGGCCGCGGTTCCGCGGCTGAACAGGAACAACACTGCACCAAATTTTCCCAGATTGCATAGAAAATCCTGCCTGTAATTTTGAAATGCACCAAATAATTTTATGACAACTATAAAATTTCGACAGAAACTGTGCATTAGAAATCGGGTTTTCGGAAAATCCGTTCGATCGAACTTGTAAACACGTTAGAGCAAGCTAGACTAGGTTAATGGCGTGGCTCTGATACCAGTGTAAGTGCACGGCGGTGCCCCGGCCGTCTGAACGAGGCCAAAATGCGGAAACGAAACTTTTACAGAACTTGTAAACCGGCACCACCGCGCACTTTAATCCCGGATCGGGCCATTAACCTACTCCTAGCTAACTAGAGAAGGGGTGGAGAGATATACCGAGCGATCCGTATCCTTCGGTCTTCTCGTCGTCGTCCCGATCTCCCCGCGGAATCTCCGGTCTTCATCTCCTCGTCGGAAGGGCACCACATCGCCGGGTTCTTTTACGGGCTCCCACCTCTGGACCGAGGCAACTCAGGCACGAAGTTGGCGAGTCGACGTGTCCAAGAATGCAGTAGGATAGTGTAGTGCTCTTTGTCTCAAGGGGTTTAAGAAGTTGCCATTTTGATGGAGGAAATGAACTATGGAGTTTTTGTGGCAAGCAAAGAATATGAGATGAATGATTTTTCTCCCCACATAATCAATCCTCATCTCTCTCTCCCTCTCCAAAGTGGCCGGCCCCTTACAAGAAAAATGAGGAAGGAAATATACAAAGGGGGTGAGCTCAAAAGGAGTGAGGAGGTAACCATAAGAAATGTGAAGAAAGAATGATGAGTGATGATGAGAGAATATAATCATCAACCATCTCATCAAGCAAAGTCAAGCAATGATGAATCAATGAAATCAATGGATGGTGCACAATCATGAAGCAACCATGTGCCACAAAAAGTCAATGGATGGTGCACAATCATGAAGCAACCATGTGCCACAAAAAGTCTTCTCCTTTGTTAATTGCACAATTGCAAATAACCTCCTCCACCAATTTTTAGCCAAAGAAAGGAAACAAAGGAAAATGGACGAAACGGAATGCAAACTGGCAACTTCAAAAAACTGATCCCGTAATAAATTACAAGAAAACCCCGCGACTGTATATACATACCCGCATTTGTATTCCGTCTGAATACAAATGCAATGAGACAAAATCTACACTGTACAATACTAGGATCCGGCTTAAACCAAAGCCCGCTAGTATTATTCGTCCGATCATGATCCATGCAATACCGTACGTATATGATCGAACCCTGCCATATCTCCATACGGCCTCTACAGCGTTTCGCCCGAAATTTGAGAAACGGTCTGTGGGGGACTCTAAAGACTCGTCAATACTTTGGTTGTGGATTTAACCACTAGCACGTCAGAGGTATTAGCCATACGTAACGGGCTACCAGGTATTGACCAAAAGGGACGTCGATGAGCGAACTCATCCTGACACCCTACTGAGCCTGTCAGTGACAATATCCGTACAGTCCGGTCCGTTCATCTATGAGCATCGCATGGCGGGCCTAGGGGGTTGGTAAAAGTCAGACCCCCAAAAGCGGTATAAGTCGTGTCGGAGTGTAGCTCAGAACACGCTGAGATATTACTGGAATACCTACCAGTAAATCTCCTGCCTTGGCCAAGGACTTCGTGTAATGGCTCTCCTAGACACAGCGCGACCTCACCCCCAATACCGGGAGAGACGAACCCCTGCAGATCCGCTCGCTGCCTCCATGTGGCTCGGGACTGTACCCAACTAAAACCTGTTTGCACGTCTCCTTTGAGCGTGGTAGGGTAGTAATCAAAGTACAGTGGGAACTCACATGAGACAAATGACGATCTCAGGTCGATGAACTAACATGTACACATGTCACCAGAGAACTGCTATCTGACGTCTGGTATAAGACCAACTAGCATGTTCCCGGCGAGTCCTGTCCGGTGTACTCATAACCCAATGAGCACCTGTATACATCTTAGGTGAACCAACTGACACCAGTGGCTTGTGAGACCGGCCACCGCCCCTCGTCGGGGTCTCGACTGTATACACTAGTCTACTCTGGAGTATCGATGCTCTGTCTCGAAACTCCCACGACTAGGGACCTTTTAAGGATGTGCTTATAGACTACCAGCTCCCACGTATATGATCGCCATCATACTGCTGGCTGTCAAGCAAGAATCCTAAGGGCTCTATCAATGCGCAATAGTGACCTGTAAGGTCACCTAAAGCAGTACACGATGATAAAGATAAACCAGATAGCATACTATCATCTTGAGTAAGACTGTTCTACCGGAATAGGTCCTCTCTCAATCATTGCAATCACGTGCCTGTGATCCAATAATTGACTCTGAGGGCACTCTCTCCAACAGTATATAACCATACGATAGAGTATCCAATAAACTGTGGATCTTCGTAGTGATACAGAGTGTCCTGGAGAAATACAAAGGTGATTTAGGATTAGCGAAGAAATACTTGGTTTGGTCGTGAATAGCAGTCGCAATTTACTTTGCCCTCTTACTAATCCCTTGATATGTCTTTACTTAATACCTTCTGTACACATTTTAGGCTAAATGGTTTTCTTCATTCCCTACCGGTCGGCACCTGCCTATGGTTTGGAAGAAGACTATCCAATAAGCGTAATAGGTATACCGTCCTAATCCAAGGAGCACTCGCAACCTGAGAGAAGGTAAAAGGAAAAGATAACTGAATAGTCCTATTCGTTTTCTCCAGAACCGGAAACCATCCTCGAATTAATTCCTTCGAGTTCGTATATAACCATATGATGGTTTTATCCAATGGAAGTGGACGTTCGTAGTAATACGGGGTGTTCTGGAGAAAAGGGTAAAAGTAGGAGTGGCAATGAGGTATGCAACTCTGACAAACCAAAAGCCAGTGTTATAAGAAGGTTCGGTCAACTTGGTCATTGAGTCATAGTCTAGGGACGGGCCATGGTCGCTGCCAAAGAGAGAGAGAAAAGAAACACTCAGCGTGCACTCTAACCTAGATCAGAATGGTTATCAATTTATCTAATCAGGAAGCCCCCCACTGTAACGTAAAATTCTTCTCCAAACCTGAAAGAAGAATTAGTCGGGATCACCCGAGGAGTAAACCAACTCATCAGTGAGAATCGAGATCCAACTATCATCGCATGATAATGTGACGGAATCCACTCACATTATCACACTCCAGAAGGTATGCGCATATCTGGCAAGTTTCAGTTTCTTTAGAAACTCCCTATGTGTGTTTTTACCCCAAGCGGCTTATGACCCTGACTAGGTCAACAAACCATAAACCGCCAGTCAAGTTCAACCTGTCATTATTCTGGATTGCATTAAACCCACCCGTACGTGCCCTTGACTAGGTCAACAAGGCCGCACGACTGTCTTAACCAATCCCATTTATGCAACAAACAAGCACCAATTAGCTACCGAACACTACGTCTTGACTAGGTCAACAAACGCAGCACGAATACTAAATAATACCCATAAGAAATGACGGAGGGCAATGGCTGGTTTTTGGCAAAAAACCTTTAAAGTAATGAACTTGATATCGTTGAAGAAACTGCATAACTTTTTATAAAAATATAGTGGCGAAAACCTTTGCTAAAGAGGTCACTCCCGGTGAAGGGATCTCGGCTCTTTCCCCGTAGAATGAGGTGCAGAATATTCCAACTGAATACCACGATACAAAGTCAAAGTAATCGACTATAGTAAAGTTATTTCCCTGACGCAAACTTCTGTCCAAGGGGTCACTCCCGGTGAAGGGATCTCGGCCCTTGCCTCGTCGACTGAGGTGCTGGATATTCATAACCGAATACCACTGTGCAAAACAAAAAAGAACGTCCTTGCAATAACAGCTTTTTGAAAAATTGTTCCAACAACATCAGAATAGATTTGTTTAGCTTGCATTGATCCGAATCAACGCAGTCCAATCAATCGATCACACCACAAAGAACGAAAATAATGATGTACGTATATGCCATCCATATTCGCCACTGGATCCCGTCATCACCCGTTAGGTTACTTAACTAACGACAGAGCGGGGACTAGACTAGCGCAGATGCAAAACATATACAACATCTACTAGTATATATATCAATATATAATATTCGCTCAAGGCGTGATAAAATGCAACATCATAGAAATGTAATCAGCATCACAGAACAATACAGATAATCTGGAAGCCCCGGGTTTCACAGAGCCGCTGCTGAAACCCGATGTTCCCCTGGTCGTGTGGATAGCCTATGCAATGAAATCCTAGACCCCTATGGGTGCGGCAAGTTACTCGCCAAAACCTGAAGCGAGGCAGCCCCCTTCAACAACGTGAATAGACCACCCAGCACTTCACGGAATCCGTTAACTTGAGCACCCCTCCTTGGGTCAACCTGTACCCCCTACGAGTGCGGCGAATAGCCCGCCAATTCTAGAGTGAAGCCCCCTCCGTCTCAAAGCCATGAGATGCGGGCCCGTTGCCCTCTAGAACCCGGCTATCCGTGCACCCCACCGCGGGGTAATCCTAGTACAGAAAGTAAAATATATACAGCGGGTACATCGACCTCAGCCCGGTCGTGCCCCAAAAGAATAAAATACAAACAGGCAGTGACGGCAGTCCACATGTCGGACGCTTTCCCCGCAATATCAAATATACAAATACAACCAAACTGTACTAACATTGCATCCAGGCTATCCACCACGACAAATCCGCAATATCACAGCACAACACAGAACATCAACGTGAATGTCACGTTCGCAAATCCGTCTAAAAGGGCTATAGCAGTTAGACAGAATTTACCGATCAAGTGGCATTCACGGTCGCAGATATAATGTAAATACTGTGAACTGACATGTTTAAAATTTTCGATCGACAAAATTTACCGAAGCGGGCCCCAAGCACAACTGTAGCACTCAAAATAAATCTGGGCCCCAAAAGAATATACCAGAAACCCTATTTCCATGTCAGAAACCCACTGTAGAAATTTGGTGGAATTTGGCTACAATTCGACAGCGGATCCGCGACCAAAACATGGTTTTGGCCGCTGATCCGCCGCGCTACAGTAACTTCAGCCGACCAAATTTTCACAGAATGCTTATAAAACCCTGCACGTATTTTTTCAATGTACCGAATAATTTTTTGAGCACGGCAAAAATTCGACAGAAACCTGATGCATGAAAACGCGGTTTTTGGAATTTTCGTTTGATCGAACTTGTAAACACGTTAGAGCAAGCTAGACTAGGTTAATGGCGTGGCTCTGATACCATGTAGGACTACGGTAGCGCCCCGGCCGTCTTTCCGAGGCCAAAATGCGGAAACGAAAATTTTTCTTGACTTTAAATCGGCACTACCGCATCCTAAAACCAGGATCGAACCATTAACCCAAACCTAGCTAATAAGAGAAAGGGTAGAGAGCTATACCGAGCGATCCGTGTCCTTCGGTCTTCGGCCTCCGTCCCGATCTTCTCGCGGAATCTCCTGTCTTCACCTCCTCGTCGGAAAGGGCACCACATCGAGAAGTCTTTTTACGGGCTCTGATTGATCTCAAAAACTATCTATTAACCGCAATCAAGAACGGCGTCGCTTGGTAGCTAGCCGGTGAGTACGGGTCGGTCCACAGGGATGTTGTGAATTTCCTAATCGCTCAAACGAGTTAATTCCGATTGTGGTCGGATTGATTATTAAATCTAAAAACTAAATCTATCTATACTATGATTATCTAGATCTAAATTTTGCTAGGGTTAGGTTTAGGAATGGTTTGGAAATGTAAATAAATCTCAACGCTTTTTATACCCAAATTAGGATCTAAGAGGAGTTATGGTAATTATTAATAAAGGGGATTAGATCCATTCGGGAAGGTGTTCCTTCCTCTAGGTTCTTGTCCTTCCTTTATCGATCCTTACCCTAACCTCCATGGAAAACACGTGCAACCGGGCCTTTATACTACGGTATCACCGCTACCTCGAGGGATAGGGTGCCGTAGGGCGCGGTGTGTGCGTGTATGCATGGAGTCCTATAGATTATATGTGATGGGTAAGAAAGGGATGAGAGATCTCATCTCTCAAAAGCCTTCCCCAAACCTAACATCTAAACAATTATCTAGGGCAAAGAATTAAATCTACCTAGGGCAAAGAATGAAAAATTACCTACTTAACAGATGGCTCTCTCCAAACATCAACACAGGGTTGTCAGATCTGAATTCATGAAATGAAAAGAGGCACCGATGCTCTCCAAAAGAATTCTAAAATTTATTAATGAAGGGAAGCATGAAAAGAATACAATGATTTGGGCTTTTATTTATAAGACATAGAAATCCTAGGTTACAATTGACCCACATGTCTGCATTTACCAAAATACCAATAAGTAGACCTAGTCAGAGTAGATTCCAAGCATTGGCAAAAAAATATTTCCATCATGGGCTCTGGACGGCCGCGGATCCGCGGCCGCAACAGGGGTTGGGTCGCGGTTCCGCGGCCCAATGGAGAGTTTATGTCTTCATTTTTCTTCTGCTGACTTTGGGCTTTCTGGGCTTCCTTATTCTTTGGTTCTTTTATTAAAATAGATTCTGTGTTTCTTCCAGATCTCCAGTGAACAATTGCAGTGGACTTTTAACCGTTCGCTTTGTAATCTTGGACCTTGCGCTGCCTTATGCTTTGTGAACTTTATCTTTGTGTAGGCTTGACTAAGATCCTTCTATTTGTTGGTCAAAGTCCCTCTTTTGTATCGTCTTTTATCTTTTTCACTGTTTTCGCTCCAAGAACCTGTAACCTGTACTACATAGCAGACATGGGTCAAAAGCACCTGTTTATTTATAAAACGAATAAGAATGGGGAATATAATAATGCAATATTATGGTATGAACAAATACGCCCAAACTTATCTTTTGCTCGTTCTCGAGCAAAATTATTTTTATTCTCTACAAAAAACCTAACCGCACTTTCGCAGGGAAACGCGATTGCACTGAGCTCGTGCAACAAGCCGTTAAACCTCTAGGTGTCCCTAGTAGGAGAAGTGTTGTCTCCTGAGGGTTTTCAGCGGATACTACCCACAAAATCCTATCAATTAGGCCCATTAACTTTTATTCTCCAATTAGGTTTTCTAACAAGGAATTCTATTATCTTCGACTCATAAATTATCCACTTATATTCTTCACGCTTCCTTATTATTTAACTTAAGATTATATATGTTCTGTAGACTTACTTAGCTTTCGGCATCTCTTAAGTTTTCCTTCTAGGGTTCCATCTCTACTTAGGAATTTCTATCAGCTCTACTAAAGATACAAGTTCTATTCTTCATCCCTTTCTCTCATCTAAACTCCAATCACATATCCCCACGTGTGTGTATAAGTCACCCCTACACTTGGAAATTCAAATCAAGCAATCATACTCTCGTCCGTTGTCCAAAGCACTTCTTAATTGGTGAATTTTTAAATGAATTTTGCTTACACATCCTTCATGCGATCGTTAATACTTCTTGAGGTACCAACGACCGATTACAGGATGTGTTTGCACTTTAAAGTGTAATTCCTAGTCTTGCAACACCCAAGGCTTTTTAGCAGTGACTCCCAAACCAGTTGGTCTAAGGCACTAGGTGATGAAGCACCCTCGCTAAATATTTTTCTATTTTTTACAGTCTTAAGTAATCACAAAAACCAGTGTTCATTTTTTTTTCTTTATTCACATTTGTATTTCTGTTTTCTTCGTACTAAGGACTTTAGACAAGAGCATTTCAAGGTCTCCTCTACTATTCCAAGTTTCAAGGTGCGTGATTGTGCAAATTGTAGGGTATACATTTTCAGAATCTAGACTTAAGCTAGGAATTATTTTTCAAACTTATACTCTAATAAAAATATCAATAATTTTCCTTTACTTTGACTTAGCCCAAGAAGTGAATTCAAAATTTGCCTATTTCTAAATAAACTACAAAGACATATACTTTCTACCGTTAAACTTTAAGGAAGGTTATTTTTAGGGTTTTTAATTTACTAAGTCTAAGATCTAGTTGTTCCTAGCCAGTTAACCTATTTGTCAAACTCAAGTCAAATACGGCCAAAATTGAATACATTAATTTTTATACTTTTTAAAATTTTCAAATTTTTATGGGTTTTCAAATAAGTATGCAAATGCAAAAATATACACATGAATACGAAGGAAGAAAACGTACCGAGCATACCCCCAAACTTAAACTTGACAGTGTCCCCACTGTCATGCTATACCAAGAGGGTCAAAATGTCGGCACTCCCCTGTTTATTTATTTACAAATTTTTTTTCTAAATTTTTTTTTAAATTTTTTTTATTTTTATTGTTAAAAGAAAAAACAAAAATATATATACAACAAGGTTCCCCCCAAACTTAAGCTTGGCCTTACACAAGCCAAAGGTTGGCACCAACCATTCAAAAATCTTATCGTGGTAATGGTAGGGTTGGTGAAAGAATGGAGTGGAAAGAAAGGAAATGAGAAGCACACGAGACCGTGTGGGAAGAAAGGTAGAATATGGTCTCGGTGGAGGAGAAGAATGGCGGAAAAGAGAAAGAAGTGGAGTACGATCTTGAGGGTGTAAATGGAGTGAATAAATTAGCGCAATTTGTGATGACCAATGTGTTAAAAGCGATTGTGCTAATCTATCAACCCGTCGAGAAATGGGGTCAAATTCCTTTAGATTCGCAAGAAAACATGGGTACGTCGAACTTGGTATAGACGATGAAAGCGTAACGGTCACCTGCACGGTCGGAACAATGGAAGGTAGGGAAGGGAATGAATTAGGGATAGTCTCATTCTCACCGTAGTAAACTGTCTCGAACTTGAAAGATTCCATCAATGGTTCGAAACGACTGTAAGCAACCGAGTCTAATGGGTCAACTAACTCATCTGAAAATTCAAAGGACTCAAACTCGGGCGGTGAGTCATCAATATCGTCCGAAAAAGTGAAACACCCATAAGTGCTATCGGCTGTGAGAACTGTGTCAAATTCAAAGGAAAATTTCTCAAACTCACAGTCTTCAAGCGTGGTCGGAACGATGGAAAGGGGGGAGGGTGATATAACAGTTAAAGTTTCAGGAGGATGAATTGGAAAATCCGACATATCAAATAAAAATGGTTCAACCTCAATATTATCCTCAATATTCTCCTCAATACTATCCTCATAATTCTCCTCAATATTCAGCTCAAAATTTTGCTTATCCATACCATTATCATCAAAATCAAGACGCATATGAAGTTCGGGAGAAACATTTAATGACTCGGGATGATGAATTGGACATAAAATATCAATCAAATCTACGGGTTCATCATCCAAAATATTCCCGGCGTCTAAATCCTCAATCAAGTGAAAATCAATATTTTCTGACATCTCATCAAAAGCATGGATATTTATCACTTTCGGTTCTAGATTGGAGGTGTAAAGGTCAAACGGATTAAGTGTGGTTTCACTCGAAAGGGGTTCTTCACAATCTAGCAAATCAAGAACTACAAAGTCACACAACTCGTCTTTATTTTCAACTAGTGAACTATTTGGGACAATCGATGGAAAACCGGAGTTGTGGGCTGGAATTGGGTATGGGTAGGTTTGATTTGGAAATGTGTAGAACTCACTCGCTCCTCTCAAATTCTCACTCTGTCCAACCGCCTCATTATACATTTGAAAATTTGGAGCTAGTTGGAAACTAGCTACCGATTCACGAGGTTGTCTAAGAGCGGCTATGGACGCATCCACATTCCTTACCATTTTGTTTGTTGCTGCAATGTACGCCTCTAACGACTGTTCTAGACTAGACATGGGTTGTGAAGGTGTTTCTGTTAGGTCCACATTACCTCTCCCGGTTCTTTCGGGGTTGCGGAAACGGTGAAAAACATTTTTTTAGGATTTTGGTAACATGGACTAGAAAACCTGGATCTTTGCTAAACAACACACTAGCAACAACTACGAGCTTTACCTACTCGGTTAGGGGGGTATACCTAGTCTTAAACTCCTTCTCTTCTTGTTGTTCTCCTCCTTGTTTGCTCCTTGTAATAGTTTGTACGGCTCCTCCTCGTCGTCTTCTCTTTGTCGAAGATAGATCCACCCGAGGGTTCGAACTTGAGCTCCTACCTCAACCTAAAGGTAACTAAGGTGCTTGGTTTGCTAAACCTAGAACCCTAGAAAGAGTAGAGAGTAGTCTTGGTGTTTTATCTTAAAGAAAAATGGTTCTCAACTCATGAGAGGGATTTTCCTTGAGCTAGAGGAAGAAGGAGAGCAATGGATGAGAGAGAAGATGCAAGTGAGAATGAATCAATATTACAACCATGCTCTCATATTTTAGAAAATGATAATAATAATAATAATAATTAACAATTTGTGATGGTGAGTTGATGAATGACCATTATCATTTCATTCATTAAATGCTTTTGCAAAGAATAAGAAGCATCTTTGAAAACAAATGATGATGGTCAACAAGTCTACTTTGGTCAACCGGTCAACTAAAGTCAACAAGTCAACAAAAGTCAAGAATTCAACTCAACCATGGCACAATAATTGTTAACTAATATTATTAATCATATTTCCTATTCTCATTAGGGTTTGGAAAAAGACAACAGTCAACTGTGCATACACACCCGTACCATAACCCTAATGAGAATCCTCTGCCTCTGTCTCAGTCAACTGTGCATACACACCCGTATCCGTGTTCCGAAGAACACGAATACAATGAGATAAAACCAATCCCAAAACATATACTAGGATCTGGCTTAAACCAAAGCCCGCTAGTAATAACTGTCCGGACACCAAACGTGCACAAGTGCGCGGATGTGAACGAACCCCGTCGCAAAACCATGCGACATCTACTCTGTTTTGCCCAAAGGCGAATAACCCTCTGTGTGGGACTCTAAAGACTCGACACTACGCTGGCAGTGGGGTTAACCACAGACCGCAAGCGGCACTAGCTGTACGTAACGGTCCCCAGGTAGATGCCGATAAGAAGACTGATGAGGTGAACCCATCCGAACTCCTACTGAGCCTGAATGTGACAATCTCCGTACAGTCCGGTCTGTTCGTCTGAGAGTATCGCATGGCGGGCCTAGGGGGTGGCAAACGTCAGTCCCCTAATAGCGGTACAAGTCGTGTCGGAGTGTAGCCCAAAACACCCTGAGAAACTACTGATAACACTACCAGCAAATCTCGCTTGCCCTGGCCAGGGACGACAATGTGTAATGGCTCTCCTAGACACAGCGCGATATCAACTCCCAATACCGGGAGAGACGAATCCTGTCTAACCGTTGCTGCCTCCAAGTGCTTCGGGACTGCACCCAACTACTACCTGTTTGCACGACTCAGTAGAGCCGTGGTAGGGTAGTAATCAAAGAACAGTGGGAACACACTCGAGGCGAAGTGACAGTGTCAAGTCAGCGGACTAAGCTGTACTCATGTCACCTGGGAACTGTTAACTGATGATAGGTATAATACCAACCAACAGTTCCCAACGAGTCCTGTCCAGTGTACTCGTAACCTAACGAGCACCCGCATACTATCTCAAGTACGACGTACTGATGGCTGTGGGACAGACCGTCTCCCCTGCTGGGATGAGAAGCGCATACGCTAGTCTACTTCGGAGTATCGATGCCCTGTCTCGATAGTCCTACGACTAGGGACCTACATAAGGATGTGCTTGTGGATTACCCAGCCCCCACGAGTGTGATCGCCATCACAACGCCGGTAATCAAGCAAAGATCCTAAGGGCTCTACTAATGTGTATAGGCGATATTTTAAAAGAAACACATGTACACACATTGAAGTAGAAACAAACCAAGCAGCGTACTACTATTTTGAGCAAGATTGTATATACAATGGTGAATATCCCAAGCTTCCATTAAGTAATATACAAACTAGTATGATACAATAATGGCCTCTAGGGCATATACAATAACAGTTTCGGTAAGAGATTCGAAATTGTTTGGATATGTGAAACTCCCAAATGGCTGTATAGAAGCAATGTCTAGTGAAGGTGGGAAAGTCGGGTAGGACTGGTAGGAATTGGATGGTTAGACAGGAGTAGGATCAACGTTTGTATAAAAAGGTGAATAGTCTTGTGGATCCCTAGAACTAGATGAGTTGAGAGGGGTGAAAAATCGGCTACGAGATTGTGCAATGTGCTCAGCAATAGACATCGGCTTAGGAGTTACAACAGGACTCGAAAAAGTGGTATCAACATATGAAGGTGGTAAAAGTTGACTTGGTTGACACAAAGTGGGTTGCAAAGTCGAACTGTTTCTCCTAGACGCTTCTATTTGATCTTTCAAAGAAATTTTGGGCATGGAAGGATTTTCCTTAAATCGACCGAAACAATTGACGTACGACGCAAAGTTAGGTTCGGGATACCAAAGTTCGGAAAGTGATTTATGATTTGGGGTACCCATGATAGAAGAAAGAGAAAAGAAAGTAGGTAAGTGGAGCAAGGATTTCTTAGCGACAAAAGTTGCAAGTCTTTTTATAAAAAGATTTTTTTTTCTTTTTCTCTTTATTTGGAACTTTTTTGCAAAAATTTTCGATAAAGGGCTAAGACACACTTTCGATCAACCAAAAATGCACAATCAGGCCTACATCTAGGGTCACCTAGGTCAGCTAGACAGCTCCTAACTGTTCCAAAGGGCTAGAAATAGGACCTCAAACCGCCTCTTCACCGTCAATTGCGGTCAGGTAAGTGCCAGGTAAGTGGGAGGCTCCCTGCTACAAGTAGCGGTCCTAATTAAAGTATCCACTTGCCTTGACACACTTGCCTAGACACCACAAAATCAGGTTAGGATAAACGGCCGATGCCTATAACTAGTCCTCTGTCCTATTGAGCTCGAAGTCCTTAGGGCTGAGTCTAGTATTTTTTAATTAATAGATGGTCAATGCATATGCCTTATGTGATTTCTGGGGTCTTGGAAGGGTGATTAAATCCCCACCCAATCTGAATTGGTCTCAAGCCCCTTAAAGTCAGTTTTAAAGATATGCAAAACAGAAAAATCACTTGCAATCAAATCTTTTTATTTTATGCGCGGCGCAAAGAATCCTGCACAAGATTGTTATTTGGAAGGGGAAAGATTTTTTTTAAGCTCAAAGAATTCTGTAGGAGATTTTTCAGAGGAGATATCAGAGATTTGCAGAGGAGGAGATCAGAAGACTTACAGTTTTTTTTTTATGAACCGCAAAGGAAGTTTGGGGATCTAATCCGCTGACATGACCGCGGAACCGCCGCCCGAAGCAACCAACGACCGCGTATCCGCCGCAAGGCGATAACGTCAGCAGGCGATTTTTTTTTTTTTTGTTCACCAGATCACGCGGTTGACTTGTTGACTCGGTCCTCCAAATTGTTTGTTGTGATATTCCTCTGTTTGTTCGAATTTGATACTTGCTGTTTTGATCTCTGGAGATTTCCAGATCCGAACTTGATTGTAGATCCTGCAAAATTCAAACAAAAATACCCTTTCCAAAAATAACAGATGATATATTTTTATATTTTTTTTTATTTTTCAGATTTTTATGATTTTTTTAATTTTGATTAACCCGAAATTGCAAAAAGAAAATAACACGCCATCCCCGGCAACGGCGCCATATGATTGATCACAAAAACTATCTATTAACCGCAATCAAGAACGGCGTCGCTTGGTAGCTAGCCGGTGAGTACGGGTCGGTCCACGGGGATGTTGTGAATTTTCTAATCGCTCAAACGAGTTAATTCCGATTGTAGTCGGATTGATTATTAAATCTAAAAACTAAATCTATCTATACTACGATTATCTAGATCTAAATCTTGCTAGGGTTAGATTTAGGAATGGTTTGGAAATGTAAATAAATCTCAACGCTTTCTATACCCAAATTAGGATCTAAGAGGAGTTATGGTAATTATTAATAAAGGGGATTAGATCCATTCGGGAAGGTGTTCCTTTCTCCAGGTTGTTGTCCTTCCTTTATCGATCCTTACCCTAACCTCCATGGAAAACACGCGCAACCGGGCTTTTATACTACGGTATCACCGCTACCTCGAGGGATAGGGTGCCGTAGGACGCGGTGTGTGCGTGTATGCATGGAGTCCTATAGATTATATGTGATGAGTAAGAAAGGGATGAGAGATCACATCTCTCAAAAGCCTTCCCCAAAGCTAACATCTAAACAATTATTTAAGGCAAAGAATTAAATCTACTTAGGGCAAAGAATGAAAAATTACCTACTTAACAGATGGCTCTCTCCAAACATCAACACAGGGTTGTCAGGTCTGAATTCATGAAATGAAAAGAGGCACCGATGCTCTCCAAAAGAATTCTAAAATTTATTAATGAAGGGAGGCATGAAAAGAATACAATGATTTGGGCTTCTATTTATAAGACATAGAAATCCTAGGTTACAATTGACCCGCATGTCTGCATTTACCAAAATACCCATAAGTAGACCTAGTCAGAGTAGATTCCAAGCATTGGCAAAAAAATATTTCCATCATGGGCTCTGGACGGCCGCGGATCCGCGGCCGCAACAGGGGTTGGGCCGCGGTTCCGCGGCCCAATGGAGAGTTTATGTCTTCATTTTTCTTCTGCTGACTTTGGGCTTTCTGGGCTTCCTTATTCTTTGGTTCTTTTATTAAAATAGCTTCTGTGTTTCTTCCAGATCTCCAGTGAACAATTGCAGTGGACTTTTAACCGTTCGCTTTGTAATCTTGGACCTTGCGCTGCCTTATGCTTTGTGAACTTTATCTTTGTGTACGCTTGATTAAGATCCTTCTATTTGTTGGTCAAAGTCCCTCTTTTGTATCGTCTTTTATCTTTTTCACTGTTTTCGCTCCAAGAACCTGTAACCTGTACTACATAGCAGACATAGGTCAAAAGCACATGTTTATTTATAAAACGAATAAGAATGGGGAATATAATAATGCAATATTATGGTATGAACAGGCTCCCGCTTCATCCGAAGCAACTCGGGCGCGAAGTGTGCTAGCCGACGTGTTCAAGGTGTTGTAGAGAATGTTTGTGATCACTTTGTCTCTTGCATCCATGGCTTTGGATGGAGGTTAAGGATGATGCCATTGATGGAAGCAATGAGCTAGAGAAGAAAGAGGAAGAAGAAGGAGTTTCATCCTCTTTTCTTTTGTTGTAAGTATGATAGAATGAGAGAGTAAGGAAAATAATATGAGAGCTAACAATAACCCCATGGCAGCCCCTCTCTCTCTCTCTTCCTCTCATACTATCAAAAATCAATCCATTAATGTGACACATTTGCTAAAAAAGAGACCATGACTCATGATACAAGTCCATGTCACATTAATGCATTGTCATGATGAAAATCTAGCTCATTATTTCCTTAAGCAAACATTAATCCAAATGTTTGCCATAACAAAGAAAATCCGGCAACATCTAAAGTAAACTCGTGACAGATCACAAGGATACCCCTCACCTGTATATACATACCTGCACCCGCATTCCGACTGAATGCGAATGCGATGAGACTAAAGTAATCCAACAAATCTAATACTAGGATCCGGCTTAAACCAAAGCCCACTAGTATGATCCGTCCGATCATGATCCGTGCAATACCGCACGTATAAGATCGAACCCTGCCATATATCATACGGCCTCTACAACGTTTCGCCCGAAACTTGAGAAACTGTCTGTGGGGGGACTTTAAAGACTCGTCAATACCTTGGCTGTGGATTTAACCACTAGCACGTCAGAGGTATTAGCCGTACGTAACGAGCTACCAGGTATTGACCAAAAGGGAGGTCGATGAGCGAATTCATCCTGACACCCTACTGAGCCTGTCAGTGACAATATCCTATACGCATTAGTGGAGCCCTTAGGATCTTTGCTTGATTACCAGCATTGTGATGGCAGTCACACTAGTGGGGGCTGGGTAATCTATAAGCACATCCTTATGCAGGTCCCTAGTCGCAGGACTATTGAGACAGGGCATCGATACTCCGGAGTAGACTAGCGCATGCGCTTCTCATCCCAGAGTGGGAGATGGTCTGTCCCACAGCCATCAGTACGTCGTACTGGAGATAGTATGCGGGTGCTCGTTGGGTTACGAGTACACTGGACAGGACTCGTTGGGAACTGACCGGTTGGTATTATACCTATCGTCAGTTATCAGTTCCCAGGTGACATGAGTACAGCTTAGTCCGCTGACTTGACACTATCACTTCGCCTCGAGTGTGTTCCCACTGTACTTTGATTACTACCCTACCACGGCTCAAAGGAGTCGTGCAAACAGGTAGTAGTTGGGTGCAGTCCCGAAGCACTTGGAGGCAGTGACGGTTAGACAGGATTCGTCTCTCCCGGTATTGGGGGTTGACATCACGCTGTGTCTAGGAGAGCCATTACACGAGTAGTCCCTGGCCAGGGCAAGCGAGATATACTGGTAGGCTTCCAGTGTTATCTCAGGGTGTATTGGGCTTCACTCCGACACGACTTGTACCGCTATTAGGGGACTGACGTTTACCGCCCCCCTAGGCCCGCCATGCGATGTATCAGACGAACAGACCGGACTGTACGGAGATTGTCACATTCAGGCTCAGTAGGAGTTCAGATGGGTTTCGCCTCGTCAGTGTTCTTGTCGGCATCTACCTAGGGACCGTTACGCACAGCTAGTGCCGCTTGCGGTCTGTGGTTAAACCCACTGCCAGCGTAGTGTCGAGTCTTTAGAGTCCCACACAGAAAGCTATTCGCCTTTTGGCAAAAGAGTAGAGGTCGCATGGTTTTGCGACAGGTCGCATGGTTTTGCGACAGAGTCCGGTCACATCCGTGCACTTGTGCACGTACAGTGTCCGGACAGTTAACACTAGCGGGCTTTGGTTTAAGCCAGATCCTAGTGTACGTTTTGGGATTGGTTTTATCCAGTTTGCATTCGTGTTCCTCGGAACGCGGATGCGGGAGTGTATGCACAGTTGACGGAGAGACAGAGGCAGAGGATTCTCATTAGGGTTGTTGACCATTGACCGTTGACTGTTGACTTTTTGCTTGACCCTAATGAGAATATGATATGTAATTAACAATTATATTAATTAAGTATTATGGAGACATGGTTGTTGAGGGATTGACTTTGTTGACTTGTTGACTTTGTTGACTTGTTGACTTTGTTGACCGGTTGACTAGGCTTGACTAGTTGACCATCATGATAACAATAGCTATCATTTCATGGCAAAGACTTTTGCTTGCTTGCTCTCTTGTGCAAAATGAGTGCATGAAATGATATGGCTATTGTTGCTTAAACCATCACATAATACTTGATTGCTATGATGTGTTATGATGGTTTTGGATTATGAGAGCCAAATGAGAAAAGTCTTCTCTCATTCTTTTTATGCTCATTCTCTCTCTTGTTCTTGAGCTCTCATCTTCCTCCTCTTGCTCTCCCTCTCTTGAATCTATGGTTCACTTGTCTCATGAGTTGAGAACCAAGAACCATAGATAAAATCCCAAACAAACTCTACTCTACTCACTCTAGTTCACAAGGTTTAGCAAACCGAGTGAACTAGTTTCTTCAAAGTTCGAAGAAGGAGCCAAAGGTAGAAGCTTTCAGGTGGATCTATCTTCGGCGCAAGGAGACGACGGGGAGAAGCCGATTCGGACAACCATCGAGGCTTGAAGACGAAGGAGTTCGAGATAAGAAAGGTATAAACCCCCTAACCGAGTAGTTAACAACTCCTAGTTAGGTTGTTAGTTAGATATTTAACAAAGATCCGGGTTTTAAGTCCATATTACCGCCTCTAGAAAATTGTTTTTCACCAAATTCCGCATGCCCGAAAGTACCGGGAGAGGTAGCATGGACTTACAGCCATCATACCGCTGGCCGTCAAGCAAGAATCCTAAGGGCTCTATCAACATACAATAGTCACCTGTAAGGTCACCTGAAATAGTACACGATGATTAAGATAAACCAGATAGCATACTATCATCTTGAGTAAGACTGTTCTAACGGTATAGGTCATCTCTCAATCATTGCAATCACGTGCCTGTGATCCAATAATTGACTCTGAGGGCACTATCTCCAACAGAAAGACAGCCGAGAAGATCTTGCAGTGTGGCTTCTACTGGCCACAACTCTTCAAAGACGCTCATGATTACTGCAAGACTTGCTCCCGGTGCCAACACTTGGGCCGGATATCCAGGAGAAACGAGATGCCGCTCCAACCAATCTTGGTTGTCAAGATTTTCGATGTTTGGGGAATTGATTTCATGGGGCCGTTTCCCAGCTCTTTTGGGAACCTGTATATTCTTCTAGCTGTTGATTATGTCTCTAAATGGGTCGAGGCCAAGCCCAGCCGGACTAACGACAACATGGTTGTCGTTAGATTCCTTAAGGAAAACATCATTTCCCGGTTTGGACACCCCCGCGCGATCATTAGTGACAATGGAACACATTTCTGTAATAGGACTTTCGAGGCCTTAATGCAGAAATACTACATTAATCATAAGCTATCCACGCCCTACCACCCCCAAACATGTGGGCAAGCCGAAGTGTCTAATCGGCAAATCAAACAGATTTTAGAGAAAACGGTTTCCAAGAATCGTAAGGATTGGTCTTTAAAACTCACTGATGCCCTTTGGGCATTTCAAACTGCTTATAAGACTGATCTTGGCATGTCTCCTTATCGGCTTGTTCACGAAAAGGCTTGCCACCTTCCAGTGGAAATCGAGCATTGCACATTTTGGGCGATCAAGGAGCTAAATCTATCTCTTGATAATGCGGGCAGCCATCAGAAGCTGCAGATCAATGAACTAAACGAGCTTCGGGATGAAGCTTACGAAAACGCGGTTGTCGTTAAGAACCGAATGAAGGTGTTTCATGATAAACATATTACGCGCAAAACTTTCACACCTGGTCAACAGGTACTTCTTTACGACACCCGACTACATTTCCATCTCGGGAAGCTCAGATCTCGGTGGAAAGGACCATATTTTGTGCGGACTGTATATCCGCACGGTGCGGTGGATTTAGAAAATTCAGAGGACGGTTCACTATTCAAAGTGAACGAACACGGGTTAAAACCGTTCCTCACCGCTGACCCATCGGAGGAGCTCCTGATGTTGCAGGAGCCGGTTTACATCGACTGATCTTCCTCCGCTTACCACCAAACTTCGGTTATCCAGCCATAAACAGTGGAAACACTGTTTCAAATATGTTTGGGGGTATGCATATACCATTTTCCCACTTGTAATTATATAATAAAATAATAAAATAAAAAAATAATATAAAAAAATTCAAAATTTCGGGGGGTATTTTTGTAAATATTCAGAACCATAAACAAAATAAAATAAAACAACATTTTTTAAATTCTTTTATTTAATTCTTCTTTTTGGGGGGCTTTTGTATAAATAACCAATACCCCGACCCATTTTCTGCATTTACAGAACCCTAATTTTCACCCTCAACAAAACCCAAACCGCCGCAGCAGAAAGTGCAGAGAGATCACATCTTCCTGCCGCGGAACCGCCGCCCAAGCCCCCTCCTGACCGCGCAACCACCGCCGTTCTGCCTCTTCACCCTCTGGAATTTTTAGAAGAGGTTCGATCGTCTAAACTCTTCTCTGTAAATTTCGTTGATCTATATTTTGCTCTCTGTCATAGCCCCTACCCAGCAATTTGAAAGGGATTTCTCCCAATTGTTTGCGCATAATGTTTACGGTAGTTATTTCGGCGACGAGATCCGAAAGCGTGGATGAAACTTTCTATTATTTAACCATCCGAACGCATTCGCGCTTCCGGATCTTGTTGCGCGTTTTTATGAATGTATGGAGGAGGGTTGTCTGGCACAACACGGGTACATTAGATTACTGTGGGGGGATCGGGAAATTTTAATCGATAGGGACTTCATTCACGAAATCACCTTAATACCACGACTCCCCATTCATGATCAACCCCTCCGATTTGAGGACTACCTACCCTTAATGGGAAATGACTGTTCTATGGAGCCCAGAAAGGGCATTCAGGCTCGCACGCTTTTTGCGAACGTTTTAACTATGTGTCGTTGGGCACAAAACAATATTTTCGGAAGTTTGCACAATACAACATTTTTTACACCATCCCTACACATAGTGCACACATTGATGACTCGAAACCCTAGCTACGACATGTGCACTGTGTTGCTTCACTCGATTGGCGCCGGCAAAAGGGTGGCCAATTATCCATGTCCAATATCGGTGACACAACTGTGTTGCCCTTTCCTTCCTGTTGAGGAATTTGAATTTTATATGCATGGTGGGATTCCCATTCGACCCCTTCTTGAGGGTGTCTCCACGTCCTACACACGACTTCATGATTTATGGTCGCGCATAGAGCCGGCCGAGGACGTGATGGCCAAGACCCCTAGCTCGAGCTCCACAGCGAGCAATGAAGAGCTTACCCCCGCTGCGCAAGCGCGCTTAATTCGACGAACCTATAGGGGGGTAGAACGAGTGATAGGGATGCTGACTAACTTTGATCAGCGACTGACGAGTCTGGAACAAGGAATGTCCACCTTACTCGCAAGAGAGGAATGATCACGATCACGATCGAGGGGACGGGGGACAGATAGAGGTGAGCTGGGATTAGTGAGGCCGCGTCTAGTAGACGCCGTAGGGAGCAGTGAGGACATTGCTATCAGTAAGTTTGGGGGTGAGAGTTGATTGTAAATAGTTATCTTTGCATGGCATCTGCATGTTTTTATTTCTTTGTACATATTTGTTTTTCTTTGCATATTTAATTCCATATCTTATTTTTCTGCATTGCATCTTTATAAAAAATAAAAAAATAAAAAAAATTGAAAAATTGAAAAAAAATTGAAAATATTGAAAATATTGAAATTTTCAATATTGGCCATATTTGACTCAAGTTCAACATGACGGATGACTAGTTAGGAAAAACTAGATCCTAAACTTAGTAAATTAAAAACCCAAAAAATAATCTTTCTTAAAGTTTAACTGTAGAAAATATATGTCCTTGAAGTTTATTTAGAAATAAGCAAATTTTGAGTTCAGTTCTTGGGCTAAGTCGAAATAAGGGAAGAGTATTGAAAGCTCTATTTGAAGTATAAGTCTGAAAAATAATTCTGAACCTTAAGTCCAAATTCTGAAAATATATACCCTACTATACGCACTTACACATATCTTGAAACTTGGGATAGTAGAGGATACCTTGAAATGCTCTTGTCTAAAAGCCTTAGTAAGAAGGAAAATAAAATAAAAGTATAAGAGGTGAAGAAAGAAAAGAAAAAAATGAACACTGGTTTTGTAGTTTCTTAAGGTAGCATAAATATATATATATATATATATATATATATATATATATTTATGCTACCTTAGCGAGGGTGCTTTATCACCTAGTGCCTTAGACCAACTGGTTTGGGAGTCACTGCTAAGCCTTAGGTGTTGCAAGACGAGAAATTACGCCTAAATGCGCAAGCACATTTTGTAATCGGTCGTTTAGTACCTCAAGAAGTATTAACAGTCGTATGAAGGATGTGTGAGCAATTTCATCTAGAATTCACTAACTAAAAAGTATTTTGGAAGATGGACAAAAGTATGATAGCTTGAATTGAATTTCCAAGTGTAGGGGTGATAATTACACACACGTAGGGGTATATGATTGGAGTTTGGAGGAGAGATAGGAATAAAAGATAGGGTTTATAACTTCAGTAGAGATGATAAAAATTCCTGAGTTAAGACCGCGCCTTAGAAGGAAAACTCAGGAGATACTGAAAGCTTTATAAACTGGCAAAATGCACATGATCTTAAGTTAAATAAAAAGGAAGTGTGAAAAATACGGGTTGATGATTGCTAAGTTGAAGATGATAGAACTTCTTGCTAGAATACTGAATTGAAGAATTAGAGTCAACGGCTAAATTGATCGGATTTTGTGGGTAGTATCCGCTGAAAACCCTCAGGAGACAACACTCCTCCTACTAGGGACACCTAGAGATTTAACGGCTTGTTGCACGAGCTCAGTGTAATCGCGTTCTCTGCGAAAGTGAGATTAGGACTTTTTGAATAAATTGGCTTTGATCGGGACGAGCAAAAGATCAGTTTGGGGGTATTTGTTCATATCATATTTTTACATTTTTATACTGCTCATTCTTGATCACATTGCATATAGGTAGGTACTCTTGATCCGTGTTTGCTAAATAATTGCAGGTTACAGGTTCTCAGCTCTAAGCAGTGAAATTCATGAAAAAGCACAACAAATTCAGGACTTCCGCCAACCACAGATAAATACGGGTTTCCACGCACTATCCGTATAATGCCGCCTGCCAGTTCAAGAGACAACATGGCAAATCATTGATCATTTTCATGCACAAAGCACAAAGGCAGTACAAGATCTAAGACTTCTACGCGGAGCTCAAGAAAATCAAGGCAAAAAGTCCACATCAGTTCACCTTTTTGATCTGCTGAAAATCTGGAAGAAAAATGAAAAGTTTCTGAGAAACCAAGTATACCAAACAGAAGAGAACAGCAACATGGAGAAGCCCTGAGAAGATAGTCCCATAAATCAACCAAGTGGCCGCGGAACCGCGACCAAAATGGCACTTCTGCCGCGGAACCGTGGCCGCGTCATAACAGCGTTGACTCGGCTCTTTTGGGGTAGTTTTGTAATCTCGTGATTGGCTCAGAATGTATACCTAAGGTTTCACTCTCCTGCCTATAAATAGCAGAGCTCAAAGCCAAATTAGGGTGTGCTTTTCTTTTTATTAGATCTAGGATTAAATTCTGCAGTTCTTCTTCCTTGTTATTTTCTTGCATTAAAAATTGTAGTGAGTTTTTGAGTGGTGATAAATAAAAAAAGAGAGTTCTTTTATTATCTTGCATGTCTTTTTATATATTGGTCGTAATTTTTCATTTGCTAATCTAGTTGTAATTATTTTGTTTCTTTCTTTATTTTTTTTCCTTCTTCTTCTATTTTTTTTATCCTTTACAACCATGATACTTGAGTAAGATCCTTGCCAAGGTGAGATCTCAAATAGCTAGTTGTACTTTTTCTCAACCTCATTTCTTTCTACTTTCCTTCTTGTTTTTTTATCTTTTTAATGGGTGAGTAATTTCTCACTTGTTAGAGCAGGAGAAGGAAAGTTTGAGAGAAGGAAATCTCTGTCACTCTTTTCTTTGCCCAACACCTTAATTCGGACTCCTTTTAATTGAACCATAATTCGCTCGCTACGGCACCCTATCCTACATGATAGCGGTGATTCCATAGTTAGACCGGTTGCGGTTGAATTAACCGGAGGTTAGGGCTAAGAGCCAAGAACGGACGGATAAGGACCAAAAGGAAGAAACTAAGCATGGAAAGCCTAGTTTATACTTGCAAGTTCCTTCCTAGTCGTGCTAATCCCCATTGTTGTCAATTACCATAACACCGATATTAAGATTGGCAATGAAAGAAGTGAGAAATTCCTAACTCAAACTAACATAATCCTAACCCTAGCAAGTTGATTTATCATTCGTTATCTCATTAGTTGATCTTAAAACAAATCTGGACATATTGGGATTTAACTCGTTAAAATATAAAGAAAAAGATTCCATCTCCCTGTGATTCGACCCGTACTCAACTGGCTAGCTACCAAGCGAAACCGTCTTGATTGCGGTAATTAAAATTAAGCACGCAAAAAGCATAACAATCAAATGATACACACCTTGGGATGTAGTCGGCCTCGGGAATCACGAAACGAGAGCCGGTGTTCAGCCGCATGAAGTGATAGGTGATGTTACGAACAACTCCCGGAGACGAGCTGGGCTCCACCAAAAATGCCTCGAAGGGAATACCCTGGTTATAACCCAATTACCGGGCAAAGCGGTGCGGATTATACCGCATGAAAAGAGCCGCATCATTTCGACAGAACACCAAATAACCTGGCCTAATCGAATACAAGTGCATAATTTCCTTAGGCCTTAAGTATGGTACTCCCCCTTTTGATAAATCGAACAATTGTCGAATAGGTCCCGAAGGAGCAGAGAGGACTCGATCATTGAATACCATCCCGCCTTCGTTAGCATACGGGTTAAGCAGCACACGAAAAGCCCCTAGCCGAGTCGGATTAGGAGCAGAAGCGTCCACCAACCTCATGAGCTGTAGGAAGGTGTAAGCATCATAGAAATTCGGCCTCTGATGCGCTGGGAATGCCTTCGATACGTGCATCTCAATCCACGACGTAAAATAGTGGAGGGAGAAGCTCACCACATCCACACCCGGGGTCGAGGTATTGGCCACAGTGCTCAGCCCGTGGCCCCTAATCGGCAATTCGGAAATCTCGCGGAACTCTTCCAGGGAATTCAAGACCTCACGATCCCCTAGCAAGAAAGTGTTGGTGGGAAGATTCTATTGATTTAAGAAAGCTTTAACCCACCAGACATGGGGGGACTGATAATGAAAGAGAGACGCGTACACCTCCTGATAAAGCCCGACCTTCTGCAACTGTGTACGGTGGGCGGAGAGGACATATCGAGCCCAAGGAAGATAGCTGATTGGATGGCGAGGGGTAAGCCCTATCTTATAGACCTGTACCTAGGGTTAGGCTTCACCTTGGCAAATGCGACGCCCCACGATGTCTATGGCCGGCAAAGGATGGTTTAGTATGTAAGTGCACGGCGGCGCCCCGGCCGTCAATCCGGCGGCCAATTGCGGAAGCGGTGATAAACTTAAATTTTGCGGACTTAGCAAACCGGCACCACCGCGCACTAAACACCCGGATCGTAACCATTAACAAGTCTAAGCTAACTAGAAGATGGGTTAGAGATATACCGACGATCCAAGTCCTCCGGTCTTCTCGTCATCGTCCCGATCTCCTGCGGAAGCTCCGGTCTCCTCCTCGTCGCCGGAAGTGCACCACATCGCCTACTTCTTTTACGGGCTCCCACCTCAATGCCGAGGCAACTCGGGCACGATGCCGGCTACTCGACGTGCCCAAGGTTCGCTGTAGAATATGTAGTCCTCAAGTCTCATTTGGGGTTTTGGAGCTTTGCCATTTGGTGGAAGAAAAAGAGAGCTTGGAGAGAGGTGGGGAAAATGTAGCATACCAAAAATGAGAGTAACATTTTTCCACACAAAAATGAAATGAATCACATTCCTCTTTTGAATGGCCGCCCCCCCCCCCACTTCACAAGTGTGATTGGAGAGAGAAAAAGAAAAGGTCAAGGGGGTGGGTGGAACAATAATGAAAAAGGGAATCATGAAAGAACATGATAACAAACAAAAACCACACACAACCACAACCATCAAGTCCACAAAGTCAATCCATCATGAGAAGGAGAAGTCAATGATGGTGCACATCATGAAAACCATCATGATGCCAAAAGATGCAAAGAACCCCCTCCACAAATGCCTATTTGCAACAATGCAAATAAACCCTCCTCCACCAATCTTCGGCCAATGAACGGAACAATGGAAATTGGCCGAAACGGAAAGCAAACTGGCAACTCCAGAAAACTGGTCCCGTAATAAATTACAGGAAAACCCCGATACTGTGCATACACACCCGCATTTGTATTCCGACCGAAATACAAATGCAATGAGACAAACTCTACACTGTACTATACTAGGATCCGGCTTATACCAAAGCCGGCCAGTAATATCCGTTCGATCCTGATCCGTGCAATACCGCACGTATCTGATCGAACCCTGCCATATATCCATACGGCCTATAGTACAAACTGTCCGATCCCGATCCGTGCAATACCGCACGTATCTGGTCGGACCTTGCCATATCTCCATACGGCCTCTACAACCTTTCGCCCGAAAGCTGAGTAACTGAATGTGGGGGACTCTAAAGACTCGTCAACACCTTGGTTGTGGATTTAACCACTAGCACGTCAGAGGTATAAGCCAATACGTAACGGGCTACCAGGTACTGACTAAAAGGGACGTCTGTGAGTGAACTCAGCCTGACAACCCTACTGAGCCTTTCAGTGACAATATCCGTGCAGTCCGGTCCGTTCGTCTATGAGTATCGCATGGCGGGCCTAGGGGGTTGGTAAAAGTCAGACCCCCAAAAGCGGTACAAGTCGTGTCGGAGTATAGCCCAGAACACCCTGAGATACTACTGGAATACCTACCAGTAAATCTCCTTGCCTTGGCCAAGGACTTTGTGTAATGGCTCTCCTAGACACAGCACGACCTCACCCCCAATACCGGGAGAGACGAACCCCTGAAGATACGCTCACTGCCTCCATGTGGCTCGGGACTGTACCCAACTAAAACCTGTTTGCACGACTCCTTTGAGCCGTGGTAGGGTAGTAATCAAAGTACAGTGGGAACTCACACGAGACAAATGACGATCCCCAGGTCGATGAACTAACCTGCACACATGTCACCAGGGAACTGCCATCTGACGTCTGGTATATGACCAACTAGCATGTTCCCGGCGAGTCCTGTCCGGTGTACTCATAACCCAATGAGCACCTGTATACATCTTAGGTGATCCAACTGACACCAGTGGCTTGTGAGACCGGCCACCGCCCCTCGTCGGGGTCTCGACTGTATACACTAGTCTACTATGGAGAATCGATGCCCTGTCTCGAAACTCTCACGACTAGGGACCTTTTAAGGATAAGCTTATAGACCCCCAGCTCCCACTTATATGATCGCCCTCATACTGCTGGTGGTCAAGCAAGAATCCTAGGGGCTCTATCAACGTGTAATAGCGACGTGTCAGGTCACTTAAAACAGTACACGATGATAAAGGTAAACCAGATAGCATACTATCATCTCGAGTAAGACTGTCCTACCGGGATAGGTCCTCCCTCAATCATTACAATCACGTACCTGTGACCTAATAATTGACTCTGAGGGCACTATCTCCAACAATCTCCCACTTGCACTCAAGGCTAATTATTACGATGTCGCATACTCACAGCCCGTGTGATACCGAACATCCAACTCCTCTACTAGTCAGTCTCACAAAGCTCGTTTGCGGAACTATTGCGTTCGAAGAATAGCCTCAGTGAGTGGATCCGCTTAGTTGTTTCTTTCTATGTCTCTCTATATCTCAAGTTCGCGGAGAAAGCCATCTCCCGAAAAGAGCAATACCTGTCTCAGAATATGTCTGGATGTCTGATGAGACCTAGCTCATAAATGAACTCCAAATCCAAACTTCTTAGACTGTATCGTCAACTGAACTTAATCAGTATCCTGCGCGCCATGCCTCCCTCAGTATTGCCTTGGACCACCTGTCCAAAATACTGCCCCTCATCAGAAGGAAAACTATAACTCTGACAACCTCCTTGTCGTCCATGTCACCTTGGAAGCCTGGAATGATAACTGTCTCCCGAATGAGCCTGTCGTTATCATATCCCTAGAACATCCACTTATGTTCTAAAACTGCTTCCGACTGTTTCTCCAGGATTGGATTAATGTCAACTTATTGCATCTAGTGCAAGAACAACATCTGGTGTGGTACTTGACATCTCACGATTGACTCAATTGCCTGAGCAAGTGATCTGCCAATCATGCCCGTCCCTCTCCCCTTTAGTCTGTAAGACACCTTTGGAGAGGGTGACTCCATTACCTGCAGGTACACTACCGTGCCAGGAGTCGTCCATCCTAAATACTCTTAGAATGCTGTCAAGTACCCTGATTGGGAAACCACCCAAATCTAGATCTAAGACCATAGATCTAGTAACCAGTATGTCTGATATAAAATCCATTTCCTTTGTGGAGAAACAACTGTGTGACGACCAAAGTATAACCGATCGTAGTGTAGGAGTTTCCTTTCCTACTCTGTGTATATCATCCAAATACCAGGATATCACACACTACTACCTTCTCAACAGATCCATCCCCTATTCTGATGAAGTCAAACCCATGACTGTCACGTCAGAAATAGATGATCTATCTCCGCTACATCTGCTCTAGTCTATAAATAGACATAAGCAACCTGTCCACCAATGCTTCCGCTGCTCCCACTGACTACGACAACCCTCTGGCAGAGTCATATAGACGTACACTTCTAAAACTGGTTTAGAACGACGCTATACTCATCCTCCCGCCGGGTCTCGTAACCTGGAACAACAGCAATGGCAATTGTGGGTAAACAAGAACTTCCCTGTCACCGTCCTTGAGGCTACCGTAGTGCCTCTCGGGTGCCTGAAGTTACCCACCTTATCTGCGGAGTGGCCAATGGAATGTCAATCCAGATTGAATCTTTAGGTTCCTTATCAAATTTTCAGTAATCGTTTGTGGTTCTGGAATCACTTCCAGTTCTACCATACTCCCACTACTGTTTTCTGAAAAAATCCATCTTTAATAAAACTGTGGCGAGTCTAGAACAATATCGCTATTGTTCATCCAGATGGTAGAAAGTCAACCCTCGTCATAGCCTGGGTCAACCCACAAACAGCCATTACAGAAACGTGCCTTGAGTTGTCCAGTGTCTGGTTTTAATCATAAACCGGACAACTCCCCGTACCTTAACATCGTTAAGATATGAACTGTTCTATATCCAATATAGAACCAGAGGCACTGATTTAATTGAACCAGATTCAAATCATGCAGCTGTCTCCAGTGCATGTCAACTAAATGGAAGGAGGCCGATCAGCGTTACTCAAATTAGGAATGCTTCCATTTATGAGTAACCTGAAAGAGAAGCAATTTCTCTTAATCATTACTATCAACTGAACACCATACACAAGTATCTACATCTTCGATCACTTTGAAGAATCCCGATACTTGTGACACCTGGTTCTCCACTCTATTCAAATACCAATAACTTCTCCAAATTCGGACCCTGTGTTTCCACGAAACACCTGTCTAAAAACTAGAGAAGTCATAAGTAAACTGAATGTAGTACGAGGACCAACCCCTCTGTCCTGATGGACCCTGGACAACATACAATACTTTGTATAAGTCCCTTGAGTCTGATAACTCATTCACTGTGTGTCGTAGGTTGAAAACTGTACTTATGGTTAAGAAGAATTACACCGCTGTTTAATGCTCCTTACCTAACCATCCACTGATATAGGTAAATGTCGTAGACATAATTTCAGAAAGGTATATCTCACTCTATGAAAATAGACGTACAGATATATCAATTTGAAATTGGTGCATAACAGCGGATATTCAAAACCAAATATTTGCCGACCGGCAAACAGCCCAGGTGATTTCCTCAAATATCACCGATTACAACGAATCCCGATATAATGAGGATAATCACCAAATTCCCAATAACTTACTCCCACTCATCATCTGTAAAACCATACAGATGTGAGAATCGTACCTGGTAAATACATACCCTGGAGTAAGTATCTAATCGGGAAATCAGTTTTCCTTTAACATCACACAGTGAAACTGAAACATTGAAATGTTTCGATGGGGTATCCTGGTATTCCTAGTAATGCCTCTTCCATTATCCAGATTCACATCTATAACCGTATAATTCTTTGCCACTTCTCCAAATCCCTTTATATGTCTTTAGTCATTACCTTCTGTACACCCCTTTAAGCTAAATGGTTTTCTTCCTTCCCTACCGTTCGGCACCAGCCTATGGTTTGGAAGAAGACTATCCAATAAGCATAAAGGGTGTACTGTCCTAATCCTAGGAGCACTCGCAACGCGAGAGAAGGTGAAGATAAAAGACACCTGAATGTACTTTATTCCTATTTCTCCTGAACCAGGATCCATCCCCGAACTGGAACAAGTTCCTTTCGAGTTCGTATATAACCATACGATGGAATATCCAATAAACTGTGGATCTTCGTAGTGATACGGAGTGTCCTGGAGAAATACAAAGGTGATTTTAGGATTGGCGAAGAAATACCTGGTTTGGTCGTGAATATCTTTTGCAATTTACTTTGCCCTCTTACTAATCCCTTGCTTTGTCTTAACTTAATACCTTCTGCACACCATCGTTAGGCTAATTGGTTTTCTTCATTCCCTACCGGTCGGCACCAGCCTAAGGTTTGGAAGAAGACAATCCAATTTGCGTAATAGGTGTACTACCCCTAAACTAAGGAGTACTCGTAACCTGAGAGAGGGTAAAAGGAAAAGACAACTGAATAATCCCATCCGTTTTCTCCAGAACCGGAAACCATCCTCGAATAAATTCTTTCGAGTTCGTATCTAACCATACGATGGTTTTGTCCAATGGAAGTGGACGTTCGTAGTAATACGGGGTGTCCTGGAGAAAAGGGTAAAAGTAGGAGTAGCAATGAGGTTCGCAACTCTGACAATCCAAAAGCCGGTGTTAAGAAGGTTCGGTCAACTTGGTCACTGAGTCATAGTCTTAGGGTCGGGTCAAATGGTCGCTGCCAGAGAGAGAGAGAAAAGAAACACTCAGCGTGCACTCTAACCTAGATCAGAATGGTTACCAATTTATCTAATCTGGAAACCTCCCACTGTACCTCAAATTCTCCTCCAAACCTGAAAGAAGAATTAGTCGGGATCACCCGAGGAGTATACCAACTCATCAGTGGGAATCGGGATCCAACTCTCATCGCATGACAACGTGACGGAATCCGCTCACGCTATCACACTCCAGAAGGTATGCGCATATCTGGCAAGTTTCAGTTCTTTTGAAACTCCCGATGTGATTTCTGCCCCATGCTCTTATGACCTTGGCGTGAGGTCAAAATATCATAAGTCACATGTCAAGTTCTGCCCGTCATTATCCAGGTTAATCTGAACCCACCCGTACATACCCTTGACGTAGGCCAAAATAGTAGTACGACTGTCCCAAATCAACGCATCTATCTATGCAACAGATAAATACCCGGCAGCTACCAATCACTATGCCTTGGCGTGAGGTCAAAATACATAGCTTGAATACTACCGAATATTTAACTGAAATGACGGAGGGCTACGAATGGTTTCTGGCGAAAACCTTTAACGTAATGAACTTGATATCGTTGAAGGAACGGATAGCTTTTTAGAAATATAGTGACGACAACTTCCGCTAAAGAGGTCACTCCCGGTGAAGGGATCTCGGCTCTTTCCCCGTAGAATGGGGTGCAGGATATTCCAACTGAATACCGCGATGCAAATCAAAAGTAATCGGCTATAGTGAAGTTAATGCCCTGACGCAAACTTCTGTCCAAGGGGTCACTCCCGGTGAAGGGATCTCGGCCCTTGCCTCGTCGACTGAGGAGCAGGATATTCCAATGAATACCACGATGCAAAACAAAAGTAAACGTCCTTGCAATAACAGCTTTTTGAAAAGTGTTCCAACAACATCAGATTAGGTTTGTTTTTAAACTTGCATTGATCCGAATTAATGCAGTCCAATCAATTGATCAGACCACAAAGAACGAAAATATACTGATGTACGTATATGCCATCCGCATTCGCCACTGGGTCCCGTCATTACCCGTTAGGTTAGCTAACTAACGACAGAGCGGGGACTGGACTAGCGCGGATGTAAAACATATACAACATCTACTAATATATATACCAATATATTATATTCGCTCAAGGCGTGAATAAAATGCAACATCACAGAGAATGAACAGCATCACAGAAACAATACAGATATCTGGGATCCCCGGGTTTCACAGAGCCGCTGAAACCCGACGTTCCCCTGGTCGTGTGGATAGCCTGTGCAATGAAATCCTAGACCCGTACGGGCGCGGCAAGTTACCCGCCAAGACCTGAAGCGAGGCAGCCCCCTTCAGCAACGTGAATGGACCACCCAGCACTTCACGGAATCCGGTAACTTGGGCACCCCTCCTGGGTCAACCTGTACCCCCTACGAGTGCGGCGAATAGCCTGCCAATCCTAGAGTGAAGCCCCCTCCGTCCCAATGCCATGAGATGCGGGCTTGTTGCCCTCTAGAACCCGGCTATCCGTGCACCCCTCCGCGGGGCAATCCTAGTACAGAAAGTAAAATATACATACACTGGGTACATCGACCGCAACCAGGTCGTGCCCTAAAATAATAATACAAACAGGCAGTGACGGCAGTCCACATGTCGGACGCTCGCCCCGCAATATCAAATGTACATAATACAACCACAACTGTACTAGCATTGCATCCAGGCTATCCCCCACGACCGATCCGCAACATCACAGCAAAAACAAAACATCAACGTGAAAGTCACGTTCGCAAATCCGTCTAACCGGGCTATAGCAGTTAGACCGGATTTACCGATCAAGTGACATTCACGGTCGCAGATATAATGTAAATACTGTGAAAAATGTGTTTAAAATATCCGATCGATCAAAAATTAACAAGTGGGCCCCCAATCAAAACTGTAGCACTCACAGAAAATCTGGGCCCAATTTTAATATTCCAAAACCCATATTTTAAGCCCAGAAGGCCTCTGTAAAAAATTGGTGAAGTGATCTCCACAGTGTGCGGCGGAAGGGCGGCGGGAAGGGGGTTTTCGCGGCGGTTCCGCGCTCCCACTGTGGAGTTACTTCGTCGAATTTTTACAGAGCTCTTAGATTTTCCAGTACATCAATATTTTATAACCTGAAAAAAATTTTGAGACCAAAAATTTTCAACAGAAAACTGATGCAAACTAAAATGTAGATTTTGGAATTTTGGTCGATCGGAAATGCAAAACACATTACACAAAGCTAGACTAAGTTAATGGCAAGGCTCTGATACCACAGTAAGTGCATGGCGGCGCCCCGGCCGTCAATCCGGCGGCCAATTGCGGAAGCGGTGATAAACTTAAATTTTGCGGACTTAGCAAACCGGCACCACCGCGCACTAAACACCCGGATCGTAACCATTAACAAGTCTAAGCTAACTAGAAGATGGGTTAGAGATATACCGACGATCCAAGTCCTCCGGTCTTCTCGTCATCGTCCCGATCTCCTGCGGAAGCTCCGGTCTCCTCCTCATCGCCGGAAGTGCACCACATCGCCTACTTCTTTTACGGGCTCCCACCTCAATGCCGAGGCAACTCGGGCACGAAGCCGGCTACTCGACGTGCCCAAGGTTCGCTGTAGAATATGTAGTCCTCAAGTCTCATTTGGGGTTTTGGAGCTTTGCCATTTGGTGGAAGAAAAAGAGAGCTTGGAGAGAGGTGGGGAAAATGTAGCATACCAAAAATGAGAGTAACATTTTTCCACACAAAAATGAAATGAATCCCATTCCTCTTTTGAATGGCCGCCCCCCCCCCCCCCACTTCACAAGTGTGATTGGAGAGAGAAAAAGAAAAGGTCAAGGGGGTGGGTGGAACAATAATGAAAAAGGGAATCATGAAAGAACATGATAACAAACAAAAACCACACACAACCACAACCATCAAGTCCACAAAGTCAATCCATCATGAGAAGGAGAAGTCAATGATGGTGCACATCATGAAAACCATCATGATGCCAAAGATGCAAAGAACCCCCTCCACAAATGCCTATTTGCAACAATGCAAATAAACCCTCCTCCACCAATCTTCGGCCAATGAACGGAACAATGGAAATTGGCCGAAACGGAAAGCAAACTGGCAACTCCAGAAAACTGGTCCCGTAATAAATTACAGGAAAACCCCGATACTGTGCATACACACCCGCATTTGTATTCCGACCGAAATACAAATGCAATGAGACAAACTCTACACTGTACTATACTAGGATCCGGCTTATACCAAAGCCGGCCAGTAATATCCGTTCGATCCTGATCCGTGCAATACCGCACGTATCTGATCGAACCCTGCCATATATCCATACGGCCTATAGTACAAACTGTCCGATCCCGATCCGTGCAATACCGCACGTATCTGGTCGGACCTTGCCATATCTCCATACGGCCTCTACAACCTTTCGCCCGAAAGCTGAGTAACTGAATGTGGGGGACTCTAAAGACTCGTCAACACCTTGGTTGTGGATTTAACCACTAGCACGTCAGAGGTATAAGCCAATACGTAACGGGCTACCAGGTACTGACTAAAAGGGACGTCTGTGAGTGAACTCAGCCTGACAACCCTACTGAGCCTTTCAGTGACAATATCCGTGCAGTCCGGTCCGTTCGTCTATGAGTATCGCATGGCGGGCCTAGGGGGTTGGTAAAAGTCAGACCCCCAAAAGCGGTACAAGTCGTGTCGGAGTATAGCCCAGAACACCCTGAGATACTACTGGAATACCTACCAGTAAATCTCCTTGCCTTGGCCAAGGACTTTGTGTAATGGCTCTCCTAGACACAGCACGACCTCACCCCCAATACCGGGAGAGACGAACCCCTGAAGATACGCTCACTGCCTCCATGTGGCTCGGGACTGTACCCAACTAAAACCTGTTTGCACGACTCCTTTGAGCCGTGGTAGGGTAGTAATCAAAGTACAGTGGGAACTCACACGAGACAAATGACGATCCCCAGGTCGATGAACTAACCTGCACACATGTCACCAGGGAACTGCCATCTGACGTCTGGTATATGACCAACTAGCATGTTCCCGGCGAGTCCTGTCCGGTGTACTCATAACCCAATGAGCACCTGTATACATCTTAGGTGATCCAACTGACACCAGTGGCTTGTGAGACCGGCCACCGCCCCTCGTCGGGGTCTCGACTGTATACACTAGTCTACTATGGAGAATCGATGCCCTGTCTCGAAACTCTCACGACTAGGGACCTTTTAAGGATAAGCTTATAGACCCCCAGCTCCCACTTATATGATCGCCCTCATACTGCTGGTGGTCAAGCAAGAATCCTAGGGGCTCTATCAACGTGTAATAGCGACGTGTCAGGTCACTTAAAACAGTACACGATGATAAAGGTAAACCAGATAGCATATTATCATCTCGAGTAAGACTGTCCTACCGGGATAGGTCCTCCCTCAATCATTACAATCACGTACCTGTGACCTAATAATTGACTCTGAGGGCACTATCTCCAACATAGTATCCCAGCTGTTGACGGCTCAAGCCGGCCTGTAGGAGTCAAATCAACCGCCTCCACTGCAAAAGCAGTCTGCGGACGCTCCATCGACAAGACTGGGCGAAGAGGCTCTGTTGGCACTTCACAAAGAAAGTTGTGGTGGCCTCGAATGATATGCCCATACCAGGTACCCCATAAGAGCAAACTGGTACAGTCTCTGTCATGGGCCTGAATCATCGCCATTGCTTTCTCGTCCGACGGCGATTGTGGAAAAGCAGCATCTGAGCGAGTAAAAGGGAAGTAAGGGAAAGAGGCCATTGGTCCTGAAACAAGGGAAAGAAAAACCATTAGTGAAGCCCCCCCTATATAGAATAATAAAAGAAAACGACAACATGTCTGTTTTGCAGGACCACTGCCTACAGGACACACGGACCCCACAAAATCAATATGGCGGCTCACCAATGATGAGACAGGGGAATCACTATGAGAATAAAGAAGACCCCCATTAAACAGACATTGGGATTCAAAACAATTCTTGGGAAAACAAGTTCTGTTAAGCACCAACAAATTCAAATTTGTGCGAATGAGGGTAAAACCCTATGAAAAGAATTTCAAGAACACCAGGGAATAAAATTCCCGAAGGGTCCCCTTGATCTTTCAGAGCTAAGCTCTTCGCCAGAGGAATTAAATTCCTTTTATATGATGGAATTAAATTCCAAGAACTCATAAAAATATATGAGAAGCAAAATCCCATGACTCCTCAAAAATCAGAGAGGGATGCCCAAGATATGGAAGTTTACTACCCAAAGATCACATCTTTGGATCCCTAAGAGGATAGGTTTCTGAGGAGAGCAAAGCTCTCACGATGGATTTAAAATCCAGAAATGTTGTGTTCAAATAGGAAAGTTTTCTGATGTACAAAGCGTTACCTAAAAAGGGTTTCTATTGACGAAGTTTAACTCTGGAATTACAATGACAGAGAACTAAGCTCTAGGGAAGAGAATTAAATTCTCAAAGAAAACGAAGAAGAAGGAAGAAGATGAAAGGAACAGTGGCTGCTTAAGGAACCAAACCCTTGCATCTATAAGACGTGACAAGGGCGGTTCACCTCCCCGTTCCCCTAGACAATCCAACGGCTGTAAAAGTGACAGCGTTGCACTCACGTGCAAACCACGTGAGAATAACGCTGTGGGGGCATTTGTTCCCTCATGGAAACTGAATAAAAAATATATAGAAAAGCAACGGGAAAAGCCCCCAAGTGGAGCATCACGTGCCCACACGTGATAGGCCCTGCGCTTAACAAAATTAAGCTAAAACCGGGCCTCACGTGCAGACACGTTACCTCTACAGACAAAGTATATAAGCGCCTGAATAAAGCGAACAATTGGATAAAAAGAAGCACACGTGATAGCATGTGACACCTTCTGGTGGGCTTAATTTGGTGGGGTCACGTGCTACACGTGATAGACTCCTATGCTTGCTGAACCAATAGAAGTAAATTCTAATTAAAAAGGACCAAAAGCTTTTTTTGGAAAATATTTCCTTGGACCTTTCTAAACAAGAAGGATTACGCTCTGTAAAACAAAGCGCCGTTGGATTAAAGATCCAATGGTGATTAAAAATCACCAATCTACAGAAAAATCTGTGCAAAGAAATATCTTCCTAAACTTGTTAAGAACAACAAAAGAAATAACTTCTGTAAAACGGAAGTCCTTGGATTAAAAATCCAACGGTGAATAAAATTCATCGATTGATCTAAAAGATCATTTTGGTTGATCAAAATCTCTCAATGAGAGATTTTCGAAACAAAATTGATTCCCTTCTTTCTCCTATAAATAAGAGCAAAGAAACATAAAAGAGGGGGGGTCAAGAATACAAAAAGAAAAAGAGAGAAGTTTTCAGGTTCTTAAAAGAGAAAGAAACAGAAAGAAAAAACCCGAGGTAGGAGAAGGAACAAAACACAGAGAATATCTCATTTCTTTCACCTCCATAAGAGTTTAACTCTTCTAATAAGAACTTAGTTCTTCCTCTGGTTGAGATCTGCAGAAGCAGATCTTCCCACAAGTTAAGAATTTAATTCTTATCGTGGAGATTTTGCCATGCAGATCCAAAACCTAGAGGGAGATCTAAGTTCAGAGAATTGAATTCTCCCATAAAAGTATGCAGGAATTTAATTCCTAGGAATTTAATTCCTCTGATGAAACAAGGGTTTAACCCTTCATATGAGAACTTAGTTCTCCCTTATAGTAAAAGATCTGCAGAAGCAGATCTTCTCACAAGTTGAGAATTTAATTCTCATCGGGAAGATTCTGTCATACAGTTACCAAATCTAAGAGAAAAACTAAGTCTTAAGAATCCAATTCTCATAAAACAATGAGCTTGAAAGTCTCAAAACTCAGGATCTCCATGCACGTAAAAGGATTGACACCCAACATGATAACAGCCGATCACGTGATCACACGTGAGCGCCTATGATGAACTAAAGAGAATAATCAAGATTGGCTCACGTGATCACACGTGACCCCATGGTAGTGCTTGACACTTACAAAGCAAAAAGGGAATAAATCAGAGGCAGTTCCCACTTTTGGGTCGCCTCACGTGATCTCATGTGACCCAACAGTGCCTGCCGCCCAGAAAAGAATAAAAGAATAAATCCAAAGAAGCAGCGCTTCAAATTCTTGAAGTTTAACACTATTTCAAGCGCCTCATGTGGCCCGCGTGAGCGCCTCAGAATTTTAGTGTTTAACACTATTTCAAACACCTCACGTGGGAGCATATGAGCACTAAATAAATATGTTAGCGTTGAATACTATGGAAGGCTAACATTAGCCAGATTCAGACCAAATTTTCCAAGGACCATCAATTGAGCCCCTCATGCTCAGGGTCTCCAAAACCGATCTCAGTTCCAAAGACAGCTAATAAGCTCCCAACAGATGACATCTAAACTGATGTTCATCCCATTTCCCCAAATCGGGACATTGGTTCAAGAGTACATCTCGTCATACCTCTGATACATGTCGTTGTAATTCTTCAACGTCTTCAGAGAGATGGAGGGTCCTAATAACCAATAACTTTTGGCGCATCCCCAAACTGGTTAAACCGAACTCCACAGACTATGACGTCTTTAAACCATACAGACTATGATGTCTTTAAACTTTATGGACTATGAGGTCCTTAAACTCATAGACTATGATGTCCTTAAACTTTATGGACTATGAGGTCTTTAAACTCATAGACTATGATGTCTTTAAACTTTACAGACTATGATGTCTCTAAACTACCACGGACTATGATGTCCTTAAACCCAATCGACCGCAACATCCCTAAACTAAGACGATAGAGCCCACATACTCTGTCGTTGGATCTAAATGATCCCAAAACCCCGTTGAGTAGATCTTACTCTAAAATTAAACTAACGTATCCTTAACAAACGTTTAAGTTGATCTTAATCTCAAAGAGATTAACGAGCCTTAAACCAAACCAAACCCAAATCTAAGAAAATACGGATTTGGACTAATCCACGCCCTACGGGCGATAACATAAATTAGTCTCCGTATACAATCCACGAGCAACTAAAAATAAAACAAACACATACGACATGGATTGACCATCTGAAGAAGAAGAAAGTGGTTACCGCGATGCGGCAGCGCAATTAACTGCAGGGGCTTGTGCCTATAGGGAAGAGCGTCCCCACAATCAAAAACCCCTCACAACGAGGGGGGATCTGACGAAGTTTGCTACAACGGCCGCATCCATCTACACCTTCGATATACGGTGCCATAAATCAACTTGGCATCTTCGGAGAGGTGGACGGATAAAACCAAATAGCATCTGCCCCCTAATTCAGGAAAGACGACCTACGCGGTTTCGTCTCCCGTTTTCGGCGGTAAACAGCGAGCCCTCTCCAAATCAGTCTTGGGGGACATCTCTTTGGAGAGAGTGATTTCTATGATCGTGGGTAAATTCTCACGCTTGGAATCTTCCATACTAAACCTTTTTAGTATGGTGTCAATGTATCTGGATTGGGACAATTCCAACATCCGTTTAAATCCATCTCTATAGATCTTTATCCCCAGGATGTGGGAGACATCACCCAGATCCTTCATGGAGAATCTTTGTGATAAGAAGAGCTTGACCGAGTGCAGCATAGGAACGTCATTTCCTATCAAGAGTATGTCATCCACATACAATACGAGGAAGACGACCTTACTCTCTGCAACCTTTTTGTATATACACGGCTCATCTATGTTTTTGATGAAGTCAAACTCTTTGACTGCCACATCGAAACAGATGTTCCAACTCCGCGATGCCTGCTTTAATCCATAGATTGATTTAAGCAGCTTGCACACCTTTCCGATGCTCCCACTATCTATGAAGCCTTCTGCCTGTGTCATATACACGCTCTCTTCTAAATCACCATTTAGAAAAGTGGTCTTAACATCTATCTGCCAGATTTTGTAGTCATGGTATGCAGCGATGGCAGGTAGGATCCAGATGGACTTAAGCATAGCCACTGGAGAAAAGGTTTTATCATAATCCACACCCGGTCGTTGACGAAAACCTTTTGCTCCAATTCAAGCTTTGAAAGTCTCAACTTTTCCATCTACACCAAGTTTCTTCTTAAAGATCCACTTGCACCCAATGGGTTTTACCCCTTCAGGAGCAACTTCCAAAGTCCATACATTGTTGGTGTACATGGATTCCATCTCAGATCGCATTACATCGAGCCATTTCACAGAGTCCCCACTCGTGATGGACTACTCGAAACTAGTTGGGTCATCATCTTCAATGATGCAATCCTCGCTCCCACCGTCAATGAGAAAACCGTAGTATATCTCAGGTGGATGAGGAACCCTACTGGATCTACGGAGTGGCTGAGATTCGTCGGGGACTATCAATCCTCCGGTTCTACCAAATCGTCAGCTGTAGTTTGTGTAGCTGGAACTTCTTCCAGTTCTACCTCATGACCGCTAATTTCTTTTACAAGAAATTCCATTTCTAAAATGGTGGCATTCCGAGAAACAAATACCTTTTGCTCCTCAGTGTGGTAGAAGATATACCCTCGCGAATGCTTGGGATATCCTACAAACTTGCACAGATCAGACCTTGCCTCGAGCTTGACCGGATTTTGCTTTTTAATATAGGCCGAACAACCCCACATCTTAATGAAATTAAGATATGGTCTCTTCCCCTCCCATATCTCATATAGAATGGTAGGCACTAATTTGGTTGGAACTCTATTCAATAGGTATGCGGCTGTCTCCAATGCATAACCCCAAAAGGAAATAGGTAACTCAGCAGTACTCATCATAGAGCGCACCATATCTAATAGGGTGCGATTCCTCCGCTCCGATACACCGTTGTGCTGTGGTGTATACGGAGGAGTAAGCTGAGAGAGAATCCCATTCTCTTTTAGATAATCCAGGAACTCTATGCTCAAGTATTCTCCTCCTCGATCAGATCGAAGGATTTTAATACTTTTACCCGTCTGGTTATCAACTTCATGCTTATATTCTTTGAATTTCTCAAAAGCTTTAGACTTGTGTTTCAACAGGAACACATGTCCGAATATTGAGAGATCGTCAGTCAATGTAATAAAGTATGAGGAACCATTCCTGGCATGTGTAGTGTTAGTGTTTATGCCCTAGAAGGCCATTACTGTATCATACTAGTTTGTATATTACTTAATGGAAGCTTGGGATATTCACATGTGTATAACAGTCTTGCTAAACATGGTAGTATGCTACTTGGTTTTTCTATCTTAATATGTGAGTGTACGTATTGATAGAGCTCTTAGGATCTTGCTTGTCTACCAGCGTTGTGATGGCAGTCACACTAGTGGGGGCTGGGTAGTCTACAAGCACATCCTTATTCAGGTCCCTGGTCGTTGGATTATCGAGACAGAGCATCGATACTCCGGAGTAGACTAGTGTGTACGCTTCTCATCCCAGTTGGGGAGATGGTCTGTCCCACAGCCGTCAGTACGTCGTACTGGAGATAGTATGCAGGTGCTCATTAGGTTATGGGTACACCGGACAGGACTCACAGGGAACTGTTGGTTGGTTTGATACCAGTCGTCAGTGAGCAGTTCCCAGGTGACATGAGTACAGCATAGTCCGCAGACTTGACACTGCTACTTCGCCTCGAGTGTGTCCCACTGTTCTTAGATTGCTACCCTACCACGGCTCAAAGGAGTCGTGCAAACAGGTAGCAGTTGGGTGCAGTCCCGAGCACTTGGAGGCAGTAGCGGTTAGACAGGATTCGTCCCTCCCGGTATTGGGAGTAGATATCGTGCTGTGTCAGAGAGCCATTACGCAAAGTCCCTGGCCAGGGCAAGCGAGATTTGCTGGTAGGTTCCAGTAGTTTCTCAGGGTGTAATGGGCTTCGCTCCGACACGACTTATACCGCTATTAGGGGACTGACGCTTGCCGCCCCCCTAGGCCCGATATGCGATAGTCTTGGACGAACGGACCGGACTGTATGGAGATTGTCACATCAGACTCAGTAAGAGTTCGGATGGGTTTACTCATCGGCTTTCTTATCGACAACTACCTGGGGACCGTTACGTACAGCTAGTGCCGCTTGCGGTCTGTGGTTAAACCCACTGCCAGCGTAGTAGTCGAGTCTCTAGAGTCCCACACAGAGAGTTTCCTACTCCAGGCGAAACGATATAGAGGTCGCATGGTTTTGCGACAAAGGGTTCGGACGCATACGTGCGTTTACGCGCGTACGACTTTCGGACAGTTTTTACCAGTCGGCTTTGGTTTAAGCCAGTTACTGGTATCCGGTTATTGGATTTTTACAGTCTAAAGTTTTTCCGTATTTTTACGGATCGGAGGGGCATTCTCGTAATTGTGCGAGAAGCTTCTAGAAGTGGTGACTAAGGAGGGTTATGTGTCATTTGCATTAAATGAGTTTAGTGAGTCATGAGGGTGATTCATGCATATCATTAATGCATGATAAATGCTTAGTGAGTCATGATAATGAATCACCATTAGATATTTATGAAGCAAGCTTATTCATCATTTTCTTTTCTTTTCTTGTTAAAAGATAATGCTTCATATATATTATGATAACTTACTATTCTCATAATAATTCATTCTCACATTCTCTCTCCTCAAGCTCTCTCTCTTCAAAAGACTAATCCTCACCCTCATGTGTTGAGATCTAGGATTAGTAAGACTAATCAATCCATAACCATCACTCTATTTCATTCTAGCTTCTTTGATTAGCAATCCAAGAAGGTTAGTTGCCTCAAGTTTAGAGGCTAAGCTTGGAGTTTTGCTCTCGGATGGATCGTCTACTACCTAGAGAAGGCCGAGGAGAACAAGGAGATCGTAAAGACGAAGGACTAGTTTCGATAGGTATAATCCCTAAGCATAGTAGTTTAGAACAACTATATGTTTGGTTAGTTATCGTTTAGCTTCGATTCAAGCGGTTAGTCGATGTTCGTTCACTAAACAAGTTCGTTTTTGAAAATTCCGCCTCCCCACAAGTATTGGGGTGTAGTACATCGACTTTCAGTGGTATCAGAGCCTCGCTAAACAATAAATAACTTAATTGCAAATTTGTACGAATTTCGAACGGAAAAACGAAGCCGGAAAACCCTAAATCTGTCAAGTTTCTGTCGAGTTTAAAATGATGTCCTAAAATTTTTCAGGTTAGCTCAGAAAGCTTGTAAAGGGTCCAGAAGAACACCCAAGAAATTCGAGCCCATGAATCAGCTAAAGAGCCGCGGAAGCGCGGCGAATCCCACCGATCCGCCGCGGTTCCGCGGCCGAGTTGCCGAGTCATGGACTCGTCTTTCATGTGTGGGTCCTCTCTGGTATTTGGGGTTATCTGGAATATTTTAATTTTGCTCAGGTTTCCAGTTTACAGAGCAGTTTTTGGAGCAATATTAAAGATGTTTAATCGATCGAAATTGTACAGTATTTGCATGTTGGATTATATCTGTGATTGATAAATGTGTTCGTAAACCTCCCCTAACTGCTAGTATGTCGGTTGGCAGGGGGTTGCACATTTCTGTAATGGTTATATCTGTTTGTGCATATAAACTGTATTGGACTGTTGTGGTGTATAGCCGAGGTTTGCAATGGGTTATTGTTTAATTCATTTGTTGTAAATGTAATTTGTTGTAATATTATTTTTGCGGGGCACATCCAGGTTGCGGTTGTAGCCACCGTTGTATTATTTCATTTTACTGTTTTTGCTCCTAGGACTGACCCAAGGTGGGGTACACAAACTGCCGGGCGGGTAGTTTGCCGTACCCGTAGGGGTCGAGGGTGGGGTAACGGCTATTCATCACAACTGTGTAATCTGTCTTTTCTTGCAGGCTCAAAAGAAATTCAGATTGCTTGCAAATCCAATATTGTTTATCTGTGTTCTGGAATGAATATCATTGCGTCAGACGAATGTAAAATATCTATATTTATGATAGCTATTTAGACGTCACTTATGTTTTACACCCGCGCTAGCCCAGCCCCCGCTCTGTCGTTAGTTAAGTAACCTAACGGGTGATGACGGGACCCCGTGGCGAATGCGGATGGCATAAGAGGACGTTGTATTTTCGTTGTTTTCTGCAATGATAGGTTAATGATGGGACGCATTATCTATAATGCAAAGAAAAACAAACCAAAGTTTAAATCGTTGGAACAATTTAAAAGAAACCACTCGGTTATTTTTAAAACAGATATTTTTAAATGCGGAGATTTAACCACTCCTTTTAAAAGCTATCAGGTTCCTTCGGTTATATCAAGTTCACTACGTTCACGGTTTCGCCAAAACCAGTCGTAGCCCTCCGTCATTTCTTATGGATGGTCAGTAGTATTCAAGCTATGCTTGTTGGCTTTCGTCAAGGCATAGTGTTTGGTAGCTGCTGGGGTATTCATTTGTTGCATAGATAGATGAGTTGGTTTGGGACAGTCGTATAACCTTGTTGGCTTTCGTCAAGGGTATATACAGGTGGGTTCAAATTGACAAGATAATGATGGGCAGAACTTGACATGTGTTTTATGATTTGTTGGCTTTCATCAAGGTCATAAGAACATGGGGCAAAAATATATATCGGGAATTTCTAAAGAAACTGAAATTTGCAAAAAGATGCATACCATTTGGAGTTTGATGAATGTTGGTAGGATTCCTTCAACATTATCATACGATGATATTTGGATCCCGATCCTACTGTGAGTATATGCTACTTATCAGGATATTCGTCACTTAACGATCAATGCTATAAACCAAGTAGGTGTCCAGAAAAGTGTCAGCGGGGTTACGCCCCCAGAGAAAAGAGGTTATTTAATTAAGGAACTTCGCGAAAGCGTTGGAAAACCTCCCTCGAAGTATCGACACTGGCCTGGCTGAACGGTTAAGCAAGTATTGTACGGTGAGAATAGTCCTGGCTAATTCTTCTTTTATGGTTTGAGGAAGGATTCGAGAAACAGTGGGAGCCATCCAGTTTAGATAAATTAAAAACCAATCTAAACTTGCAAGAGCATCATGCTAAAGTGTTTTCTTCTCTCTCTCTCATTGCAGCGACCTTGTGACCATGACTAGGTTACATCTAGATAACAAGTTGACTGAATCTTACTTATTTGACTGGCAAAGGTCTGTCCAGATGACCATTGCCTATGACAAGCTGGACCACCCTATTACTACTCTAGATCCCATTGTCGCAGGTCCAGTTTCCACCGTCACGGATATGGATATCCGTCAGACAAAGGAAAAGAATAAAGCGAAAGCCAAGTGCCTCGTGTTGGCTTCAGTTGATGGTATATACCAGAAGCAGCACGAGAAGATGGACTCTGTTTCCATCTTTTTCCATAACAAAGATTTATATGGAGAGCAATCTCATATCGCAAGATATGAGGCCTCGAACGAATTGATTCAAGCGAGGTCGGCTGACGGGTCATATGTAAGGGACGACGTCCTTACGATGACTAGCTATATTGATGAGCTCAAGGACCTGGAGACCACGTTGGGAAACAGGTCATATACTGACTTATTTCCACAGTCCCTACACTCTACTTACACCCTGAAAGAAACCAGGGAGACACAAGCTCTGCTTAATAGGGGACCTTCTTCTTCTTCATCCAAGGCGAAAGCAAAGGGTGAAAAGAAGAAAACCTCTACAAAGCCGATATACGGTGTCAGCAAAGTAGGAGGAAAGGGAAGAGAAAAAGTTTCGGGACTTGGTATAAGTAAGGAGGGACATTCCTATTGTTGTGAGAATGGACATTGGCAGAACGATTGCAGGGCTTTGGAAGCCAGTAACCAGGATATGAAGCATGTTGTGGCTTCAGCCTCAAGTGTGTTTGTAATTGAGAACTGTTTGTCAATTAACTCTACTTCCTGGGTACTAGATACCGGAGCAGGATCTCATATCTGTAATTCGTTACATGCTTTGAGAAACCGTAAAGTTATAAGGATAGGTGATTTGTCTCTCAGAGTTGCAAACGGAATGAGCGTGGACGCTGAATCCGTGGGAGAATATCGCCTAGGTTTGACAAGTGGGCAGATATTGATTCTACGTAACTGTCTGTATGTACCTAGTTTGACTTGTAATATCATATCAGTGTCCTCACTTTCAAGAGAGGGATATGACTTTACATTCGTAAGCGATGTAGTTCACATCCACCTAAATCAAGTTCTGATTGGGTCCGGTACATTAGATGACGGTATATACGTATTAAATCAAGCTCAGGTTTTCAATGTCCAGAACACACTTAAAAGAAAGTCTCCAGAAATGAATCAGGCTTTCTTATGGCATTGTAGACTAGGTCACATCAATGAAACACGGTTAACGAAGTTACATAGAGAAGGATATTTGAATCCGTTCGAATATCAATCTTATGCCACTTGTGAATCTTGTCTCATGGGAAAGATGACAAAGACTCCGTTTTCTGGACACGGAGTAAGAGCGAGCGAGCTCTTAGGACTCATACACAGTGACGTATGCGGTCCGATGTCTACACATGCGCGAGGTGGTTATTCCTACTTCATTACTTTTACGGATGATTTCTCTAGGTATGGACATATCTTCTTGATGAAGCATAAATCCGAGGCCTTTGAGAAATTCCAAGAATACAAGAATGAAGTGGAAAACCAAACAGGCAAAAGTATTAAGACACTGAGATCTGATCGAGGTGGTGAATACTTAAGTGCCGAGTTCCTGGGTTATTTAAAAGAGAAATGAATTCTCTCTCAGCTTACTCCTCCATACACACCACAACACAACGGTGTATCGGAAAGGAGGAATCGAACCCTATTAGATATGGTTCGTTCCATGATGAGTAAGGCTGAGTTACCGCGATCATTCTGGGGTTATGCGCTAGAATCAGCAGCATATCTTTTAAACAAGGTTCCAACCAAGACTGTGCCTACCACCCCATATCAGATGTGGAGTGGGAAGAAACCCCATCTTCAGTACCTGAAGACATGGGGATGTCCAGCTTTTGTAAAAAAGCAGCATCCGGACAAGCTCGAGGCATGCTCAGTAGAGTGTAAGTTTGTGGGATATCCAAAGAATTCAATGGGATATTGCTTCTACTACGCAGAGGAACAAAAGGTCTTTGTTTCTCGTCATGCCCGCTTCTTAGAAACTGAATTTTTAGAAAATCAGAAGAGTGGGAGCGCAGTAGAACTGGAAGAAATTCCAGAACCACAAGCTGTTACTGAAAGTTTGGTGGAACAAGAAGTTTCAGAAGAAAGGAACATACCAGCGCCTATCCGCAGAAGTAGTAGGCAGTCTCATCCGCCCGAGAGATACTACGGTTTTCTCATAGACGGGGATAGAGAAGATTGCGTCATTGATAATGACGACCCTACTAGCTTCCAGCAGGCCATCCAGAGCGGCGACTCGGTACGATGGCTAGATGCAATGCGGACCGAAATGGAGTCCATGTACACTAACAAAGTATGGACTTTGGACACTGCTCCAGATGGGGTGAAACCCGTAGGATGCAAGTGGATCTTCAGAAAGAAGATTGGTGTAGATGGACAGGTTGAAACCTATAAGGCTAGACTTGTTGCAAAGGGTTTCCGTCAAAGACCTGGTTTGGACTATGACGAAACCTTTTCTCCAGTGGCTATGCTGAAATCCATTCGGGTCCTTCTTGCTATTGCTGCCTTCCACGATTATGAAATCTGGCAGATGGACGTAAAGACGGCCTTTCTAAATGGAAATTTAGAAGAGAGCGTCTATATGGATCAGCCAGAGGGATTCATTCAGAGTGGGAGCAGCGGTAAAGTATGCAAGCTGCTTAAGTCCATTTATGGACTAAAGCAGGCATCGCGGAGTTGGAACATCTGTTTTAATGATACTGTCAAAGAATTCGACTTTATCAAAAATCCAGATGAACCATGCATATACAGTAAGATTGTAGGGAGAGTTGTTGTATTCCTCGTCTTGTACATGGATGACATTCTCCTAATAGGAAATGATATTCCTATGCTACAATCAGTCAAAAGATTCTTGTCACAGAAATTCTCCATAAAGGACCTGGGTGATGCCACCTACATTCTGAGGATCCAGATCTATCGTGATAGATCAAAGAGGATGTTGGGACTTTCACAGTCCAGGTACATAGACACCATATTGAAGAGATTCAGTATGGAAGATTCAAAGCGCGGTAACCTACCGGCTTGTCACGGAATCACCCTCTCCAAAGAGATGTCTCCCAAGACTGATTTGGAAAGGGAACGCATGTCGATTATACCCTACGCTTCTGCGGTAGGCTCTATAATGTATGCGATGTTATGTACCAGACCAGATGTAGCATACGCATTGAGCGTTGTAAGCCGGTATCAGGCAAACCCAGGGGAGAATCACTGGATAGCAGTAAAGAACATTCTCAAGTACCTGAGAAGGACTAAGGAGATGTTCTTGGTTTACGGCGGAAAGGACCTCAAGATGGAGGCCTATGCTGATTCCGGCTTCCAGAGTGACAAGGATGACTCCAAGTCCATGTCAGGTTATGTCTTTACCCTCAATGGAGGGGCGGTCTGTTGGAAGAGTTCCAAGCAGGACACCGTTGCTGACTCGACGATGGAAGCGGAGTATATAGCTGCTTGCGATGCCGCAAAAGAAGCTGTCTGGATGAAGAAGTTCCTCACAGAACTTCAGGTGGTTCCTACCAGTGTTGGTCCAATACCTCTGTATTGCGACAACAACGGCGCTATAGCTTTAGCGAAGGAACCCAGGTCCCATCAGAAGTCCAGACACATCTTAAGGCGGTATCACCTGATCAGGGAGATCGTTGATCGCCGGGAGATCGAGGTAAAGAGAGTAAATACAGAGGATAACATTGCTGATCCATTCACTAAGGCCCTACCCCAGATTCAGTTCGAGAGGCTACTCGAGATCATTGGTCTACGATATGCCAGTACATGGCCCTAGTGCAAGTGGGAGATTGTTAGTGTTTAAGCCCTAGAAGGCCATTACTGTATCATACTAGTTTGTATATTACTTAATGGAAGCTTGGGATATTCACATGTGTATAACAGTCTTGCTAAACATGGTAGTATGCTACTTGGTTTTTCTATCTTAATATGTGAGTGTACGTATTGATAGAGCTCTTAGGATCTTGCTTGTCTACCAGCGTTGTGATGGCAGTCACATTAGTGGGGGCTGGGTAGTCTACAAGCACATCCTTATTCAGGTCCCTGGTCGTTGGATTATCGAGACAGAGCATCGATACTCCGGAGTAGACTAGTGTGTACGCTTCTCATCCCAGTTGGGGAGATGGTCTGTCCCACAGCCGTCAGTACGTCGTACTGGAGATAGTATGCAGGTGCTCGTTAGGTTACGGGTACACCGGACAGGACTCACAGGGAACTGTTGGTTGGTTTGATACCAGTCGTCAGTGAGCAGTTCCCAGGTGACATGAGTACAGCATAGTCCGCAGACTTGACACTGCTACTTCGCCTCGAGTGTGTCCCACTGTTCTTAGATTGCTACCCTACCACGGCTCAAAGGAGTCGTGCAAACAGGTAGCAGTTGGGTGCAGTCCCGAGCACTTGGAGGCAGTAGCGGTTAGACAGGATTCGTCCCTCCCGGTATTGGGAGTAGATATCGTGCTGTGTCAGAGAGCCATTACGCAAAGTCCCTGGCCAGGGCAAGCGAGATTTGCTGGTAGGTTCCAGTAGTTTCTCAGGGTGTAATGGGCTTCGCTCCGACACGACTTATACCGCTATTAGGGGACTGACGCTTGCCGCCCCCCTAGGCCCGATATGCGATAGTCTTGGACGAACGGACCGGACTGTATGGAGATTGTCACATCAGACTCAGTAGGAGTTCGGATGGGTTTACTCATCGGCCTTCTTATCGACAACTACCTGGGGACCGTTACGTACAGCTAGTGCCGCTTGCGGTCTGTGGTTAAACCCACTGCCAGCGTAGTAGTCGAGTCTCTAGAGTCCCACACAGAGAGTTTCCTACTCCAGGCGAAACGATATAGAGGTCGCATGGTTTTGCGACAAAGGGTTCGGACGTATACGTGCGTTTACGCGCGTACGACTTTCGGACAGTTTTTACCAGTCGGCTTTGGTTTAAGCCAGTTACTGGTATCCGGTTATTGGATTTTTACAGTCTAAAGTTTTTCCGTATTTTTACGGATCGGAGGGGCATTCTCGTAATTGTGCGAGAAGCTTCTAGAAGTGGTGACTAAGGAGGGTTATGTGTCATTTGCATTAAATGAGTTTAGTGAGTCATGAGGGTGATTCATGCATATCATTAATGCATGATAAATGCTTAGTGAGTCATGATAATGAATCACCATTAGATATTTATGAAGCAAGCTTATTCATCATTTTCTTTTCTTTTCTTGTTAAAAGATAATGCTTCATATATATTATGATAACTTACTATTCTCATAATAATTCATTCTCACATTCTCTCTCCTCAAGCTCTCTCTCTTCAAAAGACTAATCCTCACCCTCATGTGTTGAGATCTAGGATTAGTAAGACTAATCAATCCATAACCATCACTCTATTTCATTCTAGCTTCTTTGATTAGCAATCCAAGAAGGTTAGTTGCCTCAAGTTTAGAGGCTAAGCTTGGAGTTTTGCTCTCGGGTGGATCGTCTACTACCTAGAGAAGGCCGAGGAGAACAAGGAGATCGTAAAGACGAAGGACTAGTTTCGATAGGTATAATCCCTAAGCATAGTAGTTTAGAACAACTATATGTTTGGTTAGTTATCGTTTAGCTTCGATTCAAGCGGTTAGTCGATGTTCGTTCACTAAACAAGTTCGTTTTTGAAAATTCCGCCTCCCCACAAGTATTGGGGTGTAGTACATCGACTTACATGTAGACATGGGACCGCACACATCACTATGTATCAGTCCCAAGAGTTCAGTAGCTCTTTCTCCATGTCCAGTAAACGGGGTTTTGGTCATTTTGCCTTTGAGACATGACTGGAAAGTTTCATAAAATGTAAATTCAAACGAGTTTAAATATCCATCCTTATGCAACTTAGCTAGTCGTGTCGCATTGATATGACTTAGTCTACAATGCCATAAGAAGGACTCGTTCATTTATGAACTTTTCCTCTTGTTGGTGTTCTGTACGTTAAGAACTGTGGTTTGATTTAGAACGTATATGCCATTACTTAACGAGCCTGATCCAATCAACTTTTGATTCAGGAGGATATTCATAACATTATCCTGCAATACAAAATTATATCCTTCTTTACTTAATAAAAAACTGATATAATATTGCATATCAGGTTCGGTATGTAATAACATTCGTTCAAAATTAATGTATTACCATTTGGTAATACAAGGTGACATTCGCCAACTGCTTTGGCTGCAACATTTGCACAATTCCCTACTCTTACAGAATGATCACCTATTCCCAGTTCTCTACTTTCTTTAGCCCATGTAACATATTACATATGTGGGATCCCGATCCGGTATCTAATACCCAGAACGTAGAGTGTACCGAGAAACAGTTCTCGGTAACTACCACACCCGAAGAAGATGCATCAATATGCCCATTCCTCGTTTGGGTGGCGAGGGAATCTGGATATTCCCATATTTCCTGCTCGGACTTATAACAATTATAAGATAGATCGGAACCAACGTTCCCCAGCCCATTATAACAAGCGGGTTCGGTCAATACATCCATATTATTATCTTGATTAAGGCATGTCATGGTCTCTACCTGAAGAGAGAGAGAAGAAAACACTTAGCGTATGCTCTTGCAAGATTAGATTGGTTATTATTTTATCTAATCAGGATGGCTCCCACTGTTTTTATCAAATATTCCTTCAAACCCTAAAAGGCAAGACTAGCCGGGATTAATTACACCCTACAAGTTCGCCAATCTTTCGGCCATGCCAGTGTCGGTAATTTGAGGGAGGTTCCCCGTGCTTTCGCACGGACCTAATTAAAATAAACCTCGTTTTCCCAGAGGCGTAACCCCGTTAACACCTTTCTAGACACCTACTTGATCGGCTAATTATAATGTGCAAAACTCTTCCAGGAGTAACTCTTACTCGCAGTGGGTATCGGGATCCAACTATCTCATAGAAAGTATGAAATATCATTGAAAATTTCAACACTTGAAATTCCCAATAATATTTTGCCCTTAACGTCCTATGACCTTGACGGAGGCCAACAAACCATAGGCTGCTAGTCAAGTTCAACCCGTACATTTCATGATTGAATTAAACCCACCCGCACGACCCTTGACGGAGGCCAACAAAGTCGTATGACCACCCTAATCCAATCGCATCATATGCTGCAGATAAGCACTAGTTAGCTACCGCACACTACGCCTTGACGGAGGCCAACAAACGAAGCACGAATACTAAGTAGTACTTATCTGAAATAACGGAGGGCTACGACGGGTTTTTAAGAAAACCTTTTGCGTAATAAACTTGATATCGTTGTAGAATCGAGTGATTTGAAAAGGAGTGACAACCCAAATCATAATGAAATTAAGACATGGGCTACGAGAAGAGTTGATGAAAGAAGCTCACATCTCTCCTTATTCAGTACACCCTGGAAGTACAAAGATGTACAAAGATCGGCGTCAGAATTACTGGTGGTATGGAATGAAGTGTGAAGTATTCAGAAGCGTCGCTAAATGCTTGGTGTGTCAGCAAGTAAAAGCTGAACATCACAGGACTGCTAGTTTACTTCAACCGTTACCTATCCCAGAATGGAAGTGGCAACACATCACAATGGATTTTGTGACTGCACTTCCTCGTAGCACGAAAGGTAACGATGCGGTATCGGTTATTGTGGATCGACTCATAAATTCAGCTCACTTTATTCCCTTTCGAGTCGGCCAATCTACCGAGACATTAGCAAAGAAGTACATGGAAGTAAGTTTTAATCTAAGCAAGATTTAACTCTTCAATATATACTATCTCTGATACCCATGAACTCATGCAGGAGATCGTGAGATTACATGGAGTATCGGTTTGCATTGTCTCCGATCGTGACACCAGATTCCGATCGCAATTTTGGCAGAGTCTGCAAGCTAGTTTGGGAACAAGTCTGAACTTTAGCACAGCTTACCATCCACAAACAGATGGACATTCTGAGCGAACGATTCAGATACTTGAAGATATACTAAGAGCTTGTATGCTAGACGTCGGAGAATCGTGGGAAGATCACCTACATCTTGTAGAGTTTTCATACAACAACAGCTACCAAGGAAGTATTGGAATGTCACCCTTTGCAGTATGAAAGGAAGTGTCGTTCACCATTAAGTTGGGACGACATCGGAGATAGAGAACTCCTTGGACCTGAGATGATAGTAGCAACAGTAGATGTGGTTTGCACTATCAGGAAAAGAATGCGCATAGCCCAAGACTGACAGAAGCACTGGGCTGATACAGAGTGCCGTCACTTGGAGTTCTAACCGGGAGATCATGTCTTTTTAAAGATCTCACCAAACAGTGGAGTGATTCGCTTTGGAAGGCGGGGTAAGCTATGTCTGAGGTACATTGGGCCGTTTGATATACTAGAACGAGTCGGAGAAGTGGCTTATCGCTTGGCACTTCCACCCTCATTGGAAGGAGTGCACAATGTGAAAGGTTAGCCTAGCACCTCATGAAGGGTTTGGAAGCATCACATGAACCAAAGGTGGAGTCTTTAGGGTGCTAAGTTAACAAGCATCGGATCGTTCCTAGAAAAATTAGGGTTTCTAAATTTTTCACATCACCATATGAAAGAAAGGCTAGGGTTTTGAGAGTACAACCTTTGTAGCTCCCTACGCTAGACTCCTCGGCTACTTGGGGTTTGAAAAAGCTCCGCTTGAACTCCTCGAGGTCACTGATGATCCACCCGGAGTCCGCTTTGTCCAAGCTTGCAACTTTATCCGATCAAGTGAACGAAATGAAGCTAACACTCTAAACAAGTTGGCTAAACTTGTGTAGAATGATGTTGTGGTTCTTATTCTCACTTCAAAATCCAATCTTGATGAGTATATTGCTCACTACAAAAAACTAGAGAGCAAAATGAGAGAGGAAGAAGAAGATGATGGCAATTTGAGAAGAAGATAAGTTCAACTCCAAGAAAGAAAATAGAAAATATGTCAATATATATTTTTATCTCTCATCTCAAACCATGGTTGAATCATTATTGTACTTGAGTTAAAAACTAAAAGGAAGAGTAAACCATGGTTAAATGGTGGGTGAGAAAGGTTAGGTCAAGAAGAGTGTAGAAACAATCCAAAACTAACCCTTTTCTTTTTCTTTTTGTTTTTAGCTTAAATACAATAATATTCCAAATAAAATACCCATGGTGTGAGTCTTATATTGCCACCATTTTCTTTGTATAAGCAACCATAATTGATGATGTATGTATGTATGTATGTATGTATGCACATCCATATGTGCATGAATCTAGAAAGAAACTATACATGCATGCATACATCCATCATACTCAAGAAAGGATTTCAAGTGAGAAGCTAATGGTTAAATGATAAATCAACACTTGATTTATCAATCCGGCCATATCACATATGACCCCTACCAAAAGCAAGCCGCCCGATCAATATACGGTATCCTATACGCGCATTTTAATCGGGTCCATGCGCATATCACATACGCGCACCACAACGTTTCGCCTGGACTAAGAAACTCCTTTGTGGGACTCTGAGACTCGTCAATACGCCGGCAGTGGGTGATGATCATATCAAGCACCCCTAAGCCGCAAGCGGTCAGCTAAACGTAACGGCCACCCGGGTATTGAACGATCAGAAGAGAACAAGCGAACCTGCTACAACTCCCGTCGAGCCAACCGGCAACACTTCCCGTACAGTCCGGTCTCCTCGTCTGATATGTCACATATCAAGTCTAGGGGTGGTAAACGTCAGACCCCAATAACCAATAAGTCGTGCCGATGTGAGGCTCATAACGGGTCGAGAAACTACTGGTAACACTTACCGGTAAATCTCTAATCAGCCCTGGCCAGGGACTTCCCTGTTACGGCCAATCGAGCACAGCGCAACATCAACCCTCAATACCGGGAGAGACGAAACCCCTCCTATCGCTCATTGCCTCCATGTGACTCAGGACTGTACCCAAAAACCACCGTTTTGCACGCCCTCATGGACGTGGTAAGGTGGAAATCAAAGCACAGTGGGAATCACACAAGACTCTATGACGATCTCGGGTCTACAGACTAAGCTGCACAAGTGTCACCTGAGAACTGCCATCTGACGTGAGGTATAATACCATCTGGGAGTTCTCGGCGAGTCCGTCCAGTGTACCCAGTCTCCACTGAGCACCCGTATACCATCTCTGATGTCAAACACCAATGGATATGGGATCATCCATCGCCCATCTCATGGGTCGAGAAGCGTATACGCTAGTCTACACTGGTATATCGATGCCCCGTCTCGATACACCCACGACTAGGGACCTTGAAGGATGTACTTATGGACTACCATGTCCTCACTAGTATGATCCTCATCATAGTCCAGGTAGTCAAGTATACATCCTAAGGGCTTTACCAACATGTAACTATAAGACAGTATAAAGAGACTAGTACACATGTTAAGATAAAGAGTAACCAGATAGCATACTATCATATCGAGCAAGAAAGTCATCTTTATATATGTCCAAGCATCCAATATAATATACATAATCTGTACAATACTGGCCTCTAGGGCATACATACAACTAACACAATGTGTTTCACATATCCTAACTCAGAAGGTATGTAAGTGACCCCGGTCATATTTTTTATCACTTCGAGCTCACTGTACAGACGGATCTATCTTGTGAGCAACAACCCGTTGAAATCCTGGACAGAAAGGTGAAGTCACTATGGAACAAGGAAGTAAACTTGGTTCGAGTGATGTGGAGAAAAGACACACCAGGAGAATCAACGTGGGAAAGAGAAGACGACATGCGTGCAAGATACCCTCACTTATTTATAAATTAGTCCTTAAAATAATTGTAAATTTCGAGAACGAAATTTTTGTAAGGAGGGTAGAATGTAACGACTCTGTTTTAACGTACAGAAAATTTATTTAAAAGTTAATGTACAAATGGAGTATTTGTAATCATGTGTATGCTATAAGTATTTAATTTACTTTTGAACGGCAAGAAACTTTTATAGCTCATTGGTAAAACCTTGCACTGCTGTGACATAGCCCCTGTGTTCGAATCCCATCAGCCACATATTATTTTTGTTGATTTTTCTTTTAAACTTTTAGAAGCCCAAAAGTTTGCACGTACACTGCACGTAAAATGAAAAGTCACACTAAAAACAAACATGTGGAAAATGATATACAAACAGTCTAGGACACGTGGTATTCATCCAGACCCCAACCCATAACAATGGACCGGTGAGATTTGGTGAAGGGGCCGGCACCGCCGGTTTTATCCGTAGGTGATGCTCTCAAATTTTAACCCTAGCACCCCTTGGACTACCCCACTACCCCCATGCTATTTGATTTCTCTGCATTTATCCAGAGAATGATAAATCCCCTCTTTAATCCATTTTAATGCATATTTTTAATTCATTCTTCATTACCCTAAACACTAATTTATCCTATAAATACCACACTACACCATAGCCTCCTCATTCAGAATTCTATTGCCAAAACTCTCCAAAATTCCTAAGTCCAAGAAGTTGTACAAGTGGAGTTAGCTCAAGGCAAAGTTCCGGCGACGAAACGACTCTACGAGACCCTCAATTTATTCATAGACCTCTCATCTTTCTTTGCATCCAGTAAGTCCCCTTTTCCCTCTCCTCTCTCTATTAAAAAGAATCGTATTTTCAAAACTCGTTGGAAGCGGAGTTAATCCGACTTCTGATTCTAATTTCTTTAAAAACTCAATTTTTCTTAATCACATAATAACCATCTTTTTATATCTTGTTTAATAAACATAAAACAACATATACTACAAGTTTCAATTCAAAATATTATGTTAAACAAATTCTATTTCACTTTTACATTAAAATACCCTTAAGTTTGCATACGACATTACCTTATCTTTTTGTTTATATTACCTTTAGAAAACTCATGAGGTAATGACTTACCTTATCACAACACTCATTCTTGACATAGCACGATAACTTTTGGAATATTAGTTTGTGGATAAATACGAGTTTACATTTAAATACCATAAATATTCAAAAACCGTTTTCTTTAAAATTGTATTATTTAATTCCTTGCAAATGCGCCTCTACAACCCATTTTGGGGACCCAGATCGGAATGGTGCGGGTTATCGCACATTCTCGGGCCTAGTAGAGTGAGATGCAGACCTCTTCACGGAGCATCCGATCTCGATGGAATTTTTAATGCAATTTTTAAGAAAAATGAGATTTCTACTTAATAAATAAAATTTATTTTTACTAAATATATATATATATATGAATATTATCAAAACACCTACTTTAAATATATTATATATATTCCATGTTTTTCTAAATCAAAGGAATCACAAATTTCATGAAACTGCCATTACAAATCAATACAATTACAATATTATATTAAAATACCATATACAATGTAATCTAGGTTCTATTCACTAGAAAACATTATATTTTAAAATATATATCCATAAAAACCCTAAAGATGATAAATAAATACTTGAGGTTTATTTTGAAAATATATCAAAACTATTTTTCATAAAACCCCCTCAAGTTATATTAAATTACAATAAGGACCCTGGTAAATATAGGTTTAAGCGGGACCAGTTCTCTTGAGCTTCGAGGAGCCGGACAATATGGGTGGTTGCTTATCTAAGATAGACAACCTAAAAACGGTGTTATCAATACGGTAATTGTCTAGGAAAAAGACACAAATCATGTCGTCTATGTGCAGCAGTTACCGATAACATCAAAACTAATTCAGAACTTCAATTCGTTGTAAAGTGTCTGACTCAGGCAGAGTCTCAGTCTAATCTGAAATCAATCAATCAATCTATCATTGAATATGATTCAAGTATAACTCCATTTCAACATGAATTCATTTATACCAGAATTCAATCTATATCAACATGACTCCACTGAACCGAACCATGGATATACTCTGATTACATGACTATCCATTTATATCCATTCCGTTTACATGATATCATGGTTTCGGCAAGTTGTACATCTATTAAACAAAACAATACAAAATACATTACAGGATTTTAAAGGGGTAGACTGGTACGTAATGTGTTAGAAGTGGCTGTAGGGTGTTTTTCGTCATCCCATTGAGATGGGAATACGCGCGCGCTTGTCAGGCGCATTACAGATTCCCCCTGCCTAGGGTAGGCTGGGGTTTATTGATTGTGGTGATCCGAATCTCCGGCAGCCGCGGACTAAGCTGCCGTTAATTACCCCTCGCCTTTGGAGCGAGAGAACCTCCGATTGACGGGTCAAACAGGTCATGCGAACTCAATGTGCAGTGTTGTGTTTTGAAGGGGTTTTGGATATATCGGGAGCCCCGTAGAGTTTTACGGGGGTCCCGCTATCCGGATAGTGGGCTGGGGGTCAAGGGGGCTAGCAGCCCCCTTGCGGGGTACGGGGCAGCCCCCGTTAGAAATTTTTTTTAAGGGGACAGTGTTGTGGAGTATGTGTGTGTGTGTGTATACATATATATATATAAAGGGAAAGGGGCATCCAAAGGATGCGTGGGAGAAGGCGCCAGCGCCTCACGTGCCCGGCACGTGGACGCTTTGGGCGCGGGCGCTGCCGCTTTGGGCGCGGGCACTTTGGGCGCTAGCGCCTCACGTGCCCGGCACGTGGGCACTCGGCGCTGGCGCTGGCGCTCGCGCTTTGGGCGCTTGGGCGCTAGCGAAAAGAAATGATTTTTTACCTCCGGAAATAGGAGTTAAACTCCAAAAGAGAATTTTGAGTGGAGTTAAACTCCAAAAGATTTGGATTAGGAGTTAAACTCCTTTGAGAATTTGAGTCTTGGGGTTGAACTCCCTAAGAATCTTCAGAGGTTCTTCTCTCTTAAGCCTTAGATCTTCTCTTGAGCCTTAGATCTTTCCCAAAGTGGGATTTTCGGAGATGGGTCTCCTTCTTCCTCCTCTTTGTTGGCCGGATCTTGGAGAAAAAGGGGGCGTGAGATTTAAAAATCTCCCCTTTTTGAGATCTAATGGAAGACCCGAGCTCCCCTTTATAGGTTTTGTAGTGAAAAACTATTTAGTTTTGGAAAAAGAAGAGTAAAACTCTTGATTTAATTCAAAAAAGGAAGAAGGTTTAAAATCTTGAGGAAGGAGAAAGAGCACAGATCTTAATTTTTGAGAGAGAGAAAAAGTTCTTAAGATATTTTCATTATCTTTGCCTTTATAGGCTATAGACTTTACATATAGCCCCTTGGGCTTTACAAAAATGGCATTTTGCCCATCCCATACCTCATGTGCTATTTCTTTTTGCACATAAGCCATGGGCTTTACAAAAATTTGGCTTTATGCCCATTTTGTTTACATTCATGCATAAAAAAAAATACATCAAAATTATTTATTACATGATTTTTATTTTGGCATGGGGAAGGCCGGCCGCTTCATGTTCGGGCTCGACTCAGGCATGAGCCCACATGATCTGGGATTGGGCCTACCTGGCTTGGGGTTGACCTTGACTTTGACTTGGTCAACCGGGGTGCAATTTTCGAGCCCAACAAAGTGCCCCTCATCAATAAATGCACACCACATATGTGGGTCGTGTGCATGAAATTGATGGATCTTCTTTCGCGTGGAGGCGACTTGCTTTGGTTCCTACTTTTTGGGATGCGCTGTCTTTTTTACGACATGGACGGTCTACGCTTGACGCATATCCGAGACGGAGTGTCCGTGGTAGACTTTTTCCTGGCCCGGAGTGATTTGGTTCCTGCTTTGTAGGAAGCCTGTACTGCCCTTTTTATGACATGGACGGTCGATGCTCGGCGTGTCTCCGAGGCGGAGTGTCCGTGGTAGACGTTTTCCCGGCAAGGAGTGATTTGGTTCCCGCTTTAAGGGAAGCTGGCACTGCCCTTTTTACGACATGGACGGTCGACGCTTGACGCGTCTCCGAGGCGGAGTGTCCGTGGTAGACGTTTCCCCGGCACGGAGTGTCACTGGTCGACTTATCCCCGGCACAGAGTGTCTGTTTCTGACGTTTCCCCGAGACGGAGTGTCTGTATGTGACGTTTCCCTGGCACGGAGTGTCGCTGGTTGATGTGTCCCCTATATAGAGTGTCACTGGTTGATGTGTCCCCGGTACGGAGTGTCACTGTTGGACGTTTCCACAAGGCGGAATGTCTGTTTGACGTGTCCCCGGCACGGAGTGTCTGTTTGACGTGTCCCCGGCAAGGAGTGTCTGTTTGTGACGTTTCTCCGAGATAGAGTGTCTGTATGTGACGTTTCCCCGGCATGGAGTGTCGCTGGTTGACGTGTCCCCTGCATGGAGTGTCACTGGTTGACGTGTCCCCGGTACGGAGTGTCACTGTTGGACGTTTCCCCGAGGCGAAGTGTCTGTTTGACGTGTCCCCGGCACAGAGTGTCTGTTTGTGACGTTTCCCCGAGAAGAAGTGTTTATATGTGACGTTTCCACGGCACGGAGTGTCACTGGTTGACGTGTCCTCTGCATGGAGTGTCACTAGTTGACGTGTCCCCGGTATGGAGTGTCACTGTTGGACGTTTCCCCGAGGCGGAGTGTCTGTTTGACGTGTCCCCAGCACAGAGTGTCTGCTTGACGTTTCCCTGAGACGGAGTGTCTGTATGTGACGTTTCCCCGGCACGGCTTCAACAAGATTTGCATCAGCTGGAGATTGAAGTGGTCATGTCAGGTAACGCTTCAAGTTTGATGAACTTACAAGTTCAATCTACCATTGTCAATCTGATCAAAGCAGCTCAAGCAGGTGATACTGAGTTGCAAAAGATCAGAGAACAAGTAGAAAGTGGATTTAGAACAGACTTCATTATCCATAAAGATGGATCTTTAAGATACGGCAGTAGATTGTGTGTACCAAAAGGTTGTGTGCAAGACGAGTTGATGAAAGAAGCTCACAGCTCTCCTTATTCAGTACACCCTGGAGGTACAAAGATGTACAAAGATCTGCGCCAAAATTACTGGTGGCATGGAATGAAGAGTGAAGTAGCCAGAAGTGTCGCTAAATGCTTGGTGTGTCAGCAAGTAAAAGCTGAACATCACAGGACTGCTGGTTTACTTCAACCGTTACCTATCCCAGAATGGAGGTGACAACACATCACAATGGATTTCGTGACTGCACTTCCTCGCAGCATGAAAGGTAACGATGCAGTATTGGTTATTGTGGATCGACTCACAAAGTCAGCTCACTTCATCCCATTTCGAGTTGGCCAATCTACCGAGACACTAGCAAAGAAGTATATGGAGGTAAGAATCTAAGTAAGATTTAAACTCTTCAATGTGTATTATCTCTGATATCCATGAACTCATGCATGAAATTGTGAGATTACATGGAGTACCGGTTTGCATAGTCTCTGATCGCGACACCAGATTCCGAACGCAATTTTGGCAAAGTCTGCAAGCTAGCTTGGAAACAAGTCTGAACTTCAGCACGGCTTATCATCCACAAACATGTTAGTGTATATTCCCTAGGGGCCATTATTGTATCATACTAGATTGTATATTACTTAATGGATGCTTGGGATATTCACAGTTGTATATACAGTCTTGCTAAAAATAGTAGTATGCTACTTGGTTTGTGTCTACTTTAATATGTGCATATGTTTCTTGTAACGTATCACTTATACATATTAGTAGAGCCCATAGGATCTATGCTTGATTACCAGCGTTGTGATGGCAGTCACACTAGTGGGGGCTGGGTAGTATGTAGGCAACATCCTATACAGGTCCCTGGTCGTTGGATTATCGAGATAGGGCATCGATATTCCGGAGTAGACTAAGTGTGTACGCTTCTCCTCCCAGTTAGGGAGATGGTCTGTCCCACAGCCATCAGTACGTCGTACTGGAGATAGTATGCAAGTGCTCGTTAGGTTACGGGTACACCGGACAGGACTCGCAGGGGAACTGATTGGTTGGTATTATACCCATCGTCAGTTAACAGTTCCCAGGTGACATGAGTACAGCATAGTCCGCAGACTTGACACTGCTACTTCGCCTCGAGTGTGTCCCACTGTTCTTAGATTGCTACCCTACCACGGCTCAAAGGAGTCGTGCAAACAGGTAGCAGTTGGGTGCAGTCCCGAGCACTTGGAGGCAGTGGCGGTTAGATAGGATTCGTCTCTCCCGGTATTGGGAGTTGATATCGCGCTGTGTCAGAGAGCCATTACGCAAAGTCCCTGGCCAGGGCAAGCGAGATATAATGGTAGCTTCCAGTAGCTTCTCAGGGTGTAATGGGCTTCGCTCCGACACGACTTATACAGCTATTAGGGGACTGACGCTTGCCGCCCCCTAGGCTTGATATGCGATAGTCTTAGACGAACAGACCGGACTGTACGGAGATTGTCACATCAGGCTCGGTGGGAGTTCGGATGATTTTCCTCATCGGCCTTCTTATCGACATCTACCTGGGGACCGTTACATACAGCTAGTGCCGCTTGTGGTCTGTGGTTAAACCCACTGCCAGCGTAGTGTCGAGTCTTTAGAGTCCCACACAGAGAGTTTCCCTGCTCCAGGCGAAACGATATAGAGGTCGTATGGTTTTACGACAAGGGTTCGGACGCATACGTGTGTTTACGCACGTACGACTTTTTCGGACAGTTTTTACTAGTCGGCTTTGGTTTAAGCCAGATTCTAGTATCGGGTTACTGGATTTATACAGTCTAAAGTTTTTCCGTGTTTTCACGGATTGGAGGGGCGTTATCGTAATTTGTCGGGAAGCTTCTAGAAGAGTGGTGACTAAGGGGTTAAGGTGGCATTGCATTAAATGAGATTAGTGACTCGTTTGTGTGATTCATCCAAGTCATTAATGCATCATAAATGCTTAATGACTCATGGAGATGAATCACTCATAGATATTTATGAAGCATGGTTGTTAATTCTATTATTTCATTTTTGGATAAATAATAATGCTTCATATATATTATGATAAGATCATTATCTCATTTCATTCTCATCTTCACATTCTCTCTCCTCAAGCTCACTCTCTCTTCAAACCCTAACCCTAACCTCTCATGTGTTGAGATCAAGGGTTAGCTAGACTGATACATCCATAACCTCACTCTATATCTCCTAGGTAGCTTAGATTAGCACTTTAAGCAACCTAGTTATCTCAAGTTTGAGATTAAGCTTGGCGTAGGAGCTTTCGGGTGAATCGTCTTTGATTCGAGGAGGCCGTTGAGGTGCCGATGTTCCAAGGAGCCTACGAGGAGTGGAGGACAGCGATGAAGACACGAAGGACATGTAACGTGAGGTATAACTTCGAATCCGAGTAGTTAAACCTCTAGTAGATTGTTAGCAATGGTTTAGATACGATTCATGCGCTCAAGTCCGTGTTACGAAGCTTTGATAATCGTTTTTCATATATTCGGCCTCCCCGCAAGTTCGTGGGGTGCGTGACATGGACTTACAGTGGTATCAGAGCCAACTAAACCATTACTAGCTTGTTAGCAACTAATTAGAAGTTCGATCGACGGAAAACACGAAAACGAAACCCCGGGATCCCTAAGTTTCTGTTAATTTTAAACATGTCTGAAAAATTATTTGATATGCCTTAAAATTCACAGCAGGGAAATATAAGAATACTGGGAAAATACGAGCCCCTAACTCGGCAAGACGGCCGCGGATCCACGGCAAGAAGGTGCTTTTGGCTGCGGATCCGCCGCCGAGTCAACGCCGAGTTGACTCGGATTTGCTCTGTTATTCATATTTATTGGTGTTTTGGTTTCCTGTATGCTCTGTTTCTATCCAGGTTGCTTCAGTGCAGGTTTGCTTTTGGGGTAGACACGAAATATGGTATTCAATCGATGTTTTAAGATATTTGCTAATTGGGTTTGTATCTGTAATATTTAATGTGTTCGTAAACCTCCCCTAACTGCTAGTATGTCGGTTGGCAGGGGGTTGCACATTTCTGAAATGTTTACTGTTTATGTATATGAACTGTGTTGGACTATTGTGATGATTAGCCGGGGTTTGAGATGTGTTTAATATTCATTCATTCAATGTAAATGTAATTTGATGTAATATTCTTTTGCGGGGCACATCCAGGTTGCGGTTGTAGCCACCGTTGTATTATTATTTCTTTTTACTGTTTTTGCTCCTAAGATAGACCCAAGATGGGGCACATGTTCCCGACGAAAATTTCTGCGCGAAAGAGTCCAGGGTATCAAATGGCGGCGATACGCTTAAGAAAATGGGAACCAGTATCTTCCGGGCTGTTTTTTGATAAACTCCTGAATGAGAAACAGATAAATTCTGATGGTATCGAAAGCGGCTCGAAAAACCCTTCGATTTGATATATTATGGGCCTCGTAATTCATCCGGTATCAAAAGTTATGAGGAATTACGTGTCCACACGTGATGGGCTTTTAAAAACCAGCTGGAGGAGTTAAAAAATATAATAAAAACTCAGAAAAGACCCCAATGGGGCATCACGTGCTCACACGTGACCATGGGTCACGTGCAGACACGTGATGGGCTTTTAAAGCCTCTAAAATAATGAATAGAATTTAATTCTAAAAGTCAGAAAATACCTCAACGAGGTATCACGTGCTTACACGTGACCAATGGTCACGTGTTGACACGTGATGGTTAAAACTGAAACATAAATAAGCGGCTAAGAAAGGAACCCAATTGGGGGTCACGTGCTCACACGTGACCAAAGGTCACGTGCCAGCATGTGACTGGCTTTAAAAGCATTATAATTTAATAGAATTAAATTCTAAAAGTTTCTGAATCTTTCCAAATGGAAAAGGGTCATGGGGAACCGTTGGATTAAAAATCCAAGGGTGATTAAAAATCACCAATTTATGGAAAAATCTTAAATAAGGAAAGATTCCCCCTAAATCTAACCGAGATAACAAATAGAATATCATTTGGATTTAAAATCAATGGTGAATAAAATTCACTTAACAATCTACAGGCCCAGATTAATGATGAATGCAAATCAAATCTCTCAACATACAAATCAAATCTCTCAATGAGAGATTTGCTAAACAAATTGATTCTCTTCCTTCTCCTATAAATAGGAGCCAAGTAGAGAAGAGAAGGGATCTACTTTTTGGAGAGAGAAAAAACAGAGTGAGGAGAATTTAATTCTCAAGAGAAGAAGAAACAGAGAGAGGAGAATTTAATTCTCTGCAAAAGAAAAACCCTAGGTGAGAAAAGGGAAAAGATTAACTTCAAAAAGAGAATTTAATTCTCAAAATTCAAGAGTTTAACTCTTATAAAAAAAAAAAAAGAAGAACTTAGTTCTTCTTCTGGTTGAAGATCTGTACAGAGCACATCTCCCCATAGGATGAGAATTTAATTCTCATCGGGTTGAGATCCTGCCATGCAGATCCTAAACTTAGAAGGGGAATTGAGTTTTGAGAATTTAATTCTCCTAAAACAAAACTAGGGTTTAACCCTAATCAAGAATTTAATTCTTTTACATATCTGGGAATTTAATTCCTTTGAAAAGAAATTAGGGTTTTATCCTAAATAAGAATTTAATTCTTTCACGATAGGAATTTAATTCCTCCAAAATCATAATTAGGGTTTAACCCTACAAAGAATTCAATTCTTAAAAGATCTCTGTTCATGAAAAGAATTAGGGTCACGTGACCCTTGAAAGGATCCCCTGCAAAGAACTTTGAAGCATCACCCCACGTGCTCCCACGTGACTCCCAGAATGCAGAAAGAAAAAGCAAAGGGAATGAAAGCTTTGGGCGCTCTCACGTGTTATCACGTGACCCCTCAGCAAATGCTTTAACAATTGGCGCACAGATCCCTATCACGTGCCAACACGTGATGCTCTAAAATAAAAATAAAAGTGTTTAACACTTGTTTGCAGAACAAAATAAAAGGGGATCTGGCCCCACTTTTTGATGCCATCACGTGCTCCCACGTGACTCCCAAAACGCAGAAAGAAAGATCAATGGAAATGAAGGCTTTGGGCGCTCTCACGTGTTTACCACGTGACCCCTTAGCAAACGTTCTAACAGTCAGCGCATAAATCCCCATCATGTGTCAACACGTGATGCTCGAAATAAAAAGGAAAAGTGTTTAACACTTATTCACATATTTGAGGATAAAACAAAGGAGATGTGGCTCCACATTTAGGGCGCCCTCACGTGTCACCACGTGACCCCTAATGAGCATTCCAACAGACCAGAGCGGGGGCCTCCATCACGTGCTCACACGTGATGGTCGTCAGAATTAAAAGAGTTAAAACACTGATCTGCAGAATAAGATAAGGGAAATCAGGGCGCTCTCACGTGTCCACACGTGACCCCTCTCCCCTTAGTGTTTAACACTAATCCGAAGACTTTGTCCTCAGTGATTAACACTGATTTTCATAGTGTTTAACACTAATTTGGAAAACTCTATTTGCAGTGTTTAACACTGATTTGCTTAGTGTTTAACACTAATTTGAAAACACTGTTCCCAGTGTTTAACACTGATTATCTTTTAGTGTTTAACGCTAATTTGCTGATCTTATTCCCAGTGTTCAACACTGTTGGTCTCTAGTGTTTAACACTAGCTTTAGCCCAATTGGCTAAGTTTCCAGAGGCAAAGCCTCTCCTTCAATGGACCAGCAGAGAGCCAATATTTCAAACACAATTGGACTTAGCCCAAATTGGCCATAAGTCCTCAAATCATCTTGAACTGAGCACATCTGCTCTTTCAATCAACTCATTGGTTCAAGGGTACATCTCGGAACTCCTCTGATATTTGTCGTTGTAATCCTTCAACGTCTTCAGAGAGGTAACGGGTCCCGACAACCACACATCAACACGGACTGTGGGGTCCTTAAACTCATGGACTTATGCGTCCTTAAACCAAGATACGGACTGTGGGGTCCTTAAACCCGCGGACTTATGCGTCCTTAAACTAACGGACTAATGCGTCCTTAAACACACCCATATGGACTGTGGGGTCCTTAAACCCATGGACTTATGCGTCCTTAAACTACCAATGGACCACCATGTCCCTAAACTGGCAATGGACCCCCATGTCCCTAAACTGGAACTTGGACCACTATGTCCCTAAACTGGAGCAATAGAGCCCAAATGCTCTTTTGTCGGATCTAAACGATCCCGTTAAGTCGATCTTAGTCCCAAACTGGACTAACGTATCCTTAACAACCGTTAAGTCGATCTTAGTCCCAAACTGGACTAACGTATCCTTAACAACCGTTTAAGTTGATCTTAGCCTCAAAGATGGCTAACGTATCCTTAAACCTTCAAACAGACTTTAGTCCCAAATTGGACTATAAATCCCCCAATCAACTTTGGTTCAAGGGTACATCTCTGAACTCCTCTGACATCTGTCGTTGTAATCCTTCAACGCCGTCAGAGAGGTGATGGGTCCCGACGGCCATATATTTAATGGACCACCATGTCCCTAAACTGGAACAATAGAGCCCCGTATGCTCTTTTGTCGGATCTAAACGATCCCGTTTAAGTTGATCTTAGCCTCAAAGATGGCTAACGTATCCTTAAACCTTCAAACAGACTGGACTATGAATCCCCCCAATTAACTCTGGCTCGAGGGTACATCTCTGAGCTCCTCTGACATCCGTCGTTGTAATCCTTCAACGTCGTCAGAGAGGTGACGGGTCCCGACGGCCATACATACGATGGACCACTATGTCCCTAAATTGAAACATTAGAGCCCAAACGCTCTTTTGTCGGATCTAAACGATCCCGTTAAGTTGATCTTAGTCTCAAACTAGACTAACGTATCCTTAACAAACGTTTGAGTTGATCTTAGCCTCAAATATGGCTAACGTATCCTCAAACCAAAACCCCAAACCCAAATCTAAGAAAACACGGATTTGGACTAGTCCACGCCCTACGGGCGACGACATAACTCAGTCTCCGTAAACAATCCACGGGCAACAAAATACAAAACAAACACCCACGACACGAAGTGACCATCTGGAGAAGGAGAAAGTTGTTACCGCAATGCGGTAGCGTAATTAACTGCAGGGGCTTGCGCCTGCAGGGAAGAGCGTCCCCACAATCAAAAACCCCTCAAACGAGGGGGAATCTGACGAAGTCTGCTACATCGGACGCATCCGTCTAAACCTTCGATACATGGTGCCATAAATCAACTTGGCATCTTCGGAGAGGTGGACGGATAGCACCAATTAGCATCTGCCCCGAATCTCAGGCATAGACGTGCCCGCGTCTCGGCCGCCGTTCGGAGGGGAACAGATTCTGGCACGCCCGGTGGGACCTTTTCCTCTTTCCACTCCACACTTCGTGTGTCGTGACTCGCGAACCAATCGCGGTTCGCCAATGGTTGCCCTTGGGTTTCAAGATACTAAGAATTGGCGTCTTGCTTATTGCAGAAAGCAAAGGATCGATGTCTTCTACTTCCATGAAATTCTCCAACTGCTCAGGCTGCAATTGCAGCCAACGCTCTGCCTCGCCAGGAGGTATAGCCTACGGACCCCAAGCTGCATCGCTATTCACAATGCCCGTGGAACAGGTCACTCGCGCCACCACAGGATTGTTCTTTGGGACCATGCTCCCACCTACAAACTTCACCGCTCCAGCGCTGACAACGGAAGCTCTCAAGAAGTCGGTCTTTGATCGTCTTACCCCTGCCGCGGCTCCTCTCAACGAGTCGCCCAACGTCAACGCCTCGGTCTTCTCTAGATTGGGCCAGAAATCCTGCGAACCCATCATGGGACCTACAATCTCAGAGAAGGCTGCTTCTAAGAAGGTGCCCGCTCCTGCCCCCGAAGTCGTCAAGGAAGCTTCTCCGGCCAAAAGGTCGGTCTTTACAAGATTAACGGCTTCAGCTCCCGCTCCTACTGCCCAAAGGACATCGGTCTTTGACAGGATAATACCAACTGCGACCCCCCACCCAGACAGGGGGCAAGACGAAACCATTCTTACCGCTGACCCTACACCGTCCGCTCGACACGCTCGACGTCGCCATTGGCGCCGAGTAAGGAAGGCTGGGGGCAACTCCCCCTCCGGGTTGACTCCATCGGCCCCGATGGCAGAGGTTAATGCTGCTGTTCCAACTGGGAACAGCTTTGAAATGCTAAATAAGGTGCGAAGGAATTCTCCTACGGCAGTGCTGAAGAGGTCTCCTCCCTCATTAAAAAAGGTTGTCGAAATAAAACCCGAACAACCCCGATCTCCTCAACGGCTGTCTTCCAAAATCTATAAGGTTTGGCGGCAGGCACGGGACTCGATCATCGATCCAAACTTCTCCCGCCAACACAAGAAGCTGAAAATCCAACCGGAAGCTGGTCACCAGGCTAAACCCCAAAAGGCTGTCTGGACGCCCACCTCAACGGCCCCCTCAACCTCCATGGCTCATAAAAGGAGGAGGCCACAGAAAACCTCACAGCATGCAATGACGGCTAAAAGCACTGAGCCCAGACGCCCTAAGTCTGGGGGCATGGTGGTGCACACTGTTTATATGGCTTCTGGAAAGGAGGAAAGCCGTGCTTCGACGGGTCACCGACCGCTCACCCGATCAGTGACGAAAGCTCAGGAGCAGCAACAGAAGCTTCAGGAGATGATGACTACAATGGCCGCACTCACCGGGCCAAAAGAAAGCCCAGAGGCATCATCAGAACAGCGTCACGAACAAGAAACCGACGCTGACTTCCTACGCAGAGTCCTCGAAAAGAAGGACAAAGAAGCCGCGGAGCAAGCGGCTAACATAAAACAAATGGCGCTTCTCTTCCAAGATATGGTAGGGATGATGATCCAGCAAGATCCTCCTGCTGAAGATCCTCCGATTATCCTTGAAGATGACAAAGGAGAGACATCGAATCCTCCACCGGCTCTGTCAACAGCCAAGGAGGAGACAATTTCCAAAGCTGCCCTGGAGGAATATATAGCTCAGCAAATACGAGCTCATCAGGCGAATGAAGCGGCCAGCCAAGTCGTCAGAACCGGACGGCCCTATCCGAGCTGGTATGACCAAATCAGTTACCCGCCGGGATATACAATCCCTAAGTTTCACGTATATAAAGGGACAGGGAACCCACATCAGCATGTCGCTCAATTCAGGGCCTTATGCGGCAATACGGGAGGCGATGACAGACTGTTGCTTCGACAATTTGTCGGCAGCTTAGCAGAAACGGCATTCGAATGGTATTCGGAGCTACCTAACGACTCTGTCAAAACATTTGCGGAGATAGAGTTACTGTTTACATAAAGATTCGCGAGTGCTAGTGAACGCACCCCGATAACAGCACTGATCAACGCCAGGATAAGGCCAGGTGAAACGTGGGTCCAATATGCAACACGATGGCGGAACCTATGGTCGAAATGCGAACAACGCATCGAAGAAGCACCTGCGGTAGGCATGTTCGTAGGCACTCTTGACCCTCAAGCGGCCATCTCCCAGTTCATGATGTTCTTCAAGCCGACCACCTTCCAGGCCTTGATTGACAAGCTGGCAAATAGACCAGATGGGTCATAGACCATCTCCTTCAAAGACAGAGCCTTGGAATGAAAAGGGCAAAGGGAAAGCAACTTTCGTCGATAAGACTCAACAACAGTCGAGCAACTTAAAGCCGGTTGTCCGTCAAAACAATATGCGTCCACGCCCATCCCTCGAGGAAAGACTGGGACGTCCTTACTCATTTACTCAGGATAAAACGAGAAAACTGTTCGAGCTGGCAGTGCGCAACAGACTCATCAATCTGCCGAGTCCAAAATGTCCGTTGCAACCAGGCGATGTCAACGATCCCAATTATTGCCCTTACCACCAAGCGGTAAGCCATCCAATCGAAGATTGCTTCGTCTTTAAGGGATGGATCGAGGATCAGTACCTACAAGGCAAGTTTGCGCTGTCTAAAAAGTGGAAGGTAAATCCACCACAGCCGCACATTCCAAAGAAGACGGACACACCGGGGGCAAGTTGTCACATGATCTCTCACTCATTGATAGAGGATAAAGAAGCTCCTTGCACCGAGAAACCAGGGGCGGGGCCTGAACCAGAACTTCTGTGGCCATCAGACGAGATGATCGATGCCTTCCTGAACGAAGCCCGTCTTAAAAGTAAGGCTGATCGAGAGAGCGAGATGGCCATATTCGAGAAAGCCAAACGCCGGTGACTAGATGAAAGGGTCGAAACACTCCCACCGGATGAAAGTACATCCGCCGCAAATAAAAGCAGGATCAAGACAAGGAAACGATTCGCCAAAGCCATAGCAATGGGGATGAGGCCTCCCTCTTTCAGAAAAAATTCTCCTGGTGGTATACATTTTGATGAAACGGACATACACCCTAACTTCTGCTTATATCATCAGAAGATCGTACATCCTACTGAAGACTGCAACTCTTTTAAGTGTTGGTGGCAAGGGTATGTCGTTCACAGGCAACACTTCAACAGGACAAAGCGTGAAGCTCGTAGACAGCGAAAAAATACGACAGATGAGCATAAAGGAGTTGCCGGCAATTGTCATAGGGACGAGCCCGGGGGATCACGAGTTCTCACCTTTGGAAGCGATTCTGACGAAGAAGCCGCCCTCAACCCTCTCTTCAAGGAATTCATTTCTAAAACAAAAGAATTGGAGAGTTACGAGAACGTTCAGCCGTACAATCTCACGCTACCCGGAAAGAATCTCGGACCCGCAAACGACGGAGCAAACGAAATGAGAAAGGAAAAGGAAAAAACGGCCTTTGTTGCCAACACTCAACAACAGCCGAGTAACCCGAGACCGTTTTGTCGTCAAAACAACAAGCCGTGATACCTCAATGAGAAGTTGAAACGTCCTTACTCGTTTCCTCAGGATAAAACGAGGAGACTGTTCGAGCTAGCAGTGTGCAGCGGGCTCATCACTCTGCCAGATCCAAAACGTCCATTGCAACCAGGTGACGTTAACAATCCTAACTATTGTCCCTACCACAGAGTAATGGGTCACCCACTCGAAAATTGCTACGTCTTCAAAAATTGGGTTGAAGACCAATACCAACAGGGCAAGTTCGCGTTGCCCGAAAAGTGGAAAGTAAACCCGCCACAACGACATGCTCCGAAAAAGGTGGATATGCTGGGGGCATCATGCTCATTCATTGGGAAAGCCCTATAGACCGAAAAGTCAGTAAACTAGAGATGCGCCTCAAATACGGCGACGGTAGACCGAAATGTCGTTAAACTAACGATGGACCACTATGTCCTAAAACTGGCGTTGGACCGAAACGTCCTTAAACTAACAATGGACCGCAATGTCCTAAACCTTGCAAATGACCGAAACGTCGTTAAACTACTCCCAACCCGCAGCATTTTCAGGCTGACGTGGTAAAAAAAAAAAAAAAAAAAGTATGTCCGTAAGCAAAATGGGCACGGATGAAAACCCGAAAGGGCTCCGTGAGTAAAAACAGCAGGGCTACCTGCGAGTGTTCGTGAAAACCCGAAAGGGCGCGACCTCGTTAAAAAAAAGAGAGAAAAAAAAAAAAAAAAGAACGGTATGTCCATAAGCAAAGTGGGCACGGATGAAAACCCGAAAGGGCTCCGTGAGTAAAAACAGCAGGGCTACCGGCGAGTGTTTATGAAAACCTGAAAGGGCGCAACCTCGTTAAAAGACACTTACAGGGTCCTCTCGACCTTGTAAGGAGAAACCACCCATGTGAGATCCTTACGACTCACAAGGGAGCAACACACTTAGGGATCCTCACGATTCCTAAGGAGAAATTACACTTGCGAGATCCTCACGACTCGTAAGGAGAACTCTCTTATGGGACCCTCACGGCTCATAAGATTTGAAAGTCTTAAGTTACAGAGACCTGAACCTGTTCTTAAGCAATCCCCACAACCTTTTGGCCCTACAAACCGCTCAATACCGGCCCTTGTATACAATCCACGGGCGCGAATAAACATTTCCCTAACAAAGTCCCACCTGTGACTGGGGATATGTCCATATGGTGAACAACCCTTGTAAGTCCTCTCGACTTATAAGGAGAAAACCCTTTTGTAAGATCCTTACGATTTACAGGGGAACATACACTTAGGAATCCCCACGATTCCTAAAGAGAAAACACACCTACGAGATCCTCACGACTTGTAGGGAGAAATACCTTTGTGAGACCCTTACGGCTCATGAAGTCAAAAGCCTTAGTCGACGGGATCCTAACCCTGTTCGCTAAGCCACCTTTGTCCGACATCGACAGAGGCAAATGATGATTCGCTCCTGGCAATATCCCAGTTGTAGCGATGCTGATGCCTAAACCGGTATCAAATTCCAAGTCCTTTCATGGCAAATGATGATTCGCTCCTGGCAATATTCCAGTCGTAGCGATGCTGATGCTAAGATTGGAATCAAATTCCAAGTTACATACTCGCGAAAAAAAAAATCAGCGAGCCCAAAAAAAAATGCATACAAAATAGCCGAAATGATGGGGCAACTTGCAAACAGAATCAGCAAGTAAAAATGTATGCATACAAAATAGCCGAAATGATTGGGCAACTCGCAATAAAAAGCAGCGAGTAAAAAATAAAACAAATAGCCGAAATGATTGGGCACTGCGAAAAATAGCCGAAATGATTGGGCAATCGCGATTTTTGCGATATAAAAAGCTGAAATGATAGAGCATCGCGGAAAGAATAAAAAAAAATAAAAGAATGAAACTTTTTGCCCTACAGGTGAAATCACATCGATCCCTGTATACAATCCAGGGGCACGGATAAAAAGGGAACCATACCTTCCCAACAGGCTCCATCAGAAAGCGGAGCCAAATCTCGACGGTTAATAGACAACCTAGAGACAATCTCGACATTTATCGCAATATTGCAGACATAATGTCAACAAACGAAGCAAAAAGAAAATCCCGAGCTTCAGGGTCTCGACGTCAACATCGACAACTTAGAGATCACCAACGGCGTTTCTCCTCACTCCAACCAGATGCAGACGCGACGTCAACAATCGACCTCAGAGTCGCAACGAAATGGAACCCTGGAAAAGTCCTTAGTTCCAAATTTCAAATGGCCACATCTACAGCCTGGAGACCAACAACGGTGTGCCTCCTCATTCCAGCAGTACACAGATGTTACACCATCAAGCGGAGCGATGGAAAAATCCCAACTCCGCCTTAGCATTCGTCTCATTACAGCAGACGCAATGTTAACAACGGCGTTCCTTCGCAGTCCAGCAGGATGTACATGCAAAGCTAATAAAAGACCCCATGGTCAGCAAAGCAGAGTGATGGCAAAATCCCAGCTCCACCTCAGCACTCGTCTCGTCACAGCGGACATAACTTCAAGCTAAGCGGAATAGCGGCAACTTCCAATTCCATGGCTCGGTGGTATACACATCGCCAACAGTCAAACCTCCATCCCGTGAAATGCGGATACAATCAGCAAAATTCCTGGTCACGTGGAACGCGGATAACGTCACTCTTTGACCCTTGGAAAACGTCCAGAGCGGATCCTGGTCCTCGCAGAACATGGCAGTGAACCCGTGTGAAGCATCCAGAGCGGAGCCTAGTCCTCGCCTAACGCGGCAATGAAACCGTGTGAAGCATCTAGTGCAAAATTCCTGGTCACGTGGAACGCGGATAATGTCACTCTTTGACCCCGTGGAAAACGTCCAGAGCGGATCCTGGTCCTCGCAGAGCATGGCAGTGAACCCGTGCGAAGCATCCAGAGCGGAGCCTAGTCCTCGCCTAACGCGGCAGTGAACCCGTGTGAAGCATCTAGTGCAAAATTCCTGGTCACGTGGAACGCGGATAACGTCACTCTTTGACCCCGTGGAAAACGTCCAGAGCGGATCCTGGTCCTCGCAGAGCACGGCAATGAACCCGTGTGAAGCATCCAGAGCGGAGCCTAGTCCTCGCCTAACGCGGCAGTGAACCCGTGTGAAGCATCTAGTGCAAAATTCCTGGTCACGTGGAACGCGGATAACGTCACTCTTTGACCCCGTGGAAAACGTCCAGAGCGGATCCTGGTCCTCGCAGAGCACGGCAGTGAACCCGTGTGAAGCATCCAGAGCGGAGCCTAGTCCTCGCCTAACACGGCAGTGAACCCGTGTGAAGCATCTAGAGCAAAATTCCTGGTCACGTGGAACGCGGATAACGTCACTCTTTGACCCCGTGGAAAACGTCCAGAGCGGATCCTGGTCCTCGCAGAGCACGGCAGTGAACCCGTGCAAAGCATCCAGAGCGGAGCCTAGTCCTCGCCTAACACGGCAGTGAACCCGTGTGAAGCATCTAGAGCAAAATTCCTGGTCACATGGAACGCGGACGCCACTCTTCGATCCCGTGGGAAATGTCCAGAGCGGATCCTGGTCCTCACACCAACATAGAGTGATCACCACCGCGACATTCGTCTCAATACAGCAGACGCGATACCAGCAAATGAAGCAAAGACCAAATTCCTAGCTTCATACGTCTTGACGGCAAGTCATATAAAGCCTGAATGACAATCGGAGATCATCTCACACCAGCGCGGAGTGGTCACCACCTTGACGATCGTCTCGATACAGCAGATGAAATGTCACCCCAGCATTCTTCCCCAGCAGGATTCGGACGCGCCAAAGCAAATGAAGCAAAGACCAAATTCCTAGCTTCATACGTCTTGACGGCAAGTCATATAAAGCCTGAAAGACAATCGGAGATCATCCTACACCAGCGCGGAGTGGTCACCACCTCGATGTTCGTCTCGATACAGCAAACGAGATGTCACAACAGCGTTCTTCCTCCAACAGGATTCGCACATGACAAAGAAAACGAAGCGAAGGCCAAATTCCTAGCTTCAGGGTCTTAACGGCAAGTCATATAAAGCCTGAAAGACCACCGGAGATCATCCCACATGGAGTGGTCACCACATCGACGTTCGTCTCGATACAGCAGACGCAACATCACCAAAAGGAGCCACGGCAAAATCCCTAGTTCCAAATCTCGACGGTTCATCAGCAACCTAGAGACAACCACGACATTCGTCTCGATACAGAGGACGCAATGCCAGCAAACGAAGCAAAAGCCAAATTCCTAGCTTCAGGGTCTTAACGGCAAGTCATATAAAGCCTGAAAGACTATCGGAGATCATCCCTCACCAGCGCGGAGTGGTTATGACTCATCGGGGCTCTCCAAAATGAGCCTAACCTCAAGTAAAAAGCGGCATGGCAAATTCCTAGCGCTTGCTCTTCCGACGGTCAAACTGCCAAGGAGGATTGCTTGAAGACGTCTTGTCCAGCCCCCGAAGGGATCAGAGACACGGCAGTCGCAGGGCTACTCGAACAGCACGATTGCCTATCGAGGAATACATCAGCTCATGCGACGGTACGACGGCCAAAACCCTAAGTACCACAGACCCTAACGGACTTCTGTCGTAAAGAGCAGAGGTTAACTGTGACGTTAGGATATTCTTGCGAGATCTGCTCGATTCGTTTTGACTCGTGAGGAAAATGATGTCTTTGCGAGAACTTCTCGATTCGTCTCGACTCGTGAGATAAAGCCTTAGGCAGTAGGGATTAAAAAACCTGTTTCCTAAGCACTGGGATCCTGCAAGTCGGCCCAAAATGGTCTCTTGCATACTATCCACGGGTCTCACTCTCCGAAGTCGAATTTCGACAAGGAGGGGAACAACCGCTTACGGGTCCTCTCGACTCGTAAGAGGGAAAAATTCTCTCATAAGATCCTTACGACTTATAAGAGAAAACACACTTAGGAATCCTCACGACTCCTAAGGAGAAAATACACCTACGAGATCCTCTCGATCCGTAGGGAGAAAAGTCTTTATGAGACCCTCACGGCTCATAAAGTTGAAAAGTCTTAGGTGGCAGATCCTAACCCTGTCTCCTAAGCCATCACTGCCCTGCAAAGAGGTCAAGATGGACCGTCTATGAGCCACACTCGCCAAAGCTACATGCCACTGAAATGGAAAAACTACTCATGAGCATATAAACTACTCCACTCCAGAGTAAGATATAAAGAGATAGAAGGGTACGGCTCATGGAGTTAAGGGTTTGGAACTATATCTCTTAAGAGTCGAGATTTGAGTCAATGATAAATGACGACGCTTGTGTCCGCTCGTTATCTTCTCAGATCAAGATTCTGAAAGTAATATACCAACCCGAAATTGGTCATACGCTATGCATTACTTTGCACTACTTCACCCACGTATATACTTACGTGGGCAAAGTAGTGGGGGGCATTTGTTCCCGCCGAAAATTTCTGCGCGAAAGAGCCCAGGGTATCAAATGGCGGCGATACGCTTAAGAAAATGGGAACCAGTATCTTCCGGGCTGTTTTTTGATAAACTCCCAAATGAGAAACAGATAAATTCTGATGGTATCGAAAGCGGCTCGAAAAACCCTTCGATTTGATATATTATGGGCCTCGTAATTCATCCGGGATCAAAAGTTATGAGGAATTACGTGTCCACACGTGATGGGCTTTTAAAAACCCGCTGGAGGAGTTAAAAAATATAATAAAAACTCAGAAAAGACCCCAATGGGGCATCACGTGCTCACACGTGACCATGGGTCACGTGCAGACACGTGATGGGCTTTTAAAGCCTCTAAAATAATGAATAGAATTTAATTCTAAAAGTCAGAAAATACCTCAACGAGGTATCACGTGCTTACACGTGACCAATGGTCACGTGTTGACACGTGATGGTTAAAACTGAAACATAAATAAGCGGCTGAGAAAGGAACCCAATTGGGGGTCACGTGCTCACACGTGACCAAAGGTCACGTGCCAGCACGTGACTGGCTTTAAAAGCATTATAATTTAATAGAATTAAATTCTAAAAGTTTCTGAATATTTCCAAATGGAAAAGGGTCATGGGGAACCGTTGGATTAAAAATCCAAGGGTGATTAAAAATCACCAATTTATGGAAAAATCTTAAATAAGGAAAGATTCCCCCTAAATCTAACCGAGATAACAAATAGAATATCATTTGGATTTAAAATCAATGGTGAATAAAATTCACTTAACAATCTAAAGGCCCAGATTAATGATGAATGCAAATCAAATCTCTCAACATACAAATCAAATCTCTCAATGAGAGATTTGCTAAACAAATTGATTCTCTTCCTTCTCCTATAAATAGGAGCCAAGTAGAGAAGAGAAGGGATCTACTTTTTGGAGAGAGAAAAAACAGAGTGAGGAGAATTTAATTCTCAAGAGAAGAAGAAACAGAGAGAGGAGAATTTAATTCTCTGCAAAAGAAAAACTCTAGGTGAGAAAAGGGAAAAGATTAACTTCAAACAGAGAATTTAATTCTCAAAATTCAAGAGTTTAACTCTTATAAAAAAAAAAGAAAAGAAGAACTTAGTTCTTCTTCTGGTTGAAGATCTGTACAGAGCACATCTCCCCATAGGATGAGAATTTAATTCTCATCGGGTTGAGATCCTGCCATGCAGATCCTAAACTTAGAAGGGGAATTGAGTTTTGAGAATTTAATTCTCCTAAAACAAAACTAGGGTTTAACCCTAATCAAGAATTTAATTCTTTTACATATCTGGGAATTTAATTCCTTTGAAAAGAAATTAGGGTTTTATCCTAAATAAGAATTTAATTCTTTCACGATAGGAATTTAATTCCTCCAAAATCATAATTAGGGTTTAACCCTACAAAGAATTCAATTCTTAAAAGATCTCTGTTCATGAAAAGAATTAGGGTCACGTGACCCTTGAAAGGATCCCCTGCAAAGAACTTTGAAGCATCACCCCACGTGCTCCCACGTGACTCCCAGAATGCAGAAAGAAAAAGCAAAGGGAATGAAAGCTTTGGGCGCTCTCACGTGTTATCACGTGACCCCTCAGCAAATGCTTTAACAATTGACGCACAGATCCCTATCACGTGCCAACACGTGATGCTCTAAAATAAAAATAAAAGTGTTTAACACTTGTTTGCAGAACAAAATAAAAGGGGATCTGGCCCCACTTTTTGATGCCATCACGTGCTCCCACGTGACTCCCAAAACGCAGAAAGAAAGATCAATGGAAATGAAGGCTTTGGGCGCTCTCACGTGTTTACCACGTGACCCCTTAGCAAACGTTCTAACAGTCAGCGCATAAATCCCCATCATGTGTCAACACGTGATGCTCGAAATAAAAAGGAAAAGTGTTTAACACTTATTCACAGATTTGAGGATAAAACAAAGGAGATGTGGCTCCGCATTTAGGGCGCCCTCACGTGTCACCACGTGACCCCTAATGAGCATTCCAACAGACCAGAGCGGGGGCCTCCATCACGTGCTCACACGTGATGGCCGTCAGAATTAAAAGAGTTAAAACACTGATCTGCAGAATAAGATAAGGGAAATCAGGGCGCTCTCACGTGTCCACACGTGACCCCTCTCCCCTTAGTGTTTAACACTAATCCGAAGACTTTGTCCTCAGTGATTAACACTGATTTTCATAGTGTTTAACACTAATTTGGAAAACTCTATTTTCAGTGTTTAACACTGATTTGCTTAGTGTTTAACACTAATTTGAAAACACTGTTCCCAGTGTTTAACACTGATTATCTTTTAGTGTTTAACGCTAATTTGCTGATCTTATTCCCAGTGTTCAACACTGTTGGTCTCTAGTGTTTAACACTAGCTTTAGCCCAATTGGCTAAGTTTCCAGAGGCAAAGCCTCTCCTTCAATGGACCAGCAGAGAGCCAATATTTCAAACACAATTGGACTTAGCCCAAATTGGCCATAAGTCCTCAAATCATCTTGAACTGAGCACATCTGCTCTTTCAATCAACTCATTGGTTCAAGGGTACATCTCGGAACTCCTCTGATATTTGTCGTTGTAATCCTTCAACGTCTTCAGAGAGGTAACGGGTCCCGACAACCACACATCAACACGGACTGTGGGGTCCTTAAACTCATGGACTTATGCGTCCTTAAACCAAGATACGGACTGTGGGGTCCTTAAACCCGCGGACTTATGCGTCCTTAAACTAACGGACTAATGCGTCCTTAAACACACCCATATGGACTGTGGGGTCCTTAAACCCATGGACTTATGCGTCCTTAAACTACCAATGGACCACCATGTCCCTAAACTGGCAATAGACCCCCATGTCCCTAAACTGGAACTTGGACCATTATGTCCCTAAACTGGAGCAATAGAGTCCAAATGCTCTTTTGTCGGATCTAAACGATCCCGTTAAGTCGATCTTAGTCCCAAACTGGACTAACGTATCCTTAACAACCGTTAAGTCGATCTTAGTCCCAAACTGGACTAACGTATCCTTAACAACCGTTTAAGTTGATCTTAGCCTCAAAGATGGCTAACGTATCCTTAAACCTTCAAACAGACTTTAGTCCCAAATTGGACTATAAATCCCCCAATCAACTTTGGTTCAAGGGTACATCTCTGAACTCCTCTGACATCTGTCGTTGTAATCCTTCAACGCCGTCAGAGAGGTGATGGGTCCCGACGGCCATATATTTAATGGACCACCATGTCCCTAAACTGGAACAATAGAGCCCCGTATGCTCTTTTGTCGGATCTAAACGATCCCGTTTAAGTTGATCTTAGCCTCAAAGATGGCTAACGTATCCTTAAACCTTCAAACAGACTGGACTATGAATCCCCCCAATTAACTCTGGCTCGAGGGTACATCTCTGAGCTCCTCTGACATCCGTCGTTGTAATCCTTCAACGTCGTCAGAGAGGTGACGGGTCCCGACGGCCATACATACGATGGACCACTATGTCCCTAAATTGAAACATTAGAGCCCAAACGCTCTTTTGTCGGATCTAAACGATCCCGTTAAGTTGATCTTAGTCTCAAACTGGACTAACGTATCCTTAACAAACGTTTGAGTTGATCTTAGCCTCAAATATGGCTAACGTATCCTCAAACCAAAACCCCAAACCCAAATCTAAGAAAACACGGATTTGGACTAGTCCACGCCCTACGGGCGACGACATAACTCAGTCTCCGTAAACAATCCACGGGCAACAAAATACAAAACAAACACCCACGACACGAAGTGACCATCTGGAGAAGGAGAAAGTTGTTACCGCAATGCGGTAGCGTAATTAACTGCAGGGGCTTGCGCCTGCAGGGAAGAGCGTCCCCACAATCAAAAACCCCTCAAACGAGGGGGAATCTGACGAAGTCTGCTACATCGGACGCATCCGTCTAAACCTTCGATACATGGTGCCATAAATCAACTTGGCATCTTCGGAGAGGTGGACGGATAGCACCAATTAGCATCTGCCCCGAATCTCAGGCATAGACGTGCCCGCGTCTCGGCCGCCGTTCGGAGGGGAACAGTACACAAACTACCGGGTACGTTGAAGTGTTTAGTGGCCTACTCACGTTGTTAAGGGAGACCGCTTCACTTCGGGTACTTGGCGGGTAGTTTGCCGTACCCGTAGGGGTCTAGGGTGGAGTAATGGCTATTCATCACAACTGTGTAATCCGTCTTTTATTGCAGGCTCAAAGCAAATGCGGATTGCTAGTAAATCCAATAAAGTTCATCTGTGATCTGGAATGCTTATTATTGCGTCTGACGAATGTACAATATCTATATATGATAGCTATTAGACGTCACTTATGTTTTACACCCGCGCTAGCCCAGCCCCCGCTCTGTCGTTAGTTAAGTAACCTAACGGGTGATGACGGGACCCAGTGGCGAATGCGGATGGCATAAGAGGACGTGGTATTTTCGTTGTTTTCTGCAATGATAGGATAAATGATGGGACGCATTATTATAATGCAAAGAAAATAAACCAAAGTTTAATCGTTGGAACAAATTTAAAAGAAACCACTCGATTATTTTAAAAGATCAGAATTTTTTAAATTACGGAGCTTTAACCACTCTTTTTAAAAAGTATCAGGTTCCTTCGATTATATCAAGTTCACTACGTTCACGGTTTTGCCAAAACCATTCGTAGCCCTCCGTCATTTCATTTGGGTATTCAATAGTATTCAAGCTGTGTTTATTTGGCCAAAGTCAAGGCACAGTGTTTGGTAGCTGTTGGATAGTCATATGTAGCATAGATAGATGCGTTGGTTTGGGACAGTCGTACTACCTTGTTTGGCCAAAGTCAAGGGTATGTACGGGTGGGTTCAAATTAACCTAGACAATGACGGGTAGAATTTGACATGTGACTTATGATTTGTTTGGCCAAAGTCAAGGTCATAAGAGCATGGGGCAAAAATCCACATCGGGAATTTCTAAAGAAACTGAAATTTGCAGAGTGATGCATACCATTTTGGAGTTTGATGAATGTTGGTAGGATTTCTTCAACATTATCATACGATGATATTTTGGATCCCGAACCTATTGTGAGTATATACTACTTATCAGGAGATTCGTCACTTAACGATCAATGCTATAAACCAAGTAGGTGCCTAGAAAGGTGTCAGCGGGGTTACGCCCCCAGAGAAAAGAGGTTATTTAATTAAGGAACTTCGCGAAAGCGTTGGAAAACCTCCTTCGAAGTATCGACACTAGCCTGGCTGAACGGTTAAGCAAGTATTGTACGGTGAGAATAGTCCTGGCTAGTTCTTCCTTTTTAGTTTGAGGAGGGATTCGAGAAGCAGTGGGAGCCATCCTGTTTAGATAAACATAAAACCAATCTAAACTTGCAACAGCATCATGCTAAAATGTTTTCTTCTCTCTCTCTTAATTGCAGTGACCTTGTGACCACACATAGGTACATCTAGATAACAATTTGACTGAATCTGACTTATATGACTGGCAGAGCTCTGTCCAGATGTCCATTGCCTATGACAAGCTGGACCACCCTATTACTACTCAAGATCCCGCCGTCCCAGGTCCAGTTTCCACCGTCACGGATATGGATATCCGCCAGACAAGGGAAAAGGATAAAGCGAAAGCCAAATGCCTCGTGTTAGCTTCAGTTGATGGTGTATACCAGAAGCAACACGAGAAGATGGACTTAGTTTCCATCTTTCTCTATAACAAAGATTTATATTGAGAGCAATCTCATATCACAAGATATGAGACCTCGACCGAATTAATTCAAGCGAGGTTGGCCGTCGGGTCCTTTGTAGGGGACAACGTCCTTACAAAGACTAGCTATATTGATAAGCTCCAGGACCTGGAGACCACGTTGGGAAACATGTCAGATACTGACTTGATTCTACAGTCTCTACCTTCTACCCTGAAAGAAACCAGGGAAGCAGAAGGAAAGAGGAGGGCAAAAGTTTCGGGACTTAATGTAGTAAGAGAGGGTAGTTCCTATTATTATGGGACTGGACATTGGCAGAAAGATTGCAAAGCTTTAGAAGCCAGTAACCAGGATACGAAGCATGTTGTGGCTTCAGCCTCAAGTGTATTTGTTATTGAGAACTGTTTGTCAATAAACTCTACTTCCTGGGTATTAGATACCGGAGCAGGATCTCATATCTGTAATTCATTACATGCTTTAAGAAACCGTAAAGTTATAAAGGTAGGTGATTGGTCTCTCAAAGTTGCAAACGGAATGACAGTGAACGCTGAATCCGTGGGAGAATATCGCCTAGGTTTGACAAGTGGGCAAATATTGATTTTACGTAGCTGTTTATATATACCTAGTATGACTTGTAATATCATATCAGTGTCCTCACTTTCGAGAGAGGGATATGATTTTACATTCGTAAGCGATGTAGTTAACATCCACCTAAATCAAGTTTTGATTGGGTCAGGTACATTAGATAACGGCATATACGTATTAAGTCAAGCTCAGGTTTTCAATGTCCAGAATACACTTAAAAGAAAGTCTCCAGAATTAAATCAGGCTTTCTTATGGCATTGTAGACTAGGTCACATCAGTGAGAGAAGGTTGACTAAGTTACATAGAGAAGGATATTTGAATCCGTTCGAATATCAATCTTATGCTACTTGTGAATCTTGTCTCATGGGAAAGATGACAAAGACTCCGTTTTCTGGACACGGAGTAAGAGCAAGCGAGCTCTTGGGACTCATACACAGTGACGTATGCGGTCCAATGTCTACATATGCGCGAAGTGGTTATTCCTACTTCATTACTTTTACGGATGATTTATCTAGGTATGGATATATCTTCTTAATGAAGCATAAATCTGAGGCTTTTAAGAAATTCCAAGAATACAAGAATGAAGTGGAAAAACAAACCGGCAAAAGTATCAAGACACTGAGATTTGATCGAGGTGGTAAATACTTAAGTGCCGAGTTTCTAGGTTACTTAAAAGAGAATGGAATTCTCTCTCAGCTTACTCCTCCATACACACCACAACACAACGGTGTATCCGAAAGAAGGAATCGAACCCTATTGGATATGGTTCGTTCCATGAAGGCTGAGTTACCACGATCATTCTGGGGATATGCACTAGAATCAGCTGCATACCTTTTGAACCGAGTTCCAACTAAGACTGTGCCTACTTCACCATATCAGATGTGGTGTGGGAAGAAACCCTATCTTAAGCACATTAAGATATGGGGATGTCCAGCTTTTGTAAAGAAGCAGTTTGCGGACAAGCTCGAGGCACGATCAGTACAGTGTAAGTTTGTGGGATATCCAAAGAACTCCAAGGGATATTATTTCTATTACGCAGAGGAACAAAAGATTTTTGTTTCTTATAATGCTCGCTTCTTGGAAACTGAGTTTTTAGAAAATCAGATAAGTGTGGGCGCAATAGAACTGGAAGAAATTCCAGAACCACAAACTATTACTGAAACCTTAGTAGAACAAGAAGGTTCAGGAGAACCGGACATCCCGACGCCACTCCGCAGGAGTAGTAGGAAATCTCATCCGCCCGAGAGATACTACGGTTTTCTCATAGACGGGGATAGAGAGGATTGCACTATTGACTATGATGAGCCTACTAGCTTCCAGCAAGCCATTCAGAGCGGTGACTCAGTAAAATGGCTGGATGCAATGAGGACCGAAATGGAGTCCATGTACACTAACAAAGTATGGACTTTGGAGATTGCTCCAGATGGGGTAAAACCCGTAGGATGCAAATGGATCTTCAAAAAGAAGATTGGTGTAGATAGACAGGTTGAAACCTATAAAGCTAGACTTATTGCAAAGGGTTTCCGTCAAAGACCTGGTTTGGACTATGATGAAACCTTTTCTCCAGTGGCTATGCTTAAATCCATTCGGGTCCTTCTTGCTATTGCTGCCTTCCATGATTATGAAATCTGGCAGATGGACGTAAAGACGGCCTTTCTAAAAGGTAATTTGGAAGAGAGCGTCTATATGGATCAGCCAGAGGGATTCATTCAGAGTGGAAGCAGCGGTAAAGTATGCAAGCTGCTTAAGTCCATTTATGGACTAAAGCAGGCATCGCGAAGTTGGAACATCTGTTTTGATGATGCTGTCAAAGAATTTGACTTTATCAAAAATCCAGATGAACCATGCATATACAGTAAGATTGTAGGGAGAGCTGTAGTATTCCTTGTCTTGTACGTGGATGACATTCTCCTAATAGGAAATGATATTCCTATGTTACAGTCAGTCAAAAGATTCTTGTCACATAAATTCTCCATGAAAGACCTGGGTAATGCCACCTACATTCTGGGAATCCGGATCTATCGTGATAGATCAAAGAGGATGTTGGGACTTTCACAGTCCAGGTACATAGACACCATAGTGAAGAGATTCAGTATGGATGATTCTAAGCGCGGTAACCTACCGGCTTGTCACGGAATCACCCTCTCCAAAGAGATGTCTCCCAAGACTGATTTGGAAAGGGATCGCATGTCGATTATACCCTACGCTTCTGCGGTAGGCTCTATAATGTATGCGATGTTATGTACCAGACCAGATGTAGTATACGCATTGAGCGTTGTAAGCAGGTATCAGGCAAACCCAGGGGAGAAGCACTGGATAGCAGTAAAGAACATTCTCAAGTCCCTGAGGAGGACTAAGGAGATGTTCTTGGTATATGGCGGAAAAGACCTCCAGATGGAGGCATTTGCCGACTCCGGCTTCCAGAGTGACAAGGATGACTCCAAATCCATGTCGGGTTATGTCTTTACCCTCAATAGAGGGACGGTCTGTTGGAAGAGTTCCAAGCAGGAGACCGTTGCTGACTCAACGATGGAAGTGGAGTACATAGCTGCTTGCGATGCCGCAAAAGAAGCTGTCTGGATGAAGAAGTTCCTCACAGAACTTCAAGTGGTTCCTTCCAGTGTTGGTCCAATACCTCTGTATTGTGACGACAACGGCGCTATAGCTTTAGCGAAGGAACCCATGTCCCATCAGAAATCCAGACACATCTTAAGGCGGTATCACCTGATCAGGGAGATCGTAGATCGCCGGGAGATCGAGGTGAAAAGAGTAGAGACGGAGAATAACATTGCTGATCCATTCACAAAGGCCCTTCCTCAGACGCAGTTCGAGAGGCTATTCGAGATACTAGGTCTACGATATGCCAGCTCATGGCCCTAGTGCAAGTGGGAGATTGTTAGTGTATATGCCCTAGGGGCCATTATTATATCATACTAGATTGTATATTACTTAATAGAAGCTTGGGATATTCACAGTTGTATATACAGTCTTGCTAAAAATAGTAGTATGCTACTTGGTTTGTGTCTACTTTAATATGTGCATATGTTTCTTGTAACGTATCACTTATACATATTAGTAGAGCCCATAGGATTTTTGCTTGATTACCAGCGTTGTGATGGCAGTCACACTAGTGGGAGCTGGGTAGTATGTAGGCAACATCCTATACAGGTCCCTGGTTGTTAGATTATCGAGATAGGGCATCGATATTCCGGAGTAGACTAAGTGTGTACGCTTCTCCTCCCAGTTAGGGAGATGGTCTGTCCCACAGCTATCAGTACGTCGTACTGGAGATAGTATGCAGGTGCTCGTTAGGTTACGGGTACACCGGACAGGACTCGCAGGGGAACTGATTGGTTGGTATTATACCCATCGTCAGTTAACAGTTCTCAGGTGACATGAGTACAGCATAGTCCGCAGACTTGACACTGCTACTTCGCCTCGAGTGTGTCCCACTGTTCTTAGATTGCTACCCTACCACGGCTCAAAGGAGTCGTGCAAACAGGTAGCAGTTGGGTGCAGTCCCGAGCACTTGGAGGCAGTGGCGGTTGGATAGGATTTGTCTCTCCCGGTATTGGGAGTTGATATCGCGCTGTGTCAGAGAGCCATTACGCAAAGTCCCTGGCCAGGGCAAGCAAGATATAATGGTAGCTTCCAGTAGCTTCTCAGGGTGTAATGGGCTTCGCTCCGACACGACTTATACAGCTATTAGGGGACTGACGCTTGCCGCCCCCTAGGCTTGATATGCGATAGTCTTAGACGAACAGACCGGACTGTACGGAGATTGTCACATCAGGCTCGGTGGGAGTTCGGATGATTTTCCTCATCGGACTTCTTATCGACATCTACCTGGGGACCATTACGTATAGCTAGTGCCGCTTGCGGTCTGTGGTTAAACCCACTGCCAGCGTAGTGTCGAGTCTTTAGAGTCCCACACAGAGCGTTTCCCTGCTCCAGGCGAAACGATATAGAGGTCGTATGGTTTTACGACAAGGGTTCGGACGCATACGTGTGTTTACGCACGTACGACTTTTTCGGACAGTTTTTACTAGTCGGCTTTGGTTTAAGCCAGATTCTAGTATCGGGTTACTGGATTTATACAGTCTAAAGTTTTTCCGTGTTTTCACGGATTGGAGGGGCGTTCTCGTAATTTGTTGGGAAGCTTCTAGAAGAGTGGTGACTAAGCGGTTAAGGTGGCATTGCATTAAATGAGATTAGTGACTCATTTGTGTGATTCATCCAAGTCATTAATGCATTATAAATGCTTAATGACTCATGGAGATGAATCACTCATAAATATTTATGAAGCATGGTTGTTAATTCTATTATTTCATTTTTGGATAAATAATAATGCTTCATATATATTATGATAAGATCATTATCTCATTTAATTCTCATCTTCACATTCTCTCTCCTCAAGCTCACTCTCTCTTCAAACCCTAACCCTAACCTCTCATGTGTTGAGATCAAGGGTTAGCTAGACTGATACATCCATAACCTCACTCTATATCTCCTAGGTAGCTTAGATTAGCACTTTAAGCAACCTAGTTATCTCAAGTTTGAGATTAAGCTTGGCGTAGGAGCTTTCGGGTGGATCGTCTTTGATTCGAGGAGGCCGTTGAGGTGCCGATGTTCCAAGGAGCCTACAAGGAGTGGAAGACAGCGATGAAGACCCGAAAGACGTGTAACGTGAGGTATAACTTCGAATCCGAGTAGTTAAACCTCTAGTAGATTGTTAGCAATGGTTTAGATACGATTCATGCGCTCAAGTCCGTGTTACGAAGCTTTGATAATCATTTTTCATATATTCCGCCTCCCCGCAAGTTCGTGGGGTGCGTGACATGGACTTACAAAACAGATGGTCAATCTGAGCGAACTATTCAGATCTTAGAAGATATGCTAAGAGCGTGTATGCTAGATTTCGGAGGATCATGGGAAGATCACCTACATCTTGTAGAGTTTTCATACAACAACAGCTACCAAGAAAGTATAGGAATGTCACCCTTTGCAGCACTTTATGGAAGGAAGTGTCGATCTCTATTAAGTTGGGACGACATCGGAGATAGAGAACTCCTTGGACCTGAGATGATAGTAGCAACTATCGATATGGTTCATACTATCAGGAAAAGAATGCGCATAGCCCAAGATCGACAGAAGTACTGAGCTGATGCAAAGCACCGTCACTTGGAGTTCCAACCGGGAGAACATGTATTTCTGAAGATATCTCCGAACCGTGGAGTGATTCGTTTTGGAAGACGGGGTAAGCTTAGTTCGAGGAATATTGGACCGTTCGACATACTCGAACGAGTCGGTGAAGTGGCATATCGCTTGGCACTTCTACCTTCATTGGAAGGAGTGCACAATGTGTTCCACATATCACAACTCAGAAGGTATGTGAGTGACCCCAGCCATATTCTTGATCATTCCGAACTCACTGTATAGCCAGATTTATCTTGTGAGCAACAACCTGTTGAGATTCTGGACAGGAAGGTGAAGTCACTTGGGAACAAGGAAGTCAACTTGGTTCGAGTGATGTGGAGAAAAGACACACCGGGAGAATCAACATGGAAAAGGGAAGATGAAATGCGTGCAAAATACCCTCACTTGTTTGTAAATAGTCCTTAAAATAATTGTAAATTTCGAGGACGAAATTTTTGTAAGAAGGGTAGAATGTAACGACTCCAATTTTAATGTACAGAAAATTGTTAAAAAGTTAATGTACAAATGGAGTATTTACAATTCTGTGTACACTATAAGTATTTGATTTGCTTTTGAACAGCAAGAAAACACTTGTAGCACATTGGTAAAGACTTACACTGCTGTAACGTAGCCTCTGTGATCGAATCCCCCCAGCCACATTATCTTTTTGTTAATTTTTCTTTTAATATTTTAGAAGCCCAAGGGTTTGCACGTGCACTACACGTAAGATGATGAGTTACAGAATAATCAAATATATGCACGAGGGTATATGAATCGAGAGAGACACATGGCACAAATCCAGAGCCCCACCACCGGATTACGACCGGCGAGATGAGCTTCTTCACCGGCACCGTCGGGCCCCCCATAGGGGATGCTCCCCATCTTTTCACCCGAGCACCCCTTGGCCTACCACACTAACCCCATATTGTTTGTTTACTCTGAATTTATCCAGAGAACAATAAAATACCATTTAATCCAATTTTTAATGCAAATTTTTAATTCATTCTTTAACCCTTAAAACCATAATTTTCCCTATAAATACTACCCTGCATTTTACACCTCCTCACTCAGAAATTCCCTGCCAAAACTCTAAAAAATTCTCAAGTCCATATAATTGTGCAAGTGGAGTTAGCAAGGGAGAAGTTCCGACGAAGTTCCAAGGAGATTCCGGCGATGAAACGACACCCCGACACTTTCCCTACCTTCCCCCTTCTCCCCTCTAACCTTGTATCCTGTAAGTCCTCTCCCCCCCTCTCTTCTTCTATTTTAAAAACTTTAATTTTTAAAACTCGACGAAAACGGAGTTAATCCGACTTCCGTTTCATTTTTCTTTAAAATTCTAATTTTTCTTAAACAATAAAATACCATACTCTCATATAATTTTTAACAAACATATTAAAACAAGTTTCATCTTAAAAGAATCTTTTATGCAATTTTTATCGTATTTTTACGGTAAAATACCATATACTTTATTTTCGACATAAATCAACATGATACTTGTATTACCTTTAGATAACTCACGAGATAATGACCTACCTCATCACAACACACATCTTTGACATAGCACGATGAAATTTGGGATTCTAGTTTATGGGAAATACGAATTTACAAATAAATACCATCAACTTTCAAAACCGCTTTCTTTAAAAAGTGTGTTAATTAAATTCCTTGCAATTGCGCCTCTACAACCCACTTTTGGGGACCCTGTTTGGAATGGTGCGGATTATCGCACATTCTCGGGGCTAGTAGAGTGGGATGTAGACTCCGAATAGAGCATTCGATCTCGATGGAATTTTTAATGCATATTTTTAGAAAATGAGATTTCTACAAAAATAAATAAATTTATTTTTAAAAATATAGATATATATGAATATTATTAAAAGATCTATTTTAATTATATTATATAAATATTCCAAGTTTTCTAAATCAAAGGAATCACCATTACAGGAAAATACCAATTACAATTCAACGCAAAATTCCGATATTTCAGTAAAATATCATATACAATGAAAACTAGGTTTTACTCACTAGAAATTTCACTTTTATAAAATATACATCTATGAAAACCCTAAAGACGATAATTAAATATTTGAGGTGTATTTTGAAAATATATCAAAACTATTTTTACATAAAACCCCCTCAAGTTATACTAAATTACAATAAGGACTCTAGTAAATATAGCTTTAAGCGGGACCAATTCTCTTGAGCCTCAGGAAGCCGGAGAATGTGGGTGCTTATCTATCTAAGGTAGACAATCTAACAAACGGTGTTATCAATATGGTAATTGTCTTGGAAAAAGACACAAATCCTGCCGTTCATGTGCAGCAGTTACCGATAATATCAAAACTAATTCAGGACTTCAGTTTCTTTTCAAAGCGTCTGACTCAGACTGAGTCTCGATCTAATCAATCTGACTTGAATATGATTCAAGTATAAACCACAATACAACATGAATACATGAATTCGTCTATTCAATCCATATCAATCTATATTGACTGAACCGAACCATGGATATACTCCATCTACATGACTCTCCATTTGTATCCATTCTGTTTACTGATATCATAGTTTCGGAAAGTCATCCATCTATATAACAAAAAAATACAATCAATACAAAAGACATCGCGGGGTTTTAAAGGGGTAGACTGGTACGGAATGTGTTAAAAGTGGCACAAGACTGTAGTCTTAATACACCTAACCTGAATATCCATTGCCGTTGTGCCGTGGCTGAACGGTTCCTTGTGCTCCGTATACCTTAGTCTCCGGAAAAGTGGGACTCCTCTTGTATACACCGGCATATTCTATACCAAGCTACAAACAACTGCGTTAACAATATAATCAAACAGTACTAGTTCTACTCTATTCCTGTCTATTCTATTTTTACCAGTCTTTGGGACTTACCAAGCGATTGTTCGCTGACGACATTCCGTTTCTTCTATCTTTGGAATATTATCAGGTGGATCGGACTCACTGGAGATCGAGCCCAGCACTGGAGATTTGGAGCGGTTAGCTTTTGACCCCGAGTTTTAGATACTTGTACATACTTTTCATTTCAGCTATGCCATTATTTAGGCATTGTTTTTTATTCATGTATTTACATTTCCAGTTGTATTTGTAAATAATTGCTAATAAATAAAAGTTGTCGTTCATTTACATTCTTGTTTCTTGTGTACATTTTGCTTTATATTGCTTAGATACGCTTAGCGTGTTTACTTCTGAGTAAATACGTAGCGGTCTCGTCGCGTCTCCTTACCCGTATACTGAGAAGCGGGGCGTGACATATTTACAGCAACACGTGCTTTGACCATCTTTGGTCTAGAATTCTCGTTGTTGCTCGTCCACAGATAGATCTTAGATCTAGACTTTAGGTAAGTTCTCGTTCTTCCTTAATCTTGATTTTTTCAACTAACAGTTTTTGCAGGATTCTTTGCGCCGCATAAAGAAAATTAGTTTTTATTATTTTAAATTTTGTTTGATCTTATTTTTACATATTTAAAAAGATTCTAAGGGATAACAACCCAATCAAGATTAGGTGGGGATTTCATCACCCTTCCTAGGCCCCACAAATCACTACCGAGCATCTGCATTCAACCCACATTAATTTTAAAAAAATATATCTAGACTTAGCCCTTTAAGGACATTCGTGCTCAATAGGATAAGAGAAAGTTGTAGATAATCTAACGGTTATCCGATTCAATCTTGAGATGTCTAAGTGACGTGTGACTAAGTTATGGTTATTTAATTAAGGCCCGCTATTTCGGTGATTCGTATAGCGAAACCCTCCTACTTAACTGGCACCGATTTAGTTTCAAGGTTGATAAAGAGTTGTTAGAGGATCTATCCCGCAATTTGTCTCTTGGCAGTTAGGAGCGGGTCTAGTAACTTGACCTAGGTAACCCTAGATCTAAGTTTGTTTGTGCATTTTGTTGATGATTTGTTAGAATCTCTAGTTTATTTTCTGCATTTTTCAAAAAAAATTAGAAGAATATAACCTATATTCTTTTTCTTACGGTGTATGCACGTATGGGATCGAGACGAAAACCGCTTGACTCGTCTTGATTTTATAGATACTATGGCTAATCTTGTCCTCGCTACACCTACGCTGCAGGATAGATTTTATCATGCACGTACTTCGCTCTCATCTTGCATAGTCTTACCGATTGCTGTCGGTGACAATAAATTAAACCTGGTTTCATAAACTTACTTCCCAAATTCCATGGTCTAGAATCGGAAGATGCCTATGTCTTCATAAGGGAATTTGAGGACTTATACCATATGTTTAAAATGAAGCAGTTAAATCAAGATGCAATTAAATTTAGACCTATACCTTTTGCCCTCACTGATAAAACTAAGCATTGGTTTTATAGTGTGTCGGTCAATTCTATTAGGGCATGGAAGGAGTTTACTAAAACCTTCCCTAAAAAATTCTACCCGCATTTTAAAACAACTAAATTTCATAATGAAATTAGAATTTTTTCACAAAAACCGGAAGAATCCTTTTGGAAATATTTTGAACGCTTTAAAGACCTCCTCATAAAATACCCACACCATGGTATAGCCAAGTGAGAACTATGTCAAACAGTATATGACGGTATGGAATCTAAGTTTATAATAGAGTTTATGTGTTAAGGGGACTTTATGTTAAAGAAGGAGGAGGATGCATGGGACTTTCTAGAAAAACTATCCGATAAGACCATGCAGTGGGAGAGCACTAGTGAGAGAGGGACAACTAATTCTAAGGATAGGATACACGCAGTGGAAGCAACCATTGGCATGAAAGATGAGCAAGCTACCATTAGAAAACAAATGGAAAAGCTTACAACTGCAACCACGCCAGTCAACCAAGTTAGTCAACCTTCTATTTGTCTTAACTGCCAAGACAATTTCCACCTTTCGGAAGAATGTCTACTTCTTAGCGGTCCTCAAGGGCAAGAAACCACTAATGCTACATATCAACGTAATAACTATAATAACGCTTATTCTCAAGCTTATAATCAAGGATGGAGGAACCAACCTAACTTAGCTTGGAATCAAGGAAACACTGGCCAATAGTTCCACAACCAAAGACATGCCGAGCACCTATGAATTGTCCTGGAGACCTTACGATAACATTAACTCTACGCCAAGTACATCAAGTGCGAGTTTTGGCTATATCAAGTCGGTATTCTCGGATATATTGTATCATGCGGTAGAATCTCTGTAGATCCAGCTAAAGTATCAGCAGTAAGCGAATGGCCGACACCGAAGTCAGCGAAGAACATTCGAAGCTTCTTGGGATTAGCAGGATATTACAGAAGGTTTATTGAAGGCTTTTCGATGATTGCAACACCCCTGACCAAGCTCACGCGTAGAGATGAAGAATTCGTGTGGTCAGAAGCATGCGAACAAACTTTTGTAGAACTTAAGTCGAGATTGACATCGGCACCTATTCTCGTCATAACGGACCAATCTGGAGGTTTCGAAGTGCATTGTGATGCATCCGGTAAAGGATTATGATGTGTTCTATATCAGCACGGTAAAGTTGTAGCTTATGCTTCAAGATAGCTGAAGATTCATGAGCGCAACTACTCGACGCATAATTTGGAGTTGGCGGCCGTTATCTTTGCACTCAAAATTTGGCGACATTATCTTCTTGGAGAATGAGTGGACATATACACAGACCACAAGAGTCTGAAATATGTGTTTACTTAGAAATAGTTGAATATGCGGCGGAGAAGATGGTTAGAACTCATGGCGGGCTTCGACATCAACCTACAATATCATCCCGGGAAGGTGAATGCAGTACCTGATGCCCTTAGTCATCAACCATTAGCATTGAATCTCACTGTACAGTGGAAGCTTCAACAATATTTATATTGGATAAAGATAGAATTGGTCATGCCAGGTAACGCTTCAAGTTTGATGAACTTACAAGCTCAATCTACCATTGTCAATCAGATCAAAACAGCTCAAGCAAGTGATGCTAATTTGCAAAAGATCAGAGAACAAGTAGAAAATGGACTTAGAACAGACTTCATCATCCATGAAGACGGATCTTTGAGATACGGCAGTAGATTGTGTGTACCAAAAGGTTCTGTGCGAGAAGAGTTGATGAAAGAAGCTCACAACTCTCCTTATTCAGTACATCCTGATGGTACAAAGATGTACAAAGATCTACGGCAAAATTACTGGTGGCATGGAATGAAGCATGAAGTAGCCAGAAGCGTCGCTTAATGCTTGGTGTGTCAGCAGGTAAAGGCTGAACATCACAGGATTGCTGGTTTACTTCAACCGTTATCTATCCCAGAATGGAAGTGGCAACACATCACTATGGACTTTGTAACAGTACTTCCTCGCAGCACGAAGGGTAACGATGCGGTATGGGTTATTGTGGTTCGACTCACAAAGTCGGCCCACTTCATCTCATTTCGAGTTGGCCAATCTACTGAGACACTAGCAAAGAAGTACATGGAAGAAATCATGAGATTACATGGAGTGCCAGTTTGCATTGTCTCCGATCGTGACACCAGATTTCGATCGCAATTTTGACAAAGTCTGCAAGCTAGCTTGGAACAAGTCTGAACTTTAGCACAGCTTATCATCCACAAACAGATGGTCAGTCTGAGCGAACGATTCATATCTTAGAAGATATGCTAAGAGCGTGTATGCTAGACTTCGGAGGATCGTAAGAAGATCACCTGCATCTTGTGGAGTTTTCATACAACAACAGCTACTAAGCAAGTATTGGAATGGCACCTTTTGCAGCGTTCTATGGAAGGAAGTGTTGTTCACCATTAAGTTAGGACGACATCAGAGATAGAGAACTCCTTGGACCTGAGATGATAGTAGCAACTGTCGATGTGGTTCGCACTGTCAGGGAAAGAATGCGCATAGCCAAAGATCGACAGAAGTACTGGGCTGATGCAAAGCGCCGTCACTTGGAGTTCCAACCAGGAGATCATGCATTTTTTAAGATATCTCCAGACCGTGGAGTGATTCGTTTTGGAAGACGGGGTAAGCTCAGTCCGAAATACATTGGACCGTTCAATATACTCGAACGAGTCAGAGAAATGGCTTATCGCTTGGCACTTCCACTTTCGTTGGAAGGAGTGCACAATGTGTTCCGCATATCCCAACTCAGAAGGTATGTGAGTGACCCCGGTCATATTCTTGATCACTCCAAGGTCACTGTACAACCAGACTTATTCTGTGAGCAACAACATGTTGAAATCCTGAATAGAAAGGTGAAGTCACTTCGGAACAAGGAAGTAAATTTGGTCCGAGTGATGTGGAGAAAAGATTCACCTGGAGAATCAATATGGGAACGTGAGGATGATATGTGTGCAAGATACCCTCAATTGTTTGTAAATTAGTCCTTAAAATAATTGTAAATTTCGAGGACGAAATTTTTGTAAGGATGGTAGAATGTAACATCTCTGTTTCAGTGTACAGAAATTGTTTAAAAGTTAATATACTAATAGGGTATTTGCAATCCTGTGTATGCTATAAATATTTGATTGGCTTTTGAATAACAAGAAAGCACTTGTAACTCATTGGTAAGGTTTTGCACTGTTGTGACGTAGCCCCTGTGTTTGAATCCCCCAGCCACATTTTTTTTGTTGATTTTTCTTTTAAACTTTTAGAAGTTCAAAAGTTTGCACGTGCACTGCACGTAAAATGAAAAATTATACAGAAATCAAACATGTGCATTAGGCTAGTTGAAATGAAACCAATACGTGTCACAAAACCCAACCCCATCCCACCGGTTTGGACCGGCGAGATGAACCTAGGGGCCCGGCACCGCCGGGCTAATCCGTAGGGGATGCCTCCAATTTTTAACCCCAGAACCCCTTGGCCTATCCCACTATCCCCATGCCGTTTGATTTCTCTGCACATTTTCAGAGAATTAAGAATGGGCATTAATCCACATTTTTAATGCACATTTTAAATCTATTCTTCATTACCCTAAACCCTAATTTTCCCTATAAATACCACACTAAATTTCACCTCTCCTCATTCAGAAATTCTATACAAAAACTCTCTAAAATTTCCAAGTCCAAAGTTATACAAGTGGAGTTGGTAAGGGTCGAAGTTCCGGCGAAGTTTCGAGAAGAATCCGGCGACGAAACGATGCCCCGACGGTTCCAAAAGTTTCCTCCATCTTCCCTTTTTATCTTTAACCTATAAGTCCCATCTCCCCTCCCTTTATTCTAGTCTAAAACATCCTTAATTCAAAACTAGTCGGAAGCGGAGTTAATCCGACTTCCGATTCTATTCTTAACTAAGAACACAATTTTTCTTTAGAACAAATTCACCATCTTTTTGTATATTGTTTAACAAACATAATACAACATCCACAACAAATTTCATTTCAAAATATAATGAATAACAACTTCTATTCCATCTTTACGGTAAAATACCATCATGTTACATACAACATTATTTATTCATTTTAACCTTGTTATCTTTAGATAACTCACGATGTAATGACTTACCTCATCACAACACACATTTTTGACCTAGCACGATGAATTTTGGGACATTAGTTTGTGGGAAAATACGAGTTTACGAATAAATACCATAAACATTCAAAAACCGTTTTCTTTAAAAAGTGTATTATCTAATTCCTTGCAATTGCGCCTCTACAACCCATTTTAGGGATCCCGATCGGGATGGTGCGGGTTATCGCACATCATCGGGCCTAGTAGAGCGAGATGCAGACCTCCTCACGGAGCATTTGATCTCGATGGAATTTTTAATGCAATTTTTAAGAAAATGAGATTTCTATTTAATAAAAATAAAAATTTATTTTATTAAATTTATATATATATATATAACTATTATAAAAATATCTATTTTAAATATATTATATAAATATTCCATGTTTTCTAAATCAAATGAATTACAATTTTATGAAACTACCATTACAAATCAACACAATTCCAATATTTCATTAAAATACCATATACATTGAAATCTATGTCTTACTCACTAGAAAATTTCATTTTTATAAAAACTACATCTATGAAAACCCTAAAGACGATAATTAAATACTTGAGATGTATTTTGAAAATATATCAAACTATTTTTCATAAAACCCTATCAAGTTATATTAATTTACAATAAGGACCCTAGTAAATATAGGTTAAAGCGGGACCAGTTCTCTTGAGCCTCAGAGAGCCGGAGAATATGGGTGCTTGCCTATCTAAGGTAGACAACCTAAAAACGGTGTTATCAATACGATAATTGTTTTGGAAAAAGATACAAATCCTACCGTCTATGTGCAGCAGTTACCGATAACATCAAAACTAAATCAGGACTTCAATTCTGTTTAAAAGTCCGACTCAGTTCGAGTCACGGTCTAATATGAAATCGATTCGACTTGAATCCAATTCAAGTATAATTCCAATTCAACACGAATCCATCTATACAAGAATTTAATCTATATCAACATGACTCGACTAAACCGAACCATGGATATACCCTGATTACATGTCTATCCATTTATATTCATTCCGTTTACATGATATCATGGTTTCGGCAAGTCGTTCAATCTATCAAACAAAACAATACAAAATACATTACGGGGTTTTAAAGGGGTAGATTGGTACGGAATGCGTTAGAAGTGGTACGAGACGGTCACTTTAATACACCTAATCTGAATATCCATTGTTGTTGTACCGTAGCTTAACGGTTCCTTGTGCTCCGTATACCTTAGTCTCCAGAATAATGGAACTCCTCTCGTATACACTGGCATATTCTGTACCAAGCTATAAATAACTGCGTTAACATTATAATCAAATATTACTAGTTATACTCTCCTATCTGTTTACTCTATTTCTACCTTTCTTTGGGACTTACCGAGCGATTATTCGCTGACGACATTCTTTCTCTCTTCTTCCTTGGAATGTTGTCAGGTGGATTGGACCCTCTGGAGCTCGAGCCCGGTACTGAAGACTTGGAGCAGTTCGCTATAGACCCAGAGCTGTAGATACTTGTATATGTTTTTTTTTCAGTTCATGCCATTGTTTAGGCTTTGCTTTTCATTCATGTATTTATATTTTCAGTTGTACTTGTAAAGAAATGTTTAATAAATAAAAGTTGTTGTTCAATTACATTTATTGTCATTTTTCTTGTGTACTTCCATTATATTGCTTAGATACGCTTAGTGTGTTTATTTATGAGTAAATACGTAGCGGCCTCATCGCGTCTTCTTACCCGTACACTGGGAAGCGGGGCATGGCAGTTTCAATATGATCCACAAGGCGAGATATATTATTTGTTATATTTGCCGCACTCTCACTTTTCTTGGGCTTTCTTTTTTTACCTTTCCCACTTTTGTGCCGGATTGAGGGATATGTGAAGGTGCACTCATTTGTTCTGCAAAGGCCAGAAACTCTTAGGGCAACTGTAAGGCCTATGTAGAGGGGTTCCTCAATACATCTGCATACATAGTTAAATCTTCTATTTCATATGTGTATGGACTAGCCATATTTGTCGCATCCTCTTCCTCTTCTTCATTATCATCCCTAAACCATTGAGGCAAAACACCAACCGATAGAGTATATAAGCTGCCGGCCGGTAACAATAATATCTCCAAAAAATAGTCCAATTGTTCAACAAAGTTTAGGAGGCCGTTCCTAGACTTTTTAATTTCTTTACCAAGTTCCTACATTCATAATCAAAAATCTGTATGACAACACATTCTTAAACTGGAGGAATTTTAACTTAATCTTACCGCAACTTGTGCTTGCCATCACAAATCATCTCCAGTGTAGATCATTTTCTCAGAATCTTATCCTACCCCCGTCTGCCTTTCTAACATTTTCCATAAATTCCATTTCTTTTTTAGGCTGTCCCACTTGTTTTTTAGTTGTGGCCATTTCAAATATGAACGATTACGCTGGTTGAACTGGGTTTGGATTGTTTGGCAACCAGCACTCTTTTTAAATGACGCAGCCTTTCCTTGTTTCTATCTTTTCTCTATGCAATATTGGGCGAAAAGCGTAACATCTTGCTTTTCCCATGTTGTCTTCTCAGAGTTTTCCATTTTTCAGAGTATAATATAAACTATATAAATTGAAATTGTTAAAAACCTATAAATATAAATAGCATACCATGAAATTGTTAAAAACCCAAATTTTTTTACAAACATACAACCTTACAATTATTTTAACTAAAAAAAATTAACAACTATTAAAAACATAAATAACTGTCACGACCCGAAATATTAGCTCGTGACTAACACTTAAATCACGCAACGTCTAAAAGCGTAACGTAATTCAAGTAAGCTGAAACCTAGAAATCTAAACCTTTTAAAGAAATAAAAGATGTGCAGTTTTGAAATAAGGTATAATGAAGAAAAGTGTTTTCTTAAATACAAAGAAAGGGAACATGAAAAATGCAAGTTTATCCTACTTGTTGTAAAACATGTTCGTCTTTTAAAAATTTAGGCAGCACCTCCTTTGTATATTTTGATCCAAAACCGCAAATACATTATAATATAAAAGGCATCTCCAAGAGAGAGCTAGCTCTTCGCCAAATGGCAGATCACAACCACGCAAGTAATAAAACAAGTATATGACGCCCAAACGGCGAAGATCGGCACAAAAGATAAAGAATAAAGCAAGACATCAACCCAAAAAGCAAACATAAACCCATCGCTCAAGTCTCGCAACTACAAGTCTCACTAAGTCTTACTATTTATACAAATACTAGTTTTGATTGATGGAGTTGACTAGATACAATATGAAATATAAATACAAGAGTGGGTACGATACAAATGTCTCATCTACCAAAGCAATCACCCGAAAGCAACTGTGTGTCAGCGATGCCGCAACTGATCCATGCGGTCAACCTGCAAGAACTGTGGCACAACGGGGGTGAGTTGCCAACTCGTGAGTAGAAAAACATCAACAAGTAGAAATCGAATAAACAACGATTCATATGTCAACTATATCATGAAGGTAATACTATGATATATAGGGTGACCGTATCTGTATATGTGCCAATACTGATGTCAATGTCAATTAGCATGTGGATATCATCCAACAATATAATCAAAGTCTGTATGCACGTGGATCCGGTCCACGTGTTAACCAATGACACAACAACATCATGCATGTAAATATCATAAAAGCATATGAATGGAAGTATGAGGATATAAATCAACATGTGTCCCTCGCGACACATCTAAATCATGGAACTTGGGTGTCCAGCATCGACACTCAAAAACATTATGAAACCCGTGTCCAGTATCGACACGTAAATCTTCATATCTCGGGCTCCGTCAGTCCGGATAGGCCCACGGGCTCCGTCAGTCTGGATCGGCCTATATCATCTCTCGACTTCGGTCGGTATCCTCCGGATATCCGCCGGGCCCAAATACTATCACCAGTGGGTAGTGCTCCCCTGCCAGGCTTACCGTCTAACAATACGAGTTTTCTCGCCCCGGGGTACCTTACCGGGTCCACCATATACCCGCAGACGGTGCCTACCGCTTCTCGAATCGGGTTTTATATGCTACTCTCAGAACCGAGGAAACACATGGTGGACTCATTGAAATATCATATCAAGAGAAACCGGGTTTTTAAAACAATACACGCCTTCTTTTGAAATCACCACGGTTCTCAAATCCAGAAATCTCATGAAAACAGCATATCTCAATGCGTAAAATCATAAAGCATGATATATGCGACATATGATAGAAATGTAAGCATATCCGTGTATCATGCAACATGGAACAGTGATGTGGCAATATCAGTATAACATGCGTCATATCGTAATGATGCGAACATGGCAATTAAATCATGCAAGGAGTCATATCATGACGCAGCAATTCTACTCTGTAATGACATGGTAATTATCGATGATGAAGTGTGTGAGCCGGCAAATCTGTGTAAGTGTAACATACGCATCATCGATAATGGTGCAGGTGTACTAGCACAGGTATAAGCAATGCAATGAGAATAACATGAATGCGGCATAAGGTAAATAATCAGCTAAATGCGATAAGGTATACGTATCTAACATGACCGAGTCGGTGAATCTATCAGTCGGCCTCCTCTAGTCAAGGGTAAGGATCAATCATCAATAAACTCTTCACGTACGGTAACTCATCGTACAGCGTCATAAAACAATTTAGGATCCTAACAACCTAAGTGACAAGGAGGGTACGGACCTCACGTCTCGTACGGTATATCACTCAAGATTCACAACATTATCCATATATATATATATATATATATATATATATACATATCTCTCAGGTCACGTCCGCATCAATCTCGGATCATGGGACCGGTAAGGCATCAATCATCTCATATCAACTCGCATCCGTATACCCATATATCATCAAGTCATCTTATCAATCGAAAGTAGTATATTATCAACCTCATGTTATACTACTATAATCTCCTACTGGTTCTCTTTACAACTACTTATCTATATCTATCATACCATGTCACCTAAACCCTAAGCTATAGTTTTAAGTCATGGGATATCTTATCTCCTACTAATTCCTTAACCATATTCCTAACTTTCTAATATGGTTTCTCTAGCCATATCCTATAGCCTTCTAGTCTAGGTTTCCTTAACCGTATACTATAGATCGGTTTCCATCAAAACTTGCGGGGGTGCTATACGCCATCCACCCGACTTTCCCCGTAGATATAGATCGACTCACCTTGATTCTTGCTCGTTGAAGTCGATGACGCCATGCTCCGTCGCCTCGGAATCCACGTGAATGTACCACAATAATACAAATCGAAATAGCTATTAAAATCGAGTTCAGAAAACCAATACGGCACACGGTGCGTTTATAGGTTAGAACCTATAGCCTCACATGCAAAACACAATCAAATAACCCTCGTTGTTGATGTACAAACGCCACACGATTGAATTCAAATCAATTACAAGTCCAAACAACAAAACCCAAGTTTACAAAATACGGAAAATATAACCAAAAGCACTCCAATGTGATCCCAGATTTCACCCTATGCCAAACTAAGGGATTTTGCACATATAGGAGGTCTGGATAACAGATATAGGAGCTACCAACCAAAACTCACTCACTTTTACCATGACCAGGCCGCAAATTGCGGCCTGGGGGAATAAATCTGTGGCCAAGTAGTGGGGGGAGGGGCTCAGGTTTCAGGGGATGGTCCATGGTTGCCTGCACATCTCATGGTCATGGGAACTTATTTAATGGTTGTCTCGGGTCACTCCAGGTCTCCAAATACCCTCACAAACTGTCAATTTAACCGATGTCGGAATGTTCTAAGTTCGTGTTTCGGTTCTATCTTCTGTTCTAGGTCGATAAAAACATCACTAAGGTCTAAGTAAACCCTCACTACTGGTTGTAGGTCCACATAAACACCTAACCCTTCTCTAGAAATCTCTAACTTCACCATTTCACACTAAATCAACTCCTAACTATAATAGAATGCTATGAAAACATAACTAAATTAGGTGAAGGGAATTTTACCTCAATTGGGTAACTCAAGGAAAACCCTAGCTGCCTCAAGTCATCAAAATCCATCTTTTCTTGGTCCAAAGTGTAGAGGGTGAAGAGGGGATCAACTTTAATGAAAGGTGTTTAGGGTTTGGATGAAGAATTTGAGATGATCTTGGAGGTTGAAGTGGAGGGGAACTCGAGGAAGAAGGAGATGAGAAAATAAATGGGGAAGAGTTATGGTGGCTGCCCCCCCCCCTCCCCTCTCTCTCTCTCTTTTATTCTCACCCTCTCTCTCTCTCTCTCATTACCCTTTTTACCCTTTTGCATTTTCTTTTCCTTTTATTTTTAAAACCGAAACACATAATACCCTAAAAATGACACAAGAACACCAGAAGTAAACAAAATGTAACATGACATGGTGCACTGGCCATGGAAAACTGTAGAAACACGGATTTGGCCTAATCACGATTAGCAGTGCACTAATCCGGTTTTGTCCAAACTGCATATAATAAACTTTTAAAAATGCCGAATCCAATAAATATATTTTTAAATGAATAAAATCATTTTAATTTCCAATTATTTTACAATTATTGGTATATATTTATACCTATTTACGAAAACCCCAATTTCGCAAATCGGGTAATTTTCGCGAAATATATTATTTTAATATTAAATTCCGAAAATAATATTTTATATTTTCTAAAATATTACAATCTTCCCCCCTTAAAGAAATTCGGTCCCCGAATTTAAATCTAAACCCTCCAATACTAAAACATTTCAGTAAACAACTCAAAACGACGGGACTCTGAAATCATGAAAGATATAGAAAGCCACAGCGCATCGCGTGCGACTGAAAACAAATATGAACTCAAAATCGAACTCCGTCAAGGGTCTCGCAAGTCATCGGATTTGCACGCATATCATCGGAGTTACAATAGAGATATAAATCTCGAAATCCCCAACTGAAATCCAATATCCACAGTCAAATACTATAATACATATATAGCGCGCATCCTTGGAAAATCTTAAAACTGAATACAACATATGCAAAATCTTTTCTAAATTGCCGTTTAATGCGTAACTCACGGCACAAGTGACAGACGCTCATTTGTAAAGTAATAAATATACCTTCATATATGTTTTGATAAATATGCATTCCGTCGTTCCAAAATATCCAAAAGGTTTTCTTTTTGTAACGTTCATGTCGCTCACAGACATGTAAGAAATAGCGAGACTATAGCTCCGTTTTGAAAATCTCTGGTTAACTTTTTAGTGCATGCAAAATACTCAGGTACTGTTCTCAGATCAGTCTTGTTTAGCTACTACACAAAATAGTGCCCAACATGAAAACAAGGTGCTCAGAAGCAAACTCAGCCTCAAAAGGCGTATCCAACAATCACGTGCGTCCGGTGCGCACGGAAATCAAATCCAAACACAGGTGCCACAATATGCACGAAGCAAAACCAAGTGCAACGGGTGTGCATGAAATTATCTGTCCAGTGCAACGAGTCTGCACTTCAACAATATCTGGTGCATCTATTGTGCACGAAAATCTCAATCGTGTGCATCCGGTGTGCACAAAATCATATCTCATATCATGCACGAATGAAATCTAAATCAAGTGCATTCAATATGCACGAAACCCAAAACCAAGCGCCTAATATGCGCAAAATCCAAATCAAATGTGTCAGGTCCGTAAAAAGCATCTAGTGCAATAGCATGTACGAAAAATATAAATCTGGTGTAACAAATGCACAAAAATACAAATCCGGTGCATCAAATGCACAAAATACAAACAATACTCTAATGCGTAAAAAGTAATACCGAATGTACTAAGGTGTATAAAGTCATAGACGTGTGCAACTGCGTGCACAAAACACATATCAATGCACTGCAAGCACATATAAGCTATACCGAGTGCAAAATCAAATCGAGTGCATACCACACGCACAAAATCAAATCAACTGTATGAAATCCAGGAAATCATAAACATATGCAGCTAAGGCACAAAAATCAATATCGAGTGCAATATATATGCACAAATCATAAACCAACACAACGGTGTATAAAAACATATATCAAGTGCAATAACTATGCACGAAAATGTAATGACCCGGTAGGTGCAGCAGTGGTGCACGAAATCGATATCATAAAACTCAATCATTAAAACTCAAATCCAAGCGATATAAGCGTGATACTCAGATCACAACGCAAATCGCAGCAATTGATATTGAGGTACACCTCCTACAATGTCGAAAAATATATTGGTGCGCCCAAAACTGGCAGAGCAAGAACATCTGCTTGCCTCCTGCTCACGGTCCGGCGTCCTCTGTCTCTGGGTCCTCATTCCTCTGTGGATTACCAATCTCCCAATCTATCGGCTCATCGGTCCGTCCGGTGTGCTAATGGAAACGATTCCGTTCTGGCACTTTTCTGGTCATCTCTTAGCCAATTAGTATGACCACTCATAAAGCAGCACGTCGCTGGCGTCGACTTCTGGTCCTCTGAATACACGTCACACATCTGATCCTGGGTGCAAATCTTATTGCAGCAGTGTCCTGGAAGGAACCTGCTCAGGGTCTCTTCCGATCTTGCTTATGCCGAACTATACGGAGGCTGGTATTCTTACAAAATCTTTTCTCGCTTTCTGGACATTTGCGTTCTCAGCACAGCTTTTCCTCGGGAACTGGTCGTATCTCACGGCTCTGTATACATATCAGATCTCTAATCTCAACGGGGAGTAGCAACAGCTCGTTGACATCTCGCACGAATCTCTTGTTCCACTCGTCTTTATTATCGTCTGATTCGACGTCATATCACGCTATCCGCGTACTGCAATTGTTTCGGCTACAGTCAATCCGGAGTCTCTCACATGGACTCGAAATCACGAACTCGGTATCTTCATCACTCTGTAGAAGATCTCTATCCGAACACATCCTCAGGAACTCGTCCATACTATCGGAGGAATACTCAATACTCGTCCGTTCTCGATCAACTCACAACGCATCTGGGTGAGGTCCTCAATCTGAAGCTGGTCAGCTTACTGGTCTCATATCACATGATATCAGGATGAGGTTAAACTTTTCGTTCGATTTGTCAAAGTCCCATAATTCCCCGAAAGCTCAACACCTGAGCACAGTCTAATAATATCTCGTACATGCCACAGTACCTATGGACCAACCGTAGAAGGGCAAACCCAAGCCTCACTGATGGCACCGCTAACTGCCGCAAACCCTAAGGTTCAAAAACGGTTCCATGGTCATCATGTCGAGTTAGGCTTTCATTCTTCTAGAGGGTCCATAGAATTACCTGCATGTTCCTCCGAATACTTTAAACTTGGAAAAATGGGTTTTCTGACATTCGTTCGAACCTTTTTAACTTCGCCTAGGCAACATATGAATACTCTTCGTCTCTCAACTCAACTAGACTAGCTATCATCTGTCGCAGCTCTGCCTGAAGTTCCAGCAATCTCAGCTCGTAAAGTATGGAGGCGACGTCCTATCAATCTCAGCAACAGCTGGGTCATCTGTCTGCACGGTAGACGACATCAAAATTTCTGAGGTATGCTGTACATCAACAGTCCTCTCTCAACTGGCAACCTCTATCGACGTCCCGATCATACGGTGCAACGCCGAACACTCGCCTCAAACGAGAAGTCACAACACCAATACAAAATCGAGACATTCTCGTGTCACTAGAAAACACGATGACCAGTTCTCGTCCATGACGAGCTCGCCCTGACCGCATCACTAGCAGCGGCTCAAACTGCGCTCAAACCATAGTGACAGGAACCTCAAACATGTATCGATGAAACCAAATCAATCGAATGAAAGGAATCAACATATCCCCAAAAAGGATACATGATCATAAAGAGGAATGTAATCAATAAGAGTATGATCATGGAAACAAATAAAATCAGGGATATCAATATATGTACATCCTAAGGTTTCCTAAGTGGAGTATCGTATCGTAAATATGCCGCGGAACATACGTAGGGTACGTTATTCTATTCAAGTTACCCACTCCATCAATCAGGGCCAGCCTATGTAACGAAAGTTCGGGTTTAATACCCCCCTGTCCAAGTCTATGTTCCGTAAGGTCAAGCTTAGGTTCCGAAATATTTACGCCCCAGAATCCACATAGTCAAACCTAGACTCGAACAAAGGTTAAACCTAGCGCTCTGATACCAACTTTGTCACGACCCGAAATATTAGCTCGTGACCAGCACTTAAATCACGCAACGTCTAAAGGCGTAACGTAATTCAAGTAAGCTGAAACCCAGAAATCTAAACCTTTTAAAGAAATAAAAGACGTGCAGTTTTGAAATAAGGTATAATGAAGAAAAGTGTTTTCTTAAATACAAAGGAAGGGAACATGAAAAATGCAAGTTTCTCCTACTTGTTGTAAAACATGTTCGTCTTTTAAAAATTTGGGCAGCACCTCCTTTGTATATTTTGATCCAAAACCACAAATACATGATAATATAAAAGGCACCCCCAAGCGGGAGCTAGCTCTTCGCCAAACGGCGGATCACAACCACGCAAGTAATAAAATAAGTATACGACGCCCAAACGGCGAAGATCAGTACAAAAGATAAAGAATAAAGCAAGACATCAACCCAAAAAGCAAACATAAACCCATCGCTCAAGTCTCGCAACTACAAGTCTCACTAAGTCTTACTATTTATACAAATACTAGTTTTGATTGATGGAGTTGACTAGATACAATATGAAATATACATACAAGAGTGGGTACGATACAAATGTCCCACCTACCAAAGCAATCACCCGAAATCAACTGTGTGGCAGCGATGCCGCTACCGATCCATGCGATCAACCTGCAAGAACTGTGGCACAACGGGGGTGAGTTGCGAACTCGTGAGTAGAAAAACATCAACAAATAGAAATCGAATAAACAACGACTCCTAGGTCAACTATATCATGAAGGTAATACTATGATATCTAGGGTGACCGTATCTGTATATATGCTAACACTAATATCAATGCCAATCAGCATGTGGATATCATCCAACAATATAATCAAAGTCTGTATGCAAGTGGATCCCGTCCACGTGTCAACCAATGACACAACAACATCATACATGTAAATATCATAAAAGCATATGCATGGAAGTATGAGGATATAAATCAACGTGTGTCTCTCGCGACACATCTAAATCATGGAACTTGGGTGTCCAGCATCGACACTCGAAAACATCATGAAACCAGTGTCCAGTATCGACACGTAAATCCTCATATCTCGGGCTCCGTCAGTCCGGATCGGTCCATGGGCTCCGTCAGTCCGGATCGGCCCATATCATCTCTCGACTCCGGTCGGTATCCTCCAGATATCTGCAGGGCCCAAATACTATCACCGGTGGGTAGTGCTCTCCTACTAGGCTCACCGTCTAACAATACGAGTCTTCTCACCCCGGAGTATCTCACCGGGTCCACCATGTACCAGCAGACGGTGCCTACCGCTCCTCGAATCGGGTTTCACATGCCACTTTCAGAACCGAGAAAACATATGGTGGACTCACTGAAATATCATATCAAGAGAAACCGGGTTTTAAAAACAATACACACCTTCTTTTGAAATCACCACGGTTTTTAAATCCAGAAATCTCATGAAAACAACATATCTCAATGCATAAAATCATAAAGTGTGATGTATACAACATATGATAGAAATGTAAGTATATCCGTGTATCGTGCAACATGGAACGGTGATGTGACAATATCGGTATAGCATGCGTCATATCGTAATGATGCGAACATGGCAATTAAATCATGCGAGGAGTCATATCATGATGCAGCAATTCTATGGTGTAGTGACATGGCAATTATCGATGATGAAGTGTGTGAGCCGGCAAATCTGTGTAAGTGTAACATACGCATCATCAATAATGGTGCAGGTGTACTAGCACATGCATAAGTAATGCAATGAGAATAACATGAATGCAGCATAAGATAAATAATCAGCTACATGCGATAAGGTATACGTGTCTAACATGACCGAGTCGGTGAATCTATCAGTCGGCCTCTTCTAGTCAAGGGTAAGGATCAATCATCAATAAGCTCATCACGTACGGTAACTCATCGTACGACGTCATAAAACAATTTAGGATCCTAACAACCTATGTGACAAGGAGGGTACGGACCTCACATCTCGTACGGCATATCACTCAAGATTCACAGCATTATCCATATATATATATATATATATATATATATATATATACCTATCTCTCAGGCCACGTCCGCATCAATCTCGGATCATGGGACCGGTAAGGCATCAATCATCTCATATCGACTCGCATCCGTATACCCATATATCATCAGGTCATCTTATCAATCTAAAGTCGTATATTATCAACCTCATGTTATACTACTATAATCTCCTACTGGTTCTCTTTACAACTACTTATCTATATCTATCATACCATGTCACCTAAACCCTAAGCTATAGTTTTAAGTCATAGGATATCTTATCTCCTACTAATTCCTTAACCCTATTCCTAACTTTCTAATATGGTTTCTCTAGCCATATCCTATAGCCTTCTAGTCTAGGTTTCCTTAACCGTATACTATAGATCGGTTTCCATCAAAACTTGCGGGGGTGCTATACGCCATCCACCCGACTTCTCCCGTAGATATAGATCTACTTACCTTGATTCTTGCTTGCCGAAGTCGATAACGCCATACTCCGTCGCCTCGGAATCCACGTGAAGCTATCTACAATAATACACAATCGAAATAGCTATTAAAATCGAGTTCGGAAAACCAATACGGCACACGGTGCGTTTATAGGTTAGAACATATAGCCTCGCATGCAAAACACAACCAAATAACCCTCGTTGTTGACGTACAAACGCCACACGAATGAATTCAAATCAAATACAAGTCCAAACAACAAAACCCAAGTTTACAAAATACGGAAAACATAACCAAAAGCACCCCAATGTGATCCCAGATTTCACTCTAGGCCAAACTAAGGGATTTTGCACTTATATGAGGTCTGGATAACAGATATAGGAGCTACCAACCCAAACTCACTCACTTTTGCCATGACCAGGCCACAAATTGCGGCCTGGGGGAATAAATCTGCGGCCATGTAGTGGGGGGGAGGGGCTCAGGTTTCAGGGGGTGGTCCATGGTTGCCTGCACGTCTCATGGTCATGGGAACTTATTTAATGGTTGTCTCGGATCACTCCAGGTCTCCAAATACCCTCACAAACTGTCAATTTAACCGATGTCGGAAAGTTCTAAGTTCGCGTTTGGGTTCTATCTTCTGTTCTAGGTCGGTAAAAACATCACTAAGGTCTAAGTAAACCCCCACTACTGGTTGTAGGTCCACATAAACACCCAACCCTTCTCTAGAAATCTCTAACTTCACCATTTCACACTAAATCAACTCCTGACTATATAGAATGCTAGGAAAACATAACTAAACTAGGTGAAGGGAATTTTATCTCAATTGAGCAACTCAAGAAAAACCCTAGCTGCCCCAAGTCATCAAAATCCATCTTTTCTTGGTCCAAAGTGTAGAGGGTGAAGATGGGATCAATTTTAATGAAAGGTGTTTAGGATTTGGATGAAGAATTTGAGATGATTTTGGGGGTTGAAGCGGAGAGGAACTTGAGGAAGAAGGAGATGAGAAAATAAATGGGGAAGAGTTATGGTGGCTGCCCCCCCCCTCTCTTTTATTCTCACCCTCTCTCTCTCATTACCCTTTTTACCCTTTTGCATTTTCTTTTCTTTTTATTTTTAAAACCGAAACACATAATACTCTAAAAACGACACAAGAACACAACAAATAAACAAAATGTAACATGCCATGGTGCACTGGCCATGGAAAACTGTAGAAACACGGATTTGGCCTAATCGCGATTAGCAGTGCACTAATCGGGTTTTGTCCAAACTGCATATAATAAACTTTTAAAAATGCCGAATCCGATAAATATATTTTTAAATGAATAAAATCATTTTAATTTTCAATTATTTAAAAATTATTGGTATATATTTATACCTATTTACGAAAACCCCAATTTCGTAAATCGGGTAATTTTCGCGAAATATATTATTTTAATATTAAATTCCAAAAATAATATTTTATATTTTCTAAAATGTTACAATAACATACCTTGCAAGTTAAAATATGGGGAGGAAAAGAAAATGTTGGAGAGGATGAAGTATTTAAGTTAAAAATTTTGAAGTGGGGTAGAAAAAAATGATGGATTGATGTTCAATTTATAGACAAAACAAAAAAAAATTCCTAAAAAATTAAAATTTCCTTTAAAATAATTGTAATTGAACAACGGTCGTTTTTTTAAAATTTAAAAGAGCAATGGTTAAAAATTTGACTGTTGCCCTTTGCAACTGAAAAAATATTAAATGTTGAGGGTCCATCATTTCTTCTCCACCGTTCATGGGAAGTAGCTTTTCCCACTGTTTCCATGAGCAGTCGGAATCGATCGCCGCTTTCCTGAACGGGTCCTAAGTATGTGGTTGTTAAGCGCAAATCGCAATTTTATGCTTCTTTTTTTTCTCAGCGGAAGTTTGGTCACTGATGATCTGCAATTAAAAGTTTGGTCCAAATATTTTCTGCATGTGCCATTCACATGTTGGGACACACATCTGCAAAGAAGGATGGTTTTTAATACAAAAATTTAGAAGCAAACCAATGAGCTACAGCTTAGGCACTTCCCTCTTATGTGGGGATAGGATGCGCTGCTGTCTAAGAGATAATCTAGATGGTAATCCTATATTACTATTATTATATTTGTTTAGGTGTAAACGGCATTTCTGGAAATATAGCATTATCATGTTAATCAAATGAGCTTATTTCATAGTATTCATATTCCCCCCAAAACATGTGTCTATCCTAAATCACCACGAAACATTTCCGTCTAACATGAAAAGAGCCATGGCCATCTGCCGCCTGCTTCCATTGCCACCCGCCGGCTGGCCGGCCCCGCCGGCGATCGGACATTCGCCGCCTGCCTCGCCGTTACCCACTGACCCTCCTCCGACCTGGCCGTCAGTCGACGGCTACACATACATATATTATTGGGAATTATTAAAATATACCAAGCACGTTAATACAAGATTCGTCGGTCATCCCATTCCCAGGGATGCAGAGATTCCCGATAATCTACCATTCCATGCACCAAACACAATCTTAGACGGGAAAGTGGTTACAAATTAACGCTTTTGGGCAAATTCGTGCACCCTGGGTGCTTGTGTGTGTCGTGTGCTTATGTGTGATGTGTGTATGGATGTGTTGTGTGCATGAGCTAAGGCTTACATGCCAGTGACCACAAAAAAAAGTAGAAACAGTGTATCCTCTATTTATGCTTTGTATATACACATTTGCAAAGGGAGTGAAGTTCATGTAGAACCCTCATTTTGATGCGAAAACGTACAACAACATATACTCTGTTTGTGGTATGATATACCAATGTTGGAGACTGAAAGCGAAATCAGCTTTTTACTTATAAGGCCACTAATTTCTTTTGTTACATCTGGCATGCTGTTAGCAATCTGTTGCAAGAAAAAAAACGCTCAAACTCATTGTTCAATTATCTTAAGTTTTCTAATTGGATTTCCAAATTCAAGCTATTTTTTTTTTCTTTAGTTGGACAAAATATTAAAAGAAATACAACATTTGTTGTAAATTCGCATATGTCATATGCAAAGCTTATATGACATTTTATAATAATTACCATGCTCATCATTTCTAAGGTTGCACCTCTTGTTACAACCAAAAATGGAGCGCAACAAATGCTGCAAAATTTTGATGCTTTTTGAACTTTCATTTCAATTTCCAATTCAAGTTTGTTGCCGACCAGAGATGGGAAATAGAGATTTTTTGCAACAAATGTTGCATGTATCTCCATTTCCTAGCAACCAAATGGGCCCATCATGATGATATGTGCATCACATATATGCTTCTAAATTTGAACTTGCAGGAGCTTTATCTTAAAACCATTGTTATAAAGTTTATAGACGAAACCTAACCTTTCGTGGGGGTTATTACAGCAAAATCTCTGTTCTTACAGCGCACAAGATCAATTGGAGACACCATAGATTCAAATTTAAATCAAAACAAGACATGCAGAATAATTTTTTGGGAAATCATGTGGAAAGTTAGGGATTGCTTTTTATTCATTTCCTTATTTATCTCTAAGTCATACCATTAAATATCATTTCAGTAAAATGTAAAGAGAAGAGAGAACTCGGTTTGGTTTCAAATTCAAAATATTTGGAATTAAAATGAAGAGAAAACGAGTTTGCAGGACCCTGCAAGGTCGAAACTGCAGTGGGCAGTGAGATCCATGGACCTAATTGTAAAATAGTCGGCGGGTCCCACTACCCTATGTGAGAGACCGCTGATGCCCGGTTTCCTCTTGAATAAAAGGTAACCTTAATTCAAATAAAAACAAAATCAATGTTTTTCAAGATTTTTCTATTACTATATATTTCTTTCTACCTAGCTATCGCAATTTCTATTTAGTAATCATATACATATGTAATGCATTTAAATAATTTATTTCTACCATTAATTATCGGGGCTTTTCATTCAAATAGCTTGAAGCATTTTTTATCAGTAAAATAGCTTAGGTGCAATTTTAAATGTATTTTAATAAAAAAAATCTATCGAAAAATGCAGCATAAGGTTTTTGGCTGCCGTAAAAGTATTCTGGGTAAATTATCAAAACCCCCAAAGCCAAGTTTTCCGTTGTCAAAACCCCCCTATTCCGAGGTGCATGTCAGAAACATGGGAAAAAATTTCAGTTGTCAAAAAATCCTCTTACATGCGATATCTAAACAGTTTCATACGATATGTATACGAGTTTATCGGATATAGTAGACAATCATATATATATTATATGAAAAATCCGCAGAGGTTTGTGACACACAATGTGTGTCAGGGTTTGGAGGGTTGTTTTAAGGAAAATCGGTCCTTTTTTGGACAATTTACCCAAATATCTTTTTGGGATTTTAGTGGGGAAAAAAAAAAGAAGAAGGTATTTTAGCCTGATTTACCTCTTTTTCCAAAATAAAATAAGATAATAATAATTCCCCCTAGATTAAGGGCGATCAGTAGGATCTATCCTCGGAAATTTTACTCGTTCAAATTTTGTTCTTCATTCATCAAGAACGAAGAGAGAGGAGGGAGAGAGAGAGGGAGAGAATGTCTTGGCAAACTTACGTGGACGAGCACCTGATGTGCGACATCGAGGGCCAGCATCTCTCGTCGGCGGCGATCGTCGGCCACGATGGCAGCGTGTGGGCCCAGAGCTCCTCATTCCCTCAGGTCTCGACCTTCCTTTTTATTTTAACCTTTTTATGTTGTCAATAACTTTCCCAATCTGAATTCACATTCTGCAAGTTTTACAATCAGATGTGGGTTGCAGGTAATTGAAGTCGTGGAATAGTTGTCGGATGTTTGATATCAGCTATTATTATTTATATTTCTAGTTTATTTTTAGGATTTATTGCTCAAAACATCCCTGTACTTTACCCTCAAATGGAGCAATGGTACCGAAAATGCTCAACCTAAACAAAATCGGCTGATGCAATTACAGGAACATGATTTACAACATTCCCATTGTGACGATTAGTTCACAATTTCGAGGAACGCAACCCATATAATGGAGACAAGACCAACTCTATTTATTAAACTAGGGGGGAGGTGGGCCCATGCGGATCACATCTTATAACCTACAAAATAATGTTTTTTTTGGACAAATAAGTATACCACTCCCAATGTATGTCTCAACATGTCATGCTGAATTGGATCATTTGCAACCATAAACGCCTTTTTGTCACAAGACAACTTTGAGGGCTTTTCACCACGAAATAATTGTGACACACCGCTACATCTAGATTGCACCATTTGCTTCTTAATTCTCCGAGTCACCAAGTTCCCTCCTAAAAGAACACCTAGAACTCCTATCATCGACGATGCACCAAATCTACATATGAATATCCTTCGAATCGTGAATGACCGCCGATTAGCAAACAACAGCCACTTCGCTTTAGATTCAATTAGGTCAAGAGTATGCTTTCTGCGTTGCGCCCCGAGCACACAACCCAATACCTGAATAAACACTTTAACCTTCCCAAATCATTAAACCTCATATTCTTTGTCTTATAACCTCTTCAACTAATGGGATCCAACTAGGTTTATTCTCCGCACTAATTATATTATCTCCATACACAATTAGTGTAGTAATCAATTGGCCGCCTCTTTCGCAAGAAGCGTGATCTGCATTGCTTTGAAGGAACCTATACTTGTTGAATCTCAATTGAGAAGACTGTTTCAGACCATACACGTATGTAGCACGGATACTTTGTTGCTGAGACGTATCTGTATCGGCTTCGTATCTAAGATGTGTCCATATCAGATTCATCAAGAATGCTTATGGAACTCTTTTGGCACATTCTAAAACTTATATTATGTATTAGATGTAGCGAACATTGATGATCGACAAAGACATCAACTATCTATACACGAACATAATAAATATTTGTAATTTTCTTTTAGATTTGCTAATATCACATTTTCTGTTAATACCTGTATGGCTGTATAGATTTTATCAACAAAAACCCGGCGTATCCTAACGATTCGTATCCTTAATTATTGGAAAATCATGAATCCGTGAATCCGGCTCGTATCGTGTCCCGTGTCCGTACTCGAACACATGCTATATATAAAATCTTTGATACTAAGTTCCTGACATAATATTTTTGTATAAAAAAGGTCGAATATTGAGCAGTATCCCTTTCTCAGTCAGGACCATATTTTCTTCTGATGTCTTGAAATACTTTGCTTTACATAACATTTTAAATCGATGTTTTTTCTGTTATGCACCTGTCAGCAGTGGTACAGAGAAGTAGCAGTTAGATTCTACTTGCTAATGGTTTCTAGCCGTCATAAAAAATTAAATCTTGATGACAAAGTCCCCTCTGCAGTCGTATCCTTTATTTGGATCTAGAGTAACACATGATGAGGGTATATGTATGGATACTACTTGTGGGCTGGTTGTAGATGTTGGGTTTTACAGCTTAGATGACAATGTTTGTTAGCTCTTGTAAACATTTTTTTATATACATAAAGATTAACGAACTTTATTAAATTATCGAAGTGCTCGGTGAACTTTTATTTTGATTCCTCACATGATTTTTAGTGGTTTTACATTATGAACTTTCAAGCTTTCAAGCATTGTTTTCTTATGATTGACACAAGCATTGTTTTCTTATGATTGACACACACACACACAGACACACACATATCCTTTTTATGATAGTTACCAATATCTGCAACTCTTTTCACCTTTTTTTTGGGGGGGGGATTTGTATATCTCATATTTCATTCGCTCGTAATAATGCCAATATCTGTCACTTTTGGGACGTTTTTTTTGGGGGGGGGGGAATTTGTATATTTCATATTTCTATTTCGCTCGTAATGATGCCCCTTATGTATGTTAAGGTGGCATACCTGTGCCTGTTTCTTCCGCATTTCTAAACTATCGTCTGATGTACATTTATTATGTCCATAATTTGAGAGAGTCGTTACCCTTTGTGCCATGTGCAGTTTAAGCCTGACGAGATCACCGGTATCATGAATGATTTTGAGGAACCAGGGTCCCTTGCTCCTACTGGCTTATTTCTTGGGTCAGCAAAATATATGGTAATCCAAGGGGAGCCTGGAGCTGTGATCCGTGGGAAGAAGGTGATAGATTGTTTTATCATTTCATTTCATTTCATATCTGTGGATAAATTATCTATAATTTGATTCATTTCAGGTAGTTTTTATTTAGAAAATTGTATAGTTTCTCTTGATGTCTCCTAAAAACCCACCTGTTCTTCATAAATTTCTTGGGGGGTGCGGGTGAACTTATCAGCTTTTAAGTGAAGGAATATGTTGGATGTCAATTTTAATGTGTGTTACTAGTGACTTGGGAAATTAAGAACGTAACAACATCCAAAAATGGGAGTGCATTTTCCCTTTTATATTTTCCATTATTTTTGGCATTTATTTCTACTTTTGTGAGAAATATTAGGCTCTTTCATACAACAGACTCTTAACGACACTTTTTGAACAGTGAATACACGACAACAATATGCCCTCATTCGTTTTTATTTTGTGGGTAGCTATCACTGTTATAAATCGATAACACATTCCTTGACAGAATTATCGAAACTAGTTATAATTCTCAGATGTATACAAGTATTACATCGCCTACTGAGTTCGGATTTGTCATTTGGTTGATTTATCTTGTTTTTAGTCTCTTCCTTCTGTACATGTTTTCCTGAATACTAATTTGATGGAATCATCACTTATGACACTGACAATGAGTTGAAATATCTGTTTAAATCCTTTGTAATTAAAATTACATTGGCTTTACAGACATATAGTTATCAATAAACAATGCTTTTCTGTCCGCTCTTTATTCATTTGCAAATTTTGCCAGCTTATAGGTTGGCAGGCGTGTAAACCATAACTTTATTTTTATCGAGACACTCACCGATTATATCATATACAGGTTTTGTAACTTTGGCTTTCAATAGCAATTTCCTCTCGTTACAAGTTTCTTCGTTTCAAAACCACCATGGGGTTGATACGAAAATTATGTAACAGACGTCCAGTTGAGTTACAATTTTTTCATTTTGAAAACTTGCGGCAAAAAGGAAAAGCCAATGCTTACTAGTGAAACTCGTATTTTACTTAAAGTTTTATCCAGGCCCTTGTTGCTAGAATAATATGTTTCGGCTTCCTTTTTTGTTGATATGCTTTGCTATTAATTTCAGGAATGTAAATGATTATTGTCTGTACTTTTGATCGCAGACAAAACCACTTGCATATGTGGTGCTTGTATTGCTTTGATATCATTTTCACTCCTAATATTAGTTACCTACCTAAGCTAATGTATAGTATCTTGAGGCCATTAACTTGCATACTGGTAGTTTAACGAGAAAATCACTTGTCCTTAGATTTTTTTAGAATTACGTTTAGGCTTAATTCCAAAAAGAATCCAAATCTTTTAGCTAAACTACGAGAAACGCCCAAAAACTTTTAAAATTACGAGAAACTCCCATGGTACAAGAAAATTTCAGTTTTTTGGCAGTTTCGTGCAATTTATTGCTGATGCGGCGCTTTATTTACGGTAGTTTTTCGTAGTTTTTGAAAGTTTTGTGGTAGTTTCTTGTGTATTTTGAAAGTTTTGTGGTAGTTTCTCATAGTTTAGCTAAAAGGTTTGGTTTTTTTTGGAATTAAGCCTTATGTTTAATCAAATTTGACGTTCATTTAATTGCCGGATATCTCTTTAATTTGGTAGGGATCAGGCGGCGTTACAATCAAGAAGACGAATCAAGCTTTGATCATCGGCATCTACGATGAGCCCATGACTCCAGGGCAATGCAATTTGGTTGTTGAGAGGCTAGGAGACTACCTCATTGATCAGGACTTCTAATCCCCGATCATTTTCCTCCATTTTGATTTTTCTATTTTGGTTTCGCTCGTATTTTGTTCCGTTTTAGCCTCGTTCGATGAAATTTTATTTTGCTGTTTTGCCTCTTTGTTTTTTTGGGCATGAATCTTTTGAGAGCTTCAATTGGTTCTCTAGGAGTTTGTTTTCAAAGGAAAAAATGTTATGAATAAACCGAATTTTGTGTGTAATGGGGCTTATTTGTTATAGATACATCATCAACATTCATTGACGTTTTATTTCCTTCAGCTCATCGCAGATACATAAATTTTTTATTTCCATAAAATATTTTCTTTGTTTCATGTTTCTATAGCTCACTATCAGGTTGATTATTTTGAATTAGTAATTTCAAATGGTGTTTGCAATTTCTTTTTTCACTTTTAAAATGTGCAAATGACAAAATTCCTTTTCTTGGATGTTCTTTGCCTTTTCTGCTTTTGTGTATATTGCTTGTTGCAGCAATTATACATATCTCATGTATTAAGGATTTCCTCTCTAAATAAGGGGTCATTGGTTTGATTCATGAAGGTGTCACCAAAATGAAAGCAAAAATGAAAGCAAAACTTCGGTCATTGTTCCTAACTCCGCCTTCAAAAAACATCTGAAAATTACTGGTAATTTGGAAGTGAAAAAAATGTATACTTCCGTTTGAACCAAGGTCTGGTCTCTTGAAAAATCAGGATGGTCTTATACTATACATGCACTAGATTTTTTAGCAGGCTCTGTGCACGAGCAGAACAAGAGAGAATGGAATTATCAAAGAAATTATGTATTGTAAATTAATAAATAAAGTATATTATTATTGGTTTTAAATTCCAAAGAGCATACATGACTTTCTTTATGGAAAATGGAAGAGGGGAAGAAAGAGTGCGGGGCGACATGGACTATTTTAGGGCTGAATAAACTATAGAAAAATTTTATTATTTTTTAATTTGGTTACAAAATGACAAAATGCAGGAAGAAAAGATGTAGTCATTGCAAGGGGGATAAATGAAAATAATTTACAGCGACATAACGAGCATATGAAAAAAATATAACAAAATAAAATCACACTAGTGAGAGAGTGGAGAGTTTTGGACAGCCTGTGCGACCCACGATTCTATTTCTTTTCTTTCTTGTCCCGATGTATACGGCACATGGAATGATTTTTCCTATTCATGGACCAAAAGCCTAAAAACACTCAAATTATACTTCAAACAACATAAAATAAGCTGTAACAGGGATTGCTCCAAGAGAGACTAACAAACCGTCTTACGAGAAGTTGGAAAGATGTCTGCGCTAACAGGTCATTTGGGATGGCATTGTAACGAGATAAACTAAAAGGGGGGTTTTGTGCAATGAACCCTAATTTTCGCCAAACGGGCGAGTCCTATCAAGCTGGTGGGCTAGACGAAAAACCCTAGCTTTTACACGAACAAGCGCCAACGAGCCAACATTCGAAGTCCCTAGAATAGGTCACTTCCCCCTCCTCTCTCTCTCTCAAAAAACCCCAAGGAAAAGCTCGCTACGCTAGGGTTTCTGCTGCTCTTCAATGGCGATCGGCCAGATCCCTGACATCCTCGGCGATCGCCAATCCGGTCAAGACGTCCGTACCCAAAACGGTAACTCCTCTCCCTCATCGTCATCTTCGTTCAAATTTCTTAACTTTCGATTCGCAAGAACGATTTGGTCTTACGTAGCTATTCCTTTCTCTTTGGTGCAGTTGTTGCTTGCCAAGCCATCGCGAATGTCGTCAAGTCTTCTCTCGGTCCCGTTGGGCTCGACAAGGTATCGATCGATTGATCTCTACTGGCGTTGATCTGTTTGTGCTTTTCTCATCTGATAAATTTTAAGATTAAAACTAACAGTGATGTCCTTTTAGCTGATATATGAATGTTTAAACCGCCGAAACTAAACAAGGGCGCCTAATACATGATTAGGATCCATGACCTAAGGGAAACACTCTTCTATTATTAAGATTCATTAGATGCTGAGGATGGAGCTCCTAATTATAAAATACACGATCATGAAGAGCCAAAATCGCATGCTGCCTTTAAATGAAATGGAGCGACATTATGTTGCACACAGATTTAAAAACTTATCAGCTAATATTATTGTATGCTATGCATATATATCATAATCCAGTAGTAAAAGAGAGAGAAAATGTGCATTGAATCGGGACTTGAAAAACATCAAGTAATTTATTGTTAATCTGATGGAACAGTAAGGTTCAACGTGTCTTGTAATTCAACTCTTCTCTCCAAAGTTGGCCACTAATAATTGTGTGCTTACCATAATGTAGGCCATTTTATATTTTGGTACTTGGTTGTTTAAACTAATATTGTTGAACTATAGTTTTCAATGTTTTCCACCTTGTATGCCTAACACCAATCTTGATTATTGCATCAGTTAATCACTAAAATTATGATTGTTTAACACCTTGGCATCTGTGATAAATTATGCCTTTTATATATGCTAATTGTGCAATGAAGTTTACATTCTTTGAAAATTTATTGAAATCCCGGATGATTCTACAATGAACTTTTTTTATTTATAAAAAAGGGATTTAGGCTCCACTAAGCCTTTTTATTAGAATAGCAAAACACTACATGCTGTTTTTAGTCCATGTTGATAAAGATATGCTCTTACAAGGATAAACGAGCACGTCTCTAGAACAAAAGTAAAGGAAAAACAGAAAAAATATAACGGAAAATACTTTCGCCAAAATCCTTGGCTGCTGCTTATTTCAGAATTCTGATTCTTGAGAGTGGTGAAATATCCACCCTTGCCAAGTTTTGGATTCTCCTTGGGATAGTAAAATCTGGATAGGATCAACTCATTTTGCATTTTTGTGCATCTCTTGCCAACTCAATTTTGGGACCATAATGAATCTCCTGTGTAGAATTTCCAAGTTTTTTTTGATGTTGTAGGCTACCACCAGCCCTGTTAGGTGTCTGACACCTAAACCTCCTCCTGAAATTGGCCTACATGTTTTTTTCTCCATGATACCCTGTGGCGATACTGTGGATTAGACACAACGAACTTTTATTAGAATCAAAACTGGTTTTGGCATGTGCTGTTCAAAGCTTACTCAGATTGATTATGATCTCTCCACTAGATGCTGGTTGATGACATCGGTGATGTGACAATCACTAATGACGGGGCAACTATTCTAAAGATGTTGGAAGTTGAGCACCCAGCTGCTAAGGTAAACAAATTGAGGCAAGATATCTTTCTAGATTATAATTAGGGAACTTGCATTCTGTCTGCATACTCTAAATATTTTTCTCAATTTATATGTGTATTAGGTACTTGTAGAATTAGCCGAGCTTCAGGATCGGGAAGTTGGAGACGGTACAACATCTGTGGTTATTGTTGCTGCAGAGCTTCTTAAGGTGACATCTTAGAGTTCATTAGCTAAGAATACTTTCATTCAGTTGTCATATTTCCTAATCTTTTTGCATTTGGTTCTCTCTTTAGAGAGCAAATGATCTCGTGAGGAACAAGATTCATCCAACATCAATAATCAGCGGCTATAGGGTAAGCTTTGACTTCTGTGGAATGGTTTGGTTCATTGTTTTAAAGTTCGGTATTCATAACAAGAAATGAGTATATTTGTAACGAGTTTGAGGTAGTTCCTATAAAGGATAAGATGCGAGAGAACCAATTTAGATGGTTTAGACATGTGCAACGGAGACCAATCAATGCCCCGGTTAGACGAAACAACAAAATTGTAGTTCATGGCGCAACTAGGGGTAGGTGTGGGTCTAAACGAACATGGATAGAGGCAATTAAGAACTATATGTTAATTGTTAATTTGACTGAGGATACGGCCTTCAATAGAGTAGAATGGAAGAGAATGATCCATATAGATATAGCTGATCCCAAAATTTTTGCATGAAGGCTTGTTGCTGCTGTAATGAGACTGTAACCCAACCACGACTATTTTAGGTGCGACACGGTTATTTTGTAAGATGTCTGAATGAATTTCTACATCTTCATCAGACGGCATTTGTATATTCAATCGCAACCTGCAATTGATCTTAGTCCAATTTTTCTCATGTATACGCAAAAGAAAATTACTATGCACATGCAATTATCACGTCGGGAATTTACTGCGGCATGACATTACCATGAAAAGGTTAAATATTGACTAAAAATCTTGAGTTTTACAAGTGATGGTTAATTTCAGAAGAAAAGTTATGCATATTGCTGACTGTTCGAAGAGTGGTTTTGTGTCTATGATGGTTTCAGTTTACCATGACCATATAGATTCACATGATTGCATACTATGTTGCCTCTTACTTGTCAACAGCTCGCAATGAGGGAGGCCTGCAAATACGTCGATGAAAAACTTGCTGTAAAGGTATGAATTACTCCAATTAGCCAGAGAATACATGTGTTTGTATTATTGATGGGAATCCTTTTATGCTAATTGAAGAGTACAATCTCTGTACGCATGTTTCCACTCACTTCTGTAAGGGCTTTCAATGATATCTTTAGGTCGAAAAGCTCCGAAAGGATTCACTCATAAACTGCGCAAAAACAAGCATGTCTTCAAAATTAGTGGCCAATGACAGTGTTATCTTTGCGAATTTGGTAAGTTATGTGCCATTAAGTTACTGTCCTGCTGTTCCTTAAATTAAGTCGATATGAATTCCCTTATTTTCAGTCAACTATTGCAATTTTGTGATCTATATGTACTTTGTTTTTACCGGTTGCATTTTACCCTACCGAATTGGTTATCTTCAAGTATGATGTTATTGCTGTTTCCAAGAGATTTTGTTATTCATTTTATTGAGAAACTTTAGTGAACTATAAGTTTTATTGTGTAGAGACTTTACCTTTAGCTATTTAAGCTTACTTGTATTTCTTCATTTTAGGTTGTAGATGCAGTTCAGGCAGTGAAGATGACAAATGCTAGGGGAGAAGTTAAATACCCAATCAAGGTGAGTTACGGGACCAGTTTTTCGTCTTTTTTTTGCCTTCTTTATTTCAATTTGTTTGTCTGAATCTATTGAATTTCAATGAGCCATTTGCAATTTTTTTTCTTCCATTTGTCATGTTTGCTTTACATCTATCTATTTAAACGGGACATCTTGTTATTTTTTAATTTAATTTAAACATTATTCTCTTGTGCTAATGGCAACATGTACCGTTCTTATTCAATGAACTCGGAACTAAATTTAGAACATAATTGTTTGAGCCACCGATTTGTGAGTGTTAAATGGTATACAGCAATTGATGATCAGCCAATCACTAGCTTAACTTCTGGTGAATTATTGGGTAGTGTTGTTACCGCATGCTAGAAGAACACAACCAATATTCGATCCTTGGCCCATAATTCAGATCCTTCGGTATACACTTTAAAGACCCCCCTCCCCCCCCCCCAAAAGAAGAAGAAAAAGAAAAAGAAAAGAAAAAAGAGGTACGTGTTATCTTCCACTTGTGAAAGGACATGTGCTGTTGTGTATATGGTTGTTGTATAGTATATTTGGGAAAAAAAACCTGTCGGCCTGTTACTCACTAGCTTACTCTTGGTCCTCTTGGATAGAGTGGTTAGGTACAGTGAGTTCTTATCCTTAGTATGTCCTGTTTAGGAGCTAATACATATAATCTTGTTAATAGATTTATTTCTCGATTATCTGTGCTAGTAACTTCGGACGTCATATTAACATCTCTTACGAGGGAGGGAGGAAGGAGCCTTCTTGTACCCTAGTTTTTAGAATCCTGGTTCTGTCCATCAGTTCTGACCATTTTATTGCATGTGAAATTTTCTGGTACTCAGTTCCACTTTCTTTTTTCGCCATCCAATTTACTGACTAAATGAATTCCACTGAGCACACACGGTTCACTGTAGTTTTTGCAACAAAATGGTTGTCCAATTAGTTGCTGATGATATCCTTATATTCAATACCTTGGTCTTTTGAAGTGCCCCCGGGGACAAATTTGCTCTTCTATGGTTTCCGTAACAGGCTAGTCTGCTGATAATGACTTATCGTGTTGGTATTTAGTGTTGGATATAGTGCTCCCAAGTTAATTATTGTAATCGCAGGCAGGCGATTATGATGATTGTGGGAGGACCTATACAGGTAGAACAGTCTTACTCGAGATGATAGTATGCTATCTGGTTTGACTTTATCATCATGTACATGCATTATGTGGTATTACAAATCACTATTACATGTTAATAGAGCCCATAGGATTCTTGCTTGACTATCAGCATTATAATGGCGATCATATACGGGGGGGGGTTAGGTGGTCCATAAGCACATCTTTAAATGTCCCTAATCAAGAGAGTATCGAGACCGAGGTATCGATACACCTAAGTAGACTAGTATATACTCTTTGAGACCTCGACGAGAGGCAGCGGCTGGTCTCACAAGCCATCGGTGTCAGTTGGTAACCTAAGATAATACACAAGTGCTCACTAGAGGTGAGTACACTGGACGAACTCGCCGGGAACATGTTAGATAGTATTATATCTATTGTCAGATAGCAGTTCTCAGGTAACATCAGTATAGGTTAGTTAATCGACATGAGATCGTCATTTGTCTTATATGAATTCTCACTGTGTTTTGATTACTACCCTACCACGACTTAAAGGAGTCGTGCAAATAGGTTTTAGTTGGGTACAGTCTCGAGCCATATGGAGGCATTGAGCAAATCGTCGGGGATTCGTCTCTTTTGGTATTGGGGGTAGATGTCGTGCTGTGCACGGGTGACCATCACTAGAAATCCTTGACCAAGATGGACGGGAATTACTGATTTAGATTAGTAGTTTCTCAGTGGGTGATTGGCTTCATACGGACACAAAATATCGTGTTATTAGGGGTCTGACTTTATCCACCTTTTAGACCCGATATGCGATACTCTTAGACGAATATACCAGACTGTACGGAGATTGTCACAGACAGACTCGTTAGGGGTACGGATGAGTTTGCTCGCCGGACTTCTTTTCGCCCAATACCTTGGTAGCCGTTACGTACAGCTAGTGCCGCTGACGTGCTTGCGGTTAAATCTACTGCCAGCGTATTGACGAGTCTTTAGAGTTCCACACAGAGGGTTTTCCCGGTTCAGACGATATGATTTAGATGACATATGTTGGTACATATAGGTGTCTGATTAAATATATGTCCAGGCTACACAGACTTTAATCGGACGGTTGATAATACTAGCGGCTTATGATTAAGCCGGATTATTAAATCAAGTTTTGATTTAATAATTTATATATATATATATTTATATATTTAATATATGTATTCTAGTATTATTGTTCACAATTTATTTTCTCTCTTGGCTATTCGTATTTTTATACGGATACGCATATATGTATTTCGATACGTATACCGGGTTGTATTCCGTATTTCTACGGAATATCTTCTAGAAGATGGACACCTTATTATATGATTTTTTTTTAGAAAATCATTTACAAATGTGGTGGAGGGTGAGGTGGCATTGAGCATGATTGAAGACATGTAGAGAGGAATGAGCTTCATTATTTTTATTAACAAATGAGTTTGATATTTTTGTATGGTTCAAAAATTATGAAGCCATTCTATTCTAGCATTCACTTGATTATCATTCTCTCATGCCTTCAAGTCTTGCTCATGGTCATCTTTCCTCACCTCCTTCTACACTTGCTCTCTTGAGCTTAGATTTGAGAGAAAAAGATAGTGGAAAATTCCTAGTGTGGTCTATATAAAAAGAAAACAATCTGCAGCCTACTTTTCAGCGTTTGTTTTTATCCAATGTCCACTTATAATTCTGCCCCTTGGATTTTAAATATACCCCCACTCTCCTACTATCTTACAGTGCACGAGACAATTGTGGCCCACACACACCAGAATTGCATCTCCTCTCTCAGAGGAAGCTGTGACGATGGTTGCGAGTCGAGTCTATCATCCAAAACCCTTTTGTACATTATATTTTAAGCTTCTCAAGATTGTTGCCAACCCTGTAAAAGGTTTTGGATATTGAGTATTTGAGCTGCGGCGGAAAATTGGTAATAAAATGTCTTGTTCAGGATGTGAATTCTTCATCTTTCTGTCCAAAAAATTAAAAATCTTTATTACCTGGTTTATATTTCTTCCTCTTCAATTATTTTCATTTATTTTCCCAAAACCTATCAATATTTAAAAACTATTTATGTACAAATTTTTTAACTTTCGAAACCTAATCACTAGTTTTATCAGTCTGCTAGTGAATTGGGTGAAAATTCACATGCCGGCATCGATTGCTTGGGATACAGGTTCTGCTGCCGCCGCTGCTTATTACCCTATATTATGATTATTCTAAGTGATTTTTTCCTTGCTTTCTTTTTTGCTACAGAGCATTAATATTTTGAAAGCGCACGGGAAAAGTGCCAAAGACAGTTTCTTGTTGAATGGATATGCTTTAAACACTGGCCGTGCTGCTCAAGGAATGCCCACAAGGGTTGCTCCTGCTAAAATTGCTTGTCTTGATTTTAATCTTCAAAAGACGAAAATGCAAATGGGCGTTCAGGTCTTAGTTACAGATCCTAGAGAACTTGAAAAGATACGTCAAAGGTGATCTTTCCTTTCACTTTCAACACTGTTGAATTCTGGAACACTTAATGTCATAATATCTGTGTGAAAGAATCTTCTCAAGTTATTAGAATTAATTTTGGCCAGTTTTGGTTACCCAATTTACTCTTGAACCCGTTTCACATTAGACATTAAATATATCTACTTTAGCATATTGTAATATTCTTGATGATTTTTGCTTTTTAAACATCACTGTTTTGTTGCAATATATGATCGTGTCTTTAGTTTCTTTTTCTCTTAACTAAGAATGTTGGAATTCTTTCATTCCTGCATCACTTAATATTTTGTAGTATGTAAATCTGTACAGTAATAATCATACCACAGCGCAGTACTATATCTACACAAGGCATGCACTATGCAAAAAATAATATATGGTCCCATGACGGTCTTAAAGATAAATATGAACTACTGATATATCTTATTTGGCTGCAGTTAATTAAGTTTACTTGCTTTCATTGACCAAGGACAAAGTTGTTACAAAATGGTTGGTCTTAGAACTACGTTGAGCTGGCATCAGTGTAAATATCTTCATTGCCTTTCTAAAATAAACTTGCCCCAACAACATAGCCAATTGTCATGCCACCCCCAGCATTATTGCTTTTGTGGTAGCGCTCTTTTTATCGAGCCTTGCTTCTTCAATGTTTTTATCCTCTTTTCGTCAAAACATAGCTAATTCTCTATCCGAATTTTCTTTCTTTTTTTTAATAAAAAATTAATATATTTTTTAATAAAAAATTAATATATTTTTGCATTCCCCTTTGTATTGTAACGTTATGCTTTATCCCCAATTTTGGCCATCCAATCAGCTTTTCATCTCGATTTTTGTCGTTGGAAGGAGCTAGCTGTACCTTTCTTCTAACTGATTGTTTGAATTCATGAATGTTATTAATCTTCCTGGTTAGCTCTATGATGCTAATTTCACTTTTATTTTGCAGAGAAGCTGACATAACAAAAGAAAGAATTGAAAAGATCCTAAAAGCCGGAGCCAATGTTGTACTAACAACCAAGGGAATTGATGATATGGCATTGAAGGCATGTTCTTGTTATTTAATATAATATTTATGCTACCACTCTTTGCATATTCTATTGATGTCAGTATTCTATTTCGTAGCTAAGTGCCTGGGTTGGTAATTTTAAGATGGATTTAGAAACTATGACAAAGGGCATTTGTATTTATGATGTTGTTCTATAATGCTGCTTCAATGCACTGTTCCTGCTTTGTTACCTCCTATTCATATGGTGATATTCAGTGAAATGCAGAACATAATTTACTGAGTAGTCTCTTCCATAGTGATGCAACAGCAGTCATAGGCAACCTTTACAGTTGATACTTTCACTCTCTTCCTTTTTGTATAGACCACTTTAAAACAACTTTCCACACACTGTTTTATACAGTTATGAATGATTAACTGTTTTTACTGATTTCCACCCCTTTTGATTTTCACAATTTCTTCTGAACTGTTGAAATGTCCATCTCTTCCATTTTCTAATTGCAGAATATCCTTATCTTTGTAATATACGTTCTTTCAGTATTTTGTTGAGGCTGGAGCAATTGCTGTGAGACGTGTCAGGAAAGAAGATCTCCGTCATGTCGCCAAGGCCACCGGTGCAACTGCGGTATGCTGTATATCCCTTTGTAATAATAGAAATATTTGAAAGTGGTCTTATTGCTTCGTAAATCCATCAATATTGTATGCTTTTCTGCACATGTGGGTGTACGAATGATATTTTGTTTGAAATAGGCTGTTGATATGGTTGAATACATTTTTTTTTCATTTGAATAATCCCACTTCATTCCACAACTTGGCGTATGCTTGTTAAACATATCTTATCTTCTGTTATAAGTTTGTCGATGATTAACATATGTTGATAAAATCCCCCTTTATAGTTTATTGAAGGTACATTATTATGGCTAGTTTCTAATTCAACTACTATATGCAGGTTTCCACTTTTGCTGACATGGAAGGAGAGGAAACATTTGATTCATCGTTTCTTGGACATGCTGATGAAGTTGTGGAAGAACGCATTGCTGATGATGATGTAATAATGATTAAGGGCACCAAAAATACAAATGCGGTTAGTGCTTGCCTTTAGGAATATATATACCGAAATTGCTTCTTTAAATCCTTTCCTGGAGTGGCATAAGATTTAATTTATCATCTCTATACACTTCAGGTCTCAATGATTCTTAGAGGTGCAAATGATTATATGCTTGATGAGATGGATCGATCTTTGCATGATGCATTGTGCATTGTTAAGAGAACCCTCGAGTCCAATGCAGTAAGTTTACCTTTTAATACTGAACTTATTGAAGTTTTGCAATTCTAATATAACTTTTTTAAAGAAATTCTAATATTAACTATAACTGTTGCATGTTGAAAAATGCTCTGCTAGTGTTACATATATATGTATATATGTATGTATGTATATGTATGTATATGTTTTATGAAGGTTAGGGCTGTATTATAGCCCTTCTCATATATTAAATCAAAATTTGAGTTGCAAAAAATATGTTCTAGATCAGGAGATCTAGAGAAAAATCTAAGTAGAGTATAAGAAAAAAATAATTTCTGAATACCAATCAATAAAAACATGACAGTAACAAAAATAATTCCAGAGACATGAGAGAAATAAGTAAAAGATTAAAATCTAGCGATCCACATTCATACAACATCATCAGTCAGGTATCACTGGGGCTCTAAATAACTTCTGCTTGAACACATATGACATATCTGTATCACTTGCAATGAACCCTCAGAAATAATATGGGCAAACCCTGTGTCATTTAATATTCTTTAACTTTTGCCCATCGATAAGAAGATGTTCGAGTTTTCTTCACTTATGCTCTTTATTGAGAATATCGAATCTCATTCCTATGAGTTTGTGATGCAGGTCGTTGCTGGTGGTGGTGCAGTGGAGTCTGCATTATCTGTATATCTTGAGTACCTTGCAACAACATTAGGTTCTAGGGAACAGCTAGCTATTGCAGAGTTTGCTGAGTCTCTTTTAATCATTCCGAAGGTTTTAATTCGGCAAGCTACGGTTTTGCTTGGTTAATTGATTATAGCATCCTTCATGTATACCCTGTCTTGCTCTTTATCTTCCTTGAACTGGTTTTATTAGCACATGGTAACCTAGGTTTGAAATCTCGCCATCAGTATTGGTGGTGAATGGTCACTTTTGCGATTGGAATTAGCCTTCTCGGCCGTATCTGTGGTCTTGGATTGGAATACTTGATTTTGTATTAGGCAACAAGAAAAAGTTTAACTTTTACTAAATATAAAAATGACTAAACAATTAGATAAATGATGTCCAGTTTTATTGTATACAAAATTCATAGTAAAAATAATTAAATTTTTTGGCATGTTTCTCAATGATTACATATGTAGTTTAGTTTTTAAAAATTTATATGAACAGTAAAACTAAATACAATTATTCTCAACAATCTGTCAATGAAATTTTTTATGCAAAGAAATTAGCAAATGTATAAAGAATTGGCCATTGATTTAAAATCTTGGTATATGTATTCATCCAGTCATATTTGGGATCGGGATAGGCTTATCTCAAACCAGGATCGAAATAAGCGGTCCCAAATTGGGATCGACTGAGATTTCAAACCATGATAGCAACCTTATAATTGGTCTTTAAGTTGGGAGATAAAAGTTGACATGACTGCTGACTCTAGGCTATCATGCTATTAAGCCAATTGAGGGGTGATGAGTGCTGGACGAGGTATAATGAGGAGGTGCTTTGTATATGATAATCCCTTTTTCATGATTTGCATTTGTTTGCTTGTACACTAAAGTCGAACCTCTTGGATTCTATAGGTACTTGCTGTAAATGCCGCGAAGGATGCAACTGAGTTGGTTGCGAAACTTCGGGCTTATCACCATACTGCTCAAATAAAGGCAGATAAGCAGCACCTTTCAAGGTATTGTGGTTCTATAGATCTGGTGTTGCTATTTATCAAGACCAAGATTCAAATCTTGGTAGCAGTAACGGTATCGGATGGTCAGTTATTTTATTGTTTGACTAAGCAAATATCTAAAATTCTCTTAATCTTTTTTCTATATATATATATATATATATATATATATATATATATATATATTTCAAATGGTAATAGCAGCCATAAACAATTTGACATATTTTTTTAGTACTTGATGATTTCTAGATTGGTTTCTTCAAATATGTTGTGACTATGATTGTTAACTTTTTGACCTTTTTATTTTGTAATTAATGATGCCAAAATAAACCACTAACTCATTAATAAACTCGTAGCCGATTAATAAATTTAATTAGCTTCAAGGTTTAAAATCTCGATGTTGGAACTCAGATGGTCATACTTGGGACTGAAATCGACTGAGATTTTAAACCATGATTTAGAAAAGAAATATCTCGCTCAGATCTTACTAGTTCCCAAGCTCTTTTGCTGTATAGCCATCTAATAACCTTTATTATGCACCATCAATCATTGAAATTATCCAACCTTCCTATTTTGGGTCCTTTTTTTTGTGAATCATTTATATGCCTTCCTATTTTGGGTCCTTTTTTTGTGAATCATTTATATGCAACTGATATTTATTTTGTGAGCATGTTTATTCCGAAAAAGAATTTCAGATTTTATAACATAACAAATGGCTCGCCCTTAGACCGGTACGACTTTATATGCACTGTGGAGTGAAACATCTATCTTCACCAGTAGCTGCTTTTGCTAACCTGTACTATTTAAGTGTTTCAAATCTTGTGGGAATACATTTAATTTACAATCGTATGACAATGGCATTTCGTTGCATTGTGATCTTTATCTTATGCCTTGTCGTTTGCTCTGCAGTATGGGATTAGATCTCTCAAAAGGAACGATTCGCAATAATCTTGAAGCCGGGGTTATTGAGCCTGCAATGAGCAAAGTAAAGATAATTCAGGTAGCTCACAATTAAGTATATTATTATTGTGCTATATTAACAAGCAAATAAAAGGGATTTGCAATTGATTTCATAGTAACACGAGTTTCATCTATTGGGTGATGTAGTTTGCGACTGAGGCAGCGATAACCATTCTGCGGATCGATGATATGATCAAGCTTGTCAAAGATGAATCACAGGGTGACGAAGAGTAATTTTTGGTCGAACCAAGCAACTATTTGTTATATTTTGTTGTGTGAAATTTGTTTCATTGTAACTTGTGCTATTCTTGTTCAATGACGTGCTTTTTTGAATTTGTACTGGAATGTGAATGAGATAGGGCCAAGGCGATGATCTAAATTAGTGTTGGATCTAGCTTCTAGTAGTTTTGTTGATATGGTTAATTTCGGACCGATTTGTCAATTGGTTATGTTTTATTTATCTTTGCTTGTATTGTGTTAAAAAGTTTATTTGAAAAGCGTCCTTTGTTTTATTGTGTTTATTGAAGCATAGCGTCCTTTGTGTAACTGTGTTTCTTGAAATCTGTTTTGTGAGCTGCAATGCTGCCTTGTTTTTGTATTAGGATTCTCTACTCTTATGGGCCTTGTAAATGGATTGGGATCATCTGCTCTTGATATTTCAAGGGCAGGGCGCTCTTGCCATATCACAGTGGTTGGATCTTTTTTTGACCTCCCACAATCTTTCTTATTGATAGCTAAGAATAATTTCTTAGCATATGTTTTATTTTGAACAGCTTATTTGCCAGAAACAAAATTTATGGCATAGGCTATTGATTTTTGGTGTCAATTATTTTTTCGATTGGCCATCAGGTTGCTTTGAAGAATTGGCATAAAATTGGATTAATCAGACGTTAACACGAGGCAGAAAAGAATTACTAATCTTGAAGAGCGCCACCTTCCAAGAGCAACTGCTAGTATTTGTGAGACATTCTAGTAGTAGCAATCTCTGAATGATAAACAAATCAATTCAACAAAAAGGCAATATTTTACTCTCGTTTTTGAGCTGGGACACTGTTTTACTCTTATTTCTACATTTTGAGCAAATGCTGTTCTCTTTCTTGTATGACCTGCATGGTATGGAGGGCAGAAAACGCTGCCAGAGAATTCAACTTTCAATCAAAACAGGCACTGATCCTGTATGCCAAATGAAAAAAAAAAACTTTAGAATTCAACTTTGGTCATTTGATATTGTGTATCCTTTTGGCAGAAATGAGAGTGTTGGATAAAAGCATGGCTATGGTCATTGGCCCAACTCCACCAGGAACTGGGGTGATTGCCGAAGCCACCTTGCATGCCTCTTCATAGCATACATCACCGACTAGTCGATAGCCTCGAGGGCTTTCAGCGTCCTGAAAGAAATGAGATTCGAAATTTTTTAGCATATTTACTTTGGAGAAAGTTTCTAATTCAAAATTATGTAATAGTAGCCATGCAGAAAATTTCAATGGCGTGGTAGCTGAAAAAAGGACATTTATAACCATCTATCCATCCGTCTCTGTGCGCGCGTGCTATATTTAACCTGTTTTAACTAAAATGGAGAAAGGGTCTTAAAGTTGAAATTTTAATTTGATTTTAAGCATTAGTAGACATGGCTAGAAATATCTGTATAATATAAAAATTTTGAAAGAAAAAAGACATTTCCAACCTTTGAAAGTTTCGATCACATATCTTGAAATATCTATACTTCTTTAAAAAATGTAAAAGTCGTCTATCTTAAATCCTTTTCATGATGTCTACTATAATGTATACGAACATTGCTCGTGTGCAAATAATGAACCACCATAGCTTTAACCTAAAGTGTGAACTGTTTCCCCATAACCATAGTACAAAGTTCATATTGTTACCAGAAATCTTCATGGTTCAAATAATTTCCCCATGAATTTAGGTGAAATTCTAAACAAGCATGCAACAAACCGTAAGGCTAGGGGGTTTGAGGTTGGAAAATGAATAGAGACTTGTGAACGCGAATTTATGACAAGATATTAGCCTTCAAATGGTCTAAGAACAGTCTCAGAACATTGATGGCGGCCTTAGTATTTCCTCGGGATCTCATTCTCACAATCCATATTCTTGTCTCAAATCCCTTCCTTGCAATAATATCATGAATGCAGCAATATTCAGGTAAGTAAAATTTTAAATTTCAAACGTTAATATCTCCTTTTCTGTTTTCTTAATTTATTGACATAACGGAGTAGTGGATCGAGATGCATTTAAAGAAAGTATATAACAGTTGAGCTTTTATCAGAATATTCAGAAACAATAATGCACCAGTTGCCAGAAAAGGCCCATTTAATCAATTTGCCATAGTTGATGCAAACAGAAAGATTGAAGGGTTCTAATATAGGGTAAATTACATAACATGACAATGAATTTTCTCAGTTACTTACAGTACATTATTGGCCTCGGAAAAATACAATGACTACCATTGACGGTGAGTTTAATGCAATTTGTTAATGCTGTTTTATGCAAATTTGAATCTACCTTTTTGAAATTGAAAAGTGGTTGATGCAAATTATAAAGTTCAATGGCATTCTCTGAACAACTAACAGAGTTCAATGTATTTTACCTAATTTACCCAGAGAATTTATGATTTGCAGGCACTAAACTAACACAGCAAATCTATATCAGTCACTTACAATACATTATTGGCCTCTGAAAAATACAATTACTACCATCGACGGGGAGTATAACGCAATTTGTTAATGCTGTTTTATGCAAATTTGAATCTACTTTTTCGAAGTTGAAGAGTGGTTGATGCAAATTTTAAAGATCAATGGCATTCTCTGAGAAACTAATAAAGTTCAATGTATTTTACCTAATTTACCCTAAGGATTTATGTTTTGCGGGCACTAAACTAACACAGCAAATCTACATCATTGATCAGGAAAATAACAACACAACCGCTAGCAAATAAGGTGGTTTCATGCATTTCTTCATATGAGGTTTGAGATTTTAAAGATGCAAGGCCACAGGTACGTCCACTCGTGATTATTGATAGCCCTGCCTTTTCTATTGCAAGCAGAAAATTTGTTTAATAAAAGCAAATGCTAGCACAGAATTCTGAAACACATGTTCGTGGCAAATGTCGCATATTCTATAATGCACTATAATTATTTAAAGGGCTAATAAGGAGAGCATCTTACATCAATTGGATTGATTCCAACATCTATCACAACCACACCAGGTTTTAGCCAGCCGCCTCTCACTAAGTTTGCAACTCCACAAGCTGCAATGACAATATCAGCCTCTCTCACAATTTCCTCGGGATTCTTAGTTCTAGAATGTACCACAGTGACGGTTGCATTCTCTCTCTGTTCAAATCATCCAAAAAAGCTAAAGTTAGCACTTAACATTTACTAGTAGAAACAAAACAAGATATATGTAATTATAGGACAGCAAATATAAATGGCTAAATTACGCTAAGCTATTCTCATCTATCGTTGTTATTGAGTAGACAGTTTATTTTCATCGTTGATATTTCCCACAAAATACGGTTAAATGTAGCACTTTAAGGGTGCTTACTGTACAAAAAAAAACAAAAACTTTAAGGTAGTTCAGTGAAAATCAGATTAGTTAGGGGTAGTTTGGAGTACCAGCAAAATAAACACTAAGAAAAAAGACAGGTATCTGATGTTGCTCCTTATAAAACACCAAAAATGACATGCTTTATACATAAAACAAGGTTTATACCTGCAACAACAATGCTGCGGGCATTCCAACAATATTACTCCGTCCAATTACAACTGCTCTCTTTCCTTTAATTTCAACGCCATAGCGATGCAACAATTCCATGCATCCTTTGGGAGTACAAGGAACAAATAATGGTTCCCTTCCTTGCAGGGCAAGGCAGCCGGTATTTAGCGGATTAAAACCATCCACGTCTTTCTCAATACTAACAGAATTAAGAATGTTTCGTTCATCCATATGCTGCCAAAATATAACCCAGAAAGAACATTAAACCTTACCTTATTTGCAAACTATTATGTTCAAAATACTAAATTATATAACATCAAACCTGGGTATGTGAGAAGTAGTATTTCGTGCAATAGTGAACGTTGCTACAATTAAATTGAGGGTTAGTCTTATAGTATAGCACCTTTACAATCCCCCCATCCCCTCCTCAAGTGATCTATGAGTGCAAAGACCCTTCTATTCATCGACCAAAACCTTTAAAAGGAACTCAAAATTTACTCTAAACAACTCTAGTGATTGTCTACTTTAACCCTAGAACTTGTTTGTTGTTTAGAGTAGAATTCGAGGATTTTGTTTGAGGGTTTTGGTCGATGACCAAAGCGGGTGTTTGAGCTAATAATTACTTGATGGTGTATATGTGCTATCTCGAAAATCTACAGGAGGGTTTGTGCAGTTGGCCCTTAAATGAACCCACATGTTAAATCACATTGTAATAGACAAACCATATATAGTTTGTCAAACAATCATCAGACAAGCATGCACACACACAAACAAAAGAACATATTTTCAAGTATCTAAATAAGACAGTGAAGTAATCAAAGCATGAACGAAACAACATACACGAGGAAGAGGAAGCTGAACCAAGATTCCATGAACAGATGGATCATTATTAAAGCCCGAAATATGCTTTAGCACTTCTTCTTCTGTGCAGTCCTCTGGTAAATTAACCTCATATGACGTGATGCCCACAGCTTCACAAGCCTTCTTTTTGTTTCGAACATATGTTTGAGAATCTTTCCTTGAGCCTACCAGAATTACAGCTAGTCCTGGAGTAATGCCAATCTCGTTCTTCAGCTTTGCAACTTCAGCAGCAATTTCTTCTCGTATTTGATTTGCAGTTGACTTTCCATCAATAACCGTAGCAGATGCATCAACGGTATTTTTTGCCACTGGTCATACAAATCAACAAGGAATATGACTAGGACAAATATTTATAAGCCTAAATTTCAAAGAAATATCCTAAACTTTCAGCTTTTTTAGACAAATACCACAATTTTTTTCTCAATTAATAAATACCTTGAACTTCGTATATTGCAAATAAATACCTTGAACTTACAATTTAATATCATATACCATATCCAATGAAAGGTGTTTGTGTGTGCGCGCGCGCACAATATCTTATGATTAAATTTATATTTTAATGTATTTACCTATTTGCAATTTGTGAGGTTTAAGGTGTATTTGATGGGAACAAAAAAGATATTTATATTATAAAGGGTGAAAGTTTAAGGGACCTTTTCTTCTTTGAAATTGAGCCTACTTATAAAGAATGACGTTTTGTGGAAAGGAACAAGCTATATATTGAATGTGGTTTTCTCAGGATAACCTAATATCATAAAATAGGATACCATTTCTAACCACTCCATCTTATTATATAGATGAATAAACTATACCAAACACAAAATTGAGGTGACGATAATTATAACAGAGACTAAGTTACATATGACAATACAGAAGTTCACTCAAGCACAAGGCTCAACAAGAGCAACCACGAGATGCATCTGACAGTCATCCTTCTATCCAAAAACAGTGACTTGACATGCTAAATCTTTAAACATTTCCGGTAAGAATTTTTCTCTTTAATTTAAACCAAGTTCTTAAACCCTGTGATAACCAAAAACCTTCTTGTTTTGCTATTTTAGAAAAGTTCCTTCCACGACATATAGATGTAGATTGCATTTCTTAGTTAAGAGCTCAAGGCCCCAATTCTATCTTAGCTTGGGGGTCATTTCATCAAAGTAAACTTCATATGGCAACTTCCAATCTTCTTGTAAATAGAACTTTAAAAACAACTTTGTTGGGCCAAATAATGCTGGTAGAATGCTTTCTTTTAACCAAAAAAAAAAATCAGAACTTTTAGCCCAAACTAAATCTCAACTTATTTCTCAATCTCGCAAAACCCAAACTTTGTCTCTCATTATGTCATAGCGCCACCACACCGGCAATCAATAAGCTTGGCATACAAATCTTAGACCTAAGACTAGCAAATTGCCCCAAATATTAAACAAAATTACAAATTTTGAAATGGGTCTAAGAGTTTGTTACCTGGAGAAACCGCAGACAAGCTCCAATTCGACGATGTCGAACAAAATCGGCGATTTGAAAAGTTTAGGCTTTTCAATGGGAAAGAAATCGATCCATGGCAATGGATGGAGCGAATGAGGGCCTTCCCTTTGCCATTGAAGGGATGAAGACGAGTCGAACAAGATGAAGAGCAGCCGGAAAGAGCAGCGGACGCCATGGCCGTGAGCTTAAGGATCGAAGAAACAAAGAGCAGTCTAGGGTTAGGGTTTTGGGGGGAAAAGGAGATGTTTTTATTATTAGGGCTTTTGAGGAGATTTTCCAGCTCTGCTATGATTCACTGGCTGCAGAATTCTCTCTCCACCAACACAGAAAAAATCAGAGGTATACTGATATTTTCACTAAAGTACGATGTGTTATTAAAAAAAAATCATCAGCTTTATTATAAACCGAAAACAAATATTATTTGGTTTCATAAATCGCATTTAAATCATTTTTTTTATATATTAATAAATTGCAATTAATTTTCGTTAACTTAATCAGTTGCAAATATGTGCTACAAATTTGACGTTATTCTTTAAATGAAGAGTGGGTATTAGGTGACATGGAGTTATTTTCCAAAATTGGATAAAAACGAGTTCCAAGATAGGAGAATGTTGTGTTAACCCTTAAATTTGTGTCCATAGTTGATGGCGGTCGGGTTCTCTCTCAGTTGTTGTCCTCCGTCGATCTTACTGTCAGCGGTGCTGAACTGTTGAGATTTGGTGTGAGGGTTGAATGTGTGGATCTCAATGGGTTGTCGGTTGCTGTTGATGCTGAGCTAACTGCAAGGGAAGTCCTGGGGCGGGAAACCACCGTAGGACCCTCCGACGATCAAGTAAGTATCGAGGAATAATGGCAGGGTAGCGGCGTATTGGAGTGAGTTCGAGTTACCTGAGTCGTCTGGAAGAGAGGGTTTATACAACGGTCGTATGGAGCGAACCGGTACGAGATTCTCGCCGTCCGTTACGCAACTGCGCCACGTTCGAGTTGATGGCGGGGTACGTCCATTAATAGTGGGATACGCTCATTAAAGGGGAGTCGTGCCAGCGTGGGACGCGGGACGTCGAGCAGCAAAAATCTCGTTTTGGCGAGATACACGGAGCCGTTACGGGGACGCTTAGGCTCCGTGCTCTCGGTTGATCAAGGAAGCCGAGAAAGCTCAACTCGGTGGATAGCTCAAGAACGAGCGAGGAGCCGAGAAAGCTCAGCTCTGTAACAGCTCGGAGCCGGGCAAGGAGGTTGTGAAAGCTTGGCTGTAGGATTGCTCGGGGGCGAGCTGTTGGTTAGTTGCCAGGCGTGCAGGGGAGGTACTCCGGGGAGGTCTCAAAAAGGTTGGGTACAACCTCGGAGATGAAATCTCGAGGAAAGTCCTTAAGGTATCATACTTACTCTAGTTTCGTAACCCCCAGGAATCTAACGGACTTACAAGGACAACACGTTATCCACTACGTGTCGTGATCTAGGGAATTCCCACTTATGAGCATCATCATTAGTCCCCCACTCTCGTTTCGACCTATTTATGGGTCGGGTCGAGAGTGGTCTGCCTGGTTTCCTCGGCTCAGCTCGGCACCGAGAATTCTTCGTGGTGGATTGTCTGGGAACGGCATGGAATTCGGCAGTTACGGCTTTTCAACTTTCGAGTCCACGTGGCGTCTTACCGTGTGCCTTAATTTCGATGCGTATCTTTGGTAACGTCAGGGGATCAGTGAAATGATTGCGCTTTAAAAAAGGGCGCCGCTTCGCTTGCTTGGTTTGTTGGCCTTCATGCCACGTGTCCATCACAAGGTGGCGGGACGCGAGGGGTTGTCATTCGAATCCGAGTGAAGGGGGAGGTGCCAATGGCCGGTCGCCACGCAGGGTCTTTATGGCCGTTGGGTATGACTCTTCATTTCGGCGGGAACGGATTTGGTTCGTTGGATGCTTTCTCGCCGAGTGTATAAATAGGGGAGGACATCCCTTGGTAGATATTTTGCCCTAGTTTTCTTTTGCCATCTGAAGATTGCCTGGCGCACATCTAGTTAGGTCGGATCATCAACCTAAAAATACCTTTCTTCGGCCAATTCTTCCTTGAATCAGATTAGACGTCTTCCTTCGAAATATCTATTGATGTAGTTGGGGTCGAGTCGGGCGATGATGTTTCAGCTTCTGAAACCGAGTCCAGTGGGACTTCTCCCTTCTCGGGTTCCGATAGCCGTTCTTCTTCCTCTTCCTACGTCGTCGGGGGGCGAAAAAGGCCCCTAAGGCGCGCATCGGAAATACCCGTGATGCGCCTTCAGTTTTGAATCACTTGGACGAGCTTCCCGATATCCGGGCTCGCTTCAACATTCCCCTGGCTATTCACTTCGTCTGGCCAGAGAGGGCGAGCGGGTAGACCAGGTGCAGGGCAATGAGATTGCTCTGTAGTTAGAAGTGTTCCGGATATGGATGCGCCTGCCCTTCTCGCTCGAAGTTTGCGCCGTGCTCCATTGTTTCCGCCTCGCTCTGGGCCAGCTAGCGCCGAATTCGTGGAGAATTCTCCTCGAGTTTCTAGTCCGGTTGAAGATTGATCGGATCCTTTTCGATTTGAGCCTTCTCCTTCCTTTCTTTGTTATAAAAATCACCCCGGTACCAGCAAGGATGAACCGAGCTGGGTGTACCTTTCTTTCAAGAAACACAAGGGCAGGGTGACCGGGTCTAGGGTAGTAGTTGTCCCTTTCGATTTGAGCCTTCTCCTTATTTTCTTTGTTATATTATCAAATCAACAGTTGATTCAATAATCCGGTTATATCACATATAACTTGACCGATATCAACTGTCGCAAGATTAGAATACGGTATCACACACTCGTATTTAATCAGGCTCCCGCACATATCAGCATATGTGCCCTACATCGTTTCGCTTGAGCCAGGAAACCTCTGTGTGGGACTCTAAAGACTCGTCAATATGCCAGCAGTAGGCAATGATCATATCAGTTACTCACAAGCCATCAGCGGTACTAGCTGGACGTAACGGCTACCCAGGTATTGAGCGAATAGAATATCAACAAGCAAACTTGTCCAAACTCCTGTGAAGCTTATAAGTAATACTTACCGTACAGTCCTGTCTCTTCGTCTGATATGTCGCATATCGAGTCTAGGGGTGGAATCGTCAGACTCCAGTAACTTGATAAGTCATGCCGATATGTGGCCTATAACGGTTTGAGAAACTACTGATGTTCGAACGGTGGGGCTTTCCGGGAATACGGTAAACATATTACTTACCAGTAAATCTCATCAGCCCTGACCAAGGACTTGCTGTTATAGCCAATCGAGTATAGCGCAACATCAACTCCCAATCCGGGAGAGACGAAACCCCTCCTATCGCTCACTGCCTCCATGTGACTCGGGACTGTACCCAAAATCCACATGTTTGCATGACTCCTTTGAGCCGTGGTAGGGAGGAAATCAAAGCACAGTGGGAACCACACAAGACACTATGACGATCTCAGGTCTACAGACTAACCTGTACCAGTGCCACCAGAGAACTGCCATATGACGATAAGTATGGTACCATCTAGGAGTTCCCAGCGAGTCATGTTCGGTGTACCCATTCTCTAATGAGCACTTGTGTACAATCTTTGATATCAAACACTAATGGTTACGAGATTAACCATCGCCCCATACAGGGTCAATAAACGTACACACTAGTCTACTCTGGAATATTGATGCCCTGTCTCGATATCCCCTTGACTAGGAACTATTAAAGGATATGCTTGTGGACTATCCAGGCCCCACTAGTATGATCTGCATCATAGTCCTGGTAGTTAAGTCCACATCCTAAGGGCTTTATCAATATGTATCAGAGAGTCAGTATAATAATACAAGTGTACATATTAAGATAAAGAGCAACCAGATATAGCATACTATCATGTCGAGCAAGAAAGTCCTCTCTCTATATATATATCCAAGTGTCGCGACCCGAAAAGTACGGAACATGACCGGCACTTAAATTACGAAACGTCTCGAGGCGTACGTAATCTAAGTAAGCCAAAACCCAGAAATCCAAACCAAGTAAAGCAGTAGAGTGAAGGAAAAACCAATTTTAAAGCAAGAAGTTTAACGACATAAGCCGAAGTATGCATTTTTATAATGTCAAGTCTTTTCTGAAAATTTTGGCAGAGTTTCCTTTGTAAATACTGACCCCAAACGGGTACCAACATGATAAAACATATATAATGAATAAAGGTATCCCAAAGCGGGAGTTAGTTCTTCGCCAAACGACGGACAAACCATACAATGCAATATAATATACAACGCCGAAAGTCGAGGATCAAACTCAGGATAAAAATCCAACATCATCAAGAAACCCAGAGGAAAACCATAATAATACAGCGTGCGACTCTAAGGTCGAAAGAATATACACAGGTCATCTATCTCTATTAAGTATACAAGTCTGGTTGATGGAGTTTTACTAGATACAACTGAAATAACAAATATACAATGGTGGTCCTGATGCAAAGGATCCCACCTACCAAAGCGATCACCCGGAAGGAACAGTGTGCCAGCAAAGCCGCAACGAAACCTGTACGGCAAAACCTGCAAGGAACTGTGGCACAATGGGGGTGAGTTGCCAACTCGTGAGTAGAAAACATTTACGAGTAGAAATCACATGCATGACGCTATCCTAGGTCATATCAAATAATATCCTCAAATAAATATCCTGGTCTATCTATGTATAAGTGTAATACTACATGCTCGTGTCAGTATCTCAGATAGCAACATAACAGATATATGATGTATGAATGCATTACAAATGAAACAGAATATATCATGAATGAGACAACTGTTTTCTTTATTTAATGAGATTTCTGTATGTATATAAATCGAGTTTCATCAATGAAATCAACAGAGAAATCAGTGTCAAGTATCGACATAAAACATAAATCTCATTATCTCAATATTTCAGGCTCCGGCTATCCGGACTGGCCTGTATCATCAAATATCAATATCTCAGTGTCTCATATCTCAGTGTCTTAAAACCTCGGGCTCCGTCAGTCCGGATCGGCATATCATCAATCACACGACCACGAACGGTATCCTCCGGATATCCGCCGTGCCAAACAATCACCGGTAGGCAGTCTGCCCCTGCCGGGCTCATCGTCTACAACTCGAGCTTCTTGCCCCGGGTACCATACCGGGTCCACCATGTACCCGCAGACGGTTCATCCAACTCCTCGAATCGGGTCTTGAAAACCATCTCCGAACCGAGAAAACATTATGGTGGACAATACTCATCATATCAAGGAAAACCGCATCAATCTCTTTAAAACAAATCATCGGTTTATAAAACTTTCACATGCGGTTTCCAAGCCCAGAAATCTCAAGAAGGATCCGAAATCATAAAAATCATGTTATCAATAAACAGTGAATACCGGCATAAATCTCCATAATACTGCATGACCAATGAATATATGAATGCATCTGATATCATGCAATAAATGCAATAGTTAAACTAGCATATGAAAGGTATAACATATTGCAACTATCAACTAGCAAGCTATGTCAATGAATAGTATTTTCTAAAGTGTACGTGACATGACAATTACCGATGATGATGTGTGTGAGCCGGCAAGCAGGTGTACGTAGAACATACGCATCATCGGTAATGGTGCTGGTGTCCTGACAGCAGGGTTTCATAATAATTACAGATAACATATGTACAAGCATGCAATGCGATAAAACAACATAAATATACAGAAGGTGATGTAGTAACAGCAACACTGAAAATATACCTACTCAATATACGAGTCATACAGTTTGGTATTTAAAATACTCATGATTCTCCACTTTTGAAAATGAGTATGACTCGAGCCCAGTCAAAAGGGTAAGGGAATCCACCTAAGTCTGAGTCGATATATATATATATATATATATATATATATATATATATATATATCTAGTAGTCGGTGATCTCGCCTCAATAGTATCACGTACGATACAATAAATAATATGACATTCTCGAGTCAAGAGTGCGGATCTATCCTCATAACTATATCTCGTACGGTAAATCTATCGTACGGCATCCCAAATCTGGGTACGGATCAAATATCACATTTATCATATTATTCATCGGTATCCACATCATCACATATCGTGAGCAGGGGTACTGATCTAAGTCTAGTACACTACTAATATCATCAACAATATCATGATCTGGCTACTGATCTAAAGCCTCATACAATCCGATGTCATCAACACATATTATCATATAGAAGTATACATCGCCTAAGCGATCCATTATAAATATCATAACATATCTCATCTTATATCTCGATCATATGTCAGCTATCATATATATATATCATTATCCACATGGTATCGTCGTCCAACAATCCGCTATAACATCATGACATATCTCGGTCACATATTAAATATCTCACAGCATCATGCCCGATCATATCGACTCATTCCCAAGTATCATATAACATCCTCATCATCCAAGCATATGAATACCAATATATATATGTCCCCAATACGCACAAGGAAGTAAATGTACGCGAGTATGTGTATGTACGTGTATGCAAATCTTTGCTCTAGGGTTTCGTGACTAAGAAATCGACTAAAGTCCTTTCTGCAATTCTCGCTAACACTACCCCCAAATCTCCTAAAGCTTTTCTTGCTAAGGTTCATATCACACACTAACATGTAAAAGTATATCTATATCACATCACATCGTTTCTCACAACTTTGTGGGGGTGCTATACGCCATCCACCCGACTTCCCCCGTAGATATAATCTACTCATCTGAGCTTCGCTTGCCGATGCTGACATCGCCATGCGCTTGCTTGTCATCTCGAAGTTCACATGGGGTACCTGCATGTCACATATAGCATCGTAAACAGAAATCTCGCACGAAAACCAAATCGGCACTAGTATCACACATAGGTTAAAACCTATCGTCTACTCTCGCTATTCAACCAAATAACACTCGATACAGACGTACAAACGTCAAGTAATCGAATACGATACCAAATATCAAAACTTGAATTCATAAACAACGAGAAAACCAAAGCAGCAACTCATGAAAATGGCCCCAGATTTTACCCTATGTCAAGTTGGTCAAAGTTGCACATATGGAGGGTTTAGTTTACTGACATACGAGTTACAGAACAAGCACGAGCCAGTTCCAAACTACCCAGGCCGCAAATTGCGGCCAAAAGGAATATTTCTACGGCCAAGTTGGGGAAGTAGGGGCTAGGGTTTCAGTGGGGGGTCCTACGTTGCCTGCATGTATCTCAGTGTTTGCTAAATAATTTTTCAGGTCTCCGAGTGTTAGCAGATTTCCAATTACCATCATATTTTCACAGTTTTCCGATGTCGGGGTTTCTAAGTTCGTATTCCGGGCTTTATTCTATGGTTTCAGTCCAAGATACAATCCCTACATGGGTTATAAGGTCTCTACTAATCTCAATTACACTTCATAATTCAAAATTTCTCAAAACCCCCATCTAGAAATTTCTAGGTTCACAAAACCACTCGATACCGATACTAAACATATATGGATGCCTAAAGAATTTAAATATTATTCTAACGGTGTAGAAATTACCTCAATTGGCAACTCAAGAAAATTCTTGAGTTGCCCAAAGTCCTCAAAATTTGATTTTTCTTGGTCCAATGTGCTCCCCTTGAGCTTGTGCATGCTATTTGTGAAATGGAGATGGGGTTTTGGGTTTATTTTGGGGGTGTTTTGAGGCTTGAAGTGGAGGAGGGAGATGGGGGCTGCCATGGGTGAAAAGGGAGAAGAAATGGTGAAGAGATGAAGAGAGAAGCAATGAGCCATGCCTAGGTTTGACCCCTCATCCTCTCTCTCTCATGCCCATCCCTCTTGTCATCATGATACCTCTTTGACTTTTCTTTTTCTTGTTTTCTTTATCTTTTCTTTTCATTTAAAATGCCATGCATGATAAAAATAAGGAAAAAGCCATGATAGAAAAATGTAACAAGTGTGAAAATGATATGGTGTATGTCATGTGCACAAAACACGCTTAATGCGCGATTAGCGATATTTAATCGCGATTAGCATTAAAATGGTGTATAATAAATCATAAAACTTCATAATTTGTATAAATTACACAAAGCACCCTCTTTTTAGCAGTTTCTATAATTTTCCAAATTTTCCCCAAATTTATCGGTATTTAATTTTACCGCCTTATTAAAATATTCAAAATAATTATTATTTAATTATAAAAATTCCCAAAAATAATATTTTATTTTCCTGAAATGTTACACCAAGCATCCACTATATCAAACAATAATGGCCTCTAGGGCATACATATTCCCAACAATCTTCCACTTACACTAAGGCCAGTTGTTGTAGTATCGCATACCCAACATCCCAAAAAGTCTCTCAAACTGCGTCTGGGGGAGGGCCTTCGTGAGTGGATCCGCTGTGTTGTCATTCGTGTCAACTCTCCTGATCTCGATCTCCTGGTGATCTACTATCTCCCGGATCAGGTGATACCGCCTAAGAATATGTCTGGATCGCTGATGGGACCGAGGCCCTTTGGCCAAAGCCACAACTCCATTGTTATCATAATACAAAAGTATTGGATGCTCAATGGATGGAACTATACCAAGTTCAGTAATGAACTTCTTTATTCAGACAGCCTCTTTGGTAGCATCGTTGGAAGTGATGTATTTAGCCTCCATCGTTGAGTCTGCTACGGTATCTTGCTTGGAACTCTTCCATCATACCGCCCCTCCATTGAGGGTGAAGACAAAAACTGAGACCGACTTGCTGTCGTCCTTATCACTCTGGAAGTTCGAATCAGTAAAGGACTCCACTTGGAGTTCTCCGTTACCATACACTAAGAACATATCTTTAGTCCTTCTCAAGTACTTAAGAATGTTCTTCACAGCTGTCCAGTTCTTTTCCCTAGGACCTGATTGATATCTACTCAATACACCTAGTGCATAAGCTACATCCAGTCTGGTACATAACATCGCATACATGATAGACTCAACTGCAGAAGTATAGGGTATCACTGTCATGCGAGTCCTCTCCAAATCAGTCTTGGGAGATATCTCTTTGGAGAGAGTGATTCCTGAACAAGCGGGTAAATGACCACGCTTAGAATCTTCCATACTAAACCTCTTTAGTATGGTGTCAATGTATCTGGATTGGGACAATCCCAACATCCTTTTAGATCTATCGCTATAGATCTTAATCCCCAGAATGTAGAAGGCATCACCTAGATCTTTCATGGAGAACTTTTGTGATAAGAAGAGTTTGACCAAATGTAGCATAGGAACATCATTTTCTATCAAGAGTATGTCATTCACGTACAATATGAGGAAGACAACCTTACTCTCTACAACTTTTTTGTATATACACGGTTCATCTACGTTTTTGATGAAGTCAAACTCTTTGATCGCCACATCAAAATAGATGTTCCAACTCCGTGATGTCTGCTTTAATCTGTAGATCGATTTAAGCAGCTTGCACACCTTTCCGCTGCTCCCACTGTCTATGAAGCCTTCTGGCTGAGTCATGTACATGCTCTCTTCTAAATCACCATTTAGAAAAGCGGTCTTGATTTCCATCTGCCAGGTTTCGTAGTCATGGTATGCAGCAATGGCAAGTAGGATCCTGATGGACTTAAGCATAGCTACTTAAGAAAAGGTTTCATCATAATCGACACTTGGTCGTTGACGAAAACCTTTAGCAACAAGTCTAGCTTTGAAGGTCTCAACCTTTCCATCTACACCAATTTTCTTCTTAAACATTCATTTGCTCCCGATGGATTTTACCCCTTCACGAGCAACTTCTAAAGTCCATATTTTGTTGGTGTATATGGATTCCATCTCACATCGCATAGCATCCAGCCATTTCACAGAATCCCCACTAGTGATGGCCAGCTCGAAACTAGTTGGGTCATCATCTTCCATGATGTAATTCTCACTTCCACCGTCTATGAGAAAAGCGCAATATCTCTCAGGTGGATGAGAAACCCTACTAGATCTGCGGAATGGCTGAGGTTCGTCGGGGATTATCGAATCCTCCGGTTATACCAAATCGTTAGTTATAGTTTGTGTAGCTGGAACTTCTTCCAGTTCTACCTCATTGCCACTAATTTCTTTCACAAGAAATTCCTTTTCTAAAAAAGTGGTTGTAGGGTGTTTTTCGTCACTCCATTGAGATGGGAATACACGCGCGCTTGTCAGGCGTACTACAGATTCCCCCTGCCTAGGGTAGGCGGGGGTTTATTGATTGTGGAGATCCAAATCTCCGACGGCTACGGACTAAGCTGCCGTTAATTACCCCTCGCCTTTGAGGCGAAGAAACCTCCGATTGACGGGTCAAACTGGTCATGCGAACTCATTATGCAGTGTGTGTACGTGTTTTGGCGGGGAATTGGATATATCGGAGGTCCCGCAGAGTTTTACGGGGGTCTCTCTACTCGGATAGCGAGCTGGTGGTCAAGGGGGCTAGCAGCTCCCTTGCGGGGTGCGGGGCAGCGCCCCGTTAGAAAAATTTTCCTAACGGAGACGTGTTTCTGGTGTGGAGTACACGAAAAATGAGGGGTGAGGAGCATCTTAAAGACGTGTGCCAGGCGCGTGGGCGCTGGGACCCGCTGGGCGCCAGCGGGTCACGTGCGCAACATGCGACCGCTGGTCGCCAGCGGGTCACGTGCGCTGCACGCGACCAGCGGGTCACGTGCGCTGCACACGACCAGCGGATCATGTGCGCAGCACGCGACCGCTGGTCGCCAGCGGGTCACGTGCGCTGCACGCGACCGCTGAGCGCCAGCGAATCACGTGAGCTGCACGCGACCACAGGGCGCTGAGCACCTGCGGGTCGCGTGAGGCGCACGCGGGTGCTTAGCGCCCGCGGGTCGCGTGCCCTGCACGTGCCCATTGGGTGCCCACGAGTCATGTACGCGGCACGCGATCGCTAGGCCCCCGTGGGTCCCGTGCGCGGCATGTAACCGCGGGAAACACCAGCGGAAAAGAGGCTTAGCCCCTGGGTTTCCAAATCTATACATAATCCCCGTTAGGAGTTGAACTCCCAAGGGGCTTTGGAGTTGAACTCCTAACAGGGATTATGTCACGCTCCGCTTCCCAGTGTACGGGCAGATGACATGACTGGCTGCTACGTATTTACTCTGAAGCAAATACGTTAAGCGTATCTAAACAATATAAATAAAATGCACAAGAGACAAAAGATATAATTGAACAACAACTTTATTTATAAACATTCTTTTACAGTACATGGAAAAGTAAATACATCTGAATGAAAGCAATGCCTAAACAATGGCATAACAGAAATGGAAAGTATTGAAATGAAATGTGTACAATGAAACTAAAACTCTGGGTCGTAGGCTGGCTGATCCAAGTCCTCACTGGTGGGCTCGATCTCCTGAAGATCCGAATCACCTGACAACATTCCAAAGAAGAAAGATAAGGAATGTCGTCAGCGAACAATCGCTCGGTAAGTCCCAAAGATAAGGGAGAAATAGAATAGACAGAGTGAGAGAGTGTGTGTAACTTTTAAAGTTGTATTATATTGTTAACACTGTTGTTTGTAACTTGGTACAGAAGGATGCCAGTGTATACGAGAGGAGTCTCAGTAGACCAGAGACTAAGGTGAATGGAATGTACAAGGAACTGTTTATGCCATGGTACAACAGCAAATGAATTCGGGTTATGTGTCTTAAATCTTGCAGTCTCGTACCACTTCTAACACCTTCCGTACCATTCTACCCCTTAAAACCCCGTGATGTCTTGTTTGTATTGTATTGAAAATTGTAATGTCTTGTATTATAAATTGAATAGATGGATGACTTGCCGAAACCATGATACCAGTAAATAGATGTAACCAGAAAATCATGTAAATGGAAGTATATCCATGATTCGGTTCAGTCAATACAGATTGAATAGATTGAACAGATTGATTATATGGATCCATTGATTCGTGTTGAATTGTAGTTTGTACTTGAATCATATTCAAGTCAGGTTATTTATAATGAGATTCAGTCTGTGTCAGACAAATAGGAAAGAAATTGAAATCCTGAATTAAGTTTTGATGTTATCGGTAACCGCTGCACATGGGCGGCAGGATTTATGTCTTTTTCAAAGACGATTACCGTGTTGATAACACCATTTGTTAAGTTGTCTATCTTAAATAGGCAAGCACCCATATCTCCGGCTCCCTGAGACTCAAGAGACCGGTCCCACTTAAACCTATATTTACTAGGGTCCTTATTGTAATTTATAAAACTTGTGGGGGTTTTATGTAAAAATAATTTGTATAATTTTCAAAATACACCTCAAATATTTAATTATTGTCTTTAGAGTTTTCATAGATGTAGATTTTATATATGGGACATTTTTAGCGAGTAAAACTTATTTTTCATAATATATGGTATTTATTTGTAATGTATTGAACTTGTATGGAATTGCATGGTATTTTCATGTAAAGTGATTATTTTTTATTTAGAAAAGTTGGAATATTTATACTATATCAAAAATAGATACTTTGATGATACATACACGTATATATATCTATATAAAATAATTTAATTTATTATTTTTCTAGAAATCTCATTTTCTTAAGATATTTGTATTTTTAAATTTTTCGAGACCGAATGCTCCTTGCGGAGGTCTGAATCTCGCACTACTAAGCCCGAGAATGTGCGATAATCCGCACCATCCCGAACGTGTTTCCCAAATGAGTTGTAGCGGCGCTTTGCAAAGATTTGTTTAAAATACATAATCTTGTAGAAAAAAGGTTTTAATAGTAAAAGGTATTTATGTGTAACATTGCATTTTCCCGTATTCTATGGTCCCGAAAGGCATCGTGCTATGTTGTATATGAGTGTTGTGAGGAGGTAGGTCATTATCTCGTGATCTATTTAAAGGTATTGTAAGGAATTATGATGTTTAATGTCGAAACTAAACTACATGGTATTTTACTGAAAAAGTACGATAAAACTTACAATATGAAATATTTTTCTATGAAACTTATTCATGATATTTTGTTAATGTTTAATAGTCAAGATGTGAGGGTTTGTTATGTTTGTATTTAAGAAAAGGTGGAATTTTTAAGAAGAACCGAATCGGAAGTCGGATTAACCCCGCTTCCGTCGGGTTTTAAAAAGAGAACTTTTTAGAGATCAAGATGGAAAGGAAGAATGAGACTTACTTGCTTTTAGGTTAGAGAAGAGGAAGAGGGCGTGGAAGGAGATGCCGGTGCGTCGTTTCTTCGCCGGAAGCTTCTAGGATCGTCGTCGGAAGTTCGCCGGAGTTTCGCCCTTCGCTAATTTCAATTGTACACAAAAGTTCTAGGGATTTTTCTTGAGAGTTTGGACAGAGTTTGTGAGTGAGGGGTGTGTGTATTGGAGTGGTATTTATAGGAAAAACTAGGGTTAGGGTAGATGAAAGGGTGTGAAAAAAATGTATTTAATTTTTGCATTAAAAAGAGTTTTAATTTTGATTTTTAATCCTCTGTAATAATGCATGGTTTTTAAAGTGTACAGGGGTTTCATGAAGGCAAAGAGGCACAGGAGTTCAGAAGAGAACTCGGCGATCCGACTCGGTCGGACCGACGCCGCCGGCCCGAGTCGGCCGAGTCAAGCCGGTTCTCCGCCGCCACGTGTCCATCGACGTTTGGTTATTCTCCTGGGACAATTTGTTTTATATGCGACTTTTGGTTTTTATGAGTTATGCACGTGTAGGCTCTTGGGGTTCTAAAAATTTAAAAGAAAACAAATTAAAAAAATAATGTTGCTAATGGGATTTGAACTCTGGTGCTTTGGTTCAGCAGTGCACGGTCTTACCAATGAGCTACAAGCTCATTCTTGATTTTAAATAACAAAACAAATACTTATTGTACTCACAGGAAATGCAAATACCCCAAGTATACATTAACTTTTAAACAAAATTTTGTACATTAAAATTGGAGTTATTACAGTCCACCCTCCATACAAAAATTTCGTCCTCGAAATTTACAGTTTTATTTTAAGAACTAATTTATAAATAGGTGGGGGTATCTTTGCACGTATCTCATCTTCCCTTTCCCATGTCGATTCTCCTGGAGTGTCTTTTCTCCATATCACTCGAACCAAGTTTACTTCCTTGTTCCGAAGTGACTTCACTTTCTTGTCCAGGATTTCCATAGGTTGTTGCTCACAAGACAAGCCAGGCTGTACAGTGAGCTCGGAATGATCAAGAACATGGCCGGGGTCACTCACATATCTTCTGAGTTGGGATATGTGGAATACGTTATGCACTCCTTCAAATGAAGGCGGAAGTGCTAAGCGGTAATCCATTTCACCGACTCGTTCGAGTATGTCGAACGGTCCAATGTATCTTGGACTTAGCTTATCCCGTCTTCCAAATTGAATCACTCCGCGGTTTGGAGATATCTTTAAGAATACGTGATTTCCTGGCTGGAACTCCAAGTGACGTCGCTTTGCATCAGCCCAGTGCTTCTGTCGATCTTTGGCTATGCGCATTCTTTCTTTGATAGTACGAACCACATCAACAGTTGCTACTATCATCTCAGGTCCAAAGAGTTCTCTATCTCCAATGTCGTCCCAACTTAATGGAAATCGACACTTCCTTCCATAAAGCGCTGCAAAAGATGCCATTCCAATGCTTGCTTGGTAGCTGTTGCTGTATGAAAACTCTATAAGGTGTAGGTGATCTTCCCACGATCCTTTGAAGTCTAACATACACGCTCTGAGCATATCCTCCAAGATCTGAATAGTTCGCTCAGACTGACCATCTGTTTGTGGATGATAGGCCGTGCTGAAGTTCAGACTTGTTCCCAAGCTCGCTTGCAGACTCTGCCAAAATTGTGATCAGAACCTGGTGTCACGATCGGAGACAATGCAGACCGCTACCCCATGAAGTCTCATAATTTCCTGTATGAGTTCATGGGTATCAGAGATAGTACATATTTGAAGAATTTAAATCTTACTTAGATTCTTACCACTATGTACTTCTTTGCTAATGTCTCAGTTGACTGGCCAACTCGAAATGGGATGAAGTGAGCCGACTTCGTGAGTCGATCCACAATGACCCAACCGTATCGTTACCTTTTGTGCTGCGAGGGAGTGCAGTCACAAAATCTATTGTGATGTGTTGCTACTTCCATTCTGGGATCGGTAATGGTTGAAGTAATCCAGCTGTTCTGTGATGTTCAGCCTTTACTTGCTGACACACAATGGTGTAGCGACGCTTTTGGCTACTTCACGCTTCATTCCATGCCACCAGTAATTCCGATTTAGATCTTTGTACATCTTTGTACCTCCAGGGTGTACTGAGTAGGGAGAGCTGTGAGCTTCTTTCATTAACTCTTCCCGAACAGAACCTTTTGGTACACATAATCTGCTGCCGTATCTCAAAGATCCATTTTCATGGATGATGAAGTCTGTTCTGAGTCCATTCTCCACTTGTTCTCTGATCTTTTGCAACTTAGCATCATTTGCTTGAGCTGCTTTGATCTAATTGACAATGGTAAATTGAACTTGTAAATTCATCAAAATTGAAGCGTTACCTGGCATGACTACTTCAATCTCCATCTGATGCAAGTCTTGTTGATGCTTCCACTGAGCGGTGAGATTCATCGATAATGGTTGGCGACTAAGGGCATCAGGTACCACATTCACCTTCCCTGGGTGATATTGCAGGTTGATGTCGAAATCCGCCATGAGTTCTAACCATCGTCTCTGCCGCATATTCATATTAAGTTCTTTATGAGTAAACGCATATTTCAGACTCTTGTGATCTATGTATATGTTCACTCGTTCACTAAGAAGATAATGGCGCCAAATCGTAAGAGCAAAGATAACGGCTTCCAATTCCAAATCATGGGTCGGATAATTGCACTCATGAATCTTCAGCTGTCTTAAGTATAAGCCACAACCTTACCGTGCTGATGTAGAACACATCCTAATCCCTTACCGGATGTATCACAATGCATTTCGAAACCTCCAGATTGGTCCGGTATAACGAGAATAGGCGCTGATGTATACAAAAGCTTGCTCGCATGCTTCTGACCACACAAAGTCTTCATCTTTACGTGTGAACTTGGTCAGAGATGTTGCTATCTTTGAAAAGCCTTCAATGAACCTTCGGTAATATCCAGCTAGCCCCAAGAAACTTCGAATGTCCTTCACTGGCTTTGGTGTCGGCCATTCGCTTACTGCTGAAACCTTCGCTGGATCCATAGAGATTCCTTCGCCTGATACAACATGTCCAAGAAAACCAACTTGATCTAGCAAAAACTCGCACTTGCTGTTAATGTTGTCATAGAGTTTTCAAGACAATTCGTAGGTGCTCGGCATGTTCTTTCATCAAATGCCCATCTCTCTTGCAGTAGTTACAAAAGGCTGGGCTAGGCCTGTTGTTCGGTACTCCCGGTCTCCTTGGCACAAAAGATGGCCTTGATGAGTCTCCTCCTGCCATCTGGTTGGTAGGGCGCTTAACTCCGGCAGATTGAGATCTGCCCCTCATCTTTACCACTGCCTCATAACGGCGGGAAACTTTCAGAGCCGATTCATGAGTCGGAAAATCTCCTGTGGCCAGTGCAGCCTGGATCTTCGAATCCAAACCTTGTTGAAATCGACAGGCTCTGATCTCATTCGTCGGTATCAGGTGTGCTGCAAATCTGTTGAAGTATTGTGTTAGATGTGTAGTATGTGATATATTGAAAAATCGAATTATTGAGACATATCTTACCGACTGAGTATGGTGAACTCATCATCATATTCATCTATGGAATTGGTCCACATTGAACCTTATTGCAGATGGATGAACTATTGTTCCTTATCGATCCTGGCAGTCTCAGGGAAGTACTTTGCGTCGAACATGTCGCGGAAAGTTTTCTATTCGATGGGTTGATCAAGACGGCTTTTTTCCGCCTTCCACCAGACCCTGCATTGTCCGTGAGTTGCAGTTTCGCAACACGGACCCAAGCTATCTCTGGCACTTGTGCTGCTGCCAGATCATCTTCGATGCTCTGAGCCCATTCCTCAGCTTCCAGTGGGCTCTCTTTTCCTGAGAACTGTTTGGGGTGCAAGGCCCTGAATTGCTTCACCCCAGGTGCTTCTGCCTCTGGTCGGTTCATCAGGACAGCAGTCTGTTGCTGCCGTCCTTCCAGGAGGCTGCGGATCGCCTCAAGCAGAACCGTCCGCTCTTTGATCGGAGCAGTTACGGCAGGTGTAATTGGTAGTGGAGGTGGAGTGTTGTTGAAATTGGTGCCGGTGTTGTTCGGGAAATCTACAACCTTGAATGAAAATTTTGGGTTAGGACAGATTCAAAGTATATGAAATTGTAAGATTTAAGGAATATGAATTGTAAAGAATGTTTTCAGTTGCTGATTCTTGTGTTATATTGCTTAGGTTATTCACGCATAACAGAACTGCATGGTAGTGTTCCATACTGCTCTGACCTGCATGGGCCACCAACAAAACCTGTCACGCCCCGCTTCCCAGTGTACGGGCAGAGGACGCGACTGGCCGCTATGTATTTACTCTGAAGCAAATACGCCAAGCGTATCTAAACAAAATAAATAAAATGCACAAGAGACAAAAGATATAATTGAACAACAACTTTATTTATAAACATTCTTTTACAGTACATGGAAAAGTAAATACATCTGAATGAAAGCAATGTCTAAACAGTGGCATAACAGAAATGGAAAGTACTGAAATGAAATGTGTATAATGAAACTAAAACTCTGGGTCGTAGACTGGCCGATCCAAGTCCTCGCTGGTGGGCTCGATCTCCTGAAGATCCGAATCACCTGACAACATTCCAAAGAAGAAAGAGAAGGAATGTCATCAGCGAACAATCGATCGGTAAGTCCCAAAGATAAGGGAGAAATAGAATAGACGGAGTGAGAGAGAGTGTGTAACTTTTAAAGTTGTATTATATTGTTAACGTTGTTGTTTATAGCTTGGTAGAGAAGGATGCCAGTGTATACGAGAGGAGTCTCAGTAGACCAGAGACTAAGGTGAACGGAATGTACAAGGAACCGTTTATGCCACGGTACAACAACAAATGAATTCAGGTTAGGTGTTTCCTGATTAAAAATCAGGAATTACCTAAATGAAGTATCACGTGTTCATACGTGACCAATGGTCACGTGATGACACGTGATGTTTAAAATCTCATTAAACAGCAACAAAAACAAACGGGTTGAAAGATGACTCAATTGGGGGTCACGTGCTCACACGTGACCAAGGGTCACGTGCCCGCACGTGACAGGCTTTGAAAGCCTTACAGCTTAATAGAATTTAATTCTAAAAATCGGGAATTATCTCAATGAGGTATCACGTGCTCACACATGACCAATGGTCACGTGTTGACACGTGACAATTAAAACAGACACAAAATAACAAACGGCTGAAGGAAATATCTCAATGAGGTATCACGTGCTCACACGTGACCAATGGTCACGTGTTGACACGTGATGGTTAAAATTGAAGCGTAAATAAACGCTGAGAAAATGACTCAATTGGGGGTCACGTGCTCACACGTGACCAAGGGTCACGTGTCAGCACGTGACTGGCTTCAAAAGCCTTACAGTTAATAGAATTAAATTCTAAAAGCTTCTAAATCTTTCCAAATGGAAAAGGATTATGGGAGCCATTGGATTAAAAATCCGAGGGTGATTAAAGATCACCAATTTATGGAAAGATTTTAGACAAGGAAAGATTTCTCTGAAAATCTCACCAGAAATAACAAACAGAATATCTTTGGATTGAAAATCCAACGGTGAATAAAATTCACTTAATGATTTAAAGGCTCATATTAATTATGAAAACAAACAAAATCTTTCAAAGAAAGATTTGCTAAACAAATTGATTCTTTTCCTCCTCCTATAAACAGGAGCCGAAAGAAAGAGAGAGTTTTGGGAGAGAGAGCTTTGGAATCTTGAAATTTCAGAGAGAAAAAGAAAGGAGAATTTAATTCTTTACAAAGAAAAACCCTAGGTAAGAAAAGAAAGGGGATCAAAACTTCAAACAGAGAATTTAATTCTCAAATCTAAGAGTTTAACTCTTCTACAAAAAAAAGAACTTAGTTCTTCTTCTGGTTGAAGATCTGCACAGAGCACATCTCCCCATAAGATGAGAATTTAATTCTCATCGGGTTGAGATCCTGCCATGCAGATCCAAAACTTAGAGGGAGAATTGAGTTTAGAGAATTTAATTCTCCCAAAAACAAAATTAGGGTTTAACCCTATATGAGAATTTAATTCTCCCAAACTCATAGGAATTTAATTCCTTCATGATGAACTTGGGGTTTAAACCCTATCTGAGAATTTAATTCTCCTACAATTATAAGAATTTAATTCCTTCAAGATGGACAGAACTAGGGTTTAACCCTAATTGAGAATTTAATTCTCTAAGATTTACAGGAATTTAATTCCTCCTCAATGATAATAGGGTTTCACTCTATATAAGAATTTAATTCTTTCATAATAGGAATTTAATTCCTCTAAAATCATAATTAGGGTTTAATCCTATAAAAAAATTCAATTCCTGAAAATAAAGAGATTTGAAGGATCTCCATGCATACAAAGGACTAAGGTCACGTGGCCCCACGTGACCCCTGAAAAGATCCCCAAAATAAGAAGGGAAAAAGCTCGGAGGCAATGCCTCACGTGCTCCCACGTGACCCCTAAAACAAAAGAGAACAAATCCAAAGGCAGAACCATTCTTGGGTGCCCTCACGTGACCCCTAGTAAAACGCTTTAATAATCAATGACTGGAAGCCCATCACATGCCCACACGTGATGGCCTCAAGACCAAAAGTGTTTAACACTTATCTGAATATCCTGAGAACAAAATAAGGGGATCTGGCCCCACTTTTTGATGCTATCACGTGCTCCCACGCGATCCCTCCCTCTTCTAGTGTTTAACTCTAATCTGATAATTTTGTTGCCAGTGTTTAACACTGTTATCTGTTAGCGTTTAACACTAATTTGAGAATAACATTTCTAGTGTTTAAACACTAATTTGATAATCTTATTACCAGTGTTTAACACTGTTGTTCTTTAGTGTTGAACACTAGCTTCAGCCCAATTGACTAATTTTCTAGAGGCAAAGCCTCCCCTTCAATGGACCAACAGAGGGCCCATATTCCAAACTTGATTGGACTTAGCCCAAGAAGGCCATAAGTCCTCAATTCAGACTTAACTGAGCCAATGTGCTCATAATATAATTAATTGGTCTTAGTTCCAAACTGGGCTATAGATCATTTAATCCACCTGGGTTCAAGGGTACATCTCTTCACTCCTTTGATATTCGTCGTTGTAATTCCTCAACGTCTTCAAAGAGGTGACGGGTCCCGACAACCATACATTTCATGGACTGTGGGGTCCTTAAACTCATGGACTATGATGTCCTTAGCCTCGACCGTGATGTCTTAAAACTAACATAGGACTGTGGGGTCCTTAAGCCCATGGACTATGATGTCCTTAACCTCGACCGTGATGTCTTAAAACTAATATCGGACTGTGGGGTCCCTAAGCCCATGGACTATGATGTCCTTAACCTCGACCGTGATATCTTAAAACTAACATAGGACTGTGGGGTCCTTAAGCCCATAGACTATGATGTCCTTAACCTCGACCGTGATGTCTTAAAACTAACATAGGACTGTGGGGTCCTTAAGCCCATGGACTATGATGTCCTTAACCTCGACCGTGATGTCTTAAAACTAACATAGGACTGTGGGGTCCTTAAACTCATGGACTATGATGTCCTTAATCTCGACCGCGATGTCTTAAAACTAATATTGGACCGTAATTTCCTTAAACTAATTATCGACCGCAATGTCACTAAACTAAACAACAGAGCCCAATTGCTCTCTTGTCAGATCTAAATGATCTCGTTAAGTTGATCTTAGTCTAAATTAGACTAACGTATCCTTAACAAACGTTTAAGTTGATCTTAGTCTCAAATGAGACTAACGTATCCTTAAACCCAACCCCCAAACCAAAATCTAAGAAAATACGGATTTGGACTAATCCACGCCCTACGGGCGACAACATAAATTAGTCTCCGTATACAACCCACGGGCAACCAAAAACAAAACAAACACCCACGACACGAAGTGACCATCTGGAGAAGGAGAAAGTTGTTACCGCGACGCGGTAGAGTAATTAACTGCAGGGGCTTGCGTCTGCAGGGAAGAGCGTCCCCACAATCAAAAACCTCTCAAGCGAGGGGGAATCTGACGAAGTCTGCTATATCGGCCGCATCCGTTTAAACCTTCGATACATGGTACCATAAATCAACTTGGCATCTTCGGAGAGGTGGACAGATAGCACCAATTAGCATCTGCCCCGAATTTCAGGCAAGACGTTTATCGCGTCTTTCGGAGGGGAACATTAGGTGTCTTAAATCTTGCAGTCTCGTGCCACTTCTAACACCTTCCGCACCATTCTACCCCTTAAAACCTCGCGATGTCTTGTTTGTATTGTTTGTATTGTATTGAAAATTGTAATGTATTGTATTATAAATTGAATAGATGGATGACTTTCCGAAACTATGATATCAGTAAATAGATGTAACTAGAGAATCATATAAATGAAAGTATATCCATGGTTCGGTTCAGTCAATACAGATTGAATAGATTGAACAGATTGATTATATGGATTCATGGATTCGTGTTGAATTGTAGTTTGTACTTGAATCATATTCAAGTCAGGTTATTTATAATGAGACTTAGTCCGAGTCAGACAAATAGGAAAGAAATTGAAATCCCGAATTAAGTTTTGATGTTATCGGTAACCGCTGCACATGGGCGGCAACATTTGTGTCTTTTTCAAAAACGATTACCGTGTTGATAACACCTTTTGTTAAGTTTCTACCTTAAATAGGCAAGCACCCATATCTCCGGCTCCCTGAGGCTCAAGAGACCGGTCCCGCTTAAACCTATATTTACCAGGGTCCTTATTGTAATTTATAAAACTTGAGGGGTTTTTATGTAAAATTAATTTGTATAATTTTCAAAATACACCTCAAGTATTTAATTATCGTCTTTAGAGTTTTCATAGATGTAGATTTTATATATGGGACATTTCTTGTGAGTAAAACCTATTTTTTATAATATATGGTATTTATTTGTAATGTATTGAACTTGTATGGAATTGCATGGTATTCATGTAAAGTGATTCTTTTTTATTTAGAAAAGTTGGAATATTTATACTATATTAAAAATAGATACTTTGATGATTCATATATATATATATATTTATTTATATAAAATAATTTAATTTATTATTTTTCTAAAAATCTCATTTTCTTAAGATATTTGTATTTAATCTTTCGAGACCGAATGCTCCCTGCGGAGGTCTGAATCTCGCACTACTAAGCCCTAGGATGTGATAATCCTCACCATCCTGAACGGGTTCCGCAAAATGGGTTGTAGCGGCGCTTTTCAAAGAATTGTTTAAAATACATAATCTTGTAGAAAAAAGGTTTTAATAGTAAAAGGTTTCTATGTGTAAAATTGCATTTTCCCGTATTCTATGTTCCCGAAAGGTATCGTGCTATATTGCATATAAGTTTTGTGAGGAGGTAGGTCATTACCTCGTGATCTATTTAAAGGTATAGTAAGGAATTATGATGTTTAATGTCGAAACTAAATTACATGGTATTTTTCTGAAAAAGTACGATAAAACTTACAATATGAAATATTTTTCTATGAAACTTGTTCATGATGTTTTTTTAATGTTTAATAGTTAAGATGCGAGGGTTTGGTATGTTTGTATTTAAGAAAAGGTAGAAGTTTTAAGAAGAACCGAATCGAAAGTCGGATTAACTCCGCTTCCGTCGGGTTTTAGAAAGAGAACTTTTTAGAGATCAAGATGGAAAGGAAGAATGGGACTTGCTTGATTTTAGGTTAGAGAAGAGGAAGAGGGTGTGGAAGGAGGTGCCGGTGCATTGTTTCGTCGCCGGAAGCTCCTAGGGCCGTCGTCGGAAGCTCGCCGGAGTTTCGCCCTTCGCTAACTCCAATTGTACACAAAAGTTCTAGGGATTTTTCTTGAGAGTTTGGACAGAGTTTGTGAGTGAGGGGGTGTGTATTGGAGTGGTATTTATAGGAAAAACTAGGGTTAGGGTAGATGAAAGGGTGTGAAAAAAATGTATTTAATTTTTGCATTAAAAAGAGTTTTAATTTGATTTTTAATCCTCTGTAATAATGCATGGTTTTTAAAGTGTACAGGGGTTTCATGAATGCAAAGAGGCACAGGAGTCCAGAAGATAACTCGGCGATCCGACTCGATCGGACTGGCGCCGCCTGCAGAGTCGGCCGCGCCGCCGGCCCGAGTTGGCCGAGTCGGGCCGGTTCTCCGCCGCTACGTGTCCATCGACATTTGGTTATTCTCCTGGGACAGTTTGTTTTATATATGACTTTTGGTTTTTACGAGTTATGTACGTGTAGGCTTTTGGGCTTCTAAAAATTTAAAAGAAAACAAATTAAAAAAATAATATGGCTAATGGGATTTGAACTCTGGTGCTTTGATTCAGCAGTGCAAGGTCTTACCAATGAGCTACAAGCTCCTTCTTGCTATTAAATAACAAAATAAATACTTATAGTACTCACAGAAAATGCAAATACCCCAATTATACATTAACTTTTAAACAAAATTTTGTACACTAAAATTGGAGTTGTTACAGATTGTGTATAGATTTTGAGTTAAATTCCTAAAAAGCGGTTTGATTTATGGAGTTAAACTCCAACAGATCTTGAATGGAGTTAAACTCCTAGAAATCTTTGGATCTTCTTTTGAGTCTCGGATCCTCCTGGAATGGGATTTTTGGAGATGGGTATCCTTCTTCTTACTTTATGTTGGCTGGATCTTGGGGGAAAAGGAGAGGTGAGACTTAAAATCTCCCTTTCTAGGGATTTGATGGCAGATCCGAGCTCCCCTTCAAGGGTTTTATGGCGAAAAACTATTTATTTTTGGAAAAGGAAGAGTTAAACTCTTGATTTAATTCAAAAGAAGAAGAAGGTTTTAGAACCTTTAGGAAGGAGGAGGCACAGACCCTAATTTTTGGGGAGAATGGATTATTGTTTTTTATTTCATTATCATGTTGCCTTTTATAGGCTTACAAATTTACATATAGCCCCTTGGGCTTTACAAAATGGCATTTTACTCATTCCATGCCTCATGTGCTCATTTCTTTTGCACATGAGTCATGGGCTTTACAAAAATTGGGCTTTATGCCCATTCATGCATAAAAAATTATATCAAAATTATTTATTACATAATTTCATTTTGGCATGGGGGGGCCGCCGCAGGGCTCGACTTGGGCATGGGCCCACTTAGTCTAGGCTTGGGCCCACCTGGCTTGGAGTTGACTTTGACTTTGACTTGGTCAACCAGGGTGTAATTTTTGACCCCAACAAAGTGCCCCCATCAATAAATGCATACTGCATATGTGGGCCGTGTGCATTTCATGTGGAGGCGACTTGATTTGGTTCCTGCTTTTTGGGAAGCTGGCATTGCCCTTTTTTACGACATGGACGGTCGATGCTTGACGTGTCTCCGAGACGGAGTATCAGTGTATGACGTATCCCCAGCATGGAGTGTCTATGTTGGACGTTTCCCCGAGATGGAGTGTCTGTACGTGACATTTCCCCGGCACGGAGTGTCGCTGGTCGGCTTGTCTCCGTGGTGGAGTGTCTGTTTGTGACGTTTCCCTGAGATGGAGTGTCTGTATGTGACGTTTCCCCGGCACGGAGTGTCGCTGGTTGACTTGTCCCCGAGGCGGAGTGTCTGTTTGTGATGTTTCCCCGGCACGAAGTGTCGCTGGTCGACTTGTCCCCGGCACGGAGTGTCGCTGGTCGACGTTTCCCTGGCATGGAGTGTCGCTGGTCGACTTATCCCCTAGGTGGAGTGTCTGGTTGACGTATCCTCGAGGTGGAGTGTCTGGTTGACGTATCCTCGAGGCGGAGTGTCTGGTTGACGTTTCCCCGGCACGAAGTGTCGCTGGTCGACTTGTCCCCGAGGCAGAGTGTCTGTTTGTGATGTTTCTGTAGGGTTCCTAGGCACTCTCAAGAGGTCTCACAAGGCATCAACCATGCCAATTTCAAAAATTATGGTGCCAAGAAACCCTAGTGTACGGATCGTTGGCTAGATGTCTAGGCGAAAAGTAACTAGTTAACACTTAACTATAGAATCGGAAATACAACCTTTGTAGATCCGGTGCTCCACCTCCATAGCTCCGCAACGAAGTCCCCTCGCTGTCCAAATGAGTTCCCGGGCTCTAGCGTCGGCTTCATCGGAGAATGGGCAAGCTAGGTCGTCGATGTCCATGCCGAAGATGATCTACGTCGAGGCATCGCTAGATCGAGCTCTACCTTCACCAAGCCATGAATACTTGTGAAGGAAACACACTCTACTACTTGGCAGAGGTAGAGGATCAAGAAATAGGAAGTGGGTAGACTTTAGAATTGGATTTCTCACTCATTTCATCAATCCACCATTGATGAAGTCAAGGTTTTCTTCTTGAGTTCAAGGAAGAAAAAGAAGAAATGATATGATAAGTTATTTAAAAAAGAAAAGAATATCAATACTTATCATATAATGAACCACGGTCAAGTGTAGAGAGTTAATCATGGTTAAATGGAATGGTTAGGGTTAAGCATGAGACAAAATGGTCACTTGGTCAAAGTCTTCAAGAAGCTTCAATATGAAACAAAACAAGCCACCATTTTCTTTTCATGCCCTTTTTATTTATTTCCAAAATGAATAAATAGATAAATAAATGAGAAAAGGAAATAAAACCCTAATCATAAGTTTAACCATGGTTTAATTCTTTACACTTAACCAAGTAAACACGTATCATCAAACATGATACAATAATATGTACAAATGTATATCACATATACAATGTGCAAAAACCAAGTGAGAAAATCCGTTTAAAGTGAACCAATACTAGTTAATGCAAAGTAATATATCAAATATATAATTATACATTAAATCATTAAATCAACACTTGATTCAATGATCCGGTCATATCGCATATAACCAACTAGTATCCAATGTATCGGCTTATCGAATCAATCCTTGAATCGATAACTAGGTCATATCGCATACAACCAGTCGATACATTCATCGCGAGAATGGAATACGGTATCATATACACGCATTATTCTCGGTCCCGCACATATCTCATATGCGCTCCTATTTCGTTTCGCTTGAGCCAGGAAACCTCTGTGTAGGACTCTAAAGACTCGTCAATACGCCGGGTAGCAGATGATGATCATATCAAACACCCACAAGCCGCAAGCGGTCTGCTAAACGTAACGGCCATCCGGGTATTGAGCGATATGAAGATCGACGAGCAAGCCCGCTCACACTCCAGTGAATCCAACCAGTAACACTACCGTACAGTCCGGTCTGATCGTCTGATATGTCGCATATCTCGCCTAGGGGTGGTAAACGTCAGACCCCAATAGCTCGATAAGTCGTGTCGATATGAGGTCTATAACTGTTCGAGAAACTACTGGTAATACTTACCAGTAAATCTCAGCAACCCTGGCCAGGGATTTCCTGTTATAGCCAATCGAACACAGCGCAACATCAACTCCCTATACCGGGAGAGACGAATCCCCTCCTATCGCTCATTACCTCCATGTGACTCGGGACTGTATCCAAAAACCACCGTTTTTCATGCCCTCTTGGACGTGGTAAGATGGAAATCAAAGCACA